>OY728148.1:525174135-527593193 GCA_963277665.1 Viscum album | reverse complement strand
TATGGTAATTTTATAATCTTATATTTACCCTTAATTACCCGATTTACCATTAACTATGGTAAATAAAATTTAACGTAGTTACTATTCATAATGCCCAAAAATAAAAAGTAGCCAATTAAACTTAATTTAGACGCCATTATTCCGAATATGGAATCCATTTTTCCAAATTCAAAGCATATAAGTTGTAGTAATTAATTTAAAATAAATCCCATTGTTAAGAAAACAGGTTTTAGAAGTTAAAACATTGCCAAAGATTGAAATGTTTTTACCTATGAATTCAAAGTGAAATTAATGCTAATTGCATAAATTATATTAAATGGTAAAAATATATTCTCTTTATACTTTAAAACCATTCAATATTATAATTTATCCATATAAATTATCTTGATGAAAAAAGATGATTTTATTTACAAATTAGCGTATTTTTACTATTCATCAAAATATAAAAGTTATCATAAAAATATCAAAAATTTATCCAAAGTAAATTTTTATACCGTGATTCAAAATAAGAATGTTATTTTGTTAAATTGATCTTATAAAAATGTCAAAAACTAGATTTAATGTGGTTGCACCATCAAAAGGCGGCAAAACTGCATTTTTTTAAAAATACTTATTTTATCCAAAAACTGTTTTTTCTTTCATACCTAATTATAGAAAATGAATAAGTTGAATTAAAATGTTATAAAATTCAAAATTTAGTTAATACTATTCATAACGGCTAGTTTTAATAATATTTAAATAGCATATCATTGTTTAGTGGAACTTGGTATTGCGTATGACGCAAGCTATCGAGGAATGTTGCAGTTGTGTGTAAAGCAAGCGAAGCAAGTGCTGTGTGTAGTGAAAGATTCTTTTGATGATTTATATAAAAACAAAATATTTCTCATAAAATTCTCGGGTGTTACAAGGTGTCTTCGTGAGATCAGATGGCAGCAACGACAACAAGGATGAGTGGTAGCAGGTTTCAGACCATGGGTCCTAGAAGTATAATGACTGGATGGCCTGCAGGACGGCTGCCCATGCCCATGGTATCATCCGTCCCCGCCTAAGTCATCCAGAGAACTCAGAATCTGCGAGTGCCGCTTTGGCATTGTCGTCTCGGCCTACCTCTTCCCAGAAGAGCAACCAGTGACACAAGAAGAAAGAACGCGCCCTTCCAGTGTCATTATCTTCCCGCACGCTTGGTGATTTTATGCCCCTAGAGATGGGGATCCATCTGAGACTCCGTCCGATAGTGGATGACTCCTCGAGTGAAAGCCCAGGGTACGCTTCGGTTAACACCATAGAGTTGGTAAATCCATTTTTGGCTCCTGACGATGGGGAACGCCAGGTGGACTTCCCTAATGTCCCTAGCCATCGCCAACGTCGGCGGAGCCGTGGATATGTGAATCGTCGAGGCATAGCAGTCGTCACCTCCAGCCAGGCCGTGCACACTACTGAGACTAGGCTGTAGGCCCGATACAGAGATCAGCGCATGCAGTCCCCTCACCTGGTGTCGACAGGTTCGCCTCCACCACCATTTGTATTTCTGGATCGGGCGGGACCACCTCGTTAATGTCGCAACCAGACATGCCCTGCCACCGGCCGACTACAGCCTTCCGGTACTAACGCGGTAGCCACCTCCCGGGCTTCGACTAGTGAATAGAGAGACGTGCCTAGTACCAGTCAGTCACCGGTCCCACCGGTAGGGCCCGTCATGCCTCCAATCGCAGAGCGTCCTCCCATAAGCAGAAGCTTGTGTTTTTCTCGAAAGTATGATGTTCTGAAGCACATGGCCAGCATTCTGGCTAGGTTTTCTTTCCTTGAGGCCCTTCTCCTGTCATCGTAAATGCGTTAGCCGCTCGCCGAGGCTCTAAGGAGCCCCCTCCAGTTTGAGACGGAGGTGGTGGCCGCAGAAGCCTTCCACACCGAGACGATTGAAGATTCCAAATGTCAGGAGGTCATCTCGTTTTTCGGTGAAGATGAAGACCCTCCCATACTGGGGAACATTCGCCCACTGTATGTCACCGGCCAGTTCAATGGCGTGGAAGTTCACCGCTGTCTTGTTGACACGGGTTCCGGGATTAACCTCATCCCAACTCGGACACAGTGGAAATTGGGGTTGTCTGAGGATGATTTAACTCCCTCCAACCTCAGGATCCAGGGGTTTGATAGGACCGAGCAAACTCCACTTGGCATGATTCGTCTGAAGACCCAGTTCGGAGGCCTAATTTCCAATACCAAATTCATTGTTGTCTTTCCGGACACTGCCTACAACGAATTGATGGGCAGGTCGTTGCTCCACCTTCACCCAGTGGTCCCCTCCTCATATCACCAGTGCCTCAAATACTTCCTTAAGGGTCGAGTGGGCATGCTTCAAGGAGATGTGTCTCCTTTTGCCTCTTGTGAAGCCTGTTATTTGGACCCTGGCTACTACAAGAGAAAGGACAAGCAGATCATGGAAGGTGAGGTCGAGCCCGCCACTGTCCTGAGTGGTCCCTAGGCAGGTTTGGATGACGCATATGTCTTCCCAATCCATCGGTTGAAGTCAACGAGCCCCGACATGGGGAAGTGCTTTGTCATTTCGGGTACTAGAGGAAGGAATATTTCCGGGTCCATGTAACGGTAGGAAATCACCTTGTACTCTTACACCAGCCAGGCTTAGGTGATCCCCGAGCTTCCTACCCCTGTACGATATCAGGATGTTGGGCTCATGGCAACAGCAATACGTCATACATGTCTGTTTCGCCGGGCCGGAATCGATCGGCTCAAGCCAACACGCCACCACTAATTTGATGTCATAAATCATGGCCCCTTGGGCCGAAGGCCAGATGGGATTGGATCATCCACCATTATCTCCATGGTCGCTACAGTGCATGGGTCCCCTGATGTGGTACCCCCTACCGCCCAAGCTAGCACCGGCTTCCCATCAGGGTCTGGAAGCCCTGAAACGGCTCCCCCTGTGGATGACCCTTCCACAAGAGGAGAGGAGGACATGGAAGATGCTCCTCCTGCCATTGAGTAGGGCATCCCCACAACGGTCGACGAGTTAGTGCAGGTGAACCTCGGTAGCGAGGCGGACCCGAGACCCACATTGGTCAGCGCCGCTATACCCCCCGAGGAATGGAAATGGTACATAGACTTCCTCAGATAGCACTGTGATGTGTTCTCCTAGAGCTATGATGAGATCCCAGGACTAGATCCCCAGGTAGTCGTCCACCGCCTTGGCCTTCCAGCAAACCATCGCGGGTTCAAGCAGCCTCCCAGAAAGATGCACCCCTCTCACGGTGCCATGGTTGCGGCCGAAGTTGATATGCTCATCAAGGCCAACTTTGTCAAGGAAGTACAGTACCCCAGGTGTCTAGCCAACATTGTGCTAGTCATGAAGAAGAACGTGGCAGATCAGGGTCTGTATCGACTTCCGCGATCTCAATCGCCACTGTCCGAAGGATGATTTTCCCCTTCCCGTGACAGAGTTGTTGATCAATGCCACCACCGGGTTCCAAGCCCATTCCTTCATGGATGGATACTCTGGGAACATCCAGATTCGGATGGCCCCCGAGGATGAAGAGTTCACTGCCTTCAGGGCCCCCAGGGAACTTTTTACTACCAGGTTATGCCCTTCGGCCTGAAGAATGTAGCTGACATCTATCAACGGGCCATGCACTGCATATTCAAGCCGATTCTCGGGACACTGGTGGAGTGTTACGTGGATGACCTGGTGGTTAAGTCTTGTCGGCGCCAGGACCATCTCATAGACCTTGAGAAAGTGTTCGGCCTCCTCCGTTCTTGCCACTTGAAGATGAACCCATTGATGTGTGCCTTCGGGGTCACCTCTGGAATGTTTCTTGGATTCATTGTTACGTATCGTGGAATCGAGATCGACCCAGACAAGATCAAGGCCATCAGTCAGATGCCTCCCCCGATTAATATTCGGGAGCTGAGAGGCCTTCAAGGCCACTTAGCCTATATACGATGATTCATCGCGAATCTGGCCAGCATGTGTAGGCCCTTTTCCCGGCTCATTAAGAAGGGCACCGCCAACAAATGGGAAGAGGAGTGTCAGATCGCTTTTGAAGAAGTCAAGCAGTATCTGCTTCAACCTCCGGTCTTGATGCCACCCGTTTCCAGAAAGCCGCTGGTCCTTTACGTGAATGCCCTGGAGCGATCCCTTGGCTCACTTCTCACCCAAAAGAACAACGTGGGAATATAGAATAGCTACTACTACCTCAGCCGCATGCTCCTTGATGCGGAAATTAAATATTCCCCCATCGAGAAGAGCTACCTGGCGCTCATTTTTGCCATGCAGAAATTGTGGCACTACTTGTAGCACCACGAGGTATAGCTGGTCTCTCGGGTAGACCCATTGAAATACATCCTGAACTGACATATGTTGACCAGCCGATTGGCGCGCTGGGCGGTGATCCTCCAGCAGTTCGACATTAGGTCCGTACCTCAGAAGTCCATCAAAGGACAGGCATTGGCAGACATCTTTGATGCCCACCCAACCTCTTCCGAACAGCCACTGGATCTAGGCTTTCCTGATGAGGCAATCCTCTCAGTTGATCACTCCATCCCATGCTGGAATATGCACTTTGACGGTGCCTCCCGGAGCCCTACCGGTATAAGGCTCAACGATCATAGGCTAAATAGAGTGGGCCTGGGTAGCGTCTTCGTCACCACGAAGCAATCCGTTCTTCCATATTCATTTCTGTTGTCAGAAGGCTGCACCATCAATGAGGCAGAGTATCATGCCCTCCTTACTGGCCTCGAGTTGGCTCTTGAGATTGACGTACCCCATCTGTTTGTAAAGGGGGACTCTGAGCTAGTCAAGAAGCAGGTCAATGGTGGCTATGCTGTGAGAAATCCGGAACTCGTTCCATTGTTGGAGTGCACCCTCCATCTAATGGCTAGGTTCCCCTCCCGGCCAGAGCTCGTTCACATTCCCCAGTCATAGAACAGTCGAGCAGATGATTTGGCCAGCCTGGCCGCATCACTTGCGTAGCCCGAACAGGATGACCTAATCGTCCACATGGCACACCGGAGAGTCATTGATCCTGTTATTCTGGAGGGTGATCACGCCCTGTGATTGAACCATTTCACTGCTGGTTCCCCTACTTCAGGGTCCCCGGGGGCTTCAGGCATGGTAATCAGGATAGTTCCTGACTGGAGAATGCCCTTGGTTGAGTATCCCTAGCACAAAAAATCTT
The DNA here is from genome assembly GCA_963277665.1 of Viscum album. Classification (NCBI taxonomy): domain Eukaryota; kingdom Viridiplantae; phylum Streptophyta; class Magnoliopsida; order Santalales; family Viscaceae; genus Viscum; species Viscum album. The sequence goes on along the minus strand of OY728148.1, from coordinate 527,588,004 downwards.
CCGCCGGACCGAACCGAGTGAGAACGAATCCGACGCCGCGCACCACAGTTCACCCTTCAGAGTGGTCCCAGCCTTGAGCAGCTCCATTACATGCACGGATTTGATGTTGTTATCCTCTGTTGTCATCAATGAGTCATGATCCCACAGGTCATGCAAAAAGTGCACGCTGGTTCCTATGGCACCTACCAGGCCGGGTCGAAGTTGTCCCACCAGATTCGGAGGCTAGGATAGATGGCCCTCCATGATCCACGACTGCATTGAGTATGCCAAGAGGTGTCATGCATGCCATGTTCATGCTAACTTTGTGCATCGGCCACCGGAGCCTCTCCATACATCCAAGTATTCTTGGACCTTTATAGTCTGGGGGTTGGATGTCGTGGGGCCTTACCCGCTGGCGATGGCCCGCCAGTGCCGGTTCATCTTAACTGCTACAGATTTCTTCTCGATGTGGGCAGAGGAAATCCCACTCAGGGAAGTCAAGGCCCGTTCTATTACGGACTTCATGAGCTCCAATATCATCTATCGGTTTGTAGTACCTCACGCTATCCTCACGGATAACGGGACCAAACTCCGAGCAGTAGAGCTGAATAAATTGTACGCCAAGTACATCATTCTCTCTAACCACACCTCCCGCTATCATGGGCATGCGAATGGAAAGATAGAGGCCTTTAACAAAACCCTCTCTAACATTTTTCAAATGATGGTTGCTCAGAACAGGAAAAGTTGGCCGGACATGCTCCCCAACGCCCTCTTGTCTTATAGGGAAACGACTCGTAACTCCACCCAGGTGACTACGTATTCCCTGGTATATGGAGCTGAGGCTGTCCTGCCCATCGAGATCTAGTTTCCCTCATTACGCATTGCGGTCTGTGACAAGCAAGCGTTGGATAGAGTTGCCGAAATTCGTCTATCCCAATTGGAAGCTCTGGACGAAAGTAGGATTTGTGCTTTACAAAAATTGGAAAGTCATCAGAGTAGGATGGATCGAGCTTTCAATAAGAAGGTTCGCCTCCGCTCCTACCTGCAAGGTAACTTGGTGCTGGCTCTCAGAGCGCCAATGATTCCCGGTAGGAAACCCCCCAAGATAGAGCCTAAATGGGAGGGGCCTTTTATTGTCCATAAGTTCTATCCCAATGGTTCGTATTCCCTGGTGACTATGGATGCTAAGCGCATAACTCCTCCCACCAACGCCAAGTTCCTCATGCAGTACCTTGCCTAATCCTACCACGGGTCCAGCATGACCTAAAACTGTAGGGTCCAACATGACCTTAAACTGTAGGGTCCAAAATGACCTTAAACTGTAGTGTCCAGCATGACCGTAAACTGTATGCTCTAGCATGACCTTAAACTCTAGGGTCCACCATGACCTTAAACTATAGGGTCCAGCATTACCTTAAACACTAGTGTCCAGCATGACCTTAAACTGTAGGGTCCAACATGACCTTAAACTGTATGGTCTAGCATGAACTTAAACTGTATGGTCTAGCACAACCCGAAATTGCACCCTGGTCCGAGTTCTAAGACCTAAAACTAAGATCCTTATTTTGTCCGTCATGAAGTTAAATTACCACTCTATAACTACGTACAGCTTGATTCTCATCCTAATGAGATATATAGGAATTCCCGGACATTAAGTCTCGGGTCCATCCCCAGGAGCACCCATACCTTCCTTCTTTAAGTCCAGCTCGAGGTTCGCTAATGCATCGTGCATGGCTCTCCTTTGCGACCATGACCACAGGATCGCCTGGCGTGGTATGGGATTATGTCCTCATTCCCGTCGGGTTTGCAATAGCTGCACCACTCATGCCCTGTTCTCAGGATTAGCCCTCCTATTTCATGTTCCCCATGATATTAAAAGGTGCCTTCTAGAACTACATGTGGCTTAATTCTTGTCTTTATGGGGTATGTAGGACCGCCTGAACACTTAGATTTCAGGTTCTACCCCGTCTCTTAGGAGATCCCATGATCTCCTGGTTGCCTCGGTCTTTTGGCCTGCCTTTCCCTCGAGAATCTGCCATATTTTCATCACTCTCAAATTGAGCCCTTTGACCCTTTCTAGTGGCCTTATAATGTGTTCAGAGTATTCGGGTCTATGACCTAGAGTGTCAGATTCGACTTAGACAAGTTTTCGTCCACTTTTCAAGCTTCGTGTTCCCCTTCATTCAGGCCCCACCATCCTTCACACCCGGAGGGAACCCAAAGAACGGCCTGGATACAACGCCTAAGGGATCTCATACCGTCACGGGCCAATGCCCACGAGGGTTTTGTGTGACAAATTGATACAAATATCGTGCTGTGAATATGGGCAGTGGTTGATACTCATTTTTTTGCACCTACTTCTAGGCTAACGCAACAGGATGCTGTGTTGCGAACATCGTCAGTAGTAATCCTCAGTCGTCACGTCAGCTTCCTTGGGGCTTGAATGATGGTTGCATGGTTCACACTGTGTTCCACCCCCACTATGTCAAAGTAGAATCTTGAGACTCCTTGTACTAACCCCCAGTACACATCCGCACATCAGACAGACCGAGCTACGTAACGGTGTCTCTCGGGGCTCCCGCGATCTGAGCGCTAGAGTATGTTATTGGTTTTCTTCTCTATAGGTTGCGTGCAGCTTGACCCTCATCCCCATGGGGAACGGGGAGTCGCCAAAACACTACGTTTCAGGCCCAGCATAGCTGGGAGCTAGCACCTCCTCCCCCCTTGATTGTTGAACCCTCATCGGCCCCTTGGCCCAACACTCCTCTCTCAGAACCGTTCACGGTGATGGTATGGGATTACACCCTCACCCGCATCAAGTATGCTGTATCGCATCATGCATGTTCCTAATGGTCCAATCCTTACGACCTTAAACTATGCTGTTGGTACAAAATATAGGACCTTAAACTATGTTATTGGTCTAAACCATACGACCTTAAATTGTGTTGTTTGTCCAAACCTTACCACCTTAAACTGTGTTGTTGGTCCAAAACATACAACCTTAAACTGTGTTTTCGTTCCAAACCATACGACCTTAAACTGTGTTGATAGTCCAAACCTTACGACCTTAAACTGTGTTGACGGTAAAAACCTTACGACCTTAAACTGTGTTGATGGTCCAAACCATACGACCTTAATCTGTGTTGTCGGTCCAAACCTTACGTTCTTAAACTGTGTTGACGGTCCAATCCTTATAAACTTAATCTGTGTTGATGTTCCAAACCTTATGACCTTAAACTGTGTTGACGGTCCAAACCTTACGACCTTAAACTGTGTTGTCGGTCCAAACCTTTCAACCTTAAACTGTGCTGTTGGTCCAAACCTTACGGCCTTAAACTGTGTTGTTGGTTCAAACCATACGACCTTAAACTATGTTTTCATCCAAACCATACGACCTTAAACGGTGATGTTGGTCCAAAACCTTATGACCTTAAACTATGTTGTTGGTCCAAACCTTACGTCCTTAAACTGTTTTGATGGTCCAAACCGTACGACATTAAACTGTGATGGTGGTCCAAACCATATGACCATAAACTGTGTTGCTGGTCCAAACCATACGACAATAAACTGTGATGATACCGTCCTGGACGCACGACGAAAAAATGGCACCGCATTGTGATGACCTCCCCATGGGGGACATCATGCCATGTATTGGTCTATTACCATGCCGCTTGTCAATGCCTGCTATGGCTAGATTATTGTGGAGACTCCAGGAATTTCTACCCTAGTCTAGTCGCCCCACAAAAGAAAAACCATTTACCTTTAAGAAAAAACAAGATATATCAAATGTCGCTTCCTTTAGTGTGAGGGCTAGACCCGCATGACTCCTTCGTCCTTTGGGCAGGTGCCATATCGCACCATGCTGCCTTTCAAGAACTACGTATGGCTTGATTCTCATCCTTATGAGATACGTAGGAGCGCCTGGGAACTTTCCCACAGGCCCATCCTAACATTGTGTGTTTGGTCTCTCGGCCTAAACGCGTCCTTAGGAGCACATAGTAAGCAAGGATTTTCCCCACACTCACGTTGGGTTTTGCAACCTCTTTACCGTGTGTCTCCCATTCCCCTTATCTTTGGTCTGATTTCTAATACCTAAAACTAAGATCCTTTTCTTGGCATTCCACAACTCGGTCTCTCTTGTGGGACTGTACGGTGTGGTGCGGGATTATGTACTCATTCATGTCGGGTTACTCATCGTGTCGTGCCTGTCCCCAGATGAGATATGTCCCCCGTCCCACACGACGTTAAACTATATTTCATCTAGCATGATGTTAAACTGCCTCTCTAGAACTACATGTGGCTTGATTCTCATCCTAATGAGATACGTAGGGACGCCCATACATTTTGTCTTGGGTCCATCCCCAAGGATAACCAAACCCTGTCCCTCCTTATCGTCGGCCCCTCAGCCTAACTTCGTGGGAAGTGGGGTAATCGTGACATCCACCCCGAATAAGTTCGGGATGCCCCCATAGGGGTAGCGGGAAGTGGTAGTTCTCTCTCCAGAGAGGTCCTGTCTAAATATTGGGATGACCCCTGACCAGGTTGGTACGTCCGCCTGATGCGCCTCCGCCACGGTGGCACAATTTTGATAGTGTTGGACTTTGTTTGAACAAACCATTACTCCACCATCCACACATTGTGTGCCCCTTTATTCGGATCCTCATTCTCTTTCATGTCAAACAGGACCCCCTAACAGTATGGATGACAGACCTACGGTCCGCCTACTGTCCTGGGCCAACGTTCCGGAGGACTGGTCATGTTTGACAGGACCCCTAACAGTATGGGTGAGAGACTTTGGTCCGCCTGCTGCCACAATATGGATGAAAGGCCTTTGGTCTGCCTATTATAGCAACATGGATGATAGACCTATAGTCCGCCTGCTGTCCTGGGACAACGTTATGGGAAACTGACTGATGATATTTGAGTTAGGCCCCATGTTGCGAACATGGTCAGCGGTCAGCCCTCATTTATTGTCCCCAATCCAGGACAAAACGATATGGATGCTCTGTTTCCATCACAGTTAACAGTTATCCTCCATTGTCGCACCCCACAGTGTTCCGAATTCGGGTAGCGTGATTCACCTTTTCATTCAATCTCCCTATGTTTGGATGGATTTCAATGCCCCCGGAATTTCCCCGCTCATGTGTCAAAGCACACTGAGAAGGTGATATATCAATCGTTCTGAGGTTTCCTCAGAAATTCTGGCCCAATTTTGGAAGCCTGAGACTTGGTCAATGCCCCATAGTTGGACGAGATGATGACCCGAGTATCCTTTGCTTCTCGTGTTGGGTGCGACCCACAAGAGCTTAGTGGTGGGTTGTTAGTCATTTCAGAATTATTGTTGAGCATATTAAAACAAGGGTACATATGAATGGATTTGGCCATATATTGGATTGAGATGGTGAGCAGTACAAGAAAGAGATTTATGAGATGGCCAAAAAAAAGACCTTAAGGATCAGCGTGCTGAATCGACCTTTTCAGAGCTAGTACCCTTTGGTTGGTGGCCTCCAGGACCGCTTCTCATTCCTCGAAGACTATCTCCTCGTCATCCATCATAGAGCGCATCTCTCCAATCCTAGCTTGTGACTACACCCACTCGGTTCGAAATACGGTCATCTGGTGACTTGCCTCCATTAGTTGTTCCTGCGCGTTAGCTGGTTGGGCCGTCAGTTGCTCCACAAGCTCAGAGCATGTTGCAATGAAGGCCTCCTTATCTTCCGCCTTCCCTTCGAGGTGACGGACCTCCTGCTCCGCCCTCAGCAATGCTCGGACACTCGTCGATTTTTCCTGACACTGGGCAATGTCGGCATGCCGGCTGCTCTCGCATATCTTCTCAGCCATGTAATCACAAACCATCAGATTAAGGCACTGTGTGTAAGCCCCTCCGGTGCACAGGAAGTGTAGCCAGGTCTGGAGTGATCCCATACGCCTCATCCAATCCGACTGGGGCTGTCTGAGGAAGCGTTAGATACACTTCCACCCTTTGAGCCATGTCATCCGGCTCTCCTCGGCTTCCTCTGAGTCCGAGTCATCTACCTCCTCAGGGTCAGCGGGTCGGTACGTAGGGAAGGCAGCCAGCAGATCAGTAGTAGGATCTACCCCAGGGATGTCTTCATCAGGAATAGGATCCTTGATGTCCGGGAGACCTTCCTCTCTCGCCCTAGTAGCGACGGTGCCCCCTTCAGCCTTCGGCCTCGCCTCAAGAACAACGCTGATGATGCCCGCTTCCCCCTGATCACCAGTTTCCAGGGTTGACCCAGTGCGGGGAGCATGTTCTAAATGAGGTGGTATGTCCACCACTGGTCCGCTCACGGACGGACCGGACTCCGCATCCTGACGAGCCTCCAATGTTGAGATCACTATGCAAGGTGTACACTGGTTAGTTGGGATCTTTTGATAACAAGCACCAGTAGTAATGCATGAGACTTACAGGAGTCCAGAGCATCGGCCTCCAGTGTTCCGGCCTCTGTAGGAGCCTCCATGATGGGAGACCCCTCTTTGATAGTTAATTAAATGATGGGTTTTAGATCCCCATCATGTCCCACCGTTTCCTCTCCTCCCTCCTCTGGTGGGGATGCTCGTCCAACACTCAGCCACTCCTGAGTAAGGCAGAGAGACAGTTTCAAAATTAGAATGGAGAACGGATGAAGAAGGAAAGTGAATGAATATAGAGACAAACCTCTAGTATCTTGGTTATATCGAGATCAAATCCGAAAATCTCACCGCTCTCTCGGAGACTCCCTTGGTAGGTCGCCTCTTGCGACCACACATCATCGGGCTCTCCCTCTTCTTCATCTTCTCCCTCACTTTCATCTTCTCTGGTGTCCTCCTCACCTTCCGACTCCTTGTCGCTGTCACCTTCTCCCAGCTGCATCACGTATGGATCATGCTATTGGCTGGGTATCACTTTCACTAGGAATGGTGGCTCCGCACGCCAACCCCTTTGGCGCGCTTATGTGTCCATGGCCGTCAGGTAAGCATGTCGCTGATGGAAATTTACCCTGTCGGTAACTCGAACGAGCCCGACCTCTGGTAGTTGGATCCTGTTTTGCATGATCTTCTACAAAACGACTTCAATGCTCAGCGATTTCCGCAGGGTCATCCAGGCCTACCACAGTGCTAGGGAAATTGTATATTGGGAAGGTTCGAGCAGGTATCTTATCTTCTTCTCGGGCAGTTCCCTGGCCGCCTCATGTGATCCCCCATGGGCAACGAGGTCATGGAGGCACTGCGTGATGTTCCCGCTGCTGAAGTCCCGGCCTGCGCATGCCTCACTGCCTAACACACCACTGGTTACCCTCTTCCAGTAGCCCCATGCCTTCTCCCCTGTCACCTAGTTTCCATGCGAGTAACCTCGAGTTGCCGGACTCGCTTGTGTAAAATCCCCTCAGGGTACGCGATGGTCCAGTGTTCGGCATACTCGGTTGTCAGGCCCGCATCAACCCCAGTGGGAGGAAGAGTAATGAATTCGCCAGAGCCGAAAGTGGTAAACATCAACCTGATCTGGCATAGAACGCAAGGATTCTTCTCTTGCTAGACAGCCGTTAATACCTTCTTCGGCATTCGTTGGAGGCACCTGAACTTACTGGAGAATCGGGAGGGCACGTAAGGCTCACATATCACCTTCCCGTCGATCTGAGCCACGAGCACACTTCCTCAAATGCTCTGTAAATATTCTTGTTGTTCCAGAGATCCTCGCCCATTGTTCACCATCTGGTCGACCGGGGTGGGGAATGAGCTGAAGTGGAAGTTGTTGTGTTTTCTGTTACAGATTCCCACGCCCTCCACATTTAGCATCATCAGCGCCACCCCTACGATGTTCAATAAGGACGGTCACAGGCCATTGCCTGGAGGACGGATGGAATTTGGGAAAGTGTACCCGCCGAGGTGAGCCGCCACCCAGCCGAGGAATATCTGGAAGGGCCCACATACTCTCCATGGTGACCCCCTTCATGAGATGCACCCCAGGATGGCATACAGCTTTGCCAGTATTGGGACACCCATGTTGAACCGTTTTTTGGCGGCCATGGTGCCCACCATCTTTAGTGTTACTGGACGAATGACCTTCCTCGCGTCCCGCACCGGTAGGATCCACCCACTCAGGAAGGTGGAAAGGAACTCGGCATAGCAGATATTCGGGGTCCTGGGCCTTGATGACACAATAGCCCCATGATTGGTATTTCCCTGCCTCCAGGGTCCTCTAGTATGACCCATCCCTGCTCCTCTGAGCCACTGTTGGGCACCGTTTACCCCATCCTGGCATGTTGACGGCCGGATCCTTCTCATGGAACAGGATGAACCAGCCCTTGTAGGAAATGTCCTTCAGGAAGTCCTTGACCCCCAGCCTCTCTTTGGCCAGCTCCAGTAGGTGACACGTCAGCATAGGCATCTGTGACCTGTCTTCCTAGGTGTACTTTGGTGGTACGAAATCGTCATATTGGTAGCCCTCCAGTGGGATTACCCTGATGCAGTGAACATCCTAGATTCTGATGTCGACCTCCCCATGATGAAGGATGAATGTATTGGTGTTAGGAGACCACCGGGTGAAGAGCTCCGGCCTGAGCTTAGGTTGACAGTGGAAGTGGAACTGTGATGTCCATACCGCCTCGAACATGCCAATATACCGCAGTTCATCCCTGAACTGGTTGTAGGTATAGAGAACCATGAATTCTCAGGCCCACTCGCTAGTGAGGTTACCCCCGGACCGCAGGTCCAAATCATTCAGCCAGCCCTTTGTGTCATCTGTGACGCTCTGACGAAACGTGCTCACATAGAGGTTCGGAGAATTATCTGCGACAGGCTCATCTCTGGTAATGGTACTGGTCCTCGGGTTCATAACGTAGTCTTCCATATGTCTGGTTTCCCTAGAAGGATGACCATTGTTGGTGATGTTTTAGGGAGGAAGCTCATCCTCTCGGGTCACCCATGACTGCGGTGTGTCAACCTTGATGTCCGATAGGGTCACCTCCTCCAGAATGCCAAAATTATAGAGCGGGAGGTTGTCAGAAAGCGAATATGTCTTCTGTGCTGGGGTCAGCAGATTGAAGAAGGTCAGATTGTTGGAAACGATCACCTTGGTGCTATAAACCTCCTCGTTCGCCGCCATTTCGATCGTACGAGCGGTGGCTTCCCACCTCATCAATTCGGTTTGCGGCCATCTTTAATATTTCGGGAGTTGCACGAAACCAGGATGTAGTGCGCGGAATCGGAGAGAGCTACGCGAAATCTGAAGTGGCAGTGCGAAATCCTAGAGTTGTGCGCGTAAACGGTGGTCTAAGTGCGGAATATCCTGAGTACGCACACAAGGACGTCCTAAATTCAGAAGGAATTCCGTGATGCCAGAGCGTTTTTACGCGCAGCCGCGGGAGCAATTTCACGCACGAGATCTATAATCCTATCGCGCGGAAAAGCTGTGTTACGGATCTAGGACCCAGTTCCCCTTATTATAGGTGAGGCTAGGGTTCCGCACCACACGAAATGAAAATTCTGCGCCAATCCATCGTTTTGCGCGCCGTGTGGTTTGTTTGCGCGCTAAGCACCTCGGACTGGCCCTGCTTCGGCGTTTCGGCATTTCCCTGAGACTCCGATCGTTGCGGCCTCTCGCCAATCCAATTCTGAGGGGGGGGGGGGGGGCATTTTTAGACACCGAAAAAAGTCCGCAACTCCATGAGGAAGTTTTGAAATGGAAAAGCGAAGTCATATTCAGAATCAGAGGCCATGTCCGGAGGCCTGGGAAGTCGTGTGCGAAATAAAGGAGGGATTGTGCGAAATAAAGATGTGTGCATGAAGCATGTCTGGGATTCGCGTAATCGAGCCGCTGTTGTGCGCAATTTTGCGCGCCTTGGTTCCGTGCGGTGAGGCTTTGCGCGCTGATGGTTCCCATCGTGGAAACTTTCGTGCACCGCCTGGATTCCGCGCCGGCTGGTGCCTATAAATAGAAGGCGGCCCCAAATGGGTTGGGGGTTTAGGATTTTAGATTGGCTCTCGGGCATGCAATTCGACTCCCCCCACGCGCAATATGACTTCTAGATAATCCCCATTTTCGCGTAACCTTGACCCGAGGTTCGCCTTTGCGCGCAAATCCACCGACTTAAGTAAATTTGCCTCCTCCTCTGGTTACTTTCCTTGCACGCGATCGTTGTCCCTTGCACGCAATCCCCTTCTATGCACGCAATACCTTGCGTGCAATCCCATATCCACGCAAGACTATGGCCCTATTTCACGCCATCTTGGTGTTTTGCGCGCAAACATTCCTTTTATGCGCAACACCCAGGACCCCTTTACCTTGACGCCCCATGGCTTCCGTTCTGCGCCGGCACCTGATGTCTTCCCTACTGGGAATGTGCACCATGTGTTGTTTTCCCATACAGCCTTCCAGGCTTGTACGATATAACCTCAAGGTCCCTAGGGTGGTGCTTCCCGTTGTGTCGCATTGCCTTATGCTTCTTTTCATAGGCACGCTAACGACTATTACTTCTTCGCATAGCCACACTAATGTGGACCCCCCCCCCAAGGCTTCGCCTTGCGGCCCCCCTTCATTACGGCATTGCCGATGCCTTCCCTCCCACATGGGGTAGAGTGAATTGGGCATGTAAGCCCCAGGGGTGTGGAGTGAACCCACCTCGTCCAAGCTGCATGACGTTAAACTGCTAAGCACATCGTCCTTAACACATGACGTTAAACTATGGTTCGACCCCGTGCTTCGCACGCAGGGTACCCCCCAGCTCAGAAATTCTTTACGCCCACTCGTCTCCACAGGAATGGATCCTTCCTCACATGGAATGAGATCTTCCTTGTCGGAGTCGCGTTTGTCCATGGGGGAAGGGCTGCCTTAGAGAGTAAGCCCCAAGCCTCTCTTACGGAAGGTTTCACCCATGCATCTCCGTACTTACCCCCTACCAAGGCTAGTGGAGTCCCTTTCCCACTGTGCTTTGTCGCACCACGGGCCTCCACCCTGGAGTAAGCCCCATCACCAAGGGACTCTAACCACGCGTAAGCCCATATTTCCTCTTTGGGCCACTCAATGCGTAAGCCCCATTCCGCTTCTCACGGACGCACCCTTCTTGACATGATCGTCTGGTCCCTACTACCTCTTGTTTCTCACACCGAGCATGACTCACGTGGGATTAGAGGGCGCATCGACCATGAAATCATCCTATGGGCCTCCTTAGAGCGCAAGCCCCATGCCATCGAACTATGTGGACTTTTATCCGTGCTATAGCATGGTACGTAGGAAGCCTCCATAAGGTTCAACCCCACCACCCGGTCGTTCCGACCTCTCCACGTCAGTTCCCCATATCCACCATGGGCCGCCTCAGAGCGTAAGCCCCATATCCAACAGGGGCCACCTCAGAGCGTAAGCCCCATATCCACCACAGGCTACCTCAGAGCGTAAACCCCATATTCCCCACAGACCACCTCAGAGCGTAAGCCCCATATCCCTCGTCCCGCATGAAGTTAAACTGTATGCCCTTTTCCTGCATGATGTTAAACTGTATCTCGTCCCGCATGAAGTTAAACTGTATTCCCCCTCTTGGGCCATCTGAGAGCATAAGGCCCATGCCTCACATCCACGTCTCATCCTGACTTCCCCCCTCAAGTCCACGTGCCTTGGGATGCTCATGCCCTAGCTCGAAGATCTTACTTTCTCTAGCCTCCCATCCAAGCATCCATTCTCACGACTCACCTTTTCAGGTGTCCCACCGTATCACCGAACTATGTGGACTCTGATTCCCTGCCATGGGGATACGTAGGAAGCCTCCACGAGGTTCAATATCGTCACTCCATCATCCATCCTGATCCTTACACAGGCCGCCACATCACGGTGAGATCATGCCACTCCACACCACTCCAAAGTATCCGGGAATCTGCCCACGTACTGACCCCAAAATCAGAGTCCCCCCTAGGGGGTCCTTCAATTTCATCCACTCTCAGTGTTTCGATTGGTCTGATCTATCTCCGCAAGACGTTAAACTCACGGCATGCCCCGTGTTAAACATGGAAAGCTGAGGAAAACCTCAGATGGTACACATTCCCGGCGTTCGATATGGGATGCCCCGAGCTTCCGCGCCCTCGAGAAGCCCTGTGATATGGGACAGAAGACAGAGATGCCGATCCCATGAGTCAAGACATACCAACAACACCCCAATGCGACCGTTATCCTCACCAAAGGTTTCTGCCCCGACAAGACCCCATGGAGCGTCTCGACAGATGCGGCGTAATTAACTGGTGTCCATGCAGATATGGCACCGGGGACGAGCTTCACAAACCCATCTTAAATCTATGAGGGAGACACAGATTAGGTGACGAGCTCCATGGAGGAATCCACGGAAGGAATAACCAACATCCCATCATCCCGGTTTCGATCAAGGAGCAGACATCCCTGAATAAGGAACGGATGACGCCCGCCTTTGGAAAGCGGGAATGCAGGGCTGCGATCCGTGCATCCTTCCATGCGTGACAAACACGTGTGTGCACCCCAGCTTAAAATCTTCAGAAACATCCATCAACAAATCAAAGTAAAAAGATCATGGTGGTCATTGTGACATCAATAGAATCATTTAATCTCCATACTAGAACAAAATATATGGTGATAGTCATCTATGTGGATTCTTGGAGCATGTGTTGACTATTTAGTGGGGCTCGACTATGGATTGTTTGAGAAATGATCACTAGAAACTAACTATAGTCGAAAACACCCCTAAAGAAAAATGTGTACACATTTATTTATTTATGTTACTAATAATTTTAAGTGAGATCCTTAGACATTTACCATCTATCAGATCTCTAAAGAACAATGTTTCTTTACTCAGGAGATTAAAATTTTTAAAATCCCTTTAACAGTAGATTCATATACATGTCTCTCTTCCATCAAATGGTATCAGTGGTATAACAAGAATTTCCATATCCAAGAAAAAAAACCAATTTTCGTTAAATTAAATAGATGGTATAAATTTGGTCTTAATAGCTCTAACCACACAACAATCCAATCGTAGGTGCCTATGTTATGACCATCTTAAAATTCGAATACATATTGAATATAGTTGTTTTTGGGTATTATGTTTTTTAAGAAAAAAATTGTAAGAGACCTTGATCATAATTGGATGAGTGAAGGGAATTTTGATTTCCAGATGTGGTGGTTAGAGGAAAATCTTCTGATCTTCCATTTACCCTTCTAGATCTAGTTGTTTTCCAATTGTCTAAATTACTCCATCAAGTGTGGTAAAATTCTACATGTTTTGTTGAATTAATATTCTTTTTCTAAAAATTTGTGTTTTTTTTTCAGATCATGAATTGGAATTCAAAAAAATATCAAACAAAATATTAAATTTAATTTGTGAAAAAGAATATAAATTGGTGGCTTGACCTGTGGGAGTATTTCCCTATGGATAAATTAAAAAAGATTTAATCATAAAAATAATTTGTAATTATTCATTATGAGGATTTCTAGGACACGCAGACGATGCTCCCTTTATCCTATGGTTCCCCATTTTGTCCTCATTCCTGTGCCAACTAGTGGAACCGCTACCAACATCACGTCTATAGTCAATCTATTGTTCCTCTCCTGGAACCATTGGACAAGATGACATGCCCCCCCCCCCATATTCGAGGACCAAATCTAATGCCTTCTTCGAAAATGTGACTATGGCCACTACCGATAGACTTGATCTCAACTATTGAGACAGATCGTGATTCTGCCTTTAGGAAGATATGTCACACCATTTATCAAGGATTAAGAAATATTTTATATAATCAATATTGAGTTTCATTAATTTATAGTTTAAAAATTACTAAATATGAATATTCTAAAAAAATTAATTTTGTTTCAGTATTTAATTATATTAATTTATTAATTTATTTTCTCAAATTATAATTTAATTAATGACCTAACCGAGATACAATAAATTCATTTAATTTAAATAATCCATTTAATTTATTTAAATGACCTCATACATTAAATGTATTTAAATTTAGTATTACACCACATATTTTTTCTATAGACTAGTATTTACCATTGACCATGCATGTCTTTTTTATTAAATAATTTATTATATGTGTGGAATTGTAATATTTATTTATACTCTCAGGAAGTCAATGTTTTGTCAATTTAACTAAAATATTTATATGGGAATGTGAATCCATCAATATTTTGTATGTAAATTTCGCTTCCAGATACCCCCTCACCCACATGTGAGTACAATTTTATTATGAAGAAGATTAAAATAACGAGTAAACAAAGTTGAAGGGATGCTTAGATGAGATAAGGAATGAGGATGAGCTATATCATGATTCAAGAACTGACTCATGAATAATACCATTGGTCAGCAATGATCCATTTAATTTAAATGGATAAACCTAAATTAGATACTCATGACTAGTCGAGTGATTTAGTTACTTTATTCATTTTTTATTATTTAATGCATTTTCATGAAAGCATCAAACACGTAAAATATTAAAACCTAATAAATTATTAAATAACTGATTAATGTTTTTATATTAATGTTTAGTTGTGATTATGAAAACATAGAGTGAACATATTTATTGAAAAGGATTATATTCATTAAAATTTTAAAAAACCCTCATTGAAATAATATCTTGTAAACACCTTCCATCATTTGAATTTAAACACATCTAGGGTGTATAAGTTACTCTCTAGTCAATTTTGAGTGTGCCCCTACTACCAAAAAGTTTTAATTATAGTTATGGGTTGACATAATTGAAATTGGGTAACAAAGAAGTATTCTGAGTAAGCTTGTATAATCTTTAGAGTAAATCATTGATAAAATAATATTTATTGTTATTGAAGATGAGACATCAATCAACTGATAAATGAACCATGATTAAATGATGATAACTAGTAAAAAACAGACCTTGAACTCTCTGAGTAGTGTTTTATAAATAGCTTATAGATTATAAGTTATGGTTTCATGTATCATTTCAACTAAAATACTCAAAAGACATGGTATTTTAGTTGTAGTATAGAGGGTTTCAAAAGATCGAAAAAAAATTTGGACACATTTCATTATTTATATAATCTTCAATGTATAATTAGTAATCGATAAAAATGTACTAATAAGATAAATTTTATTATTGAATAAAATAGTATGTAATAACACACTACACACTGTGATAGTTATTGTACAAAAAATTCTATCATAAAAATGTTTCCAAGAGAAGTTGATGTGATTGTGCAAAGTACTATGATATCAGATATTCATTGGGTTGGTGTCCCTGATAATTTTCAATGACTCAAGATTTTGATCTTCTATATGTAGCGTATGGTTTTCATGTGTAATTATCAAGTTATGATACAGTAATGATCATGTTATGTTTATGTATTTTCCCCCTTTTTTACCCTAAGTATGCATATAATCTTTCTTATTTTTCATTTTCCCTAGGTTATGATTAAAGGTTTTAAGTAGGTTACATCTATAATTATCACTAAATAGTATTATATTTTAGGGTAACCATGAATATATATCATAGAATAAGAATATTGGGTACCTTTTCCCATAAATTTACTAATCCATTATGATCTATAACAATGTGTTTCTGTAATGTAGTCAATGTTAATATGATAATATATAGTATATATGTGTGATAATTCAAGGTACCTAAATAAAAATCAATGGGATGGTTTAGATAATCATTTTAAATAATAATTACTAAACATTATTGAGATCCCTAGTGATGTTACTTATGAATTTATTAGAGATAAATCTAAGCACAAGTCAAATAATGAGTCAATGTATTGGAAAATGTCTTCTAATTTTGGTAAATGATAGTTAAAGTGGTTTCAATAAAATTTCCATTATATTTGGATACTAAAAGTGGATGTGGATGTGGAATAGATGTTCCTATAGGTAATTAAAAGGAATAATTCAAGGATATAAAGACTTGATTGTCAAATGGTTCCCAACAATGGGCCCTATTGTAGACATAGTTTGACAGTCATGTGGGATATGATATATAACTTCACAATGTCTTTATAAAAAATTATGATGGATTTAAATAATGAACATAAATATTCAGGGGTAAGAATAAGGTGTCACTGATTGAAAATAATGTTCCATAATTTAGACATCCTATTGGAGATTATTCAGGATTATGTTGTTTCCAACAATGAATATTGTTACTCAAACTACGATTTTGAGTTTTAGCCTATGGTGATAACCAGAATGGTGTAGATTAATGTTAAATGTCATATAAATTTTCTTGATGTGAAACAAAATGTGATTATTTCTTGAGTGAACGATATTTTGATTTTTTATAATTTGTTATCATGATATATGATTAAAATGATGAAGCTTAACCAACTCTTGGACTTACCAATGAAAATAAGGAGATATTTTTTTGAGAGTTATTGGAATGTTCCTAACCAAAATAAGAAATGCTGTATATGTAATAGTAATATAACTAATGATTAAGAGATTACAAATGACATATGAAATGACATAAGTGTTGTGTAACAATACAATGAATCCTGCTTAATGGTGTATGAATAATGTGAAATGATTGATGTGTTTATTTATTGGGATTCAATGAAATACATTTTTATTATAGGGTTTTTTGTTATTAGAGTCATGAAATATCAATGGATTGTTCCATGTTAGTTTTTCATTAATGAAATTTAATAAATTTTTAAATTGTTAAAATGACATAGAAAAGTGATTTACGGAAATGTGATATTTTTATTAAGAGAAAATAAAACATAATGTGTTCTTTTAGTTGAGAAAATGGTGTTTATTTTTTATTAATAGATTATTTATATGGATAATTTTTTTTGGATGGGATTTTTTTCCTTTGAATTTATTAATTATTTTATTAAAAAATTCTTATTTTATCATGGATGGCGTTTTACAACATATTTAGATTTATAGAATATATTCAATAATATATGTTTTTTATGGAATGAGGAAAATGATACCTTTTTATAGTATCTATGTTTTAATTATGTATTTTTGTTAATGAATTATATTACCATGTTTCATGATAATATATGATCATTGTATTCAAATTTTTGGTATGTGACTTTAAGATAAACATTATGGTGTTTGGGGAATAATAATAATTTTTTTGGACATTTAATGACCTTATTTATAAATATTTTTATTTCAATTACACCCAATCATGGAGTATCCATAAAGAATAATATTAATGTAATGGATTAAGTTAAACATCAAATGTGGTTTTGGTGATTAATTTATTAGTTCACCATATGAGGATTTATGAATATTGGTTATAATGTGCTTTCAATTTTATTTTTGACAATAACTAGAGAAACAAGTAATGAATTATCATTCATTTTTTTGGGTCACATGATCCACAAGATCTTTACACATTAAAAAAGATCCTTAATCATTATAATTTCCCAAATTTTCCTTTTTTTAATTATATGGGATTATTTAGAGACCAGAAACAAAGAGGACTCATGATTCTGAGACCTGGGGTTCCCAAGATAAATATTCAAACTATTTTTATGTTTATTGAAAATATCATACGTGTTTGGTTTTAGTAACATCAAAACAGATGCCCAGATTGAAAATCAGAAGTCACGATTGATCCCAAAATAGTTACTTTACCATAGGTGGGCCCTAACAATAACTAACGTGAGTCGAATGAAAAAGTTAATTTATGGATGTTTTAATAGAAAAATAATATATACCTAAAATGTTATTTTATTTTATTTCTTCAAAATTACCCAAAAACATAGCAGCACTGTGGTGCGACGACTCAGTGATGGTGCAATGCGATATCAAGGAAATTCTGAAACCCGCTAACATGGGTCCACTATTAATCAGGGGTAGGGACTACTGATATAATTTAAAACGCTAGTGAATTTCAATGGAGCCCTTGAATTCTCACTCACCATCAAGGACAATTTAGATATTGTAGCTTGGATAGAACGTCGAAAAGTGACAGATCAAGGAAATTTAGAGATAGATTGCCATCAAATAAGAATTATCTCCTCCAACTGATCATCATTCTAGGTAAGGGTTTATTTTTCATCGTGATTCTTTTACCCATTCTTGTTTCCAATGATGAATGAAAACCAACCCATAAGCAGGATAATATGTGGTATGATCATTCTTATAGGATGGTTAAAATGCGTTTTTAAAGGGGATGAATCTCATTAAACATCCTTTTGTTTCCCTTTCATAATTCCACTATCATGAAGAAACCAAGGTCAACTCAAAAAAGTTCAATGTTTGTTATAATGGTGTTCTTGTGCTTATATCTCTTCCCCATTCTTGTGTTCTTCATCTACAGACTCTCATAGACACTGCATGTTTTTCTGGGTGGTTCCAAATGTGATTGGACCACCAGAGCGATGACAAGAATATTTGGAGTCCATGGTAGAGACGATGGTGACCCAATAATCACACATGTAATATTGGTTTGAGAAATGGTCCTCAATCCATGTGTCTATATGAAGAGATTTTTGTGTCATTGATACCCTCATGGCGATGCAGTCCTTTTGAGATAATCAACATTAGTTTTCGTGGAGGTTGGCGTATGAATTTTTAGCTCATAGAGTAGGTTCTCCCTGAAGAGCACGCTAAAAGAGAAATAATTTGGCTAGTTGTGTGAAGATACAGAGTGTGTCTCCTATGGATATAAAAATTGTGTCTCCTACAAACATACATAGTGTGTCTCCTATGCATGTATGGAATGTGTATCCTATGGTTATATAGTGTGTGTCTCATATGGGTATACAGATTTTGTCTCCTATGATGATGTCGAGTGCGAATCCTACAAATATGTGGAGTGTGTCTCCTTGAATTTTAATATGAATAGGTTTTGATAGTATATGTATCCTAGTGTTATCTAAGTCTAATGAATTTCTTGATTTTTCTTCTTAAATTTTACACACTGTGTACCTCTTTGGTAGTCTACCTTGTGTCTTGATTTTTGATTTACATTTGTGGTTTGGGATACCTACAAACTATTATTTTACTAACACTACAATGCCTTATCCGACATGTGTCATGTCATGTGTAGTTGATCGAGAACATTGACGGAGTTCATGGTGGTCTAGAGACAATTGGATTTTAGGTGACTTGAAAGAAATGGTATGATTCAGGGACATTTAGATAGCTTGTTGTAATGTCCCGGGTCCGGTAGCCACAAAGAGGCGCGTCGTACCCTATTGGTCACATGGCCTCAATCGCTTTTCCCAGAATGCCAGTGGATGGTGACTAGTTGTGTGGGCCTTGGGTGAAATAGTGGGGAAACTATGACACCATTTGTAGAGTAACAAAGAGGTTGTAAAACAAATAGCAGTAGAGGAAACAGGAATAACCCATACAAAGTAAACAGCGAATGTCTGGAAATAATAAACTGGATCACACACATATATATATGAATGATGCATGAAACATATGTCTAGGAAATAAGCCAAACAAATCACTAAGATGGAATGAAATAGTACTAAAAAGTACAAAATAAATACTGGAACAACTCCTTAGCATCACAACCCATAGCATGGTCCCATGCTCTCCCGCTCCACAACAAATCATGTACCTGAAGTAGAAGGGTGCTTACCCTTATCTATACCCATGACAATGTAATCTGTTTGGGCCCAAAAGAATGGAAAAAACAAGGTGTGAGACTAAATCCCGGTAGGATACCCCCACAAGATCTGTTCCAAACAGTTAGTGAATATATGGCAGGCAGTAAGTAAATAAATGCAGTAAACAAGGAAGTACTCAGTAGTAAAAATCCACAGTTTCAAATATCCAGCTACAGCTAATCAAAGCAGATAATCAAAATCAGGTAACCCTATGGGAAGTACCCACAACCTATCCCCTCTGGTCCTACCATGCAACACAAGCAAGCAGCTAAACACAAACAGGTAACCCTCTAGGAAGTACTCACATCATATCCCTTCTAGTTCAGCTTAAGCATAGACTCTCTGAAGAAGCACTGGATTTCAATTCCTCCTACAGTCTCATATCTATAATTAGAGGTGCTCTAGGGAATAAAATATTTCAAATTTCCTCTATGCCCATGTTGAGGAACTACAGACACTCTGAGGAAGCACTCAACGTCAATTCCCCATGTGTCTCCCATCTTTAGTAAAACAGAAACTCTGGAGAAGCCATCAATATCCATTATCTCTATGGTCATCTACACCAGTTTATCACTTCCATGTGTAGGTCAAGAAATCATATCAACGTGTATCAGCCAAATTAAACTTCAGGAACTACTTGGCTATTAGTCTTCATCAAACCAATATATTAGAACAATCACACCATCCTACAACTAAGCATTGGAAAGTAAACAACATCCTAATCGGAAAAAAAGAACTAACGTTCATAAAAGGAAATAATGCATGGTAAATAACATCCCATGAATATCAATTAACCCTATTCACATCAGTTATAATAAACTCAAGAATACAATCATTGTAGGAAAACAATTGGTCAAAAACTGCAAACGCGCAATACCCCTTTCAGGGGTATTAGAGATTTTGCGCATATAACTCATATAATTTTTAATAAAAGGAGAAAAACACCTACCTCAGCAATGGAAGAACAATTTACTTGAGTCTTAGGGCTTGAATCACCATATAATTCTAAAGATCTACAAAAACGTCTAAAACATTCAATAGAGGATAACATAAGAAAGAAGATGAATTGGGAAATGGAGCTCAAGTTGAAGGGATAGCTTACCAAGGCGATACCAACACAATATACGGAGGTGGAATCCGAGATTGGATGCTCGTTTGGGGGCTCAAAGAAAGATCATAGTCAAAAGGGAGCTCTTGGAGAAAACAAACCAAGAAGAAGGTGTTTTTGGAGATTAGACACGACCCAGATATGTTTAGTGAAAAAATAGTAATAAATGGCATGTACTAGGGATGTACATGGTGTGTACATTCTATTTCCATACATTGACTTAGGTAGCCTCCAGGTCACCCCCCACATGGCAATGTGCATGGACACTACACATCCAGAACACGGTGTGTACTAATAAAGTACATGACCTGTAGTTCAAAATTTTAAAAAATTACTCTTTTTTTTCAAAAACGACCAGAACAGGAAAACATACCTGAAAAGGAAGATCTGGGTTCATAAAAACTTCCCCCCCTAAAGAAATTTGTCCATTAATTTCCTTAACAAGGCAGCGTAGAAGAAGAAACCTCGAAAGGCTCTATCCATTATGATTGTACATTTGCCTCCCTCTACTATGTCTCATCATATACTCTCACGTGCTGCTATAACACTCATACCATAAGAAGAGTAATGCCACATAGAACATTTGTACTATGATCGACTATATGAATAGGATGATTCTAGAATGATTCATCCACTTCCAACTCAAACTCCTCGGGGAAGAAAACATGAGACGGGTCTGATAAGTAACGTCGAAGTTGTGAAACGTGGAAAACGGTGTGCATTGCCCAGTACCTATGAGGTATCTACAACAGATAGGCAACCAGCCCAACTCTATCCAACACCTCAAACGGACGGGCGTACCTCGGTGAAATATTACCCTGTCTCATAATCCTCTTGTGTCCAAACCTCGGTGTGATACGTAGGAAAACCAAGTACCTTACCTCAAACTCCATAGCTCGTCTCCGCTGATCAACATAAGACTTCTGTCAGGACTATGCAGTAACCATCCTTTTTTTAATAAACTCTATATACTTTGTGGTCTCCTGGACAAGACTAGGTCCCGACATAGCTACCTCTCCTTCCTCCAGCCAACATAAGGGTGATTGGCATGGCCTACCATACAAAGCCCTATAAGGTGACATCTGAATAGTATATTGAAAACTATTGTTGTATGATAACTCCAATAATGGTATTTGATTCTCCCAAGAACCTCTAAAATCCAGAATACATGCTCGAAGCAAGTCCTCAAGGACCTGAATCATACGCTCGAATTGGCCATATGTTTTTGGGTGTTATGATGTAATTAAATGTACTTGTGTACCAAAATCCTTCTAAAGCCCCTGCCAGACCCGAGAAGTAAAACATGCATCTATGTATGAAACGATGGAGTGTGGAACTCCATGTAAGCACACAATCTCACTGATTTACAACCATCCTAGCTCATCAACACTAAAGGTCTCCCTGATTAGTAAGAAGTGGGAAACCTCTGTTAGTCTGTTAATGATAACCCAAACTACATCATTTCCTCGAGGTGACTTCGGTAAACCTTCAATTAAATCCACTGATACATCATTCCACTTCTACTTGGGAATGGGTGACTATTGTAAAATCCTTTCTGGTTTCTGATGCTCTGCCTACACCTATTGAAATGTGGAACACCTAATGAAGAAACTAGAAACTTCTTTCTTCATACCTAGACATCCATATTAACGGTGTAGATCCCTATAAATCTTGGTGACACCCGGATGAACTACCCAAACTAAGGAATCAATTTCCCACATCAACTCCTTGCGTATGCCTTTTTTCACCCATATGCGCCCTTGGAAACACAAGATATTTTCCTCACCTATGGTCTATCCCGAAAAAGAACCTATATGGACATGCCCTCCCTTATGAATAGGCCTTCTGAATCAAATAGCTATCTAATGCGCACTCAGTCGACAAGAGTAGATGTAACCGCTACAGAAGATGGAAATGTTTTCCCCTGTCTGTCATGAAATTCCAAATGCATCTCAGAGAATAGAGCCATTAGCTGTCACTCACTACTGTTCTCTTGAACTACATATATCTATGTTATCCTTCTCAACTCAACAACCAATATATTTCCTTTCCCAAGGGTATAGTCAATCACAATTTCAAAAGACTTAAGGTACTCAACCAACCTTAGTTGTCTCAAATTCAAATCCCGCTAAGTGAAGATGTACTTGAGACTCTTTTGGTCAGTGAAAAACACAAAATTCATTAACTGAAGATAATGTCTTCAATAGCGTAAGGAATGAACAACTTCTGCTGGCTCAAGATCGTGTGCCGAGTAATTCCTCTCATGTGGCCGAAACTGCCGAGACCCGTAAGCAACGAATCCTTACCCCAGCATATGTACATCTCTCATCCAGATACTTGACGCATCACAGTAAATAGTATAGATATTTCCTAGATCTGTCAATTATAGTATCAGTGTTGATGCCAACCTCCTTTTCTACTACTAAAGGGCTGAATCACAAGAATTTGTCCACATGAACTTTTCACCCCTCTTAGTCAGGCATGTATGTGGTGCTTCTAAGAGTGAGAAGTCTTGTATAAAGCATCTGTAGTATCCAACCAGCCATATAACACTTTTTTACCTCAATGATGTTCATCGAATTCTCCCAGAAAACTACTGCTCTCACTTTCTCTGGGTCTACTGACACTCCTCTCTCAGAGACAACATGACTCCAGAAGTGAATCGGATCCATCCAATATTGGAATTTTGAGATCTTAGCATATAACTGATTCTCTCTTAGTTTACTCAGAATGATCTCAAGATGTGTGGCATTGTCATGTAGAGTGTAACAGTAAACCAAGATATCGTCTATGAAGACCAACCCGAATGAATCCAAGTATGGCTGGAACACTCAGCTCATTAGTGCCATGAAAACTACAAGCACGTTCATGAGACCGAACGACATAACCGTATACTTGTATAGAACATACCTACTCAGAAAGGCTATAAGAGGTATATCAGATGGTCTAACACACAACTTATGATAATCGGATCTCGAGTGAATCTTCGAGAAAACCCGGGCTCTACGAAGATTATAGAAGAGATCATCAATCCTTGGAAAATGATATCGGTTCGTGACCACCAACTAGTTCAACTTCTGATAATCAATGCCATGCCCGAGGGTACCATCATCATTCTTCGCAAATAGAACATGAAAACCCCAAGGAAATGTATTGGTTCGGACAAAACCCTGTTTTTTAAACTCGTCCAACTGCTTCTTGAGATTCTACAGCTCTGGTGTATCCATCCTATAAAAATGAATGGACACTAGTGCACCTCCTAGAACAAGCTCAACAGAAATTTACACCTCTCACTCTAGAGGAAAGCCTAAAACGTCTTCTAGAAAGACATCCCTGAAATGATCCACCATAAGTGGAAAGTCCAATTGTGATGTCCCCTGGTCATCTAGATGTTGACTAGCCATCTTGGTTGTAACTCATCCTAACCCATGATGCTCAGGTCCTGCTCTGCTTTCTTGAAAATCCCACTCGCTATTATGATGAATATATCTGCACTCTAGTGATGTGAAACTCACCCTAAGGCGATAGAAATCGACGAATGCCTGGAAGGGAACAAGCCAGTCCATTCCAGGAATGACATCACAGCCTGTCATCTCTATGATATATAGGTCCCTTAAAAAAGTCCCACCCACCAACCTATAGAGGGAATTATTTGCACTGACCTACACTAGCCTTTCTAGTCCCCAACGTAGTATCTAGCATCAAGATATCAATATAAGAAAAGATTTATAGACCAAGTCCCTCCACCATAACAACCGATATAATGATATGGGAATACCATGTATTGAATATAGAAAAAGATAAATCTGAGGCCACTAAGATTATACCTCAAACTATAGAAGATCTGGGATCCTGCTTCAATTGGGTTTACTTCACCGAAAATGTTTGACCACCCTGAGTTGATCCACCTTGTTATCACTGAATACCGGGTTACAGGATACCTTGGAAATGACCTCCACCTCAGCCTGATCATCTATAATAACTCCAGTTCCCAGACCGGTGGTAAACTAGTGGTGCTGACCCTAAATGAGGAGTCATAGAAGAACCCATGTCGCAAGAATTTTTTGAGAAGATCTGACATATGTCCTGAATAAGACCCATCTATTTGCAGGATCGACACTCCACTGGGTCTCTTGGGTAGTTTGTCCTCGTATGACTTCTATTCCTGCACTAGTAACATACCACATGACTACCAGAAGACTTATCTCTCCACCTTGAATCTCCGTGCGATGACTCCCTACGGTGCTTCATGTTGTCGGTAGGATGGATACTAACTCCAGATGTCGACCTGCCCTGGCTAACAAATCTAAAATCCATAATATTGTACTCAGTGATCAAGAACTAGTTGACAATAGATGTTATAGAAGTCAAACAGAAGATGTTCACCAGCGATCGGATGTCATTCCTCTTCCAGGAATAACTGATCTCCTCCTAGAATAAGCGTGAAATGATGCAGCTGAGTAAAACCAGAGGAATAATCCATAATCAAAAGTGTACCCTAATCCAGAATCAAAAACTCTTGGGCTTTATCGGCCCTCAAGGCCTCTGGATAGAAGTAGTCAAAGAAGATGCTCTGAATCTTATCCCACACCATAACCTGCCGGCGTCCAGACTGTGAGATCACATCCCACCATCTCATGGAGTAGTCACGAAGCATGTAAGTAGTGAGATTGACTCTCCTCTCTGAACACATCTTCAGATGATCGAAGATAGTAATCATGGATTCTAACCATTACTCTACAACCTGAGTTTCTCCTCCCCCTGTGAAGGTGAGAGGATGCTGGTATTGAATGACCCTGGTCAATTATGCCATTGATAGGGCATGGGGAGATTCTCCTTAATAGTTCTGCATCATCCTCATTAAGCCTTACCTGAACTGGGCATCAGCACCTATGTCCAGTATAATGGTTTGTGCCAAGACTGGCACAACTTGAGGATCTGCACGTAGTCCCTGATCAACCATATCAGGTGTCTGGTCACTACCCTACGAATAGCATACAACCGGAGGATGTATCCATGGCATGAATCTGCAAGGTCAAGAACACACTTAGAATAAGATTATCCAGGACTGAATGTTATAAGCACAATATAGGGAACATGATAAATAAATCCTTCACATTCTATAAAACATGGATACATGGTGTGTATGTCCACTACACGGTGTGTACATGAATCCTCTTCCCCTTACAATGTTCTCTTACAAGGCTAAACTACACGATCCTCCAGAGAACGAGACTCCATGACGTGTTAGTGACTGACACAGTGTGTACTAGACGAACATAACCAACATGTGATGTTAGTTATATAGCATGTTACACGGATCACACTACATGGTGTGTTCTAGGTGGACATGGCACAAACGAGAAAGGATAACACTGACCCATGTTGTTAGTGACACAGCTGGGTACCTGGGTTATACTACATGGCATGTTCCATCCTGGCACAATGTGTATATATTATGTTATTATCCCTCCATGCTGTTAGTCACACAGGTGGATATAGGGTCAACACATCACGATGTGCCCAACCAGTACATGGAATGTTTCCCAGAGATTTCCTTATCCCGTGTCTCTATTCACACAACCTATTACATGGTTAGAGACTACACGGCGTGTACATATGGTACATGGCATGTACTTAAGAATTTTTTTCCCATTAGAAGAACACATGGCGTGTATTCAAAACTACACGGTGTCTATTCTAGGTTTATTCAAACAGTAAGCCTTAGAAACTACACCAGAGTCCAGAAAAACACTTAAAACCTCAAAGCTTCCAATTCTGATCAGTGAGGACCCATACTCCATGAGAATCCAAGAATGAAATCTAAAACATGTTATTAACATGGTTAAAATGGAAATTATCTGCTATGTTCAAGTCCATGAGGGCCTATAACACCTCATGAACCAAAATTTGTCTTTCATTTTAAACAAAACCTTACACAAATGATACCCTATCAATAGTAGGAAAAATATCAAAGAAAACTTCAAAACAATATGAATACTGTACAAAACATCTATCACAACAACTTTCAATTAATAATGGAACCTAAATGGCATGGAATGAATGCATGACATGTTATTTCTAGCAAGTGATTATATAATGCATGATATGTCATAACCTCATCTCATCGAGTTGCAATAGAAATAGAATCTCAATAACATCATCAGTAATGGCACAAAACGTGCGAGTCACCCAATGGTAAAAATCAAAGCAACTGTAAACATGCAAGACCAGAAAGATTACAATAAATGAGGTAGATTGGTTTTTCTCTATACATGGGTTAGCTACTCCTGGGCACAACATCATACCAAGTACCTATTCCTTCCAATACCTGGATAAGGGCTCCAAATAGTAAGTCAAGAGAAAATAATTCCTTTGATACAACTTTGTAATGTCCCGGTTCGAGAAACAACCTGGAGGCGCCCCATACCCGGTTGATCACATGGCCTCAAGCGCATTTCCCAGAATGCCAGATGTTTCCAACTAGCAGCAAGGGACATGGGTGAGATTATGGATAAATCATGCCCTCATTGGCAATGTAACACTGTTGAAGTCAAACAATTAGTAGTAGAAAAAATAGGAATAATCCTTACAATGTAAACAACGGAAGACTGAAAATGATAAACTTGAGCACACACATATATATGAATGATGCATGACACATATGTCTAGGAAATCATCCAAACAAAACACAAAGCAATAATAAAATAGTACTAAACCAAAGTAAAAATGAAATCTAGTGAACAAATCTTCAGTATCGCAAGCCATAGATTGGTCCCATGCCCTCAAGCTCTATAGAAAATCTAGTACATGAAGTAGAAGGGTACTTTCCCTTTTCTATACCCGTGACAATGAAATCGGTTTGGGATCAAAAGAATGGGCCAAATAGGGTGTGAGACTAAATCCTAGTAGAAAACCACCACAAGATCTATGCATAACAGTCAATGAATATATGGAAGCCATTATGTAAATAAATGGATTAAATATAGAAGTACTTAGTAGTAACAATCCACAGATTCAAATATCCAGCAACAGCTAATCAAAGCAGATAATCACAAACACGTAACCCTCTGAGAAGTACCCACATCCTATCCCCTATGTTCATACCTAGG
The DNA here is from genome assembly GCA_963277665.1 of Viscum album. Lineage (NCBI taxonomy): Eukaryota > Viridiplantae > Streptophyta > Magnoliopsida > Santalales > Viscaceae > Viscum > Viscum album. Next base: position 527,560,232 of record OY728148.1, on the reverse strand, counting down.
AACACATGGAAGTAGCTAAACACAAATAGGTAACCCTATGGGAAGAACTCACAGCCTCTCCCATCTGGTTCAACATAAGAATAAACTCTTTGAGGAAGCACTCGTTGTCAATTCCTCTTATAGTCTCGTATCAGTAACTATAGGAACTATAGGAAAGGACTTATGTAAATTTCCCTATGTGTACCATGTTGAGGAACTATAGACACTCTGAAGAAGTAGTCAAAGTAAATTACCCATGTGCTCTCGCATCGCATGTAAAACAAACACTCTGGAGATGCCCTCAACATCTAGGCTCCCTATGGTCCTCTACACCAGGTTCTCACGACCATGTGTAAGTCAAGAATGCATATTAGCATGTATCTTCCAATTTAAACCTCATTTACTATTTGACTAGAAGTCTTCATCATAACAACATATCAGAACAATCACACCATCCTACAACTAGGCATTTCAATGTAAATTGTATCCTAACAGGAAAACTAGACCTAACGGTCAAAATAGGAAATAATGCATGGAAAAGAACTTCCAAATCAAATAAATTAACCCTATTCACATAAGTTATCATCAACTCAAGAATACAAGCATAGTAGACAATAAATAGTGCTAAAATGGTAATCGCGCAAAACCATGTTCATGGGTATTGTGAATTTTGCACATATAACACAAAGAGTTTTTACAGAAAGCCACAAACCGCCTATCTCAGCATTGAATGATCAATATACAGGAGTCTTATGGCTTGAATCACCTTATAATTCTGATGATCTACAAAAACATATAAAACATTCAACATGGATAACTTAAGAATGAAGTAAAATTGGGAAGTGAAGATCAAGAAGAAGAGAGAGTTTACTGAGGTGATCCCAACGCAATCTACGGCAGTCAAATTAGAGTTTAGATGCTCGGTCGAGGGCTCGAAGGATGATCATTTCCACCAGGGAGCTCTCAGCCAAACTAAACCTAGAACAATGTGTTTCTGGTGATAAGACATGACCCCGGTACACTTAATGAAAATAATACATGGAGTGTACTTTGGAAGTACATGGAATATACTTTCTATTTCCATACTCCTCTTTAGACGACATCTAGGTCACCCGCTACATGGCCATGTTCATGGCTGCTACACGGACAACACATGACTACTGGTGGTAACCAAGTACATGGCGTGTACTCTTAAAGTACACGGCGTGTATATCAGAATTTTCTATAAATTTCTGTTTCCCTAAAAAATAACCAGAAACAGAAGACATTCCTAAAAAAGAAGATCTAGGTTCTTACAATTTCTATACATACCATTCACCTAGGGTTTTCTGCGATCGATATCAAGGAGCTTGTAATTTTCCATTTTTCTTGGGCTTATATTCGAGCATGTTTTCTGTTCAGTTTTGTACTATTACTTAGGGATCATCTTATAGGGATTCTTGTCTGTTTACATAGTGCATTTAGATTCATTGGTTTTGTTTGAAAATTAGTGTGTGTACTAGTTCTTAGTAAAATACCCCCTTGTGGGATATTCCAACTCGATAATAATCGCTAGCCCCTGTCCTATTGGAGGCAGGCATGGGGTAGTCACAAAAGGGGGCTCGGGGGACGGGTCATTACAGAGTTATATCAAAGGGAAGTCAATTTTTCATTTGTTTTGGGGAAAAATTATTTTGTTTTTTTTTCAGTTTATATTTCATGTCACGGAACTGAGAGCTCATGTACCGGCCTATGTATCCGTACACAAGGACTATGAATTTAACTTCCAAAATTGGTACATGATAACACTTGATGCAGGTGAAATTAATGGTTCATGTATCATATAGGAATTGACTATGTTCTCATGTCTATATTGAGTAAGATTCATCTCACCAGGGATACTCTATTTACTGTGGTAAATTGTGTTCTGCTTCAGGATGCTTCCAAGCATGCACAAAGCCCGGATTCTAGGACATTACCACAAGGGTGGTATACCGATCTACGAGGCATAGATGTTGGAACTGTTTCCATTGATATCATCCCCTACTTGTGTACCAGTGATACCACCACCAAGAGAAAAATATTTCTTATAAGCATTAACAATTGAAGATTCACATAGGAACAATGTGTTTCTTAAGTTTTATTGGCTAAGACCTTTCATATTCCAAGCTGAGATAGATCCTCCGGTACCTGAGGATTGGATAGAGGTTATGACATGATTTTTCTACATAGCGAGTATGCCTCCTGACTAGACGGATTTCCATGAAAGGATTCTTAAATAGGGATCTATGTGGTGATGTTGGTGCTTGATGACCTAGATGCATAAGGAGGAAACCCTATCATGGAAAGACATTTAGTATCTCTTTAGGGAGGAGTTCTTTCAAGAGATGTTACGCTCTATGTGTACACATGAACTCATACATCTACAACAGTGCAGCCAGACAGTGGTAGAGTAGTCAGTGAGATTCACAAATCTTTCTTGCTACTCTATAAACAGGGTTTGGGACCCACTATTCAGGGCCCATAACATAGAGTTGGGACTACGTCGTGAGATTATGGAATTTATATAATACCTTAGTATCCCTACGCATGATGGGGTTCTAGGGAGAGCTCTACTATTAGAGAGATTTCATGCGGAGAATCCACCGACAGTGAGAGATAACACCAAGCATCAGGAAGATGGGTCTTCAGTAACCGGTAGATGATACATAAAGCAGAGATCTAAGAGGACTATATAGTCTTGGGGACAACCCCAAGACATGGGATTAGTGTTATGAGGATTCAATGGAAGAATAGGTCAGTTCAAGGAGAGGCTGTGTTACTCATGTGGTGATCAAGACACATTGCTAGAGAATGTCTGACCAGTCGTATAACGAACTTGGAGATTGTCGAGGGACCTCCAAGGCAAAGGTATATGAAGGAAGAGGTTATTCCCCCAAGTGGAATATTTGGAAGAGGATTGATACGAACTGAAGGCGGTGGATGGAGGTTTGATGCACCACCACCACCACCCCTAGGTGGTCCTCCCTGAGCTCAGGGAGCTGATGAAAAAGGGGCGTGTCTACATCTAGTTGATGGAGGGTTGTGGTCCTGGGACTCATGAGATGATTTGATGAATGATATGTGTGTTTTCTACCCTAGATGTAGTTTTTATATAAACAGGTGTCAGTCTCTCTCTTCTCTCCCCAAAACTTGATCAAGACACATAGATTCAAGAGGTACTATTGACTCGATCGATGAACATAGAGAATCATATGGGATGAGATTCAATGATTAGACAGTGGGGAATATAGTGATCACTTACTATTGGGGTGGGATTTTCAGTTGGGATCTCTAGGTGGTATCGTGGCCTTATGAACTCATTCAGGGGAAGGACTGGTTATCCAAAATTCATGCTTAGATCAACTGTTTTAGGAACAATGTGTCATGTGTCCATGAATATGGGATCTAGATTTTCATTATTGAAAAAATGGAAACCGGAGGAATAGAGGATGAACTCTCATGTTGAAGGGTGAAACTAATCACACATTATTTTTCTATCATGACCCTTAGTGTAGCGGTTGATATGGGTTCTTAGTTTCATGTAGTGGTGGATGAGTATGAGGACGCCTTTCTGGATGATGTTCTAGGGATACGTCCCAGAATAGAGATATACATCTACATTGACATGTACTCTAGGAGAACAATAATTTCTACACCAGCATATTTGATGGCTCTCATAGAGCTTTGTAATGTTAGGGTATAATTGGAGGACTTGCAGAGGAAGGGTTTCAGGAGACCTTGTTTTTCAACATGGGTAGTCCCAATATTGTTTTTCAAGAAGGCAGATAGAGGCATGAGGTTATGTGTGGACTTCCGGTTCCCGAATCAGCTAACCATGATGAATAATAATCCCCTACTGGAGATTGATGATATCTTTTATCAGCTGAAGAGAGTGTGATAGTTCTCAAAGATATACGACATATCTGGCTGTCACCAGCTTCAGGTGTGGCTGAGGACATTCCAAATATGGTTTTTTGATGTTGCTAAAACCACTATGAGTATATAAATATGTGTTTTGGAATGATGAACTCCCCCGTAGAGTTCATGGAACTAATGAATATGATCTTCCAGCCCTAAAAAGACTGGTTTGTAGTGGTATTTATTGATGACATCCTGGTATACTCGCTGACTGAGGAGGAATAGATGATACACTAGTTGATTGTCCGAAACTCACTCAGAGGGAACCTTCATTATGTGAAACTCTGGATGTGTTAGTTCTGAAAACGAGATGTCCATTTTCTAGAACACGTCATCATCAAAGATGGAGTTGTAGAATATCCAACCAAGGTAGAGGCAGTTCTTTCTTGGGAGCCACCCATGAACATTACTAAGGTGTGTATTTTCTTTAGGATTGATTGGTATGATTATAAGTTCATTCCTGAATTTTATAAAGTAGTATCATCCATGACATAGTTGAAACGAAATGATATACCTTTTGCATTGACATAGATGTTCCAGGAGAGATTTCAGTAGCTGAGGTAGAGTTTTAAGAGTGCTCTATTCCTGATATTTCTAGAGGAGGGTGCTGAGTACGTGTTTTTCTACAACACATCAAGAACCAGTCTTGGTTGTGTCTTTATGTAGGGGAATGTAGTGATTTATTATGGTTCATGGAAGTTAAAACCACATGAGAAGAACAATTTGACCCACAATTTGGAGATTGTGGTGGCAGTATTCGCATTGAAGATGTGGAGACACTACCTTATGCAGGGCAACTTATCGTCAACTCAGACCACATATGTCTTTCTTATATTTTTTCTCAGATGTATCTGAACCTGAAACAATGATGTTTGAAAGAGTCTTCTAGGACTATGACATTGAAATATTCTATATTTATTGGAATAGTAACATGGTGGTAGATGATCTCAGTCATAGATTGAGTTCACAACTACTGAACGAGGCCTCAAAGAAGTTGGTGTCACTTCAAATATAATTCATGGATGGAGATGAACCATCTTATCTCCAATAAATTATGGTTACCCCTCCACTCTTATATAACATGATGTAGTCATAGCTCAGTGATACCATATGTGAGACTACACATGCTCAAATGGCCATAGGTCATGCCCTTAATGGATATTCGAAAGGTGGGGAGCACTTCATCATCTTCAAAGGATGCATAGTCTTACCAGTGATATTACATGAGGATGTTTTGAGGGAGTACAATAAACCCCATTTGGTGGTACATCTATGTGTGAAAAATATGTATTAAGACCTCTAAAATTATTTTTTTAGGTCAAGGATGAAGAATGCAGTTGAATAGGTTGTCTCTAGATGCTAAAATTTTCAACAAGTGAAGGTCGAGCACCTAGATCCAGTAGGTTTGACTCAACCCTGGAGGTTCCAGACCAGAAGTGGGATGTGATATTGATGTTATTCAATATAGGTCTTCCATGTAAATCTATAGGTCATGATACCATCTGTGTGATTGTTAAATGACTTACTAGGTTGGACCACCTCCCATCAATATAAAAACAAGGTTCAATAGAGAGCTTGGGAGGCCTCAATTTATATGAGATAATTCATATCTATGGGGTCCCATTAATTATAGTCATAGATTGTGATTCTATTTTCACGTACCAGTTGTTTAAGGGACTGTATGAGGTGTTTGAGTGTCAACTACGCTTGAGAACATCTTTTGACCCATAGACAGATGGTCAGACAAAGCAGACCATTCTTTTCCAAAAGGACATGTTACATGATTATGTCATGAATTTTGGCTGCAGTTGGGTGGAACACATACCCATGGTGAAGTTTTAACATAAAATAGATTCCAATACACCATCGGTATTTCCCCTTTGGAGTCCTTCTATGGGGACCCTATAGGTCACCACTTTTCTAGACAGACCCCAGAGAGTGATCACTCATGGGCCCGGTATTGGAGCTGGCTACTATAAAGAAGGTGCAGGACATCCAAAAGTGGGTAAATAGTTCACAGAGCTATCTAATGTCCTATACTGATATGAGATAGAGAACCTCAGAGTTTGAGGAGGGAGACCATGTGTTCCTTCTGGTCTCTACTAGATGTGGGATATTAGGATATGTCCCGGGTAGTAAGTTATATCTGAGGTTCATCAGACCTTTTCTAAAAGATTGTATAGAGGGAGAGGTAGAGTACCACTTGGATCTACCTCTATAGTTAAAGAGGGTGCATGATTCCTTTCAAGTATCCCCATTGAGGAGATATGTACATGACCCTTCACAAATTATTTTCTATGGTGAGCTGGATGCTGATTATATGGTGACTTTTTCGGTGTTACTGTTAGAGATCGAGGATCGATAGGAGGGGACCCTCCATGGGCGATTGATTCATGTAGTGCCTATTCAGTTGCAACATGAGAATCTCTCATATATAAGATGAGATTGGGAAGATCAGATTCATTCTCAATATCACCATATGTTTATTAATCCATTTTTTGGATTTTGGTGATGTAAAACCTTATGTTTGGAGAATATAATGTCCCAGATTTTCCATTTGTTTGAATATTATATTGGATTTTTTTTGAGGCCAAGAGGAAATACATCACATGATTCTGAGGATTGGGGTTCCCATAATAAGTGTTGAAACTATTTTTATGTTTATTAAAAATTGAACGTGTGTGTTGTTTTAGTAACTTTTGAATAGATGTCCAGATCAAAATTGTGAGGGTTCCATTGGGCTCAGAACAATTAGTTTACTCTTGGAAGGGTCTAACATCATCCGACATGGGTGGATTGCAAAATCTAATTTAGGTATTTTTTAAAAGAAAAATAAAATATACATAAACTTTTATTTAATTTTATTCATCAATGTTACGTATAGACTCAGGTCCATGGACCAATTCTAGAATCGATATCACAGGAGAATTCATCTGGAACACTAGGAATCTCTCTTGCTGGCAATGAAATTTTAGATATCAGAGATCAGAACGAATGCTGATGAGTGTCATATTGATGATGTTCATTGATAAATCACTATCAATGATAAATTCTCTCCTCCCACTAATGCTCTTTCCAGTTAGGGGTTTTAATTTTCATTATGATTTCTTTCACTGATCCAGTTTCCAATGATGAAAAAGGACCACCCCACAAACATGTTGATTTGTGGTTCAACCATTCTTACAGTTTGGTTAATAATGTGGGATTAAATAAAATAAATCTTATTAAACATCATTTTGTTTATATTTCAAAATTCCATTGAGATGAACAGACAAGGGCTGACCTGAAGAAGGCTAAGGTCCATTTTATGTCTGTCCTTGTTCTTATCTCTCTTCCCCATTCCTTCATTATTCATTGATAGACCCTCATTAGCATGACATGTTTCCTCAGGGTGTTCCGAACATGTTCAAACCCCTAGAGTGATAACGAGAAGATTTAGAATCCACAAAAATGAAGAAGGAAACTCAAAGCTCATTCAGTATTATTGGTTTGAGAAATGGGTCACCATTGTGATGGTGGTGGCCCATAGAAGAGGATCCACTGCCAACGTGTGGCAGTGCGTCCACCAGATTGGAGAATCCCACGACATGGTAACCCTAGGAGGCAGAAAGGGCAGCTAGCTAGACGGCCGATGGTGGGGTTTGGCAGGACGCGATAAGAGGGTATGCCCAGCCAAAAAGGGCCACAGTCCTATTATACCTTGATGAGACCCCACAAGAACATTTTTGGGATGGTCACATGGTGGTCCAACACATTGAACATGGTGGCCATCCCACATTGAATATGGTGGCCCTCCTGCATTGAACATAGTGGTTGTCCCTTTTTGAAGGTGGAGGTCATCCTGCATTGATGTCAGTGGTCGTACCATGTAGAATATGGTAGCCATACAACATTGAATGTAGTGGGATGTCTACATACTGAACGTGGTGTCCATCCGTCATTGAACGGTGTGGTCTTCCTGCATTGAATGTGGTGGTCATCCCGTATTGACCCAAGGAGACGTGGCAGCTACTTCTTCCGGGTTGAAGGAACCGCCTACTAAAGTGGGACAGTTTCAATCCAGTACTGGTCCATGACCGGTTGGGGTGGATCAGACCCAATAGGTTGGGTCATCCGAGACACGGGTCAGACTGGACATAGACCAAATAAGCCCCTTTTTATTCAAATTCCCATAACTCTCAAACTGTGTTTCCATATGACCCGTCGTTTGTGGGATGGGACCCTCTCTATAATGATATTATTATGGGATAGTCAACATGAGTTTTCATGGAGGTTTTGAAATGAATTTTGTTTCAAGAGATGTAGGTTATCCTAGAATGAGTTTACTAAGAGAGAAATCCTATGGCTGGATGTGTGATGATACAGATTATGTGTCTTACAAATATACATAGTGTGTATACTATACACATATAGAGTGTGTCTCCTATACATATAATGAGTGTGTATCCTATGGTTATACAGATCCTATCTCCAATGGATTTAGAGAGCAAGTCTCCTACGTTTATAAATAGTGTGTCAACAACGAAGATACAAATTATTTCTCCTTCGAAAATTCAATGTATGTATTCATTGATTTGTATATGCATGGAATTTCTTAAAATATGTATCCTTCTGTGAGATGACTCTAGAGTGTATCTTGATCATCCTTCATATAAGGTACACTCTATGTACCTCTTTGGTAGTCTATATTTTGTCTTGCTTTGTGGTTTACCTTTGTGGTTCGGGATCCTTATGGAGTATTGTTTTACACTCTCCTATATGTGCTTCACCTGCAAGTATTCTGTCTTCTCTAGATGATCAATTGATTTTTCAAGGTCCTTTGTGTTCCAGAGACAATTGGGGCATCAGGGTTACCCGAAATATGTTCCACGCATTGCTGACATTCATAAATCATATTGTATCTACCCTTCAGGTAGGGTTTTCTAAGGATGAGGACTAGGAGCATGCACTTTTTCATTTCAGTTGGTCTTGTATTCTAGACCATTTACAATTCAATTTGTTACTATTACTCAATGTTTATCTTTGATGTATGCTAGTATGTTTACTCAGTGCTTTTATTTTTAGTTATTTAGTTTGGGAACTAGTTCTTGGGTACCGATTCTTAACAACATACCTCCCTTTCAGGGATATGTCTACTCGGTTCTAGTCACCAGCCCGTAGACTATGGAAACTGAGCATGGTGTAGTCACAGCGCAGTCCCCATGGGGCGGTTGATGATAATCATTTCATGGAGAAAGGGATGAAGTGGAAATTAATCAATGAACAACTAAAATATGATATCATTTATATGAAATAGAATGAATGTAAGTAAGTATATCAACTCCTCTAAATAATAAAAATATTCAAATATGATCTTGAAATGAAATTTTTAAAAAATTTCATTATTTATGATGAATTAATGTTCTTTTCACATATCATAGAATTATATCTTTTTCATTAGTTGCATTATCCACCCCATGTTCCCTATCACATTACATCGTAATTTCGCTCTTAATTTTCTATTTTATGTTAATATTTTTACTTCCTACCTATGTAAAAATATTTTGAAACCAATTATATATTATTTTTGATGATCTCAAAACATCAATTTATCTATTTTAAATTGGAACATATGTTCACCATTTTATCTCTTTGGATATCAAACAATGTAATATTTATATGTTAAAACATTTTTTACAATGAACAAGTTCAATTTATGAGGATTAAATTTATTTTAGGGGGTATAATGTTCTCCTTGGTGTTTTAGACACTATATTAAAACATAATTCATCTTTTTAATATTTTTCATTGAATTCATCACTTATTTTTCCTTTCGTTGCATGTAACACTTAGTGTAGCTTGGGTTACACACATCACTGAGTCTTAAGAAAAAAATTACATACTATTATAATATTATATATTTACATTATAGTTATGATCTAGCCTTTATAATGGATAACATGAATTGGATGAAAAAAATTATAAAAATGTATTGTGAAAAAATTTATAGAAAATGAATTTTTTGGGGACTAATTATTTAGAAATGAAAATATATTTTTTATAACAAAGGAAATTATTATTAAACGATATATTTATGTGTGCACAAATGTGTAGAGGCCAAGGATTGATATACCTAGAAATTATAGGTTTTTTGAGAAATACTTAACATATGATAAAAATAGATGCCCAATGATCTTAATAGTTTAGTGTCTTTGAAAACCTGAAACAAAGTCTTCTAATCATAGTGACAGATCTTTATCATCTCTCATAAAGATATTTTGCATTGGTTTTCCTACATACAAACTTCATCATATCCTAGGGAAAAGAAAACATAGAAAGGGTGAGATTAAGTGGTCAGTAAGGGTAAACATGGACAAAATAAAACATACCATAAAAATTTGAATGTAAAAACATGATCATAATGTTAAATCATCAAAATGAATGAGTCGTGAATTAAATTCTGGTAGTACGTATGTCATGGATCATAAAGGATCATTAACTATGATAGAATAATAATAGAATATAACAAGTAAGAGTGGAAAACTAATAATCACATTATATGATTTCTATAGAAGCCAAGGAATTGTTTGCATGACTATCATAGTGGACATAGTCCAATACTGTACTTGGTTTACTTTCTATTCTAGTAATGTATTACTGAACTGAATTTACTAGTTATTCCTGCCCTGCATTACTAAACCAAAATTACTTTCCATTCCAATCATGACTATCTCATCATATATTAATATTTACCCAATACATATGAGAGAGATATATGTCCCACCCAACTTATAATGAAATAATTTTTACATGTGCCACAAAACATAAATCATTCATCATAGTATAACCAAAGAAATAAAATGGTCTTCTTAAATATCATTTCATCATAACATAAATCATATAAAAGTTCATTCCATCATTAGTTAAATAAAATCATAGTAACAATAGGTATAGAAAAAATAACCCTATTTAAAAAGCATCATCGTAGATGGAAAAGAATTTTGATAAAACACTTGAAGTTAATTCTTTAATAATTTGTCTTTTCTTATTCAAAAACATTTTTATTCTAAAAATGTCAGGATATTTTTAAAAAAAATTATTTAGTTTAAAATAATATTGATACAGTTTAAATGAAACTACATAGAAATACAGTTTCATGAAACTATAAAAATACATTCATTCAGGTTAACTTAAAAAGACATTCTCCACGTACATTTGTTGGAAATGTTGAAAAATACCTCATATGGTAAACAAAAGAACGATTCCTTCCATACCATGTAATAATAGTAAAAAAAGGTAAAAATGACTTTAAACATACATATAATAATAGTAAACATTTTATGATAATTTTATAGAAAACATGTAAATGGATGACAAATATATCCCCAGTATTTACTTACGTATAAACAATCTTGGATAAAAATGAGATTGCAAAATTATCCCTATCCTTTGGTCTAATTTCATCCATATGTTTCTGAAACTACTATATAGTTTTTTATTCATATTATTAACTTGTAACAAAACCATAATAATATTTATTATGTCATATATGATTCCCTTACAACATTATATTACCCATTAATTTGTCAATTCTATGTTAAAGAAACGTTTTGGGTAACAGTAATTGTATTTATCGTAGGTGTTTTGAATTTTTATTCGTGATATCATAACATATAACATGATTTAATTACTTATATAATTTAAAAATGAATTATATATTATATATATTCAGTATATCAATATATATATTTAATAGATAGATAAATGAAATGGAATACTCTGTTTATGGAGACAGTAGGTCGTAGGTATGCATGAACGCTCTATTCATTTCCTTGTTAAATTATATTGAAGTATGTAAATGATATATATATATACATAAATATAGAGTCTTTATGTTGTCATTTGCTTCATGATTATGTATTATATATACTTTATAATAATTCTTTAATTGTTATCATAGAGAATGAATCTTATCACGTCGTGGAGACGGTAAGACGTACCTATGCATTAGCGACAATATCATTCTCATAATTTCTGAATGATATTGAAGTGGATTGAGTATAATATCTCATTAATAGTATTCTTTTATAATAAATATATATAGTTATTATTTCCACCATTAAGCCCATCCATGTAATGTTGTGGTGAAAAACAGATTACACCACGGTGTGGAGACGGTATGTCGTACTTACGCACAAGTGGTGATTTTATTTTTTTCAGATAGATAGAAGGCTAGATTTTGTTGTTTCATATATATAATCAAATATCTGTATATTAGTGATGAAAATGTTATTACTTTATAATAAAAATAAATAAACACATAGAAGTATAAGAATAATGAAATCTGAAAGAATCAATTGAAGAGATTTCCTCTTCCTCGATGTGACTCATTTAAATTTCCACTTAGGGAACTAGAGTTAGTCTTTTGAGAAGAAGAGTGCCAATAGAATGTAACTAGTAATGTTCATAAGGCAAATGGGTAGGTTTTTTCTAATAATGAAGTCTCAAAATGGATTGAAGTGGGGAGGGAGGAGGTTCCCTTTTTTAATAGAGGTTTGTGGCAATTTAGGAAAGTCCTAAAATATTAATTTATTATAAATTCAATTTCAATTTAAAATGGTAATTTTGTTTAATTATAATATAATTTTATTTATGTTTTAATAAGAATCGTCTAATAATTTTTATACATGTCTGGAATATTATTTTACCCTTATCTTTTTCGTTTAAACCATATTTCAACCTCTTTAATCTTATCGTGATATCATGTTATTTACACATTGTGGATAAATTTAATTACCATATCATGTCAAAATACCCAAAAAAGTTATTTATTACATATTTGGACTTATATTAATCATTTTTTTGAATGTAATATTATTTGTAATTGAATATCATTTAATAAAATACTTCATGTTTTAAGATGCGAATTATGTCAAATTTAAAAACTATTCATACATGTCTTTTAAAAAATTTCATAGAAACCTGATTCCACTAAACCAAAGGAATTAAATCATACCTAATATGTCAGTTTCATACAAAAAATTTGATTATGGATTCAAAATGTCCATTATAAAATTTGTTTAATATTTATAAATCCATTTATTTGAATATTTCATTAATGAGGTAATCACTACATCATAATTGTGTCAAAAATAAATATATTTACAGAATGTATAAAAATTTTAAATATATGACCATGATTTAGGAAATATTATTAACTTTATAATGAAAATTTATATACATAATGTTTATTTATATAATCCTATATTAAAATTCATTTATTAAACGATATATGTTTAGGTTACAATTTTCTTTTCTTTAAATTATTTCTTATAAAATGTCATTTTCACATTCATGGGGTCCCCAAATCGACTCAAGGTTCCCCATGGTCAAAACTACTTTATCCAATAAGATTAGGAAACATTTTATGGTAGTTTTATACTATTTAAATATAGTTTTTTACCATTACTTGGAAAATTTACCCTTGAACAATGGTTAATAATATAATTACTGAATTTAATATTCACAATGTCTTAAAATAAAATCTACCTATTTACACAATTTGAAACATATGATTCATAATATGGAATCTATTTTTTCATATTCCAAATACAGATGTTATATTAATTAATATAAAATTAATTCTCCTTTTCAAAACCAAAAATATTTTTTTAAGAAGTAATAACTATCAAAATATTGACATGTGTATATGTCATATTTAAATATGAAGTTACTTCTAATGACCAAAATTGGATTAAATGATTAAAATATAATACAATTACACTTTAAAACCAATTAAAAAGATAATATAACTATATGAATAAATTGGAAAAAAGGATGTTTGGTGTTAAAATGAAGTATTTTTCACTATTCATTATAATTTTAAACTTATTAGAAAAATACTTAAAATTCAAAAAAAGTATATTTTTAGGTATCTATTCCATATAAGAAATAAATATTGTCAAATTTAACATATAATGGTGTCAAAAACTTGATTAAAAATTGGAGCTCTATCAAAAAGCGGTAAAATTTCCTTTTTTTAAAATACTTCATTTATTTGAAAAATTGATTTTATTCTCATAAAATGATCTATGAAATTTATGAGATGAATGATAAAGTTATAAAATTATTTTTTTAATACTATTCATAGAGTCTAGTTTATATCCAATTAAATAAGAATATTTTATTAATATATTGTTTTTTAGTTAAACTTGGTATCGCGTACAACACAAGCTATCAAGGAAGGATGCTTTTGAATGTAACAAAAAAATTAAGTGTTGCGCATAGTGAAGGATTACTTTGGTGATGTGAATAACATAATCTGAACAAATTTCTTTTATAGATTGAACTAAATAATTACTCAATGATGCGTAAAATAAATTTTATCAAATAAACATGAAATTGTCTTTAACATAAGCCAAGAATAGTGTTGAGTATACTGCAAGCTAATACAATGTTTCATATAGCATTGGATAATATTGGTGTAGTGTAAAAAAATTCATAAAAGGCATTAAATGAATCTATCTCATAAAATATCATTGTGTTGTATTAATCCCCCCTAAAATAAATTCCTCCCATGAAATTCATCATGGTTATAAATGGTTTTCTATATGATATTTTCTTTCATGGAAACTCATATATTAAAAAGGGATACTAAAACATCATTTTAAAAATTAATTTAGAACCATAACTTTTACCCAAAGTAACTCATCACAAGATTTCCACATATGATAACAAAGGTATATGGTGGAAACTTGAATATGGAAGAGAAATCTAACCATCATGTTCTGATGGATTGTGATAGAGAATAATGTTCTGATTATGTTAACTTCCAGAAATCCATAAATATGTGATGATTTAAGGGACCATCTGATTCATCAGACAATAGGGTACAAGGATAACATTTTTTGATTTCATGATTATTTCCAAAAAAGATAAAAAAAATTCATGAGATTAATTATTTACCTTATTTTGTTACAGTCTCATAGTTGTTTGTGCCTTGAACAAATTTTCACTTCATATATTTTTTAATGAAATGAATTCAAATCTTTCATTCTTGATGTGTTAGAAAATAATGTGATATAATGATAGGCCATTCCATATGTCTCAACTTAAAGGGAAACACATGAAATAAAAAATTCATAGGTCTCCCTGTATTGAGATAATATATTAATCTAACAAAATTCAGACGGAATGTAACTTATAAAATCCATGAAAGGATAATATTACAATCCTTCCAAAAATATAAAACCTATGAAGAGGTGACCAAAATAGAAATTACATTTATATCCCAATTCCCTATAAGGTAGTTATTGGTTGTCACATTCCTAACATGTGAATACCTTAATAATGTAATCTCTTGAGTCATATTAACTATATTAATTTTAAAATATCCTTATTCATAACATGAATGTTTTATTTATTCCAAAACAAAGTTAATATATTCATTAAGTCCCAAAAAGTCTTATACATCATACGTGATAACATGACCCTTTTGTCAATAACTCCATAATTAGACATCAATAAACTACAATCATCTAATATACCTATTAAAATCCAATATATCGTTATCCAAACCTTATTATCTTAACATAAGGGACATATTAAGTGTTATCTTTCCCTTAATCATGTGTTCTCCAAGTATATCAATATACCATAAAATCACTTTTCGATCTTCGTAGAACTATTCATCATATCCTTTAAAATCATTATACTGAAAACACTTATATATTTCATGATTTATAATATATCCATACAAAATTTCAATTTTTATTCCAAAAGGGGACAATACATGGAAGAGGGAACCCACACCCAATGGGTCGTAAATAATGTAGGCCAAGGGAATCACCCCAAATCAGGTTCACCACCCCATGATTAAAATGAAAAACATTTGAAATAACAAAAACTGGGATACCGAGGACCGCAAGAGATGCCATGTAGCCTGCCTTTTTCTTCCCCTCATGCCATGTATAGGTGACTCTAACATTGTAATTTAGGAGAGCCTTTCATTTTCTAATTTTATAAGAGATTGTCAAGTGTGTGGTGCCTTTACCATGCAGTGCATCATGAACAATCATAGAGTCAGTTTCTATTTGTGAAATGATAATGTCTCTCTGATTGCACATGGAATTATCTATAATAGCCGAAAGAGACTCCTCCAAAATAGCATTTCAACTTTCATAATAGGCTCTGAAATCCAGCACCACACTCCCCCTATTGTCAGATAGAACACATCCACATTGCATGTCACACCTTAAACAGGAACCATCAATATTCAGTTTGAGGCCACCCTTGGTGGAACCCAACGAATCCTTCTACCCTGTGCCAAGGAACGACACTACCGAGCCTCACACTGCGGAGCCTGCAACAAGTGAAGGGATAGTTCTACCTTTTATATATGCACTAAACCGATCATGTCCATTAGTATACATCTAGTTCTGACCACAACGTATCTACCTATAGAGGAGACCCCCTCAAACCTAGATGGATTCCTTAAATTATATAACACCCATATTCCATCATTATTGATGATATCTCGTATATCAACCTCCTTCACATTCCCATTGGATCCGTCAAACCAAAGATCCATGAACTTCTCATTGTTATCAGCTTTGGAAGAGTACACTATAGACACACTAAAAAATCTTCACACTTTCTGTTCCCATTCTCCCTCAAAGAAGACATGGTTCATCCTCTATTATGTTTTATTCACACTGTAATGGCCGCAAGAATCCATGATAATGCCAAATAATATTATATGAATATCAGAAATAATAGTATTATACTAGATACTCCACGAGAGTAAGTTAAGTTTAGTGAGGAGTTTGATTCCCCATGCCATATTGCTCTATCTATCCTACAGCCCCTGAGTTGTGATTCTCCTACAAAAATCCTCCGAGTTGAACTTACCATAGGTGGAAGTGTTATTAATGCACGTGTCTTGGTCAAAGTAAAAAATAAAAGAGTCAAACACCGCCTATTGAGGTGCGTCCAGAACTGAACTAAAAAAACAATGGTGCATGCTTTCCTCCATGAAAAAGATAAGGGGATTCATGCATTCTGTATATCCCAGCACATTACAGAACTATTTGTGATACCCATAGAAGATGTGCCCCCCAATAATTCATTGCGAGTGAGGGAGGAGAGATAAAATGTTGTTACATACCATGGACCATAGAGAAGTCCCCCCGACCGAAGGGGCTGCAACACCAGCCTTGTATCTTCGAGACATACTCCTCCTCCACAGAGTGTGTTTTTCAGTGACTTCCCATCCAAGATTTGGAAGAATGGAAGATATTTTATCCCCAAGGCTCATGACATTGATTCCTCCATCGAATATGTACAGATACATCTTACCCCATGACACCCACTGCCTCTTCCCCTTAGATAATGCATCCCAAATAAACTATGAAATTATTCTAGTGATGAACCTAATAACCCCCTTCAACACTATCGAAGAAGCCAAATTATGCACCAGAATAACTAATTGTACACCATTCATGAGCATGATCTACCCCCAGAATGATAAGAAACGGTTTTTCCAATTCAGAACTATGTCCATAATCTTATTCAACCATTTGTAGAAGTCCTTGGTTTTCTGTTTTCCTAAGGATACTAGGTTACCAAGATGCTCCATCAGAAAAGAGCCTCATCCCATACCAAGATTTCTACTCATCCTGTCCACCTTACTCAAGTTTCCTGAGTTACATAAAAATAAACTATTATTCTATCTGTTATCGATATTCCCACTCAAATGGTAGTACTCCACTAGGATCTGATTAAACCATTACTCATGGTTCATCATCTTTATTATTATTAAAATAAGAATCATGTCTTTTCATTTATCAACCTCTAGCTTTGTAGGTTCATTATTAATAATATAGGAAGAACATCACATACTGTTTACACAACCTTTACAATCTCTTTATCCTTAAAAGTATGACCATTAATCATACCATCGTCAAGATTATCATCATGATATTTCCACTTTGGAAATTGGTAGTCATATTCACAAAATTTACACATATAAAACATTCACTGGATAAATATGTCATGACCCGACCCTACCCGGGCTTGAGCCGCAACTACCCCAAGCCCGCCTCTATAGGCCCGGGGATGGCGACCAGTGCCGAAGGCACAACAACTCGGGGAGGCCTTTGCCTAACTACCTGTAAACACCCACACACAGCACACTCAATGCAAAAGTGCAGAGTAAAAAGAACAACAAGAAGAGTAAAAAGGGAAACTGCTATAAATAAACCACATAGTGCATCGACCACTATAAGTAAAAAGTACAAACTGAAATGAAAATGCGAAAAACATGCACCCAACCAAAAAGTGCCACAACCTGGAAATAGGTAAGCAAAAGAAACAGATGACGGGTCTCCCACCTAGAACCTGGCTATGACCACCGCACGCGGTCCAAGCTCCCAAGCTCCTATGCTCCACTGAATTCATGCTCAACCTGTCCGTCGTTTGCAAGGGCACACCAAGTGCGGGAAAAGCCCAAGCAGGGGTGAGTATAAAAAAAATACTCTGTAGGATACCACGAACGCTCAAGGGAGCAACAAAAGGAGGTACCGAAGGGTGAGCAATAGAGAGAATAGGAAAGTAAAGGGGTACAATAGAGAGTACAGTAAAGAGTACAGCTCAACCCAACAAGAGAAAGGAAGTAGACTCATCTAGGCACAAGGAGATGGAAACGGAACTTCCCGTCGAGTATTCGCTACCTATAGTAGGAGAGTAGACTCATCCAACCACGAGAAGCTAGACACATAAAGCACGTGGCATACCTCGCATGTCTTCGCCTCTCCTGGAAGAAGAGTAACCAAACCCAATAAGTGGGTACTAGAACAAGGTATATACATATCTATATGCTCTGTCAAGAAGCCCGAATAACGTCGAAAGGGGATCTCCGTCCCGAAGCTCTGCTCAATAAAATGAGTCGCCAACAGTCCCATAGGTAACACCATCGTTGCCCAGCATCCCGCACGTCTGCCCCAAACAACAAGCCAAGGGGCTCAATCACCGCACTTCGACACTATCCGCTTTGGGCGGCACAGACTCACCTGTACGGTTATAGATCACGTCACAAGAACGCGTCTCAGTGGGTAAAGTGCCCCTCGTACTTGAGAGTTCTAGGAAATTCAAACCACACCTCATCACTGCCCTGCAGTCGAGAGGTCTCCTCAAAGTCAAGTCGTCACAACACTGACCCGTATAACCAAGGGTCCCGCTCCGGTAAGCACGGAGGAAAGCCACAGACTAGCCTAGTCGAGAGGACTGAGTCTGGAATGCCGACAGGTGTCCCACTGCCCAGCCCTTCTGGAGATTAGTTCATAACCAGATATCGGGTGACCCACTGCCCAGCCCTGCTGGAGGGTAAACCATAATAAGGTACTGGGTGACCCACTACCCAGCCATGATGGAGGGTAAACACTAATAGCGTCGGGTGACCCACTGCCCAGTCTCTACTGGAGGGTAGACTCTAATAGCATTAGGTGACCCACTGCCCAGTCTCTGATAGAGGGTAGACCTGGACCTAGATGACGGGCAACCCACTGCCCAGCCCCGCTGGAGGGTAGACCCTAACAGGTCATCGGGTGACCCACTACCCAGTCTCAGCTGGAGGGTAGACCCTAATAGCGTCGGGTAACCCACTGCCCAATCTCTGCTAGAGGGTAGACCCTAATAGCGTAGGGTGACCCACTGCCCAGTCTCTGCTGGATGGTAGACCCTAATAGCGTCGGGTGACCCACTGCCCAGTCCCTACTGGAGGGTAAACCCTAGAAGTCAGTGACCAACCCACTGCCCAGCCCTGCTGGAGGGTAAATCCGAAGAAGTCGATGAGCAACCCACTGCCCAGCCCCGCTGGAGGGTAGAACTCAGAACTGCTCTAGACATCTCCACTAGAGGTCACAACACTGGCCAAGTGAACACGGAGTGGGTATCGCGCAACCTCCCAACTCCACAACAACTCACCCAAAAGAGGTGCAACGTCTGCTCCAGCACTGGGTGTCACTAGCACCGCTACCGGCCAATCCATTGAGAACGAAACTAGGGGGAGACTACTCAACCCTGCTGGTCAAACCAATGACCACCGAGCCAAGGGAAAGGCTCCACCCTACTGGTCAAACAAACACACAGAGGGACCCTCTACATCGCGAGAGGTCAAAGTACGCAAAGCAGAACACGACACGCACATGGGGCCCACAGGAAGTGTGGCCCCACGTCAACCCCAACTGAGCGCACAAATGTTCTCAGGTACAAACCACACGTACCTCCAAGCGCTACTGTATACTCCCAGAGTATACCTCATCTCCTGCGCAAGGGCTATCGTGCACACGACACCCAACGTCAATGCGAAGGCGTGACGTAACAACTCCACCTCAAAGGCCCAGGAATGGCCAACCACATCTTGTGAATCGTTTATATCACTCTCCCAAGAGTGCGCAATCACACGCCAAGGGTCCGCTACAAACAAGGTAGGGCGAACCACTGCTGGAGCACCTCTCATGATTCCACATTTTACAAGATCGTGTATAGGGCTCCGCACAACCAAACGGATCGCGCCATTGTAAACTTCGTGGAAAAAACACCCGAGATAGACTAATTACTCGCCTGAAACAGTCTACCGGTGAAAAAGGTACTATTCACCGTAACCAAACCCATGTGGGGCCCACCCCAAGATCTAGTAACTGAACCAACAGATCACGCCACTGCGATCCCCTCGAAACAACACACGGGATTGAGTACTCAATCGCCCAAAATGGACACCCGGTGAAAAGGGCTCTATTCACCATAGCCGGGTCGGGTGGGACCCACACCACGTCCCCGAAAAAGGTCGGGCGAACTGCACCATCGCAAAGCTCTCGGAAAAGCACATCAAATTGACTGCTTACTTGCATGGAATGGGTACCCGGAGAAAAAGATGTGTTACATCACACTGCCCACGAGCGGCGCCACATGGGACCCGCATCCCGGTCCCGAAACACAATGAACGGATCACACCGTTGGGATCCTCTCGAAAAAGTACACAAGATTGAATATTCACTTGTCCAAAACGGTCGCCCGGTGATTAAGATCGGAAAATCACTGTCGACGCCGAAATGTCCCTCATGGGCCCCTCACCGTCATTCTGAATTTGAGCGGGCAGATTGTACCATTGCAATCCCCTCGTAAAAACATCCACAGACGACTGCTCACATGCCCCGAATGGACGTCCGATGAAAAAGTCGTGAAACGCTGCACGCAGCTCAAGAGACGGCTGGTGGGGCCCACACCTCATCTCTTGCTTCAACTCCCGAAACCGCCCTGGAATCCTCTGCCTCAATGCCAGGGTCGCAACTCCATTGACGGCGCTCAAAAAGGACGCAGATGCGTCCACGCCGTCCAAAACAAGATTCTCGGGGAATAAGCTTGTCCAATAAAGGACACGTCACTCCTTCGCGGCCCCTCGTTTCGGGAAATAAAAATTCCCAAAACTAACTGTAAACATTAACCATGACGCAAGGTCCGCTCTCCCGCTGACGGCGCGCAATACGGACACCCGTAGCGAAAGCTACGTCGTCAGAAATTCGAAGGGGCACACCTTTGGGCCGGACCGGCCGGTCCGCCCACAGCCGGCCCGCGGCCCCGCCTTGGGTTCGGTTCAAGCCGCCGCGGCCAGCTGGCCGTGGCCAATGCCACCGACCGGCCTTGACGGCTAGTCCATTTTTCCTCCACAGCGAACCACGTTACGCGGGTCGTGGTCACCACACGCGGGGTCACGCACCCCGCGGCTCCTCCTCCCCTTCGCGTTGCGCTGGCACCGCCCGACCGAAGCCCGCCGCCATGGACCAGCCTGCAGCCACGTCGCCCGCCTGAAGCCGGCCGCCTCTGTTGGTCGCTCGCCCGACCGAAGTGTCGCGCCGCCTCCTGCTCACCGCGCCGCCGCCTGGAACCAAACGTCCACCACCAACAAGTTTTATGTCGTTCCTAGGGTAAACACCCCATTACGGACCCATCCATATACTCAGATCTCTTATCTGATACTCCGTTTAGGAGTTATCCCATTTATTTGAGTTTCCAGTGTGAACGCAGTGAAAATTTAATTCCTGCCACTCCAGGACTCGGAATCGCACGCCGTCTGAAGGCGCTGCTCTGGAATATCGTCAAGAATATTCCAAAGTCCTTCGTAGAAAAAACAGGGTTCTTAAAAAATATATTCTATGTAGTTCTGGTCTTTGACTAATACATGAATTAAAGGTTTTAAAAATACATATCAAAGATAACAAGAATATGTAGGGTAAATTATATATAATATTTCAATCTATCATATTTTTTGTTTAATCCTAGGTTATTCATGATTATCAATAAAACACTAAACTTGTAACCTATACTTGATTTATCCTTATAACATCCCTAGAACAATCCTTAGAATTATCTCTAGAGATCTCACTAATGTTTTCGCATCCTAGATTCCATAGGTTGACTAAACCTACACTCTAAAACCAACTATAGAGGCCCAAGATTAATGTACCTGGAAATTATATTTCTTTTGTGGACAAATTAATACATGATACAAATAGTCTCCCAAATATCATATTAGTTTAGTGTCTTCAGAAACTCAGAAAATACCTTTAAATCATGGTGAAATATCTTCAACATATCCCATAAAGATCACAAAATTTTGTTTTCATACACAAAACTATTATTTGTGTCCAAGGGAATAGAAAAAATAGAAATGGTGAGCTTAGATGGTCAGTGAGGGTAAACATTGGAAATGAAAAAAAACCATAAATAGTTGAATATAAATACATGAACATAAACTTTAAACATCAAAATTTTGAGTCATGAAATAAATCATGGTAGTATAAATGGCCCGGATCATAATAGAATATTTACCATTATATAATATCATTAGAATAAAACATGTAATAGTGGAAAACTAGTAAGAACATAATATGATTTCCATAATGACCATGGAATTACTACCAATACCATCATAGTGGACATAGTCTATTACTGAACTAGGTTTACTTGTCATTCTATCCATGTATTACTGAACCAGCTTTACTTGTAATTCCACCTATGCATTATTGAACCAGATTTACTTTATGTTCCCGTCATGTCTGTATAATGAGATATAAATCTTTACCCAATGCATTGGAGGTAGATATAGGTCCCACCCATCTAATAATTATATCTTTCTTACATGTGACACAAAACATATATCATTCCTCATAGCATAACCAAAATGGTAAAATGGGTTTTTTAAATATCATTTCATCATAACATAATCGATAAAAAAGATCATTCCATATTTAATGAAATAAATTCATAGTAACAATAGGGATAGAAACATTACCCTATATGGAGAGTGTCAAACAAGATGGAAAATTATTTTGATAAAACCCATGAAGTTAATTCTTGATGAAAATTACATTTTTTCCTAAAAAACGTTTTTCCTTTTTCAAAATGCCACAATATTTTCAATGAAAATAATTTAGTTGAAAATAATAATGATATTATGTATAAGAATATTTATAAAAAAATGTTTCATGAAACTATAAAAATCCATTCATGCCGTATATGGTAATTAACATTATCCTCGTACTTTGGTTAGAAAAGTCCAAAAATACCTCACATGGTAAACAAATCAAAGATTCCTTCCATACCATGAAGAATAAGTAAAAAATTGGGAAACATTATGTTAAAAATACATATATTAATAGTAAAAATTATATGAAAATATTCATAGAAATGATGGACTTGGATGAAAAATACATCCGTTGTATATTCTTATGTATAAACAATCTCGAATAAAATTGAGATTGCAATATTATCCCTTATGTTATGTCAGATTTCATACACATATGTCTGAAACTCTAGTATTGTGGTTTTAAAAATATTATTAAATTGTAATATAACAATAATAATATTTATGATATCATATATGATTTACTTATGAAATTACATTACCTGTTCAGTTTTCAATTCCATGCTAAAAACGTTTTGGGTAATAATCGTTTTATTTATCATACGTGTTTTGAATTGTTATTCTTAATATTTTTACGAATATCCTGTATTACATAAATCCAAAATGTAAAAAAATATTTATATATAATATGAATTAATTATATAAATATATATATATATAATAGATATATAAATTAAAGGGAATACAATGTTCATGGAGATGGTAGGTTGTACATACGCATGAACGTTCTTTTCGTTTTCTTATTAAATTTAATGGATGTAAATAAATAAAATATATATATATGCATAAATCCAGTAGAATTATTATATTTTATATTTCATGATTATTTATTATATATCTTTTATAATCACTCTTCAATTTTTTTCATGGAGATTAAATCCCATTGCGTCTTGGAGACGGTAAGTCATATGTTTGTATGAGAGATGATATTGTTTGTGTAATTATTTAATGTTATTGAAGTGGATGGTGAAAAATATCTCATAATTAGTATCATTTAATATTAATCATATATAGTTATTATTTCCACTATTATACCCATCTAAGTAAGGGTGTGGTAAAAAAAATATTACACCACGACGCGTAGACGATAAGTCATATGTACGCACGCACGATGATTTTTTTTTCATTGGATGGATAGAAGGTGAAATATCGGTTTTTCATATTTATAAATACATATATAAATATGGATTATATGTATGTTATTAATTTATAATTAAAAATCTATAATATAAGAAGTAGAAGAAGAATGAAATTTGAAAGAATTTGAAGAAGAGATAAATTCTTCCTTGACGTGCCTCCTATAAATTTCCTAATATGGCAGTAAATATAGTATTTTAAAAAGACCGATACCTCTATATTGTAACTAGGGAAGTTGAGAATAGAAATGTTTAGGGGTAATATAAGATTTAAAGCTCAAAATGAATTGTATAAGAGAGGGAGGAGGTTCAATTTTATATGAGAGGGGAGGGGAACTTTCGGGCCCCAGATGAGGATCAAAGCACCAGTAGCAATAACCAGAAGCAGAACTAACCGGATTCGAAGAATGGGAGGGTATGGAAACCGCCATAAGGACCAGGCGCCATGAAACTTTGTATGGGGAAATGTTAACGGATCCGTAATGCAGGTGGGGAGCTAAAAGGAAATCAATGATGCAGAAGCTGGGGAGGGGCAGTTCAAGTGGGCTGGGCCTATGGTTCATGTATTGGGCACGATATGCCTTTGGGCCATCGGTTCATGTATTAAGGATCATGTCGGGCCTTGTGCCTTTGGCCAATGGCTCATGTACGGGTTCCCCTTCAACCTTTAAAATGGGGATTATCTATAATAAAATAAAAAAGAAGGCCTTCGGTCCATTCAGTTAGAGGGAAAATTTATGAATGTCCTAAGATAATAATTTATTATAAATTCAATTTTGATTCAAAATATTCTAAGAATTATTTAATTCGAAGATAATATGATTTTTATTCGAATAAACATAATCCATTAATTTTTACACATGTTTTGAATATTTTTCTATCCTTATATTTTTTGTTTAACGCTTATTTTTTTTACCTATTTTAATCATACTGTGATATCATGTTATTTACACATTGTGTGTTAATTTAATTATCATATCATGGAAAACGACGAAATAAATGTATTTATAAAATATTTAGACTTTTATTAATCATTCAGAAAAAAATGTATTTTTTTAGGAAATTTATATTATTTAATAATGTATTTTATTTATTTTGATTGGAATTAAGTCAATTTTGGAAACTTTTCATACTTGCCTTTTAAAAAAATTCATATAAAAATCGATTCTATTGAACCAAAGGCATTATTATATCTCTATTATGTCAATTTCATCAAGAAAATTCATGTATGGAATCAAAAAGTTAAAATTATAATTATTATATTATTTATAATTTTTTTTATTTGAATCATTCATTAACGAGGTTATCACTACATCATAATTGTGTAATAAATAAATATATTTATCCAATGTCTAAAAATTATTAATAAACTAGGGTGATGTATTAAATATTTTTAACTCTATAATTTCCATTTATATACACAGAGATTATTTATACAATCATATATTAAATTCGATCTAGTAAAAGTTATATGTTTAGGTTATAATTATCATTACATTAAATTAATTCTTATAAAATGTCATCGTCATATACAAGTGAATTCATGGGGTCCCAAAATCATCTCAAGGCTACCCATTATTAAACATATCTCATTCAATAAAATTAATACATAATTTAGAGAAATTTTATACTATTAATTTATTATTTTGGACCCTTATTTACCAGATTTGCCCTTTAACCACGGTAAATAAAATAATTATTGAATTTACTACCCATAATGATGAAAAATAATTTTTATATATTTATGAAATTTTAACCTTATTATTCAAAATATTGAATCTATTTTTTCAAAATCAAAATACAAGAGTTGTAGAAATTATTTTAAAATCCATTCCCGTTGTCATAACCCAAATAAGTGTATTTAAAAAATAATAACTATCAAAAGATTGACATGGGTTTTTGTCCAATTATAAAGTGAAAATACTTTTAATGACCAAAATTGGATTAAATGATAAAAATATAATCTTATTAAATTTTAAAACCAATTAAAAAGATAATATAACAATTTAAATAAATTAGATAAAAAGTTAGTATCATGTTAAAATGCAGTATTTTCACTATTCATTTAAATTTAAATATTATTAGAAAAATAATTAAAATTAAATGAAAGTAAATTTTTATGTCCTGATTCTAAAGAAGAAGTTTATCTTATAAAATTTTACTTATAAAATTGTAAAAAATTAGATTTAAAATGTTTGTGCCATCAAAATTCTGTAAAATTGAATTTTTTGAAAAATACTTCATTTATCGGAAAAATTCATTTTATTCTCATACCATGTTCTAAAAAATCTGAATGTTGAATTATAATTTTATAAAATTGAAATTTTGGTTATAAATATTTATGAAATATATTTAATATCCAATTAAATGATAATATTTGAATAATATATAATTGATTAGTGAATCTTGGTATCATGTACAATGCAAGCTATCGAGGAAGGTCGCTTTTGCATGTAACACAATCCAAGTAAGTTTTTCATGTAGTGGAATCTTCATTTGGCGTTGCCTAAAACCTTATCCAAAACAATTTCTTTTATAAATTGAACAAAATCAATACTCAATGTTGTGTAAAATAAATTCTAAAAAACGAACTTCAAATTATGTATAACAAAAGCCAAGAATAGTGTTGCGTATATTTCAAGATAATACAGTGTTGCGTATACCGCATTATAATACTACTGTAGCATACAACACCAGTAATCAAAGACATTAAAAGAATCTATCTCATTAAATCTTGCGGTGTTACAAAATGTGTTTGACATAAAAATATAAAAAAATAAAACTATTTTAATTAAATTTAAATTTTTCATTTTCAATAAATTTTTTAAAATCCATATTTTGAGTTTCCTAGATAAATGAAAAGATTAAAAACTTTTTTATTCATAAACTATTTTTTTATAAAATTTAGTTTTATGGACTTTGGTGCTCATTTTTTAAATTTAATTTTTCCCAATTTAGGGAAATTTGTTTGTAAAAAAATTTATGTTTTTAAATAATCATATAGAAATTATCTTAGGTTGATTTTTTTATAATTTTATATGAAGATAAATTTTAAAATGAATAATGACAAATAACTATTTTCTTAATTATTATCATTTATGTAAATAAATGTAATATATAAAATTTTCTTATAATAGTTTTAATAGTAATTTTTTCAATTATATATATATATATATAAATTAATACAATTTAATCCATTATAATCATTTCAATTTATAATTTATTTATAAATTTTTCTATCTTATTCACATTTCCCCTGTGGAAAACTGCTTTCTCATCACATGTGTAAGATTAATTTTAAATTAATATATTCCACTTCTATAAATGAATTTGGTATAATTTGATTCTATATTTTTAATCATTATACTATCGGTTATCTAAAAATTACAAATTAATTCTTCACCACAATAAATAGTTAAAATAGTAAATAATATTTACCACATATAAGTTAATATTGGCTATACAAAGGGTTAAACTAAAAAGACAATGGTTAAAATAATTACTTTTTCCCAAAAAACATTATAGGACCATATTTTGACTTTATATCTTTCATTATCAATAATTTAACATTTTAATCATATTATCATTAGAAAAAAAAAATGGATACACCTTTTAAAAAAATTATAAGTGTGTCACATACCTCACTTATAAAAGGCCACCCTTAACCTATCCTCCTGATAAATCTAAAACCCAATGGTTCAGTCTATATCGGACAAAATAACATCCTTTAATACCTCCTCTCAACCAAGATGTATTATTTTATCATTAAATCAACCTATGTATCCTTTTGATGAAAACTAAAATAAGTCATATATAGAAGAGGTAACGCCCTTAATCGAGAATTTTATTTTATTTCTTCCCCTATATCATTATATAATTATATAAAACTTGTGATATAATACATTAATTATCTTACCTATACTAATATGGTCTTATGATAATGTAATGACTTAAATACATATCTTCTTCAACCAAGTGGGACCTGAAGTCAATATATGTCCCTATAGAGGAATACCAGCTCGTGAACAGATGTAACTCATTTTCCATTACCACCTATCACTGATGGATATGATTATGGATTGAATATTTATAAATTATATTCAGTGTACTATTATACAAATGTAATTATTATGCCACTTATACCTTTATACATTTCATCAAATGGGTATTAGATAACGTTGCTCGTATATATGGCAGACTACCACTATGTGAAGTAACGAAATATGAGCATAATTTAATTGAATGGATATAAATATAGTTTTAATGAAAATATTTGATATATCTGGAATAAAAGTTTTTCTATAATGGTAATATATTATTTACCTTCTTACTTTCAATCCATCTAGAAAATGGAAATATCATTCATCTGTACGTACGACCTACCATCTTCATGGATTTTGTATTTCATTTTAAATATATAAATTTCATTTATTACATTAATATTATATATAATGAATATATATTATATATATGTATTGTATAAAATATGTATATCATTCAAAATTATAAAATTATAGGTACATAAGATAATAAATCACAACATAAATAGAAAAAATGTTGTTATTTCCCAAAATGTGACTCTAACATTAAATTGTTAATAAACGGTAATAAATGGACATAAGAAAATAATATATTTTATGATATATATATGCATATATTTTTAATAGATTTATAATAAATGTATATTTTTTAAACAAGTGGTTTGGATATTTATGATGGATGTTGAGGATTAAGGTAAAGTATTTCTATCTCGCATTAATTTTTGATGAGACATAAGGCATATTAACCATGTGTTTATTTTATGGGGTTCATATACTACCCATGAATTTTTTTTATGGTTATTATCATTAAAATTATGTGGAAATAAATATAAATTATAGTATCTCTCATTCATTGGGGTTATGGTTAAATTGTTACCATATCAGTAATCGTTTTTTCTCTCAATTTTTTTTATTGAGATATATGATATGTTATACAGAAATCATCATTTATATGGTGAATGTAACCATAATTTACATGTAATAAGGTAAATTTATATGTTCTTGTGATATTTTATGTTCAATTTATTGTTATACACTCACTGGGCTTGCAATTTAATGTTCCCAATGTGTTAATGAATTTATATACAATATCATTATTTATCAAGAATATTGTATTATGTATCTAATGATAAATATTTATATATATATCTCTGTAAATTGAAAACTTTTCTTTTCCACTATTTATGTTATGAGAATACATAATTTCTCATCATTTTCCTATATTTATGTAATCAGTATTTGAAATTATTATTTTTAAATAAATCATTTTTTTCTCTCTTTGATCAAAAACCATTTTTCTTCCAAAACCCTTATTTATAAAATTGATTCAAACCCATTTTTAACACATTACATACGATTTATTATTGAAACTTTTAACTATGTTTTATTTTTTTAATTTTTCTAATTAAATCTAATTTTTTGGAAGGAATTATCATTTGGATTTTAGTGAAAATAGGAAAGGGGTTTTGTTTTTAACATGTATAGAATGAATAAAATTTCCCACCATCATGAATATTATTTTATTTTCAACATCATTTATATGTTTTCTTTATTATTATACAGGAAAATTATTTTTAAAATTACTTAAAAAAAATGTTCATAGTGGATTGGATATTATACTCAAGAAGTGATTGAAATGTTCTTTCAAAATCATTTTACATATATGATTTCATATATTGATGTCACTTATACCTTCTTGGGGATATTATCCAAGGATACCATTATTATTGTTTCTATAATGTTTTTATGTCTATGATGGAATTTTTTTATGAGACTTTTTTATCTTCAATGTGTTATAGCATAAGAAAAGTATTATTAATCCCAATTCATTTCAAGGGATTTTATATGATAAATTGATAAAATGATTATGAAACCATTTTTAGATTTTATGATATTATTAAAATGTTATGAACCCATTTAATTTACTATGTTATGATATTATGAATGTTGAACAATCTTCTGTCACACATGGGTTTGATTTTTATTAGGTGACAGGTGAGACCGTTATCACAGTATAATGCATTGGTTAAATAATTAAATATCCTGATATAGATAAGACTGAAATGGAGAGTGAACCAAGGTTTTTAATGGATATTTTTTGTTATGATGGTCATGGGAGTGAACCATGAAATATCTAATAGTTTGGGGAGTCAACCAACTATTAAATGATAGACATGGAATTGATCCATGACTAATATTGATATGATTTTCTATTATTATGTTTATTCTAAAATTACATTTCTTATATCAATGTTATTTCCTCATGAAACATGTTAGATGATTTCATTATGATTTAGTTATTAGGAACTTCCAATAATTAATCCATGAATCAATATTTTGATATACGGTATCTAGGGTATTGTTTTTATAGGACATTCTAATAAAATCATAACCAAATGATCACACTGTGTTTTTTATATTCTCATGTTTACCCTTTCTTATGTTTCTTTTCTCAGTTTTTTGACAAACCATTTTATATATGGTATGTCTATGTGGTGTACTAAATGCAATGATCTTTTTGGGAAATGTTTAAATCTATCAAAAAATAATTAATCTTGTATCTAGTCTCCAAAAAAATAAAAATTACTATCCATAGTAATTTTATTTTTTGATGTAGTTATTTTTCATATAAAATGTTATATTATCTATTAATGATAATCTTAGGTATCCACAATAAAACACCAAGTTTAAACGAATCTATATCCACTCTTAAAATATTAATATTTTAACATGACCATTATAACATGGCCGTTAAGTTGGTGGGTAAAAATAATAATAACAAAATTATAAAAATTATATTTCTTATATGTTTAGAAAAAAATAAACTTTTGTAAATTTATTCTAAATAAAATTAGATCCATTTGAATGATGATGACTTTTTTATGAAAAAAATTATTTTTTGAAAGGTTGTTTATTTTCAGTTTGTTGACATAGTCTGAATTAATATTTTTTCTTATTTTAGATATATTATTTGAAAATTTTGGAATTATTTATTTAATATAAATGTAAAAAATATCATTGGGTTTTTTTTTTCAAAATTTTCTGGAATGGTTTGTTTTCCTCAATATTGAAAATTAATTATTTTTATTGAGAATAATTTTTCAGGTAAATTACATACAAAAGTAAGATATATATGAAATGTTGTTTATAAATGTTTTTTTAAATTATTAAAATTTAACGAGTTTAGTTCATTGAAATCAATTTTATATTTTTTGAAAACATTATATTCTTGTAGAAGTTCCTTATACAAAACCACTCTTTTATTGCATCTCTAGTTTAATTTTAAATCCAATTATTTCACTTATTGAATTAAATATGATAATTTTGATTATTTTTTTGGAATAGAAAGAATTTATATTATTATATAAGGAAAATTTAATTTTTCCATAATTATTCTTTGAAAAAGTAATATTTAATTACCACAGTCACGGTTAAAATGGTTTTTTTAGGGGTTAAACTAAGAATACACGTGTTCAAATTATTTTTAATAGTACCAATACTCATTATAATAAAATAATGATATGATATAATTCAAAATGTCTAATAATTTATCATTTTGTTGGATTTTTCCTTGAAAAAAACATGGGTATGACTTTCTCTTATAATAACTTCCAGGTATGTCTTCTTCACTACTTAAAAAAGGCCACCCACAATCCTACACTATTCACAATAAATAACCATTTTATTCAAAAAATTAATACAAATAACCCAACCTTAAAATATTATCCACATCCTTAAGGCCTTATTTTTATTAGAAATCACTCTTATGAAGCCTATAATTATAAACATAGGGACGATTTCTGAATAAGAGATAAAACACTTAAGCATGCCTATTTGTTTTATTTCTTCATCCAAAACCTTAAAACAATATTAAAAAATTATACTATAATGAAAATATTATTTTTAATATATTTCTATGTTATTCTATTAATATAATAACCCAAATTTATACACACTTCTTTCAAATTGAAAACAAAACTGTCGATCGTCTTAAAGGAGGACTACCACCTCATTAATCCATGTATGTTCTTTTCCATAAAAACCACAAAAAGTTGTATATATTTATATATTTAATATATTTATATTATATTATTGAATTATTCTGTTATTTATATTTTTATACCTCATATTAATTGTTACTTTCCCTTCTATGGGGGATATGATAACGTAAGTCGTTTGTACAGTAGACTACCGCCTCACGAAGTAATGTGATTAATTTTTTATATTCACAATACATGAAAGGTATTAAGGTTAATTATTATGAATATATGTGATAATTTGTTTTTGATATTACTTATAAAAATATAATATTGTATCTAACTTCTTACCTTTAAATATATTGGAAAACAACTACTTCACTCATTCGTATGTGTCGACTACCACCTCCATATAACATTATAAAATTTTTATCATTTAATTTTTACAATTATAGTAATAAAAATTAATTTGATAAAATTTAATTCTATATATGTAACCATATAAATTGTAGGTATTTAATATATAAGTAATTTCATTTCCCATTCACCATTTAACGTAATTATATCATTGATTGTGCATTCATATGGCCAACCGTCTCCACGAAATAATGTGACTTATTTTATAGGTTCAATTACAAATAGTGATTATAATGATGTTTATAATTTTAATAGATATTTTTAAAATTAATATCATTCTATTAATGATGTTACTATATCAGATTACAGAAACTATAACCTTCATGACAAAACACACATGAAAAAATAAGACAATGAATAGATGAGAAAGTGAAAATAAAGAAAATAATATTAACAAATGTGTGGTAAATTTAAATATTAGGATAATATATGTTATGATATATATGATTATTTATATTTAATATATTCATCATAAAAATATATTTTTTATATATGAGGTTGGGACACATATAGAGGATGTCAAACCTAATTTAAGGGTTTCCCATCACACTTTTACGTCTATAGGATATATTCAATATTCACCACTTATTACAACATGTGGTCTATATAATTCCAATTTGAGAAATTATATTAGTAATATATTTATATTTATGTTATTTAACGTTTTATTTGATTATTATCTAATTTATGTGGATTATGATTCAAGAGATACCAAAGAGGTAAAGGTTTATTTCACTATACCATCATTATTCAGGATTTTTTTTATTATGTTTCTCTGAGGTATTTATTTGATATTTATATATATATATATATATTTCTATTCCAGTAATCCATGCACATTTTCATTTAATATTATAATTATTCCACTCCATTTCACATAAAATGATTTAGATAATGTTTCTAAGAAATCATGACATTATTTTTAACTGGTGTCATGGATATTTTTTTATCAATGTCAAAATTTTCTAAAAATGTTTTTATCCTTTTCGAAAATATTTATTAAATAAATTTTAACCCATTTTGATTTTTAAAAAATTTGTAAATGTATGTTAATGGTGTTTTCAAAAAAAATCTTGTTTTATATTTAATGAAAATTATACTATGAATATTTATTTTAACATATATAGATTTAATTAAATTTGTATCTATAATGAACACTAAATGTTTGAAATATTATTTTAAAAGATTTTTAGTGGATATTTTGGAAGAAAAATTTTTTACAAGATTTTTTATAGTCTTTATTTAAATAAATTTTTAAATTGAAATTTTTTTATCCTCAAAAATGTTTTTAATCAAATTTTTATGGTATATAAATTCATCAACGTAATCAGAAAATTATTGTAATTATGATACATAAGGTATATGTAGTATCTATACCATCATTTATAATTCAGTAGATGGATTTTTATCATTTCAAATAAATTTGAAAATTTTTATAACCATTCGATATTTTATTCTTGATAGTATAGGATTATATTTATTTGGTTGGGTTATTATTAGCATTTTGTATGTATGTTTTTCAATATGAATGTTTATATTAATTATTATTCAACCCTACCTTGTGAGAAATTAGTTAAACAACGTAAGTGATAGGTGGGGATCAGTTATAGAAATCCCATTAATGTATTGACAGATATCATGAGATAAATCAGTTTTTAAAATTAGATAGGTTTGTACCTAGTTATTTTCTAGAGAAAGGTCATGAAGGTTTTTGAAATTCAATATTATTCATTATTTCATAATGGGATCAATTATTAACATGTGATAATTTCATTATATATAATATTCATTGATAAATTTCTTGAATATTTTATTATTTATATGAAATTATTTGATCATCAAATTTTTGTTCTATATTAAGATCAATTTATTTATTATTTGTGATGGGTTTTGGTTATTCATCATTCTATATTGATTATGGTTATTTATCCATGAGGTCTTCTATTGCACAATAACCCTTCCTAGGAGTCTCATCTCCCCCATTTCTTATGATTTAATTTCTATAGAAAACCCCCATGTGTTTTGAGAATGATATTCATGGATATTATTTGAGTAATAATTGAGCTCTCAGTGAAAAAAATTTAGATATTTCATGTTTTAAAATGTATGGAAACAAAATGTATATTTCCAATTTACCAAAGAACTAATATATAAATCCCATTGAGATTTGATACATTTTATCTAGTTCTAATGTAGTAATGGAGATTATGGATTTTGATAACTACACCTGGGCTCATTATAGTTAGTATAAATGGATATTCAGTATACTCTTTAGAACTAGATTTAAGAAAACATATTTTTGTGAAAAAAAACCCTATGATATAAATTGGACATTAGTATATATTACCATTATTTTTAGTAATATACAGATTATGTGTTTTTTCCTAGAGATACATCCCAATCTGAATATTAAAAGTGCGTGTGGTTATAGCATAGATGTACCCATGGGTATTAAAACTAAAAAAGCTATGTTATATTGGCTCAAGAATTACCCAGTACATGATTACTAGCATTATGCACACTATTTTTGGCACTCCAAGGGTATTTATGTAGGACATTTTACATTTTATTTACAAATCATTACTATGGATTTTAAAATATTATAATGATTTGTCAAAATTCCAAAAGAAACTATTATTATGATAATGAGATTATAAATTCATAAAATATTTGTTTTATTCAAAAATTATTACTACTATTTGAATTAGACATAATGATTTTTAATGTTATGTTCTAATATAGTGTATTAAATCATCAAAAAATGGATATTATTGGAAGGAATGTGAACTATATCAATTCATGTACTATATGTATGGTTTTCCATCATATGAATTATAATGAAGCTAGAGTTGTAGTTATATCATCAATTAAAAAAATGTTTACCAAATTAGTGTAACTAACTTTAGTTATGAGAAATAACTTTTACCTTTTAGAGTAATCTAATTACATACCGTGAAGTGTAACAATGTGATAGCACCATGTGTGTTAGAAACCCACATCATTTAATAGGACTACAATATCATTTGTATCTGAGGAATGAATACTTCCTTAGAGAATATGTTTCTCTCATTGGAATGAAATGAAAGGGATAAAGTTGTAATTTAGGTTTAGTATCAATATTGAAATGTAAATGAATGGTTTTCATTGATTCAAAATATTATGGTTGTAAAAGAATGATAAAAAATGTAATTAATCCAAAGAGTATGATTAACCATTTTTTTGGCTCGGTTAAATCAAATCCTTAAAAGTGTAGTAGTCTCCAAAACATTACAATTATATGTTGACATAGTATCAGGTCCTATTAAGATATATAAATTGTTCTTAAAGTCTCATGACATTGAAGGATAAAAAGATAATAAGAGGATTAATGTGAAAAATATTGATAACGGTGAGATGTGAAAGAAATAACTTTTTACATGTGATACTTTAGAAAGAAACAACATGGTACTTTCTAAAAGGGAATGGTATTTTTATATAACTGTAGGGAGAAACTCCATAATGATCCTAAAGGAAATATAAAAAATAAGTTTCAAATGATCAATTATTAAACTTTATGGATATGGGGAACTATGAAAATGATTGAACCAAGAATTATAGGAATGTACCATCCAATAAGCTAAGGGATTTATGACCATCTTGTTCCATTGATACAAGGAATGAGGAATGAGTAATATACTTTCATTAAGAATAATGAAATACTTTTTTAGAATTACATTATCAATGATATTATCATAATTAAAATCCTAAAATTTATAAAGATTTTATTATACTACTATTTATTAATGGTTTCAAGAGAATATGTTCAATGGAACCGATTATCAAGAAATGTAATATAATGGCCAGTTATACCTCTGGGAAAAATCAAAACTATGGTCAGATATATTTTAATATGTTCATTATGTTTATATATTTGTGAAAATTTTAAGAGTAAATGTTGGTGTCCATTATATAGGTTAGAGGTTTCATGGTTAATTTAATCTTTTTAAAATTTTATTATATGTGTTGATTTAGGTAATATATTCGACAAAATATGATTATATTTTAGAAAGCATGCAAATTTTCAATACATAATTATTTATATCAGGGTATTAACAAAATTGGAATGCGAAAATAAGAGCCACATTATTTTTTCTATAGAATGTAATGTAGATTAATTCACCTTCCTTATAATTTTTTCTTATTTGACTTTGTTAAGACATATTTTGGATGAGTATTAAGGTTAAAAAATTATGAGATGGATTATGTTTAATTTTGGGAGTCATTATTGAGGTATTAGATATTAATTTGGATATTTTTTATAACCATTTTTGTGATAGTAATGTTAAGAGAAAACAATTTCCAATCTTTTATGAATCTTATGATATGTTAAAATTTATTTTTAGTGCATTATGAAAAAAGTTCAACTTGGAAATTCATTTCATGATGTATGAAATGAAGTACAACAAAATGATGAAATTATGATTAAAAATATATCATATATTTATATATTTTGGATTTATCATTCATGAATTTAATATAATTCCAAAAAATTAGATAAATTATCTTGAAACAATATTTTTAACTGATTACATTCATATCTGATGAATAAAATTTCTTTTTAACTCATAAAATATTTATAGTTTTTGGATTATTACATTCAATTTATCACTCACCATATTATTATTAATGATTTATATCCCTCACTATAATTATATAATATTTTCGTCCTTGTCCATATCTTCACATCGCACCGATTTTCTCCCATATGGTAACCTTGTAATGTGTTATTCTAGAAAAAAAAATTAATTCCTTTTCCTCACTTATAAATCGGATTTTTTAATTCTTTTTATAATATGGACATCCAAAAATGGTATTTTCAAATGTAAAACCCTTGATTTTTGAGATCACGATTTAATTGTGAGGATGAAATTTATTTAAGGGGGCATAATTTAACATCATGATATTTTAAAAGAAGAACATCAAGTTCAATAGATTGTATAATAAGAAAAAATATATTTAAAAGATAGTATAACACTCTAATAATTATAGATATATTAATTTTTAAATAAATTATATCTCTTCAATAACATATGAGGCATGCAATAATAGTTTTAAATTAAATGTGATACTCAATTAAAATATTATTTGTTAAACATGACTATTATAACCAAGATGTTAATATGGAATGTATAAATATTAACAAACCATTTTTTTCGATTAAATGGTATATATATATATATTAAATAGATATTTATTGACTCTTAATAATATAAAACATATTTTAACATGAATGGAATGTTTTTTACAGAAACAGTATTTTCCTAGAAGATGGTTTATTTTCTTATTGCAGACATATTTTAAAAGTAAATTTTACCACTTTTATAATATTTATTTCCTAAAAATACAGATAAATTAATTATTTATAAATTTAAAAGTTATATTTTTTTATATTTGTTTATATTTTATATAAATACTAATTTTTTTGATGAATAATGGTAAATACAAATTTTTATTGAAAATTGAATTTTCAATTAAATTATTTGAAAAGTGAGATTATATTTTTAGTTTTTATATAAATTATTGAAACTATATTACAAATTTACTATTTTTTTCATTTTATTAAATTTTATATTGAATATAGATATTATAAAATTGTATACTTATTATAATTCTCCCCTTAGAGAACCACTCTTTTATCACATCTAGGATTTTATATTTTATAGAATCAAGGAACATATATTAATTGATTTTGAATACATTGATTTCGTATTTGGATTCACAATAATTATAATTATATAATATTCTCAAATTAATTTTTTAATATAATTATTTTTTAAATCATTAAAAATTAATTATCGTAGTCATGGTAATAATGGGTTCACTATGGGGCTAAACTAAGATGATTAAGGATAAAAATGACATAATACTTGTTCAAAACACATTTTATGTACATTAAATACCCCATAACATCTAATATAGAAAACATACCATTTTGGAGTCTTCTATCATGATAAAAACTTGGGAATCACATTATCTTTTAAAAAATTATATGTATGTCCTCTCCCCCACTTATTGAAGTCCATTCCCTCTACTCCCCTATTCACACTTCCAATACTCCTTGTTTCATGAACTAAATTATAAAATTCTTTCCATAATTCCATACAAACATTATTATGTCATTATTATTTTTAGCAATCCCTCTTATAGAGGCTTTATGTATAAACATAGAGATCCTCTCTAAAAAAGAGAAAAAATTATTATTGATGGCTATTCATTTTATTTTTTATTACACATCCTTAAAACCTTATAAATAATATATAATATAATAAAAAAATATATAATATATAATTATATGATATTATATTAATATAATAACCCAGATCTAACTCCACTTCTGTTAATTGAGAAAGGAAACTCTCGATTGTGTGTACGAAAAACTACCCCCCTCACAAACTGATGAACTTTTTTTCCATCACCACTTTTCAATGATGGATATAATGAGGTATCTAATGTATTTATATTATAATTATAACATATTTATAATAATATAATATTAAATCATATAAATCATCATGATTTTAATTTAGTGTTGTATTTTATAACATCGCTCGTGTGTATGGTGGACTACGACCTCCCAAAGTGATGTGATTCATTTATTATTTAAACATTACATTAAAGGCAGTAATGATTGATATATATATATTTGTCTATTATAAAACTATACTTTTAAATATATAATGCCACATATAACTTCTATTCATCCACTACATTATAAAACAATACTTCCCTCATTTGTATGTTTGGAGTATAATATCTACATAGTAATGTCAA
This sequence comes from Viscum album, assembly GCA_963277665.1. Taxonomy (NCBI): domain Eukaryota; kingdom Viridiplantae; phylum Streptophyta; class Magnoliopsida; order Santalales; family Viscaceae; genus Viscum; species Viscum album. The sequence goes on along the minus strand of OY728148.1, from coordinate 527,520,475 downwards.
ATATTTTTAATTTAATTTTTTCACATATTGTAATATGGATTTAGTGAAATAATATATAATAAAAAAGTTTTATTATATAAATTTTTGAGATTTTATATATCATAATCATCCTTACCCTTTAATCCTTTAAGGTAATGATATCATCACTTGTTTGTATATATGTTCTACCATATCTATGACTGATGAAATCCACATTCCATGTAAAATTATCAAAAATGGTAAAAAGGATGTTAATAATGACTAAAAAAATAATTATAACATTACTATTTGTTATTGTGATGATGGAACTATATACTATGTGTAAGAACAAACACTTTCATGACCCAATGTGCTTCAGAAAACATGAAAATTAACATCCAAAACAATGAAAATATATAAATATTGTTATTAAATGGGTTGTAAAATGTGGCAAGAGAATAATTTGTAGAATTATATGTATGTATGGTTATTTGATATATTTATAGTAAAAATACAATTATTAAACATTAGGATCAATCAGATTTTCATTTTCTATTATTGTTTCCACTCATTTATTAATAAAATTATAAATAATTGTTTTCCTTATAAAATCCTACATTATTTCGATCATCATTTAAAAACATGTTTTCAAGAAAATCAATGTTTTAGGAAAATGATTTTAAATTTTTTTAAACTATTTAAAATGATTTAGCAATATATTTTTTATACAGTTAATTTTTTTACTAATTTTTTTTCAAAACAAACTTCATGTAATTTTCAAACCAAGGACCTTTTTAAATTTAACAAAAATGTCAAAATAATATATGTATGAACGTGTATGACATGAAGGGATTTTTCCACCATCATGAACAATAAATGATTTAAATATTATTTTCCAAGATTCTGAAGGTTATTTTCATTGAATTTGTTTATTTTATTTTTTTTATAAAAATTATCAAATTGAAAAAATTATTTTATTTAAAATTATTCTATTAATATTGTTTTGGAACATCTATTCATCAATTACACCAATACATTATTTTTCATATTACCCTGTGTATATTTTGTATTAATATAATATTTTCATATATCTGGTATTTCAATGATTTGGTTTTTAGAGGATGTACAGTAATATTATCATTCACCATGTTATTTTATATTTTTTATGAGTACGTATATTTAACATGGGTATGTATTAAGATTTCATATGTTAGTTTTACAGTATTAATGTTTATATTGATTATGTATTAACCAATTCATATGTGGAATGAATTGATCATAATATGTAATGGTTAGGGTCTGGTTATAGATTTCCCCTTGATTCATCCCCATTTCTCATGAGAATAATTATTTGAAAACATTAGAAGGTTTTGTATCTATAGATTTAAACAATCTTGAGGAGGGATTTGATAGATTCTGATATTCAGTATTATGAAATCCATTATTAAGAGATCATGTATTTCCATGTGTTCATTTGGTTAGTTATTGTATCCATGGATAATTTTGAATGATAAATGATTATTTATATGGATTTGTTTGATCTTAATTTTTATTTCATAATATGGTCACATTTTTTCATAATTCTAATTTATTTCAATTAATAACGTTGAATTATTTATTATTAAAATGTATTCATTATTGATTCAAATATGCACATACAACTATTGAGAATCTAAGATCTCCCATTTCTAATGATTTTTTTTTCTAGGATACTATCAGGGTTTTTTTTAAATGACATGTAGGGATAAACTTTGATAAATATTGGTTTTATCAAAGGTAAAGAAATTTCTATTTAATGTTTTCAAATGTATTTGGAATTATATTATGTGTCTAGTTTACATAGAATAATATGTTATTCGGTCCATTAGGATGTGATACCTCATATCTAATGCTAATGTAATAATTTAGACACTGAATGTGGGTTAATAGAGTCAGAGTCATTATAGTTGGTATCAATGGAATATTAGTAGAAACTATGGGACTATATTTAGGAAAAATTGATTTGGGAACATAACTATACTATAAAAATTGAGGATAAGTATATAATAACATCCTAATGCATTTATATGATTTATATTATGTTGGTTTTCTTTTAAATACATTACTTTATGCATATAAAAAGATGACATGGTTCTGCCAGTGTTGATCCCATGTATAACAACATTAAAAAAGGAACATCGAACTTGAATCGTGATTTAACATGTACAAAAAATGGACCTTACTACACCCCCAGTTTGACACTCCTAGGTGATATGATAAGGATAATTTATTTTTTATTTTGAAACCATTATGAATGTTTAGACCATAATTATATGATTTTAGAACCTTCCAAAATATACCTTCATTATTATTATGAAATAATCCATGCATAAATATTTCAATTTATGTTAACTGTTTTAATTTAATAATAATTAAACATTATGTTACATAATTTTTTGATCCAATATTTTTTATACATTTTTTATAAATGGATCATAGTCTATGGAATATTAACCATATCAATTCATGAAACCAATATAGGTATTATCTGTATATGAATGATGATGAAACTGGAGATGGTGATGTAGCTAGAACTGAAGAGACTATAACTATATTAGGGTAGCTGACATAGGTTATGAGAAATAACATTTAAAATTTAAATAATCTAGCTGGTCTAGATTGTAGTGTAAAATGATATCTTTTTTTCAATCATCAACAAACACCATAATTCAATGGGACTAAAAATCTCTTTTTAGTTATGCAATAGATACATTCTTTAGAGAATATATTTCTCTGATAGGAAATAATTGAAAGGGAGAAATTTTTCATGGAGGTTTATCATCTCTTAAAAAATTCATAACAATGGTGGACATTGACTCAAACCACTATGGATAAATTAGAAATAACAAACATGTAATGGATTGTTTTAAGGGATTTTTCATATAAATGTATTATCCTTGTGAGAAATGGGAGGATATAGAGATACAATTCCTTAATCAATAAGTAAATAAATATTAAAATTATTCTATTTATTAATACATCTTTACATGGTCATAAATGAATTTTATATACTATATATGTAATCCAAATATTACAATTGAGCAATTATTTGACACAAAAAACACAATCCTTAAATTGGTATTACTCTCCCAAATATTCCCATCATATAAAGACATAATAAAATGTACTATCATGATAGACTAAGAATTATGTAAGTAATATGACTTTGAGGGAAATAAATATATTAAAATAAAAGTAGATCAAAAGATGGACAAATAGAATAATAGAATCAAATATTTCACAACGCGTGATAATTGTTGAAAGAAACACCCTAGTACTTTCATAAATTGAATGAGAGTTTCTTATAAGTATGGAGAGAATACAAACCATCCTGATGATAGAAAGGGAGAGAAATAAGTATCAAATTTTAAATACTTCAACTATAAGGAGATGGGGACTATGTAATGTAGTTTTTAAAGCGTTAAGCAAAAATCCCCTAGAAAATTATTAGGGATCAAGGATAGGCTTACATTATTGATACACCCAATGTGGAATAACTAGTTTTATTGAACTCGGATTTAATAAATATTTTATATAGTTATTTTATCAATGATATTATCATTATAAGAATCATAAAATGAATATGGATTGTACTATTGTGGTATTTCTTAAATAATTTTAATTAAAATGTTGAATTGTACTAAGGAAAATGAAATGTGATTCAACTAATTGTTTTTATCATGGAAAATACGTGATTACTACATTATAATTATTAATAAGTTACTGATGTTGATATAATATTGAGATGTTTGTGTTATTTTGTTGGTGACAGTAAAATTGGGAAGGGTATTGATAGTTTATGTCATCTTTTCAAGAGTTTATTTCACATTCTGATCTATGGAATATATTTGACAACCTAATATATTATATTTTTAATAATTAATTTTTTCCTTCAATTTTTATGGTGATAAATGTATTCAAAATTTATAATGTAACATTACGATCCACGATATATTATCTGGGAAATACTATGATCATTTAGTCACATTTGTTATAAATAGTTTGAATTTGAATTTGGTCACACATATTTTGGATGAGTATTAAAAAAACCAAATATGAGGATGAATAAATTTATTTTTTGAGTCTTTATTGATGTATTAGAGATTAATATAGAATAAATTTCTAACTATTTTTTTTAGATTTCAAAATTGGAGTATCGTGTTACTCTTTTATAATACTTTTGAATCAGAAATAGTTTATTTTAGTGATTCAATCATAAAAAGTAACTAATCTTGGATATTCATTATCTGGATTATGAAATTAAGTACAACCAAAGGATGAAATTAATTATAACAATATATTATGGAATCAAATAAAATTTTACATCACTACATATTTGAGTTTTTCGGTCCTTCTGATTCCATTTAACACTAACATTATTATGTCGAATTATGTGTATCACTATCTATAATTGTTTGTTCGTTTATTTAATGTTCATATCATCACATCCCTTAAATGTTCTCTTACATGGAAATCTAGTTACTTGTTATTGTACATGAGTAATGTACATCTATTTATCTCTAATCAAGATGATGTTTTATTAACACCTTTTTATGTGGGTTCCAAAAAATGTTATTTCCCAATTTTGATCACTGCATTTCTTAGATCAAGATTAAATTATGAGGAGACGACTTATTTATTTTGGGTAAAAGATATCCCATAATAATTTTAAATGAGTTACATCATTTCTAATAGAATCTACGACACACAATACTTTCATTTTAATGGATTTTAATAACATTGTACTTTTATCATATATATATAAATATATTGAAAAAATTCATTCTTTTTGATAACTTGTGTTATATAAAATAATGAGTTTAAATGAAACACAATTATTTATTAAAATATAATTATTTAAAAAATAATATTATATCCAAGATGTTAATTTTGTGGGAATTAATATTATGAACTAAATTATTAGATTAATTTTTTTACACATTTATAAAAAACTTTAATGGTTATTTATTGATTATAAATAAAATATGAACAATTTTATAAGGAATGAAATGTTTTCTATAAGACATTATTGTCCTAAATGGCCTTTTATTTTCTCATTATGTGAAAATTTTGAAATTATATTTTACCAATATTATAAAATATATTTAAAAAATTATAATTTTTGAAATCTACACATCAAAATTTTCATTCCTTACTTTTTTGAGATTTTTTACAAAATAGTAATTTTTGATGAATTGTGAAAATACTGATTTTAGGGAAAATTGCCTTTTCGTTAAATCTATATTAAAAGTTATTTTATATTTAAAATTGGATTTAAATTCAAATTATTTAAATTATATTATGTTTTATCAAATTTTTGTATTTTTAATTAACTTTAAATGGATTTTTCACAATAATACCTTCGATAATTATGAGAATTTTCTCTTTCCAAAACATATCATTTATCACATCAACAGTTTAATATTAAATTCAATTTTTCAATTCTATGAATTGAATAGGGAAAATGGATTCAATATATTGATTAAATATAATTTATATTATCTAAAATGTTCAATATGATTATATACCATAATAAAAATTTAAAATAGAAAAAATTAATTAGGATAACTATGGTAAAAACATGTTTTAAATGGGTTTAATCTAAGAAGACAAGGGGTGACAAGGATTGTAAACATATCCTTAACCTAAATTGTTGTTATATATTGACCCTATAATTTATATGTATTAATAAAATATCATTTTCAATGTTATATTAGGAGGAAAATGTGAGTATAACTTCATCTTCCAAAAATTCAATGTTTGTCCTCTCCCACACTTAAAAAAATTCCAACAACTCTATTACCCTTCGAAAAAATTATGAAACAGTTTATAAAATATAATAAATTCACATATAACTTAATAAATTCACTCCCAATATCCCATAGTACTTAGTTTCATTATTAATAACTATTATAAAGTCTTTATTTATAATCCTAAAGGGGCTCTCCGAAGAAAATTTGAAATTCATAAACATGTGTATTTTTTATTACATATTTGAACTCCTTAAAACCTTATTAAAATATGATATGATATTATCATTATTATTTTATATACTATGATATGATATTATATTATTTCAATAATCTATATTTATCACTAATTCCATATAATGAAAAACAAAACTGTCGATTGAATGTGTGACATATTACTATCTTTCAAACTGATGTAATTCATTATCGATTAGCACGTTTCATTTCTCGGTATAATTATGGGTTAATCAAATTTAATTTATTAATATAAAAGTAATATAATTTTGGGTTTATTATATCACACATATCAGCATACATTCCCTTCCATCGGGGATACAAAAACATCGCTCATGTGTTTGTTAGACTACTTCCTCATGAAATAATATGAATCATTTTTTACATACACTATACATAAAAGAGAGTTTGGTTAAAGTAAATGAATATATAATATTATTTTGATATTAATATACTTTTATAATATAATATTCTATCTAACTAATTTACATCCAATTCATTTGAAAACAATAATGTCACTCGTGCGTACGTTTGGACTAACCACTCCACATAGCTATCTGATATGTTTTTTATTTTATTTTTAATTGTATGTAAATAATAACATATTTTATTAATAATATTTTTATATATTTAAATAAATAAATTACATATATTTAATATATCATACACTTCCTTACCCTTTCACCCTTTAGGTGAATGATATTGTGGCTTGTGCATATGTATGTCCTACTGTCTCCACGAAGCGATGTGATTGATTTTCTATATACAATTTTTAATTATAGTTATAAGGATTAATATAATGAAAAATTAATATTATTTTTAAAATTAATTTCATACTAGTGATTATGTAACTACATCTTATGTACAATAACAAAAACATTCATAAAAAACATGAATGATAAAAAAAATTAGCACATGAAATTGTGAAAATAATGATATATTATTAAAATGTTTGTTTTAAATTTTTTTTTGAGGATCATTAAAGTTATGATATATACGAGTATCTTTCTATAATATATTTTTAATAAATAAAAATTTATTATAAAATAGTTTCATACATGTACATATCAAGTCAAACATGAGGTAAGATTTTCTCATCTCACAATTAATTCCATGAATGACATGCCATATTCATCACATAATACATTTTTGGGTTTTTATACTTCCAATTTTATATTTTATATAATGAGTAAAAATATATTAATTATATTTAATGTTTCAATTTTATAATTATTTATTTTATGGGGATTACAATTTAGATGTTACCAAATATTTTAGGGTTTCTTTCAAAATATCATCATTATTCAGTATTTATTACATCTCTTTTGGGAGAATTATATTATATTTGTATCTTAAAAAAATCTATTTTATTATAATTATATTATTAATAAACTTTAATAGTAACAATACCATTTTACACTTATTATTCAATAAAAACATTTATAGAATACTTTTATAGAATCAGACTTGATTTATCTCTTGGATAAAAAATACTTCTTTATAAATATAAATTATTTCTCAAAATGTTTAATTTTTTTTAAGTTTCAGAAATATTTTTTAATTTTGTTTTTTTTTCTATTTTTTACTTTTTATTGTATTTTTGAAATGATTATTCATGTCATTCTGAAAACAAGGCCCACTTTTCTTTTATATAAAATGAGAAAAGAATATTTATTTGAACATGTATGACTAGAACATAATTTTCAACCATCATGAACACTCAATGATTATAATGTTTTATTAACATTGTGAAATGATAATTTTCAATGAAAATTATTTTCAAATAAATTTTTAATTTTTTCATTCAAAGATATTTATTATGTGAATATTTTCCTTTCATCAAAAAATTCAGAAAAAGTTAATGGTTCTTTTATTCATCAATTAAATCATTCATTTATTTTCATTTTCATCCATTTTGGATATTTTTTATTTATATAATTATAATTATTTTATTTTATGGTTTATAATTCATTTTATTGTGGTCATACAATTTTATTTTCATTCTCCATATTATTCTGGATGGTTAATGATTATGTTTATTGGATTATGGAATTTATTATTATTTCATATGTTAATTTTTCTATATGAATTTTTATGTTGATTATTTTTCACCCATTTAATAAAAGGAATTAATCATACTTGTTATGTAAATGGTGGTCCCAGTTATTTATATCCCCTCAATGCATCAATAAGAAAAAATTATTTTTTTTAAATTATATAGGTTTTTACACGCATATTTAAAATGACTTGATGAACGTCTTGACTATTTTAGATGTATATAATAATTCATGCTTTCATTATGAGTTGAGTTATTTCATTATTATCACAAGATTAGTTGTAATATTAATTCGAATGATTCAATCTAAATTTATTATTTTTATGGATTTATTTGGTTATATTTATATTATTCAATGTTATTTGTAGTTCATTGATTAAAGGTAATGTTTTCAAGTTATTTACCTTTTCATATTGACTATTACAATTTTCATATGATATGTTCCATGATATTTATACACTTACTAAGAATTGGATCTCACCCATTACTTATTATTTAATTTCCCTAGGATTATGGTTTTTTTTTAAATTTTATATAGGGATACGATAAAAATATTAATGGTTTTCTAAAATAAAATTCTTTTTTTATTTAATTTTATAAAATTTATTTCAAATTCATATACGTATCTTGTCTACGATGATTAAAAAACTATTCTATTCTATGGTAAGGGAAACCATGTTTCTTGTGACAATGTAATAATGTAGGAACTCACTCTAGTTTACTAGAGTCAAAGTCAATGCAGAATATAATTTAAAACAACCATTGAAGTATTCAAATTTTGAATTTAAATATTAAAATATGAATTTTAAATTATTATTTGAGTATATAAATCAAATGCCCAATATTTTGTTAAAAAAAATTAAAAAGTTACTTTTATAAGAAATATTTATCGTCTTTTATTTGAATCGCGTATTTTCAAGAGGTACTGAGATTTGGATTTCCTATAAATCCACTTATTTTTTTTTTAATAAAACCATTTAATATATAAAAAATAGCATCAAATATAATTTTTTCTTATTTAAAAATTTACAACTGAAAAACATTATTTTCAAGAAATATATTTTAACAATTCTAGGTGTATTAATTTGAAATTTAAAATTTCAATCAGTATGATATTTTAACTGATAGAATTATTATAAAATATAAAATTATTTTATTTAATTGAGAATTTTTATAATTATAATTTTTTTTCATAAAAAATAATAACAATTTTTAAAAATTAACTACCATCATAACCATAAATTAGATTAATAGATAGTATTTTATAAAAAGTGCATAAAATACATAATGTTTTTTGAAAAAGAATTTTATGAGGTTTTCATGGACCTAAAAAAATATTTTATCTAATATTATACAATTTTATACTTTGAAACAAAAATAGTAAACATATATTACTGAATATGAAAGGGTTAGTCCAAAAAACAACCCTTCCCTTCATATATACATGTGTAACACACCCACCACTACAAGACTGAAATCTCACTTGGATTTTCACATAAAACAGTACCATTTTTTACTCAAGAACCCTATACCACATTACAAATAATTTGGAAACCATTATATAGTATAAGGAGCTAATTTATAATGAGATATCCAAGGAAAATTCATGTCACTGAGATAAGTTTAATATCCATGTTATATATTCTGCTGAAATATATCTATTAAATTTTATTATAGCCACACTAATATGAGGATATTTATATCATTTATATACTATAATATTATTATATTATTATTATTAATATTTTTTATTTATATACCAAATCCATTAAGAAAAAAACTTTTTGCCTGGAAATTGTGCAGACTACCGACTCATTAATGCAATGCGTTTTGTTTTCCATAACTTCTATAAAAGGATATATTTAAATATGGGATTATATAAAAAGTAATATTTTTATGATATATTTATGTCTCTATTATTAAATATCATAAAAATTATTAATTATATGATAAAAAATGGTCATCATTAATTTAATCATTCAAATATGATTTCAAAGAAAATAATATTTTATTCAAATAGAATAATGGGTTAATATCCATGTTATCTTCTTACAATTATTTCCATATAAAATATATCTAACTAATAAATAATAAAACTTACCATTATGGTTATATTATAATGATATTACAAAAAAATCCTCATAATCATTCATTAAATTATGTAATGATCATGATTGAGTCAGTTTAAAAACATAATTGAAAATACTAAGTATTTATATCATAAAGACCAATGGGAATATAATTATTCATATAATATTATATAACACTGAATATAATTATAATTTTTTTGTTGGAGATGTTATATCAATATTTTATTTTTTATATATGAAATCCCACATTGATCATCACAAGTCACAAAAAAAATAATTACTACTAATTTCAAATTCAAGGATAAAAACTAAATAACAAATGATTGTAGTTTGAAACACAATAAATAAATATAAATAAATAATATATATTAAAATTAATTATCTATTAATAATTAATTTTTTAGAATAATTAACAAATGAACTACTATTTTTAATATTGCATAAATGATAAAAACTGTAAAAACATATGTTGAAAATCAGAAGAATTTATATAGTGATTGTAAATTTTTGAATAATTTTAAGGAAATTGTGTTAGGATATGGTTTTTATTTATGTTATTAATATAGATTTTTTTTTGAAAAGGAATAATAAATTAAGTTAATTTATGTCATGATAAGAGGTAATTGTTTTCGATAAACAAATACTATTTTTGAAGAATGTTTTGTATTACAATCCAAATTTATATATTATGGTGTACATACTACCTTTGTATGATATTATATTATAATATTTATTATTTCATGGAATTAATATATCATTTATAAACCCTCTATTTTGTGAGGATCATATTTATGTGATACCTATGACAAATGTGTAGTTTTTCATTCCCAATTTTTATTCTTTGGGATTTATTTTATATTCAACAACTATATTCATTATTTTGGTTCCATAATTTTCCTAGAATTATTTTAGTATATTAATGAGAAATTTAATGGAGTTTAATTTTCTCATTTTTATCACTCTCATATAGTTATTATTCAATATTCACCAAAAAACTGTATCAAAACTCAATCACTTCTATAAAAAAAAATCATTTTATTAGAAACAAAAAGTATGTGTAGATTTAATTAAAACACATCAATGTATATATAAATGAATGTGGATATATCATTGGATCATATTTTCCTATGAGTAGTCTCCCTAAAAATGCATGTTTCATCATTATCTCAATCATCACTCTAATGTACTATAAATGGGACAATGACTTCACTTTTGGTTAGAAAGTCTTAGAGGAAATGATTTTGAATATTCTTATAGTATTCCTGAAAAATGGGATGTATAATTGGGTGTCCTAGAAAAAATTTTATCAGCACTTTTTTATTTCCTAACTATGTATACACTCAGTTATACATTATGTCAACTAACCATTATAATGTTGATATTGATGTGTCCACTATATAAATGGTTGTATAGATATATTATCTGTCATATCAAAATGATATAAAATATCCCAATCTATAATGATAGCCATGAGATCCAATTAAATTAATATTAAACATATGTATTATAGTCTAGATAGATCATAATGAATGGAAATAGTATATGTAACACTATCAAGTTTTTTTGGTCATATAAACAATGTGAATTCATCTGGTGATGTTTCACATGGTGATTTATATGAGGTGATATCATGAGGACATAACCACTAATTGGAGAAACACATGTTTTTGGTCTCATTGGTTGTAATTGTCTACAAAAATTTGTATTTTTCTCCAGAATTTAAGACATTATTATAGTGTTCTATTTGGTAGTGAACATTGATGCAGGTAAAATATATGAAATTGAATTCATGGTGAGGTAGCGTGTGTTTGGTGCATCATTGATTTTAGAAAACTAGTTGAAGTAACATTATATAAATTATCACATCCATATTGAGAAGTAAATATCAATGGAATATTATATAATCATTTTAGAAACGTCATAAATAATTTTATATGATATTTAGAGGTAAGCCCATCTATTTAAACCAACAAACAATAAATCCGAAAAGGATGAAGACAATAGTGTGTGTCCCTTTGAATGAGATATCTCGAGACACAAATATATTACACAGTGTATGTTTCTAGGATAGTCATCATTTATATGAGTCTTCCTTATCTTGTTATAGGCCCTTATAGGTTTCTAGAATTATATATTGGTTTATAAACACTATTCACTATAATATAGATATGGTCTAAGAGGGTCACACACAGTAGTGTATTCAAGAATATGTCATATTAAATTGAATATATATAAAGGAAATAGTGGTCCCAACCATGAGGTCTAGGGTATTCCACGATTTAAGAATCGCAAAAAAATAAAAAAAATCAACATTATTAATGTATATAATAATTGAGTTGAATTTATTTTTTAAATGCAGCCATAATGTTTTATGTGAACACATAAAATAATTTTATGGAAATTAATATTATTAAAATATTCAATTATTGTTTAATATCAATATCATTTGGAGTTGAGTTAAATGACTAAATATTATCATGTAACATATTATATATATAAAACATATATGATAAAATATTAATAATATTTTTGATGTATTTAGTTCTTCATAATACTTTATTTATGTCTTGATTAGTGGGAATTTATTTTTAGTCGTAGTGGAACCAATTCAGTGTATTTGAGACTCCCACTATATATGAAGTAGAGATGAGTTCATTCATTGGAATGTAAATCCAACCTAATGAGAGGTTCTCTCCCATCTTGCATCCTATAGGGAGAAATCCTCTCTATGAGCGACTGATCCAAGAGAGACTTCAATGGGTTTAATGGATGGGATCTAGGTGGTCCTCATGATGTCAAAGGTATGGTTAGAAATTTGCACTAGCACCAAAAATTTGGTGATTGACATTTGTGTTTATCCATAGAGTGTGTGTGGATGGTCTAGAGGGGTTCAACTATGGATCAATTAATCAATGATAACTGGTGTCTAGCTTCAGTAAAACACACCACCAAATCAAACTAGGTAAATGTTTATTTATATATGTTCTTATTGAATTCATGCAAGATACTTGGACATTTACCATCACTTGGATCACCATAGATAATGTTGTTTCATTACAATAATGATGACATTTTCTAAATCCCCAACCCACCGGCTTCATCTATAGGGCTCGGTACCATAAATTTAGATTAGCAATATCACATTAATATTTTGATCCTATAAAAAAATTTCATAAAATTAAGTAGTGGGTTTAAGTTTTGTCTCAACTGCTCTGATCATAAATCGATTCATTTATATATTTCTATGTGATGACCATCCAAAATTTTTAAAACAGATTGAATGTGGCTGTTTTTGTTACTTTAATTTTAGAGTACATATTTTCATAATCCCTTGATCCAATTCCAGTAAGCGAGGAGAATTTTTATTTTCTGATGTGGTAGTCATATTAAAATATATTGATGTTCCTTTTTCATGGTATGATCTTGATGGATTTAGATAGTTATAATAACTCTATCCATTGAGATAAAACTCTAAATGATTATTATTTAAAATTTATTGTTCTAAAAAATTTGAGAATCTTTTAATGGATCAATAATTCCAACCCTAGAAAAGTAAAATATCCTATAAAATTTTCATTTAATTTAGAATATTTTTTTTGAAAAGTTATGTGTTTTAACCTCAAGAAATATTGTCTTTGGGATAAAATGAAAATTGTTTTAATAATAAATTACTTTTATAAAAAAAATTAGAACATTTCATAAAAACCCAACTGATTCCCCCCATCCTCCCATTCTTTTCTCATATTCCTCCCACCAATGATGCAAACTAGTGGAAGCCTCATAGCATCATAGTAGTAGTCGAGTCATCATTCACCTCCTAGAGAAGCCAGCCAGGCTGCCACCTCCCCCTGTGTTCAGCGATTTTCACCTCATCCTTATCCTCTAACACACTAGACACCACTATTGATCACCTAGATCTTATCTACTAGGATAGGCCTTGCATCCTACATTAGAAATATTGGATACACCTATCTTTCAACAACCCCTTGTTAGCTGATGACAACCCCTAGTCTATTTTACACTACGATGTAGGGAACACTAGACCCATAAATGACATATACTGATCAGTACCTCTCCCTAATGTGTCACCAATAGCTTCTCACATTAGACGAGTGAGGACGTGTTGGTCCACAATCTACACATCACCCAAGGTCATACATATCAACCTCCGCCAATACTACCCTTGGTTTTACCTTAGACTTCCCCACCACTCACAACTCCAGCCTATATGCATCCACTGTCACATTGTCGCTTCCAAATCTGATCAGCCATTACCACTGTATTATTAGCCACCACCGCCATGTGTTGTCCACTCTGGTACATTCAGATCTTTTGAGAGTACATCCTTTGTCCAATGCAACACCTCGATCAGATCCCAATTGGGGATTTTTTCCCTTCACATGCATTCACTGGTTGGGGTAGGTCCTAACAACTCAAAATGGGTTATGGTGGGCCAACCTATCCAAGAACAACCCTACACGAGATTTGCCTCACATGAAGCGAACTTTCATGGTTACAACCAAACTCGTAAAGTCCAGGAAAACATTTCAGTACCGTAAATTATTTTACATAATGAAAATATAAATTAAATTATTTTTGGTTTAAATATTATAATATTATAATATTTTAAAATTAAGTTAAATTTTAGTTAAAATTAAATTAAATTATTTATATATTTTTTTGAATAAAAAATATATTAATGACTAGACTAAATAACAATAATTTTTATGAATTTTTATATATCATTTAAAATATATAAAAGTACACATAATTTAAATTTAGTGAAATTTAATTTTTTCACACAAGTAATTTAACTCTAGAAAAGTGTTGAGCATCCACTTTTCTTGTCAGTTTTTAATTTATTATCTATCACAGTTATATTAGATTTTGAAATATTTAATTATGTTATTAGAATGATTTTTCTTTATCTATTTAATTTATAAATGTATAAATATGTTTACATCCTTTAATATATATATAATTAAATTTTACATCATGATAATCTCTCACCTACTAGTGAGTACATTTTTATAATAAAAAAGTTGGTGTAAAATGTAGACCAGGATAGGTCAAAGCGATGCCCTAACGAGATATGAAACGAGGATGATATGTATCATTATTCAAGGCCCAAATCAAGTATAATAAGAATTGGTCACTTTTGATCAATTGAATTTAAATTGATAAACCCATATTAGATTCTCACGACCAGTGAGATAACTTAAATCCCTTATGCAATTTTTTATTATTTTATGTATTTTCAATATTCTGTCAAACACTTAAAATGATGAACACAATAAAATTATAAAAAAGAAATAATTTTTTTCTATTAATGATCATTTGTGAGATAGAAAACACACTGTTAGCATATTAATAGAAATATATTACATTCATCGATAAATAATAAAAACACTCACTTAAATATTATGATTTAAATTTCTAGCACTGTATAAATTCCAAAAAAAACATGTTATATGGGATCTCTCCAACCAATGTTGAGGGTGCCTCTTTCTACCAGGAAGTTATTGTTAGTTTTATAGGTTGAATTGACTGAAATAATATCAAATGAGTATCAATATATATCTTGTTTGAACTTTAGAGGAAACCATTGAGTAAATAATCTTTATGATTTTAAGAATATAGGATATCACAAAATCGATCAGTGAATTATGAGTAAATTTGGATAGCTATTCAAACACATAACTTAACCTCTCTGAGTAGTGGCATATCCATATATGGTAGATTATAATTATTGGTTTCATGGATCTTTTCCACAAGAATGATCATGAAAAATATTACTCTAATTCATGCATGAAGGGTTTCTCGAGTTTGATGAAATATTTGGAGATATTATTTGATTTAAATAATCTATATGGTCTGAAAATTAATCCAGATAAACATAATAATATTATATATCTTATTTTTATATAAATGTAATGTAATAACACAAGATATACTTTTATTTTTATTAGAAAAAATAATTTTTATATCTAGAAAATGTTTCCAAGTGTAATACGGATTCTTTCACAAAGTACTCCGATATTAGAAATTAAAGGCCCCATTATTCCCAATACCATTTAAAAAACCCCAGGAAGCAATGGTTTGAAAAAATGAATATAGGAAACTCATGTATAATGCACATAATGGTTATTTTATATTTATATCATCAATGTCATATGTCATTTTTGGATATAACACTGGGGAAAGAATGTGAATACATGTTGTATCAAATCTGTTAATCATGTGAGGAGAAATATAAGTGAGATATGAATTAGATATAATTACATATGTTGGTCTTTAAATATGAATGGAGACACATAGTCTTATAAATACCATCCATACATATTTTTATGTAGTTAAAACAATATTGTCTTTGATTACGAAAAGTCTTTTATGGAGAAAATACGTTGATTCCTTTTAGCTATGGTTTACCATGTTTGTAAAAACCTACATAAGGTTCTAGTTCTTATAGTGAAGTGTATCAAATAAAAGGTGAAAAGTCCTATGAAATGAGTCACACCAAAGACAACTTCATAAAGTATTTTATGTAAAATATATTAGTTATCATGTCGGTGGATATTTTCTTTTTTTATCGTGCTATAATTCTTTGGAATAATAATTTCAATTAACATAGTCAAATAATAATTTAGTCTCTTATCCTTCTGGAATATTAATTAAATGTAAGTGATAGTTTTGTTATATGTTTTGGATAATATATACAATATACATATTACATATGTCTACTCACAAAGTGTAATTATTTATGTGTCTATAAATTACTATAATTAAGGTGTGTTCACAAAATAGATAAGAAAGTGTGTCTATGTAGTCTGTGATGAGAAGCACAGAACTTAAATTTTTCTATGTTTATAGATTTCAGTTTAACATTCGTTATGTATCACCAATACATATATATGTAATATCCATTTTAAATCATGATACATTATTCCTATTTTGAAATGGATGTTGTTTGTGGTGTTCAGTTCTCAACTAATTTTTCAGTAATTAATTAATCATTCACAAAAACAAATAAATATAAAATTGAACCCTTATATACCCAACTATTGAGTGAAATCCCATTATCAAGTGAAACTAAAATGGGAAATCAAATATATACCCAATATGGTATTTAGACTTAGTGGAGATGAATACCATAAGAAGTATTGATGTATATAAATATTTAGTTTGGAAAAATAGCCCTTTAGAGATATTGTAAAGTAACAAAAAATTCATAATTAGTTAATCTAGAGTGTGTAATATATTCCAAATTTAAGGTTGTGGTAAATATACATCAATAAATTCCATAATTTTTTTATTAATGTAATTTAAAATCGAAGTATTGTATATGGAAGGCCATATGATTTGTGTTAATTTGGATGATATAGTGAAAAATATATTGACCAATCATTCATTAATAAATTTAATATAGTGTAGAATAAATACTAAATTCAAATAAGAAAATCACCATAAATGATATAATTATAACAAGTATGATTGATGATGAATCTTTTATGTAAAAATTGATAAAAAAAAGTGTACAATTGATTAATTCCTAAATGAATATTTTTTTATACACATCAGAGTCGTGATGTATATAGAAGATGTATTAATGTTTATACTTATATCAATTATAGATAAATTAATTATTTTTCATGAAATACTTCGACAATAATAGAATTATTCTATTAAAATATTCCAACTATCATTAAAATGGATAGAATTTGTGTTATAATGGGATATAAATCCATTATGTTATAAGAACATGTATCCATATGAAATTTTTTTAAGGGTATAAGTAATCATACATCATGAAAAAAATCCATTAGAGTAATTATCCCTATGTTTTCTAAGGATATTAAAGAAATCTATAGTATATAAATGTAATTCACTAAAATTATATATAAGGGTTCAAATATCATTTTGAGATGGTGGGAGAAATATTGAATTGAATTTAGTCTAAGATAGAGATGCAGAAACAGTTGATATAAGATCATGTTCCACAAGACCACATGGAAAATGAATGTTTCAGAGACACATATTATGTTGGATGGATAAAACCATGGTAATGGTTTTATATTCACTACAATGAGTGATACAACATTATTTTATAATAATAATTCATACATGTTTGTAATATATTAAGATTTGGTAAAATTAAAAACAATAATTAAAAATAAATAATAGATTCCATGTATCAAATTATAATCGGATTATTATTTTGAATAATCCGATGTGTATTATAGTGAGGCAATACATGTAAGGTAAAAGTGTGGTACCAATGAGTATATATTCATAACACAATGTTGTTATGTCTAAATTAATTAGAATTTTACTTTTTGATGCTTATTTATATGATATTTTTATTGAACATTGGATGTCAAGAATGCCAAGCCTCGAAGTTATATATATGATATGACCAAAAAATGATGGTGAGATCATATAATTCAAATAAGTGGTGCATGTTACCCAAATCCATTTCAATATTACATTAAGAAACTATATAGTTGTATATTCATTTTGAATTAATTTTTATAGTGTGTATACAATAGTGTTGTGGGAGTTCCATGTTTTTCTATAGTATTACAATTATTTATGACCTTATTGAAATTATCACTCTAGATATTGACATATAGAAGAAACTAGAATTTTACTCGATGTCATGTTCTGAACCATATATAAGGGTATGATAAAAAATATCTATTAACATATAGTGAAAATGAATTGATAAATACATATTGAAATAATTTGACATAAAAGTTCCAAAAATTTCATATGTATTGTGTCTCTCTCTATGAAGATATTCTTTGGGCATATGATGATATTTAAGTGGTGATTTCAGTTCAATACTCTTTTCTGATGGATAAAACAAAAATTCCATGTAATATACAATATATATATATATATTGATATTTCCAAAACATACATAAAGGTAGGAAAAATATCATTTATATCCAGGAGAACTAAAAAAGAAGCAATTAAAACATTCTTATTGTACTTGATAAAGTACAAAAGGATTATACCACTTTTTTTGGATGAGAAATGCTACTAATTTTCATGGGAAGAAAACTATTCTTCTGTTTGTTCAATATGATATTAAATAATTGTTTTTAAATGGTAATGAATAGAAGAATCTCATTTATGATAGTGGTAGGAATATATATCAATACAGAGTACATTTATGTATCGAAGGATGCAAAAGAAGAAGCATACCATATGAAAATATTTGTTATATTTCATGCAATTTAATCTATATAGTACTATTTTTATGGTAATAATTTTTATATTCGTACAACGCATGATTTCATGTTTAGATAGTGGAAAAGGGTGTATACTCAAGGATATCCTCTCTTGAGGTGTCTTACTCAATGAGGTAATGTTGTAGATGAAAGAATATTAACAAAATCAAAACATTCTAGGCCACTATCTATGTCCATAACACCACCAAAACATGATCTTATCTTGTTAAGGCTAAAAACATTAGATATCAAGTTGTCTCTAGTGATCGTTGTAGTATTGTAATAGATGGTTGTAGAGACCTATCATTATGATTACTTTTTGATTACTATAACATGGATATAGTTAGTTATATATGATATAAACATAATATTTTAGTGTTGATATTTCAGTATCTAACATTTAAATGGTAATGTTTATAGATTTTTTTGGAATTCAATTTTTTTACAGTTTCATATCTATAATGAGAAACTATATATAGTGCGAAAATAAACATATAAAAATTCATATTCTCAAGATATAACATAATTAATGGACAAATATGACAGTTACTATCAGGTTTTGGGGAGTCATAATAATTTAAATATATTCTCATGATTTTTACACATGGTGGTAGATATTAAGTGACTTACTAAGGAAATCCAGCCAATATAAAATCAATATGTATCAGGTGTCCTTAGTTTTTCATATATATCGAAACATGTACTAGTCTACAAAATTGAGACTATTATCAATATGGTCCATTTGATCATTTCTTTGATGGAAGAAAAAACCATGACAATGTGTTCATGGAAAGGTTTATTGTGTTGGGTTTTCCATTAGTGATAATGGAAGTGTTTATTGTTCAAGATAGAATTATTATCCTACATTATGAGGATGTATTATCATTGTGCTAGTTGATTTGGATGGAAGTACCTTAATAAATCTATGGTGATGGTAGTAATAGGTATGTCTATACAGTAAGGTCAATAGAAAATAATGCATTAAAAGACAATCACCCAAACATGCATCCAATGTTCTGAGATATGACAAGACCAAGAGATCTGATGACATAGAGAATGTTCATATGATCGTTAAAATATCAATGAATATTCATTATCACTTTAGGTTCCTTAGAGATTCACTTTAATAAACTCATGGTCTTTTAATACTATTCAGTACAATTGAAAAAAGGACTTAGAGTTTCAGACAGAATAATATATTCAATAATATTCTTTAGTCAAGTGAATATGTATCTAAGAACTAGTGGTCCTCCCACAGGGTTTGAAAATTTTAAAATATTAGACTATAATTTAAAAATAAATAAATTTATTATTTTTCAAGTATCAAATAAATGGATTTAATTTACTTTTTAAAATCATTCACAAAGAATTATATTTATGTGTTGAATAATACTATAAAATTTGTATTATTTTAATATTCAAAGTTCATTTAATAGTTATGGAATTATGAGTCATGTAAAATGACATGGTATTTTGACATAATATTTTTAATATATATTATATGTTTGTGAAAAAAGTATAAATAGAACTTATGAAGTTGTTAGTTTGATATAAATATCTATTTATTTATTATTTAGTCGAAATTTCATTTCTAATGGTCGAAGAAGTATTTTCATGTATTTGATCCTCCCACTATATAAGAATAAGAGATGAATTTAGTCAGTTACTATTCTTTATAATAGAATGAGTATTTCTCTCTCCTCCCATATCATAGAAAAAGAATGTCTCTCCCTATGTGACTAATCCATATACCGTTAATAGATTGATGGGACATGATCATGGTGATCATAAAAACAGTGAGGGTATCATCATAAATCTGTGCTAGCACCCAATATATGATGAACAATGTCTTCATAATTATTTCCATGTTTGCGAATGATTTAGAGGGGTTCGGCTTTAGAACATTTGAGAAGCAATCTCTAGTTACTAGCTACGGTCGAACAGACATCCAAATTTAATGAGTTAATCATTTATTTGTTTTTGTTTTTATTATATTCACATTACATCCATGGAAATATATTAGTGGTCATAACACTAGAGACGATGACATTTCATCTCTTTAGTGATGAAAAATGATAAATCCATATCCCACCAGTTTATGCTATGCACCGTGATAACATCACCATGTTGATGGATATTTCATTCTACTTCTATTGTCTCCTACAATTTCTAGGTATTTAATCTAATTAATATCCTCCATGAATTCCTTATAGAATTTTATGTACTATCTATAATATATTTCATTAATAATGGTACTTTATATGTTGCCCCCACTATCTCTAGGTTAAATAATAGATGTTTATCAAGAGTTAAACATTATTATATTTATTGAGGGAGTTTGTGATTTTCTATTTTCATGTTATATGGGTAGCCAGTATTTATTTAGTAACTATATTTTCTTGGTATTTTTTGAATGCTCCACTCAACTATTGGGGTGAACTAATAGGACTGAGTCATTTAGTAGGTGGGGACAAAAATTGTATATCCCATCAATGAATCAACAAGTCTCCTGATATATTTTTTTGATTTATGGTGTATAAAATATCCCATAATATGATTTTTTTCCTAGAACAATACTGTGAAATCATGTTTTTATGACCGACATTATGCATTCCATTAGTTTGAGATCAATGATGCTTGTTTTCTATGTTTTTAATTATTTTCATTGATATAGAATGACCTCTATTTTAGTATATTGTGGATCTATGTTATTAATTTACTCCATCCATATCAAGTATTCCATATTTATGTTATGAAAGGTTCCACAATGTGCTACTGATTATTGGTTATCTGAGCACACCATTTATTTTCCCCTTTCGTTGGAAATACAGAGTAGGGATATGTAAAAATTTCAAGAATATGATAAATGAGATTACCATATTTTTGAAATATATTCTTATTTTATCTTATGTATTGAAATTTATTGTATGTATTTATATAGTATACCATGTATAATAATTATAAGGATCACTTTGGATCTCATGTATCCTACCCAAATAATGTAATATAACAATCATTTCATGGTTTTTGGAGTACTTGATATTACAGTTTGTTCCAAAGGATATTTATTAAAAATAGTGGGGATTGGATTTTTAGAAACCAATTGAGTTTCTAAAAATAATATAAAAACCCCATCTATATATCAAGGTAATAATCTGGAAAAATTAATTGGAATTTTATTTTACAATTAAATATCATGAGATAATTTTGGGTCTACTATTGTAGAAATTTGGAAACTTATGAGGGGATAGGTAACCATATAAACACTTGTATTCAATGTATGGAAATTAAACATGAATAATTTAATTAATCTAGTGTTGAGGAAAAAAGTAATTTCCAATTTAGGGATGTATAAATAGGTTTTAAAAATGTATTTTTCAACCATAAAAAAACATGATAATAAAAAATAATTGAATAACAATGTTACATGGATTCTTATGAATATAATGTCCAAAAATTAGTAGAACTAATAAAAATTGGTAGCTGAAAATGAATCATTCCCCTAGAAAATATCATTTCCACCTAGGGAATTAGTTTAAAGGAGAAAGATATTATTGTGTACTATATTCTAAATGAATATGTAAACCAATAGTTACTGGAAATTAAAAACAATGAAAAATTACTTGAGATAATGTGTATGGTATATTTAATTTTTTAGGAGGTTTTATTTGAAAATTAATCTCCTCATGACTAGAGATTGAAACTAGAATGGATGATCCAATTCATAGAATAAAGGAGGGTGAAAATGATGATGGATATGAGGTGGAAATTTTAATTAATCCTAGCAATGATACAAAATACATAAAAGGATATAGTAGAATGATTTTAAATTTCATTGATGGTATTGAGTAAATCTTTTAAATGTTGGTTGTATCCCAGATCATTTCTTCTTATTGAAATATAATCTCAATAACCATTAATATAGAAAAGTATTTCTCTATAATGATTTTATTCAAGTTACATCCGGAGAAAAAGAGTTTTTTTTATCATCATGGGAAGAGTTTTTTGGAAATATGGATGAATGGAATGGTGGTATTTAAAACATGTGATAATTATGGGATGAAAAATCTTAGTGTATTATTGAATGGAATAAGAGTTCATTACATGTATTGTGAAAAAGTATATAAATGTTACAAATGCATGGGCATGACTGACATTTTTTAGCATAATTGTTGAAGTAATTTGATAAGGGACATTATGTGATGTAATTTCCCAAACATGATAGGAATTTATCTTGTTAATGTATTAGGGGTAAAGGCCATGTTTATGTGATTGTGAACTATGATGTTGATCTTCATAATGATGTTATGATAGGTACAATTATTTTTTCTGAAAATTTAGCATATATTTTAGTTGATTCTAGATATTTGAAATCATTTATATTTTTTATTTTTTATAAAAACAATTATTCCTTTCTACCCCCTAATATGAGAGTTATAAATTAAGACACCCAATTGAAATAATGTCGAAACAAAGATGTGTACTATAGATCTAATTATAATGCATAAGAATACCATATATACAAACACAATTATTATACCTATGTTTGAATTTGATGTCATTCTTTTTATGGATTTTTATTAAAACAATATTTCAAATTTTTTTTACAAGGGAGATAGATTGTGATTCATCCATGTGAGTTATAATATATTTTCTTCCAAGGGTAAAGTTAATTATCTATGTCATGATAGAATCCTCCCCTTGAAGATTTTTTTAATGAAATTTCATGTAAAAAAAGAAATATCAATTATGATCTATGGATGAGGAAGGTATCCTTACAATAGAGGTTATAATAATGGTATAAAATTTCATTGACATTCTCCTACAATAATTACCAGGTTAACCAAAAGGGCAGGGATTTTAGATATATATTTAACTCATTCCAATATAAGAAGATATATGTAAAACTACATATAGAATGAAACTAGTGGAAATGGATGAGTGGATGAAATTTTTCTAGGAGTTGATCAAAAATAGATTTATACTCCATATAATTTCACTCTAGTGATCTCATATTATTTTCATTTAAAAATTTATATATCTATTAGATTGGGAATAAGTTATCTAAAGATCAATGTAATTAATGTAAATAGAATTTTTCATTTAACACACATTCATTACATATTAATATACTTCCAAGAGTCTAATAAATTTTGATGATCGATCTCAACTCATGTTATCATCACTAAAGGGTAAATGAGGATAATTTTTTAAAGGTTTCATTCTAAATAATATATTATCATTATGAGTTTCAAATAATTTAATATTGATTTATTAATTTAAATTTTAAATTTATGGGTCTGATGAATAGATTATTGAAGGAAAATGTTGATAATATTTTTTTGGTATTAATTTATAATGTATTAACATAATATATGTGCTATGAATAGCTTTAGAGTCATATAAAATAATTTTTGGAGACCCTCATAAAAATGAAATTATTTTGGAAGTATATTTTCTATGATTTTTGGATCAAAAAATCTTATTTTATCAGACATATTATCCCAAGGATGAAAATTTAATTATTCATTAAAAGGTAAAATTACTGACTTAATGGACTATAGTGATGGACATAACTAATATAAAACTTTTCTAGGGCTCTTAATGTTACAATTAGTATTTTGTTCAAGATTTTTCCCAGTTGGGAAACACTTTAACAAATTTAAATTTAAATGGGGATAAACTAACATGGAAAATGAAATGTGAGGAATTTATTGATGAGATTAATATAATATTGATTAATGAACCAATATTATCTCTACCATTAGGTAATTATGGATCAGTAATATCTAGTGATGCATTGAATAAAGGCCTTAGTTATTTACTTAGACAAAATAATAGTTTGAGATGCTTAGAAATCATGGAAATTGAAAATCCAGGAATAGAATTATCCTATTCCTGACATTGAAATAGAAGCTATATTATTTAAATTGAAAATATAGAGGCAATACCTTTATGGTGAAATATGTAATATATATATATATATATATAAACCAAATGAGTTTAAAGTATATGTTTTTTTAGAAATGGATTAATATAAGGAAATTAAGATGGTTGAATATAATCAAGAACAATTATTTCAAGATATACCATAACTATGTGAAGGAAAACAAGGAGTATGATTCATTGAGTTGGAAGGAACATAGAGTTTTTTAAAAATGATGATAATTAAAGATACTATATTTAAATATCTAGTAACGTTGGAATTTTTTATTTCTAAGATAGGAGAACAATCATTCCTTTATTAAAATAATGTTAAAATATCCTTAATATAAATGATAGATTATTACTAATAGGTTTACTATGATATAAAATTAAATATTAATGTATAAGCTGATTGTATGTCGATTGAGTTAATTTTTAGAGATAGAGTATTTATGATAAGAATATGTTATGTAACTATATCTAGTAGAGCTCAAAATGAAACAATAAGATAATGAACATATTAATAATTTCAATATAAACCATTAAATAATGATGATGTATTGGGATTTAAGGTAAAAATTATAGTGAAATTGTTTTAATCATGAAATTAGTGATTATGTGTCCAGATCATTAGTATGGAATTTGGTAAAGGCTAAGAGGAAATATCCGAAGGGCGTAATGAAATATCTTCCTATGCATATATTGAATTGGGATAATATTACATTGTGATTTATCATTAAATAACCAAAGAAACTCTAAAAATAAAATGTTATATGGTTCTTAATGGATTTTCTTGCCTAGTTTGACCTTTTCATATGGATAAGAGATGATCTACACCTCATGTTCCATTCCCAGATCTATGTCATTTAAATTATAAGGATTCATGTGGAACCCCTATCGATTATATCTTATCATGACAAATAGTTCACATTAATATTATGGGAGTATCCTCAAAAGTATATCAACACTAATATAAATTTCTTCATTGCCAATTATCCATGACTTATGGGATGTTTAAAAAAACTATCATGACTTTGTAAGATATATTGAGACTGTTTTTCCTTAACTTTTAAGATAACGGTGATTGGTTTTTAAATTAGGTATAATTTATAAAAATAAATATATTCTATTATATAAAATGTATGGAACCATACGAAGAATCTTATGTTATGTGGTGTTAGGAACCTACATATTGAGAAGAATTTTTGAGAAATAATGATATTTTTCAAAGAGAATATGAATGATATTACTTTTAATTTATAGATTATTCAAGATCATTTTATGGAATCCTAAAGCATAGAAAATTGTTATGTTGATAAATGATGGAATGAAATAAAATTTTATGGGTTGAATAATGTATTACTCATGGTTTCCAGATGAATGGGAGATTTATAAATTGAGAAGGTGTTTTTGTTATTCCCTAGTTACATTGGTCCTTCTGAAATTGTAGGAAGGATTTTTAGTTATAGATTACTATTAGGATTGTTCACCAAACCATTATAAAGTACGTGGAACCTTCTATTTTTCATTACCGATGAAATATATATTATAAAAACCACACGTGATCACATCTAAGTTTATACAATTATAGAATTCCAAGTCTCATAGTGAATAACATGGGGAGATTCATTACACCATATATAGAGTATTATAGAAATGGATAAAATAATAAGTGAACGTACAATGAGAAATCCGAAAACATAGAAGATTCATATTATGAATCTAAAAAAGATCTATAGATGGAATATCTAAATTTATTCTCTAGTTTATATAGCCAATTTTTTTACATTAAATTATTTATTAGGGGATAATGTAATACCTAAAACACTAATATATTAGGTAAACATCATACCCTAGGATATAACACTCTATGACAATTTATTCATGGTTATAATTAAATTTTATGTTTATTTATTTTAAATAGAAAAAATTAACTTCAATTTTGAATTAATCATATTAAAATATTTTTACTCTATATTTTTGGTATTTTTCAAAAATTGTTGGTTTTTAGACAAAAAAATATTATTTTCATGAATTATTTAGATTTTGATCATTTTATAATTATATAATAATAACATTGAATTTAAAAATATTTCTATGTTATAAAATAATAATTTTATGGGAAAAATATTCATCTAAAATATTCACTTAACTTATAAATAAAATATCCATCATTTTTAAAAATAATGGATTGGTTAAATTAATAAAATATTATTTTCATATTTTTGTTGATTCAAGTATTTTCATGGGATATTAATTTTTGTCTTGAATTGAATGCCTAACATAATAATTTTTTATATAATAAATCAATTTATTTGGTTAATATCAGTTTCCAAGATTATTTTATCTTATATTTAAATATCAATATTAAAAACATTGTTTTCTTAAATTATATTTTTTACGCGATTATGTCTGTTTACATAAAAATTTGAAAACTCTTATAAATTCTGTGTAATAAAATTATTTTAATATTTTATATCATATGTATCAAATTAGGTAAAAGATACAATATTAATATTTTTTATTTAAATTAATTACAATGATTTAAAATTTACCATATAGCTAAAAGTAATTTTGTGTAGAATTTAAAAGTAAAAAGTTGTCCAGAATCACTCATTGTTGAATCAGAAAGTTTTTATTATAGTGAATTTTTACTCCAACTCACTTACCCCGATAATTTTTTAAATAATTTTTCCAATGAACCTTTAACAGTAAAATTAAATTATTTAAAATTAAAGGGTTACTCACAAAACTACATTTCACATAACTTATACATGGTTGACACTCCCAAAATTTCATGGCTCACCAATCAATATAATTTTTCCCGGGTAGTATACCATTTTTATCCTTATATTACAATCTAACTCTCTCATGAAAATCATGTATTGAGTAGATAACATTAAAACTTCATTTCCAATGGTACATCTACGAAAAATTCAATTTTGCAACATCATTATTATCAAGTACAAAGTTTTTTCTCTTATCTATCATCATTCAAATTTTTTATTGAAACACTAATTTTATAAAATTTTTAATCTTTATATTATATAGTATTATTGTACTATGATTATTATATTTTCCATATTTATATAATATTTTCATTAATAAAAATATAATCATTCTCTGTGTGTTGTATAGACTACCTCTTCCACAACACCACATATTTAGTTTTCCATCACCACCATACAAGGGTAAATATAAATCTTATATTAAAGGATATATATGATTATTATGATATTATTAATTTTTAATAACAAATATTTGATCTTATTAATTATATTGGCAATAAACATTGATTATTATTTAAATCATTTAAATAGATTGTATTAGGAAGATATAATTTTATTCAAATAATATAATGCGTTCATATACATTATAAATTTTTATAATTCATTATTATTTTTATATCTTAAACTATTAGAAACTTAATATGTTTATCATGCACCTATTATAATGATATTATGAAAACCACCTCTTTATCATTCATTATATAATTAAATGTTCTGGTTTGGATCGATTTAACCACCTAATTTAATAATAATAGTAATTTATATTATTAATTAATACGGGAAGATAATTAAAAATGTAATATTATATAATTTTTTATATAATTATTGTTTCATATTTTGAATATTTTATATAAATATTTAATTTCTTAATTATGAAAACACATTTAAACCATAATAATAAACAAAAACATGCTTGTTGTAAATTTCATCTTCAATAATAAAGTCTAAAATATTCATGAAATGTGACTGAATCAATAAAAATAATTATAAGAAAATTATAATAGTAACTTTATTTATATAGTAATAATTAACATTGAATGAAGATTGAACACAAGACTTGCAATTATGAAACATGTACAATCAATCAAAACTATAAACACACATTTTGAAAAATCGGAGGAATTAATTTAGAGTATAGATATCTAGGGAAATAATTATTGAAAATGATTATAAGTAGGGTAAATAATTAAGTGATTATGTTAGATATGTTTGTGATACATGAGGATAATATATGTTTATGGATGTTATGAAAATAGGTAAGGGTTTTCTATCTTAAATTCATCTATTTGAGAATCTTTTTTCATTGTTAATATAATTTCAATTATTTAGTGTCTGTTCACCCTGTGTGACATTCTATATCATTAAATTAAATTAACCATGGTATTTAAAAATTAATTTAAAACCCTATTTTTTTATAGCTAGTATAAATTTTTTACCCAAACTAGAAGTTTGGTTTTTTTCCTTAATTTCATTTATTAGTACTAATGTTTTATTCATTTAATTTTTCACGGTGAATACATTTCTATAGAAAATTATTAATATTTTATTAATTTCATTTAATAGATTTAAGAATGGGTCATGATCTTGTCACTATGGCACTCTTTGAAAACAAAAACAAACATCTGTCCTAGAATAGTGTCGACAAGAGTAAAATGTACTATGACTGTCAGTACAACTCACCTTGTGAATATTCTATGAGTATCATATATTATGATATCCATTTTAGATATCTACTAGTTGATAGAATACATTTTAATTTACCTTGAGAAAATAACATGATTTATGTATACTGTGACAATATTAAAGACATCTTAAATAATAGAACATTTCTAATACCATGTTCACATCTTAGTTTTTAAGAATATATGTTGTACCTATAGAAAATAAGTCAAACATATGTATAATTCCCAACAATATCTGTCTTCCACTATCATGAGAATAAATTATATCTCTATAAATAGGACTTTATTATCGACATACTATATTATGTGTCATCATCTTCTGGAGAACTATATTAATTGTGGATTCTACTTAAAAAGGTCAATGGTCCAACTTCATATGATTCTATTTGAATGATGAACAACATTATTCATCCTAAATTCAGAAAAACACATTCAATCATGGGTCTGTTAGATGATGAAGATTAGTTTATTCAACCAATGAAATATGTCTCCACTTGGGGAATGGGATACTCTTTGTGAATACTGTTCTGTGGAATTTTATTTTCAAATTCCATTTATTGACCTGACATTGTTGGAATTTAAACCTCAAGAATTATAAATAAAGATATTATATATTCCCAACAACAAAACCTTAAAATACAAGGTGCAAACAGCTTACTATCATTGTCACTAGATATCAATGATAGATTATTTTTTTTCTCATCATATTTCCCTCTCATATAGACTTGACACAGATTAATCATCCAAGAAAAATGTTTGGTTTTATTGAAATAGTAATCATTCTCTACAGAAAATTGTAAATATCTACAACACTATCCCCTAATGCCCATTCCAAATTATTCACCAGCTACTCAACAAAATCTATTGATTACAGAAGAGCTCAATTAAAATAAGTAAAATCTTCATAATGAGTACACATCATTACAAAATATGATTACAATTGAATAAAAAATGTTTTGGGGAGAATTATTTCTACGTTATGTTATACAACATCAGTTTTTTTCTTGCATGGATTTGGACGGACATGTAAGACATTCATCTAGAGAGTCTTAATATGTTTACTATGGTTAGAAGGTAAAATTGTTCTTCCAATTTCTCTTAGAATAATTACATTATTACTCTTACCAAGTGGGATGACTCCCATTAAAAATTTATAATTCCAATATCTATAAAAGACCACTCGCTCTACAATATTCAGAGAGGGAGTGATGTTGTACAACTACTACATTCAACAAAAATTATTTTCTAGAAAGAGGTTCCAATTCTTCATAAGAACAATTTTGATCTTATCAGTCATATATTAAGAGATATATTATCAGTAAAGAATGAAAAATATTATAATTTAATATTTTTAAGATTAATGGTGGTCCAAGGTAGATATTTCAGACAAATACTTCATGTAATCAATAAAGGTGATAGAAGTGACATTATAAATGCAAGTATAAGGTCATAATAGTAATGGAAACACTGTCGAGTTTTAACATTTACTCATAAAATGAGGTTTTAATCCACATATTCAAATGAATTTTCTGATGAAGTTGAATAAATTTCTTATGTGGATTTTGGATATGGGTGAGGGATGCATTAGTGAGCTCAATGATAGGGATGGTTACATTAAAATATCTTCAAAATGTCTTCTGAGAACAAATAAATCCCCATTGGAAGCATCTGTTGAATTATCCTACCTAGATTTCAATGAAATCTTTGGAAATGTATCATATTCAAAAGTAAATGGTATAATAGCACCAAACTAGGTTATTGTTCAGAAATTCAATGACTACATGTTAACTCTTAGTACATCAGAAAGAAAATATTACTGCAGTTCTTATTTTATTTGAAATGTCAATTATGATATGATCTGCCTGTAAACATATATACAACTGACATTTTAAATGGTATAAATGTATCTGGGATTCTTTCACACAAAATTACATTGAATATCAGAGTACCCATTATGTTTCATATAAATATTCACCAATAAATGTTGTTATGAGTTGGTACTTGTCTTATTTTTACACAAATGGATGACCCTGTCATCAGAGCTAAAATTCTAACTTGTAGTCATTCCAGGTTTTTTGTATTCATCCCAAAAATAAATATGACACACAATGATGACATATAGCCTTTTAAAATTACAAAGAAGACAATATCCTTTGAATGTTTCTTATTCAATGAATATTAATAAGAGTCAAGTTCAATATATATCTATTTATTGTTTATATAATCTCAAAACAATGTTCTATCATGACAACATTATGTTGATGTATATAGAGTTATTTCAACAAGGGGTATGGAAATTTTTCTTGATGATAGAGATAATCAAACCTCTGACTGTACACAAAACATTGTCTTTATAGAATATTTTTATAACATTTTTTATGTATACTTTAATTTCAAATATATACATTTCAACGCTTTTATCAATTGAATATAAACAACAAAAAACATGACTTATATTTCACTTACTATGTAATATCAATAGGGTAATTAAAAAAATAAAAAACTGAAAAACATCACAAAGAGTTTTTCCATTGAATTAGATTTCTTTTGATGTCGATGAAACATTAATGATACATGATTGTGTATTAAATCTATGGTGTAATTCATCAACCAACATCGATGTTTCTGCTATTGATCTGATTCAATATAATTCCCAAGTTATATTATCCTATTCATAAGTTGTAGTTTCTGAACTATTTTCATAATGTTAATAGTATGTAATTATATTGCAGGAAAATATTTTATTTAAATGATATGTGTCATATGATTTTTATAGTTTTAAATTCCAAATAAATTCATCCATGAGACCAAAAATAAGTGTATAATTACTAACTGTCAGCTAATTACCATGTTTAAACAACACATGCGTGAAGGTCAATGCTACATCATACAAAATATATATATTTATTTTTAATACAAGGAGTTACATGGGTGGAAAGGCATTCTTCCTGATTGTTTTTTACATCAACAATGTATGTTTGACTAACCTATGTTCTACTACCACTGTTCAATTTTTAATTAAATTATTTTTCTGACATTATTAACAAAATCATTCTCAAAAACAAATTAATAGGTACATTTCAGTACAAATTATTTTTGGGATTCTATGATTTTTAAATTCATATTTTCTACATGTTTTCAATAAATATAGTTTTTAAATACAGATCATACATATTATACTGTTGAATTTTCTCAACATAAGTATAATTCATACATTGTTAAGAGTGATACTCAATTCGTACAGAACTCTTAGTTTTATATCAATTTTAAATGTTATAAAAATTATTAAACTTATGTATTAGTCATATCCTATGTAATTAATCGGTACTTCTAACCAAAATATCAAAATTGTTTTAGAGAAGACAGGTTACCATCCTCGCCTTCTCATAATAATTAACATAAAATATTGAAACTACTAACACAACTACTATGATTTTTTGCAGAGTCTAGCGAATAAACTATAGCTTGTGGGGGGAGTTTGACAACATAATTTATGAGTAATTGAAAAATAACAATGATTCCTTTAGTGTACTGATATTACTGCTGGTCAGGGAAAATCGATTGAGCTGTAATAAATCTTGATATATATTATAAAATCAACCCTATTGAAAACTATAATGTTTAGTAATTAGTCAATTCCAAGTATTCATATAATGTTAATACCATTCCAACCTTTGTAATTAACAACACTATAATATTTAATATATTATTTCAAAATAATATTTTAAGAAACTATATAGTTCTAGAATTTATTTTGTTCTAAACGAAGCGATTCATTATTGAAAGATGAAAACTGTAATGTTTCACCACCATTTCTGTTACATATTTTGTTATGCCTTATTGAAAACAAAAATGTTCCAGCATCTGTTATACTTTATTGAAAACATTATTGTTTATAAAAAAATATTATTCTATATATAATGTTCCATACATTCACTGTTTTGTTTAAAAATTAGTCACTTTAAATTATGCTTATGGTCTTCAACATGTTTTAGCATCTGTTATTATCACCACAGAAATTAATTCATCAAAATTACTACTGAAATTGGATATACCAGTAATGAAAAACATTAGAATTATGTAAACTGATAACTAATAATGTTTATCAAGATATTCTATATAAAATTACCAACAATATGAATGACATAATCATAAAATGTTGTCTTTAATGCTGTATTTTCTACATTAAATATATATGTGTTCATCAATCATTCACAATTTTAAAGTCTCCAAAAAACATGTTAAATTTTTTTTTAAACTTTACCTTATTAGAATAAAAAAAATTATTTCATATGTTAAAAATTTTCTAGAGGTGAGTACAATATCCTTCTTTTTTTATTTGACTATGTAATCTTAAACACTATTACATATAAGACATACTTTCATAAATATATTAATATTAACAATTGTCGCATAGACTACATGGTGTTTTATTTCATCTAAAATAGTTTAACATCAAAGAACTCATAACTGGTATTTTGAATCGTGCAACCCCTGAATTAAAAAATCAAAAACTGCATATGGGAACATTTGGGGCCAGAATTGTAAAAGATCACCATGTTTCACTACTCCATGGTATTCATTTAATTTCTCTCTTAATGGATAAATATTACATGGGATTATTCGTACTATACAAATTTAATATTATAGATAAAATCCCATAGATTATAGAAACTATGTATAAAATAGTTTTAGAGTTCAACTACTGGTGGAAGATGGGAAAGACTCGCTATCTATTGTTCTCTTTGACCAACATACCAGGTAAGTCATAGGAAAAACAACTTCTCAATTGAGATATTATTTTATACAAGTACGCTTCTTGAAAATTTTTACCTTTTTCATGTATCAGATATTTATTTTAAACTCACCCTTATATTTCATTACATAATAGGAATAACATGAGTTTGTTTTTCCCATGAAAAAAAAATTCAAAAAAATGTTTCTTTGTCACTATGTGTCACAAGTTAAAACATTTAGAATCTAAAATGTTCTTCAGAATAGAACACATACACAGTTATCTTCATCAATGATAATGAAAATCATATCATCACAAATTATCAATGTTTTGTGGACAACCAGGTAAATAGATAAATTCTTCCAAAAAAATTATTTAGCAGCCTTATTAATTTAAAATTAAAATATTCTTTGTAAGGTTATTATGAAGTTATATTTTAGTTTTGTTTATTTAGAATTCCAATTATTTATAAATCCTTCTCTACATAACTATAGTATTCAATTTACCTATCTGTTTTAGAAACATGAACATGCTAAAACGTCATGATTCATTTGCAACACTGATTCTAGATTCGATACAACAGCTACAATTGTATCTTCAACTAAGGTATAGTCTTTCACTTTTCATTGTTTGTTACCTTCATTGTATACAGTTATATACTATACTGGTTTTCCCTTGATTTTTTTTTAAAAATTATTAAAAAATCACTATATCTATTCTTATGATATTCAAACTATTAAATATTATATTGTTGCTTCAATAGTGTGGCTTATAAGTATTGACTTCTGCTCATGAGTTACAATTATAATTTCATGTAGAAAAAACTATTGAATAACATGAATAATGAAGATGTGGTTGATTTCAAGGACTCACTGTCTTGAGACTCCATGGCAACATCAACTCATGCAAATGAAATCATCCTAATATAATGGATAACATTAACCCCAAAACTTACAAATAAGACTGACTATTTTCCATGTATTTCCAAGGTAATGAAAGAATGTTTTCCTATCTATAAGTTTAAAATTTTTTTTTGCAAATTTCAAAATATACGAAAATTATATGATGTATCTTCATTTTGTTAAGGTTTCATCTAGGTTTAAGGTTTTATTTAAGGACCTTACTCTATAAATTTATTATTTTTTGAAGATAGAATTTGATGTTTACTATAGTCTATACTATTTAATTGGTTTACATATGTTTATTTTGTCTATATTCATTTCCTTGAGGTGTGACATTGTAGTATTTTTTCATTCTTGGGTTAACTTTCTCTCTTCATGAAATAACCTTATAAACTGTTGGCCAATATTTATTTTCTATTCGATTCCTAGTTTTCATTATTAGATGACCATTTGTATGCCTGGTATTTGATTGTGTTGCTTCATTGGGAGAGTGATGTTATAGCTGGATGTATAAATTACAGTGTGGTTTGTCGTGTTGGAATGGATGTCTTCCAATTCCATCTAGCACCTGCATCCTGATTCATGACTGGCTGAAAATTAATTTCTTATTTCAAACACTTATATGGAAAATTTGAGAAACCATGCATTATCCACAACAAGATAGAGCATAGTCATTAAAGTACAATTTAATCCTACCATAATCCTTTTATCTGTTCATGTTCTAGTATATGGTGGTTAACTATGTGCTTGTAGATTCCATTAACAACTCTTCAAAAGCCTATTTTAGGTTATCCCAGACATAAATTTACTCTTAAATGTTGATCTTCCCCTTGTTGAAGCCCCAAAATAGAATGAGGTTTCTCTTATCAATCTACATGTATTGCTCCTCAGTTAGAGTCGTGTTTATTGACCTCTCTATATTTTTGGTCACATACTCTTTAGATGCATTGAGTAATAGGACCTACTCAACCATTTATTCATCTGAACACATAATCAGAGAAATATTTGGGACACCCAGTCCTATTGGTTTTTGTTTCTAATGATCTCACTGTCCCTCTTTTGTCATTTTCCTTTTTTACTGACCGAGTCACCATATGGGGTGGTAGAGAAGAGTAAACCTTCTTTTCCTTCCTCCGCCTTGTACCCCAATTTCCCATCAGACTTGGATCTTCATCTGTGGAAACTCATTTATCAAGATAATTAGACTCTCTATCATGGACACGGTCATTGGACTATGAATGCCTAGATCCCATTAATTCCAAAATAAGACATTTAAATATATTTCATTGTTGAATTGGATACTAGTTCTTTATATCAGGACCCCATGACATTCCAATCTGGTCATCCACACCCTTTTCACACCCCTTCCTACTTGAGTGCAACACCCCACGTCCCGGACTAACCAACTCCGCATTAGAAACAGCAGCAACATCCTCTTATCCTCTTGCCGCTTGAATAACATCAGTAACACACACAGCTATTTGAGGCTCACAAGGACCAACATTTTTCTGAATAGAGCATGTGCACCCTTTGACATAGGAATTTCAAGGATCACAAATCCCGAAGGGGTCAGCCAAATCCTTTCACAAACTACTAAATATCTTATAATCCTTGGAATTTTCATGCCCTGCCACTACCTATTTCCCATTAACCCCATCCATCCTACTCACATCCATTGAGACACCTCATGTTCGTTCCAATTCCATATACACCTCACTTTTTGGATTTCTATGATCCAATGGATCCTAATTTTTCATTGAAATGCCATTATCCACCATATTACTAGCACTGGGATCTAAATCCATCTCTCTATTCTTCATCTGCTTCGCTCCCCTAGCCTAGAACTACACCTACAATCAGAAATCGGATGCCCCAACTGCCTACAAACCAAGCCGAAATTCATCCATGATTCGAAGTCAACAGCCTATAATCACCTATAGTCTTTACCAATAATAACCCAAACCCACTCCACCAATGGTTTGGAAACATCCACCTCCACGCAAATTCGAGGGTTGATAGGTAGGATAACCAATTGAGTTTAAATTTCAGCACATAGAAACCATCCAACCACATTCCCCATCATTGTGAGGATATAGGGATTTTGAAACAATAGTGGTAATTCCGGGAAGATAATCCATAGATGAAAAAGCGGGTAGTTCCTTTTTAATGTGTAAATCTAAATTCATGCCGAAAAGGACAAACCTACAACTGAGGCATTTGCGTAGAGTACAAGAAAGTGAATGAATCATGTCATGCTCTATTGCAAATCGAATTATAATGTGACAATTCTCAAGAAGTCTAATGGTCACATGGTCATGAAGCCCCAAGGAATCAATAATGAACCAGTTGAAATCATCCACTGTAGGTCTTTATTTTCGAAACTGATCCACCATAGTGATGTTCAAGAGACCAAAAGCTTCTGAAAATTCCAAAAGTGATAACGGTAGTTGATGAACACCATGAAGAAAACCTGGAACCTTCGGACTAAGAGAAATATGTGAAGAATTCTATCAATCTTTCAAAATTGATAAGGGAGTAAACCGTCGATGTAGAGAAAGAGTAGCCTTCTCCCCCCCCCCCTTCGACTAGAAGGGGGGAGGCCAAAGAAATATTCTTCCCTAATTAGGGAATCTTCATCGATCACCATGAACCGATAAGTCGAGCACTTCTCCACCCTTCCCAACACAAAAATACAATAATTCGGGGATGACTCATATTTTGTTGAAATAAAATTTTATTGTACTAACAAACCATAATTACATCAACAAGTGTAGATGAATGTATCCAAAACTGTGATACTTCATTTGAGAAGTCAAAATAATCTTTTAATAAAATAGAATTCTGATTTTGTTAAAAGAGATGATTCCGAATAGTGATGATTTTTCCAAATAACCCATATTCTGATTATAAATGATTTGTTCCAAAAAAATGTTATCCTATTTTATTATCTCATATTTTTTCCTAATATAACAAAACAATATAATGTGATGACAAATTTATGTTTGGGGTGGGAAATCAGAATAATGTTTCATATATTCACATCACCTATTGTCTTTGAATACTAATATGTTTCATTAACTTACATTGAATTATAATTACCTTTTGTAGGGATCAATATAACTATCTAAAAACATGAAATACTGCTGCTGATCAACATAGAGAGATCATGGATGTACTGGGAGGATATAGAATTCATATTATGATGACATGAGCTGGACTCTGATGGGCATACCTACTTCTATTAAAAATAATGGTTTTTTTAAAATTATCATTCAAATAACATTTTATAAAACTGTATTTATGATATGTTACCAAAGTGACAGAACATTCCATTCCAAAATTTCTCGGTGACATAATAGTCTAGATTTTTTTATTCGCTTACAATGAACCATTCAGTTCTTTTCTTTTTTGAAATTATTTTTCTATGATTCCGCTTACATGTTTTAGCTACTTCATCTATCTGTAACTTCTGTTTCCATTTATTGTTTTTTATTAACTTCATTTAACATAATTCTATATTTACTTCTACTTATTCATATTTGAGAACTATGAACAAAATTGTAATTTCATCCTATTTATTATAAAGTTTTATTGACCACTTCAAAATTATTAATATATTTTGATATTTATATTGGATTTATGGTTTCGTGGGTATGTACGATCGAGATACTAATTATTTTGAATAAAGAGTTACCAGAGCCATTGAAAACCCAATAATCTCTATGGTGGAAATTCATCCGTTGTTTTTGTAATGTTAATATATGTGATGTTTTCGAGTAAATAAATAAATCTCTAAATACATTATTGTAGATTTACCTATGGTATATATTAACCTTGGGATAATCAAACAGAAATTGTTTAGATTATATTTTATATAATCATCACTCTGATACCAGATAAATGCTTCTAAGACTCCACACATAACTAGACACTCGATGAGGACATGCTTTGTAATATTCAAATTTTCATTATGAACATTGATGAGTAATATTTTCTACCATTCCCTTTTTTCTCTATCACTGAAATTTATTAAATCCAATTTATATCTTCTATGAA
Organism: Viscum album; assembly: GCA_963277665.1. Lineage (NCBI taxonomy): Eukaryota > Viridiplantae > Streptophyta > Magnoliopsida > Santalales > Viscaceae > Viscum > Viscum album. The sequence continues at coordinate 527,481,026 of OY728148.1, read as the reverse complement.
TAACCCATCACATTGTAAGTACCCTCACATTTATATTTCATTAATATCTGTACTTTATATGATACCCCATGCCTTATATGTTGATTAAGTAATGATCTTTTATATACAAACATTATTCAATTTATTAGATATTTATTTGCTTTAAATTTTTCTCATAATATTGATATTGAAGTTTTATTCATTAAATGTTTCCTCAGGATTAGTATGAATGGTCATAATGACTCATATGGTTAATTCATTGGAAATAATTTGGTGATGGGTGGGGCCTAGATTTATATATCCCCCGATTGCATTGACATTTGTCATGGGAAAAAATATTTTGGGTTTTGGTGTATAATGTACCCATAAAAGGATATTGTCTTTGAAAAATTCATTGTCATGTTTTTTTGATATATGATATTACCCATTAAATTTGTATTAGATCTTTAATTATTTTTATAAATGTTTTCATTTTTATTTTATTGGAAATATAATTATTTTAGTTTTAGTTGATTATAAATTTATGTTGCCCATTTTATTTCTCCACATTAATTATTTCATGTCTATGTTTTGAAAGATTCAATTATATATAGACTAATTTCATTTTTCTAATAGACATGAACAATTGTCATTTACTCAAGGACATCTTTATGTTCGAAATTGAGGGCTTTGATGTATTTCCTTAGATTAGATTATTCATTAATTAACAAAATCAGATCAATTTTAATAAATGATGTGTCTATATTACATATAATAAGTGTTGGGTTTTATGGTATTTTTGATAGTGGGATATTTTTGAATATCTTGTGAGGCCTAAATTTTAGCTACCTGGTGGAATCACCACCAAGGCATCTAGTCATGTACTAGATAAGGTAGATATTAATTATCATATCACGAATATAATGAAGCAAAAATTTATAAATGGAATTAAATTCTTATTTAATATAGTATAAATCACAGAAAAAAAATTATAGACCAAAATAAAATCATTATAAATGAATAGTTAATGAAATAAAAAAATTTTATAGACATTAAGAAACCTATAATGATGAGATTATACATGATCTTTACCACATTAATATGTCCCTTCTGAATACTAAACCAACCAAATTAATAGTTACCTCACCCATGAAATCATAATCAAAATTTTAGCATCTTATAAATGAAAGTACGATATAATTATATCATAGTCCAAGTAAATAAAAGTTTTATAATTATTAATTAAGTATGGGAATTTGTTTAATTAAAAAAATAATTAACTACAATTTTATGATTATTTTAATAATTTAAAATGAAAATTTATTTCCATAAAATATATTCATTTACTCATATTTCGATGCCTTATGACAATAAAATGAATTTAGGAGACCTTAAGTAATTATTCAAAGTGTTATAAAATCAATTATAATTATAAAAACCGTATTTTCCATGTAAAATATGATTTTACGTAAAATTTAAAATACATATAATTAAAAAATTATTTTCATATAATGAAGTAAGTTTTGTTAATTATATTCATAGAAAATTTGTTAGGGTGATTTTTTTGAATTCTTATGAATTACATGAATTTTTTGTGAATAGTACGGTATAGTAATTTATATTATATATACATTATAATAAAAATATAAAATTAATTGGGTTATAATTGATGTAAGAACCATAATCTCAAACATGAATTCATTATTTTAATTTTTTGGTGATAAATTTTTATAGTATCATTTCCTTAATCCAAAATAAAAAAAATAATGATTAAAATAAGGGAAAAACACCTCTCTCCACCACTATAAATACCACCCCCACCCCTCTACTACTCACACCTCAAAAGCATTAATACTTATCCAAATAAATCCCAAAACACTTCCCTATCCCCTTACACATATTCAGGATCTCTTGGTTTAATCAAAAGTCCAGAACCATTTCCCTATATAGGTTCTCAAGGAGGATAAATCCAAGAGGTAAAATCCTCTTCTAATTTATTTTAATTTCATTTATATGTCATTTCATTTATTTGATTATCCTAATATTACCTTATACAAATCACATGAAAAATATTTTATGTTTTATATACTGTTATTATATATTTTTAAAGGAATATTAGTAATTGAACTCTTCCCTCCATCTCTTTTATTCTAAATAATGTAATTCTCTACCGTGATTTTTCAGTTTACCGACATCATAGGTGATACACATTCATTTTCCATTAACGCCTTCAATGATGTTGAAAACCCATTATAATTGTCGAAATATATTTTAAAATTTATGTAACAAACATTTTATTTCTCAAACAAAACTTTATACATAATTATGAATGATAAAATAAAACATATTTGTTGTGATCGAAAAATATCCAAATTTAACAAATAACGGTCATCATTCAATTTTTTCTAATGATTAATTATCATATAATATAATAAATCATTAAGAAATCATTCAAACATACAAAATATCATTAAAAACATATAAAAAAAATTATGGATATTTATCCACATTATATATGATCTTCTTTTCTTATATATAGGAAAACCAAACCTGAAAACCATGAAAACGAATGATTCCAAAAGTTGAAATTAAACTCCATTGGTCATATAAAAATACATAAATGAACATAATAAAACCAAAATGAATCATATTCATGTATAAAATGTTCTTTTATTATTAAAAAATAATTTAATGTGATTATACAAGAACTTAATTTTTAGAAATCATTCCGACATAAGGTAAAGGGAAATATTCAACCCACCTCTCTTTTCCTAGGTTTTCCATATTTCATTACATTATTATTATATATATCCCTTAAATATCATTTATTTGTAATTATATTATCGTTTTTGGGATATACATGTCTTCTACATGAGTTTTCAACAAAAAAATGTCATCCAATAGAATTCTTCTTTAAAAAAAGACCATTTACTACTCAAGATTGATTCTTTTTCACTCAAGATTGACGATTAATCTTTTTGTCCCTATTTCATTTGGAAACCCATAGTTTATGAATTTTTTATTTATGAAATGAAACCCATTATTTTTTATGTTTTATTCTATGTGAATATTGATGTACGTTCTATGTGTTATGCATGACAATTTAAATGTTAAGATGTGACAGGTTCACATAGAATTATATATCAAAATGTAAATGATATGACGTGATGAGTTAAATATGTATTATATAGCAATCCAATTAATTGGGTAATGTAATTTATATCAGGATAAAATTAAAATATGAATGAAAATTATGTTATCTTTGTTCACAATTATGTGTGGTAGTTGAATAATAAGAGATGACATTTCATTTTATTGCATTTCCTCATTTCAAGACTTTTCATAATGATCCCTCTCATGATTATGATCCAATGCCTATGTTATGATGATAATAAATATAATTACCCCTTGTTAAATTATTTCATGTTATTTTCTATCCTCTTTCAAATATTTTATCTCACTAATTTTTTATGTATATTATTAGGTGATTACATGTACTAAGGAGAATGGAAAGACCTCTTGGTTTCCAGATAAGATGTAATTTAATAAATGGTTTTGATTTATTTTTAAAATGTGATGTATTTTCCATTTTATCTTACGATACTGAAATTTTGGATCATGACTATTTTTATTTTTTATTTTTTTATCTTTTTAATTATGTAATATTAATGTAATAAAATGTAGGGTCACTATAGTTGGTATCAGGGCACAACATAGTTAATTTGGGAATTAGGATTAAAGAACCTTAGTGAAATCCGTTAGTTTGATACTAATAATATGTATGAACAAACGAAGCTTCATTAAACATAGATATTTCATAAGATATTTATTTATTGTTAATTTCTCAATGGGAAGAATGATTAATGACTTTTAGACATATGTTATCATTTTCTATTTTAGAAAATGGTGGGAACTTGGAAAAATCAGGCCAAGAAACCATGTAAGGGACATTGTAGTTATTTCCTAAATGACATCCAAACTGATTTTGGAGGTGGGGTTAAAAATTTTAAGGTTATTCTTACCGATTTGTGTCATGTTAAGAAAAATAACCTGAATAAATTTGAACATACTACCTCACCTAAGAATACGGAACTAGCTATTGATTCTATTATGTGCCACCAACTACCGATATTTAGTGGATATTCTGACCCACTAGTCATTGAACATTGGTTCAACTCAATTGAGAAGATCTTTTTGGTTCTACACTATTCTAATATAGAGTAGGAAACTCTATGCAATTAGTATTTAGAAGGATAGGCTTACCAATTGTGGGATTTTTTTAAGAATTCCAAGATGAAGGTAGAAATTTAATAGATGGAGTTGGAAGACATTAAGAAAATATTTTTTAAAAAGTATTTCCCATGAACTCCTCATACAAATATGGACATTTAATTCATAGAGAAGAATCAAAAGGATGGATAATATTCCACAACATATGAAGAATATTTCACAAGGCTTCAAGGAATCCATTGTGTTTTGTCATCATAAATTATAGAAAAATTAATATATTCTTTAGTGGTTTAAAATCACACTTTCAAAAGGCTCTAAAACATTATGACATTTGGATATATTAATATTTCCTTTGATGTGATCACAAAATTTATATGGTGTTTGGATAATGGAATTGTGGCTATGGTGAAAATAAATTAATGATGGAGTTTCAAGATGGAGGATCTAATGAGTAAGTTGGAAAGAAAAATCCATAAATCCCATGTCAAAATATTGGGAAGAAGAATAATGGGAACTCTCATAAAGAGATGGGTAAATTCCTCAAGGATGGGAGAGAAGGCCACCATGTTCATGAATGATAAAAATACATGAGGAAATAATACAATTTGGTGGAGTAATAGAGATAACCACCCATTTTACAAATGCTACAACTAAAGGTTGCAAGGGTACTATGCTAGCCAGTTCCCTAAACCTTGAGTCTTAGAGGGTAATCAATGTAATTAGCCACTAAATAAAAAGGATAAATGCAATGTTTATGGAATAACTACTGAAGAAGTGGATAATGAAAATTAAGTCATACAAGATTAACTTCATATTCAATCAAGAATTGAAAAAGTCATATTTGGTTCTGCTTCTCCGTAGTCCTTTATATCCTGCATGTTTTCTCAAACTAATGAATTGAATCTTGAAAACCATAATATATATATATATATCTGTAAAAAGACCTTGTGGTGAAATCATTGAAACCCAAGTGTTTGACTATTCTCATATTAGCGCATGTGACATGATTATTGAAATGAATCTTGTGACACTTCCCTTGATTGAATTTGATACTATAAGGGCAATCAATTGGATATCATTATAATGAGAAAATATCAACTGTCATGAAAATGAAATATATTTTAATATTCCGAACCATCACATAATCCTCTACATATTCAATGAATATCATGAATTTCATTTGTAAAATCCTTCAATAGTTTGGTTGTCAATCGCCTATGGAGAAGAATACATCCCTAAAATTGGTTTGTATAAAGGAATGTTTCAACCTAGTGGAAATTTCCACCAAAAGGGAATACAATGATTTATTTTCTAAAGAGTTACACATACATCCCCTAGATCATTAGGTATTGTTCCCAATATAAATCGTTCATGGAGATACAGCTATAACAATGTGTCTTTTATCAAACTAGTTGAGTTAAAGAAGCAGTTGAAGAATCATTTGGAAAAAGGGTTTGTACACAATAGTGCATCACCTTGAGGTGTTCTAGAACACTTTTTCATGAAGAGGGATAGATCAATAACTATATGTATCGATTATTTGTAACTCAACAAGATCACTATAAATATAATGTATCCTTTTCCAAGGATTGATTACTTATTCAATTAGCTATGAGAAGAATAATACTTCACAAAAGAGGATCTATATTCTAGATATCATCAGCTAATTGTAAATAAATATGATATTTATATGACTCACTTCAGTATGTGGTATTAGAACTATGAATTTTTGGTGATTCCATTTAGACTTACTAATTCCCCTATAATCTTTATGGATTTTATAAAAAGAGAATTTAGACTTTACCTTGATAAATTTATGGTTGTTATTATCAATGATATTATCATATACTCTAAGAGAAATGAAAAAGATGAAGAACATATAAGAATTCTGTAGTTGATGTTAAGGAAGGAGAAGTTTTATTCCATGTTTATGAAGAGTTTTTTTTGATGAAGAAAGTCACATTCTTAGGTCATGTGATCAAAATTGTAGATATTTTTTTATACAATTTAAAAACAAAGGAAATTGATGAATAGACTAGACACTTTACATTCATGAAAATCCATAGCAGTATTTGATTATCTGAATACAACTAATGTTTTGTGAGAAATGTTTCATGATTTTCAAGCGTGTTAATTAATTTAACAGGGAAAGGGATAAAGTATGTATTGATAGAATAATGTGAGAAATGATTCTAGTGGAAAAAGATAAGGATAATCACTACACCTATACTCACATTAACAAATGTGTAAAAAGAATTTTGATATAAATCATTGTTAAATGAAAGTATTGGCTTTTATACTCATGAAAAAATGATAATTTGATTGAATATGCCCCACGATTGTTGAATATCCACTAGTAGAACTACCAAACACATGATCAAGATCTAGTACCTGTGATTGTTCCTTAAAAATATGGAGGCACTACCTCTATGGTTACATGTGTGACATATATAACAATCAAATGAGCCTAAATTACATATTCACACAAAAAGTTCTCAAAATGTGTCAAAAGGATATGGTTAGAGCTAATCAAATACTATGATTTCTCTATTCACTATCATCTGGGTAAGGCAACGAAGGTAGATGATCATCTTAGTAGAAAATAACCTACTACTGATTCCATGTTGTGTATTGAGAAAGACCCTAACTTCATGGATATGGAATGGATATATTTGGAAATCATAATGGAAGGGAATGCATCAATCCTTACTCAAATTATCACCCAGACATCAGTCCAAGATATGATTTAAGAGAACCGATGAGATTATGAAAAGTTAGAAAAGAATGTGAATGTATTAAAGGAAGGGAAACTACAAGAGTTACATATCGAGGATGCTGGTGTGATTCATTTTCGAATGAGGCTATGTCTACATTCATCACCTAGGATAAAGATGGAGTTATTGGAAAATTCAAAAATCTCAACTATCCCTATCCTTCCTTAGAGCACAATGATGTAACCCGATCTCCAAGATAACTTATTGTGGGACAACATAAAAAAATTATATTGTTGATTATATCTCATGGTTCTTAATATACCATCATGTTAAATCTGAGTGACATAAGTTCAAAGGGATGATGAAACCACTTCATATCCTCATGCAGATATGGGAGATATCCACTATGGATATTCTCTTGGGTCTCCAAAAGACATCCAAGTGAAATAATTTGATAAGTGTTTTGGTGGACCAAATCACCAAGATTACACACTTTACCACTATTTAAGAAGATCTCTCACCTTAGAAATGATCAATGATATATGTTAATGGTCTGGTGGGACTGCATAGAGGTCCACCCTCAATTGTCTCTGATCATGACACCATGTTCACATCGAAATTCAAGAGTCTTCAACATGATTTGACTATTGAATTGAATTTTAGAAAATACTATCACCCCAAACTAATGTCCAATATTAAAGGACTATACATACTCTTGAATATATACTAAGATCCCAATATTTATAATTCAATGGAAGATGGGATCAATATCTTTGATTGGATGATTTGTCATACAAAAATATCTTCCAATCGTGTATTCAAATTATTCTATATATTTCATTATTTGGAAAGCGATGTAGAACTCCAACTTGTTGGGATGCAAATGGTGAATGAAATATACATAGACATGATCTTGTGAAAGTGGTGATAGAGAAGGTTAAATCCATCCCACAGTATATCAATGCCTCTCAAAATCAGAAAAATTGTTTTATTGCTAATCGATAAAGAAACATGGAGTTCAATAGTTGAGATGAATTTTTCCTTCAAATGCCATGATGTAAGAGAGTCATGTGGATTGAAAAGAAAGGAAAGCTATGTCCAAGGTATATTGGCCCCTTTGTGATCCTAGATCGAATAGGAACTATAGACTATCTCCGTTCACTTACCCTGAATGTAGATCAAGTTCATGATGTGTTCCAAGTATAACTCCGGGGGAAGTACATACAACTTCTTTAACATGTACGAAACTCAGAGGATATATAATAGGAAGATGATCTCTCTTATGAAGAGAATACAGTAATGATTAAGGATTGGAGAGATATATTTTTACACAATCAAACAACTCTCCTTATAAAATTTTAATTGAGGATCCATCAATATGGAGAATAGACATGGGAACTATAGGTGGTGATGAAGGAGAAGTACACTCAAAAATTTATGTAAAATAAAATTTTGAGGGAACGATTTCAAAATGGGGGAAGAATGTAATGACTCAAACATCAATGAAATGCCCTTCTTTTTATATATAGTACAAATCACATTAAATTACTTATAGTCCATAATAAAAACATTATAATTGAATAATTGATTAAATAATAATTATTTTATGATGTTAAGGAAGCTATACCAATTAAATATTAACTTCACCTTAGGAATAGTAATATGACCCTTAAGAACAGTAAACAGGAAAAATGAATAGTAACATTACATGTGAAATAATAAATAAAATTAAGGCATCTTATAAATAAATTTATCATATTATTATTTCGTAGTCAGAGTAAATAAATGTTTGAAACATTATTTTTTAAGTATTGGCATTATTGTAAGTCAAAAATGTTTAATTACAATTTTATAACAAATTTAGTAATTTAAATGAATATTTATATTCATAAAATGTATACAAAAATTAATATTTTGATATATTATGTTTTAATAAAATTTTATAAGACTTTAATTATTTTTTCAATGTGTTATAAAACCAATAAAATTTTTAAAATTTTAATTTTCCAACTATATGATGATTTTAAATAAAAGATAAAAATTATCTCATTTATAAAATAAATTATTAAAATTTTGTTTATATTTCAATTTGAAATGTTAAAAAAGGTTTATAGTAATTTTTTGTGATCTTTATTAAATACTTGAATATTTGGTGAATAGTAAAATTTGGCAATTGATGGAATATAGACATTATATGTAAAATACATTATTAATTATGCCACGAACCTGCCCGAGTCGACCCCGAACTGATCACAACAGCCAACCCCCGACAAGTCCTGAGAGGTGTTCCCAATCCTCCTGGGATGGAGAAAAGAATCAAGGGAATCAATAGAGAACACAAGGGAATGATTTCAATCATATATAAATAATCAGAAAATGGCAGAAAGTAATGGAAAAACAGAAATATATTTCTATTAAAACTGGACTGAACTATATTTGTACAAGAAACTAAAAGTACAACTAAACCATCAACTCATCTCACCAAACATGATAACCAACTAACTCCATGTGAAATTCTGGTAAATCTCCAACATAATGATCACTCGTCTCCCAAGGCGATGAGACTCTAGTTGCAACGTTCACAAGGGCTAAAAACATAAGAAGGCTATAGGAGTGAGTATTAAAACATAGTAGGTTATCCTGATATTCTATTACTAATGAACATTCTTTAAAATAAAAGAAACATCAATTTTAAGTTTTAAAAACAAGATATAAAGGTATGTTTTCCAAATGATGTCTCATGGTATATAAAAAATTTACCAGAAGAAAACTTGCATGTCCTATAAACAAGAATAGTAGTAACAATTTTCAAAGTGGTGAAACATAAAAATGGAAATAGTTTTTAAGAGGGATAATTTAAAAATTATACACTTTTAAATAAATGACACACACTATTGAATTTACCAATCATACACACCGTATGCCGACGGTGTGTACAAAATAACCAATGAGCAAAAGTCATGGGAACACCCCTAGGAACTCGTTAGTTGTGAGACCTAGGTAGCACATATCTAGGTGAAAGTAACCATTATAAATATTCATCCTCATGTACTCATGCCAGTGATGGGGAGAATATCTATAACGTAGTGGTCCCCCAACAATATAATCATCTTAGTTTAGTTAGTGTTGTCATCGTCAAACTTTCTACGTGAAAAGGGGCCAAACCCCACGAAATCACTAGCATACTAGTACATGTCCTCCAACCTAGATACACAAGATTCAAATTAGTGATCAATCATGTTTAAAATATTATAAAATACATATTCCACATAAAAATTCCATTAACCAACCATAAAGACAGAAATATCCAACAAACTTGTTTCACATTTCTTTCACGAATCCATAAACCACTAAAAAGATTCATAAAACAATTTCAATGAGTATAACGAGGACTTGCACAGAAAAAAAAATCGAAATTATCTTTTAAAGAAAAAACCCCATAAATAACATAAAATCACAAAATATTTGACCCCAAAACCAATTAATAAATCATTTTCATGGACCATAAAATTTCTTCAAAATATAGACCATGAAATACACATGAAAACAATTTTTACAAAAACAAATACCAAACGGGCCATTAAGCCTTTCTCGAAACTATCCTTTTACCAAGGTATGAATTAAAATTTTATTAAGGAGGTGTATAAATAGCATTTAATTCATAAAAACACATTCTTAAATCCCTTAAAACATTCAGGTTACATTTTCAAAACACTACAATTTTCAGAAGGATGTGAAACATTCCATTTTCCGACAACACAAACCAAAACTTCTTGTAAAAAAACCCATTTTTTTTAAAACCAAATAAAAATTTGAAAGCCTTATGAGGCCCCAAAATACCGTTTATCATTCATAAAATTCAATTATAAATTCATACAAATATTTTTTAAATCAATCATAACACATAATAGTCGATCAAACAATTTACTGAACACATGACATTCCCTTTTAAACATAAAAATTTTTCATGCACTTGGAAACAAATAAGACACCAATTGCATGCCATATTTTATAAAGTATAGTATAAAATATTAAAAATACCATAATCTTGGTTCTAAACCTCACAAAAAAGTTTTGAATGTCTGTTGAACATTTAAAAAATCACTTGGTGTGCACTTTTATCACAAACAAACTCTACCTTTAACAAAACAATGATTAAACAAACATTTTGCACACCAAAAAAATTATCCAAATGCTAGAAAATAATAATAATCATATATATCAAATGAAAAAAATGTTGAATCATAAAATATAAAGTCATGTTCAATGGATATCCTACCTCAAATCCTGGGTATAATGAAACACACACCCAATATCACCATCTGAGGGTTAACAAACCCCAAACCTATGACGACCAGACCAAAAGAACGAATCCCTGATAAAAAACTATTGATAGTAGAACCCTAGGTCGATCATGACTCTTGTATATTTTAAAACCATGAAATAAAGATAGGAGGAAGAAGAGGGAGGAAAAAGGAGAAGTAATCTCACCTTTTCAACTAGAAAACCATTCTTCTTCCATTAGATATGCAACCTTAGAGAAAAAGGTAATGGATTGAAAAATATTGGAGAGTATAATATGGTCTAGAAGAACCATGTAAAGATTATTTGGGTGAAAAAGAGTAATAATGGAATTAATTATGGATGAAATAATTTACCTTTGTAATTCTGAACGATTTGAGAGACATTGAGATGTTTTCCCTAATCCATGACCTATATGACCTCTAAATATGTAAAATCGATAATAGGTGAGAGGATATGGGTATTGGATTCGAGTGGGATATAGAATAATAGAAAAATATTATAAATTTAATTATATATAAGAGAAAAAATTATTTGTTTTAAAAACCTGAAATGGGCCCATGGGCTGGCCCAAAACCTAAATATGTAACCCCAATTCACCATGCATATGATTATTAAGGGGTCAAAAATGGTATGGATGTTTTAATAAGTCAGTTTAAGATAAGTTTGAAGTGTAATGAGTCAAAAATTATAAAAAATTAATGAGTTATAAAAGAAACAAAATATGTTTCTAAATCGGGAAATGGGCTCACGGTTGGCCCAAATCATGATGTAACCTCCCTTTCTCAAAAAACTCACAAACCAGAAATAGAAATTCAAATTAGAGTGATTAGAAATATATGATAGTTCAAAACTAAAACTTAATCTCACCCAACACCCAATAATAGTATTGGTATTTTCAATGAACCAGATCAGAACTATGACATGAAAAAAAACTGGGTGTGACAATTCTTCTCACCATTAATGCTTTCCGCCCCCTGAAAGACATAGCACATTCCAGCTAATTGAAAAAAAACTAAGGTTTTTTTTGAATATGGTCCAGCCTTCAAATCGAATGACACAACATCAACCATTAATAGAACATAATCTTTTTACCTCAACCAACACACCAACCCTCATACACCAATGGCCCAAAGGCCTTCTTTTTTATTTTATTATGGATAATTCCCCTTTTAGGGGTTGAAGGTGAACAGGTACATGACCTGAAGGACCAAGGCACAAGGCCCAACAAACCCATAATACATAACCCGAAGGGCTAGAGGCATACCATGCCCAATACATGAGCTGTAGGTCCAGCCCACTTGAACTGCCCCTCCCCAGCTTTCTGCATCATTGATCACCTAGCTCCCCACCTTGCATTGTTGATTGGATAGCATTTCCCCATACAAATCTGCATAGTTTCTTGTCTTGATGGTGGCTTCTATACCCCACATTCTTCCAATTCGATTAGCTCTGCATCTGGTGGCAGCTACTCCTATTACATTGATCCTCTTCTGGGGCCTGTTCTGTGTGAACTGGCTTACTCCATGGTCTATCTGACCCTGAGGCCACGTGGCCCATAGGCCGATGATGACTCGAAGGCCCTGGAGACCTGTAGGCCCAAAGCGGTGGCCCGAAGGCCCAAATAGAGTGAATAGTTTCGACTTCTATAGTACTAAACAGTGACTGCTACAGTGACTGCTACAGTACTGCTACAGTACCCCCGAGGATTCACCTCCACCCAGTTTTGAACCTGGGTCACTTCGATGCAAAGATGGATCCCTTACCACTCGGGTATGAGATCATTGTCCCAACCCTCAACCACTTCCAGATAATCAACCGAAAGTTCGAGTCACTACCGCCAAAACCAAACCAAGAACCCAGTTGTTGGGCCTTCTACCAGTGAACCCAAAAATCAACTAAACTAAATAGAACTCCTAAAAATTAATTAGTCCAGTGTATTACGGAATGGAATCCCCACCCTTAAAAAAATAACTTCCACTACATATGTTCTTAGGCTGAAAAAAAATCATCGAGACTCATGGTGGGCCTCCGCACCATTTGAACCTAACTTGCAACGAACAAACAAGAATTAAAAATTAACTAGAATTGTTCACAGCTTATACCAGACCACCAAATATAAGAACCCAACCTCATAACATTACATAATATTGAATTAAATGAATAATTCACATTGAGGATCATTTCATGTTTAGAGTTTTAGAGAATGAGGCCATAATTATTACATAACAACCTGAATATTAAAAGTTGACAATACTACTCAGTATCCTTTTTTATAAAATAAAAACACTTAAAAATAAACATGTCTAGTTCCATATTTTAGATACCATGACATTTCCATGATACCATCCATGACCCTATTCATTTTTATGTCCTGTGGAAAAAATTTAAAAAACATGGGATGAGCATAAAAATCTCACTAAGCGTTATAAATAAGAAAGGAAAACATTATCCCATCAATAAATACAAATCAATGAAACCATAATTTTCAATCATAACACACCTTATGAAATTGTAAGATTTACTAATAACACACACAAATCATAAATCATAAATGTTACTTATGGAATCCATATTAAACTTACATTGTAGCTATCACAGCTATATAGTGAGTTACACTTGGAATACCCATCACGGTATATTAACTAAATCTCTTATAAGAAACATCACATTCACCTCTGTCACGTTACCCAATGCATTAGAAAGCTATCTCGGGCTCACCCGCCCTATGTTTATCACGAAACCACCCGTATACAGAAACAATGCCCAATAACCATAACATAATGATAATATATAACACATGTATAAAGGAATGATAACATTTCCACATTCCAGTATATCAAATAAAGATATTGATATAAAAAATGCTTTATCAAATCTTTTTCAAAACCATTTAAAAAGTGATTTTTGAATCAAAGTGTCCCATACCACTTTAAAGCTTTTAAACGAATTATCATTTGAAAAAATTAGTTTCCATATAAATAAATCATAAAACCCATTTTGAAAACACGGACATTAATGAGAAATATTTAGAAGAATAAATCTTAAAAACATTTAAAATGATATTTTTGTTAAAGAGTTTTTTAACAAAAAGAGAGATGCTTGAATACAAATAAATGAAAAATAACATTTAATCAGAACTTGATAAATTCATGAGAATAAATGGATTCATGATATAATATGTCAAAGTACAATATATACACCATATAATAATGAATTGGGGCATAACAACAATCAAGTCTCAATGGAAATGTAAATTGAGATGAAATCCTATATAAAGACGGTATACTTAAATTAAGGATAAATCAATCTCATAATTATGTGTGAAAAATCTAAATATACCCAATATAAGTGGATATTATGTGTAAAAAAATTAGAGGTCATTCACACATATTTATAGGATAACATATTCAATATGTACAAGTTGAACCCAATGAATCGAAATTGGGTTAAGAAGTTCCTTTGTAAACATTCGATAGCCTAACGACGTCACATTAAAATTCAGAAAATGAGTTGATAAGATAAAAAGGGTGTCTCATCACTTTGACATAATGTTTACACAAATTAGGATATAAAAGAACATATCCCTACATAATAATATGTAAATTAAAAGGCATAACATAAAGAACACTTTTAAAAAGAGGAGGGTGAATGGTTCTCTTACCGATTTGGTAACTTATGAAATGTACGCCACATGAATGAAGGATCATACAAAGAAAATGAAAATACTCATAAATGAAAGTATATTAAAAAAAAGAGTACAATCATGGGAAGTACATATACAACACAAAACGAAATAGTGGCAAATATAACATGAATCTCACGATAATAAAAAGTGAGATGAAACCCTTTACCACTTTGTAATCAACTGTCGTATGACCAAAAGTTAATAACCACAAAATGATTCATAGAATACCATTAATATAATGACAGTAATGATAATATATATCAAATGGATGTAAAAAATACACCACAAGAAATGAATAAGTGGTGAATAATGCAAATGTCACAGAATTAAAAGTGAGATAAGAAAATCCCTTACATTGTGTCCGACTCTACTTGATAGTTCATTAATCTCCTGAATAATAAACTAAAGATAATTTATAATTGCTTTAGTAACTTTTTAGTGTATATTATTCCTTTTATATCATTTATTACCATGTTATAAATATTATGTTATCATTTACGTTAATAACGTCCATTTTGTCGATATTTGGTACTTGAGAAAAAAATGAACACCTTATATTTACAAGTTGACCATGCAGTCAATATTTCATTATATAAAGAATGAAATTCGTTATTTAGATATCATATATATCATATATATCCAGAATATACATGTATTTATAATTGTATAAAACATATGAATGTAAGAAATGAAATGCATCGTTCATGGAGTCAGTAAGCCGTACGTACGCATGGACGATACTTTCATTTCCATTTCTAATTTTAATGGAAATTAAACATAGTGATACATAGGTATATTATAATTACAGTATCATATCATATATATATCATTAACTATATCCTTAATACATCCCAGAAATGGCATTAATGAGTCACATCACTTTGAGGGAGTGGTAGTCCGCACTTCCTCAAATGAGATTATCGTATTTACCAACTATGGAAACGATAAAGGTGTGCTATAAATGGAAAATATAGAAGCACAAAGAAAACATAAGCATAATATATATAATATATATATAGTTCCATCATAATGTCTACTATGAGAGGCAGTAGGATATAATCGAACAATCACCATTTCGTGAGGTGTTAGTTTTCCATCCATAGAAACATTATGTTCATCACCCATTAGATGGAGGTGTGTGTACGTGTAGTTAAAATACGACTCATAAAAAAAACCTTGTATATTGAGAAAAATGTTGTGGTTACAAAATAATGTAATAAAAAGAGTTTAGGGGTTTGAGAAGTAAAATAAAAGAAAACAATTTAAGAGAAACCATTACCTTCAATTTGGGTAACTCCCTTTGGTTTGAACCAAAGGACTTATTGAAGTGCATTCTGCCTAAGGTAACGCTTATAGGGGGGTGAGAGAGATGTAGGAAGATTAATTGGGAAGAGTTTGGACGAGAAAAATGTCTTGAGAGGTGTAAGGAATTGGTTAGAAGTGGTCTCCTTTTATAAGGGTGAGGAGGGGCTCTTTTGGAAAGTGTGAAAATATTATTTTATTATAAACCTATATTCAGTTTCAAAAGGTCCAAAAATCATTAAAGATGAATATAAGATGACTCATGGTCTAAATAAAATAATAAAATCAAAATTGGACATGTTGTGGATAATATTTTAATCATTTTAATCTTATTTATTTAAATCATTTATTAATGAGGTAAATACTGCATCATTATTGTGTCATGTATAATTTAATTTATATGATGTATAAAAATTATAAAACAAATACCATAATGTAGGAAATATTTTTAACTTTCCAATGAATTTTTATAGTCTAAATGATAATTTATATAACCCCTTATAAAAATATATTACTAACTGATATTTGTTAATGTCAATTTTATCTTTACATTAAATTAATTAATCCAAATTGACATTATCTCTACCAAGTGGCTCAATAGGGTCCCAAAATCAACCCATGGATGGCCATTGTCGGCCAATACTCATCCAATAAGGTTATTACATGTGTTATGATAATTTTGAAATATTATAATATTTTTTAACCTTGAATTACCCTATTTTTCTTTAACTACGGTAAATAAACTTCCAAAGTTACTTTTCACCAAAAATTATTTACATCTTATTGAACCAAATTTTACTTCTTTATGACAACCATATATGTAGGATTTTTGAAATTAAATTCACAAGAGTGGTAAAATTTTATTTAATGGAAAAAGTCAGTTTTTTTAACTACCACTAAGTGGTTTTACTATTCATCAAAAATTGTTGTTTTTCAAAAAAAATACAAAAATTCAGACTAAGTTATATTAGATCTTCGGAATTCAAAAATTATGTCTCTTTTTCCAAATTCAAAAAATAGAAGTGGAATTAATTAGTTTTAAAATTAATTCTCATTATCAATACAAATAACATGTTTTTAAGAAACAATAACTATCAAAATATTGATACTTGTTTATGTCCAATTTCAATGTGAAATTAATTTCAATGACCAAACATGGATTAAATGGTAAAAATATATTCATATTTCACATTAAAACCAATTATAAGGATAATATATCCATATACATAAATTATATTAAAAGGCACTTTTGAATTAAAATACAATATTTTTCAGTATTCATAAAAAAATGAACTTTGTCGGAAAAATTCAAAAAATTTACACAAAGTAAATGTTGATGTCCTAATTATAAATAAGTATTTTATTTGGTCAAATATAATTAATTAAAGTGACCAAAACTAGATTTAAAAATTGTTATCCATTAAAAGGTGATAAATTGGCCTTTTAATATAAATTATACTTAAAATTTGATTCATTCACATTTTAAGCCTCTAATTTTTATTGGATAAATGTAAATACATTTAACAAACATGTATTATCATATTTTAGTTAGTTTCATTCATTTACACCAATATAATAGCTAGGTGTTAACTACCGTTTAAAATAATAATTTATTGTTAGTGTGAAACATAATATTTCAAAGAAACTCGTTATTGCGTATCGGGTAAGCTATCGTACATTGAAACCCATTTAAATTAAAATTAATATTTAATTAAAAAATTAATAAATATAAAAAAGTAATATTCTTTATTTACATGGGATTTTACATCCTTCCCCCTTTTGGGAATTGCGTCCTCGCAATTTTAAAATTTGGGCTCAGAATCTTTATTGAAAGTCCAATATCTGAAAAAGAGTCTATAGAACTATCAATTTAAAAGAAATTAAGAGAAGTACAATGGTCACCCGAGTTAACCCATACTATGATTCCATGAAAACATGGATATGGATGAGAAAACAAACGTCCATGTTCTAATGGAGAGTGATATGAAACATGATTAGGAGAAAGTTAACCACTATGAAATCACAAACTTGTGATGGGTTAGACAACATTTGATTTCCCAGAAGAAAAGTTAACAGACAAGTTTTTCATTTTAAGTTACTTTTCATTGAGGAATTTATTTATGAGCTTAACTAAAAACATAAGGAAACACCATTACATTTCATTTAGACTGTTACCCTTCACTATATTTCTAACACAAACTCATATTTCCTCCATTCAATGGGTATTCAGGATGACCTTTTTACATTAAAAGTGCTATAATAAACTTTGAGAGAATAAATAAATCCAAAAAAGATGAACTATATATTTCCCTTGTATTTAGATATTAACTAAATTGAAAACGTTTAGTACCAGATCAGATAATCCCCAAAAAGGATAAACTCTTAAATAAAGGGAAACTACTCTTAATCTCCAAAATTTGTCTAACCAAAACCCAAAGTTCAACAAATTCCATTCAATAAAAAATTTTCCCTAAAATTATTCATAAGTAATACAAACTAGGACTGTAACCCAAATATCATGAGGATTTAATTACATAGACATCCAATATACATCTTAACATTAATCTCCAAGTAACACCAATTACTCATAAAGTCTCATATTGAAAAATAATTAACCTAATCACATATTCTTCATGATAGGTTAATCATTCTCATAAATAAATAAAACCATCATGTGTCCATAATAAAAACATAGATTCATCCAGACTAAAATTTCAACCATTATTCAACAATTGAAATCCCATAGTATTCTATCTTCCTTAGGTATATAGTGTATCCTCAAAAGAGAGAATGTCTTCCACAACAACCTTTTATCACTTAATCACTAAATTATTTTTCAAAACTATGTATATCCATTTTATAAAACATAAGTTCCAAAAATAAACTTATTCTTATTCCATAAAAACATTTTACTAAAATAATAAGTCATACTAACCAGGGACTTCAAGTAGGATAGTGGTAGGCAATGTTACCTTTTCACCCTTCGTTTGCAGGTTCGATTCCTGCAGCCTTGCTGGATGCGATGGGTTGTCCTTTTTATAAAACAAAAAAATAACCCTAACATGTTTTAACCTCAAAGGTTTTCTTTATACCTATAATTTTCATCCAAATTCATTATGATCTCAACATATTAATTCTTGAAGTATTATTTTACCACCATATGATAAAATAAAAGAATCCCCAAAATGAATAACATCATACTTTGATCATGGTGTCCATTTGGTTTCATCTTTATCTTGTTCACGTAGGTTGATGGTCCATGCATTGCAACAATGATTTAGAGATCCTTCAAAATCATTTTCTTCCTCCATCCAAATAAACCATGTACAACATGGGTTATAGAGGCGTTCATAGAAAAAGGTTTTGGAAAATAATCATCTATGACATATAATTTCAAAACATCTAATAAAAAATGATTTCTATAAAACAGTCAAACTGAATTTGAGTTGAAACATTCAATTAACGGTCCTTTTAAAATACCATAAGTATGTGCTGAAAGACGATATTTTAAAATCAAATATAAATAGGATGCGCAAGGGTCTCCTTCTTCAGCACCTTTTTTAAAATAATAATATTTTTCAAAATCTTTTGATAATGTAAAATATTTAAAACTTCCTTGATAATATTTAACTTTCTTGAAAATTTATGAACATTGTGAAAATAGGATTTTTCTAAATACATCCCATGATTGACGATGATAACGAGGTATAGTGGAGATGTTTGATATCTCAAAAAACTTCTTACAAGTTAGTTGTATGCTAGAAAAAGTATCATAGTCATCTGGACATGACTTTGTAATAATTATTTCAAGCACGTCATCCGGAAGAGATAGGAATGTCATTTGAGATACTCCTCCTTCCATTTATAAATGAATTTCCTTTATCTGAAAATGTTATAAAACAAGGATTTTAACTGAAATATTAGATAGGGACTAACCATATTTCTAATGATAATTCGTAATCCCTAAATCCGTCTAAACTGACCTCTGATACCAACTATAAGGACCCGACCTTATATCATTACATAATATTGAATTAAATGAATAATTCACATTTAGGATATTTTCAGGTTTAGAGTTTTTGAAAATTAGGCCATAACTATTACATAACAACATGGATATTACAAGTAGACACTACTACTCAGTATCCATTTTTTTCATAAAATAAAAGCTCTTAAAATGAAACATGTCTACTTCAATATTTTAGACAACATTACTTTTCCATGATCCCATTCTTGACCATATTCATCTTTAAGTCCTGTGGAAAACATTTCAAAAACATGGTATGAGCATAAAATGCTCAATAAGGGATGTAAAATAAGAAAGGAAAAAATTATCCCATCCATAAATAAAAATCAATGAAACCATACTTTTCAATCATAACACACCTTTCGAAATCATAGGATTTACATATAACACACACAAATCATAAATCATAAAGGTTACTTATGGCATCCATTTTAAACATACATTGTAGATATCACAACTATATACGGATTTACACATGGAATACCCATTATGGTATATTCCCTAAATCTCATAGGAGAAACATCACGTTTACCTCCGTCATGTTACCCAATGCATTAGAGGGATATCTCGGGCTCACCCGCCCTAGGTTTATCATAGAACCACCTGTATGTGTAAACAATGCCAAATAATCATATCCTAATCATTACCTATAACACATGTATAAAGAAATGATAAAATTTACACATTACAATATATCAAATCAAGATATTGAAATAAAAAATGCTTTATCAAATCATATTCAAAACCATTTAAAAAGAGATTTTTGAATCAAAGTGTCCCATACCACTTTAAAGATTTGAAACAAATTATCATTTGAAAAAATTAATGTCCATATAAATAAATCCTAGAACCCATTTTGAAAACATGGACATTAATGACAAATATTCAGAAGAATAAATCATTAAAACATTTAAAACGGTATTTTTGTTAAAGAGATTTTTAACAAAAAAAGATACTTGAATACAAATAAATGAGGAATAACATTTAATAATGACTTTATAAATTCATGAGAATAAATGGATTCATGATATATTATGTGAAAGGACAATATATACACCATATAAGTGTGAATTGCTGCATAACAACAATGATGTCTCAATGGAAATGTAAATTGAGATGAAATCCCTTATAAAGATGTTATCCATAAATTAAGGAAAAATAAATCTCATAATTATTTGTGAAAAAAATAAATACATCCTATATAAGTGGATATTAAGTGTCTAAAAATCACAGGTCATTCACACATATTCATACTATGACATATTCAATAAGTACAAGTTGAACCCAAAGAATTGAAATTGGATTAAGAAGTTCCCTTGTAAAAATTCGATAGCCAAACGGTGTCACTTTAAAATTCAGAAAATGAATTGATAAGATAAAAAAGAGTATCTTATCACGTGGACATAAATTTTACATGAATGAGGATATAAAATAACATATCCCAACATAATAATATTTAAATTAAAAGACTTAATAAAAAGATTCCATTTAAAAAGAGGAGGGTGAGTGGTTCCCTTACCTATTTGGTAACTTACAAAACATACCCCACATGAATGAAGGATCATACAAAGAAAATTTAAATACTCATAAATGAAACTATATTATACAAAGAGTACAATAATTATATGTACATACACCACACAAAACGAAATTGTGGAAAATATAGCATGAATCTCATGAGAATAAAAAGTGGGATGAAACCATTTACCACGTTGTAATCAACTCAGTCGTATGTCCAAAAGTTAATAACCACAAAAAAACATCACATAATACCATGAATATATTTAAATTAATGATAATATATATGAAATAATAGTACAAAATACCCCACATTCAATGAATAAGTGGTGAACAATGGAAATCTCATGGAATTAAAGGTGAGATTATAAAAACCCTTTACTTTGTTTCTGACTCAACTTGATCATTCTTTAATCTCCTGAATAATAATCTAAAGTTAATTTCTAATTGCTTAAGAAACTTTTTAAATATTCTTATTCCTTTTTATCACTTGTTACCATGTTATAAATATTATGTTATCATTTAATTTAATAACGTCCATTTTTTCTATATTTGGTACTTGAGTCAAAAATGAACCCCTTATGTTTACAAGTTGTCCATGCGGTCAATAGATCATTATATCCATAATGAAATTCATTATTTAGATGTCATATATATCATATATATTCAGAATATACATGTATTTATAATAGTATATAACATATGGAGGAAAGTAATGAAATTCACTATTCATGGAGACGGTAAGCCGTACGTACGCATGAACTCTACTTTCATTTCTATTTCTTATTTTAATGGAATTTAAACATAATGTTACATAGGTATATTATAATTACTGTATAACATCATATATAATATCATTAAATCTGTCCTTTATACATCCCACATAAGGCATTAACGAGTCACATCACTTTGAGGGGGCAGCAGTCCGCACTTCCTCAAATGAGATTATCATATTTACCCACTATGGAAACCATAAATGCATGCTATAAATGGAAAATATAGAAACATAAATAAAACATAAACTTTATATATATCATATATAAATATAGTTCCATTATAATGGCTACTATGAGAGGCGGTAGGAGATAATCGAACAATCATTGTTTCCTGAGGCGTTAGTTTTCCATCCACCGAAATATTATGTTTATCACCCATTATATGGAGGTGTGTGTAGGTGTAGTTCAAATTCTTCTCATAAAAAAACCTAGTATAGTGAGGAAACTGGTTTTGCTACAAAAGAAAGGAATAAAATAATTTTAAGGGTTTGAGAAGTAAAATAAAAGAAAACATTTTAAGAGAACACTACTGGAAAACTAACTTATACCACCATTTTGGAACTATTGGTATAGGCCTCCAAACCGTTGGTATAGCCTATACCAACGGTTTGGAGAACAATTTCCAAGTAAGTCGTTGGGATAGGTATATACCAACTGTTTTCCCAAAATAGTTGGTATATACCTATCCCAATGGTTTTGGAAACCGTTGGTATAATTAATTTGAAAATCTATACCAAGAGTTATGGAACCGTTGGTATATGTATTTCAAAAAAAACTACTGCTGGAATTTGATCCCAGGACCCCTAGTTTATTATTGAACGACTTAACCACTAACCTATCATGACTTTTGTGTATATAATTACATATATATATATATATATATTTATTCTCATAATTATTTTAAATTTTGATTTATATAATGTTCTGTGTAAGAAGAAATGATAAAAAAATCAAAGGATCTATACTAACGGTTGTCAAAACTGTTGGTATAGACCGATACCAACGGTTTTGACAACCGTTGGTATAGATTTTGATTCTGGATTTTGATTGTGGGTGAGAAGTTTGTTTGTGGGGGACCTTTCCCAACGATTTGGGATACCCATTGGGATAGGTAAACCCTTTAACAACGGTTTGGCCAAACCATTGGGAAAGGTGGCCTCAAAGTGGGATTTCCCAACAGTTTGGCCAAAACATTGGGAAAGGGAGCCTATACCAATGTTTTTTACAAACCGTTGGTATAGAAGCGTTCAGAAAGGTCAGATTTCCAGTAGTGGAAATAGTTACCTTTAATTTGGGTAACACCCTTTGGTTTGAACCAAAGGACCTTTTAAATTTTTTTATGCCTAAGGTAAGGCTTCTAGGGGGATGCTAGGGATGTGGGGAGGTTAATCTGGAAGAGTTTGGATGAGCCAAATAGCTTGAGAGGTGTGAGGAATTGGTTAGAAGTGGTCTCCTTTTATAAGGGGGAGGAAGGGCTCTTTTGGAAAGTGTGAAAATATTATTTTATTATAAACTTATATTCGGTTTCAAAAGGTCCAAAAATCATTAAATATGAAGATAATACAACTCACGGTTGAAATAAAATCATCCAATCAGAATTGAACATGTTTTGGATAATTATTTAATCATTATAATCGTATTTATTTAAATAAATTATTAATGAGGTAAATCCTGAATCATTATTGTGTCATAAATAATTTAATTTAAGTGATGTCTAAAAATTATAAAACAAATACCATAATGTAGGAAATCATTTTATATTTCCAATGAATATTTATAATTGAAAATATAATTTATATAACCCCTTATAAAAATTTATTACTAAAAGATATTTGTTAATGTCAATTTTATCTTTACATTAAATTAATTAATCCAAATTGTCATTATCACTAGCATGTGGCTCAATGGGGTCCCAAAATTGAGCCAAGTATTCCCATTGTTAGTCACTAATCATCCAATAAGGTTACGAAAAGTGCTATGTTAATTTTTAAATAGTATAATATTCTTTTAACCAAGAATTGCACTATTTACCTTTAACCATGGTAAATAAAAGTCAAAAGTTACTATTCACTAAAAATTATTTTCAGATTATTGATCCACATTTTAATTCTTGATAACAACCATGTATGTAGGATTTTTGAAATTTAATTCACAGATGTTGTAAAATTTCATTTAAATGAAAAAGTCAGTTTTTTTAACTACCAGTAAGTGGTTTCACTATTCATCAAATATTGAAGTTTTTCAGAAAAATATCAAAAATGCAGTCTAAGATATATTTTATATTCTGAATTCAAAAATGATGTCTATTTTTTCAAATTCAAAACCTAGTAGTGGCATTAATTAATTTTAAATTTAATTTCTGTTATCAAAACAAATAACGTGTTTTTAAGAAACAATAACTATCAAAATATTGATACTTGTTTATCTACAATTTCAAAGAGAATTTAATTCCAATGAGCAAAATTGGATTAAATGGTAAAAATATATTTTAATTTCAATTTAAAACCAATTAAAATGATAATATAACCATATAAATAAATTAGATTAAAAAGCACTTTTGAATTAAAATAAAATATTTATCACTATTCATTAAAAAATGTACTTTATCGGAAAAATTCCAAAAATTTACACAAAGTAAATTTTGATGTCCCCATTCTAAAGAAGGATTTTATGGGGTCAAATATAATTTATTAAATTGAGAAAAACTATATTTAAAATGGGTTTGCAATTAAAAAGTGATAAATCAGCCTTTTAATGTAAATTATGGTTAAAATTATATTAATTCACACTTAAAGCCTTTAATTTTTATCAGATAAATGTAAATATATTTAACAAGCATGTATAATCATATTTTAGTTAGTTTAATTCATTTCAGCCAATACAATGGCTAAGAGGTAACTACCATTTAAAATAATAATATATTATTAGTGTGCAACGTAAGATTTCAAAGGAACATGTTGTTGCGTATCGGGTACGCTATCGAACAAAGTAACCCATTTAAAGTAAAATTAATATTTAACTCAAAAATTAAAAAATATGAAAAATTCATATTCTTTATTTACCTGGGATGTTACACCACACCTCTCAAACAAAAACCTACAAACTCAAGTTAATAGGGTTAGAACATGAAATTCTAAACCACCCACCCCTAAACAGAGGCGACAAGAACTTGACAAACACATACTACACTGATCTGAACCCCCACCACTCGGGGAGGGGAGGGAAGGGGACCCAATAGATAGGCCATTGAAACCACAAAAGAAACAAAGTAACTACCCAACACTCTCCACCAATGAACACATAACACCAAGACCACACCCTATTTTCACATGCGGTCCACACGTGGACATTGATCGAAAACCCACATCCATGAAGACATAACCATAGAAACTGTGTGAGGGGTAAGCCCACCATGATTGTTATGATGTACGAAAATTCATATAAATGATGAACCACAATAGAGACATAGAAACTAAGATACCAAAATGGTGGATCTAGGATCTTGGTCATGCCCCCCACACCTATGGTGATTTCCTGACTATGTGAAAATATTCACTCCAAGGCCTATGGCTGGAGCCCTGATTCTGGAAGCATATATTGCACCATAGTCAGGGTTCCAAGGATCACACCACCAAAAAAAACTCACGTGATCAACAAAATAGATTCATTAAAATATGAACTCCAAGATACATATCAAAAAAATTTATCACTCTGAACAAGGTGTAGAACGGGCAAGGAATACAACAAAACACATCAACATAACTAAACACAATTGCTAAGTCAAAAAAAAATTGTCACGACCTGGAAGCACATTTAGTAGATCCCAAACAGCTAACTATTTCAAAAAACAGGTTGAGGTATCATTCTAAGATGGGGATTTATTATTTGAAACAAATCCATAGGTTGACCAACTGGAAAGCATGCCAATGGAGAACCATCTGTGAACACATCACAACATCCAACACATCTTTAGAAACCCATTAAACCTTACCCCAAACCGAGCCACCAACAATATCCCATCTCAAGATGTAATAAGAGTGTGACTTTTAGATCATAAGGAAGCATACCAAATAGTCTAAACTTCTAAAAAATAGGATAAACCATCCTCATAACCGTCAAATCATAACAAAAACCACAATTTTTCTTCTCAAAACACTTTTGAAAAAAAACTAACTTGGGGGGTTTTCACATTCACCAATGGGTTTTCATCAAGTCTCACTCACATTAACATTTCTATGCCACCCAGGCACCCAACCACCATTCTATATAGGAAATCCTTTCATATAACAATAAACCATGCAAGTGAGCACCCATGAAAACACCAATGTCCGAAATAAAACAACATCATTAAAAAAAATACATTTACCATCAAAATGGAACACCAACCATCATGTCAAACCCTTTCCATATTTCAAAAAACAAACCACACTTCACCAAGAACCATTTTTTTAAAAAACTTACACCTTTTCATTTTTAACAACATTTAAAATAACCAAGCTACTCCAAACAACCAATTACCATTTTCTAAAATTCATCATGGTATCTTTTCATAATCTGATGGTCATTGAGGCCAATACCCTTTCTAGAAAGACACCAACCGCTCAAAACCAATTTCCAAAACTAATTAATCATATTTAAACACATTCCAACATCCCAAAACACCCCATTTAGGAAAAATATTCAGAATCACATTAAAATGATTCACACATTCAAAAAAATTTATTCCAGTAGACCACAAGGTTAGATTAAGGATAATCTAATCCTGTTAAATCATTTTCACATCATCTTTTTTCCCCAAAAACACAAACTTCTAAAACCATTATTATGATTAATTTTTGAAGGAACCTTTTTCAACTTTTAAAAAACCAATCCTTCCTTTAAAACCCATTATTACAATTCTAATACAGGTATTTTCAAAACAAAAATTCAGAATTCAAGAAAGGTCCCTGAAACCCACAATAGGAAACTAGTGTCGGTGGGTGACTTGACAAAATGGTTGGCGGTCATATGTAAAACACAACACCAACACAGAAATACATATTAGGACCAAGAATCTTCTCTACATGTCTTTCCAGGCCCACGGAAGCCACAGATGCCATTTTTTAGACTAACCATGTCATATCCCAACAAAAAACACTCAATAAGAATAAAGGAAATTAATAAAACCAGACATCATGTGGAAACTCGAAGATCAGAACAATAACTAGCTCGCGAATCTCGTCCCCCACTTACCCCTCAAGTCCCAACAATCCTACTCCATCTACAGTGATATAACCCCAAACAAAAAGGGTGATCTAAAAAAGAACGTTCTTCTTAGATCTGACCTCCTCTGACACCATTGATTCATGAACCTGCCCGAGTCAACCCCGAACCGGCCACAAGGGACATCCCAAGACAAGTCCTGAGAGTCATTCCCAATCCTCCAGGGATGGTGACAAGTATCAAGGGAATCAATAGAGTACACTAGGGAATGGATTTGACCATATATAAATAATCAAACAAATAGACGAATGAAATGGATATCCCAAATTACATTTATATAAAAACTATACTGAACATTATTTCTACAAGAAACTGAAAGTATAACTAAACCAACAACCCATATGACCAAACCCTATAACCAATAAACTCCATATGAACCTTATGGTCCCTCTCTAACATAAGGATCGCACGTCGCCCATGGTGATCAAACTCATGCAGCTACCTACACAAGGTCTAAAAATAAAAGAAGACTACAGGTGTGGGTATTAAAACTTAGTAGGTTATACTGACATTATATTTCCAATACTCATCCTTTAAAATAAATGAAACATCAATTTCACGTTTTGAATACAAGATAAAATTTTATGTTTTCCAAATGAGGTGTAGTGCTATAAAAAATAACAAAAAACATGCATATATTATAAACAAGAATTCTAGTAACAAACTACAAAGAGGTGCAACTTCAAAATGAAAATAGTTTTCAAGATGGTTGCTTTAATGAATTTACACTTTTAAATAATTCACAGACACTACTGAATTTTCCAACCAAGCACACCGTATGCTTATGGTTTGTTAAAATAGCCAATGATCACAAGTCACAGGAACACCCTCGGGCACTAGATAGTTGTGATCCCCAGGTACCTCATATATCGGTGAAAGTATCCATAAATAATATCCATTCTCATGCACGCAAGCTACTAGTTGGGAGAATACCCATAAACTAGTGGTCCCCCCACAACAACATCGTCATATTTTTGTTATTTTTTTCATCGTCAAACATTCTACGTGAAAGAGGGGTCAAACCCCACATAATAACTAGCATATAAGTACATGTCGGCCCACCTGGATACCCGATATTACAATTAGTGCTCAATAAAGTCACACATATTATCAAATACACATTCCAATTAAAAATTAAATTACCAAACCATAAACACCCAAATATCCTGTAATCATTTTTTATGTTTCTTTCACGAAACAATAAACCACTAAAAAGATTCGTAAAACAATTTCAAAGAGTATAACGATGCCTGGCAAAACAAATCCATTCAAAAAAGCTCTGTTAGGGCCAAAAACCCATCAAAAACATACCAACCTAGAATTGGAAGCCCCAAAACCAATAAATATATCATTTTCATTGACTATAAAATTTCCCCAAATGATAGAACATGAAATACACTTGGAAACCATTTTTACAAAAAAAATACCAAATGGGCCTTTAAGCATTTCTAAAAACTATCCATTGACTAAGGTATGCATTAAACTTTTATTAAAGAGCTTTATAATAACCATTTATATTAGAAAAAGACATTCATAAATCCCTTAAAACATTCTGGTAACATATTCAAAACAAAACCATTTTTATATGGATGAGAAACAAGCCATTTTCTGACAACTCATACCAAAAAGTGTTGTAAAACAAAACCCATTTTTTTGTAAACCCAATTCCAAACTGGAAAGAACTATGAGGACCCAAAATACCATTTTTCATTTTTCCAATTTATTTATAAATCAAAACAATAAAATTTAAATCAAACATAACACATAAAATCCAACCGAAAAATTTACCGAACACATGACATGACCTTTTAAACAAAACAATTTATATTCCGCCCTTGACAATGAATAAAAAACCAATTGCATGCCATATTTTATAAAATCTAATATAACATATTTAAAATACCATAAACCATTTTCCAATCCTTACAAATTTGGTTTGAAATATAGTTGAACATTTAAACAAACACTTGGTGTGCACTTTAATGACTAAACAACACTACCTTTCACAAAACAAGGATTAAAAAACCATTTTTCACACTAAAAAAATTATTCAGATGCTAAAAAATAATAATAATCATATATATCAGATGAAAAAATATGAAAATGGTCAATTGTAAAAGATAAAGGCATGTTCAAGGGATATCCAACCTCAAATCCTTGGCGTAATGGAAACACACACCCACTATCACCATCTGAGGGTATAAAAACCCCAATCCTAGGATGACCAGACCCAAACAAACAAAAACCCCATAAAAATCCTATGATATTGGAAACCTAGGATGATATTGACTAGTGGAGATTATAAAACCATGAAATAATTAAAGGAGAAAGAAGATGGAGGAGAATGGAGAAGGAATCTCAATTTTTCAACTAGAAAACTCATCATCTACCATTAGATCTGCACCCTTAGAGAAATGGGAATGGAATGAAACATCATAAAAGGTCTCATAATTACTATAAGAACCGCCAAAATATTATTTCTGGGAAAATGAGTATGGATGGAATGATTTATGGATAAAATAATTTACCTTTACGTTTCTGGATGATTTGAGACACATTGAGATGTTTTCCCTAATCTACAACCCATGTGATCTCCAAAGAGGTAAAACCAAAAATAGGGTGATTATATGGATATTGTATTCTATTGGGAGGTTGAATCACCCAAAAATAATAAAAATAAAATTATATATAAATGATTTTTTTAATTTTGAAATTGGCCCATGAGCTAGCCCAATACTTAAATAAGTAACCCAAATTCACCATGCTTAAGATTTTATAAGGTGTAAAAAAGTATATTTTAGTTTTAATGTGTCGATTTAGGACAATTTTGAATTTGAATGTGTCAAGAATGATAAAAAGATAGTGGGTTATGAAAGAAACAATATATGTTTTTAAATCTGGAAATGGGATCACGGTTGGCCCAAATCATTCAGTAACCACCGTTTATCAAAAAACTCATAAACATGAAATTGAGAAGCCATATCAAAGTGATTAGAAATATAAGGTAGTTCAAAAATAAAAATTAATATCACCCAACACACAATATAAGTATAGGTGTTTTCAATAAATTGAATCAAAACCATGACATGAAAAGAAAAAAATCAGGTGTGACAAATTGAGTCATCTCTACTGTAAGAACCATAATATTTAACATCCCTTTATAATTTTAATACTTTTTGAGTTAATTATTAAAATATTAAAAGTATTTTGAAAAAATAATAAACTAATAATTAAAATAATGGAAAAACAAATCTCTCTTCCACTATAAATACCTCACTTCACACCCTCTCCTCCTCACACCTCTATGTATTTGGACCTTTCCAAAATTCATACAAATAATATTCCATATACCCTTACCCATGTTCATGAGATATTTGTCTCATCAAAAGTTCAAAACCATTTCTCAATGGATTTTCTCATATAGGATAAATCAAAGAGGTAAAAATCGTTACCTTTTTCATAAAATTTAGTTTCAATTTAATTTCATTTCTTTATTATCCTCATGTTATCACATCCAAATGCCATGATAACATCAATATGTTTGATTAATAGGTATTATATCATTTTAATTTATGTTCCAAAATTAAACTTCTCCCCCTATATTTTATTCTAAAAATGAAATTTTCACCCGTGATGTGTCAATTTACCGACATAATGGGTGATGCACTTTCATTTTTCTTTAACAACTTCAAGAATGTTAATAAACAACATTAAGGGATAAAAAATATTTTAAATTTTATATAAAACAAATTATTATTTTCTATGACAAACATATATACATAATTATTAATTATTATAAAAACAAGTTCATTGTGATAAAAAACAGCCACATTTAACCAAAAATGATCATCATTGACTTTTATCTAATTAATCATTATCAAATCATATAATCAAATTATTTATATGACAATTAAAACTTATTAAATATAATTAACAATATATAATAAAAATTATGCATATTTATCCATATTTTACAAGAACTTCCATTCTGGTATACAAGAAAAAAGATACAAAAACTATGAAAATGAATGCTCCCAAAGGATAAAATTAAACTATATAACTCAAATGAAAGGAAATAAATGAACATAATAAAATAATAATTAATAAAATTCAGGTATAAATTGGGTTTTTATTGTTAATTAATGAATCTAATGAGACTATAAAATATATTAATGTGAGGAATGCATTCATACATAATGTAAGGGGAATTCTCAAACACAACTCTCTTTCTTTGGGGTATCACAATTTCACCCAATTTTTAGTATTTATATTCCTTAAATATAATTTAATCATATTTATATTAATTTTTATACGATATCACTATTTTATAATTTATTTTCAGATAAACAAAATTTTTTCCAAAAGAACTCTTCATTAGAAACACACCTTTTACTTCTTGAGATTATTTCTTCTTCACTCAGGGTTGATGATTTAAATGTTATTCCCTAATATAATTTGAGAATCCAATATTAATGAATGAAATAATTATGAAAAAACCCATTAAATTATATGGGTTATTTTATGTTGCATATTTATGTACGTTTTATATGGAATGCATGATAATTAAAATGTTATGATGTGACGGGTAAACCTAGAATTATAATGAGCAATGTCAATGTTTTTATGTGATCGGTGCACCTAGAATTATATATCCCTACAATAAATTGGGTAAGATGATTTATCTAATGAAAAAAGCTAAATATGTATTAACATGATGTTGTATTTTTTTCACGACTATGTATGGTATTTGATCACTAAGACATGATGTTTCATTTTTATGAATTTCTACATTTCCAGGCTTTTATTAATGTGTCCTCTCAGGATTATGATCCTATACCTATGTTATGATTATAATAATTATGGTCACACTTTGTAATATTATTTACTTTTCTTAGATATCCATTTATTAGGATTTTAGATCACCCATCATTGATGTATATACTTTGATGATTACTTTTACTAAGGATAATGTGAAGATCTCTAAAAATTTTGAGAAGAATGAATTAAAAAGATGATTGTGTTTTATTTTTTTGTGATTATGTATTGTCCTAGTTTTTCCAATACACTAATACGTTGGATCTGGATCATGTAATTATTTTATATTTTATCATTAAATGTTTTTAATAATAATGTAAGAAAAATTATGTTCTCTATAGTTCCTCATATGGTTTATATATTCCAAGATGTCTTTAATTTGGGATTTTAATTATTATTTAATAATCAAGGAATCATCATCACAATTGAGACTCTTACAAGAGTTGTTTTGATACCCTTCCCACCATATCCGTTAAATCTTAATGATTATCATGTAATGAGTTTCTAGTTGGGAACATTATAAGAGAATGGGTAAATTGAACTTATCAAATCACCTTAGGGCGCCCTAGTTATTTTTCCCATGAAAGTGGTTTAAAATTTTATGTTATGTGTATACTATTAAAGGATTTTCTAGGTGATTGTTATTAAATGATACACAAATACCTATATTGATAAATTATTTTATCAACTAAAGGGAGACCATGTCTTCCCCGAGATAGATCTCAAATCAACATACCATTTGTTGAGAGAGTAGACCCTTGTGATGTAGAAATTATGCATTTTAGGATTAGATATTTCATATTATAAAACTCTATGATTTCAATTGAGAATAAAATTATTCTTACATTCTTCATGTAATTGATGAATATATTCTTCTATATATAAATGGATTCCATTGGGGTTTTTTTATGAAGCTATCATGGGGAAATCCAAACATGATAGAAGAACATGTTATAGATTATAAGATATTTTCAGCTCTATTTGGGTTTGTAACATTATGTTTATGTCCAAAAATGAATATTTTGGTTTGATCAAATTTATTCATTAGGCCATTAAATATTTCTAGATAGAGTTTTATTTATTCCTAGGAGGATCATGTAGTGATTTATTGGGAAAATCCCAAAAATTATTTTCTAGTAATTATCTTCATGAGGCAAGATGGTAATTATTTTTGATCAATCGTGTAACATCCCAGGTAAATGAACAATAAGAGATCTTCATATTTATTAATATTTTTGAATTAAATATTAATTTTACTTTAAAATGGTTGTTATGTTCGACAGCGTACCTGATACGCTACAATGAGTTTCTTTGAAATCTTACATTGCACACTAAAAATATAATATTATTATTTTAAATGGAAGGTAACTCCTAGTCTCTGTATTGTAGGAAATGAAAAAACTAACAAAAATATGATTATAAATGTTGGTTAGATGTATTTACTTTTATCCAATAAAATTTAGAGGCCTAAAAAGTGAATGAAGCTATTTTAAAGCATAATTTACATTAAAAGGACAATTTACAAACTATTAATGGAGAACCATATTTAAATCTAGTTTTGGTCACTTTAATACATTCTATTTGACCAAATAAAATCCTTATTTATAATGGGGGAATCAAAATTTAGTATCTGTAAATTTTTGGAATTTTTTAGATAAATTTCATTTTTTTGAATAGTGAAAAATATTATATTTTAATTCAAAGAAACGTTTTAATATATTTTATTTATTTGGATAGATGATCATTTTAATTAGTTTTAAATTGTAATTATAATATATTTTTACGATTTAATCAAATTTTGGTAATTGGAATTAATTTCACTTTGAAATTGGACATAAACAGGTGTCAATATTTTGATAGTTATTGTTTATTGAAAACACGCTATTTGTTTTAACAACGGGAATTAATTTTAAATTAATTAATTAAACTTATATGTTTATAATTTGGAAAAATAGACTTCATTTTTGAATTTGGAATATAAAATATATCTTAAGATGAATTTTTTATATTTTCTGAAAAAACAGCAATTTTTGATGAATAGTGAAACAACTTAGTAGTACTTAGATGCCAACGAGCTTGTAACCTAGTGGTGTAAGCTCCTGTTTGGCATCCAAAAGACCCAGGATCAAATCCGGGCAGGGTTGAATTTCCGGTTTACTGTACCAGGGCACTATAACAGTACTTTAGTAGGGCACTGGAGTAGTACTGTAGCAGCCGTAGAACTGTAGTAGCAGCGACACTGTAGCAGCGGAGGGACTGTAGCGGTGGTGGTCACTGTAGTAGGTACTGTTGCAGAGCAGGTACTATAGAAGTACTGTTCACTGAGGGGTCCTTTGGGCCAAAAAATTGGCTTTCAAGCCTTGTATTTAGGCCACTTGGCCTTGGGCCTTCGGGCTATGTAATGGGCCACCCTTTACCCAGTCTAATTAGGTCTTTGCTTTA
This sequence comes from Viscum album, assembly GCA_963277665.1. Classification (NCBI taxonomy): domain Eukaryota; kingdom Viridiplantae; phylum Streptophyta; class Magnoliopsida; order Santalales; family Viscaceae; genus Viscum; species Viscum album. Next base: position 527,445,992 of record OY728148.1, on the reverse strand, counting down.
AAATAATAAATTGAGGCTTCAGCCCCAACATTTTAAAAAGAAACATAGTAGTAGTTAAAAAGCTGAATTTATCATTTAAATGAAATTTTAACACTTCTGTGAATTGAATTTTAAAAATATAAAATACATGGTAGTTATTATTAATTAAAATTTGGTTCAATATGATGAAAAAAATATTTAGTAAATATAAAATTTTGACTTTTTATTCACCGTTGTTAAAGGTAAATAAGGTAATTCAAGGTAAAAAGAATTTTATAACAATCCAAAATTACCTTAACACCCATCTTAACATTATTTAATGAGTAAAGGCCAACCATGGGAATCCATCAGTCGATTTTTGGACCTCTAGGGGCCACTTATGAATGATAATGTCATTTTAGATAAATTAATTTAATGTAATGACAAAAATGACATAAACATATATCTCTTTGTAACTTAATTTCTACATGGTGTTATATAAATTATCATTTCGACTATAAATATTCTTTGAAAAGCTAAAAAGAGTTCCGACAACATGGTAGTTTTTATTATAATTTTTAGACATTGAATAAATTAAATTATTTATGACACATTAATTATGCAGCGTTTACCTCATTAATAAATTATTTAAATAAATAAAATTATAATGATTAAAATATCATCAAAAACCAGATCAATTCATATTGTATGATATTTTTTCGATCATGAGTCATATTATCATCGATACTATTGATTTTTTGGATCTTTATAAACTGAATCTCATTATATAATAAAATAATATTATCACACTTTCCTAAAGAGACCATCCTCCCCTTTATAAAAGATTACCATTTCTAAACAATTCCTCACACCTCTCAAGCCTTTTGGCTCTTCCAAACTTTCCCAATTAATCTCTCTACATCCCCCTCCTACACCTTGAAGCATTACATTAGGCATAAGGCACTTCAAGAATTCTTTTTGGTTCAAACCAAAGGACGATACCCGAATTAAAGGTAACAGTTTCTCTTAACCTCATTTATTTTATTATACATCTCCAACCCCTAAAATCTTTTTATTCCTTTATTTTATTACAAAAAAAGTATCATCAATATGCTAGGTAGTTGTTATGAGAATTATTTGAACTACACTTACACACACATCAATCTATTGGGTGAAGAACATACCATTTCTGTGGATGGAAAACTAACGCCTCACAAAATGATGATTGTTTGATTATCTCCTACCGCCTCTCATGGTGGCCATTATAATGAAATTATATTTAAATATGATATATTTATTGTTTATGTTTTTCTTATTGTTCTTTATTTTCCTTTTATAGCATACCATTGTTGTTTAGATTATGTGTAAACACGATAATTCCATTTGAGGATGTACGGACTACCGCCCCCTCAAAGTGATATGACTCGTTAATGCCATATTTGAGACGTATAAAAGATAGAGGTAATGATATTACATATTATATTATACGGTAATTATTATATACCTATGTATCATTATGCTTTAATTCCATTAAAGTATGAAATAGAAATGAAAGTTGTGTTCATGCATACGTACGACTTACCATCTCCATGAATGGTGCATTTAATTTATTACCTCCAAATGATATGTACTAATATAAATATAAATATATATATACTAGATATATATTATTTATATGATATCTAAATAATTAATATCATTCTAGATATAATGGACTATTGACCACATGGACAACTTGTAAATATAAGGTGTTCAATTTTTACTCAAGTACCAAATATCATCAAAAGAATGTTATTTTCATAAATGATTACATAATGTTTATAACATGGTAATAAGAGATATTAAATGAAAAATAAACATGAAAAAGGTTCATAAGAATGTATAAATTAAATTTATTTTATTATTCAGGAGATTAAATAACGAACGTGTCAAGGGATACATGAGGTATGGGGCTTCGTCTCAATCTCCTTTCATTGAGGAATATTTTGTCTTAATACATGAATTTATTTTATACGCTGTATAAGCACCATTGAATTTTCAAACAAAATATTTTTCTAGGATGTTTTTTAGTAAATGAAAAAAATAAGTGTTTCTTTTATGGTAAGCATTGACAACGACCTTTCTTCCACCGCGAGTATTATTTTCTCTTTGGCTTCGTTAACAAGTTGTGATGTTTTTTTCATGGAAAATAAAAACCATATACTATTTTATGTATTTTGGTATCGATAATGGTTTTGATAATGGATTTTTTATGTCAATATATTTATGTGATATATTGTTATTGAAATGTGGAAATGTTTTCATTCCATTTTTTTCTGTATTATGATTCTATAATTGTACTTGGACATTTAACGGGTGGTTACGTGATTAACCAAATGACTGGTGGTGTTGTGATAAACCTGTATGGGTGGTTACTTTATAAACTCCAATGCATTGGGTATGGAAGTCATTCGTATGGCTATTCCATTTAGTGATATGTTTGTAAGTCGACCATATGGTTATTCCATTTATGTATGTTTATGTCCCAAGTTACCTTTATATGTTATGTGTTATTTATATGGGTATTATGTTAATATTATGGTTAAAAAAGGGTAAGTACTGATCTTTTATTCAGTGAAGAGTATTTACTACTTCATAAAGGTAAAATTTATTACTTTTGTTAAGGTATTCATGGTTTAATTTTTGTTTTGAAAAACTATCATATTTATTTCTTTGTGTATGCCTCACTGAGCTTTTTGTGGTCATCCCATGTTTTTGAAATGTTTCTCATAGTAAATAATGTGGAATAGGTTCAATGATGGGACCACGGAATATTCATGTTGTCTTAATCATGGAACTATACATGAATCTTTTTTTCAAGAGTTCTTGGTTTGTGAAAAAAAACTGAAACTAAGTAGAAGTGTCTACATTGTATTTTTTTTTGAAATTAGATTTATTAGTTATGGACTAATTATCTAAAAAAATAATCCTAAAAATATCCTTAATGTGAATAATTCATTTCATTCATGATTATGTAATTTTGTAAGGCCGAGTATTTATAGTTGGTATCAGAGGATGGTTTAGACATCCTTAAGAGTTAGGGTATTGTTAAATAAATTTCTATAAATAAATTTATGTTAATATTGAAATGATATAGAATTTACAGATTACCATGTTGCTTCGCCTAAGATAATTCCATGTTCAGAATTGTTTTCTGCTGAAGAAACATGGCAGATATTGGGATGGAATCATGAGGAAGACAACTTTCCAAAATTAGAAACTTGAGATTGTTGGAATCATAACTGAATAGTTTATTGCAGTGATGGAACAGTTGACTCGGGCTATAAATGGTGGTGGTATCCATGCACGAGATGAGCCAGATTAACCATTGAGGAACATTTCAGTAGTGGTGCATTTCAAGAGGAAACATCCCCATCATTCAGAGGATCATCTGGGCATGTGCTAGCTGAACGGTGGATTAAAGCACTGGAGAAAATTTTCAATGTTATGTGGTGTTTAGAACCTCAAAATGTTAGTCTCGTTGTTTACCGTTTTGAAGGTGATGCTGATCAGTGGTGGTCGATGGAGAAAAATATTAGGGATAATGAGGAGATTTATGGTATTTATTGGGATGAATTCAAAGGTATGTTTCTTGGGAAATATTTTCCTAAGGTGGTTTGTCTTAGAATGGAAGAAACAATTCCTGGAATTAAGGTAGGTGGATGACTCAGTGGCTGTTTATGAAGAAAAATTCACTCGACTGGCAAGGTATGCTCCAAATTCCATCCAATATCTTCATAGTAAGAGAAATAAATTTTACTTAGGACTGAAGCCACTATATCAAAGAAAATTAGCCTCTCATGAGTTCAAATTTTATGAAAAACATGTTCGATGTACAGAGAAGTTGGAAATGCAGTTTTCCAATGATCAGGTGTTCATTGAGAAACCACATAATAAGAGGTCCAGTTGGCAGGCAAAGAGAAAGAATTCATCAGAGAAGCCTGGAGTTAAGAAAATTCAATATCCAACTTCTGAGAAGTGCAGTAAAAAGCATCCTGGAGAATGTTTATCAATGTCAGAAAAGTGCTTCTGATGTGGAATTCTGTTCATGTTGCTCGTAACTGTAAAGAAGATGATCAATCAGGCAATATAAAGCCATCAGTAAGATGTTTTATGTGTAATAAAATGGGTTATTATGCAAATGAGTGTCCCAAGAAGAACTCAACAAAAGCAAAGTATCCAGACAACAACCATAAAGTGGTGGTGAAATCCTTTTCAACTAATTCAACAGATTTTTGACTATCAAATGAAGTAGTATCAGGTAAACTGTTTTTTTGTTAAGATTTTTTCATTATGTTGTTTGTTTCAGGGTTCTACACACTCTTTCATTTTTGAGATGTTTTCTAATAAATTGGGAATTCTAGCTCAAGATATTAATATAGAACTTATATTAAAAACACCTAGAGGAAATGTTGAGAAAAGAAAAAGAAATCATAAGAAAATTCATGTCCTTGTGCACGGGAAGAATCTACCTACAAACCATATCGTTTTGCCTCAAGTAGAGTTTGATGTTATTTTGGGCATTGATTGGATGTCTGTTTATCATGCTAAGATTGACTGCAGATCTAAAGAGGTTTCATTTTAGAATTATTTACAGATTTTTTACAATAATGATTCCTTGATTTTGATAACATAATAGGAAGTTGAGAAACTAGTAAAATATAGAAATGAATGTTACCTTTCTCATATTGTTGAAAATAAGGAAAGTGTTGAGTTAAATGATGTGCAAGTGGTAAATGAGTACCTTGATGTTTTTTCTAATGAGTTTCCTGGTATTATACCTGATAAGAATGATTAATTTTCTATTGACGTAGTTCCTGATGCTAAGAAAATTTCAAAACCCGCTTATCGAATGGCTCAAATTGACCTTTTAGAGTTAAAGAAGCAATTTTAAGAGTTATTAGATTAAGGTTTCATTTGACCTAGAACATCACCATGGGGTGCTCCTGTCTATTTGGATAGAAGGAAAGATGGTTCAATGATACTTTTAATTGATTATAGAGCAATAAATAATATATCTATTAAGAAAAAGTATCCTTTACATCATATCAATGATTTGATTGAACAGATCGAGGGCGCTCCTAATTTTTCCAAGATTGACGTGAGATCGGGGTACCATCAATTGAATGTAAAGGAAAAAGACATTCTGAAGATCGTGACTTGTACTAGAGATAGTCTTTATGAATATTTAGTTATTCTATTTGTGTTAACCAATGCAACTACTGTATTCACGGTTCTTATGAATAGAATTTTCTGTGAGTTATTGGGTAAGTTTTTGGTTGTGTTCATTGATGATATTTCAGTTTATTCAAAATGTAAATAGAAGAATTAAATTAATTTAAGGGTAATCTTGAAAACCTTAAAAGAAAATAAACATTATTGGAAATTCCAGAAGTTTGAGTTTTGGTTACAACAAATTTCTTTCTTTGGTCACATTGTTTCAAAAAATGGCATAACTGTTGATCCTACTGAAACAAAAGTTGTTAAAGAATGGCCAAGACCCACAAATATAACCGAGATATGTTGTTATCTTGGTTTGGAATGTTTTTACCAGAGGTTTGTTGAAATTTTTTCACATTTATCTAGTCTAATGACTAAGTTAACTCGAAAAGGTGTTATGTTCAATTGGAAAAAATAATGTGATATTTCTTTTCACGAATTAAAAAAAATATTGGTGACTGCTCTAGTTTTAGCACTGCCTTATAGAAATGGTGATTTTTTTATATTCAGTGATGTTTCATTGAAACGACATGGATGGGTTATTATGAATAAAGATCAGGTAATTGTTTATTCTTCACATCAGTTGAAACCACACGAGTTAAATTACCCTACACATGATTTTGAAATTAGTTGCTATTTTTTCTTTAAAAATTTAGAGGCATCATTTGTACGGAGTAAAATGTGAAATATATACTGACCACAAAAGTTTAAATTATATATTCACTCAGAAATAATTGAACATGAGACAAAGGAGATGGATGGAATTAATCAAAGGTCATGATTTCACGATCCATTACTATCTAGGAAATGCAATGAAAGTGGTTGATGCTTTGAATCGAAAAATTAATGTGTCATTAACAATGATATGTTTAGAATGAGATCCTTTGGTTTTTGATTTTATGAAATTTGGCATAGAGGTTGTTGGTGTAATAAATTATTCTATTTTGTTTCAGGTGTTAGTCAAATCATCCCTATTATATTGAATAAATCAATCACAGAAAAAAGACAGTGAGTTGCAGAAAAATGTAGAGTTGGTTCATAAAAATAAGTTTCCTAATTTTAATATTCAAATGATTTTTTATTGAGATTTGGAAAGAGATTATGTGTTCACTGTGATTTACAGTTGAAGAATTATTTTTTATGTGAAGATTATACTTCTATATTTTCAGTTCATCATGGTAGTACTATGATGTACATAGATATTAAAAAGTATTACTGGTGAGATGGAATGAAAAGAGATATTTTTGATTTTACTGTGAAGTGTTTGACTTTTCAGGAGGTTAAAGCAAAGCGACAGTTACCGAAAGGCGTGCTTCATCCTTTACTTGTGCCTGAGTGAAAATGGGAAAATATATCCATAGACATTGTTTTGGGATTACTGAAGACATATCGAGGTAATAATGCAATCTGGGTTATAGTTGATCGATTGACTAAATCTGCTCATTTCCTTCCTATTCGAGATACTTTCTCTCTAGATCAACATTCTCAGTTGTATATTGAAGAGATTGTCAATTTTCATGGACTTACCATATTTATTTGTATCTTATCATGATCCCAAATTTACTTCTAACTATTGGAAATTCATTAATAAGTCATTGGGTACTAAATTAAATTTTAGTACAGCTTTTTATCCCCAATCAGATAGGCAGTCAGAACGAACAATTCAGACCTTGGAGGATATGCTATGTGCTTGTTCACTGGATTACCAGTGAAGTTGTGACCAACTTATTACATTGGTTGAATTTTCTTATAATAAAATTTTTCATTCCAGTACACAGATGACTCCATTTGAGAAATTATATGGAAAGCATTGTCGAACTACAACTTTTTGGGATGAAGTAGTTGAAAGAAAGCTGATGGTACTAGAATTGGTAGAAGAGATGCAAGAGAAAGTCCAGTTGACTCAGAAGCACATGAGAACAGCTCAGAGTAGATAAAAAAGTTATGTGGATAACTGGATGAAGGATATTTTTTTGAGGTAGGTGATCATATATTCACAATGTTTCTCCTTGGAAAAGTGTGATGCGTTTTGGTAAAAAGGGAAAGTTGAGTCCGAGGTTTATTGGAATTTATGAAATCTTGGAGAATGTTTGATTAGTTTCATACAGAGTGTATTTACCTCCTTTTTTATCCTAGGTACACAATTTTTTACATGTTTGAATGATGAGAAAGTATATACCAGATCCATCTCATGTTTTGAGCTCAGAGGTAGTTTAGTTGGAAGAGAATCACTCTTATGAAGAAAAACCAGTCCAGATTCTTTACTGTAGAGAGAAAGTTTTGCAAAATAAGGTAATTCACCTGGTAAAGCTTTTGTGAAAAAACCATAAGGTTGAAGAGGCAATGTGGGAATCTGGAAATGCTATGAAGGATAAATACCCCCCACTTATTTTGATAAATGAATAAAAATTGCGAGGATGAAATTTAAAAAAGGGGGGAAGGATGAAATATCACAGGTAAATCAAGAATAAGATATATTTATATTTATTAATATATGTGAATTAAATATTAATTTTACATTAAATGTGTTTCTATGTTCTATAGCGCACCCGATATACAACAACGAGTTTCTTTGAAATCTTATGTTGCACAATAATAATATATTATTATTATTTTAAAAAGAAGTTAAATCATAGTCATTGTATTTTAGAGAATGAACAAAACTAACTAAAATATTTTTATACATGTTTTTTATATGTATTTACTTTTATCCAAAAAAAGTTATAGGCATAAAATGTGAATGAATCTAATTTTGAGCAAAATTTACATTAAAAGGTCGATTTACCACCTTTTAATTAAGATCCCTCTTTAAATATAGTTTTGTTCACTTTAATACATTCTATTTTACCAAATAAAATCCTTCTTTTGAATGTGGACATCAAAATTTACTTTGTGTAATTTTTATAGAATTTTTCCTACAAAGTTCATTTTTTTTATGAATAGTGAATAGTATTGTATTTTAATTTAAAACTGCATTTTAATCTATTTTATTTATATGGTTAGATTATTTTTTAGTTAGTTTTAATGTGTAATTATAAAATATTTTTACCATTTAAACCAATTTTGGTCATTGGAATTAATTTCACTTTTAATTTGGGCATAAACAAGTGTCAATATTTTTATAGTTATTATTTCTTAAAAGCACGCTATTTGTTTTAACAATGGGAATTAATTTTAAATTAATTAATACTAATTATATGTTTATAATTTGGTAAAATAGAAATCAATTTTTAATTTGGAATATCAAATATACCTTCGACAGAATTTTTGGTATTTGTCTGAAAAACATCAATTTTTGATGAAAAGTGAAACCACATAGCAGTAGTTAAAAAAAACTGAATTTTTCATTTATATGAAAATTTACCACTCCTGTGAATTTAATTTAATAAATTTGGTTCAATAAGATGAAAATAATTTTGGGTAAATAGTAAATTTTGACTATTATTTACCGTGGTTACAAATAAATATTGTAATTCAAGGTAACAAGAATATTATAATAATTCAAAATTACCTTAACACTTGTCCAAACCTTATTATATGATTAAGGTCCGACCATGGTCATCCTTGGGTATATTTTGGGACCCCATGGGGCCACTTATGAAAGATAATGACATTTTATATTAATTAATTTCTTATAAATAAAATATGACATAAACAAATATCTCTTTGTAAATTATTTTCTACAAGTTGTTATATATGTTATATTTTCTTCTATAAATATTAATTGGAAATCTAACCATATTTCATACATCATTGTATTTAATTTATAATTTTTAGACTTCAAATAAATTAAATTATTTATGACACAATAATGATTCATTGTTTACCTCATTAATAAATGATTTTAATAAATAAGATTATAATGACAAAAATATTATCCCAAACTGGTCAAATTCCTATTGGATGATATTATTTCGACCATGAGTCATCTTATCTTTGAATATAATTATTTTTGGACCTTTATAAATATAATATCATTATATCATAAAATAATATTTTCACACTTTTCTAAAGAGCCCCTCCTCCACCTTATAAAAGGAGTCCATCAATAACCAATTCCTCACACCTCTCATGCCCTTTGTCTTGTCCAATATCTACCAAGATAATCTCCCTACAGCCCCCTTCTCCAACTTAAAGACTTACCTTATGAAGAAGGAACTTCATGAATTACTTTTGGTTCAAACCAAAGGAAGCTACCCATAATAAAGGTAATAGTTTCTCTTAACTTATATTATTTTAGTTTATATCTCCAACCCCTAAAATCTTTTTATTACATTATTTTATAACAAAAACAATATCCTCAATATACTTGTATTTTGATATAATAAGTATTTGAATTAAACTTACACACACATCCATCTAATGGGTGAAGAACATACTTTTTCTATGGATAGAAAACTAATGCCTCACGAAACAATGATTGTTCAATTATCTCCAACAACCTCTCATGGTGGACATTATTATGGAACTATATTTATATATGATATATTTAATGTTTATGTTTTCATTATGCTTCTGTATTTTCCTTTCATAGCATACCTTTATTGTTTCTATTATGTGTAAACACGATAATTTATTTTGAGGAAGTGCAGACTACCACCAACTCAAAGTGATATCACTCGTTAACACCATTTTTGGGACGTATAAAAGATAGAGTTAATGATATTATGTATGGTATTATACTGGAATTATAATATACCTATTTATCATTATGTTTTATTTTCATTAAATTATGAAATAGAAATGAAAGATGCGTTCATACGTACGTACGACTTACCGTCTCCATGAACCGTGCATTTCATTTATTACCTCCAAATGATATGTACTGATATATATATATATATATTGGATATATATGATATATATGATATATTTATAATGAAAATCATTCGGTATATAATGTTCTATTGACCACATGGACAACTTGTAAATATAAGGTGTTCATTTTTTACTCAAGTACCAAATATTGACAAAAACAATCGTTATTAGCTTCAATGATTACAAAATAATTATAACATGGTAATAAGTGATATAAAAAGAATAATAAACTTGAAAAAGGTTCTTAAGCAAGTATGAATTATCTTTAGTTTATTATTCATGAGATTAAAGAACGAATGGGTCAAGTCAGACACGACGTAAGGGACTCTGTCTCCATCTCATTTCATTGAGGCATATTTTGTTTTAATACATGACTTTCTATTATACACTGTATAAAAAAACATGAATTTTCATAGGGAATATTTTTCTACGAAGAACTTTTCTAAATGAAAAAAAGTAATGTTGCTTTTAACATAAGCGGTGACAATGACCTTTCCACCGCCATGAGTTTTATTTGTTCTTTGCCTTCCATAACAAGTCATAATGTTTTTTTTCAAGGAAAATAAACACTATATACTATTTAATGTATTTTGTTATTGAAAGTGGTTTTGATAATATATTTGTTATGTCAATATATTTAAGTGATATATTGTGATTGAAATGTGGAAATGTATTCTTTCCATTATATTTGTTTTATGTGTTATGATATTATAATGGTACATCGACATTTGACGGGTGGTTACGTGATAAACCAAATGACGGGTGTTTCCTTGATAAACCAGGTTTGGTGGTTACGTTATAACCTCCAATCCATTGGGTATTGAAGTCAGCCGTATGGCTATTCCATTTAGTGATATGTGTGGAAGTCGACCGTATGGTTATTCCATTTAAGAATGTTTATGTCCCAAGTTACCATTATATCTTATGTTTTATTTATATGGGTTTTATGGTAATATTTTGGTTACAAATGGGTAAGTAGTGATATTTAATTCATTGAAGAGTATTTACTAATTCATACTGATGAAAAGTATTACTTATGTTAGGTATTCATGGTTTACTTGTTTTGAAAAACTAATAGTTTTCCTTATTTTTGTATCCCTTACTGAGATTTTTATGCTCATCCCATGTTTTTGATATGTTTTTCATAGGACGTAATGTGGAATAAGGTCAATTATGGGATAATGGAAAATTCATATTGTCTTAAACATGGAACTAGACATGACTCTTTATTTCAATATTTCTTATTTTTTGAAAAAATGGAAATTTAGTTGAAGTGTCCACTTTGTATTTTTTTTTGAAATGAAATGTAATAGTTATGGCCTAATGATCTAAAACTATAAACCTGAAGAGATCCTTAATGTTAATTATTCATTTAATTAATGATTATCTAATGTTTTAAGGCTGGATTCTGAAATATCCAGGTCTACTCCCACATGGATGAACCAATGAAGTCCTCTTACATGGAAGGGGTATTTTTTTGGTACGATGCTTATGAGATATCCTTTCAAGAGAAATATGTGGGGATAACACCTGAATAATTTTTGAACATACCAGATATTGGAAATGATTATAAATTATATTTTTATGTGTTAAAAGTTTTTATATGTTCATTATTTAGGGTATAATGCTGAGGTTTCCATTATGAGTCTATGCAGTTGAGGCCTCATGAGAACAATACCCAACTCACCTCACAGAGTTGGATGAACTCATGAACATCCAGAGGTTCTAGAGGCACTAACTAATTTGAAAAAGAATGTGGTTTACACTATCTAGAAAATACTAAAATATCTTATCTCTCATCCTGACTTGAACATTTTATAGATCTGTTAGGCCGAGTACATGCAATCAATTGATATCGACCTGTTCTAAACCCCATGGAAGGGTAATGTAGTTGAAGTCACTGTGAGTAGTAAATCTCAATAACATTTTGTTCATGGGTTAAAATTTTAGGGGATGATCATGGAAATTATTTTTAATTAGTTTTAGGGTGTACAGGAGTGCTAGGGTATAGAGGCGTTGTCTACAAAATCCATTTCAAAGTTACTTTTTTACCTGGTGAATGAGATCGGTCTATCTGATTCAATTTTTTTTATGATTTTTAGTATATGTGATGGGGAACCGTATCTTGATTGGTATATGGATAATAATGATATCTTGTTTGCCTATGGTCTAGTTGTAGACCCTATGAGAATGAGTGAAGATATTATGAAGGATATAAATACCTTGAGATGGGTTGTGCATATGTGGATGAACAAGATGTATAATAATATATGTATAAAATATTAGTGTACAATGATTAAGAGACACATTAGTTTTCTAAATTATTGATGCTCCACCTTAAAGAAATTGAATTCAAAGAATATAGGTCTTATTCGTCTTCTCTAGTCATTTCCCATTCTACAGTAAAAGTGTTATGATGTCTACATGGATGTTTTTACTAGTATTCCATGTAATCCTCATGGAACCCATTCTTTTTGATTTTTTTAATCACCAAATGAAGTCAACCATTTTCATACACATCAATGAGTCATAAAACATTAACAATATTTGAGTATTTTATCGACATGAGGTATTTATCCTATATAGGGCATTCCAGAACATCATTAGATATATATTCCCTTATTACCAATAGATTCTATATGGGATTTAAAAATTCACTAGTTATGTAGGATTATCTGAGTAACTCTTATCATCAGAAGATGGATTCATAATCAACATTCATGATACAAGTTCTCATGGATAGACTAAGATATTTTTTCCTTGATTTTTGTGGCTATTGGGTGAGTTATATATACTGAGTGAAATTATGTTACAATAACCGTTACTAATAATCCATACAAATGGATCTATTTGAGTCCTTATATGTGAGGCTATGTCATTCACCAATATGATAGTTATAATATGGATAATCAACAATGCTTGTGTTGATCCTAGTATTATATACGATTATAGAGGATTAATGGATCATGAAGTAGTTTCCACCGAGTGTGGAATATAATTATCTTATTCTAACTGATGATGTTGTCCAATGTAATTTTTGGTTGGTGACTGAGTATTCTAATGTGTTTTATGGAGTATTGGTAAGTAGATTATTTAGAATCAAGTGAAGTTAGTTCTAGGGATTTTTTCCCCCTTTGATGCGATATAGATTATCAATACTACATCATCATGGATATAAATTTTTTTGAGGTTTGTAATTATTCATGGCCATTTAATTATTTCCCATCATTGATAATATCCTAAATAGTCTTCACTTGCGATTGATATTTATGTTGTTAAGTAGGGAGTTGATGCTTCAATTAAATAAAACCAAACTATATTTTTCGATCATAATGATAGAAGAAATCTAGGATATATTCTACCATTAGAATTTATAGTCATGAAACATGGATAGCACAATAATAAAACCTTGGAACGATAATCATAAATTCATCAAAAACTTTTATAGCTTCTTGCACAAGACTATGAAGTGGTTTCTTGGAATTGCTCAAGAATTTTCAAATACATTATAGGGATGTAATAATAACCTATCCCCAATAAGTATTTATTTATTTATTTTTTTGGATGGCCTCATGTAAATAAATAATTTATTAATGTATATGAGTAATGGGATGGGTCTCATGGGAATTCATGAAACTCAATAAGAGATGGGGTGTTTATCCATATAGATGTTGATCCACTAACAAGATGGTGGCCTTATAGTAGGCATATAATATTTTATAGGCTCACTATCTAGCATATCAGTTAAGGAAATATTTTATTATAGGGTATTTTTTTATGTTCCCCCTTTTCACCATTATAGAACACTCAAATTTCCCCTCCATCACATGAACATAATTCACACACTCGATCAACCATATTCTTCTATAACATTTTTGATGGACTCAGTTAGATTTCCCCCTGATTTGACATTTTATAAGTAATTTAGATGATTTATGTAATGATATAACTCTACATTCATCCCTTTTTCTATTATATCATTGTCTTATTAGTCACATATTATTTTTATTAGATGAACTTTATTTAGGTCATTTCTCTAAATTAATTGTTTCATCCGCTCAAAGATAAATAGAAGGACAATATTATATGTGGTAACCTTCATAAACCTATTTTAAGCGGTCCCTATGTATTTTTCCATTTAATATTTATTTTCATCTAAATTACAATCTATATTACTCAATTTTTTTCATTATAGACTGTAATATGAATTAAAATATTTTACCATTTACCATGTCAGGTTATGAAACCCTTTAATTATTTTCATGTTAAAGGAACATGTATGATTATGGTATCTCTTATTAAAGATTATGCTCTATGATGTATACCTGTGGAAATTTGGAACTTGATTTGGATTGGTGTATAGTTTTGGTTATTGAAGATGGTTATTGGAAACAAATTTTTTCCCTTATAATGCTTTCTAAAAAGGATTTCTGTGTTTAATTTTTTTAGGAATTGAAAATGGAATTGTAAAATCTAATTAGTAATTAATTTTTTTTATTTATTAATTATTTAATGATAGTGCATGTGAAAGGTATGGATAATGGGGGTTGGTTTTTCTTCAAAATGGAAATGTTAAAATACGTCCTTAGAGGTATTATGGTCCTATTATTTATCATTGAAATAAAGAGTTATTCATTGGATACTCTATATATACATGATTTAGAGATATATGAGTGATAAATTTTTTAGAAGACCTGTGATGAATAAATCCCCATGGTGGGTGCCTAAGGCCATGCATATTAGTATATTAGCCCATGTTCTTTTTAGACCCTTGAAAAATACATTACCCTTATTTGGGAGGGGTGTTGGGTTAATAAAGTCCCTAAAACAAGATTAGTGAAATATATCACATGAATAAGGATGTGGGTTTGATGGTGGGTCCCACCACATTTCCAAGTTTCAATTTTAATTAATTTTTTAAAATTTATACCAAATTTATATCAATGGAAACACCACATGAATATAATGTTCATACTTGATTATTTGTGGATGGTGGTGGTGGTTTCTTACTGAGCCATACTCACACCCAAACCACACCGTCATTTGGTACCCGATCAAACCTCAGGAATATCTTTAGGTATAAAGGAAAAGTCATTATTAGTGATACATGATTATGTTATTGGACAAGTATAAGGACCCGACCTTAAACATTACATAAACATTAATTAATTAAATAATTCAAATTGTGGATCTTTTTAGGTGTAGTGCTTTAGGGAATTAAATCATATCATATACAAAACAACTTGAATATCACATGTTGACACTTCTACCCAGTAACCATTTTTTTTTGATAAAATGAAAACTGTTTGGAAAAAAGAGTCATTTATAGAGTCATGTTTTTGAAAACACAACTTTTCATTGATCCCATAATTTACCCAATTCCACTTTATGTCAGGTGAAAAAAATTTCAAAAAATTGGGTTGTGCATAAAATCTATGTAAGGGATACATAAAGAAGGGATAGTCTTAGTTTTTCAAAACAACAATTAAACCATGAATACCTTATCATAAGTAATAATACTCACCTTTATGAAGTATTAAATACTCATAACTAAATAAAATATCATTACTTACCGATTCGTAACCAAAAATATTAACATAAAACCCCTAGAAATCACACATAACATATAAAGGTAACTTGGGACATAAACTTACTTAAATGGAATAACTATATGGTTGACATTCAAACATATCACTAAATGGAATAGCCATATAGCTGACTTCTTTAGCCAATTCATTGGAGGTTATAATTTATCCACCCATCCTAGTTTATCTCAGCAACACCCATCATTTGGTTTATCACTTAACCACCCATTAAAATGTCCAAGTACCACTATAAAATCACAACACATAAAATATTGAAAATATAAACATTTCACCAATAAAATTTTATTTTCAATAACAAAAATAATTTCATGATATTGAAATAATAAATCCATTTCCAAAAACAATTTTCACTACCAAAACACCCACAACCGAATAATGGGTTTCCATTTTATTTAAAAAAAATTAACGATTATAAAGGAATCCAACTAACTAATATAGAGGTGGAGAGGTCATTGTCACTCCAAACGTTAAAAAAATTCCTTTTGTCATTTATTAATATGATTGATATAAAAAATCCCCTATGAATGATATTCAAATTAAAATATTTTTATACACCGTATAAAAGAAAGTTGTTTATAAATAAAAATATGCCTCAATGAACAGAGATTTGACGAATCCCATTACCTCGTGTCTGACATGACCCATTCGTTCATTAATTTCATGAATAATAAAAAAATAGTTAATTTATACTTTCTTAAGAACCTTTTTCAATTATATTATTCATTTTATATCACTTATTACCTTGTTATAACAACTAGTTAATTATTTGAGTTCTTATGGGACATTTTTTCAATGTTCAAAACATGAGTTAAAAATAAACTTCTTATAATCACATGTTTTTCATGTGATCAAACTTCCATTATCTCCAATGTGATATTAATTATTTAGATATCATATATATCATATATATCTGGTATATACTCGTATTTAAAATTGTACATAACATTTGGAGATATGAAATGAGATGCACAGTTCATGGAGATGGTAAGTCGTATGTACGCATGAATGCTACATTCATTTCTATTTCGTATTTCAACAGAATGAAACATAACAATACCTAGGTATATTTTAATTCTAGTATAATATAATATATTATTTAATTAACTACATCCTTTATAAGCCCCATGTATGGTATGAACGAGTAATGTCACTTTGAGGGGACGGTAGTTCTACTTTCTCAAATTAAATTTTTGTATTTTCCCACTACTGAGACCATAATGGTATGATAAAAATGAAAAATACAGAATAGTAAAGAAAAAAGAAAAAATATATATATATATCATATATAAATACGGTCCATCATAATGACCACCATAAGAGGTGGTAGGAGAATATTGAACAATCATCGTTTCGGGAGGGAGTAGTTCGTCGTGCATGAAAATAATATGTTATTTACCCATTCCAAAGAGGTGTCTATAAGTTCAGTTATAATACTTCTAAAAAAACAAGCTATTATATTTAGAATATTTTTTTATAAAACAAAGGAATAAAATTAGTTTAATTGGTTGGATAATTAAAATAAAAGAAAATAACTTAAGAGAAGATGTTACCTTTAAATTGAGTAACTCCCTTTGGTTTGAACCAATATTATTTCTTGAAGTTCCATCTACCTAAGTTAAGGCTTCTAAGAAGAAGAGAGGGTTGTAGGGAGATTAATTGGTCAGAGGTTGGATGAGCCAAGTGGCTTTATAGGTGTGAGGAATGGGTTAAAAGTGTGAGTTTTTCATAAGGGGGAGGAGGGGCTCTTTAGGAATGTTTGAAAATATTAATTTATGATATAAATATTTTCGGTTTATAAAGGTCATAAACTCATTAAATAATAGTACAATATCACTAATGTTCAAAATATAATAATCCAAAAATAAATTTATAGATTTGCATTATTTTTTTAATTTTTATAATCTTATTTATTTAAATTATTCATTAAGGAGGTAAACACTGTATCATAAGTGTGTCTTTAATATTTTTATTTATATGATGTATAAAAATTACAAAAAAGATACCATGATGTAGGATATAATTTTATATTTCAAATGAATATTTATATTCTAATATATAACATATATAAACCCATTGAAAAATTGATTTAATAAAATATATAAGTTTTTGTCATTTTTTTATTATGTTAAATTAATTAATATAAAGTGTCATTATCACTCTTATGTGTCTCTATGGGGTCCCAAAATCACCCAAGTATTCCCATGGGTGGAAATTTATCAACCAATAGGTTTATGACACCTTTTAAGATAATTTATTATTATTCAAATATTATTTTTACCTTGAATTACCCAATTTACCTTTTACAGTGGTAAATAAACATTAAAAGCTATTATTCACCAAATATTATTTTCATCTTATTAAACCAAATTTCACATACTAATAACAACAAATTATGTCATATTTTCAAAATTCAAATCCCAGAATTGGTAATATTTAATTTAAATGAGGAACCCAGTTTATAACAACTACTAAGTGTTTTAACTATTCATTAAAAAATTAGAGGTTTCCTAAAAATTACCCAAAATTATGCCTATCCTATATTTTATATTCCCAATTCAAAAAATGATATCTATTTTATAAAATTCAAAACATAAAATTTTCATTAATTAATTTTAAATTAATTACAATTGTTAAAACAAAATGTGTGTTTTTATGAAATAATAACTATCAAAAATTGACACTTGTTTATGTCCAATTTCAGAGAAAAATTATTTAAAATGACCAAAATTGGATTAAATAGTAAAAATAAAATCTAATTAAACTTTAAAACAAATTAAAATTATAATCTATCCATATAAATAAATAAAATTAAAACGCGGTTTTGAATTAAAATATAGTATTTTTACTATTCATTAAAAATGAATATTATCAGAAAAATCCCAAAAATTTACCCAATGTAAATTTTGATATCCTGATTCTAAATAAGAATTTTTTTATCTAAAATAGAATATATACAAGTGACCAAAACTATATTTAATTATAGTTCTCCATCAAATGCGGTAAATTGGCATTTTAAAAAATATTAGAGTATTTATACTTAAAATTGGATTCATTAACATTTTTTGACTCTAACTTTTATTAGTTAAATGTAAAAAAATTTCAAATAATGTATAATATTATTTTAGTTATTTCTATTCATTCCTTGCAATACAATGTCTAGGTGTTACCTACCATTTAAAATAATATCATATTATTATTTTTCAGTATAACTCAACGTTGTGTGCAACATAATATTTAAAAGAAACCCATTGTTGCGTATCAGGTATTCCATAAAACAAAGAATATAATTTAATTTAAATTTATATTTAAATCAAAAATATTAATTAATATGAAAATGTCTTATTTTTTGTTTACTAGGGATTATAAAACAAGGCTGGGTGATGGGTTTCAATTAAGAACTCGAGATAATTTTAATTTATTTTTTGTTATTTTCCTTTTGTACATGTTGTAACTATTATATATTATTGTAAATATATATATCTTGACCATCTAGTGCCATCATCATGAATATTTTGTTGTTTATGTTTAGTGTTTTGATACTATCTTGATGTTTTCTCTTTTTTTGTTTATGTTACTTCCCATAGACATTGTTATTACTGCACATTGACAATTGGATATAATATCTACAAGTAACATTATTTGTCCTCCATGTATAGTTTGTATTCCATGGAATAAAATGATGTTCCCTTTGGAAATCATATTGATAGAATCTCTAGGCAATGATTAGTAGTTTGGGGTATCAATGTGTTACTGTGATAAAGTTATGGGGGTGACTTTGGTTATTTTGAAATTTATTCATTGGGGATAAAAAGGAGTCTAATATTTCTTAAGAGAAGTTTTTAGATAATTTCTAGAATGATTTTTTTATCATTGATTTCTTTAATGGATGATCAGAAAGACATCATCATATTTCATTAATGAAGATCATGTTTGTAAGATATAATTATTTGATATAAGAAAATGTTTTCTGATATTTAATACCATATACAAGAGAATATGGCTCAAGAAATGCATTTCTAGAAATATTTACATCCAAATATCCAAATTCTTGTCACCCGATTTTTAATTCAAATCCTAAGGTGTTGGAATCGATATGGATGTTGAGAAGACATTATGTAGGATCTATTTATCATATGAAATCTGAGTCAATGAAGTTATGTGTTGTAGAGATGTGATCAATACTTAGTTTCCATGCCATAAAAATATGTTTCAATCAATAAGGATTTCATATTATTCTTATTCAGATCATTTCTGTGGATCTATAAGTTCATTGATGCTTACCACTTAGTCCCCAATGGTTTTATATTGTTATAGAAGTAGTGGTTATAAGATGTGAGGAATATTTAATTATATAGTAGTTGACATGTTCTTTTTGTCTCGTTTTAGATTCAATTATGGATACAGTATCTCCAAATGAATCATAAATTATAGGGTGTTACAACTTATGTTCAATATATAAGGTATTTGGTATGTAATAAGAGTCACTATAATATCCCTCATCCCCAGGGATAACTATTAGATCCTAGTTGTAGTGGTGGCCTCAATATACTCTATAAAGGTCATGGGGACATATTTGGTTGGATTCATACCTTCTCTTTTTTATCATTTTTCATTCGATATATGAAGCGATGTATAACATTCATGTCATCTACATTGTTCTCTTCCATGTTTCATTCAGTATCTAAACACATATGTGTTCCACGTACTCTAGATCCAACTTTGAGACAAGAGGTGGAGATGATTCTATTTATCTTATCATTTAATATTCCTATTTGAGTTAGATGTAAACTTTTTAACATGTTTAGAGGCAATGCGTTGGATAAACAGAATCACGTCTCTTGGGGAGAGATCATTTTTTTATCGATACTTCCACATGATACCAAAATTGAGAAGTATTAGTTTTATCCATTGTAAGATAAAGATTATTGCTTCATGTTGTCAATCGTATTATACAACATTAATAGGGATGTTATAGTGCTTGATATAAAGGATAACCATTGAATGGTTTATAGGTGTTTTGAGTCTCAATATTCATTTATGGATGGTTTCATGTTGTTTTTTGTTTAGGATCTACTCATGGTGTTTCACAAGCTGGTAGAACAGTAAACTAATGTACATATAGGTGTTGTGTAAACACTACCCTAAATAATATATATACAATTCTCATTATAAAATATCCACATCATTTACCATTAAATTCATCATAACTAGAACCCTTTATAGGCATACTATTCATTAAATCATTCATCATAACCTTGAGAAGGAAATATAATAAAGGATGAGATTAGATTCTCAATAAACATACAAATTAATTATACCAATAAAAAATCATTATCAACAATAAGATAGAAATAGAGGTGTGATAAGATGATATAAACATTCAATAATCAAACCTAATTGGTTAAAGAGTAGTAATAATGAATCATTGCTTATGTTTTTTTTCAATAAATATTAATAAGAAATGATACGGTCGAATCATAAACAATAATTCATCATACATGACAACAAAACATATCCGTAATTCATATGTTTTTAGAAATTTCAGAAGTATATAAAATCACTTTGTTAGTTAAGGTCCCCTTATATGACTATCATTGTAGAAAAAGTCCCAAAATTCAAATTCTGATATAGTAATTTTGAAAATCTTTTAGCTTTAAATTCCATCCAGTTAACTATATCATTCCATAGGATTTTATTAACTCTGTTTTCTCAGAAGAATTTTCTCAAATATTTCATCTTTATCTAATATAATGGAGAGCTATAATTGACCCACATATAAATGGATAATAATGTAACCTCCCATCCATACTTAATAAAAGAACTATATGTAAATTGTTTTTAATGAAACCTCTCATCCATGAGATATAATTGAACAACCCATCTTTAGTTTATAAAGGAATATTATATCCTATAATAATAATACTTTCTTATTTATTTCTGAAGATCCTGAAAATTAATCATATCATTATATAAAGTACCATGGAATGTATACAGGTTTTCAAAAATATAATTTTC
Source organism: Viscum album (assembly GCA_963277665.1). Classification (NCBI taxonomy): domain Eukaryota; kingdom Viridiplantae; phylum Streptophyta; class Magnoliopsida; order Santalales; family Viscaceae; genus Viscum; species Viscum album. The sequence goes on along the minus strand of OY728148.1, from coordinate 527,424,336 downwards.
TTAATAATTAACCATCCATATAAAATATATTATTCATAAAATTGGATTTTATACAAATAATATCATAATGAACAACAAAATATGTTCTTAAATTTTTTAATAACAATAAAATATCACTGTAACATTCTTCATGAAAATAAAATTTTCATTTCAAAATCAATTCTTAAAAAAATATTAATGAGAAAATTTCTATTATAATTTTACAAATTAATTTATAAATAGGTTCTCATGTAAAATATTATTCATGATGGGGAGGAATTTCGTTCTTGGGGTGTAAATAAAAACATTAAATTGATATACAATTATAGAAAATGTCAAAAGTAATTCATTCAAAAAATGATCTTATGATTCTTATAATATTTTTTAGGAAGATAAAATACTTGTTATAAATTATATTATAAAATAATTGGAGTGTGTATGAAAATTCATGAAATATATTTTAGAAAAAAATGATATGGAATAAAAGGATTTATGACTGAAAAGGAATGTAATGTAGGTTTAATTTAAAAAATATTATTTTGTTCCCTTTAGTTTTTAATGAAAATAAAATTAAAATAAAACATGAGAATTACAAAAATAAAAAATGGAAAATAAAATAAATAAGTTAATAGAGAGGGATATTATATAATTTGAGAAACATATATGTAACCTTAATCAATAACTATAAAAATGATTGTATCATTAAACCATTACATCAGGTTCATATTTCTTCATAAGTACCCTATACTACTATATAAGGCATTAATTTTATTTATAAATTTACCATAGAAACATATTAATAACTATATTTCCATAAATGGTGAAAATATTAAATATTATAACGCATTTATTACTAATTAATCATTATCATCAGTGTTTCTTTTATTGACTACTTTGTTCTTCTTGGATTGTTTTTATAACTGTTATTATCCTTTTAATTTCATCATGGATTATTTATAATCATCTTTTTAATCATAACATAAATATCATATGTATTCATTATATAAATATATCTATCCATTTATATAAATTAGTGATAAAAATTTAATTACAACACTATTCGGAGATGGTCATCTGTATATATACACCAATTATGATTCAATTTTTTTACTGAAGGAAAAAATGAAAGGTAAATATTAACTCAAATTTATAGATTTTTTAATTTTGATAACATATGCATCAAATATCTTAATTTTATATAACATAATAAGACAAAAAAATTATATGTCAAGGAATGCGACATGTTTATTCATGGAGGTGGTAGTCTTCCCAATGTAGGATCTATGATTTCGTTTTTCTTAACAAAAATGTACAGTGAGGTTAAAAATTTATCATTATTATAATAACATACATGTATAATAATGTTACTAATGTTATCATTTTAAAGACATGAAATGAAATTTGTGTAATGATAAAGTGAATCATAAAATAGGAAAAAATAAGGTTTTGTTAAGGACATCTAAATCACATCATCGATTATCTCCTTTGAGAAAGAAATTAATCCATTAATGGTTGTTTTCATGAGAATAAAATAACATATTAATTTTTTCTCAAGGTTTATATAGTATGAACATAGTGCTTTAAATTTTTAAGTCCAGTTTGTTTTTTATTTTTAATAATGGTTAAAAATTAATTTAATAATTGTAAATTTATAATGGGAAAAAATTAAAATATATAACTTAAATACTAAAATTTTAAAAGTGGTTTTATAAATTAAATAAAATAATTTTAAATTTATAATTATCTTTTTATTAATTTTTAGGATTAATTGAAATTTTTCATTGATTTCATTTTAATCCTTATAAACTTATAATGTTATAAATCCATGTTTAATTTTAAATTCATTGTTTTCCAATATACATCAGGAATATATTTCCATTCATTCTAAATATCATAAGCATGTTCCATGGATAAATTTAATGGAATAACTTCTCATTAAAAATTAATTATATATATCTCTAATGATCAGTATGATACCTCTTCTATTGACTCTGAGATACCATGACGTGATACAAAAAGGCTTTAACATTATTTTTTATTTCTCTAACCACACATACTTTTCATACATTATTATTGCATATATATTGTTGATCATTCGATAAATTAAATTTGTATCAATTCCAAAATATCATAGTTCCTAGGCCTTTGAATATTTTTAAATAGATAATACATGTTCATAAATGACATATATCATCTCCCACAATGTTCTCCATAACTATCACACTACATAGAAACATAATTTATAAAACCTATAATAATTATTTGGTGAAAGGAAATGTCATAAAAGGAGTTCTCAAATGACCATTAATGTTAAAAAAGATAGATACTAATAATCACATAAGCATAACATTAGCATAATAAACCGATTATATGAATATGAAATTTGATATCTTCACCCACCATAACATAGATCGTAATATCGAGTCATGAAATAAATACCAGTGGTTCATAAGACATGAATAATAAAATATTCAATGAACATAATCCATGAAATAATAACAATTAAATAATACATGGAGTTATAAAAATAAAAAAATCTTATAATGTGGTGAACATGTATAAATTGGAACATGTTCACTCATTATGTTAAGGACATGAAATAAATCCCACAAATCAACTTATATATTTGAAACTAGGTATATGCATTATATTATGGACATGAAATCCCGGTTTGCAGATAAACATATCGACATGATAGATAAGTCTATACATTAACTTATAGAAATGAAATCCGATTTCAGATAAGAATAACTATAAAAGTAAAATCAGGTTTATGAAGACCACATTTTCCTCCGAAGTTCTCCAGATGTACCTAATTAATTTTTGGGAGATATTGGTCCCACCAATCACATATTTAATATTATATATTCTTGTTCAATAATATCACAATGCATTAATCATCTCAGAACTCATGAATAGAATGTTATTTCAGCAAATATAACCCATTAATAACGAAACACGATTCATCAACATCATTTCATCTTAAAAGTAATCTATAAAAAACATGTATGGTATCCTTGGATCATATCCTGTGTAAAATGTCTGCATTATGAAAGGATTTCATCATAAATGAAAAAATGTGTTTGAATGATCACTTATAATAGTTCTTTAGGTAAGAAACTTCTCTCTTTTAAAATGACATCCCTTTTTTAAAAATATATTCACTTAAAAATGAAAAAATTTATTTAAAAATAAAATTAAGGTAATGTAATAGAAGACTCAAATCATAAATTCATTATTAAATTTATAAATGTAGATAATGTTTCATAATTTTAAAATCCATTTCATCCATATTTTTTTCCTAAAATAAACAAAGAACCTCATTTTGTAAATGAAATAAATATTCCTTCCAATCCACTTATTAAAAAGTAAATCTTGTGTAAAAATGACATTAATAATATAAAATTACCTTAGGAATTTTTTTAAAAAAACCATCCACTTGGAAGGGAAATATTCTCTATATGGGGACATAAAAATATACCATCCTTAATAATGATAAGACTGTGAAATAAACATTCACATCAAGTATCATATTTCCTAATTAAATTCAAAAAAATACATTATAATTGAAATTTATTTATTATATACTTATTCAATATACATATTTTTAAACTACTAGTTATGATATATTTACAACATATTATCACTAGTTTATGAATAATACATTAATAAAGTCGCGGTTATGGGTGATAACATCTTTTTTCCCCAAGAATGTTTCAGTTTAATAGACTGAATTCATATAATTTATCAATAATATAATAATTTATAAAATTTTAATAATGGTTAAAACAACATATATATTAATTATATATATTTATATTTATAATCATTCATGAAAGGTATAAATCCTAAAAATTATTAAACTATTCATCGAAATTTTAGGCCATACATATGCATGAACACAATTTTTTTTTGTTTACTAATGGAATGAAATAAAGGTATATAATAATTCTCCTTCATATGATCATTATTATATCATACATATTCATCAAATTATTCCATATTACAATCCATCTGAAATATTGTTTCGACTGAGGGAAAAACATGTGAAATGCCCGACAATTGATTAGAGAAGGTTGGGTTCTCCTTAATCACTCATATCAGGTGCACCGTTTTTTTTTTTGAAATGCCCCACGGTTCTATATCAATAGTGCATGGACCTGCTTTCCAAAAGAAGGCATTCACTGGGTGATCTGACCAATGATGATTAACAACTCACATTGGTCAAGATGATGGGAAGTTGTGCTCATCACACCCTTTTGTGGGGAACTATTACATGTTCCAAGACTCTCTTATAGATTTAAGACCTATTCATTTGGTCATGAATATTTGGTTTATACCCAGGAATAGTATCCATGGATTACAACTGGATGGAAATGGTAAACTGAACATAGGGATGTGGAGTCATTTAGGCCCGAGGTTTACCATACCTCATTGGGACTAATGACTCCGAGGAGTTTGGACACGTTGAGATGACATGAGTTTGAAGCCTCATAACTGGGCATTTTGGTGTATATTTTCATCTAGGGGGTCAGATAAATACTTGAGTGTTTGGATTGAACTCATGATATAGGCTTCCTACGTATCCTCATGAGAGGAATCAAAATCCACAATGTTCGATGCCACTAGACAAGACAGATCAACTTTTAAGGTCATGCGACAAGGACCCAGCCGTACAGTATGACGTCTTCTAGCAAGGACACCTGGGCGAGAGATTCCCGGTCAAATTTGTTGTGGGGAATATGCCAAAGTAGCCTAGAAGACCCAGGGGATGTTATTTCCTGGGCCTAGATACGGTCCTCCTGGGGTGATGAGGACATGGTCTGAAATTAACGGATTTATATCAGACATAGATATCATTATTTCACCTCAGGGAGGTTTTTTATGTATCTCGGTTGGTCGGGGATCAAAATCCATGTAGTTCTAGGAGATTAGGGCTTACACGTGAGAGTTTTATGTTGTTCGGATTGAACCTCAGGGAGGCATCCTATGTACCTAGTTTATGAAACAGGGATCAAAACCCACATAGTACGTTTTGAGGGGCATGATTGGGTAATACATATGGTTAGTGGCCCGAATTGGGATTGAACCTAGAGGAGTCATCCTACATACCATTTTTAGGAAATAGGGATCAAGACCCACATAGTTCATTTTGAGGGTTTTCATCATGTGAACAGCTTGACCATCACAAATCTCTATGGCCATGTGAGTCATGCTCGGTGTGAGAAACAAGAGAATGAAACATACATGGCAAGCCTCGCACATTCATCCTACCGAGGGAAGGGGAGGAAGATGAAAAGCAGAGGTGAAGGCTGAGACCATTGGACTCTCCTTCTACTTGATGTGGGATGAAGGTAGGAGTCACACAACGGATTAATGAACCTTCCGTGATGAGAGGGGAAGGGCCATTGGATTCCGGTGAGTATGGTGTGGGGATTACTCTGGGAGGGATTCCTGACCACTCCCAAGACTGGGGAGAATTTCTCACCACTTGCGCTCGTCGAAAGGAAACATCAGTAGGGTCCCTTAATCTTGGAAAGTGGAGAGTCACAATGGGGGCTCCCGGGCTCGGAACCTACACTACTATGGGATTGTGAACCCATGAATGCTTTGGGAATCCACCCAAGGGTTGGGGAAACCCCTTTCTCCTCACTTATCGTGGGTATGTGAACTCAAAGTGGCACGCTGATATGCCAAAAATATTCATCATATGGGTCCGGTGTCTTTGGTATAAGCCTTGGCTCGGGGCCGATGAATAGGCCAATGAATGGATTACAAAATATTGGGACGGATTGGAAGGTTTTTATCTAGCTTGGGTAATGGGAACACTGAAGGAGTTTGCGGTCTGTATGGGTGCATGAAAAGTGGCGCCCTTCACATAAGGGGGTTCTACACTGCTAGAGAATCTGTCCGCATACCAGGGTGGTACGCGGACTGATAGGCATCCTCCGTACAAGGGTGGTACATGACTTCGGGGTTGGCCCGCGTACTAGGTTGGTACGCGGTGGAGTCCACGCGAGCAGTGGCGGCCAGGGGAAACGCCGATAGGGGTTCATCGGTCAAGGAATCGCCCACGTAGGATGGTGTACATGGTGCGTCGAATTGAAAAAGGGGCATAAACTCCTTAGTCCACAGGGAGTACATCCGCAAAGGGGCCATGGGTCGCGGTTTTTATTTTATGTTCACGGTTCTCCAATTTGTTATGCGTTTTTCGGTTCCTTATCAATTCATTTCCAGTTTTACCTGTTCTGGTTCGTGAATTGGTACTTCACTGTTCACGAGACCCTAAGCTCTTTCCTCCAAAATCATTCTTTCAGAAGTGAATGAAGTCCAATTAATCGATCCCCCAATCTCCAAACCCTTCCACCCAAATCCGATCGATATGTTTCTTCTCCCCCTCAATGTATTTTTATATAGGGGGAAAAGAGATGTATTTGTGGTCATGTGGCATCATTTGCAGAGGCCCCTGACTGAAAATCTAGTTTACTGATGACTTAGTCAATTCGAAACACATGGGCGGCATCGAATGCACCTCGTCTGTGAACTAAATCGGTTCAAGGGGTACATCGCGGCTGCTCAAGGCTCCTCCTCTATTCCGCGAAAGACAGCATGTGCGATCTAGGATGGTTGGCACGTTTCATGGATGCAGTTGTTCGCGATGGGGCACCGGCCTGGCGCTCGTCCTTCTTCACACCCACGGAGGGGTTCTCACCTCCATTTTTCAAATGACACTGGTCCGTGTTGGGGGAAGCTTGTTGAACCAGCCGCGTACCATCAATGTTGGACCATTACACAGGCTGGTCCATCCTTTTCCAATCGTGAGTATTCTACATGTTTCCCCCCGATCAACTGTGGGAAATTGGGTAGAATCCATTCTAAAATTAATGGGGATTCCCATTATCCTTTGCAGATTTTTGAAGACCCTAAAAATTAATCCCATCTAAATGGGGTCTGATAGGAATGAAGGGGAGGCTATTCCAAGGTAGAGTGGTTCTGAAACATGGATAATTTGTAGTAGAGGAGTGGTCCACAAATCGTTCCTCGTTTGTGCTTGCCTTCACTCGTGGAATAATCTCCAAACCATGAACTAAAACTTTTAATCAATTAAAAAGTAAGTCATGAAGGGTCTTGTAGGAAATTGTTATGTGGTTTCGGATGGTCTGTGGACTGGAATAATCCAGACCTTGAAATTTCATAAGTCATCTGAACATCAACATTTAAATTCGGGATTGAGATTCCGCAGAGCAGCCTGGTTTGCGTCATATTTTTCAATGCTCCACGGGCCAGAGTTTCTCGGACTTCCTCCGTATAGGGCATGTTTGTGGATCTCATCATGATGGCTACATGATGGAGTCCTTTTCCAAATACTTGGTATTTTTGTCCATATTTTATTATTCAAGACTAACCATTTGCCTGATTATTATAATGCATGTATAAAATATGGTTCCTCCTCGACCCGCACTGATGCCTGTGGTCGAGCCTCTTCCAATTGGTCTAGAGAGATGTCAATCTATGATCCATAGAGCTGAGAGCATCAAAGAGGACGCTAGATGACCCATCATTCTCTATGATTTTGTTTTTGAGGAATTTCAATCTTCCAAACATCGGGGCTATCCGTTATCGAATCGTCTTTGGATTTTTTCTTTCGGCCTTCAAGACGACGTCCCAAACCCCCCTGTCTTCATAGGTATTCCGTACCCTTATTTGGATGCATCGACAAAGTGCGCTCAAGCGAACCTCACCCAGTTAGGAGAGATGATCTCTAATTCTGATCCGAAAGAAACTTTTATTTTGATGGGATCCTTTTATACTCAAAGTGATCGATACACTCAGGACTCCTCCCAAGAGGTCATCGTCAAGAGTTTCTCCACCGTGATCAACCTTGTTCGAGTGGATCCTAAGGAAGGATAGATTCCCAGGTGGGATCATTGGTCTGGTGGGATTTTCTCAAATGACTAGGCCTGGGCCTTTTGAGTCCATTATCATTGTCGTGAATTTCTGGAGTTACTAGAAGTGGTAAATTAGTACTCCGTAGTGTGGGCTTCCCAGTTTGTTGTTTACTCACAATCTTTGATCCTGCCTAACTTCCTCAGTCACTGGGGTTCGAGAACTAACACTTTCCACCTAGCCCATGGTGAAGTTAGTATGAGTTTGTGAGACATCTACCAACTAGGAGGGATTCCAACCATTGGTGAGATGTATGAAGAGTTTCTTCCCACTCTTGACGCATGGGACGATGTTGAACAGGTACCTTCATTGGTGAGGGAACTGTAGGTTTTGATGGAGTGGTCCCTGGGCTGGCCCGTGCGCACCTGCTCTCTTATTCCCTACAGCACCTTGATAGGGTTATTTTTTAGGGCCACTAGTCTAGTGCTGAAGGTCAAGCATTCTAAGACTCACCCTTCTAAACAATCACGAACTATCCAAGGTTCCTACTGGGTGGTTCTGGAGGTGGGTGACTATCATTCATGGGGTTATGAGGTGCACCCCAGTGTGCCACCTATGCTCATACTAGAAGGTCGTTTCACCATGTTTTTGAGCGGGTGGATATTCCCATATTGAGATACCATCCCAGGCGTTCGTTCTTGCACCCTTATAATGGAAGATGAGCCGGCAGGAGGTCTCCTGGTGAATCTGTCCAGGCCCACATTGGCTCATATTTACGAATTACTCAGCCACATACAGGAGGGCGTATCACCCTATCATTTTATTGGGCCATTTCAATTATTATATGGGTGGGTAGTGGATCATTGATGCTATTATGAGTATTGACATAACACATTCATTATGCTTTAAACTCTTTGGCCTACCATGCTTGATATAACTGGATTTCATCTAAATTCCCTCAGCTCTTATGAATTCATCAGGCTCTGATTGACTTTTCCCAGTTCTCCTTCACTCCCTAACCTACTCCTTCTGGCGTCATGGTTGACAACTGTAGGGGGATCTTAGAAGAGAATTCTTATATGATTTCACTATGGGATGGGATTTTATCCATGCGGATTGATGGGGTTTCTCTGTGTGAGTTGTATAACCCATATCATTTTTCCTGACAGTTTGGATGCATGCACCTCCAGGTATCCCTTCTCTATCCTCGGGGCTGAGGACTGCATTCGTCCATTCTATATCAGTGGTGGTTGGTGTTGATGCAGGAGGGATCTAGAAAAAGTTTTCCCTTTCCTGACATAGGATCAGCTTCCATCCTATCCTTGGAGTGTGCGAGAATGTGGATAAAGCATTATCCAGATGGAATCCTAGTGAAGGTTGTCTGGGAATTTCCCAAATCGGGGCTCACTGTGGCTACTGTGCTTACCGTACCTTCATCTTCAGCTTTGAAGGAGGAACGATTGATGGCTCGTAGGTCGAATCAGCTTAGGGGATCTTCTTCTTCCAACCCTTCTATTCCCAAAGTCCAGATAGATCCAAACCTTTGGGATGTAAATGAGGATGACCCTATGACTTTGGGCCCCTATGAGGTAATTCCTGATGCTCCACTGATCGATACTGGACATACCAGCTCAACTCCCAATCTTAAACCAGGGCTAGAAGATTCTGACCCTCCAGTCATGGAACCATCTTCTAATGTGCACATGTCTGAGGGTTCATACTTACTTTCTCTAGTTTCTTCCTATGTAGAGGTAAGTCTTGGTATTCATCCGAATCCATGTTCAGGTAGTTGGGCGGGCAGGGCGCTGCATTGGGCGGGGGCCCGAACCATGCTTCATCTGCTGGGGAAAACATTGGTCTTTGAGGTCCACTTTCTAGGACTGAATGGTGTGGTTCTTCTTGGGAAGCACTTTCAATAAGACAGTTCCTATGGAGTAGCTCAGCGTTAAGCCGTCTCAATTGTTTCATTTCCTCTTCCTGTTGGGTGAATCTCTCTTCAATCATAAGTGGCTCGTTTTTATTGAGAGAAGGAGATGGGTTAAGGTTAACCAGCCCTTTTTTGATATCCTTGTTAGAAGCTAGCATAGTAAGTGGAGGTGGGTTAGCTGGAGGGGTATCCTTATTTAGGGCAGCCCTCTAGTTCTGGGTGTGCACACATGATGGTTCTTTGTGAATCACTACCTGAGAAGAACCGTCATCTCATGATCCATCTGAATTTTCATCATCTCTGGTGTTACCCATGGGGTTAACCTCTATGGAGATGATGCATACATATCACAGGGTGAAGGATATGTCATCTTTTAAATTGGAATAGGATCTCTTGCGCCTTTTACTGGTCCTCCCCTTCAAATCTAGTGATTGCTTTCAATCTCTGTAACGAAGTGTGACACAGAGAGTTTTTTGATGCGACATTACGATACGCCTTCCTCTTGATGGGGATGATGATTCAAATGACAAGATAGGGTAAGAACCTCCTCTTCTGACTGTCCTCCCTAGATGCGAGAATACTGATTCTCGCGGGGGAGGTTATTGTTGATGTGGTAAAAATTCTCCCGTCCCTAAGGGATGGGGTTGGCTTCGTTCCTTGGAAGTTGAGACTCTTTCCATTTTTATTGGTCTTACGGGGGAATTTGTCCTTAAAAATGCCTCGAGATTTGCAGGCTAGGGTTGACCCTGGATTGTGGTAGTGGCTGCTGCTATCACTACCTGTGTGATCTTACGTTCCCCCATTTGAGGTTGAACTGGATCCGATGCCGAGTTAACTTGTGAATCAATCCCCTCTGGGGAGGCATGAAATGAATGCTGATTGGCCTCCCTTAGGCAAGAGGTCGGTCGTATGCTTTCAGTGGCCTAATTTAGGATTTCGTGAATGGCTTGTTTTCGTTAGGCCTGACACTTCTAGGACTTACTCAAGGCCTATCTATGTTGGGTGCATCGCCTTTCCTGAACTGGGACCCCACTAGATTGTTGTCTTGACGTGATGACGTTGCAAGATATTATGATGAACGGGTTCTTCTGGGTAGGGAGCGGAGTGAAATGTGGAGCTCCATGTTCTCCCTATCATCTGATATGGACTCATGTCGGAATGTCACCAATGAGGCAGTGAAACTGGTGCAGTGCAAAGTGGCAGGTGAACTCAAGGTTTTCTTTACGCCTCTCAGGTTACGGTTGTCGCGCCGAAGGAAGAGATTGCAGGTCGATGTGATGCAGGAGGTCTCATGCTGTATTGAAATTGTCTACATAACCATCGAAGGGTATGAAGGTTGATTTCAGCCGGTGGAGGGTTGTCCATATATTAGAGTGGATGTCATATACACATTCTTCTGGAAACATTCTTAGTATGTCAAATTTAGAGGTGGTCGTTGACCAAAACATAACTGGTACATAATCTTAGGCTAGTCATTTCCTCAGGTGCAATATGTCATCATACTCCTCCTCTAGTGATTCCTCTACCTGGTCGGCCCAACTGAGATGCTCAATGAGAGTGTGGTCAAGGGAAGTGGGTCCGTTAGGTACTGAATTATCATGTCAGTGATTCTGAGGTGGTTCAGAAGATGAACGTGGCCCCGGACAGTATCATGATTGAAGAAGGGTTTTGTGGGCGACTAGCTGTGAATATTACATTCTTGATACCTTCCTTCTAATTTCCTCGGCATATGAGGTATTTTCTGTGTTTGATTCAGTTGGGGGAGGACCTTCCTGTTGATATGATATGTCACAGTAGGGAGGACCTTCGCAATGGTAGCCGAAATGGCGACGACTACCATTATAGCTGCTGCAGGGAGAGAATATGCAGGGTATACCCTAGGGAGGGCCTTCTTGTTGATCGACATCTAGGAAGGGAGGGCCTCATCTATTTTTGTCGTAATGGAGAGGGCTACCATAACTGCTTGATGCCTCACGGCATAGAGGACTTTTGGAGTGAAAACCTGGGGGAGGTCCTCCAAGGCGTGGCGCCGCAAGGGGAGGACCTTCTTGTTGCTTGGGGCCATTGTGGGGAGGACCTTGTCAACTACTGTCATCATGGTGAGTATGACCATCATGGTTTGACGTTCGATGTGTATCATGTGTAGGACCTTCAATACAGACTACGACAAGGGGAGGACCTTATTGTTTCATGGGGCCATTACGAGGAGGGCCTTCGCAAGGACAACCATGGTGGCGAGGACTACCATCGCATCTTCCGAAATGGTGAGGACCACCATCACAACTTCCGTAGGGATAATTTCTGTAGGGTACACTCTATGGAGGGCCTTCAGAATATACCGAAACGTGGGGAGGTCCTTCTCGTTGCTTGACGTATCTATGAGGAGGACCTCAATTATCAGAGTGGTGAGGAATACCATCATGATCTGATGCCTGGCTGCGTGGAGTGTCGTTGCAATGTTACCCTTGGGGAGGACCTTCAGGGAATTCCACGACAAGGGCAGGGGATTCTTTTAATGATGAGACATCACTGCGGGGAGGACCTCTGCAGTTTTGACTACAATAGCGAGGACTACTACCATAATCTGTGGTCCCACTGCACAGAGAGTGTTTATAGTGTATACCCCAGGGAGGACCTTCATGGTGGACCGCAACAATGGGGGACTTCTTGACACTCGATCCTCTGGTCACGTAGAGGTATTCCATGACCCGCATCAAAATAGGAGCTGTCAATATGGATCATTATATGCCCGTGGGGGAGACCACTGCAGGTGCATTGTGGAGGACCTTCAGATCTGCTGGTAGTGACATTGTGGGGAGGACCTTCGCAACTGCTACTGCCGCTCCCATAATATGGTAATGGGTGGGCAGGGTTCTAAGACTTCGACATGTGCTAGTGGCATTGGGAACCCCAGCTTCTAGCAGAGCGGATTCATTAACCGGCTCTTTATTTTCATGCTGCATTCGGCACATTTGGGGCGCTTTCTTTCAGAAAGTGGGGACCGTCTTCTATAGATAATGACCATCACCAATGGGTCCATTTCTAATTGGGTCTCATGATGCTTCCTGGATATGATGGCGAACATATTGACTTTTAGTAGGGATATATGTCTACTCTGGAGCATCCACTGTGATGGAAGGTGTCCCCAAGTTGGAACGAGTGAAGATGCTCAATCTGGTTGCCCTCGTATCGCGAAACCTGTCCGACAACCCTCCTGGTCGGAAGCAGGGATGCAGATTTGCTTCGAGGGGGCTATATCATCTCATAGATAAGTCGCCTCAATTGGGGAGACGAGCTCATGGGACCGGGTCCTTATTGTTTCCACTGATGCAATTACATTCTGGAAAGTCTACAATTTATGATCTAGGATTGATTCCTGCTCCTCCATCATTTCTAGGATATGTAGAGAGACATCATTGTCTGGAAAGGGTACGAAGGCCCATTCCGATATCAGAGTAAGAATATCCTGCTCCGGTCCTCTGGTGGTAAGTGGGTACTGAATATTCTCCTGTGTCAGGGTAGGTGGACGAGTCTTCCCCTATGTTGCGATATGCCGTATTATCTCTCTGTTTTCCTCCACATCGGGATGGCAGACATTACTTTCATCCTCAGGGAGGTGGACCTACATATGTCATCTCCCCACCATATCGAGTCGGTGGATTTAGTTGGAAGAGAGATGTTCCCACCTATTAATTTACACAACATCTTGATGGTGGGCTTTTCTGATCGCCACCACATTTGGATGGTAGGTGTCGGGAGATTCTTCTTGGAGCTGGCCCTGTAGAAACTGGGTTTCCACCACGGCCGTTTGGTGGGATTTATGACCCTGGGTAGGGAGAGGTGCTTGCTGGGTAGGTGTCGTCATATGTGAGCGATGGGCTTGATGGAGCTCGAAGGGGATTCGCGCCTGCTCATATGATGCTTCCATGTCTGGATGGTGGACTTTGGAGGAGTGGAAAGGTGTATGTGTCTACTCGCAATATGTCACCGTGACTAGGCAGTGAAGCTTCTCCCCCGGGACTTGGGTGATGATCGGTCCCTGGTTAGATGTCTTCTACCCTCTTCTGGCGGACCGAGGGGCCAGAGCTTGAGGAGAATGGGCCTAGATCCTTGGGGTGACATCCTCCTTAGCGTGAGGATATTGAGTTGCGGCATAACCACGACGACGTCTTCTAGCGGGGGCCTCAGAGTGGAACCCCTATTCATCAGGGATGGAGTCCTCAATGTCGACCTCATCTGGATCCCTAATATAAAATAGGTATGCGTTGTCTCATTCCGTGGATAGAATCCTTAAATATTTTGAGATGGTAACATGAGACGACTGGAACTGCTTTCGTGGCCACTGCTAGGCAGGCGACCGACAAGACTTGGCAGATTGGAGGAATACATGGCTGCCTCCACCGTCGGGAGTGTACTGTTCAAGTGGTACTCTAAGATAAACACATCCAAGACCCAACGTTGAAGAAGCTGAGTATGGGACGGGGTCCTGAATTGGGGACTATGTCCGGTCATTTTGTTGTTTGAAGTACGCGTCTATGAGTTCCTCCGGGATGTCATTGGATCAAAGGGAGTTCTGATTGGTACCTGTAAAATATTTTTATCAAATAAAAATAGAAAAACCGTCAAAGAATAATCTCATAATCCCATGTGTAATTAATTGCATTTCTTGTCCCTCCATAGGAGTACAAGGGGGAATAGGGTGGGATTAGGTTAATTCTGTCATGCTTGGTTAAAGATTCAAGTCGGGTTCACCATTATTATTTCGACCGATGGGAAAAGTGTGAAATGTCTGACGGTTGATTAAATAAGGTTGGATTTTTCTTAATCACTCATATCAGGTGCACCTTTTTCATTTCAAAATGCCCAACGGTTCCACATCCATGGTGCAAAGACCTTATTTCCAACGGCAGCTGTTCGCTAGGTGATCTGGACACCGATTCTTAAGAACTCACATTGGTCAATAGGATGGGAAGTAAGACTCATCTCACCCTTTCGGGGGGAATTATTTGGTGTTTTAGGAATCTATTATAGATTTAATACGTATTCATATGTTCTGAAATCTTTGGTTTATACCCATTCAAAGTATCTACGGATTACTCCAATTTGGAAATGGTCAACTGAACGCAGGGATGCAGAGTCATTTAGGCTCGAGGATTACCATTCCTCATTGGGATTAATGAATCCGAGGAGTTGGGAATCATTGAGATGGCATTGGTTTGAAGCCACATAACTGGGTACTATGTAGTTTTTTTCTTCTAGGGGGGACAGATAATGACTTAGTCGTTTGTATTGAACCCATGATATGGGTTTACTACGTATCCTCATGAGAGAAATTAGAATCCACGTAGTTCGGTGCCACGTGACGGGACACGTCTCCTTTTATGGTTGTGCAACAAGGACCCAACCATACAGTTTAATGTCTTGTGTCAAGGTCGCCAGAACGAGGGATGCCCTGTCAAATTTGGTGTGGGACTTACACTATAGCGGCCCATAAGACCTATGAGAAGAGATTTCCTGGGCCCAGATACTGTACTACTTGGGTCATGAGGATATGGTCTGAATGTGATGGATGTATATCAGACTTAGATATCAGTCTTTCACCTTGGGGAGGTTTCCTACGTATCCCGGTCTGTTGAGGATCAAAATCCACCTAGTTTTTTGAGATTAGGGCTTAAACGCGTGAGTTTCCTGTTGTTGGGATTGAACCTCAGGGAGGCTTCCTACGCACCCTATTTTGGAAATAGGGATCAAAACCCATGTAGTTCGTTTTGAGGGGTATGATTGGGACATACACAAGGTTAGTGACCAGAATTGGGATTGAACCTTGAGGAGGCTTACTACGTTTCCTGTTTAGGAAACAGGGATCAAAACCCACATCGTCAGTTTTGAGGGTTGTCGCCATGTGGACGTCGTGACCATCACAAATATCTAAACCCACATGAGTCATGATTGGTGTGAGAAACATGAGAATGCAACAGACGTGAAAAGCCTCGAAATTTATATCTACCGAGGGAAGGGGAGAAAGGCGAAGAGCGAAGGAGATGGATGGGACCACTGGACTCTCCATCTCCCTGACGTTGGAGGAAGGTAGGAGTCGTGTAGCGGAGTAATGAACCATCCGTGATGAGAGGGGAAGGGTCATTGGCTTCAAGCGAGGATAGTGTGTGGATTAATTCAGGAGGGATTCCCGGCCACCCCCGGGAGAGGGGAAAAGTGCTCACCGCTGGCACTGGTTGAAAGGAAACGCGAGCGGGGTCCCTCAATCCTGGAAAGTGGAGAGGCACAAAGGGGACTCCCAAGCTCGGAATCTGCATTACTGTGGGAATGTGAACCCAGAAATGCTTCGGAAATCCGCTCAAGAGTCGGGGCAACCTTTTTCTCCATGCCTACAGTGGGTATGTGAACTCAAAGTGGTGCACTGATGCACCTAAAGGTTTCATCATATGGATCCAATGGCTTTGGTCGAGGCCTTGTATCAAGTCCAATGAATAGGCCAATGAAAGGATTACGAAGGATCGGGCCGGATTGGAAGGGTTTTATCTGGATCGAGGAATGGGAACACCGAAGGGGTTGGCAGGCCGTATGGGTGAATGAGGAGTGGAACCCTTCGCCTAGGGGCGTGCTTTGCGGTGGGAGAAGCAGTCCGCGTACCAGGGTGGTACAAAGACCGATAGGCATCCAGTATACCAGGGCGGTATGTGCCTTCAGGTTCGGCCCGCGTACCGGGTTGGTACGGGGTGGAGTCCGTGCGAGCAATGTCGGCCAGGGGCGACGCCAGTTGGGGGTTTTCCAGCCAGGGCTTCACCCACGTAGGAGTGTGATATGCAGTGTGTCAGATTGAAAAAGGGGAATAAAATACCATGTCCACATAGAGAACATCCGTGGAGGGGCCATGGCTGGCGGTTTTTATTTTAAGTTCTTGGTTCACCGATTTGTTATGCGTTTTTTGGTTCCTTATCAATTTGTTTCTAGTTTTACCTATTCTGGTTCGCGAATTGGAACTTCGATGTTCGCGAGACCCTATGCTCCTTCCTCCAGAATCCTTCTTTTAGTGGTCAATGTAGTCTGATCAATCGATCACCCAATCTTTGAACCCTTCCACCCAAATTCGATTGATCCCTTTCTTCTCCCCCTCGATGTCCTTTTATAGAGGGGGGAAAGAGATGTATCTATGGTCATGCGGCACCTTTTTCGGATTCCCATGACTGAAACCCCAGTTTACAGATGACTTGGTAAATCCGCAACTCGCGAGGGGCATCGAATGCACCATGTCTGAGAACCAAATCGGTTCGGGGGGTAATTTGTGGCCACGCAGGGCTCTGCCTCTGTTCCACGAATGATAGCACATGCGGTCTGGCCTGGTTGGTGCGTTTTGTGGCTCGGGTGCTTCGCAATGGTGGACCAACCTGGAGCTCGTCCTGCTTCGCGCCCGTGGAGGGGTTCCTGCCTCCGTTTCACGAACAACGCTGGTATGTAGAGGGGGTGGCGTGTTGAACCAGCCATGTACCATAAATGTTGGGTCGATACGCAGACTAGTCGGTCCTTTTCCAATCTTGAGTATTCTTCATGTTGCCCCCCAGTCCTCTGGGGGGAAATTGGGTCAAATCCTTTCTCAAATTAATTGGTATTCCCATTCTCGTTTTCGGATTTTTCACGACCCTGCAAATATAAATGAAAAACTAATTCCATCAGAGTGTTAACATGGTTATACATATGAACACACACACAAAGTTATCATTTCCAAAAAGATTGGATGATATAAAGGTAGACCTGATATTATCATTTTGTAAGTATAATTATTTCATAATTATAAAATAGTAACATTAAAAACATCAACATTTTTATCCAAAATAAATAGTTATGAAAAATTATTTGTATTGCAATTTGGAGATGGTATGTTATACGTAGGCATGAGTTAAACGTTCACTTATTCATTGACGGGTAAGAGGATGGATAATGTTACTTTAATAATAATAATGAATTTTTATAATATTTATGAAATAATATTTATAATATTAGGATAAATATCATAATAATAGAATGGGTAATGAATTGTTGATAAAAATTTTATTCGTTAGAGAGATTATCAGTTCATTGAAATTAATCATTTTAAATCTCCTCAAAAAGGAGGATAGTGTTTGTCTATTGGGAATAATAGAAACCATTGAATTTGGATAAGTAAGAACATGAGATAATTTTCTTGGGTATAGTTGATATAGAAGGCTTAAAGTGTGGTAATGATGTGAGGAAGGATATGTCCTTTTATAATTTAGGTGAGGGTCTTATTTGGAATCTCCTTTAAAATTAAAATATAAAAAGATTATTCTCAATGAAAATCCATCCAGATGTATGTTAATTAGAAATTAAGGTAGGATGTGATTGAAATACCACCATTAAATGAAATTTTTATTGGTTTAGATGATATTTTGAACCATATCTTTTGGTTTAACCCCCTCTTTAGTGTATTTAAAAATTAACTATTGTAACATGTTTTTCACTCATACAAGGTTGAAATTGTACATTCAAAGAAACTATTAAAAAAATGGATAAATAATGAAATATTATTCCATATATTATCTCCTTTATCCTAATTATATTTTTTAGTATTTTTTAATATTTTAATAAAATAATATTTTCATAATATATCGTTATTATAAATTTTCAAACTATTTATTACATTAATATAAATAACAACAAAAAAATCTATTTAAATCACTAAAATATTTTAAAATATTTCTAAAATTTCATGGTCTAAGAGGGAATTTTTGTATTAGTTTAATTATCTAAAATTATAACACTTAGAATATGTTTAATATAATTTATTTACTTTTTTCATAAATTGAATAATTATTGAATCAATATTGTGTAAGTGTTTAATCTAGTAATTTAATTCATCAAAATTAATAGAAATTAGAATTTGGAATATAATATAATTAGGGACATAATTACTATTATGATTCATTCATAACTAATTTTTTTCTATATAAACACATAAATAAAATTGAAATCAAAGAGATTGATATTTTCTCACTTCTTTTATTTTAAATAATATACATGTAATTTATGTAGATATATTTTTATTAAACAACTAACATTTTTTCCAATAGTGATATGGGAAAAATTTACTTCATCCACTAATAATTAAAATGAATAATTATTTCCTTTCCACTTAATTTTATCCTTGTTTTTTTTAATTCACCCTTTACATAGATATTAAATTTTACCATGATTATTATTCATTTTTATGAAAAAGGGGAATATTTACCCAAATTTGAACTAAATGATTATAAATATTGAATAATATTTTCAATATTCAGTTTAAGTAATTTATAAAAAATATATTTAATATAAATATGGAATATGAAATGAACAATAGTTTTTAAAAAAACATGTTTCCAAGCACCAATGTGAATTTATAGTAAAATCAAGCATTATAATGTGTCTGATTAAGATAATGAGGTTATTTAAAATGAAATAATACATACTTTTCATTTTAATAATTTTTAAATCATAAATATGGATTATATTACTACAAATAATTATAGTTTTATAAAAATCCACACTTTTCACTATTCATAAAAAATCAATCTTTTAAGAAAAATAATAAAACGTCACCAAAATATTATTATCATATGTAAATAAAAAATGATTTTAATTTTATACAATATCTTATATAAATGTTATAAAATTAATTATAAGAACTTATCAAAAAAATAAATAATTATTCTTTTTTGTAAATAACATATTTTTGAACAATAATATAACATTACTATAAATTTGGTGACTAATTACAATGTATTTATTTTGAGTATGTAATTTTTATATAATATATAAAGTAGTTATTCCTATTCAAATAATACATTATAAAATATAGGTAATAAAAATAATTTTAATAATATATCATGGTCCTCTTAAACATGGAGTTATAGGAAACCCAGGCTTTTGATGAAGTAAAATTTATGTGAAGGAAAAAATTAATAAAATATATGTGTGTTAAAATTTTCTATATATAGATAATTACCTAATTTATTTAATTTCTTCAACATCATCATATATTTTCAGGGTTATACACATATATCCATATGTAGTTCATATAGAACCATTAGAATCCTTGAGTGAATTTTATTATAGAATGAAAACATGTTTATATGAAGCTGTTGATCCTGAAAACCATTGAAATTTAAAGAATAATATAACAACATATACTCTGGGGTTTGAATGGTATTCTATATTTTACCATCTTTTTGAGTATGAAAATAAGTATTATAACCCAACTCTATATCAAGGTATTATTGAGGACTTCTATAGAACATCAATGTAATTCTTTGATCAAGGTTAGATATAATAGATTTTGGTTCTCTAGGAAACCATACTAATTAATTAATGTATAACCTCGAAATTATGTCATTGTATAAAGCATCTCAGATATAAATAAAGTGTGATTATTTGATAAGGTGATTTACTATGAATAAAATGACATTTTGAGCATTAAATTTTTTAGAGAGTCTGATGACAAAAAATGTGGCGTTGTTTTTCCATTTCCATTCTGGTATGAATAATTATGCTAAAATAACCTTATTATACTATCTCCCAGAATTGAAATTATTACATACCCTGAATATATATATATATATTATCTATAAAATTTCCCTCAAAATTATTTGAAAAAAAATTGTTGCTTCATATCTATATATGTCTTTAATATTATTGGATGAAAAGAGAATGATGAAATATTAGCTTCTACCTATAGTTACTTCTTCGTATCCTATATTATTAGGAATAATTCTCAGTTCTGAATCCATATAGTTCATTTAAAATCAATTCTCTACCCAATAAAATTTATCGCATTATTTTGTATCTTAACATCATCTTATAGAACTCTTTAATCATTATAGATATATTGTTGAACACTAATTATTAAATTTTATGATTTCTACCCTTCAGTCAATATTTCAATTTCCACACTATAAAAATAAATTAATATTGGATTTTCTATGATACTTATCCTAGTTATGATGGTGTGATCCTCCCAAATAAATAAATTAGACACCTGGTTCACTGTTCAAGGTTAGGAATGCATTGATAAGTTAAAAAATTAATCAACTCCAACCATATTATCTAAATCATAAAACGATCATTATAGGTTAATATATACATTTTACCTTTTTGATACATATATACGCTATATAATTTCCCATAAAGATAATGCCTCCATATCAATATATAAATGATTATAGAAAGTTAATACTAATCATGAATAATGTAATTTATATAATGAGTATTCTATTTTCATATGACATAAGATATCATTATATCATTAAATATAAGAACACACAATATCCCCTTTATCTATTCATCTCTATAAATCACAAACCTGTTTCCACTATAGGGTAATGTGGTACATTTTCACTATCCAACCTTCACATCCATTATGTATAATTTTTCTTTAAAGTCATCAGTCTAGATGAACATAAATCTCGTCCATGTTACATTGGGGAATGGATTATATAGACATTAAAAATCATTCACCATCTTTCAATAATATCCATCCAATCCAAGGAAAAAAATATATATTACACATATTTCATACGACTTCTCAATAAATGATGAATTATATATTATTTGAATATGTAGTAATATAATCGATAATGTATACCCCAAACTGATCATGGTAATCTCTAATGACTATTCCTTAAATCCAAAAAGGAATAAAGGGAAGTATTATGAAAAAAATGGAATTACTATAGATTTTGTTTTTTCTTTTTCTCAATTTTTAGGATATCATGGTATTGTATTCAATTTTGAACATTTGTTGATAATTGCTAGTTCAATTGTCAATAATTTAAAAATATTGAGATCCACATAATTTATAAAAAAATCCATATGGGGAATAGTTTTCTTAATTATTATTGGGATCTTATTGTGTTCCAGATTAAAAATATAGAGTCTCTTTGATCTAATATTATTCATATTATAATGAATAGGTTCCCCACCATGTGACAGACTAGGAAGAATATATCACTTATAAATACTTTACTATACATTCTACATGAAATATGTAACTCAGTTTGGTTCATTCTATATGGATTCATAGTAATATTTTTTTCCTTAGGTATGAGGTTTCTTGAAAACACAACAATATATTTCATAGAAAGTGTTAGAAAATCTTATTCCATCTTAAATTTTACTTCACATCTTTTGAAAATGATATTGGATTTATATTATACAATATAATCCATGGGCATAATCAAATGAAATTCAACTAGAGAAAGAATAATTTTACTTCTAAAAAAACATTCCCAAAAAATCTATTTGGTTGGAATCGTAGAAAAGAGATGTAATGATAATAACATTATAAGTTATTAATACCGAATTAACGTCTAATCGATGAGGTGTTAATGTTAAATGATTATAAAATTCTTCATATCTAAAATAGAGTGTATAACCTCAATAAAAAAAGAAATAAACAATAAAATAGTGCATTATAAGTGCATAAATCACATATTCATTATCACGAATCACATCAGTAATTATGGTCATATGAGATTTTCCATTATCTATTGGATTAATATTTTTCTAATAATGATAATCGTTATTAAACCTTGGATTCAAGTAATTGTTTTTATAATGTCTATATCCCTTGTATTTGAAAAATATGAGTTTGGTTAGTGCACTCAGATGCGATTTTTAATCATTCATTACATTAATAGGACTCTTCACATAACATCTACACATTATCTCTCTATAACCAACTTTTTTCACACATAAATAATTTATGATTCCATTTAAGATAACTTACTCCAATATTCATTACACAGTACTAGAATACAGGAAAACTCATCATCTTATATTGATGGCTTTTTTAATTAGAATTTACTATAAATTATATAATTTTTTATTATCAAAAACATGATATTTATGTATGGAAATAATCTTTATTTCATCTACGATAGAACATATAATGATTTCATAATATCTAGGTATTTATATTATAGTTAATTACATATAAATACATCATTATAGGCCAATAAAAATTGACAAATCCTACATTCTTGTTCAATGGTAATACTAGAAAAGTTTATCACATGTCATTTAAAAGTTTCCTCATTTGTACCCAATAATTTATCTCCCTTTTTATTATGATCAAGGAATGAATTCTCTATTCTAATATGAGTAAAAATAATATTTTACATATGGAAATATAATCTCATAAATCGTCTCACTCCTTAGAATAAATTGATTCTTATAGACACAAATTCATTACAAAATTACACAATTTATTGGACTCCCACTCCATTAAATAAATTTCAATTATAACCTTTTAATGTACTGAGAATTATAGAAAAAATAACATTTTCATTGGTACTAATATATTTACCATCAATTAGGACATAAGATGACACACCAAAATATGGTGTATCTTTCTTCATGGAGGGATAAACAATATGATGTTTCATTCTATACTCATTTGTAAGATTGATATAATTTATAGTGGTATAAATTTTTATATGTATAGAAAAGTTATTTATCACTCTAGAGAAAAAACCATTGGTGTATTTGGAGTAAAATATTTAAATTTATTTTCACATTAATAGTTAACATGGATTATTTTGGTTCTATCAATTGGAAAAAATAAAAAGGCACCATATGGGGAAAAAACTCTCCGTTGGAAATCATATAATCTTGAAAATAATTTATATTTTGTGTAAATATTTATTAAATATATTATAAATATGAAATTTCATGTTTAGACTAGATCATATATGCAAATTGTCTTCAAATATCATTCAAAATGGATCTTAAATAAAATTTAAAATAAAAAATAATATCTGCTTGATGTTCCTATCCATGAATACAATCTAAGTCCCACCAATTTTACACTAGTAAAAATTGATTATATTCTCAATATTCTAAATTTATAATTTTTCCCTAAGATACATATTTTTCACAGTCATATCCACTACCTAGTATATATAAATATGTGTATTTTCTAGGAAATTTTAATCCTATTATTTAATATAATATACGGTGGTCTCTTAAATAGAGTTTTATGTTGAGGGTTCAAAATAAATTTTTCTCATCTATATCTAAAAAAGTAAGTAAATATTTCAATGATTCCAACTATAGTGACCCATACATTTTATACATTAATGGTACATCTTATTATTGGAATATTCATTACATATTAATTCGATTCAGAAAACTTTTTTAATGTTTTCGTTTTTCTTGAATTATAGATATGAAAAAAACTGAGTGAAAAAATTATCTACAACATATCCACCTTATTTCTTCATAACTAGAGCCTTGCTTATACATGTCATAATTTGAACATTCAATAAAAAACTAGGCACAAAATAAATATTGAAGGGTGAGCTCAGATGATTGGTTAGGGTAAATATTTGAGATATCAATTAACAATCCTCATTGATTACAGGATAATAATAGGTGTATTAGAACATGATGAAAACCAACAACATGCATAACCAAGTAGTCTAAAATAATTATTCAAAAAATCCAAATAAATGATCCATAAGAGGGAATAATCATGGATAATAAATCTCAAACCATATGAAAATTACATATGACTAAGAAATAAGTTTTTTTTCATTCAAATAAGAAATGCAGATCACTTCCCTATACATGGTTCCTTCCCAATACTATAATTATATAAGAATTCACTAAATTAAAATTCTATAGTGCACATTTGAAACATTTTTTAGGAGTAACTTCCATCCATTTAAAATTATCATATTTTATGATTTTATTAAAAATATCATCTCTTAATAATTTCAAAATTTCATTATTATTACAGAATGAAGTGGTGGGATAAAATGGACCAAGCCATCATTGGTTTATAATGTAACCATTCATCCCTGTATTATTATGGAACAACATATCCATGGTTTATATCTAAACCATAAATAATTGTTTCTTAATGGCACCACATTTCACATAATCATAATCCATTAATATATATTCTCAATTTCATCAATCATTCATCAGATCATAAGATCATAAGATATGAAAATAAAATTGTTTTCATTAAACATTCATCTTCATAATCCTAAAAAATATAGATAAATAATTTTGTGGGAAACAATATATCATATTTTGTATTGTCCCAACCCGGCATACCCACAAACTGGTAGCGAACTGGTCGCCACATGACCTCAAGCATGTCACCCCATAAACCAGATGCTGCCGAATAGCAGCGAGGGCCTATAAATATTCAGTGGAGAGACTATGACCTCATAGTTTGAGTGCATCGTGGTAACAAATAGTAAGCCCAGACAACAATAGAAGAAGTTGTAATCAATAATAAACAGAACAATTTTTTGTTTATCACAATATTTAATATTCATTGTTTATCCACACAAAAGAATTCTCATGTTATCATTATTATACTTCTCCCATTTAAATAACGTTATCATTCCATAATTGAAAGAAAAAATTAAATTTCCATGTGTTTAATTCCTTGTTAACACACCCATATATGTCCATTTTACCATTCCACAATCATACACCCATGAATGTCGATGTTAACTTTCCTTACTCACACATTAGAAATGTCTCTGACTCCATTCCATACTCACACCCCCATGAATGTCCATGTTCCATTCCAACCTCACACAACAAAAAATGTCCATGTTACCATTCCAAACACACACACCCATGAATTTCCATGTCTCTATTCCATACTCAAGAAAAAATAAATTTCCACGTCACCATACCATACTCACGCACCACGAATGTCCATGTTACAATTACATACTCATTAACCCATGAATTCCTATATTACAATTCCATAATCATACACCCATGAATTTCAATGTTACTATTCCATACTCACATACCCATGATTGTCTATGTTACAATTCACTGCTAGATAATATAAATATTTCATCATGTTATTATAAAAATCATTCACCTTACTAATACAATAATTAGATATACACAATAAGTCATTTAGATAACTCAAGAATTAACTAATCAAAACTATAACATTAATTATTTTAACCATTAATTAATCTCATCAATTTTTATTGTTAATTTAACAATTCACTAGTGAAAAGGAAACAATCTCAATATCACAAAAATAATACTACAATTAATTATCATATGACAAACATCTCAATATTAGCTAATTAATTCATTAAATATTTTTCTTAAGAAAACCATCCCAATATCACATTATTAATTAATTAATTAATTATCTCTAAAGCATCTATTTCAATATCATATAATTAAATTCAAAAATTAATTATCTCAAGGAATCCATTTAAGTATAACATAATTAATTCGTAAATTTATTATCTCAAAATATCCCAAATCAATATCTCATAATTAACCCCTGATCAATTATCTGAATTATAATATCATAAAACAGAACTAATTAATAATTATTTATCTCAACATAAATAGTTAAATATCTCTTAATTAATCCCGTAATTAACTATCATCTCAAAACACATAATTAATTCATAATTAATTATTTCATCTTAACCAAATAAATATCTCATACTTAAAAACCCGATTAATTATAATAAAAAATCACATAATTAATTTATAATTAAATATTTCAGCTTATCAAATTAATATCTTATATTTAGTCCCCTGATTAATTATTATCTCAAAACAAATAATTATTTCATAATTAATTATCCCAAATTACCCAATTTAATTTCATAGAATTAATCCATCGATTAATAATCATCTCAAAGTACATAATTAATTCATAATTAATTATCTCAATTTAACTACATTAATTATTCATAGTTAATAACCCAATTAATTATCTATTTTACACTATCAAATCCTATAATTAATTCATAAATAAGTGTCGCATTATCCTTATAAACAATTTAATACATCATTGCAGACAACATTAAAAAATTAGTAAAACAAAAAAAATGTATTTTATTAATAAGTCTATGTTTAGAACCTTTCTTCATGGAATTGGTCAGGAGAATGCTTTTTAAATCTAAGTGTAATGCGCTCAAACACCCTCACATCCACAATATTGTGTGCGCGTACTAGAAATTGGTTGCCTCACCCTACAATGGTAATTGACACCAAGAATTAATGTGGTGAGGACCACCACACCTCCAACTAATTCACCATAACCCAAATACACCATAAGTATCCAGTTTAAAGGGTACGACGCTAATTAATGGGTTTATAGCCTTACCCGAAAATAATGGGGATGAACCAAATCAAGACAAACTGCCACACCTTTTGTGGATGATGTCATAATAAAACTGAATGGATCCCGAGACATCTTATGAACCACCTAGGATTAGAAGATACCAGAAATTTGGGTTAATTCTCAACCTTGGGATTCATCCCAATGAAACACAGGCAAAGGAGAGTCAACACAGGTGATGCAAAGAATGAAACATCTTGATAAGAATGTACCATGTTGTGAAAACCAACTTTTGTGAAGACTTTGGGAGGAGATAACTTGGTGAAGATGAATCCAGAGAGGAGTGTGGTGTGCCACCCATGGGTGTTGCACCATGGGTTCGTCACGCCCCATGTATGAGGTGGGAGAGGTGAACCTCCTTATTCTTTTCTCCCATAAGTAAATTCAAATTTTAATTTTAATATATAAAAATTAATATAATATTAAGTATTATAATAACCAATATATTATTATTGTTACCTATTAACGTAATACATTTTCAATAATCCTCTACTACCTAATTACTCATAATTTAATTAAATCTCTCTCCAAAAAATATAATTAAATTTAATATCCCACTAACCATTATTTAATTAAATTCATCCAACCACATTCTAATTAAATCAATTCCCCCATTCAATTCCATTTAATTAAATACTCTCCATCACAATTTAATTAAATGATATCTCCTTTATCCATATTGTAATTATTTAAATAAATTCCTTTGGATTTAAACTAATTAAATAAAATCTAAGTTTCACATTATTTAATTAAACTATTTTTAACATGAATTAAATTAAAAAAATCTCAATTTCACCATCATTTAATAAAATTTTATAAAACTCAATTTAATTATATAAATTCTCCCATTGAACACCGTTTAATTAAATTCCCTCCAACACAATTGAATTAAATGAATTATACATTCTCCATATCACCCTTATTTAGTTAAATTATATCAATATTAAATTAAATAAGTAAAAACACCATTTCACTTTATTTAATTATATTTTTTTTCAATTTAATATAATTAAATTAATTTCCAATTCATCATCATTCAGTTAAATTATCTCAACATTAGTTTAATTAAATAAATTATCCCATTCACACAAATTAATTATATTTATCATAATATAGAATTTATTTAAATAAAACCCCAACCCGCATAATTTAATTAAATTCCTTTTAATTGTGAATTTAATTAAATTAATTAACCTTTTACATAAAACATTGTAAACTGCACAGTTTGACTCGAACTGTCTGACAGACCATGGTTAGACTATGTGTTCGCTACTAGACAACCATTTAAATAGGAACAACACACCCTCACGGTTTGACTAACACTTTGTAGCATGTGCATACACCTCTATCGGGTCTTGTGCTCCCAAAACCCATTCAACAATCTACGAAACTCTCGAAACCTTAACACAAGCCTGATATAAACATGTTTGAAAGATCCATCTCATGAAAATTCAACCAGAATCTTTCGTTTAACACCAAACCACTGTTAAAATGTAAATGCTCTAATTCTTTTTTATAACCTGATTCAAAAATAAAATACTTTACAATATACCCACCTTAATAACTTCTCGTTCGTGAGAATCCATAAAGATCTACTACAACACCATCCAACCAAATAAAGTTAAGAATTCTAATTTTAAAGATCGAGTTTCATTTCCAAATGCCCAATGCTCCTTTAACCATTTTAGAACCCCATTCCATGACTCTTTCCTTGAATGAAATCCCCATCCCAAGAAACCCATAACCATAGATAAACTGGAGACATGAATATAAAACAAGTTCAACACCAACCGATAGTAATACAAATCCATTACTCATCTTCTGGAGATCTAACCAATCAAAACATTACAAGTACACTTTAAAACTATCATTCCCAAACAAGAATCAAGAAGTATCCCAAAGAACCATGTATCCTACATACAACCCAGATAACAACCACTTATCAAGCCTAAATACATTAAATTTTTTTCATGGTTTAAGACCGATGCTATATCAGTGCCTCTGAGACGCGGGCAAAATAGGGGACATGATATTCTCAATTGAAAGAGAACACTAAGTGTAAACCCAAGTCCCAAAGAAGTTCAATCAAGCTATCACCAATCAACTCTTTCTGAAAAGCATGGAATCACCTGTCAATGCTTCGTTAACAAAAACACGGTGCCTATTTCACTCAAGGAATTCATGTTCATTAAAAGCATACCACGAAAACTCTTCCATAAACTATAAGAGTTTCCAAAAATTTACTCACACCAAAAACCATATCAATTCATGATTCTAAGAAAGAACCAACACATTTACGGGAATAAATGTGACACTACCCACATTTGGATTGTCCATGTTGTGGAATGAAAAGAATAGCTTATCTCAAGTGCTCTATATTAGAAACACCTTAAATGCACATGTAACATTTCATGAACCACGATCACCATGCCAACAACACTCATGAAATATAAAACATAAACCGAACTATGTGTCAAAAGACGTGAGTCCCAAAAATCCTCACAAGCAGTGGGATGAACACACCTTAATTTCCCAAACATCCTACTCTGCAGTTAGCACTGGGACATCTTTAACGGATGACCATGTCTGAGGCATGTCTAACATGATGAACCATGCCTTCCACAATTCTTATTTCTATATCTAGAGTCATGTTACAATGACCTCCCATCCGAAGAAGGGTTTCTTTCTTTAATACTAAAAATTCATACAATGACCAACAAAAAAATGGTAACAATTTCATAAAGCTCACATTATAAATAATACACGTCATCTCTAAGGGTGATACCTACAATGAGATAGTCCCTAACGAAGTATACTAGCTATCCAAATATCTTTGTCACACATAATTGAATTCATGGGGCTTAAGATCCCCTCTTTATTTTAGTCATTAAATTAATTAATTTCATCCATTTAAACATTTGAATGTTTTTTAGCAAACCCACATGTATTATTGTACAATAGGGTTTTAGATTTTCAATAAATTCCCATTGGGAAAATAGGAAATCTATTTCAAAATTCCCCTTAAAATATTTATTATTTAGTTTCATTTTATTTTAAACATACTATTTAGCATATAAATTACTTTTAATCAAGAAAGGACCTCTAGGGGACCCATTTATTCAATCCGGATGCTTCAAAAATCAATCCCACAAGTGATATAAGTGGCCATTTACCAATCTATAATGTGCACATACACATGAAATTCGGAATTCGGCTCCCATTTAATCAATTCAATTTACATTTAACAGTTTAACTTTGGAATCCAATTACAAATCAAAAAATGTCTTGCATGAATTCACAGGTAGAAACAAAAAAATAATTCTATAATACAGAAGAATGGAATAAAAAAATGAATATTAACCACAAAGGAATCATGACATATAATCACCCAAGTATCTTAAATCTATCACAAAAACATGCAATCCAAAGAACCATGAAAAATAAGATCAAAACATGGCATTCCACCCAAGGAAAAAAAATCAAAATTAGAAGGAATTATAGTAATGAAACTATATGGCATGTTATATGCATGTATTTTTCATATCTATGTCTTTATAATTTTGAATGTTGAAATCGTATCAACTGTAAACTCAAACATTATAACATCAATTCCCATACCAAGCCACATGGTCATTTCCCATACGTGGGGTGATCGGTCCCATGTATGGATATTAAATGAGACCTGCCACATTCCTAGTCACCTGTCAACCAACACAAAATACAAATAAAAAGGAAAAGGGAATATAACTAGTCCACTAATACCACTCTGTAACATCTTGGCCTAGAATACACCTGCACAGATTACTGAAACATTCACCACATGGACTCAAGCACATCTCCCTATACACTAGAGGATTCTGAATAGTAGGGAGGGTCAATGGATAGTATGTTCATTGAAATTACCCTCATATTTGGAATGTATAACAATATAAAATAGTAATATTAGACAACAACAAAATCAGATAAAAGAAATAATCAACTGAACAATGAAAATGTATTATACTGTTTTATAAAATGTCTGAATGTAATAGTGATACATATCAGAATGTTATAAACAAAATAGCATGATTTACATTCCAATATTGAAATAAAGAAAATAATCAAATCCCTAAGGGAGATCTCCATGAGAATCTCGAGCTCCCACTAGGTCCTTTCCCCAAACTCCCATGTACAATGAAATAGAAACAAGCAATGTCTAAGGCCCTGTAAACATGTAGAGTCTACGCAGGTAGCCCGATGCAATGGAGGCCTAAATAGAGCGTGACACCTAAATATCATTTGTCTTGGACTGATGGTGTCTAGCTCAATCTAGATAATGCAATAAAACTAAGAGGCATGAAAGTATATCGAAGTAATAACAGAATTGAATAAATAACCAAAACAATGTATAGGTTTCAAAGGGACACCTGATGGCAATACCTACTTCTACTCGTAGATGGAATAAGTGATTTATCAGAAACATTATATATTTAAAAAATGTATAATGAACGGGTTATCACATTATTTAATGATCTTTTTTTAACCACACAAAAAATGCGCATGTTACCAATCTTATATTTCACCCATTTAAATGATTGTATCATTCCATAACTCACATTAACTTGAATAAACAAGTTATCATTCCATGATCACGCACCCACGAATGTCCATGATACCATTCCATACTCACGCACCCAGGAATGTCCATGTTACCATTTTTTACTCATGCACCACAAATGTCTGTGTTACCATTCTATAGTCACACACCGTTGAATGTCCATGTTGACATTCTATACTCACGCACCATGAATGTCCATGTTACAATTACACACTGAGGCACCGAGAATGTCCATGTTACCATTCTATACTCATGCAACCACGAATTTCCATGTTACTATTCGATACTCACACACCACTAATGTTTATGTTACCATTCCATACTCACACACCCACGAATGTGAATGATATTTTTCCATACTTACGCACCCATGAGTGTACATGTTACCATTCCATACTCACACACCCCTGAATGTCCATGTTACCATTCACTTCATTATAATAAAATTAATTCATCAATTATTTATCTTCATCAATCTCATTAATAAATAAATATTTTGTTAAACACAACAAGTCTTTTAGTTAACTCAACAATTAACCTATCAAGACTATAACATTAATTAACTCAACCATTAATTAATCACATCAATTTATCTAGTTGAATTAACAATTAACTAATGAAAAGGTAACCATCTGAATGTCACAAAATTAATGTAACAATTAATTACCAGAAGACAACAATATCAAAATTACTTAATTAATTTACAGAATATTTATCTCATAAAAACCATTCCCATATTACATAATTAATTAAAAAATTAATTATTTATAAATAAATTGTTTCAATATCACATAATTAATTAAATAATTAATTATCCAAAGGGATTTATTTCAATATAAAAAAATTAATTTGAAAATTAATTATCTCAACTTATCCCAAATCAATATCTCATAATTAACCTTGGTGCTAATTATCTATATTATACTCTCATAACACATTATTAATTCCCAATGAATTATTTCAACATTACCATATTAAGATCACATAATTAATCCTCTCATTAATTATCATCTAAAAGCACATAATTAGTTCAATATTAATTATTTCAACTTAACAAAATTAATATCTCATAATTAATCCCCCAATTAATTATCATCTTAAAGAACATAATTAAATAATAATTAATTATTTCAATATAAACCAATCAATTTCTCATAATCAATACACTAATTAATTATCATCTCAAATAATATAATTAATTCATAATTAATTATCTCAACTTAGCAAATTTAATTACTCATTTTAAACCCCCAATTAATTATCATATTAAATCACATAATTAATTCAAAATTAATTATCTCAACTTAAACAAATTAATTATTATAATTAATTTCCTGATTAATTATCTATTTTTCAACCTCATATAATATAAATAATTCATAATCAATTTTCACATTCCCCAATAAAAAATTTAATCCGAAATTTTAGTCAACTTTATCAAAATTAGTAAATCAAAAACACTGAATTTTATTAATTAAGAAAAGTTTTGAACACTACCTCATGAAATTGTCCATAAAAATGATTTCAAACTCAAACTGAAACACACTCATGCACATGCACATCCTCAATATTGTGTGCACAAAATAGAAATTGGTATCATCACCCTACAATGATAACTGGAACCTAAAATTAGTCTCGTGAGGACCAACTCACCTATAATAAATTCACCGCAACCCATATACTTTATATGAAACTAACTTAAAGGGTGATAAACCAATTATTGGTTTTATATCCTTACCTTAAAATGATGTCGGTGAACCAAATCAAGCCAATCTGCCATGCCTTCGGCATCAGTTGTCGAAATACAACCCAATTGGTCTCACGACATCTTCCCCACCACCTAAGATTGGAAGTAACAAGAAATATGGGTTAATACGGAACCTAAGGTTTTGTATTAAAAGAATATATGTGAATGAGAGCTGAGGATACCGATGCAAAGAACAAAACATGCAGAGAAGGACTTAACTGGACTAGACAAACAACTTATTTGAAAACTTTTGGAGGAGAGAGCCATGCGAATAGGGAGCCAAAGAGGAGGGTGGGGCACCACCCATGGGTGCTACACCATGGGTGCATCGTGCCACCTATAGGTGGAGGTATATGTGTGTCTCCCTCTTCTTTTCTCCCTTTAATAAATTATAATTATAGTTTAAAAGTATAAGATTTAATATAATATTAATAACAATAATAATAACACTAATCTTATTATTATTACCCATTTTTAGCACAAATCAATGATAAACCCCAGCTCCCTGAATACACATCATTTTATTAAACTTTTAAACAAAAAATTTAATTAAACAGAATATCCACCCCACCATTATTTTCTTAATTTCGTCCTACATTAATTTAATTTTATAAATTCATCCATTCAACGCCTTTTATTTAAATTCTTTAAAACACTATTTAACTGATGGAATTCGGCATTTTATATATTAACATCATTTAATTAAATTAACTAATATTTAAATTACATAAAACATTGTTTCAATTTATTTAATTATACTTCATTCAATTGAATTTAATAAAATAAATTTCCAAATTAATTATTATTTAATTAAATTCTCTCAACCATAATTTAATGAAATAAATATTCTATTTCAATGCAATTTTATAAAATTCACTCCAACACTATTTTATTAAATGAATTTTTAATTCTTCATATCACCATTATTTAATTAAATTCCCTCAGTTTTAAATTTATTAAATAAAACCCATGTTTAACATTATTTAATTAAATAATTTTCAATTGAATTTAATTAAATAGATTCTCCAATTAATCATCATTTATTTAAATTTTATCATCCTCAATTTTACTACATAAATCCACCAATTTTACATCAACTAATTAAATTCCTATTATCCATGAATTTAATAAAATAAACCCCCAAATTCACATCATTAAATGAAATTATATTTAATCATGAATTTTATTTAAAAAATTAAGAAAAAAAAACTGGGTAAGCTATATAGTTTCACTCGCACAGTCTGACAGACCATGTGGAGATAGTGCATCCTCTAATGAACACCCATTTTATCACACATGGCTTACCGGAATGGTTTGACTAATAGTGTGCATCCTGTGCATACAACTCTGTTGGAACAGATGCTCCCAAAACCCATCCATCAAATCAATAAACCCCTTGAGCCTTTATCAAATCCTGATATAAATTTTTTAAAAGAACCCAACTTGAGAAACTTCATCCCACAGCTTGGTTTTAAAATTTTTCTATTGTTACACTGAAATATTTATAAAAAATCCGTGGTTTATACCGATTAGAAAACATTGGACATTACATATCACCATTAAATTATAATAAAAATAATGGGTTGTTTTTTTAAGATTAAAATACTATTAAAATATCAGATGATCATTATTGAGTAAAGTACCATTTTCATTTTAAAATAAAATAAATAAAATTTATAAAATTTAAAATATTTTGAGGGAAAAATTTTCATTTTTGTATTCTATTGTTAATGTATTGTTCACTAAAATGAAAATTCATTTAATATTTTGAAAAAAAATAATGAATAGAATATTTTGAAAATGACCAGAACATTCCAATAAAAACATTATAGAGCGTGAAATATGGTTAAAAATAACTAAAATAAATCATTGGATTGTAGTAATAGAATTAATGAATATATTTTTTTAAACATTGATATATTTGGAACTAGATTTTTGACCATAGAGAGAAATAATGATAGTTTTCAATAAAAAAATATTTATGACTATTGGGTACCAAAAGAGAGGAAAGTAAAGTAAAAACATGTGATCTATAAAAATAAACAGAGGATAAAAGAGACATAATAATATAGAGGGATAGATCTCAAAGTCTCATTAACATATATTTAATCATAAATAATCCCAAGATAATGAGATTTTAACCAATAAACCCTTACCCCAAGCCTATTTTGGTACATAAACACTCTAACCTATTATACAACTAATTGAAATTTAATATATTTTGAAAATATAACCATATTTATACATATAATTCCATAGATGATTATTTATAACACCATATCACCTTTTTATTTACAATATATCATTCTCATCATCATGTTGGGTGTTACCTACTTTTTTCATGTATATTTATATTCAGAAGATGTGGTCCTTAAACAATAATAATGGCCTTTTCATCTCAAGTTATAAAATAATAATATATATAACATATTAATTAATTATATACATATTTATGACCATTTATATAATGATACGTTGAAAAATTAATTATATCACCTTATTAAGATGTTATTCTTTACATATACATAATTGAGTTTTCCATTTCATTCAAGATGTAATGAAACCATAGTTACATATACATAATTGAGTTTTCCATTTCATTCATGATGTAATGAAACAATAGTAAATATTAATTCTTCTTTATACAATAATTATTAATTAATAAAGATTAAATATTAAAATTGGGTTTTATATAATAAAAATCCCTACTTTAATCTGAAGGAAAATGACATTTTAATTTTTAGAGGGGAAAGTCTGCACAAATCTTGATTCACATTTTCATTTTATTAAAATAAATAGATATGGTGGATAATTCGTGTATGAAAATTAT
This sequence comes from Viscum album, assembly GCA_963277665.1. Classification (NCBI taxonomy): domain Eukaryota; kingdom Viridiplantae; phylum Streptophyta; class Magnoliopsida; order Santalales; family Viscaceae; genus Viscum; species Viscum album. The sequence goes on along the minus strand of OY728148.1, from coordinate 527,388,166 downwards.
TTTAAAAAAAAACTATAATAATTATATTGATGTTGTAAGAACCCATAATTAGATTAATTAAATTTCCATTTATATGAATATCTCATATAGTAAAAATAATATAAAATCATTTATATAACACAATAAAATGATTATAAATTAAGAATGAATGAAATCATAGGACTTTCTATAAGTTACAGAACCTATACCGATGAAATAGTTACTTGACATCGTAAATAGAAATATGACCATTGTGTGTAGTAATTCAACCAAATGAATATTAACCTCACCCATAGACAAATAAATAAAATTCAGTCATCTTATAAATGAATGTATGTTATTATAATATCATAGTATAATTAAATGAATATTTTAAAAATTATTAATTAATTTTCGGTGTATTTGTAAGTCATAAATATTTAATTAAAAATTTATAATTAAAAAATAATTTTATCTTATTTAAAAAATTATATTCATAAAATGGAGTTCATTTCTGAATTCTATATGTCGAATAATGGTTAGGTTTATTTTATTATATTATTCTAAAATACATGATTATTTATTGAATAGTAAAATACAATTATTTAAAATAAATGTTAAATACTTGTATTATTGATTCATTAGTGATGTATGTATGATGTATTCCTATAATATCAGAATATAAATAATTATTTTAATATATTTTTGTTAATTCTAAAACTATTCTCAATCATTTACCAAAATAATAAACAAATGAATAAAATATTCAAAAAACACCGCTCTCCTCCACTACAAATATCACCCCTCACCACCTCTTCTCTTATAACCTTGCAGTCATTGAGTCTTGTAATATTTTTAATAAATACTCTTCCAAACCCACTTCCCAATGTCTAGGAACATTTGGTCTAAAGAAAAATACCAAAGCAATATCCTTATCTAGCTTCTCAAGGAAGAGAAGATCAAGTGGTAAAACCTAATTCTTTTAATTTTAATTTCTTTTCAACATATATTCTTTTCTTATTTAATCTTCACCTAACCTCATAAAAATATAATTGTAACTACAGTACCATAAATATAGTTTAATTTTATTATGATAATAGAATAATCCATAATCAATCCACTTCTCCCATCCATTTTATTCTAAAAATTTAATTGTCATCAGGGAGGTGTTGTTTCATCACCTTCATGGATGACCAGTTTTCATTTGGCTTCACCATAATCAAGGATTTCAACTAAAACAATTTAAAATTATATATATATATATATATATATATTAAAATTTATATCAGATCCATATTTATTTTTGATAACTAACATATTTATATAAAACAAAATGATGAAAAAACGAGTGCATTGTGATTTAAACTCGCTAAAATTAATCTAAATGATTATCGTTACCATGTTATCTAATTATTCAACCTCATATATGTGAAAAATAATATATAAAAACAATTACACATATTTATGTTCACTAATGACATATAATTAAAATTATGGGAAATTAAACCCTTTTACATGAACATCATTACATATAAACACATGAACCGGTCATGAAAAAAAAAATAAACGCTATCAAATGATGAAATTAAACTCTATATCTCAACAATAAAGCCATTAATGATGATAATAAATCTAATATTAATAAAATAATAGTATAAAGTATTATTAATTAATTTATTAATATATTTAATTTGATTATTCATGACATTAGGGTCAAGTGGAGAACACATTTAGAATAAGGTATGGGTTTTCTTCCCAATCCTCTATTTTAATTTGGGTTATGATTTCATCTATATAAAATAGTTTAATTCTAATTTTTTTTATGAATATTCCACATTCTATTTATAATTTACAAACTCATGTATCCATATGTTTTAATATTTCTTTTAACGGAAAAACATTTTTTACAAGGTTCCCTTATTAATTTGTCCCGATATGCAAGCCTGATTGAAGGTAACATATCTACTTATATGAAATTATCAAGTATCCTTCATAATATATATTAAGACACCATTATTTTTATAAAATCTATAATTTGGTAATAAAAAACTATATTTTTCTCATTTCATGTTTTATACAATCTATTATGACAAATAAAAATTATTTTTCCAAAATAAATCTTCCTTGCAAAGTAAAATGTGTATTTATCTTAAGAATTACATGATGATTTTATTGGAAAATTTTAATATATTTAAATACCAGTGTTTAATTGTTTTATTTATGTTGATTTATTTCTTATTATTTCCATCTAACATATTCTATTAAGTGGTTTATGATCAGTTTGATTGTGGATGTGTTATCTTGATATAATTCACCGTACTACTCAGAATAGTCACTGATAATGTTTTAGGATTAGAGAATGTTATTTACATTTAAAAAAATATATATATATAATGTTTATGTTAAATCCCATTACTAAGTGTAATTAATGGGAATTATTAGATTATGGGTCGAGACCCTATAGCCCCTTGATATATCGATTGGCCTCATGAGACAAAACAGATATTGACTTGGCTCGAGCCTTGAAAGCATTAAAATATAGTTTTAGTTGAGGACTTAACCATTTATTTTCATTTATATTGGCCATGTTCTCAATGTTATATTTCAAATGTCTCTAATCATGCATTCCCTCATTATGATATTAGTAATTTATAATCCATTTTAATATTTGAATACTATAATATACATTGTTAATCATCATTCTTATGTGATTATTTTTATGGAATTATTTATTCTTCTTTTATTTGTGACATATTATGCTCATGTTTATGTTCTAACTGCATGTGTTTTCATTCATTCACTATAACTTCTTTTTTATATTATCTATTTCTATATTACTCACCCCTATTAAGCCGTAGAGCTCACCCATTTCATACAACTTATTTTACCCTAGGTTATAATGAAGAATATTATTAATTACTTGATGTGATAATATAAGAGTTATTTATGATTCAATTTGATTTTTTATATTGAATTTTCATTTATGTTTCAATTTAAAACATATGTATGTATCTAGTATCCCAAACTACTAAAATATTCAGGCCTTTTGGATGTGACTTCCTTGTTTGTTATGCCAATGTAATGAAGTAAGGTGCCGGCTCTTAGAAACTGGGCTAGGGAATCTATATAAATTATCTATTTAATAATTTGAATTTCTATCTATTTAACAAGACATTTAAATAAATAACAATGAAAAAAGTAATGAGAGGTTACTATGTTATAACCAACTTTTTCAATTATCTCTTTTTCAAAGGGAATTAATCCTTTATGTAATGGTGTTTCTAGAATAATGAAAACTTTAAAATTTATCTACAATTTAATAGTATTGGTTTTAATTTATTTTGGTATGAACTAATGTGGTTTTTGTGTAAGGGGAGGTGACCATAAAATCATCCCATTTAATAGTGAAAAAGTAGTGTAAGATTTCCAAAATATTTAAAAAATATCAATAATGGGAAATCACACTCAAAACTATGACTATAATGAAATAAATAATGGACTAGGGATGATATAGGGGTGATAGAAAACGAAACTACTAAAATATAAACATTTTAAAAACATAATAGGACAGCTGAGTCTACCTTTAATGTCTTTTATCAAATTAGTTTTCTCCATGGTAAAATTTTGTCCATGTAAATTTTTCCTTCAAAACCAAAAATAAAATGTAACTTATTATATAACATGGAATTAGTTATTTGATGTTTAAAAATATATTTGTGTTTTAAAATATTTACAACTGATGAAAATTTATAATGAAATAAAAATTGTACAATGTCATAAAGGGGATTTAGGTAATAAATAACATAAATTATGAAATGTCTAAGATATGTTTATAAATTTAAACAACAATTTTTAAAACTATAAGTTCAATAAAAAAATAATAAGTGTACTCATGAAGTAAATTCATAAATGGTAAAATCATACATATATACTAATACACTCATAAAATTATGTTCATTTGAAAAACCGGTATTTCACACTCTAAATCATTATTTTTTAGAAAATCTAAAAAATTCATATTAAGTATATGATGAAAATATAATTTAAAAAATTATATTTATTTATTAAAAAAATAGATAAAACTAGTATAAATTATTTTTAATTATTGTGAATAAAATTTATTAAAAATAATTTGAAGAAATATTTGTAGCAGAAATGAGTTTACTAATAAATTAGTACTTGTTTATTATTAATTAATCATTTAATTTGAATAATTTAAAATAGGTATATAATTATATAATTAATATTAAAACCTTTAATAACTCGATTAAAATGGTTTTTTATATCACAAATCATTTTGACTACGGATTACATGTATATCAGTCTATTTAATACTTCAAGACTATTTCAAGGGGAATTTATATAATATTTTAGGGAGTTGAAAAATAAATTTATGTATAATTAATACGAACAACCTCTATTATAAGGATAACCTTTCCAAATATATATATATATATATATATATATATTATTACACTTATCTAATAATTTTATTAATGATAGGAACTGTAGGAGGATCTAAACATGATTTACAGGATATAATAACCCCTATGAAGACTATTGAATATATATATATCTGTCGTAAATCATAATCATAATCTATTGTAAAAACCATTTGGGATTAAAATGTAAAAACCAATCCATATAAAAGAGTATATCAAATTAAATCAATGGTATAATAATTATGATTTATTATATGCTATGATTATGTTTCATAATCACAATCAAATAAAATATAATTTTTTAAATTCCAATTCCACTTTGAGCCCTGATTGAAACCTCCATTACCAATGTTCTATGGAAATTTATAGTCATAATTTGAAACATGGTTGATATGAAAGTTTCAGAACATCTAGAATATAATAAATAATTATAAAATATTGAGTATATGAATAATGTAACTACAACCAGATCCTTATAAACATCAACCAAAGTTGTAATAATCACCAATGACTAGTTATATATCATTCACATCTATTGTGGGGGATCTATATACAAATATGTAATTTCATTGAATAATTACCTATCTCATTGAAGATATAGCATTGTATTTTTCATTCAAGATCACTAAGAAACTTTTCTCAATAGTTAAAATCGAGTAATATCTCCTTAATAAGGTTTGTATGTGTTTTCTTAAAAAATATCATATATTAGAAATATCATATCCCGTTTATTCGTCAATAAAATACATTTTTTTTAATAAAAGTCATCAAAAATCCTATTTTTTATAATTCTTGAGTGGTTATATTTCCTAGATATTTTTATCCCTACCTTATTGGAGTTTGAAATTATATCATCCTATAATGAAAACTTTTTAAAAAATAGGCCACATTGGAGACTTGTCTTATTACCATAAGAGAAATTATCAATCATAATTTCAATATTATGTAGGTAGTCTACATCATTATTGGATAATAAAGTAAATTTTGTTTCATACACTTCCACACTTTCTTATTAAAATTTTATTAATTTGAGGAATATCTTGTTTATATCATATCATATCTATTAATAATTATATTTATGAAACAATTTAACGATAAAATTTTGATAGTTATATAAATTACATTTCATCAACCTTTATTATTGTTTTAGACTAATGACCTATATTAATATGTCTCACCCATCAGGCAATACGTTGATTGAATATATTTTCTAATTTATTACATCCCAAGTCCAAAAATATATTTTCATGTGAATCAATCCACTCTTCTTTTACCAATAGATTTGATGTTTTTTTAAATTAAGATATATATAACATAAAACGATCCAGAATAAGTGAATCATGTTATGGGATAACATATTATTCTATATGGTTCAGTAATATGCTAATATATTCATGATATATAATTCATAAACACAACATGTGTTGGAATTCGTAGTAAATTAATCCATACATTGAATACTAGTGTAGATTCTATTTCTTCCACCAGGGGTAATCTCCTATCAATTAAACACATTGAGATAACATATAATCATAAATAATATGAAGCTATAATACAAAATTCCTATAATTTTTAAATACCCAATGGGATTATAATTATTTTCACGTTATTTATAATCATTTAAAATCTATTTCATGTCACTCATAAAAAATTACCTATAATAACAATTACGTTATATCATAATCATATATCCTCGAGATAGTGTTTTATTTATTATATTGGTAAATTATATAATGTATGACACCTTTAATGATTGATTAGTTTAATAATATTGGATATTTTTCAGAGAGGAAAATTAAGGGTGGGATGAATTGAGTTTCCAATAATTGTTTTTGACTGAAATTAATTTAAATATTAAATCCTCTTATTTTGTAAAAACAACCAGTTAATTGAAATATTAGAAATATATAATTTGGTCTTTGGAAATGTATTTAAAAAAACAACAAATACTCGGTTAAAAATTTATATAATACATTATCTTTTCAAACAATTATAATCATATCAGACATAGTATATGAAATTCAACCTTATGTTAAATATCAATGCTATTTATTGTTTAATTAATTATAAATAGAAACTATTTCAAAAAGAACATTAATAAAAAATATAGGTAATTTAAAAAAAATTGAAATTTTAACATTTGGTTTGATATTAATTAGAGACAAAATCCCTTTACTATGGAAAACACATTATACAATGCAGTTTACTATTAAATAAATTTATTTAAAACATGGACTAAGTTTCAAAAAAAATACAAAATGGTATCTAGTAATATATCCTCTTTAAAATTTTTGTGTGGGATAAAATATAATACCATTCAACACACAATATCATCCATAGTTTTTTTATCGAATCCAGATAGATTATACAAGAGAGTGTATCATGTAATCTCAATTTTAGTGTTTGATACTGTGTCATAAAAATTACATGAGAGAGAAATTATCACATATCAAAATAAAATAAAAAACAATGAGTAAGACATATAAGATACAAAATATCATTCATGTTGATCAGAATATTTATGGTTTCCTAGAGTCCTTTTAATTTTATTTAAATATTAATGGACAAGTTACATAGAGACATAAAGATTATTTAGGGTCATAGAGTGTTTTCTTTTTCAAAGATGAATGTGTTAGATCCTATGTTATTTTTCAATGTGGTCATATTATCAATAATCCTTTTATCCTTATCATGAACATTTTTCTTTTTAATATAAGTGTAATCCAAAATAATCTATTATAGAACAATAAATACCAAATTAAATACACTAACACATAATTTATTTATTGAAAAACTATCCTTTCAATATTTTAAATGCTCTAGGATAATGACATAGCCTATTGGTAATGTATGGAAATTAATATTCATGTAGCTTATTTATTAAAATATTTTATTACTATATAAGTGATCTCATCCATGTATGAGATTCATTGACATAGTTGAATTCTTACATAGTAGGTTCATTATTTCTTGTGGTATGTTGTTTATCCGCGAGGTCACTATAATAATTGATACCATTATTATATTAAATGAAGACAATTGTACATTCCTAGGAAGGTAAAGTTATTTCTTCCTCAGGTAGGATGTTTCATACATTTTTTATCTTCAACTATTCAACTATTTAGTTCATTTATATTCCCAATAGGTATATCTTGGTGTCTTAGTATGTTGATTGTACAAGTAGTAAGGTGAATATCAACACATGGTGAGGTTAAATTGAATGTGTGGTTACTTAAAGCATGGTAATGTTCTATATTGTTATAAAATCATCATGGATAATTTAAAATATTCATATGGTAAGGTGGAATTATAGGATCAAGACCAAAACCTTTTTATGTATTATTTACAAAACACAGACTAATAGAGAACATATAATTTTTTAATAATAATATAAACATGATTTGAGATAATTAAAATAAGTGGGTTCTAGTATAATATATCATTCATAACCAAGATGGATATTGGATTCCCATAATAAATTGTAAATACAAATTACATAGCATAAGAAGCATTCCATTACCTTTAAAATTATTCAAATGTATTTTCATTAAATCACGTGGAAAGAAAAATTTTCAATGGGTGAGTTCTGATGCTTAATATGGTTTATGAACATTGGAAAATAGCACAAGTAAATATGAAATAATAAACATACTAGACTAGATAATCAAAACACATTAAATTTAACCGATACATTTGTTTCAATGTACATCCAGGGATAATATCCACATAACAAACCCATGTATATTGAAAAATAAATAAATAATAATATAAATTTATAAATTTTTTCATTTGTGATATTACTATAAAGTAATCAACCATAATATCATTAATATTATCATCAAATCAATGACAAATACATTATTAATGATTGGTTTTGTGTAAACCAAATACTTATCTAATATTCCATGATTAATATTATAAATATATAGATCCTTTAATTCATCAATGGGATATCTATAATCCTTCCTCAAAAGTAACATTCAAATATTATTCCCTCTAAAAATATTGAATGATCAATGAAAATCATTCACAATGTTCTTTTTAAATCGAAATTTACTAATATTTAATCAAAAACATATAATACTTTTCCATTAAATTAAATAAAATATTTAAAAAACTATAATCAATTGATACCATATACAGAAATAATATGCAGTTTATAACACATCAATTTAGAGGAAATTTTCATTTATAAATCAACGATACATAAAATATGGACAATGATGAGAAAAAATAGAATAAAATTATAGAGAGTGATATAGATTATGGTGATGAAAATTGTTAATGACCACATAATCATAAATCATTATATTAGAAAATAACGTAATTAATTCATCCATATATTTTTTAAAACTAACACAATTATAGATAAAAAATAAAATATTGGAATAATATGAAAATGTTATTCCTTATAATTTTATTAAGAAATAGATTATATATCACTTTTAAATTTCTACTATTTCAATTTTAAGTGTAATTTACTTTTCTTGTGATATTTTAAACATAAATAACCAAATTATAGAGAAAATTTATTTCATTTAAAATAAAACATTTATATTTAAAATGTATTCTAAAAAGAATATAATGGGTTTAATGGAAATAAATTTTATACATGTGGTGGAGGTTAAAAAAAATATATTTCACATTTTTGGTTACAAGTACCGAGATATTGAATTTGGAAAAAACAACATAATTCTATAAAAACATTTTAATGATAGTAAAATATTATTGAAAATAATTTATATAATTATTGGAGTTTAAAAAAAATATTCTCAAATCATTTAAAATAGACATTACATGGAATAAAAAGAGTTGAAATGGGAATTCAATAATAGGAGCTTCTTTAAAGAATATTCCTTATATGCAACTCACCTTTTATTTATTGATCAAATAATGACTAAAATGGAAAATTGGTATTTAAACCCAAAAAAATAATATTATTATAATTAAATACATGTGTTTTAATAGATTAATATCATAAAATTTACCAAAAATAAATATGAATAAATATATTTCCAAAAATAGAAATATATTGTTACAAAAACATTCTAACTTAGGAAACCATTTAGGCATACGAGTTTGATATTATTTTATTAATAATCTATATTATTTATAAATTAATAATAAATATTTTATCTATAATCCATATTTTATGATTTTTATAATCATTATAAATTCATTCATTGAATAGTTCTTTTATATGTTGTCTATTTAAGGTTGTTCAATTAGATACCATTATCGTATATAGATGTGCTTTATCTACTAATCTAATATTCATAACCATGATTGAATATGATATAATCATTCTAAATGGATTGGCTTTTGGAAAATGATGTCAAAATTTGTTATAAGAAGAAAAAGGTTATGATTTTTGATGATGATAAGGAATCCCTTATCATTAGAGTAGAAACATCTCCATCTAATTCTCATCTAGATCTACCCCAAGTAGCTCTACTAAATTCGATTATTGGGGAGGAAAAGAGTGAAATAACTATGGCTGAGAAAAGTAATGTTCAAATAGAGTATGTACATATTTTTCAATAATATTTTGATGTGTTTTGAAAAGATTTAACTAGACCTCCTCCAAAATGGGAAATTTCATTTTCCATAGATATAATTCTTGGTTCAAGGCCCATATCGAATACCCCATAAATAATAGACAATGATTAATTATAGGAACTAATGAAACAACAAGTGGAATTGAGTTATAACGGATTTGTTCTACCTATTGTATGTCACGACCCCCTCCGACCAAATATACCCCTCCTGAGCTGACAATGGTGAAAGGGAGAAAATGACCCCCGAGTCCCGCCTCTAGTAGGCCCCGGGGTGGCGACTAGCACCAATGTTATGAGTTTTCACAAATATGGGAGGCATTACCCTTATTAATATTTATGATCGGGAGATAGGAAAAGTCAACCACCAAAATGGAAATGAACATGTTTATAGAAATAAACTCAAACCAATCCCACATGCATGTTTAAATTGTTCTAAAACAAGGTACAAGTACAAGAAAGCTCAAAAAGTACAATACCAAAAGAAACAAGAGTACAAAAAACTGCAACAACACCAACTGTCCCGACTAGTTGGGTCCCGCACGGCCCTGGTAGTCCTCCTAGAAACCTAAATGTATATATATGGTGATCATACAAGTATAATCTGTAGGGAAACCTAAAGATCTCGTGCAAAAGTGGGGGAGACATCCTAATGTCCCGTGAGAACAACAGAAGAAACCAAAACCTAACAAGGAATTCTATCCACCCAATCTCACCAACCACACTCACCAAAAACACAATAACAACAGGTAGTAGTAGTATATAAGATCAAGAGTATTGGGTACCCCAAACCATTTCCCACTAGTTATCTTCTCTTCCTAACGGTGAACATCCTGACACTACCACACTCTTCCCTCCCACACACACATGTGACTCAAGAACCACATATCCTGCCCGCACACACCTGGGCCTCACAACCATGTATCCTGCCCGCACACACCTGGTCCCCACAATCACATATACCACCCGCACACACCTGGGCCTCATCCCGATGATTCATAGGAATAGTAATAGTAGTACCTGCCCAATGTTTCTTGGGCTAAACCACCCCAATTGAATCCTACCCGAAAAATCATGGGTGTAAGGTCGCCTTGAGCCATCACAACCTAGGGAAGAAGGATCAGGAATGAAATAGTAACTAATGGGAAAAAACACTCTCCCATGAAATGGGAGTGTTCGGAACTAAGTGATCAACATGGGTGGGGTGCGATAAAACACAAAGATACAGATATATATATATATATACACCAAAAACTCAGCCCAACCTATGGCATCTAATCAGAGAACTGAGAACGTTCCTCGGCACAGCTACTACGATGTATACAAAAAACAATCCCAAAACCCCATTTAAGTTTTCATGTTTCAACAGAATCAGTTTATTGGTTCCTTAACTACTGGGAAACTATCCACAACCAACCACATCGACATTCATAAATCATATCACTTCCATCCACAAATAAATTTAGGAGAACACAAGCAACACAACAAGTCCCTTCATATTGACCAACCAAAACCATTTATTATTATTTCTGTTCCATTTCCAAGACACAACATTCATTAACTCTTCCAATTTTTTATTTATTATTTATAACCCATAGTTCGTTCACATTCAAACCCATCCCTGTAGCCCCGCTGCCAACCACAATGACCACAACCACACCGTACATCATCACCCCTTTAATAACATTTATCGCAGCCCCGCTGCCCATCACCAACATAGAATTTTACCAAAGCCACAACCAAGCCAACCACAGCCCCACTGCTCACCCGATCCACAACAACCCACAAAAACACCCCCATCACATGCCACGTATCTAAGCCAACACCCACATGTTAATTATTCCATTGTTTTCAACTAGGGTGATCCCAAAAGGGTTTCGGAATTTAAATCAGCTAACTTTACGTGATTATCCAAATTCCACATTCAATAAAGTTCCATTCACAAAATTGTCTAGAAAGATAGGGAAAAATTTTATTGCACATGCAAAGGCCCCCAACGACTATGATTTTCAGTAGGCATAATCCAATTCAATTCACAACATAATACCACAGTATATAAAAAAAAGTAACTGCATTCACAAATTCCCATCCCCGTTATATAAGCCAGTTATTATCTTCATTAAACCGGTTCAAATGTGTTTCAAGTAAACAAGATGAAACCCACCCCGCATGATGAAAAATTTAGAGAGACAACGGTAATATCCCTACCACAACAGGTTCTGATAACAACGCTCCCATGTATCAACTTTAGAAGTCATCCGTCGGCGTATGTCACTTCTGTAAAATCCCAGAAAAACCTACTCAGGTGGAAGTTGGAAAGGAATGGCCGATGGAAAGACAATGGATCAAAGCTCAGAAGTTCCGCCTCGTCGTTACGAACCAGTGGCCACTGACGGATCGTAAATCGTATCTCAGACGAAGAAGTTATAGAAGAAAAAGAGCCTTCGAGTCTCTTGGGAGAGCTCTGCTCAGAGGAATGGGGAGGAGAGGGGTGAGTTGAAAAGGAGGAGGGGACCCTTCCTTTTATAGGCTAGAAAAAAAAGTACAGAGTGTGTACTTTATGGTACATGGCGTGCACTCAGCCATTTCACACGGTCACCACGCGGCATCCAACACTGCCTTCAACGAGGCACGCGGCCGTTGACTGGTCAACACACGGTTTGAAGGTAACACATACACAGGGAGGGACTACGTGGAATATAGTATTGGATACATGGCGTGTACTCATTTATTTCACATGGCAAGGACACGGCTCCAACATGGCACACAGCCGTCGACTGGTTAGAACACTGTTTTAGGGTAACGCGTACACGGGGAGGGACTACACGGCGTGTAGTGTTGGGGTACACGACATGTACCCATTTATTTCACACGGCAAGGACACGACCATTAACACGGGGTATAACTGACGAGGGGGTACATGGGGTGTACTCACACTACATAGCGTGCAGTTTCAAAATTCTGAAAAGTGTTGAAAAAGTACATTTTACCCTCCAGAACACTTCATGACCTTCTTTTTGACAAAGGAATGGGCCGGAGAGGTCCGGGCCAATACATCAGATACCTCTTAAAACATTCTCATCCCCAAGAATTCAAAATCCAACCCAGAGGATCCAAACAAGATACCTCTTAGGTCCCTCGTTATAACATGAACCCAACCATCAACCCTAATTATAGGTGTTAGGAATTCCTTCTCCTATGTCGAGATATTATCCACTTTAGGCGGCACTAACTCACATGAATGTTTTCAATAGTATCCTCATTAATGCTTCTTGATTAATAATTAGGTCTTCCCACTTCCATATACTAGGATTTTTCAACTCGTATTGCCCCCAACGTAGTACAACTCACACACTTCCCGAACACATGGTTTGGGGAAAATTCCTTTTTCCTATGTCAAGATATTATCTGCTTTAGGCGACACTGACTCGACCGCATGGGTTCAATCACATCTTCATTAATTCCCCTTGATTAAGGATCAGGTTTTTCCCTTTTTCCCACACATCTGGACATGTTACACACTTCCATAGAACAAGGCAACAAAACAACTCATAATTGACAAACCAATAATTCCATATATCAAAGGCACAAAGTACAACATCAAAACAAAGATCAGAAGAAAAAATCAACACATGTAAAAACAACTATATGTACTGAGTGCGCATCTGAGCCTCTCAATCCCAAGTGCTCTCCTCGTGGCTTCCATGCCTCCACAACACACTAAACTAGGGAATGGTTCGTCCACAGAGCACCTTCTCTTTATGATCCTCGATTCTGACTGGTCATTCATCGATGGTCCAGTCGTCTCCCATATCTAACTCTCCCCAGTCGATAACGTGAGATTCGTCGTGTAAGTACCGATGAAGCTGGGAGATGTGGAATACATTATGAACCATCTCCAATAGAGGTGGTAGGGCTAGCTGATATGCCACCTTCCGACTCACCTCATAACCTCAAAAGGTCCGATGAACCTAGGGGATATCTTACTCTCCTTCTTGAACCTTCGCTACCCCCTTTGAGGGGAAACCTTCAAGAACACATGATCTCCCACCTCAAAATCCAAGGGCCTCCTCCGACGATTAGCATAAGACTTCTGTCGGTCCGGAGCCACTTTCATCCTCTCAGGTACAAGATGGACTTTCTCTGTGGTGCTCTGCACTACCTATGGCCCAAGAGCACCTGTCTCACCAACCTCTGCCCAAAAATGGGTGAATGACATGGTCTTCCATACAGAGCCTCAAATGGTGCCATGCCAATAGTAGAGTAGAAGCTCTTTTTGTAGGTAAACTCTACAAAAGGAAACTGTGGTACTCATGATCTTCCAAAATCTAGAACTCATGCTCGCAGCATGTCCTCTAATGTTTGGATAATCCACTCTATCTGCCCATCAGTCTGGGGGTGGAAAGCAGTGCTAAGGCGTAGCTGGGTACTAAAAGCATGTTGTAACCCCCTCCAGACTCATGAGGTGAACCGAGTATCCCGGTCTGAGATATTAGTCTTCGGAAATCCATGCAAACGCACCACCTCATCTACGTACCTCTGTGCTAAGGTACTCATCGGGCTCGACTCCTTAATTGATATGAAGTGAGCTGATTTCGTCAGATGATCCACCACCACCAAGATAGCATCATAAACACCCTGAGCACTGAGTAGTCCTATCACAATGTCCATCGAGATGTCATCCCACTTCCACTCGGTGACATATAATGGATGCAACAAACCACTGGGAACATGGTGTTTAGCCTTTACTTGCTAACACACTAGGAACTTAGCCAAAAACTCGGCCACTTCCCGTTTCACCCTGCGCCACCAAAACTATTCCCTTAGGCCTCGGTACATTTTTGAAACACCTGGATGTACTGCCAAGACTGAGCTATGGAACTCATGGAGAACTCCCTCACGCATCGCCTCCAGAACAAATAACCTTCCATGAAAAAGCATCTGATTTCAGCTGTCCTCTGACCATCCTTCTGGAGCGTTTCCTGATCGACACTATCCCGCATTACTTCCGCCTCAATGTCCCCCCATTGAGACTCTTCCACCTCCTCCCACAAGAAGGAATGCACTGTCATTTGAAACAAACAACCTCTAACACCTTCTAACCTGGCATCCAAGTGTAAGGAAGCCAACTCTCCCATCGCTTTCCAAGAATCAGAGGATTCCTGAACCACTTATTTATGTGACATCCTGCTTAGGGCAACAGCCAAAACATTTCCCTTACCTTCAGTGTAAGAGATCTCAAATTCATAGTCTTGGAGGAACTCGACACATACCCACTGCCATAAGTTCAGGTCACATTGGGAGAAGATATATCGCAGTCTCTTGTGATCTGAGAAGACCACAAAGTGCAATCCAAATATGTAATGTCACCTCAACTTTAGTGCGAACACTACTGCTACAAGTTCCAGGTCATGGGTGGCATAGTAATGCTCGTGAGGGCGCAACTTCCTAAAGCCATAAAAGATCAAACCCTTCTTCTACATCAGCACACACCCCAGAAAAAGGCCAAAAGCATCACAAAACACCTCATACAACAACCCTTCCTCTGGAAACCTGAGTACTGGAGCACTGACCAACTTCTCCTTTAGGTAGTCGAAAGCATTATGGAACTTCTTTCTCCAGAAGAAGACATGGATCTTCCTAGTCAAAGCTGTCAATGGAGCAGGATCTCAAGAGGAGTCCGAAATGAACCTCTGATAGTAACCTACAAACCCCAGGACACTACGAACTTCTGCCACGCTCTTGCATGCTGCCCAAGAAAGAACTACCTCCACCTTCTACAGATCCACTAACACTCCATGCTGATACACTACATGCCCAAGGAAGTGTACTTCTTGTGTCAAGAACATACACTTCGATAATTTCCCTTAAAGCTGGTGGTGTCGAAGGACTGCAAAGACTGCCATGAGATGTTCAACGTGCTCCTCCTCTAATCTTGAGTAGATCAGGATGTCATCGAAAAACACAATGATGAATCGATCTAGAAACTCTCAGAAGACAAAGTTCATAAGTCCCATGAACACATCTGGTGCATTTGTAACTCCAAATGGCATAAATACAAACTCGAAGTGCACATACCTGCACCTAAAATCCATCTTTGAGATGTCATTGTCCTTCACCCTCAGCTGATGATATCCATATCGTAGATCAATATTAGAAAACCAACATGCTCCCATCAGCTGGTCGAAGAGATCATCTATCCTTGGATGGGGGCAACAGTTCTTGATCATTACCTGATTCAACCTTTGGTAGTCTATGTGTAACGTGAGACCACCATCTGCCTTCTACACAAACAAATCTAGAGCACCCTATGGCGACCTGATGGGTCGAACAAAACCCTTCTCCATCATATCATCAATCTGAAACTGAAACTCCCGCAACACCGAAGGTTCCATCTAAATCGGACGGGCACTAGGCTATAAGTCTATCCTGAACTCAACGTCAGGTAAGGGGGGGGTGGTAGAGTCACAACCTCCTTGGAAAAAACATCGAGGAACTCCCCAACAACCTCTGGGACATCCATCGTCTCTACATCAGCCGGAACCACTGATAACACGCCTAACAAAGAAAGGAGAGGATCCACATGCCGACTTCCCACTTGATAGCTCCTCTCACCAAAAAAATATACATGCAGCCCGTCCACATTGGAGAACATGAATCTTTTCCAGAAGCAGTTGATAATGACACTAACAGAAAATAACCGGTCGATGACTAGGATGACATCGTATGGATGCATCTATAGTAAAAGAAGATCCCAAGTAGATCGATGTGGTCCCAACGTGAGCCCACATCCCTGAAAAACACAAGATATGGTGGTCTGGCCTCCAACTGGTTTTACTCAACACCAGTGGTACGTAAAGTATCTCTACGTCCAGTCCCAAAGCATGTGATGGACCAGGTGCAACAAAGGAGTGTGAAGCTCCTAAATCGAACAAAGCAGAAATGAGAGTGCTGAACAAACAAATCGTTACTCGCACCACCTCTGGTCCTACTGGAGGTGCCAACTCTTGTGCGTGCAACTGTCCACGCCTATCTCCTCTGCCTCTCTTATTTTGTCCAAATCCCGGACTACGCCCTGGTTGAGGTCCCTGAGGAGCACCCTATGGTCAGCCTCCTCCTAGAAAGTCTACCCTCGGGGGAGCATGGTCTTTCTGCTGCTGGAAGGGCCTCACCGGGAACTGGTGATGGTGATGTGGGTGCTGAACCTGCCCACCTCCACCGTATGAGCTCAGGTCAGGCACTGACTCTAAATGTTCCCAAAACCTCCACAAGAAAAACAGGTCAGTCCTGGGCTCGTGAAAAAGGGACGAGGACCTGACGATCTGAACTGGAACTGCTAGGGCATTCTCTCCACTGGCATGAACCTGGAAGGTCCTATCGTAGGAGTCCTACTGCTGACTTCCTTCCCCTTCGATGAGCCTGGATGGATCCCCTATCAATGTGCACCTCCCTGCAAGTGAATCCTCTCTACAACCTTTGCCTTCTTCTGTACTGCCATGTACGTTGGAAGGGTGAAGGGGGTGACAACATACTAGAGCGAAGGACGAAGTTCCTTCTCCAAACGTCTCGCCCAAGACTCCTCATCCGGAAAGAGATTCGGAGCAAAGCGCAGGAGATCCTTGACCTTGATCCACAACTCTCGTACTGACATACTCCCCTGCTGAAGGGAGAGTAACTCCTGCCACTTCTCCGCATTGATCATGGAAGAAAGGAATTCCAATCGGAATTCCGTCTCAAAGTCAGCCAACGGAACCTCTCCCTCTATCCTCTCTCTGAGGTAGAGAGTCCACCACTGTCGCGCCATACCTCTCAGCTGACTGACTGCTAGGGGAACCCATTACTCTCTTGGAGCACGGATCAAGGTAAAAGCGATCCCTAGATCCTCAAGCCTTCCAGCCGTCTCTATATCCGAATTAATACCCTCGTACTTCTTGAGGGTCTTCCACTGGAATGAACAGAGAGTCTTCTGCCACTAGCTATGTTCCTCCTCTCGGTCAATCCTCAACTGATCGACCGCCTGAATCTACTGGGCCACGTCCGTCTAAGACACCTGAGGATGATGTCCAGGTGCCATAGATGTATGGTAAACAAGATCAACTAAGCCCAAGTATCAAGGAATATTCCCAGGGTTTCATTTTATCATTATCATTCAATTTCTTTCCCAGAACACCCAAATCAAGTAAAACACAATCATGATGATGCATGTAACTTTCCTAGGGTCTCTACCGTGCAATCAATGTAGTCTCACAAGGTCATTAGGTAGGCTCAATGTCCTTACATCAGATCACGGGGGGCCATAAAATCTCGTGTCCTAGACGGTTTTCCCTGGCCTATGTCACACACCAAGATCAACAAACACTGTTGCCCTACCATCCCATGCAATCCTCACTGTTCCTAACTCCATACTCAATCATATTTCTCAACCATAAGCCTCTGATACCATTCTTTCAGGACCCCTCCCACCAAAGATACCCATCATGGGAGGGCAATGGTGAAAGGGAGATAATGACCCCCGAGTCCCGCCTCCAGTAGGCCTCGGGGTGGCGATTGGCACAAAGGGTATGTGTTTTCAAAAATAACGATGGCATTACCCTTTTTAATATTTATGATCGGGAGACAGGACAAGTCAACCACCAAAAAGGAAAATAACAAGTGTTTAGAAATAAACCCAAACCAATCCCACATGTGTGTTTAAATAGTTCCGAAATAAGGTACAAGTACAAGAAAGCTCAAAAAGTACAATCCCAAAAGAAACAAGAGTACAACAAACTGCAACAACACCAACTGCCCCACTAGTACGGTCCCGCACGGCCCTGGTAGTCCTCGTAGAAACCTAAAACAAAACGTAGGTTGAGCATACAAGTATACTTAGTAGGGAGACCTAAAGCTCTTGAGCACAAGTGGGGGAGACATCCTAATGTCACGTGAGAACAACAGAAGAAACCAAAACCTAACAAGGAATTCTATCCACCCAATCTCACCAGCCACACTCACCAAAAACACAATCACAAAAGGTAGTAGTAGTATATAAGATCAAGAGTATTGGGTACCCCACATCATTTCCCTCTAGTTAGATGCCCTTCCTAACGATGAACGTCCTGACGCCACCACACTCTTCTCGCACGCACACACATGGGCCTCAAGAACCACATATCCCGACCGCACACACGTGGGCCTCACAACCACGTATCCCACCCGCACACACCTGGTCCTCATCCGGAAGATTCATGGGAATAATAGTAGTAATACCAACCCGAAGAGTCTTGGGCTAAACCACCCCAATCGAAAGCTACCTGAAGAATCATGGGTGTAAGTTCGCCTCAAGCCATCACAACATAGGGAAGAAGGAGCAGGAAGAAGCTAGTATCTAAGGGGAAAACACCCTCTCCCATGAAATGGGAGTGTTCGACACTAAGTGATCAACATGGGTGGGGTGCGATAAAACACAACGATACAGATATATATATATATATACCAAACCCTCAGCAAAACCTATGGCTTCTAATCAGTGAACTATGCACGTGCCTCGACACTACTACTACAAATCATGCATACAACAATCCCGAATCCCCATTTATGTTTTCATGTTTCAACAGAATCAGCTTATTAGTTCCTTAACAACTAGGCAACTATCCACAACGAACCACGTCGATCGTTCATAAAGAATATCACTGCCATCCACAAATCAAGTTAAGAAAACACAAGCAACACAACAAGTCCCTTCTTATTGACCAACCAAACCCATTGATTATTATTTCTGTTCCATTTCCTAGCCCCACCATTCATTAACTCTTCCACTTTTTATTTATTATTTACAACCCATAGTTCGTTCACATTCAAGCCCAACCATGCAGTCTCGCTTCCAACCACCATAACCACAACCACACCATACATCATCACCCCTTTAATACCATTTATCATAGCCCCGCATCCCATAACCAACATAGCATTCACACCAACCCACAACCAAGCCAACCACAGCCCCGCTACTCACCCGATCAAGAACAACCCACAAAAGCACCCCCATCACATGCCTCGTATCCAAGCCAACACCCACATGTTCATTATTCCATTTTGTTTAACTGGGGTGATCACACAAGGGTTTCAGATTTTAAATCATCCAACTTTATGTGATTATCCAAATTCCACATTCAATAAAGTTCTATTCACAAAATCGGTCTAGAATGATAAGGAAACAATTAATTATGCATGCAATGGCCCTCAACGACCGTGATTTTCAGTAAGAATAAGCCTATTCAATTCAAAACATAATATCACATGATATAAAATAAGGTAACTGCATTCACAACTTCCCATCACCGTTATATAAGCCAGTTATTATATTCATTAAACCGGTTCAACTGCGTTTCTCATAAACAAGAGGAATCCCACCTCGTATGATGCACAATTTAGAGAGACCAAGGTAAGATACCTACCTCAACAGTTTCTAATAACAACGCTCCCCCGGATCAACTTTAGATGACGACCATCTGCGTCTGTCACTTCTGTCAAATCCTGGAAAAACCTCCTTAGGTGGATGTTGGAAAGGAACGGCCGAAGGAAAGACAATGAATCCATGCTCATAATTTCCGCCTAGTCGTTATGATCCCGTGGCCGCCGACAGATGGTAAATTAGAGCTCCGACGAAGAAGTTATGGAAGAAAAAGATCCTTCGAGTCTCTTGGGAGAGATCTGCTCAGAGGAATGGGGAGGAGAGGGGTGAGTTGAAAAGGAAGAGGGGACCCCTCCTTTTATAGGTGAAAAAAACAATGGTACACGGTGTGCACTTTATGGTACATGGCATCTACTCGGCCATTTAAAACTGTCACCACACGGCTTCCAACACGGCCTTCAACGCGGCACGCAGCCGTTGACTGGTCAACACACGGTTTGAAGGTAAGGCATACACTGGGAGGGACTACACGACATGTAGTATCGGATACACGGTGTGTACTCATTTATTTCACACGTTAAGGACACGACTCCAACACGGCACACGACCATTGACTGGTCAAAAATGGTTTGAGGGTAACACATACGCAGGGAGGGATTACATGGTGTGTAGTATTGGGGTACACGGCCTGTACCGATTTTTTTCACATGGCAAGGACACCACCTTTTACACAGGGAATACCCAGCGAGGGGGTACACAACGTGTACTCACACTACACGACGTGTAGTTTCAAAATTCTGAAAAGTGTGGGAAAAGTCCATTTTACGCCCCAAAACACTTCATGGCCTTATTTTTGACAAAGGAATGGGCCGCAGAGGTCTGGGCCATTACATTTTATCTCTATGGGTATCCGATGTTCATTTTTTAAATAAGAAATTTGAATCTAGGAGGTTATTCATTAACTCTAGGGAGATCAATGCAATAACAATAAATAACTAGTATCCCCTACATCACATTGATAATTTATGTAATCAACTTCATGGAGCTCAAATTTTTTTAATGATTAACCACCGATCTAAGTTCCATTAGTTGGGTGTGAATAAGGAGGAAATTCTAATTACAGCATTTCAAACCACATATGAGCATTATAAGTTTCTGGTAATGCATTTTGGACTAAAAAATTCACCCTTTATTTTCATTGATCTAATGAATGGAGTTTTCATGGAATATATTGATGACATTGTAGTGGTATTGATTGATGATATCTTGGTATAATTCAAAATCTAAGAAGATCATGAAAATCGCTAGCATGCTATTCTGAAATTTCTTAAAAGAAATGAATTATATGGAATTTTTAGAATGTATGGATTCTTCCTTCATGATATTTATTGTCTTGGCAATATTTTCACTAAGGATGGAATATTCGTCGATCCTTCCAAGATAATAGCAATCCAAAATGGCTAGCACCGATAAGTATAACTGAGGTATGCAGTTTGAGTTGTTTAAGAGGCTACTATCAGCATTTCACCTATAAAAGTTCCTAATTGGATAACCCATTAACCCTGCTCACACATAAAGGGGTTAAATTTGATTGGAAAAAAGAGCACGAAATTTTTTTGGGGAACTGAATAAATGATTATTCAATTATTTTATCTTGAATATACCATCATGGAATGATGGGTCTATTATTTATAAGGATTCTTCAATAAACAAGCATGGTTGTGTCATTATAAGAAATCATAGAGTTATTGCCTATGCAGCACGACAAAAAAAGATTCAGGAAAAAACTATCCAACTTATTATCTTGAGTTATCAACTGTAATATTTCCTATGAAGATATGGATAAACTATCTCATTGGTGAAAATATTGAGATATATATTAATTGGAATAGTTTGATGTATATTTTATCACAGAAAGATCTCAATATGAGTCAAATACGTTGGCTTAAACTACTCTAGGATTATGATTACACAGTACACTACCACTTGGGGAAGTAAAATAAGGTGGATATGCTTTGTGAAGAATGTATCATGGAGTTCTAAACAAGATGAGAGTTGAAAGGGATCCTACATTGATGGATCTATTAAATATTGATATTGCAATAATAATGGAAGGAGAAACATCAATTATTTTTCAAATAGTTTCCAAACCAACTTTACTAGAAAGGAAAAATAGTTCTCTGACAGATGATGAAGAGTTTTAAAAGATAATTAATGTTTAGAATGATAGAAATTGATTAACATCACATATAAGGATGGAATTTTTAAATTTGGGAAAAAAATCATGTTCTCGATATTCCGGATCTAAAAAGGAAATTTTTGGATGATGCCGATAGATCTAATTTCTCCATACACCATGGTATCACTAATATATATAGATATTTGAAGGAGTATTTTTGGTGTGAAATATAAAGAGGTATATTGATGATTATGTGTCAATATGTATCATTTTTCAATAGGTGAAAGCTGGAACACAACATCCTAGGGGATTCATGAAACGTATTCTAATACCTGAGTGGAAGTGGTATGATATTATTATTGTCCTTTTCATGGTGATACCAAAGGCTCCAAGAAAGAATGCTAAAATATGGGTCATTGTTGATCATTTTATGAAGGAATGTAATTTTATCGCTACAAGAGAAGATTTATCACATTATTGTTTAAAAAGAATATATCTTAATTATTTTTTAAGACTTTATGGTGTAACCTATCAATTTTTTTATGATCGTGATCCCTATTTTACATCATGATTCTAGAAAAGTCTTCAGAAATTCCTAGATACTGAACATCGGATGAGCATTGCCTACCACCCTCAAACTGATGGAAAATCAGAACAGACTATTCAAACCTTAGAAAACTTGTTGAAATCTTTCTCACATGACTTTCAATGTATGTTGGATCAGTATTTACCTCTGGTAGAATTTTTTTATAACAATTGCTTCCATTCAAGTATTCATATGGCACTCTATGAAGAGTTTTATGGAAAGAGATGTTGCACACCAACTTGCTGGGATGATGTTGGTGAAAGAAATCTAAAAGGCCCATAACTTGTTGAGGAAACAATAAAAAAGATGAAGAATATCCAAACCCACATTAAATCTGCTCAATGTAAGAAAAGAGCTTTCTAGATAACCGAAGGAATGATTTTGAATTTCAAGTAGGAGATCACATTTTATTAAAAGTATCTCCCTATAAGGGTGTTATTAGATTTGGTAGGAATGGTAAATTAAGTCCCAGGTACATCAGACCTTTCGAAATTCTAGAACTAATTGGAGTTGTTTCTTACTGTTTGGAAATGTCGCCAAGTCTCTCCAAAGTTCAGGATGCCTTCCATGTATCACTGTTGAGAAAATACATGCCAAACACAACACATGTACTCACATACAATGAAATAGTACTAGATCCCAATATAACTTATTGTGAAGATCCTATCATAATTACTGATACTAGAGAAAAAATGTTGAGAAACATGATTCCTCACCTGGTAAATGTTCTTTGGAGAAACTATAAAATGGAAGAGACAACTTGGGAACTTAAGGAAATTATGATGAAGAACCAGCCAAATATTTTTATGCAGTAATATTCTAGAAATTTCAAGAATGAAAATATTTGAAAGAGGAACAAATGTAACACCACCAAGATTCCACGTTATTCTTCCTATTCAGTAATACAATTTCTTTTGTTGTATGCAGCTTTGAGTTCTAGCACACCCTGACCAATCAAATTAGTCATTCAAAAAGTAGTTATGAATAGTAATACTCACTTTTTGAAATATTATATGTTTTATTTTTTCAAAATGGACATCATTTTTGGATTTGGAATATCAAAAATATCTTAGGGTGATTTTTTTTATGAAAACATTAAACTTTTGCTAAATAGTGAAGAACACAACATTGTTGTTAAAAACTGAATTTTTATTTAAATTATTACTTATTATTTAAATTTATTATTAATGTCAAAAAATATATAATACTTATATTCGTCTAATTCAATCCATTGGAGTAATTTTATAATAAGAATATATATATATATATATATATATAATGCTATTGAACATTTTAATGTCTTTTACCCACCTTCCAGTCGCATTTGAATATTTGTATAAACAGTAATTTTGCCACTTTTGTGAATTGAATTTAAAAAATATGACAAACATAATTGAAATTAGTAAGTAAAATTTTCTTCAATTGGATGAAAATAATTTTTTGGGATTATTAACTTTTGAATTTTATTTAACATTGTTAAATTAGAATTGGGTAATTAAAGGAAAAAATAATATTATAATTACCCCAAAACATTCCATAATTCAATTGGATAAGTGTTTTTAGACCATGATAAACTATAGGAAAAAACAAGATCTATTTTGATCAACATTCATTATATTAGGAAATTTATTATATTTTATTTAATGAAGAGTTAAAAGTGATAAATTGATATTTTAATAACTAAACTATTTTTAATATCGGGTTATACATATGATAAATTCTATTATAAATATTTATTATAATGATAAAAATATTTCCTACATCATGGTATTTTATTGATTATTTTTGGAAAAATAATAATTAAATTTAGTTATGACAAAATGATGATGCATCAATTACGTTATTAATGAATGATTAAGATAATTTAAATTATAAATATTAAAATAAAATGACATTGAATATTTTGATTCCATCCACAAATTTTCTAGATTAATATGCCATGTTATGGTTGGATCAATGTTTTTTAATGTAGTCAAGTATTTATTACTTTCCCAAAAACCAAATACTAAATAGTGTCAACATTTACATAGATGTTTTTTTAGAAAATAATATATTATTTAATGATATAATATTTCATAAATATCATATTCAAACAAAGGACTTAGAGAATGTATGATATTTCATTAATTAACCTCAATATGTTCAATTTTAATTTTATAGTAACTATATTAACCACATGGTATAAAAATATTACAACAAATGGTAAAGTTAAAATATTTAACTACGAGTTAAATATAAAATATAATGTTAATATGGTGACCTAAACATGAATAAAATATATATTTTTAGAAACTTTTGACCCATACCCACCTTATATTCGAAATAAATATATTTGGAGCTATTATAAACCATATATGATTTTATAATCAATTAATATTTCAATCACTTCTTAATGTGCACCACACCTCTATTATAAAAGGCTAATTACCCTTGTCTCAAATCGACACCAACATAGCCATTTATCTCTACCAAACCCTGCTCAGATATCTTCCAAAGAACTCTCACTTAAACCTAGAGGTATTACACTGATTAGAAAGCCAACCTAAATAGCCATTTTCATCAAATGAAAAGGTGGCACCCGAAGATGAGATAATTATTTCATTACCTATTTCAATGTTCTTTTAATCTACCACTTCATCTTTATTTGTATTTTATATACCATAATAATAAAACTAGAACCATCTAAATATGGTGATGTTATTTTAAATATGTAACAACCATATTCGTTGTTCTATCTATCCGATGAATGAAAAAATCCCCATATGTGTAGAAGTACGGCTTACCGTCTCTATGTCGTGGTGTAGTTTGTTATTCAAAACATAATTATTTTTATGGATATAGTATTGAGAATAATTGGTGTAAATAATAAAAATAACATTTCAATGATTCTATTTATATAATATACCATCCAATAAAGTTCTATTTAACCATCAATTGAATGATATTTTTGCTCGGGTGTACATATGGATTACAGTCTCCATGACGCGATGAGAATTCATTCCTCATCGTAACCATTAAAGAATTATATAATTTTGATGATATAAAAATAATGTTTAATAACTTAGTATCATTCTAGTTATGAATCAAATACATCATATCCCTAACTAACATGACTTATATAACAAAATATATTAATAAAAACATATTAGTGAACACCAAAAACTATGATAATATTGTAATATTATTGACAAAGAAATATTAAAGGATCATATATGATATCATATTATGTATTTTGTTCTTTAATAACATAATAATAATGATTTAAATATTATTCGTGAGGTTAATGTAACATCGACTAATGAATATTACAAGGTAAGGGTTAAGTTTAAAATCACATTATTATCCATGGTTGTATATATGTAAGTATCTAATGGGAATTCTTTATCATCCACATATGTGTTTCTAAAAAAATTAGTTGATTTTTTTTTACTATTTCCTATAAAATCGATTAAATTCATTTATACCATTGTCTGGATTTTAATAAAATGTTTTTAATGTAATTTTTTTGTTGTTTTCTGACGAATGTACTTTATGACCTATTTGAAAAAGTAAGGAGAGAATGTTTTTTTAACATATACAGAGGATGATACTATATTCCACCATTATAATAAATTTTATGCTTTCCATAAAACCTTACATAAATATTTTCAAAATAAATGTTTTATTTTATAATTATTCAACTTTAAAATGATTTCAAAGTAGAAAGTGATATTTCTCTCAAATAGTTTCTGGATTGATTTTATCTATGTCAATATTTTTTGTTGGGTTTTATGCTTAATTGATGTTAAATTATTATGATACAATATTCCATATATATTGATAGGTTTATGATATATCTATCTATGGATGTTCTATTTTATGTCATTTACAGTTTATGGTTAATGTATTAACATTTCTTATTTTAATTTAATACGAATGTTTATGTTATGTTTCACTCTTTTCATATGAGGAATGAATTGGACTTTGAATGTGATGGGTGGGACCCACTTTATACCCTCGATGCATCAGTAGGTCTAATGAGACAATATAGTGTCTTGGCACAAGGCCTTGAAAAAATATATATTTAGGGTATTAGCATGAGACCTTGACTTTGTGGTTAAGATGTCCAAAATTTTTCATTCCATCATTATGAGAATAGATATTTATATTACATGCAGTTATTATACTATTATAACATCCATGTTAATATGTAAAATGGAATTGTTTGATTTATCTTTTCTGTATTATGCTGAAGTTTATGTGTAAACATCTTCTGATTAATTATTATATATTGGATTAACAGTTTATACTTATTTTTTATAGGTTCCACTATATTTTTATCCTTACTGAGCATCTAAGATCACCCCTTTATTATGTTTAATTTTTTCTAGGATAAAAATAACAATATTATGAATGAACTATAGGGATAATGTAAATGAAATGAGTGTGTTCAAAGGATACACAATGTTGTTTTTCCAATTCATATTGTAATGTAAAACATATGTATGTTTCTAGTACTTCCAAGGCTACTAAACTGATCTGTATATCAGGACATTGACTCTTGTGATCATGAAAATGTTATGTAATAATTAACTCACTCTGGGTAATTGGGGTCAGGGAATTATAGTTTGTAACAGAGTAATTTTAGTACAAACCATGGAAACTAGAATTAAGAAATATCTAATTAGAGAAAAATACCCTCAGATATACTTTGAGGGTTAGTATTGAAAAACATCAAAAAAATTGGTAATGTAGATATTATGTGGGTTATCCAAGAAATACATATTTTTCTGGATATTACATGTGGGTGTGGTTCTAGCAGAACTTTACCATGGAGTGAGAAATCATATAAGGAGTTTCGGGCTTGACCCTGGTTTGACACTTTTGGGGGTTATTCTTAAAAAAATTAATATTTCATTTACAAACCATAATGATGGATTTTATGAGTAAACAATTCATCATAGAAAACATTTTTTTGATTTTATATTATATGAATAAGTTGTTCAATTTATGTCAATTATTTTACATGTTTGGAAATATGCATTGCGATTGATAAAATAATCTAGTGTATTCCATTGTTTAGAAATGGAACCTAGTAGTAGGAATGGAAACCGTATCAATGCACATAATTCATGTAGCTATTTACGTTCTATTAAAAATAATTATAGTGGATCTAGTGATGAAAATGGTGCTAAATAACTTATAACCATACTGGGACTACTCTCTCATGTTATGAAAAATAACCTTGCTCATATAGAGAACCTTATTCCTTAATGGGGAGTATCAATGTTAGAACTCTTCATGTAGAAAAAACCACAATCATTTAATGGGTCTAAAAATCCTTTTGTATCTATACAAAGGGGAAGTTCCTTAGAAAAAATATTTCATTCTTTTGAGATTGGTCAAAGGGAAAAGGTTTTCATTGCATATTATCGCCACTCTGTAGATGCAGATAAATGGTGGTCAGTAATTAAAATCACAAAATAAGATTCAGAATTATAAAATATTTATTAGAGGGGGTTTAATGATATTATCATAGAAAAATACATTCCTCGTGAACATCGAGATGATATGGAAATGAAATTTTTGAGTCTAAGGAAAATGTAAGATGAGAATGTCAGAAAGTATGAGGCAAAATTTATAATGTTAACAAGGCATTCTATTGATTATATATGTATCCCGAGATGTAATATTAATCGATTATTTGATGGGATAAAAACATTTCTCTATTATGTATTAGTTTCAAAATCCTTCTCATCATACGAAGATATAGTATCATGTTCTATCACGAACGAAATGAAACTCTATATGTTTTCGGACAACAATGTGAATCAATAGAAGGAGAGATCTTCTAAACACATTGGAAATGTAAATGTGGGGAACAAGGGAAAATTTTAATTTACATCCCACAGTAATCGTGGCATGAAACACCATGGTACATGCCTAATGGGGATGGGAGTTTATCACAAGTGTGGAGAAAAAGTCCATCTAGTTTATGATTGCAAGGGGAAGAACAATGATGTCAGTGTTCAACGATACAATTGAATGAAAATGGGGAATTACACAAATGAATGTCCTAAGATTCAAGGAAAACTACCTCAAAAAATGGCAAGGGAGAAAGGCAAATCTTATGAGATCAAAACTACTGAGGTTGAAATTTTGAATGATGTGGTGGCATGTACTTTAATAGTTTCCTTAAAATTAACCAATGGTTTATTGGATTCAGGATCATCTCAATATTTCTTATCATCCCATTTTCCAGGAAAATTAGATATTTTCAATTTGAGTTATCAAGGGAGTGGTTAGTCAAAATACCTAAGCGATGAATCATAGCAACAATTCTTTGTAAATCGGTTGCCATTATGGAATATATATGTACTTTATCTGCTTCTCTTATTGTCATACCCATGATTTAATTTGATATAATACTATTATGGATTAAACTTTGGACCATGATATAAAAATTTCTTTAAGAATTAAGAGATTAAAATTTTTGATGATGATAAGGAATCACTTATATTTAGAGTAGAAACAACACCATCTGATTCTCATCTAGATCCACCCCCAATAGCCCTACTAAATTCTTTTATTGGGGAGGAAGGGAGTAATATAACTATAGTTGAGGAAAGGGATGTTCAAATGGAGGATTTATGTTTTGTGCAATAATATGTTGATGTGTTTCCAAATGATTTATGTGGATGTCCTCCATAACAAAACAATGAGTTTTCCATTGACTTAATTAATTGATCAAGGCGCATATTGAAGACCCCGTACAAAATGGTCATTGTGGAGTAAGATGTAACTAGAGAAACAACTAGAGTAATTGAGTAATAATGGATTTATTCACCCTAATATTTCTCCATGGGGATCCCCTATTCTTTTTGTTTATATGATAGATGGATATATTAGGTTGTGCATTAGAATACTGGGAGTTCAATGCTATAACAACAATGAACAAGTATCCCCTACCTCACTTTGATGATTTGTTTTATCAAATTCATGAAGGAAAATATATCTTAAGGATTGACCATCGATTTGGATACCATTGGTTATTTGTGAAAAAGGAATACATTCCAAAGATAGAATTTAGAACCAGGTATAGGTATTATGATTTTATAGTAATGCCTTTTGGACTGAATAATGCACCCTCTCTTTTAATTGATATAATGAAAAGAGTTTTCAAGGAATATTTTGATGAATATATAGTGGAATTTATTGTTGATATCATGGTATACTCTAAAAGAAAAAAATATCATTTAAATCACTTTCACAATATTATGAAACCTCTTAGAAGAAATGAATTATATGTGATGTTTAGAAAATGTGAATTTTGGCTTTAGGAGATTTCTTTTCTTAGGCACATTGTCTCTAAGGATGGTATCTCGGTTGATCCTTCAAAGACAAGGAAAATCTAAGAATGGTCAACCCTGACGAGTATAATAGAGGGATGTCGTTTTATTGGTTTACTAAGATACTATTACGATTTCGTCCAAATTTTTTAACAATTGGCTAACCTATTATCAAAGCTCACACGTAAAGGGGTTAAATTTTCTGGACAAAAGAGTGTGAATAATGATTTGATGAATCTATGATTAAATTATTCCATGCTTTAATTTTGAATATACCATTGGGGAATGATGGGTTTGTTATTTATAGTTATTTTTCAAAGAAAGAAAATAGTTTTTCGCTAATGCAGAATGATAAGGTTATTGACTATGCATCAGAACAACAAAAAATCATGAAAATACTACCCAACTAATTATATTTAGTTAGAAGCTGTAATATTTTCTCTAAAGATAGAGATACAATATCTATATGGTAAATAATATGAGATATATACTGTTCATAGGAGTTTGAAGTTTATTTTCTCATAGAAAGAAGTCAACATGAGGTAAAGGTGATGGTTTGAACTACACAAAGATTATGGTTTCGCAACACACTACCACTACAAGAAAACTGAATATTTGCGACGGGGCTCCATCAGAAATCGCCCATTGCTGAAAACGGCGTCGCAAATAGGTGTTTTTGCGGCGGTCCCGTCGCAAAAAGAGTATTTGTGATGGTATTTTTCCCCGTCGCAAATGGGGTTTCGTTTATATATATAAAAAAGTTATTTGCAACGGGCCTTCGCAGTTATATTAGCTGCGATGGGTTAATGACCCATCGCAAATGCGAAATTGAAAAAAGGTATTTGCGACGGAGCGTCGTAGAAATATTTTTATGACCGGTATTCTTCCCGTCGCAAATTTTACAGTAAAATAATATTTACGACGGGAAATCCCGTCACAAATATTCCCGTCGCAAATACTAAAAAAATAAAAAAAATTAATGCAAATCGAATAATATTATATACAAATAATAGTAATAATAATAATATAAATAAATTATATTATTATAATATAAATAAAATAATATATAAAATATAATTATGAGATATTAATATAATATAATAATAATATAAATATAAATAATATAACATAACAATACTAATATTAATAATATAAAAAATTAATATAATAATATTATTATTGTTAAATTATATATATAATAATAATAATATTAATAATATAAATAAATTATATTATTATAATATTAATAATAATAAAAATATATAATATAAATATGAAATATTAATATCAATAAATAATAATAATATGAATATAAAAAATATTATATTATATATTATGAAATATTAATATCAAATAATAATAATAGTACTAATATTATTAATATAAAAAATTAATATAATATTATTATTATTAAAATAAACGTACATATTTATGAAAAAATAATATTAATATTAATAATATTAATAAAATTTTAAAATTATAAACTTCTCAATATTAACAATAAATATAAAATATTAAAATTAATATTACTAAAATAAGAAGATATTTAATGTAATACTAATAAGTAATAAAATATTTAAAAAAATAAAAACAAATTAAATCATGAAATATTTGTACCAATATGAAAGTGGAATTATAAATAGTTAATATGACAATAAACTATGAACTCAAATGATTATTACATCTAAAAAAATCACTGGCGGTGGATAATCTGGAGGACCTTGGTGAGGTGGTGGAGGAAACTCCATCCCTAAAATATGTGTCTGATGATGCATATACTCCATATGCTCCTGATGTTGCTCCTCATATCGACGTCTCTCTTCATCCTGCTGCTGACGCATCTGCTCCTGCCATAGACGAATCTCCTCATCGTGCTGCTGATGCATCTGCTCCTGCCCCTGACGCAAATCCTCTATAAGCTGACTCTGAGCACACAGCTGCTCCTGATACTGTGAGTCAGAAGATGATGTCTCTCCACGAGCTCCTCTCGAGATGGACGCCGACATCACAGCAGTACCATAATAAGCTGCAGGAGTCAAATGAGAGATGATACCAACTACTCGGCCCTTTTCGATGCCATACTAGGTCACCTGCATCCATGTCGTCTCATCAAAATAGTGGGCACTAATCTGATCACCCGTCTCATCATGACTCTCATCCTGTGTCTGAGAGGTCATGACCTCATATGACTCCTTACGTTTCTATTAGAAATTAATATGATGAAAAGATTATAGGTATTTAATTTGAAAATAGAAAAAAATAATACTGACCACAATCTGACGCTGGCGGTTACCTCTAATCTCTCTAGTAGCCGGGTCAGTGTACATCATACGATAAACGCCGTATATTTTAATATCGGGCTGGTCAAACTCTTATATGAATAGAAAATAAATTTTTTAAATTTAAATTTGTATAAAATATTAAAAAAATTACTTACCAGACGCTCTCTAGGCGCAATGAATGTACGACTACCGGCTCGATGTGTCACCTCTTGTCTCCCCCGATTATGTCGACCCAATGCCGATCTCCTCTGAAAACCACCACCCAAAAAGTGTGTACATAATCCATCCCAAACGAGAGATGAAATATACTCTGGTCGGTGGGCTCTACAGGACTCATCAAATTCTGTCACTCCAGCTTTGTTCATAGCCGTCTTTCTCAAATTATGCAAAAACTGATGGAAACGGTCACGCATAGACACCACCCATGACACGTGGATAGTGGAAAACATGCTCTCATCGAATGGATAACATAAACCCTGATATAAATTTATTAATGAATTAAATTTCAAAATAAATTTTATTTAATTACGTACTAGCCAATAATCGAACATGGTGGCCTGCACATCAGCGGGAATCTGATCCCATATGAGCCAGGGCTGAGAAAAATAATTGTGCAAGATAGCACTCCCCTGTCTAATAGCTATATGTGTAAAACTGTGGAGAAATAACAAATAATCAATCAATTAGAATATTAATAAATTATAATGAAAGATAACTAAAATACATAGGTTATCAAACCACCGCGTGTGCGCATCGAATCCAAGAGGTGGACGTCGCTCAGGGATAGGATCTGGAATCATCAGTCTGGAAAGACCATGCCCCCTCCAAGTGCTCCCTGTAGTGCCAATAGCCTAAGGATCAGATGACTCAAGAACCTCATCATCCATAGGTAGATCAGCCTCCAGCAACTGACGAAACATTTCCAAGTCCATCTGAAACATGAAATAATTGTTATTAGAAAACAATTAAAAATAACTATTATGTATAGATATATATATTGTTATGATTCTAACTAGCATTTTAATGTGTCAATGTTCATCTTCATAAATATCTTCATAGTTGTCAATGTATTCGTCTTCGTCTTCCTCATCAACATCATCAATTTCCATATTAGTTTCATGTTCATTATCTCTTATCATTTCAAATTTATTTGTAACCTCATTGACAACATCGTCACCATCGACCCTTAACTGTGGGGTGTCATCCTTGATATTCATGTCTCTTTGTGAAAAATATGTGTTTTGAGGAGTGTCCTGAAAAATTTCATTTCCTTGCACTTCAGTGGAACCACATTAAGATAGAGTAAACTGATTTTCTCGAGATTTAACTTTTATTAAACTCCACCAATCATCCAACTCTTTTGCAGTAGCACAGTATTTTGTATAATAAATTTGATGTGTTTAATGAGCCAATAAAAATGGTTAATTTACTATAATAAGACTTTTATGTTTAATATCAAAAATTCCATGAGCCGGATGAATACACAAGCCTCTCTCTATATCCAGCCATCGAAATTTAATCATTGTTACATAATTCTGTCCCAAATAACACAGTTCAATAATTTCTTCAAGTATGTTGTAAAAGACAAAATCAATATCTCTATGATCTGATCCCTTAAAACAAACAACATTAGTCATTGTTTTCTTTGATTCCCCATATGCACATGTATGAAAGTGATAACCATTCACCACATATGCATTATAAGATTTAACCATTTTGGATGGTGGGCTACTCGATATACGCAATCGACTATCAATCTTATCAGCATGCACAGATACCTGAAAATTTGTAGAAAATTTATCACTATTACAAGTAATAAATTGATATTATATGTAAAACCAAAAAAGAATGTATGTTACCAGTTTTTGAATCTTTTAGGAAATTTTTTTTGCCGACGTTCTTACAGGCCAGCAGTTGTAATTTGTGGAAATTGTATCTTGATATGATCATCAAATAACCTACAAATACAATATGGTTAATTTACTGTAATAGAATATATAGAATAAGGGACATGAGCACTCACTGTACAATTGGTGAAATTTCTTCACAGTTGAGTAGAACATATGTATGAGTTCTATGATGTTCATCATCTGAAAGCCATCTATCATGAACTCCACCAAAGTCATGTTCGGGAAGATTAACAATTGATAATTGATTATTCATATCATCATCAACATTCCCCTCATTCTGACCCATACGGTCAAATTTTAAGGGATATTCAGATTCAAAATAATGAGACCAGAATAAAGCAATTTCGTCTTGAAAATAAGCTTCAGCAATTGAGACTTCAACTGATGCTTTGATACAGACTTTTTTCTTCAATTTCTGCATGCATCTCTCCAATGGGTATATCTATTGAAACTGAACCGGACCTCCACATTTTTCTTCATGTGGAAAATTCAATATCAAATGTTCCATTGAGTCAAGGAAAGTCGATGAAAAGATTTTTTCCAGTTTTCATATAATTACAACAACAACTTCTTCCAGTTTTCTTAGTGTATTGTAGTCTGTTGTTGCCACACACATTCTTGGAAAAAATATGATATATCTGTTATCAAATCCCAAATCATAGAATTCAAAAAACCTATTAATCCAATAGTCATATGTCTTTCCATTATAACATGATAGTCATGACTTTTTAATCTGGTAATATGACCATTTTTATCACATCTTCCCATGTTGGAAGCATATCCATCGGGAAGTCTCAAATAAGCAATCCACTGACAAAATAATAAGAGACTCTCTTTGGTCATTGTATAAGCTGCGTTTGGATCCATTAATCTCTATGATCTGACATTTTCAAACAATTCATGTTCTGGTCGCCTGCAAATTTGGGCAAGATCTAATCGTGCCTTTACATTATCTTTGGTTTTACCCAGTGTATCCAAAACTGTATGAAAAAAATTATCAAAACTGTTTTTCTCAATATGCATGACATCCAACATGTGTCGGACCAACAAATCAGACCAATATGGATGATTCCAAAAAATGATCTATTTTGTCCAATTTTGTTCTTTCCCAATGCCATGAATTTTCTGTTGGCTTATTGTTGGTTAAAAAGTGATGGAAGGTAATGAAAACACAACTGATCGTAACTCTGTACCTGAGATCATTTTTGGAGGTTCATCTCTTTCAATTCTGCCTTTTCTGAAATGATATTTATTTCTCTGAAAAGGATGATCGATTGGAAGAAATATATGATGACAATCAAAATAGCTAGTTTTTTTTCCATTCACGATAATAAATGCTTTGTTGTCTCCCATACGTTAAGGACATGATTTTGGAACTTGTGTACTCCAGCTAGATAACATGCCATATGCCGTGAAGTCACTAATTATTCACATAAAAGCAGCTCTCATTACAAAATTCTGTTTCACAGCAGCATCATATGTACCAACACCATGACTCCACAATAAATTAAACTCATCAATCAATGGTTTCAAAAAAACATCAATATTCTCTTTCGAATGTCCTGGGATTAATAATGTCAAAAAGATATAAGGATCTATCATCAACATCCATGGAGGAAAATTGTACGAGTTATAAAGATAGGCCAACAGGAATATGGACTACCAAAAGATCCAAATGGAAAAAACCCGTCAGTAGAAAGTCTCAATCGCACGTTCTGGGATTCTAAAGCAAATGACGGATGCCATTGGTCAAAATGTTTCCATAAATCACCATCAGATGATGAATCATGCTTTTACCATTTGAAATATTGGTTTTGTGCCATGGCATCATTGTCTCTGTCTTCTGAGACATAAATAAATGCTGCAACCTAGGTGTAAGTAGGAAATATCTCCACTATTTTACAAGAATCAATCAAGACTTCCCTGATTGAGCTTCTTTATACCTTGATTCTCCAAATTTGGAATAACGATCCAACGACTCATTTTCACCAGAATATAAGATGAAATAATTTGGACATGCATGGATCTTCTGATAACTAAGGCCCAGATTACGAACTAGTCTCTTGCTCTCATAATAATTAGCATGCATCACATTTCCTTTAGGTAACAGTGCTTTAACCAAAGAAAATATCTTATCAAAATAGTTATTTGACATTCCATAATCTGATTTAATAGCCATATATTTTGAAACTGCTTAATTTTCTAATCTTGCAACTAGGATATAATGCATCCTCAGCGGACCTGAACAACTCACGAAATTCAGATGGTGCCAACTCGGGAGATAAATCAACATCATCCTCGATTTCTGTTTGTTCAACAGATGACCCTGCAACATCATGTACTAAATTCTGAAACCGTGATGGATCCATAATCAAATTATTAGTAACTTCTCTAGAACTGTGTTCACCGTGTTGATACCAAAAAATATAATCTTATTGAAAACCATAAAGCAAGAGATGTTTCCCAATGATGTCAAATGTCTCAAACGTTATTAGAGCACATTTTTTACAAGCACACTTAATTGTCCCTTCTGAAACAAATTCCAGGTTTGATGATGCAAATGATAAGAAATCTTCAACACCATCAACATATACAAGATTTAAACTAGAACCATTTGTATTTCTAAGCTGATTTATCCAAGCACGATCATCTAATAATTATTGATGTCGATTTCCTTGTTCCATATTCATATATATGATTCTACAAAATTTAAAACCCCTACTGTTGTTAAATAATTTGATATAAGAAAAACAATATCCTAAAAATAGATGATACATAATTAGAGTTATTTCTTAGTAATTGCCAATAATTATAGGTGACATAGTTAGTTTGTAATCATCCCCACCAATTATTAATAATTTAGCAATACTTAGCAATACATGAAAAAATGAAATATGCTTGAATAATGAAATAAAATTTTGTAATCATCATTGTGGAGATTATATTACTAATTATTCTGATTTTCCCGAAGACTCGTCTCCTTTTAAATTTCTCCCGACTGAAATCAGTATGAAAAATGTTCTCTGACATACATTAGAGCACATTTTTCAAACTAATTTCAGTTAGAGAAAGTAGCAAAGATATGAGCTATTGAACAAAAGGTAGCCGCCAATTCGATGGAAATTGTGCTAATTCTTAACCATGTACTTGAATATATTTTATTTTTGATTAATTATTATTAAATATAACTAATTATTACAAAGCTCAATATTTCCAACAGATTTTTCACTATTCTTAACATGTTAAAATCTTAATGAGTCATCAATTTTTAGGTCATGCCCAATAAGAAGTTTACACCAACCATGTCCAATTTAAACTCTATAATTGTCCTTACATGGTTGATCACCTCGCAAGTAGTGTTGCAATAGGACAACACAGGTAATGAGAAATACTTTACTTGGGTTGTCCCATTGCAACGCTACTTGTGAGGTGATCAAACAAGCAAGAAAAATATTAATAATTGTAATATTTTACAAATATTTTATAATTTTAACAATATTAATAATTTTTTATAAATATTAAACATATAATAATAAAATAATTATATTATTAGTATTATTTTATTATTAATATTAGAGTAATATAATATTTTTTATTATGTTACTATTTATGTTACTATTTATGTTACTAAGTATATTACTAATTACGTTACTAATTAGAAATGCGAAGATATGCATATAGGTCGGGTGGTTAATCAATCATTGAATAGAAAAACAAATGTAATTGACTGCTCATCTACCTCAATTTTCATTTCATTTGTGTGTTGAGGCTTGATAAGAAACTTCTGCCTCCACATGTAATATCTACTTTTACCATAAAAATTATAAACACCCTCCCCTCTATGTTGGTGAGAAGGTTGATTATTTTGACAGTAAAAGCAGATATTACATGTGGAGGTAGAAGTTTCCTATCAATCCTCAACACAGAAATGAAAAAAAATTGAGGTAGATGAGCGGTCAATCACGCTTGCTAATTTTCCTAAATGTTTTCAAGTCTTATTTAATTGTTTTTAAGTCTTTCTTAATTGTTTTTTAGTCCTTCCTAATTGTTTTTAAGTCTTTTCTAATTGTTTTTAAGTCTTTCTTAATTGTTTTTACGTTTTTCCTAATTGTTTTTAAGTCTTTCTTAATTTTTTTAAATCATTCCTAATTGTTTTTAAGTCTTTCTTAATTGTTTTGAAGTCTTTCCTAATTTTTTTTAAGTATTTCTTAATGGTTTTTAAGTCTTTCATAATTGTTTTTAAGTATTTACTAATTGTTTTTAAGTCTTTCCTAATTATTTTTAATTGTTTCCTAATTATTTTTAAGTCTTCTTAATTATTTTTCATTTTTTCCTAATTATTATAATTGTTTCTTAATTATTATAATTGGTTCCTAATTATTATAATTGTTTCCTAATTATTATAATTGTTTCCTAATTATTATAATTTTTTCCTAATTAAATCTAATTGTTTCATAATTAAATATAATTGTTTCATAATTAAATATAATTGTTTACTAGTTAAATATAATTGTTTCCTAATTAAATCTAATAGTATCCTAATTGAATCTAATTGTTTCCTAATTAAATCTAATTGTCTCCTAATTAAATCTAGTTGTTTCCTAATTAAATCTAATTGTTTCCGAATTAAATGTAATTGTTTCCTAATTAAATCAACTTGTTTCCTAATTAAATCTAATTGTTTCCTAATTAAATCTAATTGTTTCGTAATTATTTTAATTGTTTCCTAATTATTTTAATTGGTTCTTAATTATTTTAATTGTTTCCTAATTATTTCTAATCAATTAAATCTAATTATTTTCTAATTATATGATAAATATTTTAATTTAATCTAATTAAATCTAATTATTTCCTAATTATATGATAATTATATATTTATTTCTAATTATTACCAAAACATCCCCCGGGAGTGTCGAACTAAGAGTGCAGCAAGGCCCATTTTCGTGTACCAGGTTACCCCAAGTCATGCTCGAAACACCTTGTCAGAGTTTTCACTCATAGGTACATTTGTGCCAGAGCCGCCTCTACTTGTTCGTATCCAGACAAGGATTATTTGGCGCAACCACTTAATCAAATTATACTATATATCTACTAAAAATTCTATTGAAAAAAATTAAAATTAACATTTAAAAATTAAAATTAACAATTAAAAATAATTTAACATTTAAAAATAATTTTAAAAATAAAAAAAATATAAATACCTTCGATATTATGAATTAATCTGCATCTTTTAACTCCGTATCTCCGCTTCTCGAAAGAAAAACAAATAAAACAAAAAAAATATCTACACAGAACTGAACGTTAGACAGAGAGGGGAATAGAGATTTTAATGTTATGGAAAAAAATAGGTGGGGTGTATATATAGGTTAGATTAGTTACGACGGTATCCTGTCACAAATACTAGGTATTACGACGGGATACCATCGCAAATACCTTCGGCCGCATTAATTACGGGTAGTGATTAAAAGGGTTTTTACGATGGGACTGTCACAAATAGCTACCTGCCTACACAACATTAGTGACGTGCGGATATCCCCATCGCAAATTCCTATTTACCGCCGCCGGTATTGGCAATGGGCCTCGTCGCAAATATCTTCCTGCCAACACACTATTAGCGACTTGCGAATATCCCCATCACAAATTCCTATTTACCGCTGCCGGTATTGGTGACCGGTCCCGTCGCCAATACCACCTGGTGAAATTTTTTTTGCGACGGGACAATTTACCCGTCGCAAATAGTATTTAACACCGCCGAGTAGTTGCGACGGGTCGAAGGCGACCATCAAAAATAGGCGTTACCGCGGCCAGTATTTGCAACGGAACCCATCGCAAATAACACCTGGTGAATAATATTTTGTGACGGGACAATTGTCCCATCACAAATACTATTTTCCACCGCCGGGTACTTGCGACGGGTACTAGGCTACCCGTTGCAAATAGGCTTCTTGCGTTCTGGTGCGCAACCCACGCCATTGCAATTTCCACGGGTCCTGTATTTTTGTCACAAATAACTGATTATTAGTGATGGGAATATATTTCCGTCGCAAATACGCTTTTCATTGGAGTTTTTGAGACCGGAATAAAGCCCGTCGCAAATACCCCTTCGCAATAAGCGTTTTTTTCGTAGTGTACCACCTGAGGAAGGAAAATAAGGTGGAAGATTCTTCGAATAAAAAGGATAATGGAGTTTTGAACAAGATGAGTGTTGAAAGGTATCATATGTTCATGGATCTAGTAATGTTGGATATGGGAATAATCATGGAAGGTGAAACATAAATACATTTTCAAATATTTTCCAAACAGTCATTACTATAAAGGATAAAATTATCTCAGATTAATTATGAGTAGTTTCAAAAAAAATTGAATCTATGAATGATGGGAGATTGATTAACATTGTATATAAAGATGGAATTTTGAAATTTTGGAAGAGGCATTGTGTTCCTTATAAACCTTATCTAAAAATGGAATTTATAGATGATGATCATAGATCCAATTTATCTAAATGACCTGGATGCACTAAGATGTATAATTATTTGAAGGAAAATTTTTGGAGGGACAACATAGAGAGAGAGATTGCTGATTGTGTGTCAAGATGTATCATTTTTCAATAGCTGGAGGCTGGAAGATAACATCCTAGAGGAGTCATGGATCCTCTTCCCATACCAGAGTGGAATTGAGATGATATTACGATGGGATTTTCCATGGGGATACCAAAGAATCCTAGAAGGAATTATGAAATATTGGTCATTATTGATTGTCTTACCAATTAGAACATTTTATTGTCATAAGAAACGATTTAAAACTTGAACGTCTAGAAAGGCTATATATTATTGTAGATGCAAGTCTTCATAGTGTACCCTTATCAATTGTATCTGATCATGATCCATATTTTAAAGAAAATTCTAGAAAAAATCATTATAAATCCCTAGATACTAAACTTTAGATGATCACTACCTACCACCCTTAACATGATGGACAATCAGAACGAACTATTCAGACCTTAGAATACATGTTGTGATATTTTTCACTTTACTTTCAAGGTATATGGAATCAGTATTTACCTCTGGTAGAATTTTCCTCTAACAATAGATTCCATTAAATTTTTCAGATGGAACCATATGAAGCATTATATAGAAAGAAATTTCGCACACCAACTTGTTGGGATGATGTTGGTGAATGAAAACCTGTAGGCCCAGATCATATTGAGGAAACAATGAAAAACTAAAGAATATCCAAACCCACATCAAAGCAGCTCAAGGTAGGGAAAAACACAATGATGATAACCGAATGATTTATAATTTCAAGTAGGAGATAACATTTTATTTAAAGTAACTCCATGGAGGGTTTTATATGATTTTTTAAGAAGGGTAAATTAAGTCCTAGGTACATCGGACCTTCCAAAATTATAGAACTAATTAGAGTTGTAGCTTACCGTTTGGTAATGCTACCAAGCCTCTCTAAAGGACATGATACGTTCCACATATCCCTGTTGAGAAAATACATGCCATACCCAACACATGTACTCATCTATGATGAAATATTAAAAGAATGTGATCCGATTTATTATAAATATCCTCCCAAAATTCTTGATACTAGAGAAAAGTTTTGAAAAACCGGATGAATCATTGGATAATAGTTCTATAGAGAAACTATAAAATGGAAGAGGCAACATGGGAACCTGAGTAAATTAAGATGAAGAACCACCTAAATCTTTTTATGCAGTAATATTCTAGAAATTTTAAAAATGAAATTATTTGAAGGAGGGAGGAATATAACAGACATGTTTCCAAGATAATCTTCTCTTTGAGTAATACAATAGCTTGTGTAGTACGTAGCTCGGAGATCTAGCACACCCCGACCAATCAATCCATCCATTTAAAAAGTAGAA
Source organism: Viscum album (assembly GCA_963277665.1). Taxonomy (NCBI): domain Eukaryota; kingdom Viridiplantae; phylum Streptophyta; class Magnoliopsida; order Santalales; family Viscaceae; genus Viscum; species Viscum album. Next base: position 527,345,645 of record OY728148.1, on the reverse strand, counting down.
ATGAATAGTAATACCCACTTTTTAAAATTTTATATGTTTTATTTTCCAAAATGGACTTAATTTTTTTATTAGAAATAACAAAATTTCCTTTGGGTTAATTTATGGTACTTTTTGAAAAACATTCAATTTTTGATGAATAATAAAATACCCGACATTGTGATTAAAAATGGAAATTTATTTTAAATAAATAATTTTTATTTGAATTTATTATTATTGTCTAAATAAATACATAATACCTATATTCAACCAATTTAATTCATTGGTGTAATTTTATAAATACATTAAATATATAAAATTGTATTGTATGTTTTAACGTCTTTTACCTACCATCTATGCAAATTTGAAAATTTTCGTAAAGTGTAATTTTACCACTTCTATGAATTGATTTTCAAAAATATGATAGACACATTTTTAATCAGTAAGTAAAATGTGGTTCAATTGGATGAAAATAATTTTTGATGAACAATAAATTTTTTATTTTATTTACCATGGTTAAAAGAAAATAGTGTAATTAATGGTAAAAATAATATTATAATTACACAAACTCATCTCATAATTCTATTAGATATGTGTATTTCAACCCAAATAAACCTTATAACAAAAATATGATCCTTTTTGATCCACTTGTATTAGAATAGGACATTTATTATATTTTATTTAAAAAAGTGTTACAAGTGTTAAATTAAAATTTTAATAACTAATACATTTTTAATATAGGGTAATATATAAGATAAATTAATCTATAAATATTCTTTATATAGTTAAAAATATATCATAAATCATGGTATTTTATTTATAAATTTTAGACATTATATATTTAATTTTATTTATGTCACAATGATGATGAAATGATTACCATATTAATGAATGATTAAAATAATTGATAATATAAATATTAAAAGAAAAATACATTGAAACTTTTGATGCCATAAATGAATTTTCACAGTGATTATGAAATGTTTGGGTTAATTCAACGTATTAATTTCAATGTAATTAATTCCTTATGACCTTCACGAAAACCAAATATTAAATAGTTTCAAAATTGACATAATTGAGTTTTTAAAACAAATACTATTTTATTAAATGATATAATAATCATAAAATATTATATTCATCTAAAGGACATAGATAATGTAATATTTTTTATTAATGATGCACCTATGGTACTATTGACATTTTTTAGTAACTATATTAACCATGTAGTATAAAAATATAATAAGACATGGTAAAAGATACACTATATAACTAAGAGTTAAATCTAAAAGATAATTTGAATATGGTTCCATAAACTAGACTAAAACATATTGGTTGAGGGGATCTAAACCCATATCCACCTTAGACTAGAAAATAATTCATTTTGAGCTATTAGAAAATGAAAATTATTTTATAATAAATTTATATTTCATTGTGTTTCTGAAGTTCCCCTAACATCTCTTATAAAAGGGTACTTCACCTTCTCTCAAATTAAAACCTCCAAATACATTTAGATATGCACAAAACCTGCTCAAATATCCTCCCAAATAACCTCAATTAATCCTATAATACTTAAATTGATAATAAATCACACCTAGGGATCCCTTTTGTTAAAAACAAAATGGAAACCCGAAGATGAGGAAATTATTTCATCACCTCTTTCAAAGTTATTTTATTTTTCCAATTCCAATATCATTGGTTTTTTGATACTAAAAATAATAAATCCATTAACATCTACAAAATATGATGTTATTATAAATATGGAACAAAAATATTCATTTTTTTACCTATCCTATGAATGAAAAAGTCACCATACGTGCGTACGTATGAATTGCCATCTCCACGTCATGGTGTAGTTTATTATTCAACACTTAAATATTTTTATAGTTATAATAATGAATATAATTGATATAAATTTTAAATATAAAATGTCAATGATTAATTGAATATAATATACCATCCAATTATCTATGATTAAACCATCAATATAATGATAATGTCCCTCGTGCATACGTATGGATTGTCGTCTCCACGACGCGATGCGATTTCATTCCCCATCATAAAAATTAAAAAATAATTTTCATTTGATGATAAAAAAATAATTTTTAGGAACATAATATAATTATGTATATGAATAAAATACAGCTTATCTTAAAAAACCAGACTTACAAAATAAACATATAAAGGAATATGAATCAGTTAACACCTGAAACAATGATAATATTGTAATATTATTAACAAATCAATATTAGAGTATAATATATGATTTCAATTTTATGTATGTGGTTTTTTTATAATTTAATAACAATGATTTTACTATTATACATGAGTTCAATGAACCCTATAGTATGGAAAAGTACAAGTTAAGGGTTAATTTTATAATCTATTTATTGTTGGAGGTTGTTTTTACGTAAGTATCTACTAGGACTTCTTTATCATCCACATTTGTGTTTCCTAAAAATATATTTGAAAACATTTTTATTATTTCCTAGAACATGGATTAATTTTATTTATACCATTTTTTGATATTTATTCAATGTTTTGAATGGAATATTTTTAGTTGTTTTCTGACCAATGTACTTCATGACCATTTTGACAATGTAAGGAAAGAGTGTTTTTTAACTTATATAGCAGATGCAGCTATTTTTTACCATTATAAAACATTTAATGTGTCCCTTACAAACTTAATTGAATATTTTCAACAAAAGGTTTTATTCTATAATTATGTGACTTTTAAATGATTTCAATGTAGAAGGACATGTTTCTTTCAAATAGTTTTTGGATTGATTTCATCTATTTCAACATCTATTGTTGGATTTTATGTTTAATTGACATTGATTTATTATGATAAAATATTCCATATTGTATTGATAGTTTTATGATATGTCTAACTGTGGATGTTTTATTTTTATGCCATTCACAGGTTATGGTTAAAGTATTAACATTTCTTATGTTGGTTTCATAGGAATTTGTATGTTATATTTCACCATTTTCATATGTGGAATGCATTGGACATAGTACGTGGTGAGTGGGGACCTCTATAGTCACTCGATGCATTGGTAGGTATTAGGAGACAAACTACTGTGTTGGGATATGGCCTTGACAGAATTTATATTTAGGGTCATGGAACGAGGTCTTGAATATATGGTTATGATGTTTGACATTATTAATTCCATTATTTTAAGATTAGATATTGATATTACATGTGATTTTTCGTCTAGTATAATATCCTTATAATTATGTATATGGAATTATTGGATTAACATTTTACATATTATGCTGAATTTTATTATTAAAAGGAATGTGATTTAGTCTTATATATTGAATTAAATTTTTACACTTATTTTTGATAGTTTTTTCTATACAATTATCCTTATTGAGCATCTGAGGTCACCGCTTTATTATGTTTAATTTTTCCAAGGATGCGAAGAAGTATATTATTACCTACCTGTAGGGGCAGGATAAGGAATATGAGTGTGTTCAAAAGAGAAGAAATGTTGTTTTTTAATTTCAAAATGTAATACAAAACATATATACTTATCATGTACATAGAAGGCTAGTAAACTAAATAGTCTTTTGGGATAAGGTATCTTGTGATCATGCCAATGTTATGTAATAATGCAGCGACTCTAGTTATCTGGGGATGGGCCGTTACAATAGAGGTAATGAATCAAGAGGACAATATTTTTTATTCAAATATTTTAGACATGGTAATAATAAAAATATATCGTAAATATAAATTTTAAAATTTTCCAAATTTAAAGACCTATAGATAGTGTAAAATGATTGGAATGTTTTATAAAAAATGTCTCATTAGGAATTCAAAAAAAAATTACTTTATGAATTAAAAACATTTAGGGAGTAATAATGAATTTCTTTTAGAGCTACTCACGTAATAGAAATATTATTTCACCATTCTCATGGTGTATCATAATAAGATAAAGAATTAGGTAACCACAAGGATTTGTGAAATTTTTTTATGTTTCAATATACTCAATCTCTACCACCCAGATAATTTTTGAATTATTATTTTTCATATAAATTTACTCTTTTTGATATTTTTTATTTCATATAACATAAAAAATATTTATTTAATATTAAATAATTTTTTTTGGATTCTATGTACTAGATGAAAAATAAAATTTATCTTGATCCACAATGAATATGTATCACCCAATATTTCATAGTACATTATCACATTAAAGTAATTCAATAGCTTGTGCTATACACAACACCGAGTTCGAGTGCACTACACCATACCACACTAACCGTTCAAAAAAAATGGTTATGAATAGTATTAACTACATTATGAATCTTATGTACTATATATAATTTGAACATTCATATTATGTGATTCTTAGACATAATATAGGATAAAATTCATTTTTTTCAGATAAAAGAAGCATTTTTTAAATAATTCAATTTTACCGCCTTTTAATGGTGACAATTATTTAGAAACTAATATTTGACACTTTTTTATATTCAATTTAATGAAATTAAATTATTAATTAATAGCGGGTTGTAAAAATTTAGTTTGGATAAATTTTTTGTACCTTTCTCATAACTTTAATATTTTGATGAATATTAAAAAATACTACGTTTTAATTGAAAACAACTTTTTAATCAGAATAATATATAGTGTCCAATTAAAAATTCAAATGGATTGGAAGTATAGTTAGAATATTTTTTTACCATATAATCAAATTATGGTCATTGTAATTAATTTCACTTTAAATTATACATAAACTAGTGTCAATCTTTTTATAGTTATTGTTTCTTAAAAACAAGCTATTTATTTTGACAACGGGAATTGATTTCATATTAGTTAATATGACTTCTATGTTTTTAATTTTGTAGGATAGAAATATTTTTTGAATTTGGAATATCATATAGAGTTTAGACAGAGTTTTTGGTATTTTTCTGAAAAACATCAAGATTTTTATGAATATTATAACTACATAGTAGTAGATAAAAACTGACTTATTCATTTAAATGAAATTTTACCACCTCTATGAATTTAATTTCAAAAATCCTACATACATGGTTGTTATTAGTATGTAATATTTGGTTCAAAAAGGTATAAGTAATTTTTGGTTAATAGTATCTTTTGACTTCTATTTACCGTGGTTAAATGTAAATAAAGTAATTTAAGGTAAAAAGAGTGTTATAATAATAAAAAATTACCTTAACACTTGTCCTAACCATATTGGATGAGACCTGTCTAACCATGGACATTATTGGGTCGATTTTGGGACCCGATGGAGCCACTTAAGAGTGATAATGACACATTATTTTAATTAACTTAAAGTAAAGACAAAAATGACATTATCAAATATCATTTTTTATATCAATTTTTACATGGGGTTATATAAGTCATATATTAAGCTATAAATATTAATTTTAAAGATAAAAATATTTCCTATATTATGGTATTTTTTAATTTTTATACATCAAATAAATTAAAATATTTATGACACAATAATAATACCTATTCACCTCACAAATAAGTGATTTAAATAAATAAGATTATTAATATTATTTTTTTCCAAAACCTATCCATTTCTTATTTTATGATTTTATTTTGGACATGAGCCATCTTTTCTACGAATTTAATGTGTTTTAGACCTTTTTAAATCGAAGATAAGTTTATAATAAAATAACATTTTCAAACGTTCTAAAAGATCCCCTCCTCTCCCTCATAAAAGAAAACCACTTCTAACTCATTCCTCACAACTCTCAAGACCATTGGATCAACCTATCCCTACACAAATAATCTCTCAAGATCCCTATATTCTTCTTAGATTCCTTAACATAGGTAGAAGTCACTTCAAGAAGTATGTTTGGTTCAAACCAAAAGAAGTTACAAAAATTAAAGGTAATGGTTTATCTTAACTTCGTTTCTTATATTTTACATCTCCAACACTAAACTATTTTTATTACATTATTTTATAACAACACCAATATCCTAAATATAATAGGATTTGTTTATGATAAGTCTTTAAACTACACTTACACACACCTCCATGAAATGTGTAAAGAAGTTATTTTTTCAGTGGATGGAAACTAACGCCTCACGATATGATGATTGTTCAATTATATTATACCACCTCTCATGGTGGCCATTAAGATTTAAATGTATTTATATATGATATATTTTATTTTTATGTTTTATTTATTCTTCATTATTTTTCATTTATATCATTCCATTATGGTTTTCATTATGGGAAAATGCGATAATTTCATTTGAGGAAATACGAACTACCGCCCCCTCAAAGCGATATAACTTGTTAATGCCTTATGTGGGATCTATAAAGGATTATTTCATTGATATTATATAAGATATTATACTGGAATAATAATATACATATGTATCATTATGTTTTAATTCCATTAAAATACAAAATACAAATGAAAGTAGCGTTCATGCGTACGTACGACTTACCGTCTCCATGAACGGTGCATTTAGTTTCATACATCCCAATGTTATGTATTGTGATAAATACATACATATAATGGATAATATATATAAATATATATATATATGATAGATAAATAAATTATATCATTCTGGCGATAATATACTTTTGACCACATGGAGAAATTGTAATTATAACATGTTCATTTTTGACTCAAGTTCCGAACACCGATAAAATATCCAACATAAACTATAAAAATTTACTAATTGTTATAGAAAGTTAATATGTGATATAAAAGGACTAATAAATATTATAAATTCTCTTAATCAATTAGAAATTAACATAAGTTTATTATTCAGGAAGAACATGGAACATACAAGACAAGTCAGACATGAGGTTAGGGGTTTCTTATCTCACTATTAATTCCGTGATATTTCCATTGTTCTCCACTTATTTCATGTGGTGTATTGTGTACTGAAATTTGATATATATTATCATTATTCTCTATATATTCATGGTATCCTGTGAATGATTTGGTGATTATTAAATTTTGGACATATGACTCGATTGATTACATGGTGGTAATGGTTAATTCTACAATCTTTTGATTATCCATGGTTGTTTATACGTAATTATCTACAAGGACCACTTTTTCATCCACATCCATGTTTTCTTAAAAATTTATTTCAAATTTTTTTATTATTTAATGGACTATGGTTTAAAGTCATTTATAACCTTATTTGACCTTATATTTTTTTGGAAATGAATCTTTCTTTCATTTTTCCAAATACGGCACTTTAGAAATTTTTTGAAAAACTTACGGTAAGTATGTTTTTTAACTTATACAACTGGTGTTCCTATATTCCACTATTATAACATCTTCAAATCTTCCCTTACAATATTATAATAATATTTTAAAAATAAATTTATTTTTCATAATTATATGACTCTTAAATGATTTCAAAATAGAACGAGATATTTATGTCAAATAGTTTTTATTTCATCTAAGTCAAAATCCTTTGATAAATTTTATACTTGTTTGAATTTACCTTATTATTATAAAAATCATCCATATTATATTTAAGGGTCTATGATATATTTTACGATAGATGTGTTATTTGTATACCATTCATGGTTTATGGTTAAAGTATTGACATTGTGTGTTCTATTTTAATATGAATGTTTATTTTATCTTTCAACCTTTTCATATGAGGAATGCATTGGAACTAGTATGTTCCGGGCTGGGAATTAGAAAAAGTAAGCACACTGGGATGGGGTCCGGTTACAAAAAAACCTTCGGGCTGGAGTCTTGTTATAGAGGCTCTCCAGGATGGAGTCTAATTACTGATGCTCTCTATGTTGGAGTCCAGTTATAGAGGCTATCCGGGATGGAGTCTGGTTATAGAGGCTCTCCCGTATGGGGTTCGGTTATAGTTAGTCCCTAGGTCATGGAATGATGCCTTGACACAGTCTATCATATACACATTCCAGATTATGACTATCTAAATTAATTAATCAAATAAATATTTTACTAGTAGAATATTCCTAGTTTAAGAGAAAATTAGACATGGAATTGGTCAAGGCCTTTCAAAATATGATATATAGTTCTGGCTGTGGCCGAAATCATTTTTCGTCTTCTTGGCCGAGGCTTGGAAAAAATATTTCATAATGTCCAAAATTATACATTACCTCATAATGAATATAATATTGATGGTTCATATGGTTATTCTACTAGTATAATAGCCATGACTATGATTTATTTTGTCATTATTTACTCAGCTCATATTTCTTCCATAAAAGTGATCATGTTTATTATTTGTAAAGTCATTTGTTTTCAATTATTCACCATTCTTAATATTTAGGTTATCTTTTGCTGTATTTAATACCATTACATAGCATTTGAGCTCGCCCCTTATGTTTTATTTTACCCGGATTCCTTGAAGTGTTATATGAATAATAAGAAGGGTTAAGTTAGTGGATTAATGGCGGTCTCAAAGGATAATTTACTTTGCGTTTTATCTTCTAATTTGTAATGTAAGATTCATGTATGTAATATATTTTATAAGGCTGCTAAACTGATCGGTCCATCGGGACCTGATTCCTTGTAATCATGCCATGTTATGTAATAATCCCCCAACTCTAGGCTTATGTGGTCGGGGCATTATAGTTCGTATCCGAGGAAGTTTAACAATAACCTTGGAAACTAGATTTACATAAACTCTGATTAGAGCACATTACCCTAAGATATACATTGAGGATTAGTATAGAAGAACATCCTATAATTTTGGTAATGTAGAGATTTTTTGAGTTTTCCAAGTAAATACATCAATAACTGGATAGGAGTAGGTAGAGGTGGATCTGGCACAAATGTACCTAGGGGTAAAACCTAAAAAAAACTACTTTGAGTTAGACTCGAACAAAAACTAGTGCATGAAAATGGGTCTTCATACACTCTTGGTTATGAAACTCCAGGGGGATATGCTTCGGATAATTCTAATTTTCCATGTAATCCATTATAAAGGAATTATGTGAATATACTTCATCAATGAAAACATTTTTATGATTATGTATTATATCCATAAAATTTTCCATTTATGTTAAGTGTTTTACATGTTTGGAATTATGTATTTTTTTTCATAAATTAAACTATCATATTCCATTGTTTAGAGATGGCTCCTTATGGAAGGAATTGAATTTATATCAATGCACATAATCCATGTAGGGATTTCCCTCATGCTCAAGATAACTACAGTGGTTCAGGTGATGTAACTGGTGCTGATCAGCTTGTCACCATACTGGGACAACTCACTCAGAATATGAATAATAACCAAACCCATATAGAGCACCCTGATTCACAATGCGGAGGATCAATGTTATACTGCTTCATGAGGCAAAAACCACTAACATTCAATGGGAGTACAAATCCATTCGTAGTTGAGCAATGGATATGTTCATAATAGAAAATATCCCATGCTTTGGGGAGTAGTGAAAGAGAAAAAGTCATCATGGTAGTTTATCGCCTCACTGGAGATACTGATCAATGGTGTTCATTTATTCAAAACACAAAGGAAGATGAAGAATTATCAATTATGGAATGGTGGGACTTTAAGGATGTTTTCATAGAAAAATACATTCCTCATTTTCATCAAGTGGATATGGAAAGACAATTTCTTGAGTTTGAGGCAAAAATAGGATGAGAATGTGGAAAAGTATGAGGCTAACTTTACAAGGTTAGAAAGGCATGCAGTAGATTATATACGTAACCCATGGAGTAATATTGATCAATTCTATGATGGGTTAAATCCATTTCTTCAGTGAGCATTAGTCTCACAATCCTTCTCATCATACGATGATATTGTCTCAGGTGCTATCAAGACAGAAAGGGAATTCTATAAATCATATGACAATAAAGTAAAGAAAGAGTAGAAGAGAACGGTGGATGAAGAGATTGATAAATGGAAAAAGGGAAAGAAGGATTTTCAATTATGTGATAATTGTGGGAATAAACACCCTGGTATTTTCCTTAAAGGAATGGGAGTATGTTACAAGTGTGGTGAAAAAGGCCACCATGCTCGTGATTGCAAGGGAAGGAAATTTGTTGTCAATATTGAATGTAATGATTTTATATAGATGGGTCATTATGCAAAAAAATTCCCAAGTTCCATGGAATCTTACCTCAAAAAAGGTCAAGGGTGCAGGTCCAAGATTATGATGTTTATACAGTTGAAGTAGAACATTAAATGTATTTGTGTTTTTGGACCAAAGAATTATATCCTTCTTATAAGAATAATGTGATATATATAAGGATGTTAATATAGTACTTTTCATTTTCATTGAGGTTTTAATATGATGAAGGTAATCATATTTACAGTATGGGACAATAAGAGAAAGTTTACTTTGTTTGGGGAATTTGAGGTTACAAATGATTTTGGAATTTAGAGACCTTTTAGAAAGAGTCTGGATAGAGGTATTTTGGATAACTATAAAGGTTGGAAAGGATTATGTTGAACATTGTATAGTATTATTTAATGTTAAAAAATTTATTAATATAATTTTTTGAATATTATAGTACTATAGTTTTAGGAAAAGGACAACCAATAGGTCGGGCGCTAACCCGTCACGTCAGAAAAAGATGCAAGAATCGAACCCACAAACAATATGTGATAAGGATTTATTAACTAACACTAGCCTACAGAAATACCCTCGTTATTAAAAAATATTTTTCTTCATTTAAATTGAATATGTTAATATTTTTAACCATATACATTTCAAATTAATAAAATATTTTTGAGTTCTACTATCTTTTGGAGTGAAAAACGAGTTTGTGATAAAATTAGTTGGAGGATGAAACAAAACTTGTCAAGTATATATATATATATATATTTTATGAAAAAATTAATTCATAAAATTTATGTATGGTATATTAAAAAAAATTGTGTTATCCTAATACCTTATGTTTTGTTGAACTGATGATATTTTAAATAATCATAGATTGATGGCTTTGAGGCCCTCAATTTTACACTTGTTTGTAATTGATGACCACAATCAATACCTATAAATATTTACGTTTTGTGTCCAATTATGTGTCTCTAATTTTCAATAATATTCTTCTAATCAAGATCATAATTTGGTGGTGACTTTTTCACTTCCCTTTCCATCTTATTAAGAATAAATTTTACAAACCCAATTTCCGATGTGGGTTTTCCACAAAGGTAATTATCTATTTTTAAACATTTACTTTTGAAAAAAATTTAAAATTTCGAGGAAGCAATATATTGATGTAGGGTAGAATGTAAAACCCCATTATTTCATAGTACATTATCTCATTAATGTAATTCAATATCTTGCGCTACAGACAACATCGAGTTCGAGCGCACCACAACTTACCACACTATCTGTTCGAAAAGCGGTTATGAATAGTATTAAATGAATTTTGAGTCTTATATACTCTATATAAATTTAACATTCATATTATTTGTTTCTTATACATAGTCTAAGAACAAATTCATTTTTTCAGATAAAAAAGTATTTTTCAAAAAATGCAATTTTACCACCTTTTAATGGAAAATGTTTTTTAAAACCAATATTTGACACTTTTATATACTAAATTTAATTAACATAAATTTTTATTTAGAAGAGTGACATAAAAATTTAGTTTGGATAAATTTTTGGTACTTTTATGATAACTTTCATATTTTGATTAATAATGAAAAATACTATGTTTTAATTGAAAAAACTTTTTAAATCAGAATAATTCATAGTGTTAAATTAAAAATTTGAATGGTTTAGAAGTATAATTAGATTATATTTTTACCATTTAATAAAATTATGGTAATTAAAATTTATTTCACTTTAATATTATACATAAATAAGTGTCAATCTTTTCATAATTCTTGTTTCTTAAAAACCCCCTATTTGTTTTGACAACAGAAATTAATTTTAAATAAATTAATACCACTTTTATGTTTTGAATTTGGTAAAATAGTCCTCATTTTTTAATTCAGAATTGTAAATATATCTTAGGTTTAATTTTTGGTATTTTTCTAAAAAGCAACAATTTTTATGAATAGTAAAACCACTTAGTAGTAGTTAAAAAATGACTTTTTAATTTAAATGAAATTTTACCACTTTTGTGAATTGAATTTCGATAATCCAACATACATTATTGTTATTAGTAAGAAAAATATGGTTCAATAAGATAAAAATAATTTTTGGTGAATAGTAACTTTTGACTTTTATATACCGTGGTTAAAGGTAAATAGGTTAAGTTAAGGTAAAAAGAATATTATAATTATACAACATTACCTTATGGGTAAAACTGACACCTCATGAAATGATGATTGTTCAATTATATCCTACTGCCTCCCACAGTGGCCATTAATATGGAACTGTATTTATATATGATATATATATGTTTATGTATTTTTATTATTATGTATTTTCCATTTATATAATTCCTTTTTGGTTTCAATTATGGGTAAAACATGATAATTTCATTTGAGGAAATGCGGAATACCACCCCCTAAAAGTGATATCAATCATTAATGCCTTATGTGGGATGTATAAATGATGAAGTTATTGATATTATATATGATATTATTATGGAATATTAATATACCTATGTATCATTATGTTTTAATTCCATTAAAATAAAAAATAGAAATGAATGTAGCGTTCAGCAGTATGTACGACTTACCGCCTCCGGGAACGATGCTTTTCATTTCTTATCTCCAAATGTTATGTATTGTTATAAATACATATATATTCTGGATATTTAATATATATATATATATATGATATCAAAATAATTTATATCAAGTTCATTTTTAACTCATGTTCCGATCACCGATAAAATATCAAATACAAACTCAAATAATTAACTAATTTTTATAGGAAAGTAATAAGTGATATAAAATGAATAATAAGCTTTAAAAATTTTCTTAATAAAGTATAAATTAAATTTAGTTTATTATTCAGGAAGAACAAGGAACAAACAAGACAAGTCGGACATGAGGTAAGGGGTTTCTTATCTCAGTTTTAATTCCATGAGATTTCCATTATTCACTACTTATAGCAAGTGGTGTATTGTAGACTTCCATTTGATATATATTATCATGATTCTATTTATATTCATTGAATTCTATGAATGATTTTATGGTTATTAACTTTTGGTCATGGGACATGATTGATTACAATGTGGTTAGGATTAATTCTACAATCTCTTCATTATTCAAGGTTGTTTATACATAATTGTCTACTGGTATGTCTTAATAATCCACATCAATGTTTTCTTAAAAATGTATTTCATTTTTTTACTATTTAAAATATAATGGTTTAAAGTCATTTATACCCTTATTTGAACTTATATTGTTTTCAACAGAATCTTTCGGTCATTTTCCAAATAATGTAATTTATGACTTTTTCGACAAAAGTAAGGAAAGTATATTTTTAACTTATACGGCTGGGGGATCTATTTCACACCATTATAACATCGTTAAAGCATCCTTTACAATATTATAATAATATTTTCAAAGTATATGTTTTCTTTTATAATTATGTGACTCTTAAATGATTTAAAAATAGAATGATATATTTCTCTCAAATAGTTTTGATTTCATCTATGTGAACATCCATTGATAAATTTTACACTAATTTGAGGTTTCTTTATTATTATACAAATCTTCCATATTGTATTTAATGTTTTGTGATATATTTCATTGTGGATGTGTTAGTTTTACACTATTCATGCTTTATTATTGAAGTATGGACATTTTGTATTCTATTTTAATACGAATGTTTATTTTAGGTTTCAACCTTTTCATATGAGGAATGCATTGGAACTATTATTTTCCATGTTGGGGACCAGTACAAATAAGCCCTTGGGGTTGGTTTTCGGTTACAGAAAACCCTCCAGGTTGGAGTCAGCTGATAGAGGCTCTCTGGGTTGGAGTCCGGTTATAGAGGCTCTCCGGGTTGCAGTCCCGTTACAGAGGCTTTCCAAGATGGAGTCCGGTTATAGAGGCTCTTCGGGATGGGTTCTAGTTACAGTTATCCCCTACATTTGGCACAAGGCCTTAACATAGTCCGACACATGAACATTATTCATTATGAATCTGTAAATTAATTAACTAGAGTAGTATTCGACTTGTAGAATATTCCTGTTTAAAGAGTTAATTGGACGAGGAATTGGCTGAGGCCTTCACAATTTGATATATGGTTTTGGTCGTGGCTTAAATCATTTTTAGATGTATTTTCTGGGGCCTTGAAAAAATGTTTGAGAATGTCCTTAATTATAAATTACCTCATTATGAATATAACATTGAAGGTTCATGTGGTTATTCGACTATTATAATAACCATGACTATGTTTTATTATGGCATTATTTACTCAGCTCATATTATTTCCATAAAAGTGTTCATGTTTATTATTTGTAATAGCATGTGTTTTCAATTATTCACTATGACTAATATTTATGTTATCTTCCACTGTATTTCATACCCTTACTGAGCATTTGAGCCCACCCCTTTCTTATGTTTTATTTTACCAAGATTCCAAGAAGTGTTTTATGATTGATAAGAAGGGTTAAGATAGGGGATTAATGGAGGTATCAGAGGATCGTTTCTATTGGGTTTTATCTTCTAAGGTGTAATGTATATTTCGTGTATGTAATCTATGTTCCAGGACTGCTAAACTGATCCATCCTTCGTTACTAGATTCCTTGTAATCATGCCAATGGTATGTAATAATGCACCGACACTGGGCTTCTAGGGTTGGGGAGTTACATAATATTGATGTTAGCTTGTGTTTTATGAGAAAATGAATATCCTTGATAAGTTACATAACATTCATGACCAAGGTATACCTGTAACAAACCAAATTTTTACCATGGTATGGATTTTTGGTTTTTCATTTTGAATCTCTTCATAAATCATGGTAAAATAATACTACATCCGGAGGATGTCTTGAGGAGTGTTCATGGATTCTTTAGAGTCCGGAGGTCTATAAAAATGGGCCATATACTAGGTTACATGGTTAGTATAGACCGTGCAACCCAGGCCAACTGATTTTTGTAAACCATGTGGTTGTAGGTTGGGGAACCTACAGGTCTATAGAAATTTTATGCCACTATATAGACCACATGAAGGCCTTCCTTCCTACTACCGACGGGGGACTGATACTTAATACTAGGTTTGTGTGTGATTTATAAACCATTATAGTAGGGTTTGAGGAAAATTTATAATTTTCCTCTCACTTAAACCTTTAACACATTTTCTCTTTTCCTATTTTTTTAAGTGTATAGAATCAGAGTATTTCCTTCTCTTTGACTTCCTAAAGAACTCTAAGATTCAATATCTGGCTACTTCTCTATTTGGTGATTGATATTCGATCTGAAGGAAGCATCAGATAACCTAAGGTAAGGAAATCCTCTTGTTCTATTCTTTATTTCGTTATTCTTACCATTTTTTGAACTATTTATATGTAAACTCATTCACCCTATTAATAGGTTCTTGGAATGAAACATTAGATCACTTCCAAGATACATTAAATATAAGGTTTATATCAATCATGTCATCATCTACAACCCTAAATTAGTTGGTCACATAGTTTTCCATTTGAGTTTTGTCTATATCATATTTAATCCATTGTGTCATGAATTGTAATTTGCCAATATCCCTTGATGTGTTGGTTCCTTCCTGTTTAAACAAACCTAGTTACTTGATATAGGTGAATTGGATATTGTTTAGGGGTTTACATATCACCCTTTCTTCATACAGACACTCATAGGTGTGCCACCATGAAAATGGCCATTTGATCCAAATAGGATAAAACACATGGAATAAAATCATGAATCTAGATTGTATTTTAATAGAAATAGAAATTATTCCATGTGTAATTAATTTATACCAAGGTGCATCAATGGTTCTTTTCCTATTTTAAATTGGAATTGTCCAAATGGTGATGCAAGTACTTGACCATGTCACTTTGGCCTTAACACTATGACTGGAAATGAAAATTCCTTGTTATTGAAATTTCATGGTAAGCATTTTAGGTTGGATAGGATGAGATGGATGAAACCATAAGGTTAAATTGCATATAATTTCATCATTCTATGGTATGGTGTTTCCATTCCCTTTTAATTATTTATTATAAAGGAATTACAAGAGATGGTTTGTTTATCTAAATTGAAATGATATAAGAGGGTTTTTCCTTGTGTTATATGATATGAAATGATATGACACTACTACACATCTGAGATATACGTATGAGTATGGGAGGAATTATTACACCATGAAGTATTATTAAACACGTATTGGTGGGAGTCATGCTTACCCCACACCAGATAAAATCTACATATAGATTTATTGAAGAGAGTAATTCTTACCCCATGATAGTTATCTTCTATATATGGATGAGAGGTATTTTTACACAATTACAAATTTTTAAACACATATGGGTGGTAGGAATTCTTACCCCATGCAAGTTGCACTCTCTATATACAGGTATGAAAGAGATGCATTCCTACCCCATGATAGATATATATATATATATATGGTGACTTGATCAAACATATCAGTTTGGAGCTAAAGTATGTAGACCTACGAGGAATCCATTTGTAACCTCATAAAGATGTTAATTAATTAATTAGATTCAATATATTTTCCTATTATTATTTTCACACTATTTATTTACGAGTGCCTGCTTGGATTACTTGTAGACATTATTTGTTATGGCTGAAAAATATTTATATCACACATTGATTAGGATTCCTTTAGTACATGAGTAAACTATTTAACTATAGGTATATATAGGGAAAACACCACTATTTAGTCTATTAATTAATATTTCCTAGATGAATCATACGATTAGAGGACCGATTTTATTCATTAGATGCTATGAACCAGCTTTTGACTTTTGTTAACATCAAAATTTTTGTTTATCATGTTTTCTAACAATTTTATGATTCATTTTGTACTAGCATGCCATGAATTCATGTTTTCATCAAACACATCCTAAAATATTTTATCTTGGATATTTAGTTATCTGATATAATTATTTTGTTTACTGTATTTTTTTGTTGTATAAACATTTGCAACTATCTATTACTTTTTGTATCTTTTGTGTAATATGAAATGGGGTATAGTCTCCCTAAAGATCTTCCTTCACACCCCAACTACTGGTCAGCAGCCTCTAGAATTGGGGAGACGGGCTAGATGATGTGGGAAATTGGGATCAGTGCATAGGTTAAGTGATGATGGAGTTGGGACGTCACAAAGTGGTATCATAGTATTTATTTCTTTCTTTATTATTTTCCAACAATATATTAAAGATTTCGAACACTTGGGACTTTGTCACAATATGTTCTTGGGAATCCCAAACCTATGTTTGTGGTAAGGACAAAGTTGATTGTCTTACTAATATTTTATTTAGGCCTATTACTATTGATATCATTTATTATTTGGATCATCACTTGTTTTTTTATGTTATTGGTATTGATGTTATTCAGACTATGATTTTATTGACCAATATGATTAAATGAGGGTTATGTATTTGAACATTAATCATTATGGGAACAAAATGAAGAGGCCATGCATTTTTCCATGTTATATTTAAATTTTCAACAAGATTTTTCTATTGCATATTTGTTGATCCTTGTTACATATATACAATTATGATGATATTTATTGAAGTATTTGGATTGTTATATTGTGTGAGTTTATTAGGTTCTACTAATTGACTCCTAAGTTGTATGGGACCTTATAGATCGTAAAATGACATTCCACCAAGCTCAACCATTTTAGAAATGATATAATCATAAGGATAAGTAAATTTTAAATGAAAATTACTTCCTAGTTTGTGTCATATTTTGGTTCTTAATCTATATATGCCCCTATGGGCCGTAAAATGAAATATCTTATGATTAAGCCGACTTAAAATCATCAAAATCTCTTATGAGAAAACATTTAAATGGGAAATGAAATTGAACTTGAGAACAACCATCTATCATTTACCTAACCTGGAGACCTGACCCAAAACCATCCTAAGTTGTAGGTAGTGGGTGTTTATCTATTTTTATGGATTATTATGGTATATTCTAACATCAAGCCCTAGATTTTTATATAGGTGGAGTAGAATGTTTGTTCTTATAGGAAGTCCTTGTTACCTATTTATTATTCTTGAATGCAATCACATGGACTGCATGAATCACTTCTAAGACATTCATTTGGCATTATACCATTATGCAGCCATGATGTCATCTTATCGTGTGCCCTAAAGTAAATGAAGATCATGTTCCAGATTTTTTTGTTCTTAAGAAAGCATTTTTTTTAAGTTTAACCACATGTCTTTCATCGTCCTATACCATTTTGGGTGGTGACACCTAGTTTCAGGATGAATTCTTGATATTGATGAATAGTATGCAAGGAGGTGTGTGAACTACCTCAGGTATGGCATAATCAACTCCTGAGTTTGAGTAGTATCATCATTACACATTATTGGGGGGGGAGGACCACATTACTTGAAGTCCTAGATCTAGGTGATATTGTTAATCTTTGATCACCTAGAGATGCCTCTAGAGTGGATGGTCATGCTAGCTGCTTACATGCAACGTGGTTCAGCCAAGAGGTAGTGGGATGGCATCACCCTATTAGTCCAACATTGTGAGATGGTTTGGTCCAAATTTTGTAATGTCCTCTACAACTTAATCTTTAAATAGACTATTAGTGCTAACAGAGTTATAGAGTTCATGAATCAAAAGCAGGGGACTATTTTAGATATAGATTACTCATCAAGATTCATTGAGGTTTAGTGTTTCACTGCTTCTCTACTCATTGATGATATAGTGGATTCAAAGTGATTTGAGGATGGTTTGTGATATCCCAGTCGGTCATAGGACAATGTGTTTTGGATGACACAAATTTCTAACATCATCAAACAGGATACAATTATAGAGTAAAATTTGAGGGATACAGAGGTTGTGATATAGGGTGGTTCGGCACCTAAGGTTTCCAATGTGTGATATTCTATGTGGAAATGTTGCTTCATGGATTCTCTCTAAGATAATTGTGGTCACGATCCTTTCCCAGGTAGTTATACTATATGGTATTTGTGTGGGGATCCATGGAACATCAAGAGGCAGTTCACACAAAATGTGATTGAATTCCAAGGTTGTGGCATGATGGTCTAGCTCAACCATTTCTATAGGACATTCCTTCTAATACCTAGTGAGTGAGGATATGCACATACTAATTGATTCAAAACGGGGTCAGTATGATCATTATTTTTAGGTTGTTAGAATACTAGTGGATGATTAGTCCAAGGTGGTAGTTGAGGTAGAGGAAATCAGGTATATGATTCACAGTGCTAGAAAACTAGGAATGCTCAGGGTAGTCAGGGAGTAACCAAGGGCAGTGGTATTGGCTTGTTACATGCAGTCTAGCCTGTGTCATAGGATCATAGAACCAAACCATCTACTATACAAGGTACTATTATAGTATCATCCAAATTAGTGATTGCTTTGGTTGATACATATACATACCACTAGTATATATCCGAGTAAATCACTAAGAGTATGAGCCTTGATGTATAGTTTTATCATGGAGTCATGATTCTAGATACACCATTAGGTATCTATTCATAGGTTATTCATCGCTCTCATAATATTCCCCTTAAAATAGGTGGTTTCCTTTTCAAATTGAACCATTACATTGTCAACATGATAGGTGTTGATATATTTATCAGGACGGACTGGTCAGTTCCCTACAAAGACTATATAGACTGCTATCATTGGAGGGTGATGTTTACATCACCATAGGGCATTGTGCATGTGCCTAAGTGGGATTTGGATCTTAGTACGACACAATCGAGACCCAAGAAGATGAGGCCGAGTAGTGTTACATCACAGTTTTATAGTATTTACTTTGATTATCATTGGTTACAACTAACTTTTTTTCTCACATAGTGGATCATTTCTGGGAAATTATTTCAGATGAATTCGGTGGTCTACCTCAAGTGGGAAAGGTAGAGTTTACTAATATTCTTCTACTATGAGTATCACATATGACCATTATTCCTTGAAGGATGGAACCTAAGGTGCTTCTGGAACCCATGAATTAGTTGTAGGATTTGTAGGGAAAAGGATTTAAATACACCAACACATATAATTGGGGTTCACTGATCCTATTTTCCAAAAATGTCGATGATACCCATAGGATTTTTGTTGATTAAAATCAATTAAATCAGATGAAAATTAAGAACAAATATCAATTTCCTAGAATAGAAGACCTATTTGATCATATCTGAGGAGAGAGGGTGTTTCTGAAGATATATATGAGGTCTTCCTATCATCATGGGTTTGTTAGGACCATAGATATAACTCACAATACATTTCAGTGTAGGTATAGTCCATATTAGTACCTAATTATGGCCTTCGGTCTCACACACGTACCTGCTATCTTCTTAGATCTTATGGCCCATGTTTTATACCCCATCAAAGATACTTTTGTGGTTGTCTTTGTTGATAATATCTTAGGGTAATATCGCTCTAGAAATGACCATGAAACCCATCTTGATTGTAACAGCCTGAGATTTTATGAAAAATATTCTTTTTTATTTCACTAATGTCTTGTGTTATACGCTACACCAAAAGGAGCTTGCACAACACACATCCTTGACTTGACTTGCATTACACGCAATCGCGACCTTCCTCGATAGCGTGTGTAGTACGCAATACCGAGTTTCACTAAACAACGATATGCTATAAAAATATTATTAAAACTAGCCGTTAAGAATAGTAATAACCACTTTTTGAAATCCAGTAAATCTTATTTTTCAAAATGAACTTTATTTTTGGATTCGGAGTATCGAATATATCCTAAGGTGAAATTTTGGTACTTTTCGGATAACTTTCATATTCTGATGAATAGTGAAAATTACTAAATTATAATTAAAAACAACTTTTTTTAATCGAAATAATTAATAGTGATAAATCAATAATTTGAGTGGTTTTAAAGTATATTTAGAATATATTTTTATAATTTAATACAATGTTGGTCATTGGATGTAATTTCACATTTAAACTAGACATAAACAAGTGTCAATCTTTTGATAGATATTGTTTCTTAAAAACACGCTATTTGTTTTAACAGCGGGATTTAATTATAAAATTAATTAATGCAACTCTTATGTTATGAATTTGGTAAAATAGACTTCATTTTTGTATTCGGAATATGAAATATAGCTTGGGATGAAATTTTGGCATTGTTCTGAAAAACATCAATTTTTGATGAATAGTGAAACTACTAAGTGGTAGGTTAAAAACTGAATTTTTGCATAAAACTTAATTTTACCGCTTCTGTGAATGGAATTTCAAAAATCCGAGAGACACGGTTAATATCAAGGACTAAAATGTGGTTCAATGAGATGAAAATAATTTTTGGTGAATAGTAACTTTTTACTTTTTTTTACCACGGTTAAAGGTAAATAGGGTAATTAAGGGTAAAAATGATATTAATATTACCCTAACACATGTCCTAATCCTATTGGACAAGTTTATTTCGACCAAAAACAAACATAGGAATAAAATAGGACCATTTAGGCCCACTTGGGTTAGATTAGGACATTTATTATTAATTTATTTAAAGAAGGGTTAAAAGAGTTAAAATCAAAGTTTATTTACTAAAACATTTTTATTATGGGGCTATACATAAGCTAAATTCGACTATAAATATTCATTAGAAAGCTAAAACGATTTCCTACATAATGGTATTTTATTTGTAATTTTTAGGCATTAAATAATTTAATTTATTTATGACACAATGATGATGCAGTAATTATCTTATTAATGAAATATTGACATAATTGATGTTATAAACACCAAAATAAATGTAATTTGAGACTTTTTATGAATTCCACTAATTTTCTAGGTTACTATGATATATTAGTGTTGATTTAATCAACTTGGTTTGAACATATAATTCTGTTATGACTTTCACAAAAATCATATATCAAATAGTGTCAAAATTGACACAAAATAGTTTTTAAATCAAATATTATATTATTAATTGTTATTTTATTCCTAAAAATCTAAGGATCGGCCAAATGACTTAGATAAGGATATATATTTTAATAATAAACAATTTGGGGTTCGTTTGGCATGTTATAGTAAGTATATTAACCATATAGTGAAAGAAAACAAAAAGACACGGTAAAAGTAAAATTATTTAACTTAGAGTTAAATCTAATTGATAAGGTTAAAATAATACCCTAAACTTGTCTAAATCTTATGGGTTGATAGGATTTCGACCCATCCCCACTTTATCTTCGAAATAAGACCCTTTGGACCATTATAAACCGATTTTGACTTTAATATAAAATAATATTTTGAGATATTCCTAAGGTGCCCCTCTCCTCCCCTATAAAAGGAAACCTCCTCCCCCTCCTCCTCACACCAATTTGAGCACTCAAGCTCGGCCAACCCCTGCCAAAATCTCTTCTCAACTTCCCTAGAAACATCCTAGAGGTTCTGGTCTTCCTCAAAGACCAATTCTAGTGCCCTAAGAGGAGGTCTCAAAGAGGCGCTTCAAAGAAGAGGTAATTACCGTTATCAATTCTTTTATCTTTATTTCTTCTTCCACTTCTTCTTAGGTTGTTTCATTATGAAGTAATAACATCAGTATCACTAATATACTGATATGTTATTATAAGTATGAAACAACCCTATTTCACTATCTATCCATCCTACGGAAAAAGAAATCACCGCGCGTGCGTACGTACGGAATACCGTCTCCACGCCGTGGTGTAATCTATTTTCCACCACCACCTTACATGGATGGGTATAATGGTGTAAAGAATAACTATACATAGTTATTACAACATCATACTGATTCTTATATATTGTATAATTCACTTCAATTCAGTTCAATATTTATGGAAATGATATCATCGCTCGTGCGTACGTATGGAATACCGTCTCCACGACGCGATGAGATTCATTCTCCATGTTAACCATTTAAGAATGATTATAATGTATATATAAGAAATAATAATGAAATATATGACATTATAAAGCTACTGGATTTATGTATATATATACATATGTCATCTACTTACTTCCATTTCAAGACAATAAGGAAAGGAAAACAGCGTTCATGCGTACGTACGGACTACCGTCTCCATGAACGGTGTTTTTCATTTTATTTATCTACCTATTATATATATATATATTGAATATATATGATATATAAATCATATTTTATATTCTGGAAGTAAGTAAATCATGATATAAGTAATAATGATGTCAAGAACAACAAGTCAAAACACCTACGATAAATGAAACGATTTTACCCAAAACGCTTCTTTAACATGGAATTTACAAAAGAACGGGTAATATAATGTCATAAGTGAACCATATATGATATCATAACAATGAATATGATTCTGTAATAAGTCAATAACATGATTTAAATCATTATACAGGAGGTTCGGACACTTACAAAGCAAGTCGGACCTAAGGTAAGGGAAATATCACAATCTCATTTTTATCCGAGATTGTTTATTCGTAAGTATTTACTGGGGTTTTTTTTTCATCCACATCCATGTTTCCTCAATATGTAATATTATTTCCATCCAAATACAATGGTTTAAATCCAATATTACCCTTTGGTTAGTTTTAAGTAAAAGATATGAAAGGAATCTTTTGTCGTTTATCGTACGAGGTACATTTTGACTTTTTCGACAAAAGTACAAAGAATGTTTTTTTTAACTTATACGGCACGAACGGATTTCTACTGTTTTATAAAGACTTATTTTCATGAAGCTTACTCTAAAATATTTCATGACTATTTTCAATAAAATCTCTTTCTTTTAAAATTGCATGATGTTTTGTGAAAAGAAATCGATTTTGAAGGAGAAAGGATATTTTCCTCAAGAATTCAATTCAAGTGTTTTATCAAAATTATTTTCCATCTAAGATAATAAAGGGTTCTGTTTCTATCCATATTTTTACATTGATTTGACTATGTTGTGATGGAATTATGTTTATGAATTCCTTTATCTTATATGAATGGTTTTATGATGTCATGTTGTTTAAGAATCCCATTTTTATTACATGGGTTATGCAATGATTTATGATTTATGATTTTGTGGCACACATAAGAAAGGATTCATTAAGAGATGGGTGGGACCTATATCTCCCTCCAATGCATTGGGTAAAGATTTTATATCTCATGAGATAGACATGGCTGGAATGGCAGGTTATACCGGTTCAGTGAAACAGGACTGAAACGAGGATTACTCGATTCAGAAAGGGACTTTGTCCACTAAGATAGTCTTGGCAATGAGTCTTGACTAACAAGAAATGATTCTCTATGATTATGTGTGTATGCCACAATGAGTAATGTTTAAAGTTATGATTTCATTTCAATACTATGATTTATCCCATGTTATGAAATTATGCTCTCTTTTGCAGGTTAAGATTTCCAAAAATATTATGTTCTTATGAAAATTATGTGATTGATATTTCCTTTGTTTACCCTTACTGAGCATTTGAGCTCACCCTTTTATGTTTTCTTTTCCCCAGGATATAAAGAAAGGTTTTTAGGTAAAAAAAAGGGAAGATATTTATGGGAGATGTTGAAGATCTTTCCCCACGATTAGAAGATTTTATTCCGAGTTTCCAAAGACACTAAACTATTACGATCCTTGTGTGTGTGTTTTTGTTATGTATTAAGTATTCCGCAAAAGTAATGTAATGTCCATGTACGTTAGGCTTCGGGTCTCTACAGTTGGTATCAGAGGAAAGGTTTAGTCATCCTTTGGAAACTAGGATGTGAGAATGTTAGTGAGATCCCTAGAGATATTTCTAAGGTATGTCTAGGGATGTCCCTAAGGATAAGTATACGTATAGGATATATTCCTAGAACTACGGTAACGATCTTAGAATTTAACCTAATATGTTAGATATTGAGGGTTCTCCCCCTTTACTATGTTGTCTTCCCTAGCATGATTTCGTCTCTCACAAAATTCTTTTTGTGTTTTAGTTAATGGAAGGAACCAGAAGGAATTCGGTTAACATTGAATCCAATGGACAAATTTGTGACTATGAGCAACAAAATTGTGTGATGCCTAGAGATAAAGATATTGTGATTATGCCGAATCAGTCATCGCAATATATGATTAACAAGGTGAAATTTAGTGGTATGACTAATTCATCAAAGAAGAGGAAGATAAACTATTATGCATGTTCGCATGTTGAGGATCATAAAGAAAGGAAGATTGAGATTTCTAAAGAAGGGAAGAAGATCCTTGAAGAATACCTCAAATGGAGGGACCGATGTTATCTGTGTGGAGAAAAGGGTCATAGAGTGACAGATTTTTATGGAGTTCAATGTCTTATTTGTGGAGAACATGGGCATTA
This sequence comes from Viscum album, assembly GCA_963277665.1. Classification (NCBI taxonomy): domain Eukaryota; kingdom Viridiplantae; phylum Streptophyta; class Magnoliopsida; order Santalales; family Viscaceae; genus Viscum; species Viscum album. The sequence goes on along the minus strand of OY728148.1, from coordinate 527,320,343 downwards.
CCCAACTCAATGCCCTGACCTAAAAAGATACTTCTAAATCAAGGAAGGACTTATTCCAGGACAGTCATTGAAGTGGATGGACTGAAGTGTTTATGTATTGGTATTCAAGAATAATGTTGTTGAGGTACTTTTATGGTGTATTGGAATATTTATGTATTGCTCTAATGTGGTATTCGAAGTGATTGAGGTATTTTTGGAAAAAAGATGATATGCGCATAATGAAGGGAAAATGAGAAAATTAAATATTTGACAGTATTCATGAGCTCATGATTGATATAAGGACTAAGTGATATCATGGTTTGAGTATATGGAATTTTGAGGATTTCGGTATGTGAAAAGTGTTAACTTTTAACTGCATTCAAGTTTTCACTAAGGTTCAATGGGTATTCAAGAGAGTACAAGATTAAGGCCTTTAAATGTTTGGAATGTGACCAACAAGATATATCTTATGATATATGGGGATCGACGATGGTGTTAAATCTCTGGTAATCGTTTTCACTATATTATGAGAGTCGACTGCAGTATTATGGATAAGCCTAAAGATTAGACTGGATTATGTTGAACATAAGTTAGTATTGTTTAAGGATCGAAGTTTTCTCGATATTATTGATGGGATGTTATAGTAATATAGTTTTAGAAAAAGGACAACCTGCAGGACGGGCGACAGCCCATCGCGTCGGACAAGGCTGTGGGAATCGAACCCACAACCGAAGTGCGACTGGCCTTTATCGCCTACCACTGGCCTACAGGAAGTCCCTGTTTAGTAGAAACTACTTTTATTATATTAAGCAGTATGATATATGAAGTATAAGTCCATTTTAGGAACCATATGTGATTAATCTCACTATAGAATGACTTATGTATATTTAATAACTTTTTCTAACCTTTTGTTTGATACAGATGGAATGACCCATCATTCTATCACATGATCTGCTAACACTTCACAAATAACAAATTTAACTTCATTTATTTAAGAGATGAAGTAGAAATTGTTCAAGGCACGAACAAAAGTGAGATTGTACCAAAATAAAGTAAGTATTTATTTTAAGCAAATTTCAACTTTAGGGAAATGATCTTCAAAACCAAAAATGTTGTCCTAGTGATCTTATACCTGATGAATCAGATGGTACCTTATATCATCACAAATCTATGGATTTGTGATTACTGGCTTTTCCATAGCCATGTTCTCTACCACTCTCCATCAGAACATGATGGTTAGATTTCTCTTCCATATCCATATTTTCACCTATGTGGAAACCCAGTTATTAGTTTATTTGGGTAATCGTTACATTTCATACTTTAGTTTTTAAAGCCAAGTTTTGGTATTCCCTTTTACGATGTGGGTTTCTATTAAAGAAACTTTCGAATAGTAAACCATTTATAACCCCGACGAATTTCGAGGGCGAAATTCATTTTAAGGGGGGTAGAATGTAACAGCCTGAGATTTTATGAAAAATATTCTTTTTTATTTCACTAATGTCTTGTGTTATACGCTACACCAAAAGGAGCTTGCATAACACACATCCTTGACTTGACTTGCATTACACGCAATCGCGACCTTCCTCGATAGCGTGTGTAGTACGCAATACCGAGTTTCACTAAACAACGATATGCTATAAAAATATTATTAAAACTAGCCGTTATGAATAGTAATAACCACTTTTTGAAATCCAGTAAATCTTATTTTTCAAAATGAACTTTATTTTTGGATTCGGAGTATCGAATTTATCCTAAGGTGAAATTTTGGTACTTTTCGGATAACTTTCATATTCTGATGAATAGTGAAAATTACTAAATTATAATTAAAAACAACTTTTTTTAATCGAAATAATTAATAGTGATAAATCATTAATTTTAGTGGTTTTAAAGTATATTTAGAATATATTTTTACAATTTAATACAATGTTGGTCATTGGATGTAATTTCACATTTAAACTAGACATAAACAAGTGTCAATCTTTTGATAGATATTGTTTCTTAAAAACACGCTATTTGTTTTAACAGCGGGATTTAATTATAAAATTAATTAATGCAACTCTTATGTTATGAATTTGGTAAAATAGACTTCATTTTTGAATTCGGAATATGAAATATAGCTTGGGATGAAATTTTGGCATTGTTCTGAAAAACATCAATTTTTGATGAATAGTGAAACTACTAAGTGGTAGGTTAAAAACTGAATTTTTGCATAAAACTTAATTTTACCGCTTCTGTGAATGGAATTTCAAAAATCCGAGAGACACGGTTAATATCAAGGACTAAAATGTGGTTCAATTAGATGAAAATAATTTTTGGTGAATAGTAACTTTTTACTTTTTTTTACCACGGTTAAAGGTAAATAGGGTAATTAAGGGTAAAAATGATATTAATATTACCCTAACACATGTCCTAATCCTATTGGACAAGTGTATTTCGACCAAAAACAAACATAGGAATAAAATAGGACCATTTAGGCCCACTTGGGTTAGATTAGGACATTTATTATTAATTTATTTAAAGAAGGGTTAAAAGAGTTAAAATCAAAGTTCATTTACTAAAACATTTTTATTATGGGGCTATACATAAGATAAATTAGACTATAAATATTCATTAGAAAGCTAAAACGATTTCCTACATAATGGTATTTTATTTGTAATTTTTAGGCATTAAATAATTTAATTTATTTATGACACAATGATGATGCAGTAATTATCTTATTAATGAAATATTGACATAATTGATTATATAAACACCAAAATAAATGTAATTTGAGACTTTTTATGAATTCCACTAATTTTCTAGGTTACTATGATATATTAGTGTTGATTAAATCAACTTGGTTTGAACATATAATTCTGTTATGACTTTCACAAAAATCATATATCAAATAGTGTCAAAATTGACACAAAATAGTTTTTAAATCAAATATTATATTATTAATTGTTATTTTATTCCTAAAAATCTAAGGTTCGTCCAAATGACTTAGATAAGGATATATATTTTAATAATTAACAATTTGGGGTTCGTTTGGCATGTTATAGTAAGTATATTAACCATATAGTGAAAGAAAACAAAAAGACACGGTAAAAGTAAAATTATTTAACTTAGTGTTAAATCTAATTGATAAGGTTAAAATAATACCCTAAACTTGTCTAAATCTTATTGTTTGATAGGATTTCGACCCATCCCCACTTTATCTTCGAAATAAGACCCTTTGGAACCATTATAAACCGATTTTGACTTTAATATAAAATAATATTTTGAGATATTCCTAAGGTGCCCCTCTCCTCCCCTATAAAAGGACACCTCCTCCCCCTCCTCCTCACACCAATTTGAGCACTCAAGCTCGGCCAACCCCTGCCAAAATATCTTCTCCACTTCCCTATAAACATCCTAGAGGTTCTGGTCTTCCTCAAAGACCAATTCTAGTGCCCTAAGAGGAGGTCTCAAAGAGGCGCTTCAAAGAAGAGGTAATTACCGTTATCAATTCTTTTATCTTTATTTCTTCTTCCACTTCTTCTTAGGTTGTTTCATTATGAAGTAATAACATCAGTATCACTCATATACTGATATGTTATTATAAGTATGAAACAACCCTATTTCACTATCTATCCATCCTACGGAAAAAGAAATCATCGCGCGTGCGTACGTACGGAATACCGTCTCCACGCCGTGGTGTAATCTATTTTCCACCACCACCTTACATGGATGGGTATAATGGTGTAAATAATAACTATACATAGTTATTACAACATCATATTGATTATGATATATTGTATAATTCACTTCAATTCAGTTCAATATTTATGGAAATGATATCATCGCTCGTGAGTACGTACGGAATACCGTCTCCACGACGCGATGAGATTCATTCTCCATGTTAACCATTTAAGAATGATTATAATGTATATATAAGAAATAATAATGAAATATATGACATTATAAAGCTACTGGATTTATGTATATATATACATATGTCATCTACTTACTTCCATTTCAAGACAATAAGGAAAGGAAAACAGCGTTCATGCGTACGTACGGACTACCGTCTCTATGAACGGTGTTTTTCATTTTATTTATCTACCTATTATATATATATATATATTGAATATATATGATATATAAATCATATTTTATATTCTGGAAGTAAGTAAATCATGATATAAGTAATAATGATGTCAAGAACAACAAGTCAAAACACCTACGATAAATGAAACGATTTTACCCAAAACGCTTCTTTAACATGGAATTTACAAAAGAACGGGTAATATAATGTCATAAGTGAACCATATATGATATCATAACAATGAATATGATTCTGTAATAAGTCAATAACATGATTTAAATCATTATACAGGAGGTTCAGACACTTACAAAGAAAGTCGGACCTAAGGTAAGGGAAATATCACAATCTCATTTTTATCCGAGATTGTTTATTCGTAAGTATTTACTGGGGTTTTTTTTTTCATCCACATCCATGTTTCCTCAATATGTAATATTATTTCCATCCAACTACAATGGTTTAAATCCAATTTTACCCTTTGGTTAGTTTTAAGTAAAAGATATGAAAGGAATCTTTTGTCGTTTATCGTACGAGGTACATTTTGACTTTTTCGACAAAAGTACAAAGAATGTTTTTTTTAACTTATACGGCACGAACGGATTTCTACTGTTTTATAAAGCCTTATTTTCATGAAGCTTACTCTAAAAGATTTCATGACTATTTTCAATAAAATCTCTTTCTTTTAAAATTTCATGATGTTTTGTGAAAAGAAATCGATTTTGAAGAAGAAAGGATATTTTCCTCAAGAATTCAATTCAAGTGTTTTATCAAAATTATTTTCCATCTAAGATAATAAAGGGTTCTGTTTCTATCCATATTTTTACATTGATTTGACTATGTTGTGATGGAATTATGTTTATGAATTCCTTTATCTTATATGAATGGTTTTATGATGTCATGTTGTTTAAGAATCCCATTTTTATTACATGGGTTATGCAATGATTTATGATTTATGATTTTGTGGCACACATAAGAAAGGATTCATTAAGAGATGGGTGGGACCTATATCTCCCTCCAATGCATTGGGTAAAGATTTTATATCTCATGAGATAGACATGGCTGGAATGGTAGGTTATACCGGTTCAGTGAAACAGGACTGAAACGAGGATTACTCGATTCAGAAAGGGACTTTGTCCACTAAGATAGTCTTGGCAATGAGTCTTGACTAACAAGAAATGATTCTCTATGATTATGTGTGTATGCCACAATGAGTAATGTTTTAAGTTATGATTTCATTTCACTACTATGATTTATCCCATGTTATGAAATTATGCTCTCTTTTGCAGGTTAAGATTTCCAAAAATATTATGTTCTTATAAAAATTATGTGATTGATATTTCTTTTGTTTACCCTTACTGAGCATTTGAGCTCACCCTTTTATGTTTTCTTTTCCCCAGGATATAAAGAAAGGTTTTTAGGTAAAAAAAAGGGAAGATATTTATGGGAGATGTTGAAGATCTTTCCCCACGATTAGAAGATTTTATTCCGAGTTTCCAAAGACACAAAACTATTACGATCCTTGTGTGTGTGTTTTTGTTATGTATTAAGTATTCCGCAAAAGTAATGTAATGTCCATGTACGTTAGGCTTCGGGTCTCTACATTGATATTGTGCTGAATATGTTGTGACATCATCAGATATATCATAAGATCAGTAAATGCCACATCTAGATTGATAATGTCTACTTATTGGGTCATATCATCTCAGAGTTAGAAGTCTTTGTTGACCAAGAGAAAGTGAAATATGTAGTTTCTAGTATCATCCTATGAGCATCAATGATATTTGGTGTTTCTTGGTGCTTTCCAGATATTACATAAGCTTCATTCAGGATTTCACAGGACGTGTAGAACCAATTACGATCACAAAAATTAAAGGTGCGATATTCGAGTGGTATAATGATAAGAGGGATTCCTTTCAGAAGATAACAAGAATACTAAATTCATCATAGATACCGATTCTATGGATGCTAGGTAAGAAATTTTCAATTTATTATGATGTATTAGGTATTGGTCTTGGAGTTGTTTTTTATGTATAAGGATAGAGTTTTTGTGTATGGTTCTAGTGAGTTGAGGCATCGCCAGTGGAATTACCCTATGGATGACCTCGAGCTGGTTGCGGTTGTACATTTCATACATTGTTGGAGAGAAAACCATTTTAGAGAGGATTTTGTGGTGTCCACAAACCACAAAAATCATCAAATACATCTTCACTAAGTGGGGTATGAATCCCAAGCATCAGTAGTGGTTTGAGTACCTACAATCCGTCAATTTCATGTTTTCCTACAATCAAGTGAAATGAAATTCAGTAGCTGATGATCAAAGTCAAAAGACTCAAACATAGGAGGTTCACATGTCCAGTGAAGAATGGAATCTTATAGAATTATTATCTAAGATGCTTGTTTATGTTTAGGAGGATCATGGATAGAATATTATCTATATCTTAGCAGTTACATCTACTCTTCCAGAATGAGTATGGTAGATATAGATATATGATACTGGAGGCCTTTTCCTATAGAAAATAATTTTAGATGATGATACAATTTCTGATAGGACTGTCGATATGGATGACATTATATTGTTCCATAGGTGTGTATGGGTGCCAAAGGATATAAGAGGGGAGCTGATGAGGGATATCAATACCTCAAAATGGGGTTTTCACCATAATGTCATGAATTGTTTTTGGATATACGATGCACATATTGGTGGCCTAGTATGAATCCTGAGGTGGCTGGTTTCATCACTTGATGTTCCACCTATTAGTAGGTGATGATAGACCATCAGTTTCTAGAAGGGCTTCTTTATCCAATATTCATTATTGTGTGGAAATGAGTTGATGTTTTGATGGAATTCCTGAATTTTTCACCCAGATATCATCATGGAAACAATGAAATGTTGGTCATCGTAGATCATCTAAAAATGTTTTCACAATTCATACATGTGTGAGAGACCTTCATGGTATATGGGTTTAGAAGGTTGTACATCAAGGAGTTTTTATGTATTCATGGACCATTTAATTATATCATTTATGACAGAGACGCTTGTATCGTGTCACATTTCTTGTAGGGGTTATAGAGGGAATTCAGTATGATAGTACTTTTTGGAATGACCAATCACTCTTAGATCGATGGATTGAAGGAGAGTATAATTCAGGTCCTAGAATATATGATCTTTTCATCCATTCTATACATTTTGGTTTCATGGGAGAAATAAATTCTAATCATTGATTTTTATTATAAAAACAAATTCTAGGATACCATTGAGATGGATCCTTTTGATATTTTTTATTGTATTCTTTGTCGTTCGACTATGTGTTTCTTAGAGGTAGTGGACGAAGTTGTGCTTGGGCCTCGTCTTATGTAGGTGACTTCAGAGTAAGTTCAGTTGATCAGAATGTGAATGTTAATATCTGAGTCTGGATAGTAGTCTTATATGAACAGATGACGAATACCTCTTGATTTCGAGGTTGGATATTGGGTTTTATTTAATATCTCACCCTAGATTATGTATAGAGGTATTCAGATGTAGGGTAAGATATCACCGAGTTTCGTTGGACGCTTCACGGTAGTGAAGTGGATCAGACCAGTGTCTTAACAACTCGCACTTTCTCCGAGATATCAGTCATTTCATGATGTATTTCATATATCTCAACATCTCGAATACTATTTAGATCCCATTCATGTCATTCATCCCAGTGAGGTTGAGGTGAATATGGTTTCTTCCTTCCTGGAGTATCCTATTTGTATTGTTGATCAGAGCATGAAGACACTAAGAGGCATGTCTATTCTTCTTGTACAGGTGTATAATAGCATGACCAAGTATAAGATGAGGTCTAGTAGTGGGATGTTGGTATAAAATCTCAGTGGTCAAAACACTTTAGTGATGATAACTATTTATCCTCAAAAGGGAAACTCAAGGAAGATTTTCTATAAGGAGGAGAGGTTGTAATGATGTGAATTTTGACCAAGGTATGGATCATTGATTTTTAATTTTTAATCTTTTTTGTTAATCATGGTAAAGGTATAATATGTACTAGGGAAGGCATGAGTAGAATACCGGGCAGGTTCAGAACTTAGAGGTCTAGAAAATCGGGATGTAGGTTGGGCACCATAGTTAGTATTGATTGTGCAACCCCAAACACATGGTTTGTGTAAACCATGCAGCTGTAGATAGGGGAATATGCAAGTTTTCACAGTTTTAGCACAACCGTATAGACTAGACACATTGCCATGCAGCCTACTATAGATGGGGGATAGAGCCTTAAACACAATTTGCGCATGGTTTGATAGACATGCCAATAATCTGTGCAAAACATGTTTTGGGGAAAAATTAAAAAATTTCCACAATGTAAACCATGAAAAATTTCCAATTTCATTATTGCTTCTAGTGGATAAAACCAGAGGATTTCCTCTAATTTAAGCTCAAAAAACCCCTCAAAATTCAATTTCTTGATACTCCTCCATTGTAAAACCGATATTTGATCTAAAGGAAGCATCAGATAACCCCTGGTAAGGCTAACCTCATATGCTCTTCATTCTTCAAATTATTATCTCCTTGTGTTCAGACATTAATAGGTAGCCTCATTCTTCCTATTTTTAGGGCATTGGATCGAAACTCATATCTCTTCCATCATATATCAAATCTGATGTCTATATAAATAAAGGCTTAATCTATGGAATTATGGTATGTGGGCACATACTTTTCCATTATATATTTGGTCATTATATATTTAATCAATCATTCCATGAGATTTCCTTTTTGAGATTCCAGGGTGTGTTGGATCCATCATGTCTAAATGATGCCAGTTCCTTGATATAGGTGAATTGGATCCTTTTTAGGGATTTAGATATCACCCTCACTTCATATGGACACCCATAGGTGTGGTCATTAAAAATCCCATTTTGTGACAACTAGTATAAAATACATTGAACCCAATTTAGCTTCAGGATTGGCTTTTTATTGGAATAGATATTTTTTCATGTGTAATTGATGTACAATAAGGTGACTCAATGGTTCTTATCCCATTTGGAAATAGAATTTTCAAAATGGAAAAGTGAGTATTCTACTATGACATGTTGGAATTGATACTTTTCCCTGAAATGAATATTTTATGTTTTCAAAATTTGACAGTTGTCATTGTAGTTTATCAAGGATGAGATAGAATAAACCGTAATGATTAATTGGCTATAATGTTGTGGTTCGAAGGGATAAAATGGCCTTTCCCTTGTTTTGATTTATTATAATTGAATCATATGAGATGGTTTGTTTTCATAAGATGAAATGATATTATATTGGCTTACCTTATGTTATATGATATGAAATGATATTTTACTACTATGATTTTAAGCTATAAGTTTAAGGATGGATGGAATTATTACCCCATTCTAGTTAAAATCTCTATAAAAATGTATGTATGGGAGGAATTATTTCCACATTCTAGTAATATTCAATATATGGATATGTTTCATTCTTATCCAATTCCAGTTTATTGATTATATATGGGTGGGAGGCATTATTACCCCATGCTTTTTGAAATCACTATATACATGTATGGATGGGAGGCATTATTACCACATGCAAGATATATATATGTGTATAACTGTATTTGGTGACTTGATCGGACATACTGGATTTGAGATGAAGCAAGAAGACCCTCCATGTATCATTTAGGAACCTAAAATGGAGGTTAATTATTTATTTAGTATCATTTTACTTACCTTTTATAATATACACACCATTTATTTATGAGCGTCGGCTTGGATTACACATAGACACTATTAGTGGTGGCCTACTAAGATTTATCTCACTTCATATTGGGGCTGCCATTGAAACATGATAAGACTAATTTACTGTAGTTATTAATAAGTTAAAAACCCACTCTTCTAGGTACTTATTCATATTTCTTAAAAAGACAATAAGTGTTGAAGTTCAGTCATAGGCTTGAGATTCTATGGAAAAGATTTTTAATATTTTTCACTTTAGCACTTTTTATAGAATCTATGCTTCATGTTTTATGTTTCCCTTTTTAATAGAATTCCATGCATGAATTTCGGAATTATACACTACATATGATGAATTTTCCGGGATATTTAGATATATGTTATATTTTTATTTTTCAGTATATTTGTTTGTAGTATATGCTTATGCTACTATAAATTACTTGTTTTATCAGGTGTGTACTCTGAAATAGGGGTATTTTTTCCCAACTCATCTACCGTAACACCCCCTATACTAGTAGGAAGCACCTACATTATGAGTAGATGCACCAGGGGTCATGTTTCTTAATAATTCTCAAGGCATTAGTTAAGTATCTTCCAAGATTGGGACGTTACATTTCCGAACAATAATATATTATTAAAATATGATTAATCATTATAATAAGATATAACATATATTTTAGATTAGATATTATGAATAGTATTAACATACTTATGAAAAATATGTGGTTCACAAAAATATATGATATATTCATATGTTACTAATTACTATGAAATGTAATTATTAAGAACCCGTTGAATATATATGAGGCATTTTTATTTTTATTATCCCCAATTTTTTTATTAATAAATTAAATTAAATACTAATAATATTTTATATTATTATAATATATATGTTATATATTCAATAAAATATTTTCTAATATTCATTAAATATATTTTATATACATAAGATAAGAACAATCCCCAATTTTTTTCTTAAAAATCAATATTTCTATAAAAGTAGTTTTACCACCTTTTAATGGTGAAACCATTTCAAATAAAATTATTGGTAATTTGATATGTTAAAAATATAAAAATATACTTCATATTTTGAATTTATATTTTAAAATTAGGTTAGTATTAACTTTTGTTAGTTTTTTATAAGGTTGCGTTATTTAATAAATAGTTAAAAATACATGATTTTAATTAAAACATTCTTTTTCATCTAATTTATTCCTATGGTTTTATAAAATTTTAAATTGTTTTAAATGTTTAACAAGATATTAATCTTATCAGTAAATCCCTTTTAGGTCATCATAATTAACTTTACCTTTAAATATAATATAAAAACATTTCAAACAGTTGAACATTTTTACTTTAAAAACCTGCATTATTGACAACAAAATGAGATTATATTTAATATAATTTCAACCACTTCAATTCTTCGATTTTTTTGAAAAATTATTCTATATTTTTAATCATAATAATTTATAATTTATAATAAGTTCACTGTAGATTTATGAAAACAAAATTACTGAAAGAAATAAAAATTAATTACAATGATTAAGGCTAAATTAAACTTAATAAGGGACTAACACTTTACCATAAGGTCCTAAAAACCTATTAACTTGTAAAAATTAAAATTGATAGAAATATTTAAACCATACAATCCATTTTCATGGATTTGTATTATTATTTATAAACAGTCAATAAAAAAACATGGGTGGGGTTCCATTCTTTTAAAATATGTCAATAGTGCCACTCCTCCCCCATCATAAAAGGCATCTTACCGAACCACTTCCTCACATCTGTAAATCCACATTAGATCCCAAAAAAATCCAAAATAGATCTCCAAATTAACTTAAATTATAAATAAATCCTACTTTCAGAATAATTTCTTCCATGAATGTCCTTTGATGCAAACAAAAAGAACTTAACCGATTAAGAGGTAACACCCTCCCTCAAACTTTTTTTTATCATGTTTCTCAGCTCCCTGAAAAATTATTATTACATTATCTTATGACAACATCAATAAACTAAATATAAATGTCTATTTTTATTATTAATATTTTACATACACTTACTTACACATCCATCTAATGTGTAACGAACATACTATTTACGTGTACAATAGGCTGTCACCTCACTCAATGATGATCGTTAATTTTTTCTTTACAACATCTCATTTGGGAAATTATAATGGACACTATGTTTATATATTTTATAGATAATATTTATTATTTATTTATTACTCTTTAATTATTTTTCAAAACATATCTTTATACATTCAATCTGGTGTGAATATGATAATTTCGTTTGAGGAAGTGTGGACTACCACCCCACTAAAAGCGATGTGATTCGTTGATACACTACATGGAATTTATTGAGGATGGTTTTACTGCATTTATTCAATATATATTATATAATTAATACAATGTAATAATTATATGTATATATATATATATATCTTTTAATTTAATTCTTTAAACATGAAAATTAAACCGAAATTTGTTCATGCGTACATATGGCTTACCAACTCCATGAATGAAATATTCTATTTGATACTTCTATACGGTTGGAATTATTATAATAAAAATTATACTTATTAAAAAATATAATTAAATAATATTTAATATTCTAGAAATCGTGATATAAATATAAGGACTAAACATATAACAAAATAAGACAAATGTGAAAACAAAGCAGATATTACCCGAAGTGAAGCCTTAACAAAATTATTTTAACAAGAGTGTGATATAAAGGAATAATAAACACATGCATGGTTTTATAAGTAATAATATGGTTATGTCATAGATTTATAATAAATTAAATTTTTTTAAATAGTATTTTTTAACTTGTATGAAGATATTCAAGTCAATAGGTTAGGGAATTTCATCTCACACATTATTTATAGGAGACACATGGATTATTCACAAATCACTTATTTTGTGTGGTGTATATATTTCCAATTAATGGATTCTATTAATTTTATAATTACATCTAGGAGTATTTAAATAACCATTTAATGGTCTTTCTACCTTGGATTTTATGTTTCAAAAGATACTAAATCGGTAATGAAATTTTTGTCTCAATTTTCCTCCTTTGGGAAACATGCCATGTTTTGAAGCTATATTTGGAAATGAGGTGTATTTACTACCATTTAAATGTTATATTATTAATATAATTCCATACATGATATTGTAATCTTTATTTAATTTATTTCATGTAAATGGGGAGTACGGTTTAAAGTTATCAGGTTGTGAGGGTTTTTTGAAATAATCTCATCCCTTCTCAATATTATTTAGCATTATACATTATTTGATAAAATATTATGATCCATATCTAAAGAAAACTATTTAATTTTATTCTCCATCAATTATTTATGATATATTCTTGATTTGGTACATGTTTTGAACTCTTTGGTTCATAATAAATCATTTTTAATAATGTCCAACTTTACATCTCTCTTCGGTTGGAAATCTGTGTCCATTAAAAACCATGTCTTCTAAAAGGTTTCCAAGAAATGTTATATTATTTTTAGATTATATATAAAAAAATTTTACATATATTTTTACTTTTAAAAGAAAATATTTTTTAATAATAAATATCCTATTTCTTTTTCTAGTCGTGGAAACTAGATAAAATTTTTACGGTGTAAAATTAATGTTTGGAATGTTCAGGTTTATCTCCAATCATAAACAGATTTCCCATGAATATTACACTAGAATATTAAAATGTTATTTTATTTTTAAAAATAAAATTTCTTCCTAATATTTTGGAAATTAATTATTTAAATTTATTTTCAATGAAAAATGTTATTTAATTGTTATGAAGCTATTTGTTATGTTTTTAAGGAAAATGGTTTTCAAAATATTTTCATGCTTGTTTTATAAGTTTTTATGTAATAGGGTTCAAAGAAGGATTTTAAGCGTTTGTTATAAGTTTTATTCCCATGAAAATGGATTTCAAAAGGTTTCAGGTTTTTAAAAAATAATTTTTATAGAAGAAGGGATATTATTATCAATACTAGTTTTTGAAAGATATTTCAAAATTATTTTCCATTTATAATGACATCCATTGATGTTACTCATTTATTTATTTTATAATATTTAATTGTTTTATTCATAATCCTTAACTAAATGGTTTATAGTTGGTGTCAACATCTTTGTGAAACTCTTTTCCCTTTCCCTGGTTATATGTTTACGAAATTCATTCCCCTTTTGATGGGTTTTGTTTTTTGATGAAATGATTATAAAAAATTTATATTCTCTATAGGTTATCATATTATTACATGTTTATGATAACCATTTCATTTCATGGTTGATTATATTATTGTTTATGATTTTTTGGATCACGTATATATGATTTCATAATGATTTGGATGGAACCTATATCTCCCTCTAATGAATAGGGCAATGATAAATGCATTTTTAGCTCAAAGGGAACACAATATGACATTCCAAGAAAGAAATAAATGTGTAATGTGAAGAAATACCAATCTCGAAACAAGAAGGTAAATATGAGGACATCCCAATACCGAAATAAGTGGGTAAACAGGAGGACATCCCCAGCATGAAACAAGAAGGTGCATGTGAGGGCATCCCAAGCTTGAAAGAAGATGGTCTATAGGAAGATATCCCATGCCTTAAATAAGAGGGTACATAAGAGGGGATCCCAAGACCGATGCAGGAAAATAGGTGATTAAACCAATCCTATCATGTTACAAAGTCTGTGGTATGATTCTATTACATAGGTTTTTATATGTGTTTTCAACAATTTAATGTTTTTTACTATTTTATGATTTTGGGGAATATGTTTATTATTATATATGATTCAGGTATTATGAAAAGGAAATATTTATTATCATCTATAATATTCATGTTATAATCTTCCATGTTTATTCTCAAGTTACATATAATTTTATTCATGTTAAGCTTATGAATTTTATTTTTTAATCTAATTGAGCATGTGAGATCACCCATTTTTTATGTTTCATTTCCAAAGGATATGAAGAAAGGATTTATGTAGAATTACTAAAGGTGGATATAGTTATGGGAGATATTGATTATCATTCAAAAGAATATTATATTTTGTTTCCATGTTACCAAAGAAACTAAAATATTACGATCCGTAGGAATTTATTATTTTATGGTACTAAATATTTATCTAAATTTATGTTTTATCCAAGGATGTTAAGCATGGGTGGCTATAGATGGTATCAGAGTAATGTTTTTTCCATCCTTTGGAAACTAGGATGAGGGAGCCTTTATAAGAACTATAAGGACCTATCTAAAGATATGTCTAAGGATAAGAAAAAAGTATACGAAAATTTAATGGAATTTCGGTAAAGGATATAAGATGTGGTGTCATAGAAATATATAATTTTCAAGATAATACAAGTGTATGTGGATTTGGAAAAGATTTACCTAAGAGTAATAAATCTGACAAGATGTTCTAGGCCTATCTCGGGGTAATCTGGTGCTCTAAAAGAATCATTGCTACACACCAGGTTTTCTAGTCCTGGGGGATATGCTTTGAGAATTCACTACCACTTAAAAACCATAATCAATGATTTAAATTTATGTTGGCTATGAATAAACATGCATAACAGTCATATATCATAGATTAATGAAGGATTCATACATTAGGAATCGTATAAGTGGCTTTTCATGATTATGTGATTCCCCGCAATGATAATCATTTCTTACTCAATTCTTCTTGGTTTTAGATAAGGGGGTAACTAGAAGGAAATATATTAACATTTAATATTGTGGATAGTATTATGATGAGTAGTCAAATGAGATGATAACATGATTATAGGATATTATTATCATGCTTTATATTTATTCAAGTAACATCAACAACTAAATGTACCATAACCAACTCTCAGACTCACCCAGGAAGTGAAGTGTTGAATCAATATAGATTCATTATGAATTTTCCATTCCATCATGTTTGGGGATATTGTTGTGTCAATAAGGTTTCATTATGGCTTTACCATTTCTTCATGTTTTGAAAATCACAATCACCTTATATTATCAAAAATTTCATTTACCCTATCTTTAACTTTCATAATGAAAATTTCGCTTCCCTAAGGAAAATTATCCTAACCATAATTTTCATTTTTCATTTGTCTAAGTATAAACATCGGTTTCATATCCAAAACCCCAAAATCATATATATACTTAGATATAAAGAATTCAGTTTTTAGGATCTGAATTTAGTTTCTGAATTCTCTGAATTTAGACTCCGAACTTTTCTGAGTTTTGACTTTGAGGTCTTTGAATTCAGACTTCGAACTTTTATAAGTTCAGACTCCGAACTCTTATGAATTCAGACTCCAAACTTTTATAATTTCACACTCCAAAATATTATGAATTCAGACTCCGAATTCTACTAAATTCAAGACTCCTAATTTCCTTGAAATTAAGACACCATATTTCTATTGAATTTTGACTCTGAATTATTCTGATAAACAGAATCTGAGTATCAATATATTATATACTCCGAATTGTTTTTGGTTAGACTCTAAACATTCATTTTTTCTTACACTCCAAAAAATTTAATTTTCTTAATTAACGATATTTTTTTCATACTCATGTTTTGGAGAAAAAATGATATCATGTATTCAGTTACAAATTAACTGTTGTTTGAGTGACATGTGTACTGGTCCCTCTGAATTTCAAAGAAAAATATGACAGTTTTAGGAGGGAGCCTACCGTTGAAGCCCTGACTATAAATTGGAGCTCATTTGAAATATCTCAACACTATTATACAACATTACAACTTTGACAAGAAGTTTATAAATCTAGAGCTTACATGTTGTTGACATGATTTGTAGAGAGAGAGAATCTTATAAACTCACCGGCATTATGCAGAAAGTTTGAAGGTCTTGTTAAAACTTTTCTTTGTGAAGAATTTCTTTATGCAGAGGTGAAATTTTTTAAAATCAGAGACTTCATGATTTGATGTTAGAGATTCTGAATTCCTTACAAATCGAGGTCTTGCAAGGATATCAAGATAGATATCGATCTTCGAATTGAGTGATTACCTAGATTTGGGTAATACAGAATTTCTTGAAAGTATAAATCAAGGGACCTTTATCCAGGGTTATTGGATACCCTTCTGTTTGGGTTAAAATATTTTCTATTTATTACTAGTAGTGTTTCGATTTTTGTTTTCCACAGAAATTTTGGTTGTTGAGGAATTTATAACTATATTATAATTTCTTAGACTTTTACATTGATTAAATATGATTCTATATGCTTTAAGTTAGAATCTTTTTTGTTTATTATAACATAGAGGTATTGTGAATTTTTTTATACACATTTTCTTTATGGAATTTTTTAAAATTTACATTCACCCCCTATTTTATAATGAGTATAGACACCATAGTTTGATACTACAATAATTACCAGATATATCTTTCAATCAATCCAAAAATTGGTTTTAGAGTATTGGTTCAATCTGAATATATCTAACGATTATATTCAGAAGAAAAATTTTCTTCTTCACTATTTTGGAATCAAATTTTCAGAATCATAATTTTTGGAGTCATATTTTTCATAGAGATACAATACTTTTATTTTACATTCATGGGATATTTACAAACTTTTATTACTAACAAGTTTGTGTGGAATGTTTTTCCTTAAGATGGAGGGTATAAATGTTGGTTCTATCGACAATCTAAATCTTACCGGACGTCCTATTTTTGATAGAAATGATTATGAGTAATGGAGATATATGTTGAAGGCTTTTGTTATTAACCTTAGATTTGATAACTTCCGGATGATAACATGATACTATAAGATTCATGATAAGGAATTTAAAACTTTTACTAATCAGGAGAAATTAGAAATTCAATCAAATTTCAGAGTAAGAAATACATTGCTATGTTCTATGACTGGAAACTTCTATAGTCAAATATCTTCATATGAAGATGCAAACAGTATTTGGATGAAATTTTAAGTTACAAATTTTGGTACTTCTAATGTAATATATACAAGAATAGCTATATTTTGAGCTGAATACCATGGATTTAACTTTATTTATGGATGACCTATAGGAAATGTTCAATAAAGGTTCATGAATATTTTGAAGAAATTAGAGTCTATGGGAGAAAAAGGTTTGGATGATGGGGCCCTTGTAGATAAGATCATAGACATCATGCCAAATGAGTGGGAGTCTAAGAGGATAGCAATTGATGAGAACAATAACGTCACCCAGATTTCCTTAGATGATCTGTTTGGAACTCTTCTTCACCATGAGACCAGAATGAAGACAGATGCTAATAATGTTAAAAAGAATAATGGGAATAGAGGAGTTTCATTTACAACTACTTCAATACATATGAAATCAAAGAATATAGAAAGTGTAACTAGATCAAAATCGAATAAATCCACTATTCAGTCAGAATCTAGTGATAGAGAAAAGTCTGAGAATGAATTAGAAAATCTTGCTTGGAGAATAAACAAGATAGTAGCTCAGAAGAAATATCAAAATTAGTTCAAAAAGAGAGACAAAAAAGAAAATAAATATGGTTAAGTTATGTGTTATGAATGTAGAAGAACAAGTAATATTAGGCCTGATTTCTTTCTATTGAAAAAGAAGGAAAAGAAGGAAAGGAGTTTAGAGAGAAACAATAATAAGTTCTACCATTCGAAGCACAAGAAATGTCTTAATGCAAACGACACTTGGAGTGATAGCTGTGGAGACTCTTTTGGAAGTTAATATTCAAAATATGAATCATCATCATAGAAAAATATTGGATTCATTGCAACTACTTCTTTCCGAAAAACATGTCTTATGGCCATAGTACGCTCTGTTGAGGATTTAACAAATTTATCTCAAGATAAGAAATACTATTCTGAAGATGTTACTTCTAATGAACATACATCCTCTTCAGATAATGAATAAATACTTTTATATTATGCAGTATCTATATTTTCCAAGTTGTTAAAAGCTTGAAATGGTAAATTTTTTTGACAAAATATACAAGGAAAATACTAAGGAATAAGTTCTTACAAATGATATTTTAAACATATCTAGAGATCATAATGATAATTATGATCTTGTAGAAAAAATTCCCCAATAACTATAGGATGTAAATTCTAAAAAGGAAAAACATTCTAAAGATCTTAAGACTGCTATTTTAAAAATAAATGATTTAAGGGAAAATATAAGTCTATGAAAATAATTCATGTGGATAGGAATTTAGTCATAAGACTAAAATATGAAATATATTCTCTTAAGAAACTTCTTCCAAAAATTAATTCTTGTAAAGAAAATTTTGACAAGATGTATTCTCAAATCAAACCTCAAGGAAATACTACTGGAGTAGGATATACTCACAGAAAACCAGTTTAAAAAACAACTATTTTATTCCATCCAGAGCCCCTTTTTGTACTAAATGTCAAAGTGACAGGAATTGGAAGAAAAATCATTCCTTGAATTATGTTCTATATCAAGGGATTCATAATGATTATTTTTTCTAAATAAATGTTGTTACCAAAAATTTTATTGTCTAACAATTTCGGATCTAGGAATGTTTAGATTCTGAAAGTCTAAAATTATCATTTTCACAAAAATAAGGAAAGTACCAACAACAATACTTGGTACATGGATAGTCGATGTTCTTAGAATATGTTTGGTTACAAAAAATTATTTTAAAATATTATCAAGATGAAATATGGAAAAGTAAAATTACGAAATAATGATAAGGGAGAAATTATTTTCATAGATTACATTGTTTTTCTTGGAAAGAACATTTATTTCAAATGATTTATTTTTTAAGGGTCATATGCACAACCTCACTAGCATAAGTCAATTATGCGATTAAGGTTACCTTGTGAATTTTTGGAATAACATGTGCATAGTACACAATTCCAAGGAAGATTTCATTCTTTCTGCCAATAGGCAGGAGAATTTTTACACACTAAACATAAAAGACCTTAGGATCCAAGATCTACCATTACTTAGTGTAATGGAAGATAATTATTTGTTATGGAATAGAAGGTTAGGTCACTGTAACCTTGGGAACCTATACAAAATCTCGCAGAAAAAACTAGTTAAGGATCTACCGAATCATAGATTTGATTCTTCAAAAGTGTATGATCCATGACAATATAGAAAGAAAAATAAATCAATTTTTATGTCTGTAGGTGGAGTCTCAACCACTGATGCATTACAGTTGGTGCATATGGATCTTTTTGGACAAACTCAAATGGGAAGAATTGGAGGAAAATAATATGTATTTGTTTTAGTTGATGATTACACTAGATTTACATGTGTCTATTTTCTATAATATAAATCTAAATATTTTTCATATTTCAAAAGTTTTAGAGCCCATGTTAAAAATGTGAAAAACCATCATTTGATAACTATTCGTAGTGATCATGGAGGAAAATTTCAAAATACTGATTTTGAAACATTTTTTAGTAAAAAAGGCATTACTCATAACTTCTCCACACCAAGAACACCTCAACAAAATAGTGTTATTGAAAGAATAAATATAATTATTCAAGAGATAACAAGAACCATGTGGATTGAATATACTATAGCCAAACATTTTTGGGCCGAAGCTGTATGTACTTCTTTTTATACTATAAATTAAGTTTTCATTAAACCATTACTAATTAAAACCCCATATGAGTTATGGAATGGAAGAAAACCAAGACTTTACTACCTCATCGTTTTTGGTTTCAAGGTATTCATTCTGAATAATAAGGATAATTTACTCAAATTCTCACCAAAATATTACGAAGGAATTTTCTTAGGCTACTCCACAAATTCTATGGCTTGTATAGATTTCAATAAAAACACCCTTACTGTTGAAGAAACCGTGCATATGAAATTTGATGAGACTAATATCTTTGTTGTTAAAAACATCATCCTACATCTTTGAATGTGTTTTCAAAATATAATTATCAACCTTTGTTAGAAGATCCTTTTGATAATGAAAATGCCCAAAAAGATGTTTTTAAAACATTTACTCCAGATGATTTCCTAATATATATTGATGAACAGGTTTTACAAAACCCAAATCAGTAGTTTCTTAAGAATCATACTATTGATAGTATCATTGGTGATGTAAATCAACCTGTACAAACTAAAGTTCCTTAAGAAATAAAGTAGAACATCTAGCATTTCATTCCCAATTAGAACCAAAAAGCACTGATGAAGCTTTAGGTGATGACAATTGGATAAAAGCTATGCAAGATGAACTAAATGAATTCGAAAGGAATAATGTCTGGACCCTAGTTCAGATACCTAAGGAAACTTCTGTTATCGGAGTGAAATGGGTCTTCATAAATAAATGTGATGAAAATGGAATCATAGTAAGAAATAAATATAGATTGGTTGATAAAGGCTATAATAAACAAGTTGTAATAGACTATAAAGAAACCTATGCTCCATTAGCTATACTTGAATCTATTCTTATTTTAATTTCCTTTGTAGAATTATTCAAAAATTCAAACTATTTCAAATTGATGTTAAATGTGCTTTCATTAATGGTTTGGTATAATAAGAAGTTTTTTTTGAACAACCTCCTGGTTTTGAAGATATAAAACACACTCAACATGTTTATAAACTTATCAAAGATTTGTATGGACATAAGAAAGACCCTCGAGCTTGGTATGATAGGCTTATAAGACTTTTGCATCAAAATAACTTTGTTAAGGGAAATTCAGATAAACCCTTTACATAAATAATGTAATGAAAAATGTTTAGATTTTTCAAAATTATTTTGATCAAATTATATTTTGTTCAACTCAACAATATTTAACTGATTCCTTTACGGATCTAATGAAATCTAAGTTTGAAATGAGTATTATGGGTGAGTTAATATTTTTCATTGGTTTTCAAATTTCTCAAAAACCAGAAGGCATATATATATCCCAACATAATTATATTAAATATCTTCTTAAAAATTATGCATATGAAAACACTACGAGTACTAGTAATCCCATTGGTACATTAGACACACTTGATCATGATGAAGCTTGGAAACTAGTATATAAAACATATTTTAGAGGTATTATTGGAAGATTACATTACTTGACATCTAGTCGTCTAGACATAGTGTTTTCAGTATGCTTATGTGCAAGATATCAATCCAATCCTATCGAATCTCATTTAAAAGTAGGGAAAAATAATTTTTCGCTACATAAAGGGAACCATGGATCATGGACTCTTTAATACTTCTGGAAATTATTTTGTTTTGAAATGTTTATCGGATGCTGAATTTGGTGGATGTAGAATGGAAAGAAAGAGTACATATGAAAATTTTTATTTATTAGGCGATTCATTATTTTCTTGTTGATGCAGAAAGCAACACTCAATAGAACCTTCCATTGATAAAGCTGAATTTTTAGCAGTTGGAAGTTTCTTTTCTCAAGTGTCGTGGATGCAACACTCACTCAGAGACCATGGTATGAGTTTTAAAAAAACACAAATTTTGTGTGATAATTCTAGTGTCATTTCTCTTAGTAAAAACCATAAACATCACCCCCATACAAAACAGATAGATATTAGGCATCACTTTCTTAGGGATCACACACAAAAAGGGGATATAATTTATCAATTTATCGGAACACAAGATCAACATGGTGATATTTTCACAAAAATATTTACCCTCCGATTGATTTGAATACATTAAAAAAAATTAGCAATGATAACCAAATGGTGGCCTTCCTTGTTAGCTTTCTGTTGAATCCAATTTCCTTACTGTGATAAACTCATTTTCATAGGCGGTATATTTTTTTGTTAGATCTCTAAATTTTTTTCATAGTCTAAAATTTTCGTAACGAAAATTTTTGTAGTTAGTTTCTAAAAAAATTTCTTAATGAAATGTTTCATAATCAGTTTTTAAAATTTTTTATTAATTAAAAATTTCATAATCTATTTTTCTAAATTTTTCATAATGAATATTTTCGTAATGAATATTTTAGTAGTAAAGATTTTTGTACTTTAAATTTTCGTACTGAATATTATTGTACATTAAACATTCATAATGAAGTTTTTCTTATTTAAAATTTTCAAAATGAATAATTGTGTACTTCAAATGTTCATAATTAAGATTTTCTAAAAATATTTATAGTCCGTTTTTCAATTTATTTGTAATATAATTTTTGAAATCGAAAGATCTTCAAGAAGAATTTTCCTCAATATAAATAATCTTCCTAGAAATCTGAAAAGTATGTCTCCTTTCATGAGTTTTCATAATCATCTTTTACTTGCTGGTATTTTCTATCATTTTGAAATTTTTTGGATTCTCTTTTCCTAAAATCTGAATGTTTTTATTAAAAAAACCTCAAAAGATCAGATCTAAGATTTCATGGGGGCTATCATATCAACCGTCAGATCTGATTAGATGGATTTTCATACATTGGATTGAGTTTGGAAGATGAAATTCGCAACAAATTCCTACATAAAGGAGCCCTTGATGGTTGTCCCACATCGAATCTCAAGCTCTCACATGCTGATGTTCTGCTCTTCTACATATGTTCATTCCGTATTTTCAAGGGTTTCTCAATTCCGAATGTCTATAGAAGAATATTCTCAGAAAGATATGCCTATTGTCAAGCCAATTTCAGAGTGGCAGATCAATAGATAAAGGTTGGTTCATCTGAACATCTTCAACAAGTTCATTTCTATAATCTTGAAAAACATCAAGCTCAATGGATGATAGAGTGTTTCTGTATCAAAGCCAGGGGCTGAAGACTTAATGTATTCGTATTTTCTAGTTGAGTTTATTGAATCAGTCAGTTTCTCTAAAGAAGAAGGCGAAGGGATGTTTTCATTCATGTGCTATGGAATGACTTATGCTCCTTCATATACTAAGGTAACTATTTTGGTTGGCATACCATATGTAGGGGAAGCTGATTTCTGTTCCCATAAGATACCTGATGTCAAATGAATTTTTTAAGGAGAAGTCTATGGCATGTCTTGGACTTTCGGATGTGAAGACTATGAAGATCGCTCACTTTTATACAAATTATCAGATTCTTGAATTATGGATTCAAGGTTTCATAATTCTGAGAAAAGGTGACAAGGAAACATTAAAGAAGAGTGACATGTATATTTTAGATTTTCTTGTGAACTTGAGTAAGGTTAAGTCGGTTAATCATATTCTCATTACGATTGAGAAGATTAAGAATGGAATCATCAAGGATCCAATAATCACGTATCATGAAATTCTCTCCATGTTAATTGTTCGGTGCTTAGAATCTTTAAAAATCCCTTGCAGCTCGAAGACAGGGAAATGAAAAGTTATTCTAGTCAGTGATGATACCTTTAAGAAGATGAACATGGGTTTTTCTACTGATTCCATATATGTTTATGACCTACTCGAAGAAATTTTTGAAGATGTTCCAAAAAACAAGAAGTGGCTGAACCGTCGAAAAATGATTGAAAGAAGAAGAAGTTCAAGGAAGTATAAGAGGAAGAATAAAACACCAAAAGCCATGGAAGCTCAATCCAAACCTACAAAACCTAGGAATAAAAAGTATATCCGGATGATGTAGTTGATAAGTGGAGGGTAGATAAGTAGAACATGAATGAAGGGGAGCCCATGTTATGATTAGAACCTACTGAAGAAAAATCACTAAAAGAGAAGATATCTGAGTATCTAGAAATGGAAGTGAAAAAAAAGAAACCAAAGAAGAAAATGAATAAAGTAGAGATTGTTCATATTATTTTGAAGGCTACTCAGAAATAATCAGAGATTATTCCGGTACCAGAATCCTACCTGGTACAACCCTTACCTAAAAACCCTGGAAAAAAGGATTTCACTCTGGAAAAAGTCAAAGAAAGAGAAGAAGAAGTAGTAGTATAAGAAGTTAAAGATGAATAAGTAAGTGGTGACACTGCAGATTTGATTAAGCAAGTGGAAGACTTTCTTGAGAAGGAAATTCCATCCAAGATGTTTTCAATCCGAACTTCTGAACTGGAATCTTCAAAGCTGGATACACCTGGGAAATATTTTAAAGGAGTGGAAGATAAGGCTAAAGATAAAGTGAATATGCTCTTTGAGGAAGAATGTTAATATCATTACTTCATTCACCCTGAGAATGCTGAGGCAAGAGACAAGAAATATGAGAAATATGAAGATAAAATCGTTCAGCATTACAATATTGAACATAAATCTCCAGATGATGAAGCCATTCTGAAAATTTGTAAGGGATAATAGATGGTTGTTGACACACCTGGTAAAGCTGTTGTGAATTAGAAGAACGTTGACAGATCTTCAAAGAGGAAACTTATTAAGCTAGAGAAAGATCCCACACCAAAAAATGTTTCAGATTCGGAATCATCATCCCTTGTACATGATTTCATTGTTCAATCATTGAAGAAGCTAGATGGGTTCATTCCAATTTTTGAAAGCATTGACATGAGATTTTAAATGCTTCAACACACCTTTAACTAGAAGTCGAATTTAGTATCCATGGTGATGTATATGTTTGTAAAGCATTAGGTTGATTTCATAAATTTTTTTCATCAACTACGAAGCCCATAAAAGATCATGCAGAAAGATTACCAGTAGGTCCAGAAAAACCCTAGAGGATATGAGAAATCTGGATGAGTTATAAGAGGGTGTCAAGTAGTCTTTTGACATTGAGGATTGTAAGATCAAGGATCTCATCAGTACTTTTGAGGAAATGAAAACCCTTGAGCAGAATTATTGGATTCAAGGAGTAAAGGATTTGAATGGGAAACAGTATTCAGTAGCTGAATGCCAGAAGAGAGAAAGAGATCTTCAGATTGAGATAGAAGAAAAGCTTGTCAAGTAGAATGAAGTCCTGAATGATCAGGACGAGGCTCTCAAGGATTAGGATGATAGAATCAAATCATTAGAGAAGAAAGTTGAGGATCAAGATTAGATTCTTAAGCGATTAGAAGAAGACCACCAGGATCTTAAGAAGATAATTTTTTTTGAAGAAGTTTATGCCCAAGTAAAAGGAAGGAAGATAGACCCAATCCGATCTTTTATTGTATTTTCCTTCCTTTTACAAATTTTTCCTATCATAATGGAAGGATTGGTTTCTTTTATTTTAGATGTTTTTTACTAATATTTCAGGTACCATAATATCTTTTCCATTCCCTGTACATCTTTTTGAAAATCAAAAAGGGGGATAAATGAAAAAGATTTCTATATAAAATAGAAATTTCCATATGTAAGGGGGAGTGCTCATCTAAGGGGGAGTTTTCCTTACCATTATTTTTGTATTAAATATAATGAAAAATCTAATTTGGGAAATCTAGAATATAATCCTTCATGTTCCAAATATTAAGGGGAGTTAGTCATATTTATCCTTTCACATGTATGTTATGGGAGATAAGTTTTATTTTCTATGTCCTTATATTTTTTTTCGTAAGGATGTTTATGCTTTCTAAAAAGGGGGATATTGTTTAGCCAATATGGTTTTATTTTATGAATTTTCCATTCCATCATGTTTGGGGAGATTGTTGAGTCAATCAGGTTTCCTTATGACTTTACCTTTTCAGCATGTTTTTAAAATCACAAACACCATATCATAAGGAAAATTTCATTTACCATTTGTTTTACATTCATAAGGAAAATTTTCCTTCCCCAAGGAACTTTATCCTCACCATATTTTTTTTCATTGTGTCTAGGTATAAAAATCGGTTTTGTATCCAAAACCTCGGAATCATGTTTATACATATATATAAAGCATTCTGTTTTTAGGATCCGAATTCATGTTTTGAATTATCTGAATTCAGACTCTGAAATTTTATAATTTATGACTGTGAGTTCTTTTAATTAAGACTCCGATCATTTATATGTTCAGAATATGAACTCTTATGAGTTCAGACACCGATCTTTTATATGTTCAGACTCTGAACTGTTATGAATTTAGACTCTGAATTCTACTGAATTCAAGACTCTGTATTTCCTTGAAATTCAGACTATAGAATTCTATAGAATTATATCTCCTAATTCATTTGATAAATAGAATCCAAATATCCATATATTATAGACTCCGAATAGTTTTTGATTAGACTCCGAACTTTCATTATTTTATAACACTCTGGAAAGTTGAATTTTCTTAAGAAACCATATTTTTTTACTCATGTTTTGATGAAAAAATGATATCATGCATTTAGTTACAAACTAACTGTTGTTTCAGTGACACGTATATAGGTCCCTCCGAAATTCATGGAAAAATATGACCTTTGGATGAGGGAGATGACCGTTGAAGTCATTCCTATAAATAAAAGCTCATTTGAATGAGCACACCACTATTCTACAATGTTACAACTTTTACAAGAAGTTGATCAATCTAGAGATTACATGATGTTGATGTGATTTCGAGAAATATATACTCTTATAAACTCTCAGGAATCATGAGGAATGTTTCAATGAATTGTTTAAACATTTATTCATGAAAAATTACTTTATGTAGAGGTGTGATTTCCTTAAAATTATAGACTTCGGGTTGTGTAGTTAGAGGTGCTGATTTCCTTACAAATCGAGGGCTTGCGAGTATAGAAAGACCGATACCTATCTTCGTATTGAGGGCTTACCTAGGTTTGGGTAAGAAAGTCATTCAGGAATTTATAAATCAAGGGACCTTTATCCAAGGTTATTGGATACCCATCTCTTTTGGTTAAAATATTTACTACTTGTTACTAGTAGTGTTTCAATCTTTGTTTTCCTCTTTAATTTTGGTTGTTGAGGAATGTATAACTTTCTTATAATTCAATATACTTGTACTCTTATTAAATAGGATTCTATACGCTTTAAGGTAGAATCATTGATTTTTGTTAGAACTTATAGGTGTTGTGAATTTTGTTTACACAAAATTTCTCTAAGGAATTTTTTAAAGTATACAATTCATCCCCCTCTTGTATATTGAGTATCTACCGCAGAGTTTGGTACTATAATCAATATCATATCTATCATTAAATCAATCCAAGAAGAAGATGAGATTTCACCAAGAGACCAGGTTACGTACACCATGGAGGAATGAAGATATTGTTTCTTTTGTGTCAATAATGTGGAAAGAATAACCTTTGTGAATTTCTTAGAGTAATAATGTGTTTTTTACTATGGAAGCGTAGGAAATAGAGTAAACAACTGCAATGGAAAAATCAAGGGTTTAGTTGACATGATTGATGGAAATATTGGAATCCCTAAGACATCATAAAATGTAAAATAATTTATGCTGGGAATGAATGGAAATTATGAAAATTAATATCTTAAGGAAAAATATACCAAATAAAACAAACAAGGTGGCCTAAAAATGGCTATATTTTCAATGATGGTGAGACAACAGATAAAATAGGAATAGAAAGATATATTAAACATAATTATGTGATATAATTATTACAGATTATGGATGAATTGTATTAATCTATTTTTTAATGTATTTAGATTAAAAAATTATGTTATATGAATAGTCAAATATACACGTATTTTTTTCTCAAAAGATTTAAAAGTTTATATTTAATGTTTCTAATGTAATAGAAATGTTATTTAATGACAAGTTAATCTTTTTTATAATGTAACATATCCCTTAATAAAGAAGAATTCATGTTTTTAAAAATTAAGTTATTAATTCAAATTATTATCATCTTTCAAAAGAATATACTTTGTTGTTATTCACAAATTTCGAATGTGACAACCTAGAGATATTTTTTGAAATTTTGGGGATCAAGGTTAAGATGATTTTGTGACCTTATTTTTAATATTTTTATTTTTCATCATTTATAAGGGTTATATGGTTATCCATTAACAAAATGTTGAATTTAATCTTCTGTCAATGTATTTATGTATTAAGGTTGTATTTAAATCCTTAGTTAAAAGGGTATTCAGTGATTAAACTTATTTCAAGGAATACAATCATATTTTGGAAGTTATGTTAGTTTGGTTTTAAAAAGTGAAATCATGTATCTCAGGTGAAAACCAATCAAATTAGGCATGGATTTTGGTATTGAACCCGTAACCAAAAGATGATAAGGCTTTCACACCTACCACTGGCCTATGCGGTTTTCTGGTTAATGTACAATTATTTTTGGTGAAAATTAATTAATGATGAATTAGTTGGGTTACTTTTTTTGTTTTTTGATTAAGGAATATTGAATTTGAAGATACAAATAGTTATACATTTCATTCTTTTATAGGCCTCAGGACCTAAAAAATGTGTATTTTAGTGCCTCAAACATCAAATTTAATTTTTCTTCATTCACTTCTAGAAGAAATAGATGATTTAAAAATAAATGAAAGCCTAAAAAGTGATTTAA
Source organism: Viscum album (assembly GCA_963277665.1). NCBI lineage: Eukaryota > Viridiplantae > Streptophyta > Magnoliopsida > Santalales > Viscaceae > Viscum > Viscum album. Next base: position 527,291,341 of record OY728148.1, on the reverse strand, counting down.
ATTGTGATTATTGAAACATATAAAGTAGGTATATTAGTTTATATTCTTAATGAATATAATATTTACTCATTGATATGATAATGATAAAAAACGTGTTATCCTAATAGTTTATTTTTTGTTGATCCTATGGCTTTAGAAATCATCACAGATTTATGACTTTGAATCCCCCATATTTCCTATTATAATTCAGTTTTTATTGATAGACTCAATCAATCCATATAAATATTTAATCTTTTCTTCCATGTATAATATTCACTACCAAACTATGTTATCATATATAGAAACCTAGTTATATGTACCTTTGTGGAACCATTATTTGCTTTTATAATAGCTTGGTTTTTTTTGAACCGATGGCCTTTGAAATCATCACTGATTTATGACTTTGAGGCCCCATGATTTTATTGCGTCATTCACTTTTTTTATTTATGAAATCAACATGTCCCTAAAAATATTTAATCTTTTCCTCCATGTACAATATTCACTCCCAAACTATGTTCCCTTATATGGAAAGCGAGTTATATGTATCTTTGTGTAACAATGATTATTTCAAATTTCCATTTTCATGGGAATTTTTCCTATTCATTTTTACAACATGGGTTTCTATAAATGAAACAGTCATGTATTAATACTTTTATAAACCATATGTATTTTGAGGGAGAAATTATATTTAAGGTTGGTAGAATGTAACACCCATTGATTTTATGAATTATATTTTTTCCAAATAATTGAATCTTTTTGATATTCTACATTTCACGTAACATAAAAATTATTTTATTTTAAACTATAGCACTATATTAGGCTTACGTGCACTACATGAAGCATAAATATGATATTTCTCTACACAAAACACCTAGGTTTCCTACGTTATATGCAACAATGGAATTTCTGAATGGCTTACATAACACACATGACCGAGGTTTACTGAATAATAATATATTATTAACATATGCTTACATAATATAATAAGATATAACATAGATGTTAAATTAGATGTTATGAATAATGTTAAAAACTTATAAAATATATTCATTTCAAATAAATACAAGAATAATTTAAAGGATTTTAATTTATTATAAATGAAAATATAATAAAAAATTAAATATAAAAGATATTTTTTATATTTATGCATCAAAATGTGTTTTTCCTTAATAAATTAAATTAATTAAAATTAGTAAGTTATATTATTTTAATAAAAATTTGATATATTCAATCAAATATTATTCATATTAATTCAATATAATTGATAGATATATGACATGAAAAGAAACCAATTTCATGCAAAAAATATTATATTTTTATAAAGGCATTTATACTATCTTTTAATAAAGAACCCATTTTAAATCAATTTTTTTGAACTTTTATATATATAACATGTGAATATGAAAATTATATTTTTAAGAGAAAAATAAAATTTAGTTAGTGAATTTTTTTTGATATTTTTCTATGAAGTTTAATTTTCTAATGATTTGTTAAAATACTGGATTTTAATTAAATTTATTTTATCATATAATTAATTAATTAGGTTGAAATATATATTAAATTAGACAAAAAGTTTAATTAGATAGTATTTATTTCAATAAATATACTTTTGTTTGTTATAATAAATTTAAATTTGAAATTAAATATAAATACATAGATAAAGTTTTAATGTTTTTACTTTAAAAACATGTTTTCTCTACCTAACTACAGGATTTAATTATATTAATTCCCAGCACTTCTGTATTTTGAATTTTTTTTAAAAAATTCCATACATTGTATCTGAGAAATTTATATTGTTTAATATGGTAAATTAGTTTTTGACCAAATATTAGTGAATGTAAGAAAAATTATTTACAACAATTAATGTTCAATTAAGCTTAATAAGTAACTAAACCATAACATTAATCCCTACAACTTCCTATAATGTTTTCCAAAATCAATTGGCTAGACATATTTTGACGCTGTCTACCTTTATCTCGACTTTAGACAATTATTGGTCATCTTTCAATAACAAAAATCATTGGTGGGATTCCTTTCATTGAAAATATTAGAGGAGTTGCACCCCTCCTCCTTTATAAAATTCCTCCATTCCTCCCACTACCTCACACCTATAAAACCACATTGTCAACAAAAAAACCCTACATAAATAGCTATACAAAATACCTCATTTATTCGTTGAATTCCCATTTTTTATAAATCCATCTGTAGAAGCCCTTTGATGCAATCCAATATGAGTTAACCGATTAAGAGGTAACATCCTACATCACTAGTACAAAAATTATTTGCCATGTCATCATTTTATACGTCGATTATAAATAACTGATGTGCAATTCCTGAAAAATTAATTTATTACATCAGTTATACTATAATAGATATAAAAAATGATCTATATTGATTTATAACATCAGTTATTTTATAACTGATGTTATACGTCAAGTATCTAGCATTATCACAATATTAATAAAATAACTGATGTGATAAATCCTATTTACGATGTCTGTTATTATATAACTGATATGATAAATAAAACGTCATTGATTTATCACATATGTAATATAATAATAGATGTTATAAATCATTTTATAATGTCATTTATAAAATAACTGACAGGATGAAAGTAAAAAAACACTTAATATTTTCAGTTATTAAATAAATAATGTGATAATTATTTTAAAATTTTTATGAAGTCTTGTATTGTGTTATTCTGTTATTTTTCATTCATGCGAGAGTGACTTAGTCTCTCTCTCGTAGAAACCCTACATTGTAATCGTTGATCTTGTGGCCTCCAAAATCATTTTGAATGCTTCTTTAATCATATTTTTTATCAGTTAATCTATCCTTATGACTGAAAACTCCTTAGAAGATTATTAAGGTCAATATCCCTTTTGTTCATTTTCTTCATATATAATCTTCCATACAACGATTAATTCATGGTATTTTTATAATTATAAACCATAGTGGCTTTGTGGGTGACAATAGGGTTTAGGTACGGTTCTAATTTGGTGATTTTTGGTGTTTTGGAATTATAGAGGGATATTATTGGATTTATTAAGCTTCAACATTATACAAGAATTTATATATCTTTATATATACTTGATATAGGTAGGTTTTTTGGTATAATTTATTCTATTTAAATTTCATTTAAGTATATATGTTTCATAAGTATATGTTTTTTAAATTAAATCTATATGTGATAGTCCAAATGCATTTTATCATATTTTTACTATTTTTATCACTTTGTATAATCAAATTTTAATGATTATCTAGTTTCTAAAAATATATTACAAATTCTATGTGTTTGTAAAAATGTTTTAAAAAATTTTCTAATTGAAATATATATTCTTAATAGTTCAAATTCATCCTGGACATTGGAGTAAAAAAAGTCTGATTTTCATGTATTATCTTTAAAAGAAGAAAATGGATAGATTTGAAAAATGATTTAAAATTAATATGGTTAACAGTTTAAATGGTATCATTAATCATTACCATTGCTTTTTTTTTTTGGAAATTTATCATTGGGATCATAAATGGTGGGAATGAATTGAAATTGTGAGTTTATTTTAGCAAAGGCTCATTTCGAACATTAAAAGATAGTTTTTATATTGTAGAGGAGTCCCTTTGTCAACCTTATTAGTTTTTTATACTTGATAATATTGTTTGGAATCATGGTATGTTTTTTATTTCCTCTATTACATTGTTTATTTGGTTCCTTGTTGTGTTGTGTTTTTTTATTTTTATTTTATTTCATTATTCTTAATGAAATTTAATGGTGAATATTGAAAAAGCACATGTTCAAAAAATAAATCATTGATTTTTTTCTATATTTTAGTTTTTTTAAACGGGTGGGATTGAGAAAAGATTTTACTATTTGAAAATACCCGAAATTTTTTTTACAAGTTTTCTATGATTGTGTTTATTATAGTAATGATCATAAAAATGGCTTATGGTATGATGTTTTGATTAACCCATGTTGTTACCATATATAAGATCCATCCCATCTATCATGTTATAAATCATTGGTAATTTGTAGATTCCCCAAATATATGTTTTCAAATTTAGTTCATTGTGTCTTTCACTATTAATTATTGAAGGTGGATTGTTGTCATAATAATGTTTTATCATTAATATCATGGAATTTTTATTCGACTTTGTTTTCAATTTAGTTACTTACCTTATTTCCAATGAGTATTTTATGGATATGAAATTAAATTTGAATTTTCATTTATATATGCATACCATGTCACCCAATCTACATTTTTTATTTATCTTTATGTGTTATTAATGTATGAGATGAACATTGAGATAATATACAACACTAGAACATCTTCATAATGAAGTCATTAGAAACTATTATGCTTAAAGAATAGTTTGACCACCTTCCCAAGACAATATAGGTTCCTATTAATTCTTGTACACAAGACCATTTTATATAACAACTTTTTCCATAACAACTCACTAACAATGTAAAAACCCATAAATGCGATAATAAAAATTACATGAAATAAAGAAAATATTTCAATTCGATAAAATCATAAGACCTGTAAGGTTAAAACTTTTGATAATTATGATAAATATTAAGTTAAAAAATCTCTTTCTATAATGGGTTAATAATACATCACAATAGTGGATGATGTTTTTCTAAATTTAGTGGTTTTATATATTATTGGTCAAAAACAACATCATTATAATTTCCAAATAATCTTATTTCTATTTTATATTTCAAAATTATGTTTCTTTAAAATTAAGTCACATTTCATATAAATATAAAATCTATCTATATATTTTTTTTCAAATTATTTCCATGTATATTTTTTTTTGGGATTTATCATCTATATTTAAACTTATATCCCATTATTGTTTAGAATTTGTAAATATATTTTTAAATAAACATATATTTGTTTTATATTTCTTAATTTTTTAACTTTCAATTTATAAAATATTTTGAATAAAAATAAAATTTTGTTACCTTAACCAGATGTATAATTTTGATATTTCTTATAGGTGATAATGAGTTGAATTTGGATTACTGGAAATTGAATGAAAGATTTGTATGAGGAATTTGTAGATGATTTTTTGGAATTTTCTAAATGAAATGTTACAAAAAATTACATGATTTTCTATCTATTTATAAAATGCTTAAATATGACGAAGTTAAATAGTAGAGAGATCAATAATATTTTAATTTTTCATGTTTTCAATAGAAGTTACAGCCCATGGGTTTTTCAGGTTGAAACAGGGCATAATTTCAGATATACTAATAATTAAGCATTGAAATATGGTATCTTCGATGAAATTGATGAAATGATTCGTAATATTCAAGAAGAACAAATTAAGAAAGAACTGAAAATTTAGCATCTATATAGTGATGCATAAAAACCATTTTATCCTGGATTTCCAGTTTTTACGGTTTTATCGTTGGTGTTAAGATTTATTAACCAGAAGGTGAAGCATGGATGAAGTGACAAGAGTTATATAGAGATGCTACAATTGTTGAAATACATTATTCAAAAAGGAAACAATCTTCATGATTCACAATATACGTACAAGAAAATATTATACCTGATGGGATTGGGATACAAGAAAATAAATGATTGTATGATTGACTGTGTGATATTTAGGAAGTAATATTGATTTTTTGCAGTGTGTCTTAAATGTAGGACATCACTGTATAGGATGAAATAAAAATTACAAGATAATTCATAGATTACAAAGATCCTTGCCAAGTTATTTTTGTATCTTCCTATAATTATATGTTTGAAATGATTATATTCTAATTCACAGGATGAAAAATGTTATGATGGAATGCTGATGAGTATATATGTGATGGGAAAATACCCCATCAAATAGATTGTCCACAGTAGAAGAAAAATGATGATAAGTATCCTACATCCAGAAATGATATTAGAAATCTGAGACTTTGGTTGTGGACAGATTTAATGATTGCATATCAAATCCTAAGTAGAACATATATTTCATGGCCTAATTTATTATTAATTTACAACTTTTATATCAAATATTATATGAAGCATAAATATGACATGATCATTTTAATGATCTATGGACCAAATCAATCTAGAAATGACATTGATGTTTTATTTTCACCATTAATTGATTATTTGAAACCCTATGAGAGGATGACATTAGGGTGTATGATTATTAAAAAATGGAATATATTCTACAACATGCAGTGATTAGGTTGACTATAAATTACTTCCCAATATATGGACATTTTTTTGTATATAGTGTTATAGGGAATAATTCATGTCCAATTTATGAACAATAGACTTCATACAGTTTATTGCATCATGGGAGGAAAACAATATACATGGGTCATCGAATGTTTTTTCCTATTGATCTCTCATATAGAAGATTAAACTAGGAATTATATTGCTCACAAGAATTGGATATTGATCCAAACCCTTTATCCTCTATTGAGTATTTTGATTGGGTTTGAATCCTTGATGTGACATTGGGAAAGACACCTAAATCGGAAATTATGTACATATTTGGAAGAAATAGTAAATATTTTTTGACCTACCATATTGTAGATATCATAAGTGAAACATAAAATTGATGTTAGGAATATGGAGAAGAATATATTTGATAGTTTGATTTGAACATTTTTATATATTAAAGGAAAGACAAAATATGGGTTGAATACAATTAGACTTACTATCATTGGGAATACATTTGGTTTTAGCTCCCACTCTTGATGGAAGAGGAACATTTCTTCCCCTGTCATTTAATTCATTAAACATGTGGGAGGAAATTTGTTTTTGTTAGTGTCTTCATGATATCACAGTGCCATAGGTTTATTCTTAAAATGAAAAACTTATTGTCTCTTTGATGGATTTGAAGTTGACAGGTGTGAAATCTCATGATTTTCACATCATGATGTAACAAATTCTACCAGTTCCATTGCATATAATATTTTATGTCCATGTTAGAAAGTATATCGTAATGGTGTTTTAATTTATCAATACAATTTTTAATAAGGTGATTGATCTGGATGCATTTAACATTTTGGAAAATAAAAAAAATTCAAGACATTCTTAATTGGAAATGAATTTTCCTCCATCTTTTTTTGATATAATGGTTCATTAAATGGTTCTTATGGTTCATTAAATGGTTCTTATGGTTCAAGAAATAATGAATTGTAGACTTATATGTCTACATTGGATATATCCTTTTAAAATGTATATGATGATTTTGAATGGGTACGTTAAGAATATCTATCGACCTGAAGCGTCCATTGTTGAAAAGAATATTTCTGAGGAGGTTATAATGTTTTGTATGAGCTACTTGTTTGCGGTGGAGCACATTAGTCCTCCTCGATCTCACCATGAACGACTTAATAATGAGGTGAAGATGTTTCGGGGCTTCAAAGTCAAATAATTATTAGGTGAATAGATAAAGAAGGTGCATTTATATGTTTTTTAAAACATGGAGGATGCTAAACCACATATATCATTTAATGTTAATGAGTTGAAATAATGTCATCAAAAGAAGAAAGATATGTGGATTTTAAATGAAAATAATTTTTTTCCAAGGTTTAAAAAGACAATTCTTGGTAGATAATGTGAATTAGAGACATTATGATTGTTAGTGGGTGGTCCGAATTTAAATGTGATAACATGGTCAGAGTATGACATTAAAAGCATTACATATTATATGAAATATCAGGACAACAGATGTGCTTCTCATAATAGTGTTGTATATATCTTCACAAAATAAATGAATTTTTCATGTTCTAAACACCAATAACCCAATTTTAGAATAATTTTCATTTTATGGTATCATTTAAGAAATATAGAAAGTTGATTACATTAAAATCAAAGTTCCTATGACTAATAGAAAATTGTTTATTGATAGCAATAGTTTCATACATGATGAATTTTTAATGACATTATTAATATGAATCGATTGGAAGAAAAAACTGATTGTTTTATAATGAAAACACATGTAAAACAAATTTTCTATATTTCTGATCAATTTGATATTCCTTGGTCTATTTCTTACAGGAAAAAAACAATATGTTGGTGATTCTCAACATGATGAAGATACTAAATTATGTGAGTTTTCTAATTCCATAGAAATAATAATAGATAATAATGATGATCATGTTGTGGACATGATTTGTGACATATGTTATGAACCTGGTGATGTTATTTTGGAAATAAAATCTATTATTACATTCATAATATTATAGGTAAAATATGTTTATTTCTTATTTACATTTATTATTTTCATAAAATGGTTGATATTATATCCGTTTTCTTTATTAAAACAAGTATTAAAATGAATAATTAGAAATGCTTCATTATATTAATTTATTTTTTAATATTTTACCTTGTTTAACATTACATAAAGTATATATTTATTGATTTTGTGGAATAATAATTATTTTAATTCTATAAGTTAAAACATATTGTTTTTGTAAAAAATTGACTTATTAGGATGGACCATTTTTAATATTCATAAATAAAATTTGGATTTGTTTTCATTTATTTACATGAAATATCATATATAATTTTTTTATTATAACATTAGTTATCTATAAAAAATATGAATTATAATTAGCTATGTTTTAGTTTAATTTTGTTTTTTATAATTTTTATTTTTTTATTTACATTAGTATTGTAATATGTGAATGCGTATATTTTGTGTACTAAATGTTTGTTTCTTTCATTTGAAATATAATGACATATCAATCAGATTATAAAGAAAAAACTTTTAGAGATGTGTGTCACGATCATACCTCTGGGAAGGAATATCCACATGCTTCTCTTGATGTTCCCCAATATTCTTCATGTCCTCCCACCATGGAAAAACAAGAGTTCGAGGGATGGTCAATGTGGCTTCACATGTTTACCAAAATTTTCACTTACTCATAGACAGAACCAGAGGATAGTTGTAGAAATTGATGAAAATGATGTTCCATGAGGTCCTAATGAAAAAAAGTTCAGGTGTTTTGTATCAACTCATGGTAAAATAAATATCCTCATTTTGTTTAAAAATAGGAGATGTGTTGAAAAACCAATACCATCTCAGTTGTGGGAGACCATTTTGGTAAGATATATTTCTATTATTTGATTAATCGTGAAATGTTTATAGTGTAATAGGTTTTCTCTTTTGTTAATTAGATGACATTTGATATACATTCCACTGGTGGAGCCCGGAGGAAATGTTTATCGATTGCTGGTAAGAGATGGAGAGATTTCAAATCAACCCTCATATCTGATTTCATTTTGGGGATAGGAAACCTAATAGTTCCAATCATATATATCCTTTTATGGATGAATACACATAGAAAAAATCAGTCAATTATAAAAGACAAGATTCCTTTTTAGTAAGTGAAATGTAAACATTCAGATGTTTTCTTATATTAATGATATTATTAATTAATTATTAATGATTTATTATTCTTAATTTACATGAATGAAGGATAAATCATCGGGGATCCAATCTAGAGATGATACCCTAATAGTTTATCTTCGAGAGGGTATACTTTATTGATAAAACAAATGATTGCTGAAGATTTTACAAAATAGAGAGCTGAGTCTTCCATCACATGAGAGGTTTCCCCTTTATTCCATTCTTCTAGACATAATAAAGGGAAAAGGGATCAGATAAGAAAAACGTTGAAATATCATACCAATGAATTGAGGGTTATATCCAAAATGATTGTGAGATGTTTATTTTATTTATTTAATTAAATTAAAATTATTATATACTTTGAATCATTACATAATTTTACAAATATTTAATATAATAATATCTCTAGAAGAAGAGCACATAAAGGGTATATAATGCTGATGGTAGGCATGATATTTTATCTACTACATTAAGAAATCCCAAACACTTAGGACATGTACAAGGTTACTCGGTGCCCGTATCGATAAGAAAAGTTTTACCACACTCCTCAGCTTATTCCAAGGAGGGTTTATATAAAAAATAGAATCATTTTTCACTAAAGTTCACAATGGTAATGTGGAAATGAAAGAAATTATCTAGGTGACTTTATAGTCTATGTTTGTAGACATGAAAATACAATTTCAAACTGCAACTCCCACTCCACCTCTGCTAGCAGCTCCCACTCCCCCACCACTGCTTGAAGACCCCATTATTTATCCATAACCACTACCTACAGACCCCATTATTTATCCTCCACCTCTTTTTAAAGACCCTAAAATTTATCCAACTCCCACACCCCCTCCATAACTTCTTAGTTATTATATGTTGTATATTGACGATCCTCACAATCATATAGTTACATATGGGATGATATATTATATAGAAGATATAATTCATCATCAGTAGTTAGAGGTAGAGTATCATAGGGTCCCTATACATGATATTATAGATATATCAACTCGAGTACTCTTACATATATATAAGGTGATGACAGTTGGACAAATTATCAGCCACTTTTATGTTTGGCCATCTAGAATTCTATGACCCATTCCCAAAGAGGTATGTGTACCTTATATCTTTTTTTATTTTTTTATTAAATTTCTTTTAACATATAAAATTTAATATATTTATCTAATTATATATATTAATACATTAATGGTAATGAAAAAAATATATCTAATAATAATGACAAAGGGCTATGACATCAGATTCTGATTCTAGTAGTCTTGACAGATTCCCAAGATATTAAAATTTGCGGGCATGTCATTATACATTTCCAATGGATGTTCATGTTTTTGAATGTGAAATAGAATTGGGGATTATGAAAAATGATATCAAGGATCTTGTTATTAGAGATATGTTAGGAATCAATGTGGTGAGTGTTTTTTAATGTATGTCTTAACACAAATCATTCCCTATATTAAATTTATTGAAAATACATACTTATGCCTCTTTTGTATTAGGTATCTTCATAAAATATGTGAGACGAATGAGTAGAGAGATGTATATGGGTTGATGAAACTATAGTTGATTACACCAGAATGGAATGAATTGGATGAGGAACAAAAATTAGATTATATTTGAGAAATATTTAAAGAGAATATAATTATATTGTGTTGGATTGTTCCTTATATTGAGACGTATGAAAGATATGTATCAAAAATTGTTATTTATATTTCTATATAATAACCACTAACATTAAATTTTCTTTTATATCAGTGATAATTGGATGTTAGGTATTTTATTTTCAATGGAGGAAACGCATTATTTGATGTTCTATGTCCATGGTGATGTTCAAGGAAATATTACAGACATTCTGGAAAAGTATGTTTGAATATATTAATAGATATTAATAATATGATGGATTTTAAATTTATTTCATGAATATTTTTCTGAAATAGAAGATGGGCTTTCTTTTGAAGATCCATAAAGAGAAAGAGTTCCAATATTAAATATGTAAATTTAAAGGTGAATATCAATTTATAATTAGTATATTTTGGATTACATAAAAATTATATTTTTTATTATAAAAATAATTTAAAAAAATTATCATGAACAACAAGGCGCCATTGAATGAAGATATTATATGTTATGATATATGTATGCAATAATTAAAATTAGAATAGTTACAAAGATCGACTCGGTTATATTTTCATATAAATTTTTAATTAATATTTCATTTATTCTATTCATTGTAGATGATTAGTACTTTCTTTTTAATTTTTTTCAATTTGATGACCCATAACCTTATAGTGCATACGAGGTCAAATATATACATGTAGAATGGACAAATTATTTTATTAATTTGATTAGATTTTAGATTGTTTTTAGTGAATATTGTAATTTTGAATTTTGTAATTATAAATATGTATTTGGTAGTTTTTTTAGTTGGATTTATGTTTGTTATTATTTAATATTATAATTTTTTAATATTTTAAATTTTACATTGTAATTTTGATACCAGTTTTTCTTATTTTTGGTCTATTTTTTATTTTTTCTAGTCTGGTTATAGTTGTTTAAAGCCAGGTTTTGTAGTTGGAAGAAAGTTATTCATAAATTATTATTAAAATAAAAAATATTTTTTATGCCTATTATTTTATAATCTATGTTAAAAATAAATTTATTTGGATTTTTTACATCTGTTATAAAATAACCGATGTAAAAAATTAGGTTTTCCACGTCGGTTTTTTAACCGATGTGGAAAATGTGTTAGTTTCATGGTATTACACATTATTTATATAAAAACTGATGTGATAGATTGTTTTTTACATCGATTATTTAATAACTTATGTGAAAAAACATCATCGAAGCGTCTTTAATGTTGGTTATTAAATAACTGACCTGTAAAACCTCTAAAATAATATTATTTAAATCCATTATATTATCCAAAGTTGAATATATGATTTTATTCATTCCCTGTAACAACGTCACCAGAAAAACAACTTGAAAAACCTAAAATAAGCGAAGTATAAAATGGTTTTTGCACTAGTGCCTCAAACTCTATTATTTTATTTTATTTCTACACTCCCTAAAATCTTATTATTACTTAATTATATAACAACACCAGTATCCTAAATATACCATTATATTGTTATAATAATGATTATACATACATTTACACACACCTCCATATAATGGGTAATAGACATAATATTTACATGTATGGCGGACAATGACCTCACTAAACGACGATTCTACATTTTTTTTCTTTACCACCTATCATAGTTGAAATCATGATGGAAAAAATGTTTTTATATGTTAAATATAATATTTATTATGTCTCTTATCTTATTTAATTTTGTACAACATATATCTTTATACTTCTTATTTAGTGTTAATATGATAATTTTTTTTGAGGAATTGTTGACTGCATCCCTTTCAAAGCGATTTGATTCTTTAATACACTAAATAGAATGTATTAAGGATAGTTTTAGTAAATTTGAATGATATATATAATATATGCATGATATTTTAATAAACATATATATATATATATATATATATCTGTGTGTGTGTGTGTGAATTTTACTTTCTTTCATTTAACATGATAATTAAACAGAAATAGCGTTCATGCATACATACAACTTCTTGTCTCCGTGAATTGTATAACCCATTTGATACTCATATATTTTAGGGATTATTATAATAAAATAATAACTAATATTAAATATATTTATATCATGGTTTATATTCCAGAATTGATGATATAAATATTATTACCAAACATATTACCAACTAAGAGACATGAGAAAAACAAAGCGGGTATTACCCAAAACTAATCCTAAACATATAATTGTTATCAAACGAGAGATATAAAGCCATAATAAAAACATGAGTGGTTTATAATTAATAATATGGTTTTGGGATTGATTTTTAATAAATTTATATTTATTATACTAGTGTTTTGAATGAGTATGTCAAAATTCAAGAATAATGGTTAGGGAATTTCCCCTCACTCTTTATTTCTATTTGATAAATTCTTTATTCACCACCGACTTATTTTTCTTTTTTTTATGTACATCATATTAATTTGTTATATATCTCATATATATAAATACATGGTTTTTGACATATTAATTATATGATCCCTCTATCATGGGGTTTATGTTTCAAAATATACCTAATCAGTAACAAATTTTTTTTCTCAATTTTCCTTCTTTGGAACACACATCCTGTTATGCACCAATAAATTTATATGAGTTGTATAAAATAAATTTGACATGTTATAAGATGAATCCCCTTCCTTTATAATATTTTAAGATTCATGTAATTAAATTTTTTACATTGTTAGTATGGTTCAATTTTACTAATTTGTAAGAGTTTATTGAAATAATCTCATTGTTTCATGAGATTGTTTATGATTATACATTATGTAAGAAAATATTATTATATATATATCAAGAAAACATAGAAATTTTATTCTCCTCTAGCTATTCATTATATATTCATATATTAGTAACATTTAACCACTCTATGGTACATAAGAAAGTGTTCTTAATAAATTCTGACATTGTCTCTCTCTTTAGTTAGAAATCAGAGTTCATCGAAAACTATTTCTTCTAAAGGGGTTCCCTAAAATGTTTTAATTATTATATTATAATCATTAAAACACATTTTAACCCACGATTTTCAATTTTAAACAAAAATTATTTATAATAAGGAATATTGATATAGTTTTTTGATAGGGGAAACTTTATGAAATATTTATGGTGTAAAAATAAAGTTGACTGTGTTTAGGTTTATATATTTTCATAGCCAAAATTCCCTTAATGAATCATTTATATGAATAAATTTTTATATTTCATTAATGATTAATTTTTCCCTAATATTCTTGAAATTCATTGTTTCAGATTTATTTCAATGAAAATTATTTTTATAAAATTTTCAACCTTTTTATTATATTTTAAAGGAAAATTATTTTCAAAATATTTTCAAGATTATTTTATATGTTTTCACGTAAAATTGTTGTCAAAATGTTTTCATTATTTGTTATTTTGTTTATTGCCCAGAAAATGGTTTTCAAAATGTTTTATGTCTTAAAAAATCCATTTTCAAAGATGAAGGGATATTTTCCCCACAAACTATTTTCAAAGATATTTTAAAAATATTTCCCATTTAAGATGACTTCTGTTGATGTTACTCATGAATTTATTAGAAATGATATAAAAGTTAAATTTATATTCTTTAGCTGATTTTTTTGGCTGATGTCATAGCCTTTATTAATCACTTTTCCCTTTTCAAGTGTTATGTTTATGAAATCTATTTTTCTTTAACGGGATATGTTTTTGATGTAATGATTAAGAAACATGTATTTTATAGGTTATGATATGATTACATATATATGATTCCCATTTCATTTCATGTATGATGGTATGATTGTTTATAATTTTGTGGCACGTGTGTGTACGATTTCATTATTAGAAGGTTGGGACCTATATCTCCCTCCAATGCATTGTGTAATGATCAATGTTTTAGGAGCTCAAAGTGTACACGGTAGGACACCCCAAGCCTGAAAGAAGAGGGTAAATGGGAGTACATCTCTATCCCGAAACAAGTGGGTGAAAGGGAGGACATCCAAAGCCTAAAACAAGAGGGTAACCATGAGGATATCCCAAGGCGAAAACATGTGGGTATAAGGGTGGACATCCCAAGGCTGAAACAAGAGGGTATAAGTGAGTATATCCTTAATTTAAAATAAGAGAGTACACGAGAGGGAATACATAGCTCGAAAAAGGTATAACAGTTGTTAACCTAATCCGAACATGTTACAAAGACCTTAGCAGGCCTCCTTGACATAGGGGTTGAATATTATTTCCATAATTTCATATTTTATCACTATGTTATGAATTTTGGGCTTATGTTTTTTATTTCCTTGTGATTCATTACATAAGAACTACCAATATTTATAATGATATCTAATATCTAGGTTATAATCTTCAAATGTTATATTCATGTTACATTACGTTTTTTTGTGTTATGCTTACACATTTACTTTATTTAAACTTATTAAGATTCAAATATCACCTATATTATATGTTTCTTTTCCCTAGGTTATGAATATTGGTTTTATGTAGAGGTATTAAAGGTGGATATCATTAAGGGAGATTTTTAAGATATTTTACATGGATTGATGATTTTTTTCCTTATTTCCAAAGACAATAAAATATTATGGTTATCGGGTATTTCTTTTCGTAATGAATTGAATATTAATCTAAAATGATTTAATATACATGCATGTTATTCATGGCCATAATGAAACCCATTTTAAAAAAGAATAAAATAGTTTATATATATATTTTACTATCTTAATTTATCGAAATGATTGGTGTATAATGTATCATACAAGGAGAAACATATTGGAAAGTCTGAAATTTAATATGGGATAATGAAGAAAATCTTAATGGGTAGAATAGTGAAAATGTAAATTAACATGTTTTTTCTTTTCATGAAATAAATGAGTTTCCTGATTATTAATATGTACAAAATATAGTGGAATGAATATTTTTATTACCAAGAATGAATCTAAATCCATTGTTTTTCATTATGGGATATCCCCACAAATAAAAAAAATGGGTTTTCGATGATGTGAAATATTCATTATTTATTCATGAATTATTATATGATTTTTTAAAATATATTTAGGTAGAAAATTTATAAAATTAATGAGGATATTTTCATAGATGATTACTTAATGAAAACATGATTATATTATGTTATAACTATTATTTTATATAATATATTATATCTCAAAGTCTGGAGTGGTAAAGTGATATTTTCATTGTATAATATTTATCATTTTTATCATCTTATGTATTATTAAGGACTATAAGTAGTTTAATTTGATGAAATATATTAATTTTATGAATTAAACTGTATCATTAAAGAAAATATTATTTATTTATCCTTTTGATACTATAAAAATAACAATTTAAGAATGGTAAAAACCTAATTATATATGGTCTTTAAGGATGGAATAATTAAATATGGTGAAATGCCTGGGTCTCTATATATTATAAAAGGTTACCCACATTAAATGTTAGATAAAAATACAATTTATATCTACAAAATAGTCTAATATATAATCTGACCCACATATTCTATTTTATTTCTTATTTAATATTAGTTCAAATGAAGAGGGGAAAAATTACAAAGTTACAACACTATATTTTTAAAGAGACTTTTGATGATTAAAATAAGGTTATATAACTATTATAATAACATTAGTTCATTTTAATTTATTATTATTCACAATGGAATTGTTATTATCTTATATATGATTTATTGATGTTTCATTGGAATAAATTTAAAATTAGAATGATGCTTCAATGAAATAAAAAATGACTTTATACATGCAAGAATCATATTATTTTTTTTCATTGACTTTTTATTGTTGATGATACCCATTTTACATGATTATTTTTAACAAGATATATATACATTATAGTATTTAGTTTAATAATATTTCAAATCACTGATATATGCCTAACATGTTTAGTTTTTTTGGAGTAAAAGAATGAATAAATTCATCATAATCTATGTTTAATGTGAGTATTTTTATATGGACAATAATATTACATGATTATTCTAACACTAACAATGGGATTATAATTAAGGTTGTAACTATTGATATTTAAGTATACATTTTTTCATGGTTGACTAGTTGAGGAGAATCCTGAAAGAGTTCTTGTATTTATTTGTGAATTATATAATAAAATTCAACATTTAATAGATATATTGTGTGGAAATAATGGGGGAATAAATAATTACATTGTGTATAAAAAATAAACCTTTTGAAAAAGTTTTATTTTTATAGAATTCTTTATTGGTTTCTTTAATTCATTTATACCAACTTATTAATATCTCTTACAAAAAATATCAATCCTGAATGTGTTGTTGAATGAATCACTGAAAAAAATTAGTTATGCATTCTACTTTATTTATGTGGTTTCCATTACCCAATAATATATCACAACAATATATATATATATATATGATAATTTTTATCATATAAGTACTAAAAACAACATTTCCTTATGATTGAATTATTTTTTGACAAATTGCATATATTTTTACATAGATAAATGAAACGATGATTTATTATTTTTCATAGTGAATAATGGATATTAATATGTTATTTTTCACCCTAAAAGAGATTTGAGATTATTAAGTCTAAAACAAAATACTGTTGAAGATGGAGTGGTATAGAATTGATGATTATCTTAAAAGAATAAAATACCATGGCTTAAGTTTAATAAATATGCCAATATAATTTGTGTGGGGAGAATAATTACTGATATTATATATACCTCATGAAAAATCTTAATTTATCACTCATTAAAGGAGATGAATATGAGTGAATATCTGATGTAGTTGAAAAATAAAAATATGAATTAAATTATCATTTCATGTATTATTTTATATAATTAATGTAGGAATGACTTTTTTAATGGTGATAAAATAACATACATACTTTATTTATACCTAAAAAAATGAATCTCATAAAATATGGATTGTTATATGAACATATTTTCCATTACATGATGATTACCATTTGAGAATGAGTTCATTTTTATGCTGATATAATTTTTATGGATTATATCATATTTGTGTTGGGTTTAATATTTTTGGAAGGGAATAACAACATAGCTGTAATGGATGTGATAAAATGATTTTATTGAGGAGTTAACGAGTTGATGAAAACTCCATGGAGTATATAACATCACACCCCAACCATTTATATGGAAAAATATTATGTAAAACTGACCATAGCTAACAAAACTATGACAGAAAATCCTGATAATAAATATTAATGCCTTACATATAAATTGGTAAATCAATTTATATTTAAAAATAATAAAATATTTCATGTAAAAATATGTACAACCAAACCAACTAAATGGTTCTTGATATTAAATTAAATCTAGTAAAATGAAAAACTAAAAAATCTATTTTTGTGTAGAGGTAAAAAATTATAATGTTAATCCAGAAGGATAATGTAAATCCAAACACAGTAACACAAATTTTCAATCACTAAATCCTAACCACAATAGAAATACTATTCTATGAACACCTTCCTCATGATGGATTGTCATGATGCTCAACTAGATAAATAAGATGAATTCTCATTACCTATATTAAAAAGTAAAACATCTCCATATGCATAAAGATGAGTATGAAAGAAATTAGTAGTAACAAACAGTAGGGTTTCCCAATTAAAATTACCAATATAAACCACTAGGATTAAAACATGTAATTTAATATTTAAAAATAGGATTTATATGAATTACATGGCCATCAAAATAATTTTACAATTAAAAAAATTAAATATGAAGGACTAATAATTTATTGGTCAATATAACTTTGAATACACAACCAACATCCATCAAATCACACACATATATATTTCAAATAAACATACCAATACATCCAATGGGTGATACATAATTCAAAAATAAAACTCTTGGTGGTATACCATTCCATGTGATGAGTTTGTCACATAGCATCATTTCTGTACCAATAAGGCCATACCCAATGAAATGATGAAACAATTACACCCATGTATTCAATGTTCAAACACTAATTAATTAAATATTAATTTATTGAAATTTTATTCTTAATTTTCAAACACTAAAATGAATTACTCTCATTCAGTAATCGAAAACAATAAATTATAACCATAATTCAATAGATTTTTTACATAATCATTTCAAATTTCTAGGATTTATAATCTAAAAACAAAGAGGGGTTTCTTTTAGTGAATAATAAAAAATTAAAATTTAAAAAAAATATTAATGGAAATAATTCAATTTTTATAGCTTATAGATAGTAGATAGAACCCACACATTTCTTACAATTTACATTACCACTCAAAAGAATGTGGTAATTCTCCTAAAACATCAATAAAGATCCTCCCAAAAAAACTCCAAAATCAACCATCACGAATAGTTGTATGGGATATGAATAACATTTTAGATATAAATTATATTTTAAAGGAGGAATGAGAGAAATATATGATGTAATTTGTAATCATAATGTAACATAAAACAATCCTATAAAAATTATATATAAAAACATTACTTCTAGACAGTATGGGTGGTCAAATCGGTTGTTTCAAACTGTTATGACCAAAATAGAATCCTTTTTTTTCAAATACAACCATATTACCATAGATAACCAAACACCTAGGGGTGAAACAAATCCAGCCACCATAAACTACTAAAAATTCTCAATTTTTGATAGACCACACCATGGAACAGTATTTAGTGTGGATTATTGGATTATTTTTCATATAAATTATCTTTGGAATCCAAATCCCCAAACACACCAATTTTCCTCATATAGTTTTTCTTCCCATATTTTATAGGAACAATCCAAACACATCATAGTGAACATTACATGTTTCTATCCATACTAAACCGAATAATGTATAACATCTCCCAAACAGTTTTAGAAAATCACCAAAACTCCATAAATGAAATTAAAACATAAAATATTCTTAAAAACATTGGATAATACCCAAAATTATATAAACAATTATTCTACATATTCCCCCCAATTGAGATTTCTATACTGGAATAGACAATGGTCAGTGTTTCATTGAAAAATATTTGGAAATTAACCATGTATATCCTTGTTGTATTCCCATGTCTCCACTTGAATATTTCCATATTGATTTAATAATATAACCAATATAATAAAATTTACCTAATTTATTTACTTGTATGGTGGAGGTATGAATAGATGAATAAATAAATGTTAAAGCTATTCAATGATAAAAATTATCCAATCAAATAACATGGAATGAATCTGGTCAGTAATTATTTGATTGAGATACATATAAAACATTGTGGATAATATAAAACCATGTCTACAAAACCATCTAAGAATAATAATATCCAATTCATTAAATCATTTCAAATGGTCTAATGCACTAAGGAGGAAATATATAATACTTACCCAATTGACGATATACTATCCGAAGCATAAATAATAGGCCATAAGTATTACGTAATATTTAGTTTTATATCATGAATTAAATTTTTTACATATTAGGATTCATTTTGGTTTTTATTTTATTAGAAATAGGTCACAAATCATTTAAACCAAAACCATATATTATAAAGTTGAAACATCCAATAAATATCCATTTTTTCTATAATATAATATTATTAAAATATAAAATGATTTCATTTCAAGAAACATTTTCATGAAATTAATCTTCAATTCATTTCATTCTTTAACCATCCATAAACACAATGAAAAATATTAAAATTGTTAGAAGATACTAAAAAATTCATTAAGTGACATAAAAAAGAAAGTCATTACTCTAGTGAAAAACATGAAATACCATGAAATAATTTTTTATCTCAGTTATCACAATAGAATGTAATAAATCATTTCATCATAAAAATCACAAACACTTTTTTTCAATGAAATCCTTTAAAACTCATAGCAAGAAATTTTAACAAACCCATTTATGAATATTAGTGGAATTAAATTCACAAACCATATCGACAATGTATAAATTAAAGTTAACTCTATTTAATATTCTTCCTAGGTAACCCCAATATATTTCATATTATGTCAATGTAAATTTCCAAATTCATTATCGATTGATATAGTTTTACCCATCATATAAGTTATAATAGGATCAAATGTTTCTATTATGGTGGACTCATCATATCAGTGATATCAGGATCACATGTTGATATTTGGTTTCACCCATTCTATACTCTATATCAGGGTAATGTTTTTTCATATATATAAATAGAAACTACAATATCAAGAAAAAAGAATTTTCTTATTTCATATTATCATGACACCACCTTTGAAAAACTCTTTTAAACATGAACAAAAAAATTGCACAACAAAATACACATTAGTTTTAAAAATAAATTTTCAACACAGAAATACACACATATTGGGGTAATGAGTTTTTAGATAAATAATATAATTAGACATTTTAATTAATATAAAATATAATAGTTTTTGCATCAGGTGAATGTATTGTCTCTGTATGCACAAAAACAAATCATTAATTTTTAATTTTATAAAGAAATCAAAATCATTTTATAATAATAATTATTTAGAAAAATATAGATTGGAATCAAAAAAGGGATTTAAAATTCCATTTATATTTTCATTCTTTCCATATAAATATGTTCATAAAATAACATTAAAAAATTGATATTGGAAATAAAATATTTGATAAATAATAATTTTTTAATACATTTAAAATGATGATTTAAGTTATAATATCTGATAACATGAGTCCAATTTTTATTATAACTTATTTATTTTTGATAAAAATAAATATTTCATAATTATTTACATTCTTATGAATATTTTCAAAACTTATTCATACATTTATTTTATCTCATACTATGCTATACATAATTACTTAATCATTTATGTACACTTTGAATATTTTAATGGTATTCAATATATATCATAAAAATTAATTCGGCTTGCTAGCTATAGTCAATGAGGTAACTATTAAACCATATATATAATATTAATCATGAAATTGTTTCATTTTTAAGAATCATGTATATTTTAGAAACTAATCATTAATTATTGGTATAAAAAATGATTTATGTTATAATCACGAAGATGGTAGGTCGTACATACAAATGAGAAAGATTTCCAATTTTCATTTATCATTAGGGAAAATGGTATTATTTTAATGTTCAATAATGCTGATAATATAAAAAATTTCATATTTTTTCTTTATATATTGTTATATATATCATCTATGTGATGTGGTGATGAAAATAATTATATTAGTGTATATATGTGGTAGTCTACATGTATCCAAGAACGAGGTTATAATTTTTAACTCAATAGAATGATAAAAAATAAAATATTTTATTATATTTTATTAATTATAATATGACATGAGTATAATATAAAAACATTAATTCCATCATTATAACAGTTTAAAATATGTGATTATGAAAAAAAATTATCAGTTCCAGATGTTGTAGTCCCCCATGTACATGAACCTTGGTTTTGTTTTCGATTTGATGGAAGTAGAGATGAATTCAGGTAATTACATTAATGTAATAAAATATAATTATACATTATAATATTATTTTATTATATCTTAATGGATTAATAATATTTCAAGTAAGATGTAGAGTAAAAAAACATAAATATTCAATTATGAATGATATCTCTTCTTCGGATCATTTCCATAAAATTATACCTGAAGACTTACTAGAATGGAAATTTGATCCAAAATATTTATATCAGAAGTGGGTATGAATTTAATGATGGTATTTATTTACTTATTCACTAAAACAATGTTATTATCATGCTGTTAATAGAAGAGGATAGTGGGTGTCCTTTTATAAGTTGATGAGCAGACACCGTTTCAATTTTTGAACTAAAAAATTTAGAGAAATATTTTAGACATCACAAAAGGATATCAAAATGATAAATAATGAGAATTATATAATATAAGATATACATTTTATCATGAAATAGAATTGAGAAATTTTTATATGTCACTTAAATTATATTTTTTTTTATTTTAACCCATTAGAAATCTCATTTTCACCCTAACCACAATAAATTATTTTTTCTATTTTAAATATTCAATATTATAATAAAAATATGTTGACAATATTATATAATTAATATTATGATGATAAAAAATATTGAATATATTATAAATAATATAATCCATAGAGGTTCAATTACATAATTTCAAGATGAACCTGCAAAACATGTAGAAAACAATTTTCGTGAATAGTGTTTTTGCAAGTTGTATAAGATCTTATATGAACTCTATAACTTTTATTCATTAATTTATGAAAATAATTACTGTATATAGATATAAATTATTTAAATTTTATTTAAATATTCTCTCATTATTGGATATTTTATTCAAATAAAATGAAAAAATAATATTCACATTAAAATTGATTTAATAAAAATGTGTTCTAGGACAAATAATTAACATATAATAAAATCTAGTATAAATATGATTAAAATATAATTAATTGGATTATATATAACTAAATAATACTTATATCACATGAAATAAAATTCAGATCATAGTGTGACATTTAAATTACATTATTTGTTGAAATGAAATGACATATTTACAAGATTTTGTATTTTTCATATTTTTATAAAAATTGATTTTTTTTAAAGAAATCCAGAAATTTATACCTACATTAGTTTGTCTATATTAAATTTAAAAAATAAATTTTATTTAAAATTATAAAATTATATAAATTATATGTTAAACATGGAACACCATAAAATTTAAAAGTACAACTTTGTATTCAATAGTGTTTATGACACGCAACGTGAAACCTGTAAGGGAATATAATATCCCAAGAATATACTCTATATTTAGTATTTTAAATAAATTAATCACATGATATTGATTATAAAAAACACAAAATTATGTAATCTTACGTTACAATCTATAGAGACCATTCTCAAGAGATTTTATTTACATGCACCAAAAAAATTTCTCAACACAATTTTTTACACGCAAAAGTGACCTACCTCGATTACTTGAATTATAAGTATGACCCAGTTTCACCAAATAACAATGTATTATTAAAGTAATATTATTTAATATTATATGATATAAACTAGATACTAAGTTACATGTTATTAATAATAATAACTAATAAATTAAATTATGGTTCACCCCAATATAAAATGAATTCATTGGTTAATAAGTAATGAGAATTGAAAATAAAAAAAAATTGTTATAAAAAGAAATATTAATATTTTTATGCTTCCAATGATGTTTTCACACAAGAAACATAACTAAATAAAATAATTGATATATTTTAGTAAAAAATATATTTCATATATTAAATAATTTTTTTTATATTTAAACATTAGATTTAATATGCATAAGATTAGAACAAACCCTGTTGTACAAATAAATATATATTTATAAATGCAATTTTACCACCTTTCAATGGAGAATGAAAATAAATCTGTATTTTGATACTAAAATATATTTAATAAAATAAAATAAACATCGTTATTGAATTCATAATTTCATAATTAGAATAGGGTGAATATTTGGTATTTTTATGAGAAACTTAATTTTTTGGTGAATAGTAAAAAGTACAACGTTTTAGGTAGAAACTACCTTTTAATTAAAATAATTATTAATGTAAAATTATATTGATTTTTTTATAATGTCAAATTAGAACAATAATAAATATATTAATAATATATATTTTATTATAATAAATCTTACAATGAAATTTAATATAAAAACTCAATAATATTGTGGACCTTTTCCTTCTAAAACTAATTAAACCGTCTATCAGTATTATTAGATTTACTCTAAAATTTTCCATTTATGTGATTTTAATATCAAAAAATGGACATAAACCATTTTAATCTGAGTAAAATTTTCAGTATAATAATATTATGTTATGTTTTTTCCAAAATTATTAGTGAATGTGATTAAAATTAATTATAGTGATTATGGTGAAATTAAGAATAAAAATGGACTAAACTGTATATTGTTTGTGCCAAAATGACATAGAAACTTATAAAATAATCAATTTCTATCCATAATTCGTCCACAAACTTTATATTATCAATTTTTTTGGGTTTACATATTACATTAGATAAGAAATAACATGTGTATACCTACCTTGTTTTCAAATAATTCAAGTGAGTCCTTTTTTCCCTATAAATGGCCACCACATCACATAGCTCTTCACACCTGTCAAAACCTCTTAGTTTTATCCAATATCAAACCAAATTGTATCCAAAAATCCATATCCTAGAAATATAATACTATATTAAGAAATTAATCATTCCAAGTACGACATTTTCTTCAAACCAATAAAAGTTACCCGATTAAGATGTATCATATTATCTGAAGATTTTCAATTAAATTTGTATTCTTCAACCATAATATTATTATTATTTTATGATTGAATAAACAAAATAATATTATCAATATAATATGTTTTTTATCTTAATATTTATTCCTATACTTATAGATACCTCCATTTAATGGGTAATGAAAATACTATTATTATGTATGGCTAACTACTGCCTCAAGAAATAAGGGTTGTTCAATTTTCCATTTCCAACTTTCATGGTTATAAATTATGATGGAAACACTATTTATATTTATTATATATGATGTTTATTAGTTATTTAATAATATTTAAATCTTTTATAACCCATACTCTTATACATTACATTTTTCATTAATATGAAAACCTCGTTTGAGGAATTGTGGGAAACCACCACCTCAAAGCAATTCGATTCGTTCACATGATCCATGGAATGTATAAAAAATTATTATAATTTATTATATGATACATAAAAAAAATATGATATTAATTAAATAATTAACTATCTGAAAATATATATTTAAATATATAATTTTCTTTATTATCATTTCACACAGTAAAAAGTGATAATATCAGTGGTGGATGTTTGGACTACCACCTCCTCAACATGATGTGATTCCTTTGACATTATGAAAATTTTATTTAATGGTATCTATGAATAAAAAATATTTTATTAATGAAACTATGGTAATTATGTAAATATAATATTTTACTTACATTCTTTCTATAACAATCATTGAAAAATGAAGACGATACTCATGTGTATGCATGACCTACCGTCTCCAATATTGCAACGTCAGTTCAATTTTCATTAACATATTTAATAAATGATTTTAAAATTATAATTTATGAATATATATGATAATTATTTCATTATTATTATTCTATAGGTGTTATATATTGACCCCTTTGACAATATTTGACTTACGAAAGTTGATTCTGACACATAACCTAAATTTAGTCCAAACACCCGATGTAAACATATTTATTTATGTAGTTGGGTAAAAAAGTAATAAGTGAAATAAATGTAATGATAAACATTGAAATGGATATCGTGAAATTATAAAGTTAACATATGTTTATTATACTGGATGTTAATAGACGTTAACCTGAATGAAAAAACTATGTAAATGTCTCTTGCCTCACTTTTCATTCTGTGAGTCAGAATTTATTGTTGTGCCCAGAATTTATTATATATGGTGTAGATAATACTACAATGAAATTAATATCATTAATTCTATTATATTAATTCTATTTATATTTTTTCAATTATGATTATTACTTTTGAGTACTTCAATTCATATGTAATGGATTCTCATCTCATTTTTTACATCCATGTGATAAATGTCATGCTAAAAACATACATCTTTTGTGTGGTGTATTGACTACCCATTTTTCTATATTATATCATAAATAATTATAACATCATGGAATAAAAAACATTAATTTAAAAACATTACTTAATAATGTTTATAATTTAAAATTTTTCATAGTGGTATGAGACACTATGGGAAGTTTAAAGATTATTTCCCTCAAGAATAATACTAAAAACATTTCAATCTAATTTCCATTCAAAGAAATTATATATCAATTATTTTAAAAACATTATTCTTATATTGTTATTTAGGAACATTTTCATGTATTAGTATAATTTTAACTCATTTTTACTCAATTTTTTTTAAAAACGTTTAAATGAAAAACTAACTTCATCGCACTCTTCAGTCGGAGAACATATTTTCTTCTAAAACCCATTTTTTTAAAGGAATCTTATTATCTATTTCTGAACAAGGTATTTTTGAAACCATTTTAGAGAGCAAAAGGAATGTTCTTTTTTACACTGTACAAAAGGTACATATTTACCCACCGTCATTATATTGAAGCATTCTATACATTTTTTAATGAGTAATTTTTAAATAAAATATTATTAAAATTTATTTTCAATAAAATGGATTCTGAAAAGGTAAAAAAGATATTTTTCTCAAGAATTTATTTAAAGGAACTTTCTATAATGATACCAATCATCAATGAAAACAATCCTTTATTTTACTTCACATGGTGTATGTTGTATTGATAACATCATTAATATTTTTCTAGATAGGTAATGATTTATTTTTCCAGGAATAATATTCACATACACTTCCTTGATTCTATTTGTCCCTGTTAAATATTCAATTTCTTATATTCCTTGAACAATGAATTTACCATAAATATCTATATATCTCTTCATGGATATGAATATTTCGTAAACCATATAACAATTTTCATAGGATTTTTACATTTATCATTATTTTATAATTTGTGAAAATATTGATTAAACCTTATCCTTTATTCAAAACATATATTTTGTAAGGAACATTTTTTATTTAAATGATTTGGACATTCACTATACAGGTTGGGGACCATTTTATGAAATCCATACATGTTAGAGACTTGTTAATACAAGATATAAAGGCTGGGGACTGATTAATAAAATCCCTTTGATTTATCGGTAGTCTCAAGTGACGAATTAGTTTCATAAATTGGAAAATATTAAACTATATATTGATTGTAAATTTATCGTGTCCCTATGAAACACGACTTCTAATTATTATGAATTATCTTTATTTAGAATTTTTTTATTATTCATCCATGAGATTTTTCATCGACATAGCTATGGATACATTTCATTTCAGTTTGTCGATTATATATAATGTGTTTCAATTTTATACCTTTCTATATTGATTTTTCATTATATAGTTATTTTATTGGCATTTTTTTTATTTATTACATTTCCATTTTGTTTATGGAATTCATTAATAGTTTTCTTGATTACATAGAATTTCTTTTTATTTATTAAACATTCCATATATATTACTTCCATTGATCCATTATTTATTATACTATATTTTATCCTTAGTAAGAATTTGAGATCACACTTATTATGTATTTCCCAATGATTCCAGGTTATATGAAAGGATTTACTATATGGAATAGAGTTAATCCTGATTTTATTTATTTATTTTGAAAATTAATGTTGTAGTTAGTGTAAACATTTTTCATAAAAGAATTATTTATGTATCTAGTTTACCAAAACTACTAAACTCTCAGTCATTGTGGATATTATTACTTGTAATCATGCCAATGTAATAGTATTAGACATTGGGTGTGAGATATCTGGAATTGGGGCACAACTGCAGGCATCCATGTATGTTTAGTAGCATCCTTGGAACTAGATTTTAGAAAAAATTGTTTATATAACATAACACTAAGGTATATTTTTATTATAAGTATAAAAGAAAACTCTATAATTTTGATAATGTATATATTATGTGGGTCTTCGTAGAAGTACACCCCTATCTGAATACTGAATGTAGATGTGGTTCTGGTATAGATATACCTAGGTGTAATAAATTCAAAAAGGTGTTCCTGGATAGACATTGGGTAACCTGATACAAGGCAACATTCCTTACTATTCACTTCATTTGAAACTCTTGGGGTAATTTATTTGGATAATGCAGGTTTTTTATACAACCCTTTATAAAGTATTTTGATAAATAAGAATTAACCTAGGTTAACCATAAGATGATTTAGATTTAAGATAAGGTAACAATGTTTAGATATCATAAAAATGATATTATGGATAAACCATTTAATAAGCAAGTACCAATGTGTAATGAAATGGCTGAAGTATTTATGTATTAAGGGTGAATTGAAAACATAAATTAAGACTATATTTAATGAATATATTTCGAGGATGTTTATCTTATTTATTTTCAAAATATATATTACTTTTGTTTTAGAAAAAGAAAAAATATATACCGGGTGAGAAACAATAAAATACGGTAAGGATGTGGGTCATGAACCAAGGAATTAAGGATGATAAGGGTTTCACACCAACCACTGACCTGAACAATGTCCTGTTTAATTTTTCATTGTTTTTAGTTAAACAATTTGATAAATAAATGTTAATGATAAACTGATAATATCAATTTTGGATGTTAGATATTAATATATGAACCATATTAACTGTAGAAGAAAATTAAAGAAATATAGTTTGACATTTCACTCTTTTATGGGACTTAAGATCCTTGGTAAATTTATTTTAGTGCTTCAAGCATCAAAATTTATTTTTGGATGAATATGACTTTAATTGATGTGCAACCAAAAAATAGGATTGATCACATGAAATTAAAACATATATATTATGGATATTTCCATATATTAATGGTCAATAAAATAATTTCACAATAATAATAAAATGACTTAGAAATAAAATGTTATCCTAATAATATAATTTCTATTGAATTTGAGGTATCTTATATCATCATGGATCCATGTCTTTGAGGCCCTCAACTTTCTATCAATAATTCACTTTTTTGGGATTGATGACCTCATTAAATCCCTATTTATATGTATTATTCTTCTCAAACTATCTATATCAACTTTACACTAATGGTATCATGCATAAAAACTATTATCCATGGTAGTCCACGCGACCCTTTTACTTCACATTCTTAATATTTTGGAGGATTTCTTTTCAACCCCTCTAATGATGTGGCATTTAAAAGATAAGGAGTATCAAGAAATCTACCTCCCTTATTGAGTTTGAATTTTGAGGACATAATTTAAATAAGTTTTAGAGAATGTAACACCCATAAATTCAAAATTAAAACATTTTATTCAATATTTTATTTGACATGAAACATAAAAAATGTAAGTGAATATAATATCCCTAAGTCTCTACTACATATTTTCTATTTTAAATAAATTTAACACATGATATTTCTTGTTACGCATGCAAAACTCAGTTATTTTTTGTTACACACAAGAGATACATTCAACCATAGTGTGTGTTACATGAAATAGAGTCCTTAATCAATAGCATTTCTTTCCCATAAGAGTGAACTCCCTCAATATCTTGTCTAAAATGTAAGACCGAGTTTCACCAAAAAACAATTTAGTATTAATATATTATTATTTAATATAATATTTAATAACCTAGATATTAAATTTTTTACTATTAATATTAATGAAAAACATAAAAAAATAATATTTTTAACCAATATAAAATAAATTAATGTGTTAACAATTAATGAGAAAAAATAGGAACCAATTGGATATAAAAATAAATATTATAATTTCTTAATTTTCAAACAATGTTTTACCATAATAAACACAAATAATTACCATTAGTGAATGATTATAATGAAAAATTTATTTTATATTTTCAATAAATTATCATTTTATTTTTACTAATTAGGTTTGATAGGGATACGATAAAAAAATCCGTATTTTACACATAAAAACCCATATTTTTATAAAGGCAATTTTACCTCCTTTATATAGAGAACCAATTATAAAATATTAAATTTGACAATAATATAAATTTAATTTGATAAAATAAAATTCATTAGTCTATGAATAATGTTAAAACTATCCTAGGGTGAAATTATTATATATTTATGAGAATCTTTTCCTTAATGAATAGTGAAAAATTCTGCATTTTAGTTAAAGACTGCCTTTTATTTTAAATAATTGTTAATGTTGAATTATATTTTAAATTTTTTATAATTTAAAATTAGAAAATTAATAAATCTATTAATAAAATTGACTTTATTATATTTAGTTTGACATTGAAATTTATTATAAAAACCCAACAACCATTTAATCATTTTTCTTCTTAAACTAGTTAAACTATATGTATACATGATTAAAATTTATCTCAATTTTCATCTTCATTGATTTGAAATTAAAAATAAGGAAATATGATATTTTAATCCATATGATATTTTTAGTCTAATAAGATAAAATTAATTTTTTGGAAAAACTATTTAATAAATGTGATTAAAATTAATTTACATGTTTAATGTGTAATTAGGCTTAAAATGGAAGACATCATATATTTAAGGGACCAAATAAAATAGAAACCTATCCATAACCCGTTTTATGTTAATAATTCTTACATAAACCATAAATTATTGAGTTTTTTTGGTATTATATACATATTTTATGTAAGAACATGTGAAACTTTACCAGTTTTCAAATATTCAATGTGAGTCATTTTTATTTCCCTATAAAATGCCACCACCTATAACACTTCATCACCCCTGTTGAAACTTTTAGGTTCGATCAATATCATCAAAAAATATTCTCCCAAAATATTCTACGTAGACATTAAATCATACCTTTGGGATGAATACATTCTAAGGAATCCTTTTGGATCAAACCAAAAGATGTTACTCGATTAAGAGGTAACGTCTTCTCTAAATTTTCTTAGTTATATTTTCATTTTTAAATCCCTATACACTTAGTATCATATTATTAAATTAAAAAACCATTCTTATGAATATTTCAGGATTTTATTAGATAAAAATTTCTACCAAAACATTCACACACCTCCATCTAATGGGTAACAAACATATTATTTCATTGTATGTCGAACTGCTGCCTCACGAAATGAGGATTGCTCATTTTTTCATTTATAAAATTTAGGGTTGGCCATTATTATTTCCAAAATATGTTTATATATTATTTATGATATTAATTATGTCTTTATTATTCCTTAATTATTTTACAACACATACCCTTAAACTTCCCATTTTGTATTAATATGATAATATCATTTTAAGAAGTGTGGACTACCATACCTCCAAACGACATGATTTGTTCACACGATCCATATAATGTATAAAAGATGATTTTAATTGATCATATGAGACATAAAAAATATATCTATGATTATTAAAAAATAAATAAATTACTAAAAAGATATATATATATATATATAATATTTTATTATCCTTTAACACACTAAAAAGTGTAAATGTCTGTCATGGATGTGTGGACTACCGGCTACTCGAAACAATGTGATTCCTTTTATATAATGATAATTTTATATATAAGTACATTGGACGATATAATATAGTATTAAAGATATTTTTACTATTATATAAGGATATAATTCTAATTACATTCTTTTCATAAATATCTTTGAAAATGGGAATGTTACTCATGCGTACATACGACCTACCATCGCCATGATTATAATATTGATTGATTTTTAATAACAATATTTAATGATTTATTTAAATGTATAATTTATCTAAAAATATTACATTTATTTCATATTTATTACTATTTAGATGTTATATATTGACCCCTTTGGCCATAGTCGTCCTACCAAAGTTGTTTTTTGACACGTAAACCGATTTTGGTCAAAACACCCAATATAAACATATTGGGTCACATAGTTTCATACAAAATAGAAATAAGTGAAATAAAACTAATGATAAACATGAAATATTTTCTCAATGAAGTATAAAATTTGAATAATTTAATTATATAGTATTTTAATAGACATTAACCATAAAGAAAACCCATTGTAAGGGACTCTTTCCACAGTTTTCATTCTATGCGTCATAATTTATTTTGGTGATCTTTATTTATAATATATGGTGTCATATTAAAAAAATAATGAATTATATTATCATAATTTTATTTGGAAGTTTCAATTTATTATTACTACTTTTTCTTATTTCAATTCATTTATATGGGATTCTCATCTCAGTTTTTACATTTGTGAGATAAATGTCAAGTTCGCCAAATACATCCTTTGTGATGTGTATATACTACCACAATTGTTATATTATATCATTAATACTTTTATATTCATGCAATATTAAACTTTCACTTAATATCATTCCTTCATCATTATTGTAAATTAAAATCTTTAAAAGTGGTATGGGGAACTTTGAGATGTATAATGATTATTTTCCTCAACAGTTATACTACTGATATATCAATGGAATTTACATTCAATGAAATTATATACCAATTTTTCAATAAATATTATAATTATTCTCTGGTTATTCATTACCATTTTCATGTATAAGGACCATTTTTACACTCTTTGTACTCAAGGTGTTTTATAATCACATTTACTGAAAACCCTACATCACTTATCTTTTTAATCAGAGAGCCTATTTTTTTCTAAGACCCTTATTTTATTAAAATGTTATTAAAAATATATTTAAATTGATTTCAGAAAAAATACCTGTTTATTAATTTTTTCAAAGGAATCATCTTGTTTCTTTCTAAGCAAGTCATATTTCTTACCTTTTTACCATACTAATGGAATATTATTTTTACCATGTATGGAATGTAAAAAATTTCCCACTATCATTGATTGTATGATAAAATTTTATTTTTAATTAATAATTTTTAAATC
This sequence comes from Viscum album, assembly GCA_963277665.1. Taxonomy (NCBI): domain Eukaryota; kingdom Viridiplantae; phylum Streptophyta; class Magnoliopsida; order Santalales; family Viscaceae; genus Viscum; species Viscum album. The sequence continues at coordinate 527,257,885 of OY728148.1, read as the reverse complement.
ATTTATTTTGAAAATAAATTTAATAAAAGGGTTCTGAAAATGATTTTCAAAAGAAATAAATTTTCATCAATAATGATTTTGAAATATATATTTATAATGTTTTCATTCATTAAATGCATAAAACCATTATTTTACTCCACTATGTTTTGTTGTATTTGAACCACCCTTAATATTCCTATTGAGTATTAATGACATATTTGGGCAAGGATTGTATTTACATTAACTTACTTGAATCCTATTATCCTATTGAAATATTCAATATCTGATGATCATTTAGTACATAATAACACATAAATATCCATATCAATTTTTATTGATATTTTTATTTCATGAATTGTATAAAAAAAATTATACGGTGTTTACATTGCATGTTATTCGATAATAGGAGTAAATTATAATAAAACGGTATCCTTTCTTCAGTATGGATATTTTATAAGGGATGTAGTTTATTTTAATGATTTGGACATGCATTATATGGGTTAAGACCTATTAATACAAGCCCTTCATGTTAGAGAACAATTAATTCCTGATTTATGGGTTGGGTAATGGTTAATGAAATACCCATGATACATCAATAGTATCATGGGATGAATTAGTTGTACAAATTTGTAATTTTTAAACTATCTCTTGATGGTAAAGGTATCATGTTTATAGGGACCATGATGTCCAATAATTAAACATTTCCATTATTCATATTTTGTTTATTATTATTCATCAATGATATTTTTCTTTGACATATATATGGATGAATTTCTATTAATTTCATTGATTAGATGGAATGTGTTTCAATTTCTTAACTTTCCATATTTATTTTTCGTTATCTAGTTATTTTAATGGAATATTTTTCCCTTTTCTACTTTTCCATATGTTTTATATACTTCCCTCTCAGTTTTTTTATTACATGGTATGTGTGTTTATTTATTTACCATTCCATTAATAATACATCCATTTATTTATTATTGGTTTAGCTATATTCTAAAATTACTAATTATTTGGGTTTACCCTTGTTATGTATATTTCCAAAATAAAATAAGAATTCTTATATTAATGATATAAAAGGATTAAATAGATGGATTATAATTATTATTAAAAATATTTATATACATATAATGTTGTTATTAAAATAAAAACATGTTATAATAAGTGTAATTATTTGTAATTAAATAATCATTTATGTATGTAGTTTATAAATACTATTATACTCTTAGTCCTTTGAGATTTGATTCCTTGTAATCTTGTCAATGTAATAGTAGCATACACCAACTCCAGGCTATCTAGGGTCAGGGCACTATAAAACATTTATAAAAACCTCAAAATAGTTTTATTGAAACCATTTCCCTTATTACAAAAAAATTACTTATTAATAACATAATTAATATAAAAATATAATACATTAATATTAATAAGCATGAATATTATTTATTCAATAATTAAATGGTTTTTATTATTATTCTCTCGTTTGGAAATTACATCCTCATAATTTTATTTAATTATTAAAAAAGTGAGGATATTTCTCCCTCATAACATTTTTGGATTCTCATGTTTATTATTCAACCATATTTATTCCAAAAAATAATTACATGATGAATTACTTTATTCTAAAAAAACATTATATTTATGGTCAAAAATATGAAAGTCAGTTTTACATTATAAAGGTTGTCTCCATACTATACTACTTCATCGCTTGAAAGATGATATGAATTTAAAATAAATTTCTTTATCATCAAAACATGAAAAAAATTTATACCACGTATAAAATAAGAGGAAATTCAAATTTATAGGAAAATTATTGACATTTACTAAGGATTTAAAATAACTGATTAAATAGTAAACACAAATGCACCTTTTTACGAAAAAAACATATGAAATTTCAATGTAGATTCTTTATGAAAAACAAGATCACCTACCTAAAATAAATTTCTCTCCTTAAATTCTCTAAATAAATTTTTTTCATACTACGATCCATCCACATTAGTTGTTTAATAACATAAAAATTTTGAAAAATTTCCTCAACAAACATTTGACCCACCAACATATTTTATCTAACTTCAACCTAATAAATTTTTAATCTAACACCACATCACATATAATGTATTAAACTATGTAATTTTAACACAACAATGGAAACCGTTGATATAAGAAAAACTCAACCGAGGAATATTATATATCCCAATATCCTTGGTAATCTATTAAACAAGAAAAAAATAATATCTTATAAATAAAAAATAATTAACTTGACAGTACATCATATTTATGATGTAAATCTATACTAAAATATAATTCAATAACCAAATACTATTGAATATCTTCCAAAATTATAAGTGAACCAACAATCATGGTATGATTAAATGAGGAGATGAACTCCATGTAATCTGATTTTCTCTTTTAAATATAATGAAGAACTCATATATAAATATATTGTATCTCAAATTTGAATGAAGTTTTCTTATTTATTTAATTGATCAAATTTATCAAAAATTTCTTTGTAACCAAATAATTTCCATTGCAATGCCTCCATTATATCTAAGGAAAAATTTATCCATTTCCAACTCAATGCTGGTAACAACTAACAAATTTAATTATGTAATTTTTATCATAATTTACACGATAGAAAATTCTGAATTTTTAATTTTATTTTCCCTATTTATAATTTTATTCATTTTAATTTGTATTATTTCTAAATTTATTTATCAATCGCAGTACATTGAGGATGAATGTAAAATAGGGAACATTCATATTTTCATACAAATTCACTCTACTATTGGGAATCATAAGGAAACTAAAATCTCATAAAAATCTCAAACACATTCATTGTTAATATTAAATTAAATAAATGTACCATTCCTGAAAAATTATACCATTTTGTGTCTCCCATAGTCTTCCTTTTGAGATAACCAAATAATTTCTGACAACGAATTTTGTACATACCCTATGAAACAAATGAGGTTCCAAAATTTACAATCTATAATTAAAATATATCTAATCATTAACCCATGGGTTTTGATACAGATGTAACACGATTGATGATGAATGATCTTATTGACTCAATGAGTTATTTACATTGTTTTACATTCTAGTATGATAATGAATCATGAATTAGTAATAATTAATAATTTTCATCCACAATATCTAAAATATAGCTAACTCTTTATAAGTAAATATATACTTCAATATTTTGTGATCAATATATATTTGTCCCCTTAAACCATATAAAGGCAACCTATAAAATTTTAAAGAAAAACCGAATAGAAAATCTCATATCATGTGTAGTAAATTACAACTCTTGAGGTTTTAGTTATTGTTAGGAATAATAAAGGACCTAATAATTCTTCCCCAAGACACTACCAAATCATTTAAATTAAGAGACAATATATAAAAAGGTCCCCATTTTTTTTAAGGAATATCGAACATTGAATCATAAACCAATATTACATTTAGTTCTTTAAATTATTTATCACATTTTTTTAAATTGATGAATAAAACTCCTTTTTGAGTTAACATAGCCATTGGTTTAGAAAATGATGGAAAATTTTCTACAAACCATTCCCTATAAATTGCATCATGTTATGGTCAAATTAGCACTGAAAAGATTAATAGAAACCATTAAAGATAGATAGGATAAAAGAAGAGTAATAATGAATGAAATATATGAATATTTTTACCTTAAATTGCCACATAGGTGTTGCGCCATAGGAGGATTTAGGGAGGAATACTTAGTGCAACATCGATAGGGATGTGGGTAGGTCATATCGGTGGGGAGGAGGGCAGACAGTCCTAGAACTACATCAATAGAGAGGCATTGGAGACATTCCAGAGCCGACAACGAGGTTTTCTAGCTCTATCAGTGCTGAAGGGGGAGAAGGAATCGTGAGGGGAAGAAGAATATCTAGGGGAGGAGGGGATTATTAATGGAGAGGGAAGAGGAGGTGAGGATGAATCCCAAGGGGAGGCGGGGTGGAGGAAAGGTGAGTATGGAGAAGGGGGAGGAATCGAGATACGGGAGGGAGAAGTTACAAGATGGAGAATTTGTGGGAGAGGGATGAAATTCCAATCAAAATTAGACTCATATAACCAATTTCCATGCTTAGCTATTTGGGTGTGGAAGTATAGTAAATATAACAACATATCATTTAAATTATTGCACTGGATTCAGGGCTATATATCATTTGTAGTATTAAATTGTATGATTATAAAAAATTTATTTGTAAACTTATGGAAAACAATGTTTAATAATGTTAAACAAGTTAAATTCACAAACCCTGAAACAATTATATGAAAAAAAACATTCTAAAGTTCAAAAAAAAAAATATGTTTCAGAAATAATACCTAAGGAATGTTTACATAGGTAAAGATTTTACCTTAAAGTGTTTAGAATATTATTTATCAGAGTACATAAAAGAATGAGAAAGTATAAAAAGGTTATACTTTCTTCTCATATCAAACTATAGTAGAAATAAACATGAAACAAAACAAGTAACAAGTATGAAATCTTTTAACCCAAAGAGTTGGGTAACCAAAAACCATGGATAATGGTACCTTGATTTATAATTTCATGAAATTATGTCTTACCCACACCATGGTAGGATCGTGATAGAAATATTAGAATGTGTCTTTATATCATTTCAATCCCTCTATCATTAAAGTAGTTGAAATCTATGACTTCCAATCCCTATAAGTACTTGAACATTACGGTAGTGGACATATCTGTCTTCATATCCCTTGATTCCATTGATTTTACTCAGTAATAATCAGAGTCACACAAATAATGATTAACAAGATGTTCAGTATGCACAAAGCATGGGAGTCTCTCTATCTCTACAAACTACTTCTCTACAGGCAATCTCTAGATTGATTGAATGGTTTTGAGCTCATTCAAATGAGCTTCTACTTGTAGGCACATATCTTAATGCCAGCTCCCTCCCCAAATGGTCATATTTCCACTTCAATCTCAGAGGGACATTTACATGTGTCACTCAATGAATGGTTAGTTAGAAACATATTTCATGAAATTTTTTCATTCTAATAATATCTATAAGGAAAATATAATTTCTTAACCAAAAGCTATTTTTCAGAGTCAATGGAAAAATATTATTCAAATTCTAACAATATAAATATTTTTAATTTATATGACATGGACATTGAGATTATGTTTTTCAATGATTTCAAAATCTTAATTCTATAGATTCTGGAGTCTCAATTCCAATGCATTTAGAATCAGAATTTAGAGGAATTCGGAGTCTGAATTATATGGTATTTGGAAACTTAATTATGAGGAATTCCTAGTCATAATAATGAAGAATTAGGTGTCTGAATTCTGCGGAATTCAAAGTCAGAATTTTGGGGAATCCGGAGTTTGAATTTAAGCAAATTTGAAGTCTTAATTTCAGAGAATTTGGAGTCTAATTTTCAGAGAATTCATAGTCTAAATTTCAATGATTTGGGAGTCCGAATTTCAAAGAATTTGAAGTGTGAAATTCATATTATTCGTAGTCTAAATTTCAGAGAATTCGTAATATGAAAATAGAACACTCCATATCCAATAAATTATAAGATTACAAATTTTTACATAAGAATCCAACAATTATACATATTAATAATCTTATTTGGATTTAAAAGATTAATAAAAGAACAATAAGGAAATAGATAAGGATAAAAAATTTCTCAGTGAAGGGAAATTTTCTTTATGAAAATAATCATTAGGAAAAATATCATTTTCCTTATGATAAAGTGTTTGTGATTTTCAATACATAATGAAAAATGAAAAGATATAAGGAAACATTACTGACTAAACAACAACTCTTCACCTTAATGAAAGAAAAATAATATTGGAGTATGAAATTTTCATTCTTTTATCCATTGAAAATGACTATTTTGATTACACTATGATAATCTTATACATTCAATACACTAATATTTTTCATTCCAAAATATAAATGAATAAAATAAATAATAATTCAAAAAATATTTTTTTGCTATATATATTAATAATATTTATCAGTTTAATGAATGTTATTATATCTATATCTCCCACCTGTAAATATCTCAATATTATTCAGATATATTTATTTATAAAATCTCCAAACTAAATTATAATTAATATTAGTTATAGCCATTTTAAAAAAGAAGGCTAAGGAATGATTCGTTCAAACATTTCAGAAAACGAAAATACCATAATAAAAATGGTTCTATGTTGAAAGGGCTAGAAACAAGAATGTTGGGTTGATCGTTAAAGGGCCGGGGACTCCAAAAGAGAGTGATGGATTTCCCGTAAATGAGTAAAATATTTCTAATGTATAATGGGAAATGATTCATTATTTTATAATTAATTATATAGAACACTCATGTATTACCAATGACTAGTCACACATTCTCACTAATTTTTCAATAATTAGATTTTCATTGCAAACTCATGTAAAGAATTTATTATTGAAAAACATTATGAAATATAATGAACATGTATCATTATTTTATTTTTACATGAAAACAAATATTTCAATTAAAAAATAATTATTTTATATTAAAATTAAATATTTTATTAATTTTATGTCTTTGGACAGAATATAAATGGAAATATAATCAATTTATCAAAGGCTTAACTAATTGTGGGACTAATCCGGTGATCAACCACATGAAATAAATAACCATCCTTGATTTAATGGCCATGTGAACAAAGAATCCAACCATGAAGGACCAACCACATGGATAAAATGACTGACTATGTGACTGAAATATTACAGAAAATCACCAACCACAAAGAACCAACTATAATACCAAAATTAATGACCATAAAGTATTATTTCATGAATAAATAGTATACAGTTTATGAATAACAGAATATAAGGACATTCCATTAATAGTAAATTACATGTATATATAAAAACCATCCTTGAAGGAATTCATAACTAGAAAAATTGACCATGTGAATTACTGAATAACTAAAACAGTCAAGGGTGTAGGACCAGCCAAAATATAATAACAAATGACAATGTAATGAAATTCAAAACAAAATTGACTAACCAAGAAAGAATTTCCACAAAAATAAAAATACAAACAGTGAATTGGATGTAATTTTTTTATATTTTTCCACCATCATGTCTAGAATGGAAAAATGATTTGGTTTTTGAAAATAATGACATTACCAGTGATATAATTCAAATCATTATAAACCTATAGAAACTAATATTGACCTGGATTGAGAGAATGAGGTCGAAACCACAACTATTTCAAATAAATATTTTGGTTATTTAAAAAAAATTAACACAATAATCACATCGGTGGAGAAAATAGAATACTCACACAACATTAACAAAAAACCTCAAATACACTCTTTGAGAGATACCTATGAAAAATTGGAATAAACCAAAAATCAACACATTGAGAAATAAATGACCTCATAATACATAAAAATTTCAATTATTGTATATTCAAAAAGATAATAAAATACTCAAAATAAAATGGTTTATTTATTGTGAAACTATTCATCCCTCTCCAATATTCTCATCTTTTGGCCACCATGACACCATAATGAATGATTCAATGGAATATCAAACCATTGTAACAATTTCTTCATATGGTCTTGAATCTCAGTTAGAAATTCAATGAAGGTATTCTATTTAAAAACATTTATCTTACCCAAATAATAACATGATAACATTCAAGAAAATATAAAAGAAACAATGTTTCATGAATGAAAACAGTAATCTATATCATCATCTTGTGAAGTTTAAACTACTACGCTACAAATCCAACCCAAACCAACACCTCAAATTGACCATTTAATTAAGAAGAAAATGTTCTCCCACAAACAAAATATCATTTCTCAGAATTATGAATTACCATTTTAAATATTTATTGTCTGATATTGTACCATAGAGGCCATATATTATAGAAACAATTGGAATTGTTGGGGACTTGTACCACCTTCTTCTTCTCAAGGATCACATCCACCTTCTGTGCAACAAAATATAAAAATTAAGTAAAATAACATCTATCAATCCAACCATGATCTATAAAATTTGATATCATAATATTTATCCTCTTTGTTAGAAAACCTATTTTTGATGGTGTATTTGACACACAACCTCAAACATGAATGAACCAAGAAATTATATTATAAAATATGACCATTACATACTAACCATTAAAATGAAGGGTATTAATATGAATAAATATATATTAAAATTTATATAAGGTTCCTACTCAATATAAAATTATTGATAAATAATTAATAAATAAAAAAAAAATTTAGAAAAGTAATTTTACAATTAAAAAAATATGTTTTCTTCTAATACATTTTTATTGCTTCCTATAAGAAACTAATATAATAATATTTTTGTACTTTTTTGAAAATTTAATAGTTGAAATAAAATTCACATTTTCAAAACAACATATTAAAATTTTTTATGGTTATTTTTTTTGGATTTTTCTGAAAATATTTACATTTTAGTGAATAGTGGAAAATACTAATTTTTATTGAATAATATATGTTTATTTCTTGAATATACCAAGATACATTATGTTTTATATTTTTTAAAGAAAAATTAGTTCTATTATATTATTATTAATCAAATTTTTTTCATTTTAATCATGTTATTGGTTAAATTTTGTAAAAAAACATTTTATACTACAAAATGCATTTGTTTAAAATTGGTTTTTCTGTTTTTTGGGTTTAATGTTAAATTTAATTTGAAAACATATATTAATTGAATTAGATAAAATTTATTCAATATTTTTAATTATAAAAATTATTATTTATTAAAAATTACATCTTAGTTTTTTGTCATAATGAATAGTAAAAACAATGAAATCCTAGTTCTATAATTAATGTTCAAATATTTTTACCACGAAGTTTTACTATAGAGATAAGTGTTAATATTACATATAAATTTTCAAATTTTAATTTTATGCAATCATTTATACTATAAATCTTTGATGTTTGATAAAAAAATTTACTGTATGTTTTCAGGTATAAACCTAAAGAGGTCGTAGAAGAAGAGGTATAATTCTTAAACATGAGTTTTCAATTTATTTATTCTTCTACATCCTTAAAATAAAAGTCAATCATGATTATATACTATGATAATTATATTACATGTACATATATTTTGTTATTAAAATTTAATAAACTATATTCATCTCCTCTTAGATCAAATTGGAAATAAAACCATCGTTCTAATATATGGCAGACTACCACCCTACAAACCGATGTAATAGATTTTCCATCATCACCTATCAATGATGGATATAATATTCCATTTTCAATATATATAAGATATTGGTAAAATATTTATAATATTTTAAAATTTATTAATTAATATATTTTATCAATATTCAATTCTTTTTAGAATGATAATGTCATTCATATATACCTTTATATTACCACCTCCACAAAGTGATGTAATTTTTTTACTATAACCCATAAAATGTGTGTAAAAATTGATTTCATCTAAAATATTTTATTTATGATATAATTTTAGTTATTTATGGAGAAAACAAAACCTACCCTATTTTAATAATAATTTGTTGAAAAATGGAGAAATTACCTACATGAGTGAAAAACCTACCGTCTCAATGATTACAATGTAGTTAATTTTCCATGACAATGTCTCATGGTAGGTTTTAAAATTCTAATGTATTCACAGATATATTAATTATTTCATTATTATTATTATTTATATGGTGAAAAAATTACCTATTTGACCATGACCTACGAACTGAATCCATTTTATAAATATATTTTTATTGTTGGTAAAAAGCCCAAAAAGAAATAAATTTATTAATTAATTGAACATGACATGGTAATAATAAAAATAAAATTAATAATAAAAATTAATGGTTCATAGGTAATTAAATAACTAACATATGTTTATTACTATGATATAAATGGAAGTTATTAGATGTTTCCTCCCTAAGGTAAGGGACATTCTTTTTTTAAAAACCATATTTTAATATTTCACATCCTTCTATATTTATTCCATGTACATATCCATATAAATTTTTAATTATATTAATTACATGAGATTCAATAGAATATAATGGTCATATTTTATTATACTTACAATTTTTTAAAAAAATCATCTATTTTATGGTTTCTGTATAGTACAAATTCCATTAAAAATCATGCTTTAAATGCTTTTCTGACTTATTTTCTATATAATTGTATTTAATGTACTAATTATTAATTTTTTTTATTATTGTATTTATATGGAAATAAAAGAATTATAAATGAAATTTTATGTCTTTTTTATCTTTATTAAAATGGTATTAAAAAAGAATCATTTTTAATATTTCCAATAAAATGTTTTGACAGTCATTTCAAAAGCCAAAATGAATGATTTATTTTAAAATATACGGCATCAATGAATTTTACCACCCCGAAAAAAAATCACATCATATTTTTATTTATTTTTAAGCTTAATTATTATCATAAAATAAAATTATTCGTTACCTTTTTCGATGTATATTTTTAAAAAATTTATATGGAATCGATATTTGTATATCACCAAAGGTTTTTTACATGTGTGTAAGTAATATATCTAAAACCACCCTTTTCCTTGGGTTATAAAAATTCCCTATCTAAATAACATTCTCTAAAAATTTTATGGAATGAATATAAATAATGTATATGTTACCCTCACATATATAAATATTATATTGTCCCTTCCATTGAAGGTGTGATTCCAGTATTATGACCATTTCTAAAATACATTTTAATCAGGACATGATTGAAAATTTTGCAACCCATATTCATTAAAATAGTAATTATTATGTTTATTATATATGAATCATTTACTTTTTTTATAACACAAAATTATAATCTTATATTTATCGGTGTGCCTTGATTGTGCTTAAATTTATTGGGTAAATATTTTGTCTCTTGAGACAACACGTACAAGATTAGGGAGTAAAACTAATCCACAGTGGGACTCTTCTAAACATGTGATGTTTTTAGGGTCATTATCCTTGACATATACTTATGTCATGTTTTCTGTTGTTTCAACATTTCACATGTAACCATGATCTTAGAATACTATGTTATTTTTATAATGATATAATTTTAATACTCATTAAAATATTATTTATAATATTATGTTATTACTTTGACTCACACATTAAGTCTTTTAATCATATTTATTACCTTACTGGGTTTTTTGGATTACCTATTTTATTTATGTATTCCAAGGGTAATCCCTTTTATTTTTGGATGACTGATGGGATTAAGGATCTCATTGTACATATTAAATTATTTTCATTTAATTTTAGTTTAATTTTTATTTATTATGAATCATTTCTTCAAGAGACATAATAATTTCTAATACATTATATGTATTAAATTAGTATTTTTGTGAAATATTATTTAACAATATAGGTAAAAGGTTTGGGAAACTATATTTTATTTCAAATTATTTTATAGTTATATTTTGGGATTATGATCAAATAAATTAGTGAATAAACAATGGATAATTCTACGTATGGGAAAATAACTTAGAATTTTAGTGAAGTATAATGTGTGTAGTCTCAAGGAAATTACATCCCTATCAGGATACTATTAGTTGATGCAGCTCTGGAATAGTTGTACATTAGGTAATAAATATGGAAATTGATGAGTAGTAATTGACTTTATCATAACGTATTTAACAAAAAAATGGCCTTGCTATACACTTATTTTGACTCTCCTAGGGGATATGGTTTGGAATGTCACAAAATATTAATGAACAATTTTGAAGGACATGATGAAATTATAGGTTATAAAAACTAATATGAAACATTCCAATGTATAAAAAATATTGAAACTTAAAGACACTGTAGTTTGGAGATTCTTATTGTTAATACGTTATTCCAATTATTTTTTGAAATTTCCCTTTTATATTTTTGTTATTCAACACGTATCATCTTATTTTTATTTTTTATTATATAGTGAGAAATATGAGAAATTTTACCAACAGCCAATGTGATAGGAAATGTGATGATTTTACCAATAGTATGAATATTTGTATGTGAGTGTTGGATGATAACATCAGGGAAGAAATGGATCAATTTGATCTTGATAAGAATAATAATAACATGAATTACATAGAATTCCATTCATTCTCTAATAAATATAATGTTTTAACATGTATTTTTTGTGACCGAAACCTCCTAAGTATGTTTATATTTTTATCCTCACACTGTGTAATACTATATTTTATCCATTTGGAATATATTTCCAGTCCACTAATCCTCAAAATAAGAGAATTATTTTATGGTTATTTATCAAATATATGGGGATGAAAATCACCAGTGGATTCAGATAAAGGGCACAAATTTCGAAGAGGATATTGATTCTATAGAATTTTAATAATTCTAGAAAATAATTTTCAATAAATATTTTCCTCAAAATACACATTTTAAAATGTATAGGATGTTTTTAAAACTAATAAAAATAGAATATTACTCTATCAAGGTGTATGTGGAAATCACCGTAATGAATGCATGGTACACCATTGGATTTTTCATAAATATTAATTATAAAGTGGATATTTTCATTTTTTAATAATGGTTATATAAGATGATCTAGTAATTATTTACATTTTATGTTATAAATATATATTCAATTATTACCTAAATTTTGAAATTGATATAGGTGAATCTTAGGGTTCTCATGGTACATCAAATAAAAAGATAAATCAGAGTTTTATTTTTGATGATTAGAAGATTATTCTGATAGAGGAATGAAAAATCAACACCCCATGTTTCATGAGTCTGGGATAAAGCATCCATGAATAATTCTCGAAGAAACCATAATATGATTCAAATGGTGAAAATAAATGTATCTTACCATGAGATTTATAATGTACATGAATAGTCCCATGAATTCAATATCATAAAAGAGTATTCAATTGAACAATCATTCTGTGAAGGGATGATGTATAATAGGACATGTGAATGAAAATATTGTGTTAATGATTTGAAAAATAACCTTATCACTATACTATTTCCCATGTTGGGATATTTTATTTGTATATTTTATTAGTTTATATAAGGGTTTGGGTTATATACAAATTAAAAATAAAAATGTGACAGGTGAATCCTCAATATAGTTGAATATTCAGCATCAGTGCAATCAAAATCTTTTCATCAAGTTGGATGAAATAATATATACATTTAAAATAACGTGAAATTTTATCTATCGGGAGTAGATTGAAATATATATGAATAGTTGGGGCCTATAATTTCTATATATTCGCATATATTGATCATAACATGCATAAGTTTTGATGGATAAATATATTGAACGAATATGAAAAATTAATACATTTCCTTCATGTGAATGAAAAATGGTTTTATATACACTGACTACAATGGTTTTGGATACATTATAGATTATTATAATTGATATAGATCCAATATTTGTATAATTTAATCATATATAAAAAGGAATCATAAAATAAGGAATATCAACATTCCTTTCTCAAATGATAACTGAACAATCCCATATAGAGATGATAAGGGATTATCGATGGTATGTTGTAGAGATTCAGAAGAATGTTGAAGCTATAAAAAAATATAAATCCTCATAGTGAAAAATTTAAGATGAAGGATATATAAAATCTATATCATGTCATTGTGTACTAGAAATTATTTATATAAATAAATAGTTATTGAGTGATAAATATAGCGAAACCTTTTCCATCGACCAAAGGATCATGAAGAAGTATCAAGATCTCTATAAGAACTATTGGTGGGAAAATATTATGAATGAATTAACATAATATAAATAAATGTGTCTGTTATTTCATCATGATAATACATAAAAAAATATAAGGGGTGGAATCGTTACCCATACAAATATAAAAATGGGGAAACATCAGCATGGGAATTTTAAATAGTCTAATAAATACATCATGAATAATTAATAACATATTTTTTATGGTTGAAAATATTTCAAAAACATCCCACATTATTATAATAAAAAATTAATTATCACTTAATTAGATTGCAAGTCTATACAATGGGGAGTTGATTAGGTTTCAGGGAACACTACTATGAATTGAATCTTACTAATATCATAAATTTATTATTGGTTTTGGATGAGTATACAACATGATCTCAATACATAGATTATCTTCCATATCTGTAATCACAACCAATATAATGGAAAATATTATAATACAATTCAGAAAATAGAAGAAATGTTGATATCTTTATATATTGACTTCAATGGGTGACGGGAAACGTCTTCCTCTGGTCAAGTTCATGACCAGTAATATAATTCACTCAATAATCCAAATTTATTTTTATGAAGCCTCTTATATGATGATTTCTAGAACACCTATATGTTGGGATAAAGTTGTTGATCATACATTATTAGGACCTAAAAAATGTTAGGAAATGGTATAAGAGGGAAAGCCTATTTACAAACACATTAGGTCTTCATAGAGTCGAAAAAAGTGTTATGATGAAAATCATTTATGGGACTAGGAATTTGAGGTAGGGGATAATGATTTCATCCATACATCTCTATGAATTAGATTCATGATATTATTGTTGATGGGAAATATAATCCTAGGAACATCAGATCCTTTAATATTTTTGGTCACAGTAGAGATGTGGATTATCGACAAGAACTCCCATAACTTGTTTTTCAAGTAATATAAATTTTATAGGTAACCCTCTTGAGGAAGTACAATATAGATCCCTCAAAAATACATAATTAATAGTTTTTATATTTTTAAAAATATCTCCCTTTTCAGAGTATATGTTGAGGATCTATAACTATATAGAAAAAGGTATATGAAACAAGGAAAAATTCCCAGTAAAAGTACTATAGAAGAAAAATAAATATGGAGAGGCAATATTGGAAGTGGAGGAAGACATGTAGCATATGTAAAATATCCTTTTATCAATGTATTACTTAATAAGAAAATTTAATGATGAAATTTCTTATGTGGGGACAAATTTAAAACTCTATGTTTTTATAAAATAAAATTGTTTTCTCTAGCGTAAAGTCACATGAAACATGGAGATTAAATAAATCTAAAAAAATATTATTTTATAAATATAATCATTATAGAGTAGTCCTCAAATTTTCAGGTATGAAAATGAGAAATTTTTATTTTGAAATATATTAAAATTTCGAATTCAATAAAAAATTATCGATAACTCTTAGTAAATTATAAATTTATTTTTAGTAACATCATTTTATACCTTAAAATATTTTTTCATAAAATATGATATTATTCAATTTTTTTAAATACCTTATATGTAATATATATTACAAGAAGAAAAGATATTTATAAAATAATTTTATTTTTAATTTTGTTTATTAAAAATAGCTTAGGGTGAATTTTTGAGATTTTTCTAAAGTGATTGATTTTCCATTGAAGAGTTAAATATAATATTTTTTTTGAAAATATTATTTTTATTTTAATATATTACAGTGATAAATGATATTTGATAGTGGTGTTAAAGTAAAATATTTCAACATTGATGATTAATAAACGAATAATATCATTTGAATCATTTTTATAGTTTAATTAGTTGAAAATCATTTTATACATAAAATCTCAATTTTTTTAAAATCGCTTTTCACCATGTCATTCAGGATTACTTTTAAAATTAAATATTACAGATCTATTTATATAATTCATTAAAATAAAATTCATATTTAGAATAAGAATAATTAATAATCTGTAATATCATTAACAAAATTAATGGGAGAAATTAATAGTACAAATAGTAATGATATAATACAGCTGTTAAGATTAAAACTGATTTATTTGTCAATAAACTAATTAGATAAGTGTTAAACTTAACTTAAAAAGTTTGTATACATATTTAAATCCTATAAAATATTATCTTTTTATGTTATCCATTTTAGTAACCAATTTTTGGTTAATAAAACATTAATATATTTTATTATTTTGAAACATTTCAAGTGTGTCATGTCCCCCTATAATTAGAAAGCACCACTCATCTCCACTCCACAATTTAAGAGGATTATGATTCATATTTTACCTATATAGATAACTACCTTAAATACCTCCTCATGTCCTTGAGTCCATAGTTTGATTAAAACTCATCAATGGATTGTTTAAGTACAAACCTGAAGATGTTTTTTGAAGAAGAGATATAATTATTTACCATGGATTTTCATATTATTTATTTATCAACATCATAAAAATATTCTTCAATTATTATGAAATAATTACAATAGTATCCAACATATATTTAGATGGTATTAAGGTAATGTAATAACATCTTTCCACCACCTCTTCCATAAAATGTTAATCAAAACAATCATTCGTTTGTACAACATACTACCGCCATACTCACGGTTGTTATTTGTTTTTCATCAACACCTACCAGGGTAGGGAATAATGATATAGTAATAATATAAATATAAAATCATCATGAAATATTTTTTATTTTTTAATATCAATATACCATATATTTTCTTACCATTCAGTTAATTGATAATTCATAAAGTCATTTTCTATTCCTATGGATTACCACCTCTATGTAGTGATGTGACTAATTTTTCATTACAGAATCACATAAAATGTATTTATTAATACATTTACGAAATTAATATTACATTAATTATATAAGTTTAAATTTAGAAAGATAAAATAAATTTTACCTTCATTTCATAATGATCATTTGTCAAATAGAAATGCTACACATATGTATGTATGACCCACAATCTCTATGGTTGTTTCATATTTAATTTTTCATAAAAAATTTTCATGGTAGGTTTTATAATAATAAAATTAATATAAATATTATATTTATTACATGATTATTAATTTTTTAATAAATAATTATTACCTTATTGACCATAGTCAACATATTAGAAGAATTAGGGACATGTGAGTGGGATATCATCAAAACTCCAGACACTAAATAAATTATACAAGTAATTTAATATTACTTTGTAATAAATAAAATAAAATTAATAATAGAAATAGAATATTTCTAATAAATTAATTAATTAACATTATTTTATTAATCCATAATATAAGGAATGTACATGATGTGTTAGAATTGAGGTAAGGGACATTATTTTTTAAAACCCTCTTTTAAAGTACCCCTTCCAATTATATTCCATCCATATAAATGTCAATATAAATTTTTATAAAATAATATTTTTTGATAAATTACTTCCGAGGTTTATATTTTTATTTATATTCAATTTTTCTAGAAATTAAACTTTTTATAGTTTTACATAAGGGTAACATTACTTTAAAAGCATCATTTTAATTTTTCTAAATATGTACTTTCTAAATCATTATTATATATGTGAATATAATTAAAAATAATTTTATTAGTTGATTAAAATGGAAATTAATTAATTATGGATAATTTATTTGGGTCTAATGATTTTATTTCATAGGCTTCCCAAATGAGAATCTCTACATATTTTAAGCATTGTATTTTTACACGCATTATAAAATATAAAAGAATGTTTCATTGTAAACCATATGATGTTAATAGATTTTACTACCATAGAAAACATTAATTGTTATTTTTATTTATATATAATAATTCTTAATTTATTAAAAAAAACAACATTCCATTCGTTCAATGTATTTAAAAATATGGAATTTATAACATGAGATCTTGAAATTGTTCACATATGGGTGTATGGGCTCTCTCAAAAATCCCAATTTTTATTGGGATATGAACATTATTTATTTAAAAAAATTATCATTGATGTTATGGAATAAATTGTAATTATATATATATTTCTCCCAAATATATTCCATTCATATTTTCCCTTTTGTATGGGGTAATACATGCCTTATGTTCATTCCAAAAATACTTTATTTATGAAATATATTTTTATTATGGTGTGATGAGAAATTATGAAACTTTCTTTCATTCCATGGGTAATTCTTATGTTTATGCCTTACGATGGATTTTATCTTTCTAGAACATAGAATCATAAACATTTTTTAATGGGTGAACCAAGATCAAACTCTATTAAATTTGGTGATAATTTTTTTATGAGATGATTTTTATGGGATTTTACTATAATTATAATAAAAAATAATACTTTTTAAACCTTGTTATGTTGTCAGGGAAACTATCCATGACTTATACTAATTCCACATTTTATATTTTTCCCAATTTATTGAATTTAAATTATATTACAATAATATTTTCATTATTTTATGCACTCATGTAATTACACCTAAGTCTTTTCTTTCATGATATCATGTTTTACCATTGAATCAAGTGTTATGTTTCCCTATCATGTTTATTCCCTTAATGAGGTTCTTATATCACCACTTTTTTCCACGTATTCCACTAGTTATCTTCTATGGTTTTGGTCATTATAATGGATTAATGATGTAATTATAGATATAACAATAAATTAGTTATATTTTACATTCAATTTTCTGAATTATGAAATAATTTATCCTAAGAAAATATAAGTTTATGATTCATTAGTAGTATTTAAAATATAATTATGATCGACATTTTGTAAGAACATTTTTAAATTGATTTTGTGCCTATATGAATGGTCATAAAAATAGTGAATTTCATAGGTCCATACCAATGTTATTCTATTAACTATTGTTATAAGAAAACTATACCAATGTTATGTGGCTCACTGAATAACATATAAATTTCACAATGCACATAAGAAATTTTTTATCTATTTTCAATATTCTATGTTATGCCAGACCATACATCATTAGATATAAATTATTTATAAGAATATTATAGAGCCTTATTCCCACTAAAAACATCTCCACACAATATATGTGAATAAACAATGATGGCTAGATATGATTATCTTCAGAACTACATAATCCTCACTATCCCTTCTAAAAACTAACTCTACAAAAATCCCAGTATTTTTTATTCTTTAATTTCATAAAAGTGATATGATTTATTAAATCATTTATTATCAGACATATATAATCATAACTCAATAAGATCTGGGATAACTATTGAAAATTTTCACTTTCATTTCCTCCCACTTCCACTAAGAAACGTCATCGTGTGGTTGAAAACTACACAAAAACAATACTTAACCTTCTCTCACTAACATTAAAAAAAGAGACAATTGTGGCAACTTAATTCACTATAGAATCACAATAGTATTATCCTATTAGATCATGATACATCTTTCCAACACTATGATGTTTTATTAAATAGGTCTATATAATTTTGAGAGAGAAAAACAAATTTTTCAACATGTATTTAATGTTTCTCCTAAAAAAATCTAAAAAATTCAGTCACATAAAAAAAGTGTAGAATCACCTAGATAGGGTGAAAACACATTATACCCTAAGTATGGATATACTATAAATATTTAAATACATATAAATTTATCAACTTCCCTCATTTAATATTGCATTCAGAAAAAACTTCTATTACTCTATAAGTGCTTCTTAGCCCTTGTGTAGGACAAACTTGTGAGATATTACCCAAGTAATCCTCCAAATCAATATATTTATGAGGTGTTATTGAAATGTGTAAATTTCAACCCTATAATATCTCCAAAAAAATCATTCATAGTAACTTAATTCATGTTTGGAGAATAAATAATTCTTAATCTTGTTATTTGATTCTCCGAAAAATTAAACACCAAGGATATAATGTATTAAAAACCTCAAATAGAACACCACCATAGAAAGTTCAAGATCGTAGGAGTAAAAATTACATTAATTATGTTGTATCTTTTTAGACACATAAGATAAAACATCTCTCTATTTCTTCAACAAATAATCAATGAAATGATGTTAATAATTTTACTCTAACATTAATTCAATTATATTCTTTAAGATCCAAATAATAGGATATCTAGGAATATTTTCTTTGTAACAGTTGAAATCATCCTAGAAGTGGTCATTACACACATATTATTGAATATTTATGTTCAAAACTATCATATATGTTTCAATTAAATAAAATTATATAATAAATATCCTAAAATAAATACAAAGTTTGAGAAAACACCACACATCTAAATTTTTTCTCATATATGCCCAAGAATTTGAATATTAAATCATTAATGGTTGTATATCTATGCCACATTGATACATAAGATTCATAATGGGAAAACCTAAAAGTCCTGAAGTCACTATTATATAGCTTCTTGTATTCTTAATAAAACCGGTGGACACAAAAAATGATTCATATATTTGTTGTATGCACCTGTTATAATGTCAAAAAATGGGTTCCATAAATAAATATTGAAAACTTGATCTGGAAACTCATGGAATACTTTATTCATAATTCCCATGAAAATAATGGAGTCTTTATAGATTTTAGAGATATCAAAATAGATACATAATTCCCAGGACACCATCTAAAAGTAGACATATGGATATCCTCATTTGTTACTCACAATTGATGATATCCTAACCATATTTAGATCTTTTAGAGACCAATATCTTCCCTATACCAATCATTTTGAACTTAAATCCTTAGGAGAGGATAAAATTTTATCCTTTTCACTAGATTTAAATAATAATAATATACCCACAACAACAAACTTCTATATACATGTTTTGAAATCAGGACAAGAACTTCACAACAAGAAACAATAAGCTAAATTAAATTATCTACATGAGATGATAAATTTTAATATAAATCTCCAAAAACAAAAAATGATAGTTGCAACTCCATTATGAACTCAATCACTAATCTAGGGGTAGTGGCCCAAAATCATCCAGGAATAAATAAGTGTACTCTTCCAAAACCACGTAAAACACAAATGTTTAATCATGTAAGCATATTAACATTAGTTTGGGAATCAATGAATACGTGGAATCATTATTCATCAGATCTAAATGAGGGTATCTCACTCTACCAAGAAAATTTTAGCCTCCATTAGTGTCAAATAATATTAAATGAATATCATATTAAATAATGATATTCAATATAAAATACATCTAATCCATGTTAATGAAGATTCCATATTGAAATATCAGTTATAATAATAAATATTCCCACGAGAAGTGTTTTTTAGAACTAATTCACATTCTATACATATATAATAAATTTTAGCTCAACCTTCTACAAACATAGTCATTGACTTAGGAAATAAAGGTCTCTCTATCATAATTCCACAAGAATGGAATTGAGAGATTTAAATGAATGATTTTATTAATAATATATTTAAAATTATAAAAATAAAAAGTAGTATAAAAATACATATTACAATATAATACATCTATTTTGTGAGGAACTGTTTAGGATAAAGAATTCATATGGACCCAATCATCTCTACAGTCTCTATGCACAAGATATAGAAAACTCCCAAAGTCAATTGGTACTAATTTTTCATAAGTAAAATGGGTGTCTCTCGAATATCCTCATCCATCACCATCCACTCTTTATTGATCATAATCTTGAATTTCATGCCATTATAACTATCTCATTTGAGATTTATATAATAGATGAGCATGGAGTGATCCACCTATCACATTCCCACAACTAAATTATTTTTGAGATATCCACCTTTTATTGACCAAGACAATTATAATAGAAATAACCCCTTCCAAAATTGATAGAAGGGATTCAATAATTGTTAAATATAAGTGCCCAGTTAGGATAATTGTATCACTAAGAGGGGGGAGGGGTGAATTGATGTTACATTTTCTTTTATGTTTCCTTGTAATTGAATCAAACTTATCCTCCTATTACTGATATTATTCCCTATAAAAACAATTCAAAAACGTATCTATAAGAACACATGTATTTTCAAGGTTCACTATTCAATATGAATAGTTATTTCCTTGGTATTGTTTGGAGAAAATCCAATAACACACAATCCACTAGAAAACAATCCTTGGATTACAGTGAGTAGGATATACCATTTACATTATTTTTAACTTTAAAGATAATAAAAAGGTACATGTCAATGCTCTTATCACAAATATGGTAACAAAAATGTTTGTGTAGCAAATCGTGTTATGTGTGATTCTTTTCATTTTCACAAATGTATTACTTTTAAACCAATTAAAATCTATCTTTATCCATAATATGGTATGAACATCCCGGAATTTTTCAAGGAAATCTCAGTCTAATTTTCACAATATGTTTTTCTCAGTATGATTCCCCTATTTAAGATTCTCCATGATATAATTCTTCTTAGTATGATCCTTTCAGCCAATTCTTCTATATCTGATTATTCCGAGTATGAATTCAAAATTCAAATAGCTATAGAACCCCCTGAGTACAATTGAAAAAAATTAGAACTTATTTATCCTTTGTTCGTAAATCTCCAAAATAGTAATCCCAATCTGATAATATGATCTAATATGATGATCAGTCAAATACGATTGACCACAAGAGTATGGTAATCAGCTGTATATGATAACCAATGAATATGTTAATCAGTTGAATAAAACATTTAGATCTTTTCTCTCCCCCTTTAACAACATCATTGAATGTTCTGAAAAAAATCTCAGTACGAAAACATTCTCTTATCTCTAAAATCTCAACCATATCTCCCATTCCATTGAACTAAACATCAATCATAAAAAATGTACATTTTTCATTTCACCTTTTATAGGTGACCAATAAGATTCTTTATAGGGACCAAAGACCATAAAAGCTTGAAAATATTAACCTAAATATCAATTCCCCCTAAACATTAGAGTTCATTAGTGACTTTTACAACACTTCCTAAATCTTCTCAATTATTCTACAGTCTTCATCTCTTCTTCAAACATTCATTTTAGTCAACAGTTCAATATTAATTTACGAGTCATATTTACTCAGTCTAAATTCATTAAAATAAATCATTGTATAAATTTAATTTATAAAATAATGATATAATAAATACCACATTTAATGTTTAATATAGTTATTATTTTTAATTACAAGCTCACCTTGATGGAAAATTTATAAAAATCCTTTATATATGATCTTGGAACACTTTTAATTCTTCATATTTTATCTTGAACCACATGATAATTATATTAAATAGAAATCAATGTGATTCAACTCTTAACTAACATGATGAATAAATTTGAAAAAAATAAGACTTCATCTATCACATCCTTCAGAAAATCATTCAAACATCTCAAATGCTTGAAAACATTATTGATCATTCGTCGTCATTATGATTTCAATCAAATTCATCTCAATTAATTTTCTATCATACTTTATTGAAAATAAAATTCTGAGGTAAGATGAAATGAGAAATATAATGGATCGATGTCAATATAATTCAGCTTCCACAATAGGATTTATTTTCCAACTCATCTTGACAACAATTATTTAGAGTACCTTCTTTCTGAGTATGATTTCCCTGGATATGTTTTTATTGATAATGAGTATATGGCGTACTATAATCATAATTATTATTGGCTCAGATACAATATCTCTGGGTAGGATCATTCAGAGTACCATAAGCCAGTATAAGACTATTCTTGGTATGATTCCTGTTTGATTTAAAAAATCTATTTCTTCCCTTACACCTAGATATGATAAATATTTGTAAAATTTGGAATACCAATTTTCCCTTTTTTCACCAATATTTAATCATAGGTTCTCCAATCAACTTATTATTTATGTGAAATAAGAATCTGAAATTCATAGTTGCATTTTTATCATAGTCTTAGAGACTCAGATTCTTCATAAAATCTACAAATCCTTAAACAATGGATCTGGAGTGAATCTGATGACCATTTACTTCCACCAAGAAATATTTTCAATGAAGTCGATCATTTCATTGTGGATATTGTGTGAATATGATTATAATCAATTCCTCATTATGATCTACTCCCATTCTAGACCCAAGGTGAGTCAAGTTATTTTGAACAGAATAGTATGTAAAATTTTGACCATATAAAAATAGAGGTGATTAATTTTAATGAAATGCATTCTTTGACAACTAAAGACATCACATGAATTCAATCACCTTTGTTATTAGTTTTGTCCTAACAATCTATATCTTCAGATTTTATTTTCATTGATTTTTCAAAAATCAATAATATTTTCATCCTCAAGTGATTATGTGATGAACTATTTTAATATTTATTTTTTATATATTAATATATATGTGTTTTAAAGTCTATAAACACTAATTTTAGTCATATTCATAAATTTAACTCCATTTCAAATCACAGTTCAATTCATGTTTAAAGTATCAATTGGGGTGAAATTAATCATCTTCTTAGAGAATAAATTATATTAATAATTTTAATTGTATATTTTAGTTTATGCTTTAACACTTTTTCTGGAAGGTATTATATTTTAGGATCGATGAAGGGGTCCTAAGGGAAGATGGATATTTTTGGAAATTAACACATCAATTCTTAGACATAGCATAACGGGACTTATGCCCATCAAAAAATAGTGGAGCACAAAATACAAACCCAGTGAAGATAGAATTTTAAATATAGAATGATAAAATTATGGGGATCATTTCACCCAATATACGATTGAGATAATACATAAGTTATCAAGATGATCCATGGAGATGAATTTTACATTTAAATTATGGGACAGATCTGAAGGCCCAAAAAAGATTCCCGCAATTTTGACCATAACATACCAATGAATAATGCCTTTGGACCCATTTTTTATAAGATTTTTATTACAACTAGATACATATATATTTATTAAAATATCCCTACATATTCGACTATATTCAGCTACAATTTCACATGTAAAAAGGGTGATGAATCTGTATGATTTTTCAGGTCAACATTGAAACATCCAATTTCATTTGATTTCTCACACACATTTTGACTCTCAAAAATTTTGGGGAAGGAATATATTGATGGGGGATCATCCCTGCTCTCATTATATGCATATATAAATATCTGGTGGTGAATTTAATTTGAATTGATGTTTTCTTTAAATTTTAATCTCAATCTTTGATTTTGTAATCATATCATTAATTTAAGTTATGTATGTTTTTCATACGTATTCATTTCAAAATAAAATATCTAAATCTTATAATATTATTTTATTCCTTTAAATATCAAATTTATATTATTGAATCCTATTGTTAAATTATTCACACCATATCATCAAAATTTTATCACACAATGATGGAGTGATCATTATTTCAATTTTTTTATTCTTCATGAATTCCACCCTCATGAGTCTACTACCCACATCAATTATTATAATATCATGCATATAGGGATGAACATTGAGTGGGTAGATCAAAGAGAGTAGAAAATATATGGATTGTTTTTTATTTATAAATATTATAATTACCAATCAATTATTTTGTTGATATTTTCAATCAATGATGTGCCCCCTCCATTGATCTCAATAATTTTGAGGGTACACATTATTAGTGAAAAAAATATTTTATACCATGTAATTATCATGTATTTGATCCTCAAATTGTATAGTTCATTATAATTAGGATAGTAATGACTAAAAATTACATTAGTAATTTGAAAATATCATATATCATTGAAGGAAATGCTCAAATTTAAGGCATTGAAACAATATAAAAATAAATTCTTCCAATCCACCCTAAGAGATAACCAAGGATCCACCCATAGTTTTTAAATTGAATTAACTTATTTATCTCAAACTAATTTATAATCTAATAAATTTAAACCCATGTTTCCCAGATTATAGCCAAATCACCACAATCAAATTACCTTCTTTGCATATATGTTTCTTTTGGTTTTGTCTTAGGACCCTAAGGATTCAACAACCTAATATATATACCACAATAAAACACATACACTATTTATATTGCAAAAATTTGGGTGCAGCCAAAATTATGCAGTATTTACATGGAAAAAATTAATTTATCATAGAGAACAGAATTCAATTCCCACCCAACATCTCAATTATCACAACCATTTCTCTTATATTTCCAATTTTTATTTGATCATTTTAGAATAATATAAAAACTTCATTTTATTTTATTTAGTGCAGTATCCTAAAAAATTACAACAATATAATCCGAGGATTTAATAAAATTGAGAATAAGTATGGGAAATATAAAAAAATTTATAATTTATTTGATCATCCCTTGATTTAGTACCCAACACATGAGGGGATGTACAATCAATGAGATAATGAATGTTTAAATGATAAATTCCATACAGTCACAAGGAAACTTGAAGATATATATAATGAGGACATAAATGATGTAAATATTATAATAATAAAATTACAAGATAACTTCTTAAACAATTGTGTGAAAAAAAGTAAAAAACAATTTTAGATGTTTAAACACTCAGATAAGTACTAAAAATATTTGATACAGTTATAGAACCCATTACCAATTAGGTTTTCTATTAATCAATCATTATAGAATAATATTTGTACACTCAATTTTCTTTTGAGAAGACGGAATATTTAAAACTTATTATGAGAGTGGAAAATAATGAAAATATCTAATGTAATATTTCCCAAATAACAAGAGGCATTAAAATTAGACGAAAATGTTGAGTAAACCACTATAGAATTAGAGAAATATGAGATGAAGAATAAATTTATTCGATAAGGGAATTTTGAGAGTAAACCCAATGAAAATAATTAGATTTTTAATGAGATTTTAAATATGGTGGAATTTTATTTTTTAGTTTAAACTTCAATTATAAAGGAATCAATTTTATTAAGAAATTTTGACAAACAATTGAGTTTAATTCTAAGACCCTACATATGTATGAAAGTGTTATCCAACCCAAACTCAAAATTATGGTTTTTCAATCCCCTATAATGAATATATTCCTAAGTAGTAACCAAGACCATTCATATATAATTAATTCTTTCCTACAAAACATTATTGTTGAAATGATCATTTTTGACATTAATAATTCCATAAATGAAGCGAAATTCATAATTTCTTATATTACAAGGATTTTCCCACTCATTATAGAATACATCTTTTCACATTAAACAAATTCAATGAAAAGGATCAACATAAATTATATTTAAGTGGTGAAACATTAAATCCTTAAAATTTTTAATGTTGGTATTGGGTAAGGTGGGGGTCCAAGTCAAGCAAAAGACATTTAAATCAACAATTCCTGGGAGGAAACCTAGCTTATTCATTATTTTATTTTATTTTATCTAGTGTGTTTATTTAGTTAAGGGATCCCTTTGGGGTTTCCAATTCGATTTAATGGATTTTGTTTGTAAAATTTTAGTACCTGTTGAAGTTTTATGTTAACAAATAAATCCCATTCTTTCTAAAGTTCAAACTGAACCATCAATCAACACAAAGAATTATAAATCTAATGTGATTAAAAATATTTATTTATTATTGATGAGTCATCAATTTCAAAACATGTGGGTTCATTCCATGATTTCATCTCAAATCAACACTCCCCATATTTCATTCAAATTCAAATCACTCTATTATATTATTTTTCAAAATCGATTATAGATTCATTATATGTTTTCGAGGAGTGAAAATATGGGATTTATTATAATAACAATTAGCCTATTATGATGAAATCCATTTCCAGGAAGAAAATTAAATTCATTATCCTTTCATTAATTAATGAACATTGAGAAACTTGAAAAATAATGGACAAATGATTTTAATGCATGTATATGTTCATAAGAATAATATTTGAAATATATATTTGTTAAATGTGATTTTTCAAAATTAAACATTTTTTTCTGTAAATAAAAATTCCAAAATTCATATCAATTTTATTTTTCTTGTATATTTAAGATCATGTGTCCCTTTAATCATAACATAGGGTTTGGGACCACTAAAATTTTAATTTGAGTAACTAGATTTTTAGAAAAAGACAATATATATCAATGTTTTCCCAAATGTGTTGCATCTAACACTTGGGGATCACAAATCTACAGTTTTTTTCCAACAGTTACAATTAACATCTCTATAATAGACCATGGAATTGAAAATACATGTCATGTTCGATATGTGGGGATCATGACTCTATAATTGTGTTGAACTGAATTGGTTTTTTCTTATATATGAGGTTAACAAATTTTCATGGAAAAATGGATTCTCATATTAAGGATTATTGTGATTCCCACTTAGAGATTTTATTTTTCTCCTTCAACAAGAAAATGGTACCCATGCAATTTTGTGATGCATAAAAAATCATCATGCTCTATTAAAATTATACAAAATGTGATAATGAATTTTAACAATGGAATGGGTTTGGGCTTGGGATATTCTTGTGAACCTATCATCTGTGAAATTATTTTGAATTTTTTTATTTTTTTAGACTTTTTTATTAGATATGTATGATAATGTTTTTTGGAAAAGGGAAATAAATTTATTATTTTTTCGATTCTTTTTTCTCTAGACTAGAAAAACTCAAGTAGGGGGTGTGATTAGCTTCTAAAATATACTAATATATATTTATAATATCTTAATATTGATGTTTTTCAATGTTTATTGACACCAATATTAGTCCAATTCATAAATTGTAATTCATTTCCCACCGTTGTGCAATTCATGTTTAATGTGTAAATTTGGGCCCAATTAATCTTCTTGTTATGAAATACATTATATTAATTATTTTAACATAAAATTTCAATATTATTTATTACAGTTTTAGATCATTTAATCTTTTAAAATTGATATATTAATCCCTAGGTAAGATGGGAATTTTTTTCAATGCACTTAGAAATTCATGGACAAAGCATAATGGACCTTAGTGCTATAAAAAAGTGGAGAAAACAATAAAATCACGATGAAGCTAAAATATTAAATGTAGAATGATAAAATTATTATTATCATTTCATTAAATAGATTCCATTCAAGTATAGATGTTTTCAAGGAGATCCAAGGATATGAAGATGAAATTTAAATTATGGGCCAGATCTAAAGGCCCATAAAATCATCCCACCATTTTGAGCATAAAATATGAAAGGAATGTCTAATTGGCCTTAAATATTTACATATTTTATAGGAAATATGGAGTAATATATTTTTCTGTTATAAACCCTTATATTTCATCCACATTCAGTTAAAAATTAACACGTGAAAAAGGGTAATGAATCTGGATGATTTTTTTGGTCAACATTGAAATGTCCAATTTCCTTTGGTTTCTCACCATCCTTTTGACTCTCCTGAATAATTGGTAAGAAATTTATTTTTGGGAGATCTACACTAGGATAATTATATTCCTATATTATTTACTAAGAAAAATATTATTTATACAGAGAATTATCCCCACATGCCCGAGGCTTTTCATTTTGTTTTACCATTGCTCCCCCGGCGCCTCGTTCGCCATTGGCGTTTCCAGTTCTCACATCCTCCATTCTTGGGTCTGTTTTTCTAGACATTCTCTTTCTACTCAGGGGGATCTCACATAATCCTCTTCTAATTCTTGCTTACTGTCCCTTTCTGTCAAGGAGGCTCTCTATAGATCATCAGGAAGCTCATACCAAGAATGATTCCTGGTAATCCAGTTGTTTTCTCCTTCAGTGTCGTTGGAAGGGTTGAGAGTTTCGATAGACAATAATGATTCAGCCTTCATAGAAGCCTATGAGGGCCTCAATAAGACCCTTGTGGTTCCTTTTGGCTCTAGACTCCCTCCCCTACCAGTCATTAATCGGTTTCTGGAATCCTGTAGGCTCCAAGAGCTGACATATATTTTCAAACTCTACTGAAACTCATTATGTCTTATCCTTACATCTAAAGTGGACATTGTTCTGGTCTGATGTAATATGCCTCGCTGCTAAGGCTATTGGAATTTCAACCTGGTTCAGTGGTCCTTGCAGATGAACAAGGGTATGTAAAGTATACATGTTGTGGTTTGGATCTATCGGTCGGGCCTTTTTATGCCCTTCCTGAATGTCTCATTTTAAAAGGCTATCAAAAATTCTATACATATATTTCATTGTGCAGATGACCACACTAGCAAGGTAGAGGTAACTTTGGTATCCAAGATATGTGTCGAGCTATATTTGTCACTTCCAATCCCAGAGAAGTTATCACTAAGGGTGTAGGATACCTTCATCTCAAAATAGGACATTATGTACCCTGTGTTTCCCAGGTACTATTCTACTTTCCCTCTCTAGGGACACTTTTGGAGGTGTGTAGTAATGGTCTCAATTCTTCCTGACACCAATCATCCTGCGCCCCTCTAGGTGGTGTATCTCATCCACTCGTTGGGTCTTCCTCAGGACCTAACCTTGAACCCCCATCTTCTGTGGGCATTTCTCTAGATCCCATGGACCTAGGGGGCCTACATACCCTTCTAGTACTTAGTTTCAATCCTTCATATTGGATCTTGTTCCCTCCAGCAGCTGTGGGCCGCACCTTGTGCTCTTGGGGTTTCTATCTCTCCTTTGCATCCCCACTCAATGGCTTTCGATCGAAGATCCCTTAAGAGGATTCATAGATCGCTAGTCTACTCTATGGGGACCCTTCCATTAGATAATTCATCACAAAATAAACCCTCATACCCTTGAGACAAACTATTAACTTTGTCCAGAAGCGGATAGGAGGCTCTTATCCCTGTAGTTGTTTCAAAGGCTCAGGATATTGAGGAGGACAATATCTCTTTGGTTGTTGTGTCACGGGAGCTCTTTTTCCGGTTTATTGGAAGAATGAGATTATTTCTCAATCCAATACTGAGTCAGTTATAGATAAATCATTATAACTCTCTACTCTTCTCAAATATACAGCCCTCTACTCTATAGATTAGAGCCCATGGTTGTGCACAAGGTTACATATGTAGAAAAAATAGACACAGTAGAACTCACTGCTTTCATCTCACATCATTGGCCAAGAGTCTGGGCCCAAAGCTAGATTCACTTGTATCAATCTTTAAATTTCTCATTTTTAATGCATGTGGTTTAGGGTCCTGGGATTAATTCAATTTAATTATTAATGAGTTCTTTAAAAATTCAGTTGTGATGGTTGAGATCCTTGAAACCATACTTGTTCCAAGAAAAATCAAGGAGTATGCATAGAGGCTAAGAGTATATGGTTACATTAATAGAGACCCTCCTAATTCTCATATATGGTTTTTTGGAATGATTACATCAAGGATGACATCTTAAGAGTGTTGGACCAGTTTTTGGATACTCATGTTTCTACAAGTCCTCATTAATTCCTCATATCTTTCATTAACACCAAGTGTATTGTGTAGGATAGGAAGAATCTATAGAAGGACCTAGATGAAATTATCTCCGATGAAATCATATGTATTGTTGGGGGTGACGTTATCATTGTCACACATCCAAAGGAGAAACAAGGGGGATGTGTCTTTCCCAAAAACACCAGCCAAGAGTTAGTGTCGTTCAGGAGGGGAATGGGCTTATGGAGGCAGGATTTGAGGGGTCATTTTAACTGGTGTAATAATCAATGAGGCAGAAGTCGCACCTGGTTCCTCCTTGATCGTTGCTTGATGAACGAGGTAGCTATCAATATCTTCCCTGACACTAATGTTTCTCCCCTGGTCTGATTCCATTAAGATCACTCCCCACAACGCATTACCATGGGGTCAGGATCAACAAGAGAATAGTATATGCATCTCTCTAATATGTGGTTGGAATAACCTGGATTCATCGATATAGTAAGGGAAGCATGGTCTCTCATTAATTTGGGTATCTTGTGGAAAATAATCCACATGAAGTTAGGGAATCTAAATCACTTATTACACAGATGGGGGAAGACTCTCCCTGCTCGCGATCATGATCTTGTCGATGTCTATTGCGTGGTTGAATGTTTCGAGACATGTTTAGAACAAGAATGTGATAAATGTATTTTTAATGAGATAAGGATGAATAAGGACAACAATAATGATATCCTTATGTGGAAGGAATGGGTGGTTATGGAGGGAACAAGAGTCTGATGGCTTCGGGTGGGGGACAGAAATAATGGTTATTTCTATCCGTGTATAAAATAAAGACGTAACTACCAGAGGCCTAACATCATATGGGGGGATGTAACATACACCAACGACCGTGAGGAAGTGGCGGAGTTGGCTAATGATAACATTGAAGAACCCCTCATAGACCCCAATCCCAACATGATGTAGGTTATATGAGTGTGTCATCTGATGTTTTTGAGGACATTCAAGGGTGTGTGTCGGTGGAAGTGGAGGAGAGGTTGAGATGGCCACCAGAAGAAGAAGAAGAAGTCTTTGAGGCTATCTGGACCTCGAACCTAGATTTTTTACCAAGGCCCGAGTGCATACAAGACTCTTTTTATGGGGAATCATGGAACATTGTTAAGGGTTATCACTTGATAGTAGTGAATGACTACATACAAGGGTGGTATCTATCAAGTATTGGTTGTACAACCAAGATGGTTTTACTCTAGAAGGTCCGTAATCCCCATTCTATTGAGAAGTATCATCCTATATGTATGTGAATTTTTTTTATAAAACTTCTTTGAAATTATTCTAAACAAAGGGACGGATCCTTACTTGAACTCCTAGATGACCCTGAGAAACATGGTTTTATTACAGGGTGTTCAATACAAGGTGCGATTGGAATAGTGAAAGAGATGTTTAGTGACATCAATTATAAAACCTTTGAGAGTAATCTGGTGACTAATTAAGACATGATAAAGGCATGTGATCAGATGGAATGGAGTTTACCAAAAGGGTATTGGAATGCATGGGGTTTTCCGAGTAGACCAAGGAACCTCTATTTTGGTGATTTATCGTGACATGGATCGCTTCATATTTTATGGGAAAACAATTTGTTTTCATTAAGTCTTATAGTGGGATCAGGCAAGGGGATCCCTTCTCCACCCCTATCTTTATCCTATTCCATAATTTTCTTAGATACTCCCTTAACTGGGGCCTTCGCATTTGCGAAATCATCTCGTACATGTTCCTGCATGCAT
This sequence comes from Viscum album, assembly GCA_963277665.1. Classification (NCBI taxonomy): domain Eukaryota; kingdom Viridiplantae; phylum Streptophyta; class Magnoliopsida; order Santalales; family Viscaceae; genus Viscum; species Viscum album. The sequence continues at coordinate 527,225,160 of OY728148.1, read as the reverse complement.
CAGGGGGTGCCTTGCATTAGATGTTTGTGGATGAAACGATTTTGTTAAAAAAATGGATACAGGAGATTATTGCTTGGCATGAATCAAATCCTTGGTGACTACAAAATGTTGAGCAGACAGGTTGATAACATGGGGAAAAGTATTTTATTACTACTAAGATGATCTCATGCAGGAGGGAAAGGGTCCTGGATTCCAGCCTGAATATGAAAGGGGGGTTTAATATGAAGTATCTTATAGCTCCTATTAGTTCTAATTCTCTCTAAGTGCATCACTTTGATAAAATCATTTACAAGATAACTTGGCTAACCTATAATTATAAGAACATGTTCTTATATTTTTGTGTTTTGATAACACTCATCAACAACATCCTAGGGTCTATTACCATTCACATTATTTCAACCATGAAGGTCCTAAAAAGTGTCATTATTAATATGGAAAAGATCTCGGTGTTATGTTTATGGGATGGTAAGATGGAAGGTAGACAACACTGGGCTTCAGGGGAGCATCTTTCACGACCTATTTCGGAAGAGGTTATAAACATGATGAGTGTTTATTCAACCATTCCCAGGTTGCATGAGAAACTCACATGGGAGGCTATGAAAGGAAAGACCATGTGGGGAATGACCATGCATGATTGATATGGGTAGTATGTGAGCATTCAGAAACCAAGACCTTCGAATATATGGAATATGATCCATCCACATCTTGAGATCCTGAGACCTCACTTGCGAAGGTTATGGGGAAAAGAGGATATTACCTTCTGGGAATAAATGGGGGGTGGTAGGCTGTGGTTTTCGAGATATCCCACACTATTCATTTCCTTCAAAAAGTCTTATGATCATCCTAGATTTATCTAGATCCTCTTAATGAGGAACAAAATTCCTCTTTTAACAAATATTTCTTAGTGATGATCCCAAAATACTCAATTTTGTATGTACCAAGTTGGTAGAGTTCTCAATCTAATAATCTTCTTGTAGAAGGTTGGTTCCAATAAATGTAGATCCGTGGGGGGATATGATGATGTGCAAAGAGGTTCCATCCAAATTAAACTTCCAATTATGGAGAGTGATACATAATTCTCTACAATTGCATGACACGATTTCGTTAATGGGAGTGAGCTTTGATTTTATGTGATTTCATTGTTGAGATCCTACACTAGAAATGGCAAGGCACCTCTTTGTTTATAGAAACTGGGCGAGATGGATGTGGCTGTAATATGGGGTCATCACTTACTCTGATAATCAATGAGGCGTGATTGATGACTTTTTATATTTTGGTTGTAGGATTCATGTGATCGGGGTCCCGAGAGGAAAGGTTGGGTTGTTATCCTCAGAGAGGGATACTAGACCATCTGGAAGGCTCATAATGATGCTATACACAACAATTAAATAGTTTCTCAAACAATAATCACCTTCAAAATAAGAAATATATTTTTGGACTTAGATAGATTGGGAACCGATTTCCAGACTACTCCTTCAGTAAGGCATTCTCTTTCGAATCATGTTGTAACTAACCAGTCCAGCAGGCAAGGGAAGGGCATTGGGTCTATTGGCACAGTCCCCATTGTGGTTTAAAACTAAACTCGGACGGGTAACTTCTGAGTGGGGAGATATGTAATGGAGGGGTTATCCAAGACAGGGAGGGGTTATTCGTTGTTGCCTTATAATCATGGCATGTAAGAGGCAATGTTGTGTGGACGGAGGCCATGGCATGGTCACAAGACTAGAGTTATGGAATCAAAGGCACATCAACCTAAATGTGGTGGTGGAAGACACAATGATTTTCTATAATGAATTATCTTGAACCAACAAGTACCTATGAAACATTTCATACATAATTAGGACGTGTAAATACATTATTGGAACCCACCTAGAGATCACTCATACATGGCATGAAGGCAATGATAGAATATTTATTGGCATCCACAGTTCCCCAGAACCAAACTATATCTTATCTCTTGCACTTGGGTTCCTTTCACACTGAGGGAATCAAGTTCATTGTTAATGATTCATTGGGACTTCAGTAATTTAGATCCCTATTATTCATCTTTTTGTGGTTTTTATTCATCAAAATCAATAAAAATGTTAGTATTCAATTAGTGTATATAAGAAGGTTGTGGTGAATAGAATTGGAATTCCTGTTTTTCTTTCAATTGTAATTTCAAGAATTCATTTCGCAATCAAATCCTCAATTTCCCTAATGTATGTTTTTCATTCACTTTCATTTCAAAATAATAGTTGATCTTAATTTTATATTATTTTATTTATATCAATATCACCATGATACCATAGAGTCAATTTGTAAATTTTTTACACCAATATTTGTGAAATTTATAAGAAAACGTATGAGGGATCGTTATTTCAGGTTTTTTCTTCTTCTTAAATTCCACCCTCATAATTCTACTACTCGGTTTCATATGTAGAATAACATAAATTAAGGGATAATAATTTATTGTATTAATCCAATGGAGTTTCAAGGAAATGTATTGGATGTGATATTTAAAATTTATAATTTTGAATCTATTTGTTTATTGATATTTTCATGCAATGATGTGCTTTCTACATTAATCTTAATAATTTTAAGTCTATAAAACAGGATTTATAAAAATATTATCTACCTTGTAGTGCTAATTAATTTGATCCTCCATGTGTATAGACTATTTTCCATAGGATAGTGAAGACTCAAAATTTCAGGAGTGATTTGGGATGTTCTTGTATCTTCAAATGAAGTGCAATAATTAATAACATTTAAATAATTTAAAAATAAATTCATCAAATCCACCCTAAGAAATAACCTTGGATAAAATCTATTTTTAAATAGAATGAACTTAAGTATCTTGAACACATTTATAATACATTCAATTCAACCCCAATTTGGCCACCTCGTAGCCAAATAACCAACATCAAATCCCCTTCTTAGAATGTATGTTTATTTTTATTTTTTATTTGGTATCTAAGGATTCGACAACTTAATACATACAACAAGAAAATGCATAAACCATTTATCTTGGGTAAATTTGGGTGAAACCATCAAGAAATGGATTTCGTGTCAATAATTCTTATCCTATGTGAGCTAGATTATTGTATTAAATAATAATCATTGACAAAAAAATTACACTATTCAAAAGAAGTGATTTTGAAAACCACCTTCACCATTCTTCGTCATCTTGCTTTATCTTCTATTGATTTTCCATAGAAAAATATACAATTTGTTTCTTAAAACCATACCAAAAATTATTTTTAATACTTAACACACAATACAATGTATAATTCACAGAATACCCCCAACTCCCTCTTTTTTAAATGCATTAAAAAGGCTGCATTAATGAAAAAATTATACCACTTGAAAATAAAATCCAAATGTAATATGAAATAAGGGACAAAAACAAAAACCTTAACCTTGATGAGAAATAGCTTGGACACCCATATTCAACCAAAATTTATAGAATTATTCCCTTGATAAATGTTTTATCAAAATCACAACAATTTGTTCCAATATTGTAACATATTCTAACTTCTATTTATTATTCCCCATATGATCTTTGATTAAATGATATTTGATATTAATATGATTTGATTGAGAATGTTGAACTGGACCCCTGGCGAGACTTATTGTACTTTGACGATCACAACCAATGAGAAAGCGTAACTTCACTTTAATAATTAATTCTCTTAATTGATTTTTTATCAAAATAATTTGATATGTATCTTGAGTTACAAAAACATGCACAACTTTAGTTTTACTGAGAGTTGCTAAATTTTAATTATATTAATGCTAACAAATATAATTATTTCCCACAAATAATAATCCACTAGATGTGGATATTCTATCATCAACATTTATTTCCCATTAAATATCTAAATTCCCAAACAATTAAATATTATCTGAGCTAAAATACATTGTTTTGAATTCTATTATGCTAATGTATCTGGGAATTGTTTTTTCCAAAAAGTAAATGAGATTATTTTATAGAACACTAAAATTATTCAAGTCAGGTAATAACATAAAAAATGTCGGGTCTTAAGGCATTAAAATATAAATATCATCCAATAAGCTTTCAAAATTTTATCTAATCAATATCATTTCCTTCACCATGTTTAGAAATCTTTTTTCCCACTGATATTAGTATGGAAATACATTTTCAGTTGTCTGTGTAAAAACTATTATGGTGTTCCGTAGTATGAATTTCTTGAGAAATAAAATATATTACATCCTTTTTAGTATTTATATACTAAGAAATATTTTTATTTACCCCATCATAGACATTTCAGATAACCTTTTCATTTCTTCAGAAATCATTTCTCAAAGTATTTCATCATTCCTAGTAATTATATGTCATCAACATAAAAATGAACATGAGCAATTATTCATGACTTTTTTTTAATGGATTTATTTTTATCCACTGTTCCATTCATAAATATCATCTTCTTTAAGCATGTATCTAATTTTTAATATCATCCCCATAGAGATTTTTTTACTCATACAAGTCCTTATTCAAAATGAACAGATAACTTACATCTTTCCAAACATCAAATCCACATGGTTTTTCAATGTAAACATCCTAATCAAGACCACCACTCAATAATTCAGATTTAACATCCTTTTAAAAAAACTATTATCTTCATTGTGTAACAATAGTAATAAATATTATAATTGTTTCCAACCATTCAACTGAATAAAATATTTCATCAAACTCAATACCTTCAATTTGTTAATACCCTGTGCACACTAAGGTTTCATTGTTTCTTATCACATCACCTTCTTTATTTAGCTTGCTCTATAGAACCCACATTCGTCCAATAATGTTTTCATTTTCTTGCTTGGGTATGAGTTCCTATGTATTGTTATTTTAAATCTAATTCAACTCTTCATTCATATCCTAAAAAAATCATGTGTAATAAAAATCTTCTTTTACATCATTCGACTCATCTTTTAAAAATAATGAAGTATGTTTAATGAAATAAGATGTTCTTCTTATTTGAACCTTCCGATCATGATAACCAATAATATTTTAATATTCTACTTATTTCCTCATCCTAGGATAATATTATTTAGTTTCTTCATCATCACTAGAAATAGATGAGTCTTTTTTATTCTTTTTAAGTAAGAATACAATTTTCTGTGTCTTTATCTAAATTGTTTTCCCTATCTTTTCCAATATCCTTGTCTAGATGAGTATGTCTATATTTCCAAAACGTTTCAATTACATTCACATCAACTGAATCAATAATTTTTTTTCATTAATGATAAATATATATCCTATTCCTTCCAAAACATATCCAAGAAAAATTCAATCTTCACCTTTCTTCACAAACATTCCAATGATTCCACCTTCCCATTTGGTAATACATGGACTCTACAAAACTCTTAAGTGTATCAAAATAGGAATTTACCTCTAAAATTATTTATATGGAGACACATTCGAGTCAATGATGTGGAAATATCAATATTTAATATAAACAACAGTACACATTTCATACCTAAAAAATTAATGAGAAATTCCATGTTCAAGTAACATGGTTCATCCCATTTCCACCAAACATCGATTCATTCATTCAGTAACCCCATTTTTATGAGGAGGGTATGGGGAATGATACTCGTGTTAAATTACATGGTTCTCATGATATATTTCAAATTCATCACTTATGTATGAACCACTATTTTCAGTTCTCAAATTCGTCATATGATACACACATTCCTTTTTCATATTTACTTCTTAAGCTCTAAAACATTTTCAATGAATATCATATATGTCTCATATACATAACAAAAGTAATGTGACTAAAATAATTGATGATAGAGATGACATAATTTTCTCCATTTTTTGACTATTCTATCATTGGCCCACATTATCTCAATAAATCAAAACTAGAGGTCATCTTGAACAAATCTAGTCCTTTTTATGTACAGTGTTTGAATCATTCCTTTATGAAAAATAGTGAAACAAAAATCAATTCTTCTTAGAAATTCAGGAATGTATCAGAAACTATTTTTCAAAAAACTTACTCATGTTTCTTTGACCCACATGACCCTTCTAATTATGTCGCAATTGATACTCATCCACCACACACATGTTACAATAGTTTCATATTTCACCAACTTTAAACACGTTTCCCTTTTTACATCATTGGCCACTTGTAAAAATATTTATATATCCCCCACATTCCAAAAAAAGATCTATCTTTTATGAAGATAAATTTATTCCATTCATCAAAAAATGTAAAACCCTTATAATACCGTGTTTTGTCCCATCAATATACACAGTTTTTATGGATTTTATCTTTCTTCTAATGACAGTTGATCCAAAACAATTGATTATCTTGGATTTATCATTGTCAAATTTCATTGTCCCTTCTCCAAAATCATTAAAATTCTTCATTAATTTAAATTATCCATTCATATGATAGGAAACACACTATAAAGGATCCATGTCGTTATCCATTTATATCTTTCAATGCGGTTTCAATAACAAGATATTTTTATTCTTCCTTTTATTTCTTTATCTTCTATATCTAATATTTGTTGAGAATATTTTTTTATATTGACAATGCATCTAGGCATAATTTTTAAATAATTCAAGGTTTTTCACATATTTCACAAATATTTTCTAGGTATTGGAATCTATTTTTAATATTCACTCTAACATTATCATGTTTCTTCAATGAAATATTCATACACAACTTCTTTCGAGGTAATTATCTCCCCATAAAACCTTACCTTTCATTATATGTGGAAAACTAGTATTGTTATTGGAAAAACCTACCCATATTTTTGTATGTTATAATTGAACACAATACCACTAATATCCACAAAATGAGTATTTTCCTCTAAAACCTCCATAATAGCCTGAATTATGAATACATTTCTCATTCACATTCTTCTCTTTCTTATCTAAGCCACAAAAACATTATATTATAAATCAAAGTATTCCTTTTATTTCTTCATTTATTAGAACTAGATTTATTTAAAACATTCTTGAATTTAGATTGTTTCAAACCGTTTTAAGACTGATAGATCTTTGAGACTTTTGGATTCCCAACATTGCTGGTCTTGTCTAAATAAATCAATTTACCATATTTCTTCTTTTTAGAAACAATTACATCATTATATTCAACCTTTGAAGATATATTTTATAGATTCTTCTCAGGTTCCACCTTTTTATAACATTCAGTATCATCAGATATAGAGTTCTTAAAACATGTATTTCGTTGTTCATCTTTGGAATGTTTTTGTTTGAGAAGTTGAACTCCCCTTCTTCTTCCTATAACTTTACCTCCAGATACTCATTAGTATTCTTTACTTCATCAATATATTTTTTTAAACTATCAATAGCTTTTACCAACCTTTCTTCTCATATGGAATACTTTCTTGATTATTTCAAAAATATTAATCATCTTATAACATCTTGTTTTTTCTTATCAAGTATACTAATATATTTTTTGACAATCTTCTAAATCTCTTCTCAAATGATACTCAAGATGAGTTTCTTGTCCTTCGTAACTATTGTATCTAAACTGATCATCATTCACTATTATAATGACGTTATATTCAATACCTAACTAAATATTTTTTTCCAATTCAATACAACTATCTTCTTTATCTTCATCTTTAGACAAGAATTGTATTAATATGTTATTGAGGAATTCTTAATCATTCCCTCTGGTGTATAATTTTCGTTTACATACATGTTTCTTCCATGAAGATGATGGATTATTTTTTTAATTATCACTATCCAATTTATTATTTCTTTGTGGAAAAATTGCCACAAAATTCCCAATGTCTTCACATTAAAAAAATTTCGAGGGAATATTTCCATTATATTTTTAGGTACCTATTTTAACATTTTTTTAAAATTGGGATAAAATTTCTTACATTTTTTTACATACCACATTTTAAAAATCATATTCATCAACTTCATATTCAAATAATAATGTCATTATACTTTTCAATATTTGTATCCTTGAAATAAATGTCTCTATCATCCTTTTTATTTTCTTCATTTATTTCTCCCTTATCATTTCAAGTATAATGATATTACTATGAAAATAATCATGAGATAATGTTTCCGGATTTTTGTCTTCCAATGAATAAACTTTTTCATCAACTTTTTTGGAAGGATTCTCAAAATAATTTGAACAATTGTAGAATCATCTATCATTTGACCAAGAAAACCTATAGTAGTAATGAAGTCATTTACTCTTGTAAAGGAGTCCTTAGCATATTCATACTCACCCATTTTCATGTATTCATGAATTAACACATATATTTGATTTTTTTACATCATTAATTTTGTCTTGAATACATATATATATATATTTCAATTTATCCCATATACCATTAGATTTATAATCTCCTTTTACCCTTTGGAAATAACTTTCATAAAGTGATGATTATATGGAATTTTTATCCCTTACATCATTCTTAGGATTCTTATTATCAACATATGTGAGAGGTGATTTCAAATCAATAGGCGGAAACCAATATTTTGCATCTTTAAGAACATCATATTCAATATAAATAATATAAAGCAACATTCTGTCTTTCCATATATGAAAAGTATTTCAATCAAAGACAGAAATACATTTACTATTTATACAATTCATATTATCCATTAAGAATGAGTAAGTGAAGAAAACCTTTACCTCTAATACCAATTGTAAGTTACTAGTCAAGATAATTGTATCAGTAAGAGGGGGGAATAGGTAATACTTTTTCTTTTATTTTTACATGTAATTGAAACAAATTTTATCTCCAGTAAAAGATTCTAATCACCACTGAAAGCAATTCAAACACACATCCATAATAACACAAGTATTTACAAGGTTCATTATTTAAAATGAATCACTACATCCTTTTAATGGTTTGCAGTAAATAGAATAACAAACAATGCACTAGAAAATAGTCCTTCGATAACAAAGATTAGGATATTTCATTTCACCAGTGTATTAATTTGACGAAAATCTAAAAGTAAGTATGAACTCTCTTAACATAAATAGGTTAATAAAATGTTTATATAAAGACTCATATTTTAGGTGATTCTTTTAAATTTTAAAAATTCATTGCTTTAAAATAATTCTTTACCTTATTACCCTGAATATGGTATGAACTTCCTTTACTATTTAGAGAAAAAATTTTGTCTGATTTTCCCAGTACATTTTTTCCCATTCAAATTCCTACGAGAAAAATTCACTCCAATATAATTCATCTCAATACAATTCATTCAAATAAATATTTCTGAGTATAATTATTCCCAATATTGTTGCTTAATTGGAAAAGATATAGCACCTCCATTTTATGATTGTGACAAATAAGAACATGTTATTCCACAATCTAGAAATCCCAAATACGGATATCATGATCCAGTAATCTAGTAGGATTTGATGATTAGCTGAATAAAAATGATAATAATTTTATATTAGTTATCGGAATATGATTAACGTTGTATATGATAATCATATGAATAAAATTTTGTGATCTTGTCTCTTCTATATTCAATTCTTCATCATAACTTCGTCAACAAAGTAATAGTATGAAAACATCTAATTTTCTCTAAAAATTTCACCTTTCTCAATATTCTGTTGTGAAATTTACATCCATCATTTTAAAAGATATATGTAATTTTTAAATTTTTTTAGTGACTCATAAGAGGTTTTAGAACAAATAAAAAATTGTGCATGAAAAAAATTAAGCAAAACTCAATTTCCCCTTAAATTTCGAGTGCATTTTTGACATTGTCAATACTTATAAAATCCTCCCAATTATTCTATAAATATCATATCTTCTTCAAAGTTTCATTTCAATCACCGGTATGATTCCAATTTATGAGTATCATATTTCTATTCTATTTCTTCAAAACAATGCTATGTATTAATTAAATTTATAGATTTATAATGAAATAGATACTATTATGAATGATGAATACTATAATTATTTTGAATTCCAGTACCCCCTTGATGGCACATTCCGAAAACTTCACCATATCATCTATTAACCAACATTTAATTCATTACCTATTCTCTTAAACCACAATCAAATTCACATGATAATAAAAAACTAATTCAACTCTTGACACACATAATGAAGATGTATGAAAGAAAATTAGAGTTGTTCTATCTATTCCATCAGTAAATCATTCAACCATATCAAATGGTTGACTACATTATTGATCAATATTTGTACTTATGATTTTCATCAGCTACGTATCAATTAATTTTTCATTGGACCTTATTGAAAATAATTTCTCATGACTATGATGAAATTCATAATACAATGGATAAGTTTAATTTTCTTTCAAATTTAGAAACATGCTTTCTTTCCAACTCATCTTCAGTATGATTGTTCTGAGTATGATCATTCTGAGTATGATTTTACTGGATATGATAATCTTGATAACAAAAGTCCAAATTATGATCTTCTTAATTATTATTGTCCTTGATTTGATCATTCCATTTAAAATCATTTAGATTATGATTAGCCTGGATATGATCATTTTTGGTATGATTCCTCTTCGATTGGTAATTTATTTTGCTTCTCTTCCACCTAGATATGATAAATATTGGTACAATTTGGAATTCCACTTTTTTATTTTCTTTCAGCATTTTTGCATCACACATTCAATAGTCAACATATAATTTATGTGAAATACAAATAAAAAAAGCATCATCTCATTTTTATCATAGTCATAGAGGCTCTGATTCTTCGTCCAATCAACTTCACCTTCTACACTGGATCAAGAGTGAATCATATTACCATTAACTTATAGAAACATACATTTTCAATGAAATCGATTATTTATTTCTATATTTATTGTGAATCCTATTACAATCAATTATTTATTAATATCTTCTCCCATTCCAAACCCATGGTGAATTATAATCTTTTGAAAACCATTGTCAGTATGATTTTCCCCAAATAAAAAGTGAGGTGATTTCATTTCGTCAAAAACATTCCATGAAAACAAAAGGACATAGTTTAAAACAATCACCTTCACTCTCAGCATGGACCTAACATTATAACTTGTAAATTGTGTTCAAGAAGGATAAAAACAAAAACCTATAAACTAGAAAATATTCCTCTGATCCATACAAAGAGAACTAATACTAGATCAATTATATAGAAAATATTCTTTATACCCATCTCAATATTATTTCATCAAACATTAAATCATAATAAAGACAACTTCTATGGAAAATAACTCATTATTTTAGTTATATAATAATGGAGTTACCTATAACATAATCTCTAGATAAAAAAAAACCTACAAATTCCCCATCCTAGCCTCAACATTGTGAATAAGATTCAAATCATACCTTATATAGATATCATATGAGATATTTAACTCTCAATCCCGAGAATCCCACTAATGAAAGGATAGAATATCATAATGGAAAGACGCCTTAATGGTCAAAGATATTAACCTTTCCTAAACCGATTTTATAAAAATCATCTAACAAATAAGATATAACTTGTTATTCCTGAGTAATAAAAGTAAGCAGTGATTATTTTTACCACACAATACCCTGAAAAATAGAGAAACATGGTTATCCATCTATGCATGAATCATACTAATGCATATACCATCCCCCACACAGTCCTTTGAATCCTTCTAAAAATATATTTTTTAATTGTTTTGTACATGGAACTATAACATTACGATTTTCATCCAATATGTATCTTTTTCATTGAACTCCAGTCCGAATTGATCCTATAAAATACCCAATTGAATATTTTCAAAATGATCCTACCATTGAAAATATTCTATAGGGGTATGTACAAAAAAATTTATGAACTCATTAATCTTTGAGAAATAAATATTTTATGGATTATTAATTAATTCATGTTCACCTATTTTACAACTTTATTCTTAATTCAAGAATATTCATACACATACATGAGCATGATTAATAACTAGGTCCAATAAGTAAAATCAATTCATCTTAAATATCTGATAAAGATGATGGTCTTTACATCAGTCCACATGGGATCCTAAAATACCATTTTCTTACTAGTCTATATTGTTCACATCACATTGTTTGACCATCTAATACTGTTTACCTATCAATAAATTTATAAAAAATAGATATTTACACTAAAATCCATCATATCACACAACCATTGACTCTAATACAACTCTGTAATGACCCCTACCTCCAAAGGTTACCCTCCTTGGCTTGAAATTAATAATGAGAGATAATTACCTAATAAATAATTCCTTAAATAGGCTTTGGGTTAGTGACTAACAAAGAGTTTATATAAATCACCCACATGGTATTCAATACCCTCTATATTGATTAAATGAGTAAGAGATTATATAAGAATCATCTAACCAACACCATTAATAACTATATATACAATCATGTAACATGGATTCCATGCCTAAACTAATATGAATAAAATTAGTATTGAATTTAAAAAAACCCCTCAAGTGATTAGAAATAAATATCAATTTGTGAACATCCCCAATGATCTTATTCCACATATGCAAATAATTAAATATTTATTAGGGCATGAAAAATAATTAATATATATATTGTTTGAGAATAACATGTATTATTAGGATGATGAACTATGAATCTTCTATTAAAAATGTGAAATAATTATATTGATTCCAAATTAATAAACAAATGAAACTAAATGAACCCCAAAATGGGTAGTTTTATATTCTTCTCCTCACTATGGATCAACCACAAAGTAATGCATAAATTTTATAAATTCCATATCATATGCATATATATTAGTAAATCAAATTACCTTAAATTAATTTCATAATATGTTTTCCTCTCTCATGGCCTAAGTATCCTTCCTTATAAAAATTCATCCATAACCCAGTCTCTCCCTAGGCTTAACATATTGAGGAATAATTAGTACCATATATCCATTTCATCATCATAGTCCCTAGTAGTACCATGGTGTATACATGGATTAGAATACATCCTGTGTCATTGAAATATAATTTGAACAATCATTTCCCCTATATGTACACTTAGGAGAATCCATTTAAAATAGGACTGGATACATGAATGCGACATACATTAATCTATTTCATCCCACACATAAATTCATAGTAAAAAATAGGGACTTAGCATACTGGGAAGGAAAACACCTATAACAAAATCCATTATTTCTTGAAAACCTCCTACATAAAAAATATGTATAATAATTGAGTGGGGTATAGAGTAAATAAATACATTCATTCCCACATTATTCTATATTTCACAAAAACCAACCACAAAAAATCCAGGTTTTTATTTCCTCACCAACATGGTGGTGAATCATATAAAATATTAAAATGTTTAGTATAACCCATACAATAAAAAATGATAAATTAAATATCCTTATACTAACCAATTTTTAAAATTTAATGAGACAACCAGATGCTACTACTAATGTCAGGATTTTAAATTAGAAAAAATGTGTAAGGGTCATATATTTTTAGACGAGATTGATATGTACTAATGTTAGTAGGTTTTCAATTTCTATTGGAATAATAATTTATATTTTATATATTCTCAATTATGTTATCATCATATTTAAAAATAATTAATAATCCATGTTCTTTTATAATATAAAATTTTCACATTTTATTATTAAACTCTCAGAAACATCCATATCTACCACATTAATGAAGATCATATAGTCTTTTGTGAAACAAATTTCATTCTTTTTGAACCAACTATAATTAAAATCACAAATTTAACAAAAAACAACCAAAAAAGAATTGCATCCCTTATAATTTATTATAATATAGAAATCCTGACCACATATATATAATTCCCACATAATTTCATATTGTATATTATATTCGACTATAATCAATATTGATTATCAATGTTTCTCAGGCTTCAAAACCATTCCACAAGAAACACCACCAAACCATTAAATGTCATAGAAACAATTAAAAGCACCAAATTTCCTATAAAATCAATATTATGATTCATATAGTACATCAAAAAACTAAAAGGCATCCCAGTTCAAAGCATTGAGGAATCCAAGCCTCTAGTAACAGAGATGGGATCATTCATCTCAAAACAATTTATGTTTATTAAATAAAAAATGTAACTCATATATTTAATTATATTGGTGATTATGAATTATTTTTTAAATGTTCAACACATATTTAGTTGATTTAAATAAAATTAATCAACTTTAAATTCTCTTGGTGTAAAATTCATCATGAAATCTTTTTACAAATAATAGTAATCAAGCATACAATGAATAACTAAAATTTTATTACAATTAATATATTTATTATGTGATTCCATTTAGAAAAATTGAATATACTAAAAAATAAGATAGTCTCACACATATAACACACTATCTAATAAAAATTTCAAGATCTCGTATCAACAAATCATATAACACATGTGATCACTGAACATTAGTCATTTATCTATGACATAAACATAATGGACATACCGCTTGAACAAAAAAAGTTTTGTGACTGATCGCGTGAACAATATGAATGTTAATCAAGGACTAAAAACATGACCAAAATGATAAAAAATGAGAACAAATAAATTACCAAAATGGCCCCCAACATGGATATAAAAAACAATCCATTATATTATATTTATTTCTTATGGAATAAACATGAATTATTTGATCACCTTCATTAAACGCAACCTCATATTTAAATGAACATATGATATTTTATTCCAATAAAACCATGTATTTGGATTAGTGGGTATAACTAGTATTTACCACATTTTAAAATAAATACTTATAAAAATCCCAAATTTATATTTTTTTCATTAATTTTTATGAAATAAACATCAACTATAAATAAAATAATAAAAAAATTAATATTGATTTTTCCAAAGAAATTATATTTTATATATTATGAATTATTATATATAAACTATATATTTTTCACTATTATTGGAATGTATTTATATTTTTTTGATAAAAATATGCACATTATTTATATGAAGTTTTATAACAATGACAAAATCATTTAAAGTTAAAAATTATATTGTTTATAACACTTTTCTAATTTGTGTAATGTGATTTATATCATTATAAATGTAATAACTAATTATTTATTAATATTTGTAAATAAATTTATAAATTATATATATTGAATAATTTATTTTATCATCTATTTGATCATTTTTAGTTTTCATGCAGTGAATGTAAATTCAATTTTATTCTAATGATTTCATTTTTCTAAAAATTTGTTTTTGTGCCATATCACATTATTATTTTAAATTTAATTTCGTAAAATTATAAAATATTATTTTTTTTGTAAAATTATATCATTATTTGGAATTATTATGTATAATTTCATTTTTTTTATTTAAATTAATTTTAATATCATTAATAAACTGTTAACCTCGTTAAATAGAAAAATTATTTATAGAGGGGATAATTTAAATGGTATGGGTCTAAAATTCAATTATAATTCTATAATTCTTATTATTTGATGATATGTAGAAAGAATTATTTTTTTCATAAAATCCTCATCTGTTTGGAAGAATTTTACTTCAAAAATACATTAATTATATTTTAATATTTTATTTAATTCTTTGTGTGTCATCACACTTAATTAAAAAAGGGAACCTCCTATCCTCATTTATTGATGAATTTTGAGTCTTATTTATATTTAAATACTATACATAATTCCTTATTATCTTCAATACCATCATTCTATAGATAATTTTATTATTTAATGAATAGTATTTAACACCGTAAGGTGTATGGAAAAGGAGGTATATTTAAGAAGACATATAAATCATAATGAATATCATTAAATATTATTTCTTATTACACCTTTCCAGAATCAATTCAAAAAATCATAATATTATGAAAAAAATATCACAAATATACTGAAATTTTATAATGATAATTTGCCATCATTTTATGCCTCTTTTCCATCAAATCACTAATGATATTATCGCTCAATATGTTCATTGTACTATCGCCGAAAAAATATATTACTAATTTTCAATCACCATATTTCATAATTTGTTATTCGGAATTATTTTTTTATATATATTATTTTTATGAAAAAACTATGAATCCACAATGACATAATATTATTTATCCTTTATTCTTTCGATTCGATTGAAAATGAAAATATCATGTATTCATGTATGTTGACTACCGTCACTAAGAATGGTGTAATTATTTTTTCTATATTTAAATTCATTAAAAGGTTATAAATATTTTTATAATTAATATATATAAATTATTTATCATTGTTATATATTTGGATATGATGTAATTTTAGTGAATTTATATGCTAAATAACTGCTGAATTGAAAAATTCATGAACAAAATAAAAAAATTATCATCATGAACGATATATTTTTATAAATATTTATTAATACCTAGGTGTGGAATTGTAATATGTTTAACCTATATGTATTTATATAGACTAATATGATTTCAATATATAATAAAAATAAAAATAAATAAATTTTATATGTGGATAGAGTACTTAGAAAGCAACATGATTTAGGTAAGGTTTTCAATTAAAAGCCTATTTTTTACGGAGATTGTTTATGAATAAATTAAAGATATTTATATTATATTTTATATCTCTTTCAACTTCATATTATTTTATATTAAATTTTTTATTTTTTATATATTCAATAAATTCAATTTATTTTCCTCTCAACATCTACCTAAAAGATCAAAATAATGTTTCTATGGAAAATTGACATTGTTTATCTTTTTTATCAAGATATTTTTTCTTTCCTGTTTATATTTTATAAAAAATGATTTAATGAATAAAATTAAAATTCAACAAAAATGGATTAAAAACAAAACCATTTTGAATATATATATATAAAGGATCAATGAGATATTTTTTTCTTTTTTTAGACAGGGTACTTTTTGAAAAAAGGATTGAATGAAATCATTAATTTAACATATACCCATGAATGACCTTTCCCTCTCTCATGACTAAACTTTTCATTTACATGTGAATTTCAATATTCTATAATATCATTTCAAACAATATGTTTTCGATAATATTTTAAAAATATTTAGATTTTATGTAAGTAATTTCAATAAGGATAGGGTACATTCCTCATGCAATAAAATAGATCCACCTAAAATTAATTTTATTCTATAATAACATACTTTTATTTTATAGATGCATCACTATTGATGTGATCCTTTGATATAATCATTTTTAATTCTTTATACATATTATGGTTTCGATGGTTAAATAATAATGAAACCTATTTTATCATTCATGGATTATGTTATGATGGAATGATAAATATTTTCATGATATTGGGGTGTACATATGAAAATATCATTTTTATGTGAAGTTTTGATCCATTATATCCATCCAATTATCTAAGTAATTATTAAACATTTATAATCATAGTTGGTATTTGGGAGTTTCTTCAAAGATTAAAATATGGTACATGGGATGTTATCTAAATCCCAACACATAAAAAGAAATTATTATCTGAAGCTTCACATGTGATTAATTTAATAGCATTTACTATTGTCATAATATATCATGGATTATAAATATTCCACACCATAATTAATTCTTTTATTACAAGATATTATTCCATTGTTATTCCCACTTGGATCTTGTTTTTTGATTCCTTAATTAATCACGTCTTATGAAAAATGATACATTATTCAATGACTCATTATTATGTTCTATGAATGCTTGTACATGGATTTAAAATTTTAGATTCATGTTATCATACCTTTATTTTCTTGTTACAATTAAATGATAATTAATATATCCATTTTTTACCCTTATTAAGAATATGAGATCACCATTTATTATACATTAATTTAATATGTATATAATGAAATGTTTTGAATATTATATGTCTAAAAATGTTTTTAGTAATGAAAAATTAGTTGAAGTTGATTTAGATCATATATGAACTAGTTTTTTATTTATATACCAGACCATATGGAGATTACTGAGTGCGGGAAGGATGAATCAATGATAAAATTTTATTTTTCATATTATTTATTTTTAATTAAACATCTATGGAATGTTAAAGCCTCAATAAAATATTCTTTCATCTCTCATCCTTAAATCAAATCATGTAGTAAATAAAATGTCACATAACTCATTACATTAAAATGTTCAAAACAAAGAGATATTATTTTTCTTGTTAGTTATTCCCCTAAATCTGATTATCCATTTTATTAGATGGTTATTTTAAAAAATAATTGGTTATACCCCCCTACCCTATTAAAATTTCATGATACCCCCATCTCCATTAAACCTTCACATGTTGGTTATAACACACAAATGAACCAGACCGTTAATGAATCACATTTTAGAGCCTCTTTAGAAACAGCTTCTACCCCCAAGATACAAGATCCCTCTTCTCTTTAGTCTTGACCCATTATATATTGATCAATTGATCTTCCTCCATGTGTTATCTAAATCAGACATTATTTTGTGCACATTAAAAATAATTCATTCTTACTGGTCCTTCTCATGCTAGTTAACTCATCCGAATATAATCTATTTACTTAGTAAAACAACGTGCGGGCTATTCTTCTATCTAATTATATTTCATACCCAATATAATTTTGTTCTACAAAAAAATTTATCAGGACCTCTAGAATATAATGTAATTATTTTAAAACATTTCTTATCACCTTCATGATCATATTTATACACAAAACAATATTGTGCTTTGGATATTTATTATTCCATTATTAAAAATAATCATTAATTTTTCTTTTTAAATCATTAATTTAAATCCTATTTTAAATGTGTTCATTAATAACCACATTCCTTATTCCATTAAAGATTAATACCCAAATAATGTGTGTATTATATTTCTTTCTAACTAATAGGCCAAAGACAATCAGAATTATTTTATACATTATGAAATATAAATACTCAATAACATGTAGATATTATATTTCTAAACATAAATACCCAAAAATTGGGGGTGTTACATTCAGGATTAAATGCAGCAATTCATATATGCACAAAAAAATAAAAATTTTATTCTTTTATATAGGAAGTGAGGCATTCTTAATCACTATGTAGATAAGTGAACTCAAACAACATACCACTTCCTCAAGAATGTATATTCATGAACCAAAAATGATGAAATTATATATCAAAAATGCTTTATCCACATGCTTAACAGACATCCTAAATCATAATTGTTTATTTAATAGTCTACAATAATATTTCATAAATGTCTCATACCAAGTAATATTCTTCATGTGTTATTTCCAAATATATTAAAGTTAATATTCATTCAAAGTACGCATGAATAGTAGCTCATCTAATTTATTAATGTGGTATTTTTATAACATGGGTAACAAATTCCAATATACATAGAAGGGGTTATATATTATTCTTAAATTGATGTAAATTAGTGTAGCTATATGAATTTATTATTTTGATCAATTAAAGTTAATTTAAATATAAAATTTAGTTTATCTATTAGGTCAGAGATATCAGAAATTCATGATAGATGAGATTCTCTATTCATGTGGGGAAGTACATGAATATCATGGGTGGAATGTTCAATAGAAACAAGTTGATATCAAAAGGGTATCATGGAAATTGGATGGATTCATGTATGTTTCATCAAGAGTTTAATAGAACATCAATGGAGTAATTAAAAAATATTGTAGATGCCTTCAAATTTCGTAGGAGAAAGGATATATAGATCCCCCGATTGGAGAAAAAATATTATATATATCTTTTGTATTTGAAATGTATGTATATTTATTACAAAGAGAATTATATGTTCTTCCTATATACCACATTGATTGAAAGAATGGTTCATACAGCTCTTGATTACTAATTTTTGACCATAAACACTTCAGATAAAATTACTGAGATCCTCTCCCATACCCAGAGGCATTGACCCATAGCATCTCTTTGTACGTTCATTACAAACCGCATAGTGGTTCCACCAATGCACCATTGCAATCTATTTGGGTATTCCCTTATATAATCATTATTCATGGGTGTACCCCTCTTTTACATATAATATTACTATGTAAGTCTCTCCTATAGGGTATAACTTTGGGTCCCAAAAGTGTGGTTGAGGGCTAGCCTTAGTGGCTCAAATGGGTTGGAATGCATTTTTATATAATCCTCATGTAGTTATTTCAATTATTTTATTATTGTAGATTATAACAAAATGCCAAAATTCCCACCACTTTATTATTATATCCTCTTACTCCTCACTAATTCATCATGTAAAATATTAATAAATCTTTCCTAGACTTATATAAAATCCTCATGCAATAAAAAAATTATGGTCTTCACATATTTCATCATGAAAAATAAAAAAATCCTTATTCATAGAAACCTTATTTACTCTTCTTCACATCATGAATATAATCATTTTCATGGCCATAAACATTTTTAATTGAACTTTTTCTCTTATGAACATGTATTTGATATTTAATTATAATTATAAAAAGTCAAAACTTTTAAATAACAAGAATTGTAGTTAGAGCATGGAATCCAATGCCTAATTATGAATCTATAATAATTCCCCTACAATCACCACTTTATTCATAAATTTTATGATTGAAGAAAATGTAACACAGTGTAATAGATCTCCCACACTGTATTTTTTTCAATATCAACACATATAATACAATATAATATGTAGTGAAATCCTCCTCCCAAATATTGATAATTAAATTCAACGAATTAGTGGGGTATTTTTTCAAATATTTTTTTCAAAATTATTTTCTTGTCCCATGTACTAATATTTATGAATCACATATAATAGAGGAATGATCTTACGTTATTCTATTAGAAAATATCTTTTATTTATTCATCACTATGTATACATGGGATATCTTGGTAGAAAACATTAGAGATATAACCAAGGGTGTCTAAGATATATATAAATTACCAATGGTGTAAAATAATTATTATTAAATATCATTTATTCATTTAGGGGTTATTAATAATCATATTTTTTAATGAAATGATAAATCATACCCATAATTTTCTAAACACATTAAAATGATAGTGTGAAAAAGATTTATCTACAAATTTTTTCAAATTATAGTTTATAAATAACTACCCCTTTATTGATAATATTAAAAAACAAGAATGAGGGGTAAAATTTAGATTTGGGTACATTAATTTCTAATATCATTAATATTTTTAGAATATATATAATATTTGTGTAGTAAATATTTGATAGCTTTATCTCAATAATTACTACCCTCGGGGGATGAATCTTTTTATTTAATTTCACAGAATTTATTGGACACCTGGATGTAAAATAAACTCATCATTTTTAGAAAATAAATCCTCAAATAACTCCTCTCATTCCTTATATTGTTTGTTCTGAAAACATAAAATAATACAGAATTGCGATCTCCCAATTTATTTATTAAAAATATGATTCCAAATCAGATATTCCCCTAAATATAGGCCATTCATTCTTGATATTCTATTTCATCTCAGAATCTTCATATAAACTCCCAATATTATTATGTTGATGCATATTCCCTTTGGTAATATAGGGAATATATCATTGAATTTTTCTCATTCATTTCTATGATTAGGGAGCTTATCGACTTAAACACCATAAATAGTCATTCAATATTTCAATTATTGATTGATAATTAATTTGAATACATGGTCACTAAATTCTTTTTTTGATAATATTTCCTCACATGTTTAACATTTATCGATGTGGATTGATGCATTATTATAGAGAGTGACATGTTATACCAGCATAAAAAAATTTATTAACAAACACTCAACAACTATAGAAGTAACCTATAAACATTAATTCAATAAAATTATACTAATTATACCCTCCAGATTATTGATTATTTTTTTAACATATTGTGTTTGTTTTTATTTAAGAGGAAACACTCAGATAGAATTAGTCAAGTCCTTCTATGTAGAATAAATATTCTCATTTTTTCCATTAAATCTAGCAATATTAATTAAATTATAATAGGTATGCATTATCAGAAATAAAAAATGTAGATTTATATTTATTTGTTAAAAAATCAGCATTTTTCAATAGACCCTTATCATCAGTATCTTTCGATGATTCACCTTTATGATAAATAGCTTTGGTGTAGTCTTATTTCTTCATTATCAACACATTTTTATTTAAAAGTTACACTTATTATTCCTAAATTAATTCATACACATTCTCATAAATCCTTACAGAAAAATCCTTCACTATTTCCCCAAATTTATCCAACGTCAATTTTTTTTTGTTATCACAAAAAAGTGATCATAATTTCTTTAAATGACCCACATTACTATATAGTTCTTCATCAACAATTTTCTTCTCTACCTCGAACTCAATAATCATGATCTTATTCACCTATGTTTATTAAGATATATCTCATCATTCATAACATGTTCATTATTATTGAAAGCTATATTTTTAATTTTATTCTTCAACCCTTTCCTTTCCTTCTTGAGTCATATATCTATCACATGTTTATATTCAATATTTCTTTTTAATATCAATTGTAGTTCATATATCACAACCCCTTCATCATCATCAAATTTGTCACTAGATTTTTTATATTTTCCCATAAGATTCATAAAATTCTTATAAGATATTTCATATTCTAATTAAAGACATGTTGATGGAAAATCAATCATTTTTATTCTCATTATATTTTTCTTCTTTGAATTAAACAATTTCTTATATTTCTTCCACTTCTTTTTTTGGGGCTTCTTAACATTTTCATATGATTTGGTGTATTAAAAATTATTCTTTGGATTGTCAATAGAATAATGTGCACTAATTTTAAATATTCAACATTTGATTCATTTATGCAATTATCATTCCATGTACACCTATAAAACATTCTTAAAAATAATGAAACAATTTTATTGAATTATTTTACACCTACCTCATCCTTAGAATCAGTTGATTTTGGTTATTCATTGATTATAATTTTACCTCTTATTATGGCTTCAATTTTTATATAATTTCTTTCCCTAATTTTGAATTTTAAGACCTTTCTCATTAAAATTTGTATGAAAATTTTATAAACCTAATAGAATGATTGATATTGGATTCTTTTATGTGAAAACCATTATATACCATATATCATGAATATTTAACATCAACTTTCTCACAATGGTCGAGTCATCTGACTTCTCACAAAATCAAATGAGGTTACTAACAATATCATTTACTATTTTAATATAGTCATAAAAAGATTAATTATAACTTATTTTTAAATCTTTAAACATGATTCTCCAAAATTTCAACATTTATTATTTGAAATTATAATTTTCTTTATATGAACATCTATGTTTGTCCCTTATAATTATATTAGTTTGAATACCCATAAAATTATTATATACATTTTCTAATAGACCCTTCTGGTTTTCATTATAACCATTCACTTCCATCTCTATGTTCATTATATATATATATAAATAATATAATTATTCACATAATTTATTGTAAATCCCACTTCAACTGCATCTCTTACTTCAAACCCAAATGATATGAGACTTTATATCAACCAATTCTTCCATCCAAAATATTTCTCAAGAACAAAATTGAAGCACCCCTATTTTTAAATGAATTCATGTTCTCCATTCCCAATAATATGTTTGGATCATTTATATGTTAGCATTCATTTAATACCACTTGTTGATCTAGGTAAGTGCGAGATCACTGAGATGGGTTGAGATGAATCTGTGATCCCTTTTTCGATTTACAATTTTAGTCTTTTCAATTAAAACTATGTAGTTAATTAAATATTTGGTCCAATTTTTTTTGTATATCATCCGTAAATCAAGTAGTTTTATAATAAAAATTCATTAAACATAAAAAAATTATGGTTTGGAACAAACACTATTTTTTTGGGATCCCCCCACACATCAAGGATTATACACTATATGATAAGGTGAATACAAATTCTAATTTATTATACCCCAACCCCAATTAAAATATGGTTATACCCCAATATATAATTCAACTTTAATATTAGGCTATTCTCTAAAACTACACCATGCATTTACACTACCACTTCCTCAAGCCTCTTCAACAAATAGTTATACCACAAATATACATGATCCTTCTTCTATTAAATCATTATCTATTATAGGATAAACCATTGATTTTCATCCATGAACTTGTGTAGAGACCCGAAACCTGACGTACATGGACATTACATTACATTTGCGGAATACTTAGTACATAACAAAAACACACACACAAGGATCGTAATAGTTTAGTGTCTTTGGAAACTCGGAACGTAATCTTCTAATCGTGGTGAAAGATCTTCAACATCTCCTATAAAGATCTTCCTTTTTTTTTACCTAAAACCTTTCTTTATATCCTGGGGAAAAGAAAACATAAAAGGGTGAGCTCAAATGCTCAGTAAGGGTAAACGAAATAAATATCAATCACATCATATACATAAGCCCATAACTTTTGGAAATCTTAACCTGCAAAAGAGATCATAATTCCATAACATGGGGTAAATCATGGCAGTGAAATGTAATCACAATAATCATAACCTAAAACATGAATCTTTGTGGCATTCACACATAATCATAGAGAATAATTTCTTGTTAGTCAAGACTCATTGCCAAGACTATCTTAGTGGACAAAGTCCCTTTCTGAATCGAGTAACCCTCGTTTTAGTCCTGTTTCACTGAACCGGTATAACCTACCGTTCCAGCCCTGTCTATCTCATGAGATATAAAATCTTTACCCAATGCATTGGAGGGAGATATAGGTCCCACCCATCTCATAATGATACCATTATTATGTGTGCCACAAAATCATAAACCATACATCATAGCGTAACACATGTAACAAAAATGGGATTCTTGAAACATCATGACATCATAAATCAATTCATATAAGATAAAGGAATTCATAAAAATAATTCCATCACAACATGATCAAATCAATTTAATAATTGGGATAAAAACAGAACCCTTTATTATCTTAGATGGAAAATAATTTTGATAAAACACTTGAACTCCATTCTTGAGGAAAATATCCTTTCTTCTTCAAAAACATTTTTCCTTTCATAACATGTCATACAACTTTAAAATAAAAGAAGTTGATTAAAAATAAACTTGAAAACTTGTAAAGGAAGTTTCTTGGAAATAATGTTTTAAAAATTCATTCATGCCGTATAAGTTAAAAAAACATTCTTCGTACTTTTGTCGGAAAAGTCATAAAGTACCTCGTACGAAAAACGACAAAAGATTCCTTTCATATCTTTTACAAAAAACATACCAAAGGGTAAAATTGGATATAAAATATTGTAGAAGGATGGAAATAATATTACATATTGATGAAACATGGATGTGGATGATAAAATACACCCCAGTAAATACTTACGAATAAAAAATCTCGGATAAAAATGAGATTGTGATATTTCCCTTACCTTATGTCCGACTTGTTTTGTAAGTGTCCGAACCTCCTCTTCTTTGAAGCGCCTCTTTGAGACCTCATCTTAGGGCACTAAAATTGGTCTTCGAGGAATACCAGAACCTCTAGGATGTTTCTAGGGAAGTGGAAAAGAGTTTTGGGCAGGGGTTGGCCGAGATTGAGTGCTCAAATTGGTTTGAGGAGGAGGGAGAGGAGGTGTCCTTTTATAGGGGAGGAGAGGGGCACCTTAGAAATATCTCAAAATATTATTTTATATTAAAGTCAAAATCGGTTTATAATGGTTCCAAAGGGTCTTATTTCGAAGCTAAAGTGGGGAAGGGTCGAAATCCTATCAACCAATAAGATTTAGACAAGTTAAGGGTATTATTTTAACCTTATCAATTCGATTAAACTCTAAGTTAAATAATTTAACTTTTACCATGTCTTTTTGTTTTCTTTCACTATATGGTTAATACACTTACTATAACATGCCAAACGAATCCTAAATTGTTTATTATTAATATATATATCCTTATCTAAGTCATTTGGCCGAACCTTAGATTTTTAGGAATAAAATAACAATTAATAATATAATATTTGATTTAAAAACTACTTTGTGTCAATTTTGACACTATTTGATATATGATTTTTGTGAAAGTCATAACAAAATTATATGTTCGAACCAAGTTGATTAAATCAACACTAATATATCATAGTAACTTTAGAAAATTAGTGGAATTCATAAAAAGGCTTAAATTACATTTATTTTGGTATTTATATTATCAATTATGTCAATATTTCATTATTAAGATAATTACTGCATCATCTTTGTGTCATATATAAATTAACTTATTTGATGTCTAAAAATTACAAATAAAATACCATCATGTAGGAAATCTTTTTATCTTTCTAATGAATATTTACAGTCGAATTTATCTTATGTATAACCACATATTAAAAATGATTTACTTATTAAACTTTGATTTTAACTATTTTAACCCTTCTTTAAATAAATTAATAATAAATGTCCTAATCTAATCCAAGTGGGCCTAAATGGTCATATTTTATTCCTAAGTTTGTTTTTGGTCGAATTACACTTGTCCAATAGAATTAGGACATGTGTTAGGGTAATATTAATATCATATTTACCCTTAGTTACCCTATTTACTATTAACCGCTGTAAACAATAGTAAAAAGTTACTATTCACCAAAAAATTATTTTTATCTCATTGAACCACATTTTACTCACTGATATCAACCGTGTCTGTCGGATTTTTGAAATTCCATTCACAGAAGCGGTAAAATTATGTTTTATGCGAAATTCAGTTTTTTTACCTACCACTTAGTGGTTTCACTATTCATCAAAAATTGAAAGTTTTCAGAAAATACAAAATTTCACCCTAGGCTAATTTCGAAATTCCGGATCCAAAAATGAAGTCCATTTTGAAAAATAAAATTTATAAAATTTCAAAAAGTGGTTATTACTATTCATAACGGCTAGTTTTAATAATATTTTAATAGCATATCGTTGTTTAGTGAAACTCGGTATTGCGTACTACACACGCTATCGAGGAAGGTTGCGATTGCGTGTAATTCAAGGAAAGTCAAAGATGCGTGTTGTGCAAGATCCTTTTGGTGTAGCGTACAACACAAGATATTAATAAAATTAAAAAGAATATTTTTCATAAAATCTCGGGTTGTTACATTCTACCCCCCTTAAAATGAATTTCGCCCTCGAAATTCGTCGGGATTATAAATGGTTTACTATTCGAAAGTTTCTTCAATAGAAACCCACATCGTAAAAAGGAATACCAAAACTTGGCTTTAAAAACTAAAGTATGAAATGTAACGATTACCCCAATAAACTAATCATTGGGTTTCCACATAGGTGAAAATATGGATATGGAAGAGAAATCTAACCATCATGTTCTGATGGAGAGTGGTAGAGAACATGGCTATGGAAAATCTAGCAATCACAAAGCCATAAATTTGTGATGATCTGAGGTACAATCTGATTAATCAGATATAAGAGCACTAGGACAACATTTTTGGTTTTCAAGATCATTTCCCTAAAGTTGATGAATTAAAAGAAATACTTACATGATTTTGTTACAATCTCACTGTTGTTCGTGAATTGAACAATTTCCACTTCATATCATAAAGAAATGAAGTTGAATTTGTTATTCGTGAAGAATTAGCAGATCATGTGATAGAAGGATAGGTCATTCCATCTATTTCAAACAAAAGGTTAGAAAAAGTTATAAGTCCATCGTATAGTGATATTAATCGTATATGGTTCCAAAAATGAACTTATACTTCATATATTTTACCGCATAATAAAATAAAACTAGTTTCTACTAAACAGGGACTTCCTGTAGGCCAGTGGTAGGCGATAAAGGCCAGTCGCACTTCGGTTGTGGGTTCGATTCCCACAGCCTTGTCCGAAGCGATGGGCTGTCGCCCGTCCTGCAGGTTGTCCTTTTTCTAAAACTACATTACTATAACATCCCATCAATAATATCGAATAAAAAATACTTCTATCCTTAAACAATACTCACTTATGTCCAACATAATCCATTTCAATCTTTAGGCTTATCCATAATACTGCAGTCCACTCTCATAATATAGTGAAAACGATTACCAGAGATTTAACACCATCATCGATCCCCATATATCATAAGATATGTTTTGTTGGTCACATTCCAAACATTCAAAGTCCTTAATCATGTATTCTATTGAATACCTTAGTGAAAACATGAATGCAGTTAAAATCTAACACTTTCCACATACCAAAATCCTCAAAATAATATCACTTAGTCCTTATATCAATCATGAGCTCATGAATACTGTTAAACATTTCATTTTCTCGTTTTCCCTTCATTATGCGCATAATATCTCAATTACTTTGAATACCACATTAGACAAATACATAAATATTCCAATACTACATGATACAGCATTATTTTGGAATCCCATTACATAAACACTTAATCATTCCACCACATCATTGTCATATTCAACATTGCCAATAGAGATCGCATGTGACTTCCCTTTGTCCTTTGCCTTAAGTGGTTGCTCATGTTGATCGTCACTAACCCTTGGATTAGGGCATTTATTGTCATAATGTCCCATCTCTTTGCACTTGAAACATTGAAGTGTTGGTGGTGCGTTCTCTGCAGTGTTTTCTTTGTTCACATCATTAGAAACCCTTTTTCCATTACTTTGACACTCAGCTACTCGATGACCTTCTTTTCCACACTTAAAAAATTTTCTAGTCCCTTTAAGACAATCTCCCCCATGCTTCTTTCCACACCTTGTGCATAAGGGAACATTCATCTTCTTTTCACCATTATTTTGAGATTTCTCCTTGAACTCCATCTTTCGTTTCTTTTCAAAACCATGAGATGGATATGTAACACCAACTTCCATTTCTACCTCGATAGCACAACGCACAATTTCTTCATAGCTACTGAAGTCTCTTATAGCTAATGCCCTTCGAAGACTTGGTTTTAATCCACTGAAAAATCGATCAACTTTACTTTCAGGTTGGATGATAATGCCAGATGCATACCTTGCAAGTCTTGTAAAATTTGCTTCGTATATACCAACAGATTCCTCATCCTTCTGCTTCAGCTCAAGAAACTCTTTTTCCATCTTTGTTCGAAGAATACAAGGGAAGTACTTACTGAAAAACAAGTTCTTGAACTCGTCCCATTCCATGGACTCAATTTCATCTCTTGGCCTCGTATTCTTGATAAGATTCCATCATTGATCAGCATCACCTTCCAAACGATACACTGCTAAGATGACTTTATCATGTTCAGAACATTGAAGAACTAAAAATATCTTTTCAGTAGTATTGATCCATTGTTCAGCAACAAGTGGATCGGAAGTCCCACTGAATGAAGGTGGACGTTGCCTCATGAAGGACTCAATAGAATATTGTTCCCTTCTCTGCTCATTTGGAAGTCCAGAATGATTCATAGCTTGGGTAAGTATAGAAATAAGATTTTGCACTCCATCTCCCATAACATTTGTTTGTTCAGGAGCGCAATCATTGCATTGTCCATTGCATTGATCAACATGGTTCTTTCGGGTTCCAGCCATCGTCTAAAACCCAAAAAGAATAGTGTGAGAGGAAAAAATCATGCTTGGGAAAACAACATAATAAAGGTGGAGTATCCTCAATATTTATCATCTTAGGTTAAATTCTATGATCGTTACCGTAGTTCTAGGACTGTATCCTACACGTATACTTATCCTTAAGGACATCCCTAGACATACCTTATAAATATATCTAGGGATCTCACTAATGTTCTCGCATCCTAGTTTCCAAAGGTTGACTAAACCTTTCCTCTGATACCAACTGTAGAGACCCGAAACCTGACGTACATGGACATTACATTACATTTGCGGAATACTTAGTACATAACAAAAACACACACACAAGGATCGTAATAGTTTAGTGTCTTTGGAAACTCGGAACGTAATCTTCTAATCGTGGTGAAAGATCTTCAACATCTCCAATAAAGATCTTCCTTTTTTTTACCTAAAACCTTTCTTTATATCCTGGGGAAAAGAAAACATAAAAAGGTGAGCTCAAATGCTCAGTAAGGGTAAACAAAATAAATATCAATCACATCATATACATAAGCACATAACTTTTGGAAATCTTAACCTGCAAAAGAGATCATAATTCCATAACATGGGGTAAATCATGGCAGTGAAATGTAATCACAATAAACATAACCTAAAACATGAATCTTTGTGGAATTCACACATAATCATAGAGAATAATTTCTTGTTAGTCAAGACTCATTGCCAAGACTATCTTAGTGGACAAAGTCCCTTTCTGAATCGAGTAACCCTCGTTTTAGTCCTGTTTCACTGAACCGGTATAACCTACCGTTCCAGCCCTGTCTATCTCATGAGATATAAAATCTTTACCCAATGCATTGGAGGGAGATATAGGTCCCACCCATCTCATAATGATACCATTATTATGTATGCCACAAAATCATAAACCATACATCATAGCGTAACACATGTAACAAAAATGGGATTCTTGAAACATCTTGACATCATAAATCAATTCATATAAGATAAAGGAATTCATAAAAATAATTCCATCACAACATGATCAAATCAATTTAATAATAGGGATAAAAACAGAACCCTTTATTATCTTAGATGGAAAATAATTTTGATAAAACACTTGAACTCCATTCTTGAGGAAAATATCCTTTCTTCTTCAAAAACATTTTTCCTTTCATAACATGTCATACAACTTTAAAATAAAAGATGTTGATTAAAAATAAACTTGAAAACTTGTTAAGGAAGTTTCTTGGAAATAATGTTTTAAAAATTCATTCATGCCGTATAAGTTAAAAAAAACATACTTCGTACTTTTGTCGGAAAAGTCATAAAGTACCTCGTACGAAAAACGACAAAAGATTCCTTTCATATCTTTTACAAAAAACTTACCGAAGGGTAAAATTGGATATAAAATATTGTAGAAGGATGGAAATAATATTACATATTGATTAAACATGGATGTGGATGATAAAATACACCCCAGTAAATACTTACGAATAAACAATCTCGGATAAAAATGAGATTGTGATATTTCCCTTACCTTATGTCTGACTTGTTTTGTAAGTGTCCGAACCTCCTCTTCTTTGAAGCGCCTCTTTGAGTCCTCCTCTTAGGGCACTAAAATTGGTCTTTGAGGAAGACCAAAACCTCTAGGATGTTTTTAGTGAAGTGGAAAAGAGATTTGGGCAGGGGTTTGCTGAGCTTGAGTGCTGAAATTGGTGTGAGGAGGAGGGAGAGGAGGTGTCCTTTTATAGGGGAGGAGAGGGGCACCTTAGGAATATCTCAAAATATTATTTTATATTAAAGTCAAAATCGTTTTA
The DNA here is from genome assembly GCA_963277665.1 of Viscum album. Classification (NCBI taxonomy): domain Eukaryota; kingdom Viridiplantae; phylum Streptophyta; class Magnoliopsida; order Santalales; family Viscaceae; genus Viscum; species Viscum album. The sequence goes on along the minus strand of OY728148.1, from coordinate 527,193,926 downwards.
TAATGGTTCCAAAGGGTCTTATTTCGAAGCTAAAGTGGGGAAGTGTCTAAATCCTATCAACCAATAAGATTTAGACAAGTTCAGGGTATTATTTTAACCTTATCAATTCGATTTAACTCTAAGTTAAATAATTTAACTTTTACCGTGTCTTTTTTTTCTTTCACTATATGGTTAATACACTTACTATAACATGCCAAACGAACCCTAAATTGTTTATTATTAATATATATATTCTTATATAAGTCATTTGGCCGAACCTTAGATTTTTAGGAATAAAATAACAATTAATAATATAATATTTGATTTAAAAACTAGTTTGTGTCAATTTTGACACTATTTGATATATGATTTTTGTGAAAGTCATAACAGAATTATATGTTTGAAAAAAGTTGATTAAATCAACACTAATATATCATAGTAACCTAGAAAATTAGTTGAATTCATAAAAAGGCTTAAATTACATTTATTTTGGTATTTATATTATCAATTATGTCAATATTTCATTAATAAGATAATTACTGCATCATCTTTGTGTCATATATAAATTAACTTATTTGATGTCTAAAAATTTCAAATAAAATACCATCATGTAGGAAATATTTTTATCTTTCTAATGAATATTTACAATCGAATTTATCTTATGTATAACCCCATATTAAAAATGATTTACTTATTAAACTTTGATTTTAACTATTTTAACCCTTCTTTAAATAAATTAATAATAAATGTCCTAATCTAATCCAAGTGGGCCTAAATGGTCATATTTTATTCCTAAGTTTGTTTTTGATCGAATTACACTTGTCCAATAGAATTAGGACATGTGTTAGGGTAATATTAATATCATATTTACCCTTAGTTACCCTATTTACTATTAACCGCGGTAAAAAATAGTAAAAAGTTACTATTCACCAAAAAATTATTTTTATCTCATTGAACCAAATTTTACTTACTGATATCAACCGTGTCTGTTGGATTTTTGAAATTCCATTCACAGAAGCGGTAAAATTATGTTTTATGAAAAATTCAGTTTTTTTACCTACCACTTAGTGGTTTCACTATTCATCAAAAATTGAAAGTTTTCAGAAAAAAACCAAAATTTCACCCTAGGCTAATTTCGATATTCCGGATCCAAAAATGAAGTCCATTTTGAAAAATAAAATTTATAAAATTTCAAAAAGTGGTTATTACTATTCATAACGGCTAGTTTTAATAATATTTTAATAGCATATCGTTGTTTAGTGAAACTCGGTATTGCGTACTACACACGCTATCGAGGAAGGTTGCGATTGCGTGTAATGCAAGGAAAGTCAAAGATGCGTGTTGTGCAAGATCCTTTTGGTGTAGCGTACAACAAAAGATATTAATAAAATTAAAAAGAATATTTTTCATAAAATCTCGGGTTGTTACAACTTGATAACGAAATATTTTTTAATACACTTCGAGAACCTTTTATTCTTTTTGGAAATGATTAATTAAGCTTGATCACATGAATACGATCTGTTATCTCAGTGAAAAAATTCACTGGGCTATGATTCCATTTGATGAATTCCAAGACCAACCCATTTTTTCATTGATTCATGAATTTATCATTGTCTCTTAATAAATCATAAATTTTTGTCACACATTTTTCAACACCTGAACAAACATATATATACACAAAAAATTCATATTCCAGGGGTCTTTATTATGACATCATTTAAAATTTTCATTAAATTTTTATTTTAAATCATTAATTTAGACTCTCTTTTAAATGTGATGATGGTTAAACATTTCTATTCATACATAAAAAATAAATACCAAAATTATGTGGGAATTTTATTTTATTCTCACTAATAATTAAATTGAAAATTTTATTATTTTACTCATTACAAAATATTAATTCCCAAAGAATCAATGGAAGTATATTTCTCATCATAATAAATAATTAATTTTGGGTATTACCTTATTCATGAAATTCATCAATTTATGAATGCATCTAAAATGCACAATGCCTTAATTCTTGTTGGTAGTAATGCTTTATTTTTCTTCATGCAGATATATAACCACCCAAATCTGACACTATAATTATTCCTAAACATTCATGCACAAAAAATACCCGAACAATATCAAAAACCTTTAATACTCACATGGTTAACAAACAACATGTTATTTCATGATATATTAAACACCTAAACATTAAATTTTACCAAAGATAAATACCCATCTAATTTATTCATATAGTATTTCTAAACAAACCTCTTCGTATCATCTTGAAAAAAATTCATGTACTCTTGCAAATCACATTTCTTCAAAAGATATATTTATTATACATATATCACATTCATGAAGAATTAGAATGTATTATTCATTCTTCAGCATTAGATGAACTAAAAATTACGGCATAAATTTTATATTTCGATCAATTATTTTGATTTTAAATCCTTCATTAATATAATCTAGGTAGTTTGCTTCATCTAAATATTAACGCAGACCATTTTCATTATTCACAAATTGATGTGAATAAATTTCATGGGTGTCATATTTTTAGACTATTCTAGATATCAAACAATTTTCATATCCATTAGATAAATAGATAGATGTTTGGAAAATATTAATGAGGCTCATAAATTGAATAATTATCAAGTGTTGTGGATTCTATATAACTTGGTAGGAGGAATATTATGAAGCACACATGATTAGAGGGATCAAATTTATCGAATCACAGATATAGGATAAGTATGTTTCCTTTTTAATAAAGTAATAATACTCTCTACCTATGTACCACATCGATCTTGGGCATGGATTCTTTGGCACTTTATTACAATATTATTTCCTCCATTATATTAGAAGTGAATACCATGGTCATTTCCTAAATCTCATAAGCACAGACCACTACCAGCTCTTTATCTTTCCATGCATCCATGTATGATGGTGTTTCTACTGCTCTTATGCACTCCATTTGGCCTTGATATATTGTGAGCGTTATATATATTTTCTTTTATATCTTCCCCATGATGGATTCATATGGATGTTTCTCCGACATGGTGGAAATTTGGTTCCCATAAAATAGTTGAGGGATAGCCTTGGTGGTTCAAATGTGATGGAGATTATTTTTATACCAGCCTTATTCAATTATTTAAATTATATTATAAGTGTAGAATATAATTTCAAGATAATAAAAAGACCCACTTCTCAACCACTAGAACTTTCTCCTCAATAATTACTCATTTAAAATATAAATACTTTTTACATGGACATGTATTACTTCCTCATGAAATAATAAAACATAAAATGGTATTCACTTATTTCATAATGAAATATACTATTTCTTCTTTATAAAAACCTCTATTGATCTTATTTACTCCATGAGAATAATCATTTCAATGGTCTTCCACTGGTTGAATGTAATATTATCTCCAAATCATATGTCTTTGACATTTAAATACAATCACTTCCATTATCAATATTTATATAATAAGGATAATTTTCCAAGAATTACATCCAATTCTATAATATGAATGTATAAAAATTATTTATGAATCGCCACTTCATCCACATATTAACTGATTGAAAATAAATGCAACATTGTATCTATGGTTTATATATCCAATTTTCTAATACACCAAACCATTACAGTTATGTAATTGTTAATAATGATATATAATGAATATTCATATATTAATATGTAATATTTATATATGTAATATTTGTGTCACCATAGTGGATATCAGATCAAGGAATAGTTATTTTTTGGAACTTTTATTAAATTTTTTTAATGAAAATAATTATGTTTATTTTTATATATAATAAAAAAACCTATGATTTATAAATAAAGCTAATGTGGTCTTACTTGAATATATATTATTGTTTCAATACTAGAAAGTGCATGTAATTGTAGAATAGATCAATCTTGAGGTAAATACGGTGAATGGGGGGATTTTTTATTAACATGATCATTACTGGTGCACAATGTGTGTGAATAATACTACACAAAATCATAAATCCCAAAAGATATTTTCATGGGGTAATTAAATTATTATTTATCATCTGTCGTGAAGGATTTTAATATTTGTTTACCATGGATGAGATATGTACACATAAGGTGACATCTATTTAGAATAAGGTGTTATATTTTAGGCATCATAAAAATGATTTATATAATTATGTGGTTCAAGAACATAAATATGGAATATGGATCCTTCACCAATGACATGAATACTAATGGTGATATGGTTAGTTATTATTTTAATTCTCTACATTGCACTCCCAACCCCCATTTGAAAAATGGATTCCCTCATGATCAGGCTGATATATTTAACTATATTCCTAGGGTTATTTCAACTCAGAATAATGAGATCATCATGTGTGCACTAGAGGAAAAAGAAATATGTAATTATATCAATTCATTGAATCTAGAGAGTGATTTTTTCTGATGTATTCTCAAATTACATCATTTTTAGCACTTGGAATATCATTAAGGGTGACATTTTTAGTGCTATACGAGACTTATTTAGTGGGGTGGGATTCCATGGGTTGCTAGTTCAACTACCTTAATTATAATTCCAAAAGTTCTTTACCCCTCCTCTTTTACTCAATATCACCCCATCTATAATTGAAACATTTCCTAAAAAGTGTTGGATAACATTATTAGTATAAGGCTTTCTATGTTCTTTCACAGTTGGGTTTGAGAGTAGAAACATGATTTTATTTTGGGTGGGTCCATCCAAGGGGAAAAGGGTATGTCCTAAGAGATGGTAGGTGACATCAAAAATAAGGGTCATTGGTCTAATATTGTAGTTATGGTGGAAATAGAAAAACATATGATAGACTTGAATGGTCTTTCATCATATGGAAAAGGAGTGGTATGGGTATAATCGAATAGGTTATTGAGATGTAGTTTTTGTGCTAAAGATCTCCATTATTCAATGTGTCTTTTATTTGTAGGTGGTGTGCATTTCTTAAGTCGATCAGTTGGATTAGGCAAGGTGACCCTATTTATCCTAGAATTATTAGTATGGTCTAGAATGTCTTAAGAATATTTATTGTCTCTTCCTTGCAGTATAAGCATGTTCTCTCGTATCATTGTGGGGCTCATTCCCCTAGTCTGTTGCCTATTATCTTTTCATATGGCCCTACCTTTTTCATTAACAGGTGTAGTTCTTCTATCACAGGATTCAATCAAATCATGGAAGAGTATACCTATTAGAGTAGTCATATTTTTATGGGGAAAAGTGTGTGGTTTAATTAATAGCCTCTATCATGGATAAACATAAAGAAAATATTGAAAAAGGAAAGGTAATATTGTGCAAGAGTTTTCCCATGATCAATTGTGGTTCTCCTATATCACCTTCAAGGATCTGTATTAATCACTTCAAAGGATTGGTTAGAAATTACATTAACTACATCAATAATTTTAATAATATATTCTTATCATTTGAGGTAGAATAAACTATTTTAATTGTGTTATATCCTCAATTCCCATGAACATCCTTTCCATTCTAAAAGTCCCCAAATCCACCATAAGATAGATTGAGTGATGTTTTAATGAGTTCATGTAGGATTCCCAAGGGGTTGAAAATTGTTTTAGGGATTCTAGTAGTAATATATCAATACAGGTTTACCATGTGTGTATTTGAGATGGGGATGTGGAACACGCGATGCATTTTCCTTCGGGTAAGCATTCATGGAAGGTTATTAGGGGTCACTCCTAGTAGGGACTCATCATTAAGGGGAAGTATTATTTCTGCTCTCATGAGAATGGTATATCCCCTTCCCACTTATGGAAGGCTTGGCTTGTTTACATTCCTATACTTAGTTAACATTCTCATTAGATCTACGGTCATGGGGAGATCAGCATATGTAAATGAGACTAAGGGTGATTTTGGACTTCCAAGGGTGCCCTACACCGAATATATATTATAGTAAATCAATCTCTCATCAATATTTTATCTAGGTGGTCCTAAATCCCACACAGCAGGCAGATTTTGATTTTATATGGCTTGAGAAGTCCCCAAACCAATGTTTTGTATCTATATTTATGAATGGGAGGTTTTAAGAAAAGGATTATAGGAAGGATATCAATTATCATCCCAATTGTGACTAATATGGAAAACTCCTATGGTGTAAGGATATCCAATCAAAATTTAACATCATTTTATGGAGAATCAATTACCCTGTACATCCTATACAATTGGCTGTGAAAGGTAAGGGTTTTCATATGGCCTCCAAATGCATCTAATGTATGTCTTTTGCAGAGGAGTATTCATTTCAAATATCCTTTCTGATCGGATGGTAAGTATTCATATGTAGGGATCATGGATGGTTATGGATCCAGCACATATTGTGGATGTCCCCAATTATTTTATCAATTAATGGTTCTATGGATGTTAAGTAAAAAAGATGAAGGATAAGGCATGTGCAATGATGTTGTAAGTAGGGTGTTGGTGTTTATGGCTAGATCAGAACCCGTATCGGCAAGGTTCTCTGATGTCAATACTTGAAATGGTTTTGAGAGATAGGTGAACTATATTTGAACTTGTAGGTATTATGAAGAAAGGTGGATTATCCTTCCCCCAGGTGGTATCTTCTATGTTGTTCTCTGTAGATAAAGAATAGTCCCGGCCAAATGGGAACCTGGGTTTGATGGTCCCCTCCCACCAACGGTCTGAAGCTCAATATTGATGGTGCATGTGGTCATTCCAACATGCATGGTGAGGGTGTTGTCCATGACTCTAGATGCTCAGTTATTTCTTTATGTTGGGGGATTCTATGGGACTTGGAACTCATTAAAGGTGTGGGTGATGGATATGCTCAACGGTCTTACTTTTTTGAGATCAACAATGTATACTATGGAAACATATTCCATGATTATTTGAAGCTCCCTCACAAGAATCTCTACCCCTCTATGACACATCACCTATCTAATCTTCTAGTTCAAGGATTTCTTATCTAGTGACATGCTAGTCTTACACACTAGGCTTGAATAAAATCACGTTGAATATTTCTTTTATTAGATATCTACATAGGATAATCCCCTCATAGTGTTTTGATCATTTGGGTCCTTCCCCAGGTAGGGTGGAATATTTCATCAGGGACATAGTTGGTATACTTTTCTTCATGCCATCATGAATTTGTACTCTAATATCCCCCCCCCCCTTATTGAAAAAATTTATTATTGAGTTTTCGTCATTGTGTGTTTCTTCATTATTATTTTGGTTTATCAAAAAATTAATATTGGCTGTAGATAATTGTTGGTACATGAGTAAATAATTTTAAATAAGTATATGATGTAATTTTAATTGGTTTTCCTCACGAGGAACCAAATTTAATGGGACCACTAATAGAAAAATCTAACACTATGAATATAAAACATTCTCAATCCACAAATCATAGTGAGAATATAATTGAGTAAACGAATGAACAATATTCTATCAGTTCTTTATAAGGAACCATCCACCTTTTTCTAGTGGGTCGAATAAACCCTTGATTTTGGATTAATGGATCAACACCACTAAATTAATATATTTGATTCTCTTGGACTAAAATAATTAAATTTTTACTTTGGTTTTTTTCATTTGGAAAGAATTTTAGATAAATGGTTTACTCTTTTTGAATAGCATGACTCAAGAGGATGAAATTGAATCTATTATATGGGATGAGTTTAGATGGTTATTTTCTATAAATGAAATTATTGTTATTATTTATTTGATCATATGATTGAAATTATTTATGATAATTTAGAAGGATGATTATTCCATTAGTTCAGATGAGGAAATTTTTTTAATACTTGTGGAATAACCATTTAGTTTTTTCCTAATACAAGAAATGAATATAGAAATATTCTTCAGTGGCTTAAAACCTATCAGTTTTTGGGAGTGAACCATTGTATTTTTATTATATATGGATACATTTTTTAATTTTTATCTATAAGTATAATTGTATAACATTTCTTCCAATCAATACAATATTTTTTATATGAAAATAAATATAGAATTTTAAAAAAATTATAATGATAAATATCCTGTATGGAAAATGATGAGTCATCCTTTGTTCTGAAAGTGTGGAATGAAACATACATAAAATATTATTAATCATACTTATAAAAATATCCTATTTGGAATGGAAGGTCATCATGTAATTTAATTCTTACGTGATAGGAAAAAGTTAATTTTTTTAAAGATAGAATGATCCAAAAAATGCATCACCCACACCATAGTGTTTCAAATTTATTTTGTATGAGTATTATTCTATCACATTCATGACTATAATGGTTAATTAGGACATTCGACATAAAATACCTCTTAATCCAAGTGGGAATGTAAAATACCACATGATCAATACTGTCGATGAGGTCTAAGACAATTACTTGGGAAAAGCTACACCAACTATCCACTATTGAACTATCAATGTCCTATTTTATTTTCAATCTAATCACTCTATTATATATGAAGAATTTAATAATGGATTGATATTACAACCACAATAAAAATATTTTTAATTTGAAGTGAAGACTCTTAATTTAATGAAGATCACATCTAGAGTTTATGATTATTCTCTGATTGAAATTTTGCGGCATGGGATTCATGGAAATATCTTTATTTTTATTCTAGTAGAAATTTTTGTTATTTTGTGAGTGGATTATATTTTTTATATAATTTTGATAAAAATAATCTTGAAATAGAATTCACACATGATATTTTGATCTAATATATGATATTATATATATGTTAGGTTAAATAAGAATGTCTATTAGATACTATATCCATGATATGGGTCATAATTTCCATTAAAATGGTGTATTTATCTAATATGGTTGATAATAAACTCCACATTGATGATGTTACAAATTTATAAAACTATTTTATACATTTTTATAGAGTTTCCCAGTATTCTTCTCAATCATGATATTGTGTTTTCAAAACAATGCATACCTTGTGCTACACCATTTTAATGAATCCGAATAAAATGTTCTATATTTTTTAGGAATTAAAGAGGAAAATACCAGAGAATCCTAATAAGGGATTCAGTTCAATATGTTTTTTACCGTGCATTTCTAATGTTACTTCTGTTCAGAAGTATATTTGATTATTGAAACTATTCATTTGTTATTTTGAACATAAAATGATTAAAATGATGAATAGTTATTCACTTCCCTGTATTGATGAATTTCTTTTCAACTATGATAAGATTAATAATTCTTAATTATTGACAATAATTTTCTAAAATGATCAATTTGGGGTCTGAAGTTGACATATACACAATACACCCTTCGTTATGAGGTGTAGACTATATGGTATCAACCATACGAATTACACAATCATGAGTTTTATGAAAAGAATTTTCTCTTAAATTTTCGGATCTTTTATGTATTAAATTTTTTGGTTATTGGGTCATAAGTCATATATTTATAAATTATAATAAAAAGTGGACACTTTTAACTAGTATCCATTTTTTCACTATATAAGACATTTTAAATAACCAATAATTTACTTTTATGAAAAATATTCTATAATTTCATATTTTACTATTAAAATACATTACCCATCCTTAAACCTATAAAAAACATATTAATAATGTGGAATGAGCATAAAAAATCATAATAAGAATCATAAAATGATGAAAAATAATAGTCTATTAAAATAAATGAAAACCCATGTAATGTTTATGTTGATCTTAAATATTATTTGTGTTCATGAAATACAATATTTCCCCAAGAAAAAACAAACAATTTTTTCTCAAATAAAACCATTAAAACACAAAGAAAGAAAATAAAAAATATATTTAATTCCATATTAGAGAATTATATTCATAACCCTCTTTAAACCCATGTTCAAAGTAACTCAATCTTAGTAGATTTTGAATGAGAAACACAATGGTAACACCATCGTAAATTCTTATTAATACAAGTAATATTACCCTATTCATTAAAGCGCTAACATGGTGCACTCATCATATAAGCTATATTAGTCTCCATAGATGCTATCTAGGTGAACCCTTCATATATTCTATATTGGGATCAACTATTTATATTATAATTTTAAAATTTCATGTCACTACTAATTAATATTTATAATATTTTTTTCTTCATCAAAAACCATATAAAAAATATTTTAAACTTCAATGAAATTAAATTTTTATATCAAAATATACTTTTCTTTTAAAACATCATTTTCAATACCAAAATACCATTTTTATTCTGAAAACCATTTTAAAAATTAAAAAATAGAAAAAGGATAATATTTTTTTTAATAAAACATGAGATCATATAAGAGAAAAAATATATTAAATAAAATTTACTAGGTTTGGGATTTCATTTGGCTCCACTTACATTACATCATAACATTATTTGTTTCATTTGTAATGAATGTAAAAAATTCAAAAAAAATTATTCCTTCTTGAAAATCATTGAAATTTACATGTAGATGTACATTTATAAAACTATCATTTCCATATAATTTTATTTTTAAAATAATTCAAAAAATATTCACAAGGAATATAAATAGAGTTTAATAGAAAAAGATAAAAGTTGTTTTAAAAAAAGTAGCATAACACTTTGAAAACATTTGATCCATAATCCCCATGAAATAATAACAATAATTAAAACATTAAACAACATTATAATTGATAAATTAATAATAAAAAATGTCAAAATGGGTTTAAATAGACCATATAATAGAGTTTATGAGTTAGATTCAACATTCCCATTCTATATAATCCTGAATAATAAAAATATATTAATTATTTAAATTTTAAAGAACAATTTTCAATTTTTTTTAATTTAATTATTTCCATGATATATAAAATTAAATAATAATTTATGTTTAAGTAGTATGATTTCATGATATTTAGATTATATGTCCACAAATGAATTTGGTGGAATAACTATGGTCAAATATGTTATTATTTAACATATGAGGAATATTATTGATGGAATAATTATCATATTTACACATCAACTTATATTAAAAAAACAAAAAAAATGGTTATTAGAAATAATCTATGTTATAATCATAGAGATATTAGGTTGTACCAAAGAAAGACTAATATTTCCATTTTACTATGAAAATTATGGAAAGAAGGAATGTATTATTTAATATTTATAGAAATATAATAATATACTAAATATAATTTATTTAATTAACTATAATTATATATATCATCAATATGATTTGCTGATGAAAAAACTACGAAATCACTTCAAGGATGTGGTATTACACACTTATGCACAAACTATGTTATCATTTTTATATTTAAGAAATATATATATTTATAATATTTTATGAATTATAATTATTTCATTAGTTCAATAATTATTTCATTTATATTATAAATTTTTCTTTACATAATCCTTATGACCGTTTATGTAAATTGTTAGTGAAAAATGAATCACATCGATTCGCGAGGTGGTGGTATGGCATACAAATGAGCGACACCATCATATCCCCTAAATAATGGAAAGAAATTAGTTATTTGTGATATCAAGAATCCAAATGTATAATTATGTAAATAATATATATATATATATATATTAAATTTATCATTATTATAAAACATGAACGGTGATAATGAAATAATAAAGTTGGTTCGGGAGCTTGTAGATCATCGTAGACATGATTGATGATTTCATTGGCCATTTGAGAAATGAAGAGATAGATTTAAGATATTCGATTAAGAGAATAAAATATTAATATATGGGAGATACTTATTATATTATACAATAATGGTTTATTGAGTTGTTAATTTTTATAAGAAGAAATAAAATATAGATGATTGGTAAAGTGTGATGCCACTTCTTCAGACAACCACCATTGGTAACCATAAAAAAACATATGATGGATTTAGGATTAAAATAAGGGTTATATATACTAATGAGGAATTATTTAATGATTATTTTAATTAATCTGATGAGTGAAATGTATTTTCTTTTATGAAGTGGATAAGAGAGTTGGAAGTCTTTTATAATTCAGTTGAGTGAAACACTTGTAATATTTGAAAAGAAAATGGTTTAATGAATGTTTTTATATTCCAAATGGGATAAAAAGGAAAATAATCAAATATTAAAAATTATATGGTCAAAATATGGTCTTCTAATATATTTAATAGAATATTTTATGTCATTTTAACTATTATATTTTTATTTTAACCCATGATAAATCTATTTTCACCTTAGTTATCAAAGTAAATTTTTACTATATTCACTTTCCATTATATTAATAATTTAATATGTCCTTATTAGAATGTATAAAATATTATGATTCTAAATTTATAATACAAATTAGATAATTCAATCCAATACCTCAGATAAACTTAATTTAAAATTGAACTCGTTGAAATGATCAGAAGACTAGAATTTATGGAGTGTATTCGACAAGAAAAATTACAGTTTATATTAACTCTATTAATAGTTATAATCATCATATGATTACTAATTAATAGTTATTGAAATATAATATAAATTGTTCATTTCAATTTTTTTCATTCTCTAATATATTAATTAATTAAAATGATAAAACATTATGCACTTTAAAATGGATTTAGGAAATATCGTGTTATTAAAACAAAAATAAACTTATGTGAAAAAAATAGTAAATTAAAAAGTGCATTTATTGATAAAATATTATTAAATAATATATATTTTACCTGAAATAATATTCAAAAAATAATAGGAATCTAAAATTCCAAATTTTTTTGAATATAAATAGATTTTTCTTAGAAAAATCTATACTCTTCACTATTCAGTTACAAAAAAAATATTTTCTAAAAAATAAAAAAACATCACCCCACATAAATTTGATATTCTGATTTCAAAACATATGTCAATTTTTTCAAACTCAAATATTTATTATTTACAAAATTAAATTTTAAATCATACATTATAATAAAAAAATTATTTAAAATTATTTTTAATTTAATTTGATAAAATTACTTAATATTTATATAAATAATATAACTATATAATATATATTATTAAATATTGATATTTTTATTGAATAATTACCTAATTTATTACATTAGTACCCTCTTTTAATTTTTAATACCAATTTTTGTAACTTATTATGTATGTGGGGGATATCATTCCCTCATGTAATTTTAAAATTCTTATATTTCCACTTCTACAATATGGTTTTCCTCAAAAAAATAACATGGTGAATCACCTTATATAAAAAATAAATTCTCTATAAGGTAAAAAATATTAATACTATTATTCTCATAATTAATTTTCTCTTATAAGTAAATTACCTCAGTTCTAAAAACATGAGATGAATCTGAAACATATGTACGTAACATCAACACTTGAAAAAAATTGTTTACCTTGAAATTTTTTTTTGAAGAACCACCCAAAAAGAAACTAATCAAACATTATAAAGTATTTTATACAATCCAATGAACGATGGATTTATCTTCCCTTTTGACACAAAATATTAACAATTTTCCAAGGTGATACTATAATACAAGCATCATCAACCACATAGAAAAAATGATATTTTGGTTAGTTATTAGTATAACTCTTCTGCTTCCTCTGAACCATCCTCATATAATTCTAAAAATAATATATCTTATTATCCATTTCTTATATAAACTTTTGTACAGTAAAATAATTTTTCATACCCCATCCCAAAAAGATGTCTTCCAACGTCACATTTTATATAATTCTGCAATAGATTACATCTATATATAGGATTGAGTACTTTTTTTATAAAAAACCTAAACCAATAAAATTTGTTAAAAAACATCCCTGGTAATCCATTGAATAATAACAAATAATATCTCAAAAGTTATTAATTTTTCGCTTTAACATTTCATCATATTTACTATGATAAGAAGTATTAAAATTTAATTCATTACCCAATGAATTATGATTTAATTTGCCAAAAATATATACGAATCTGGGAAGAAGTTCTGATACAATAAACAGAGGTACTCTACGTAACCTGACTACATATATAAGATACAGTATAAAAGCCCAATAGATGGATACAATATATCAAATGGGAATGAAATTTTCATATTTAGTTAATCTATCAATAATAACCCAAATAACATTGTAACATAAAAATTTATTCGTAAATGTCACTTCAATATCCATGGATATATATATATATCTTAATTTCATATTCGGCACTAGAAAATGTCAGATAATTACCTTGGGTAGTATTAATTATTTTTTAACCAACATAAAATTCAAACTAGTCATTGTAATGTTAATAATTTATCCTTTCGTATCATTTCACCAATAATACTACTGAATTTCCAAATATATCATAGTGTTTCACAGATGAAAAAAGTTGAACTATAAGATTTACTCAGAAAAATATTTCATTATCTTTTCATAACAAGGAACAAATAATCTTTTCCCAAATCTAATATCACTATATTCATCAACATTAAACTCAAGTCATATACAAATGATAATAGATTCAACAATTTCTATTAAATGAATATACTCTATATGATATTTGTAATTATTTTTAAAATAAAAATTTCCCTAAAACCTAAAACAAAATAGAGGATATATTTGGATATAAAAATTATACCACAAAATTTTTCAAATAAATAACCAAATGGTCATCCAAAGAATTTAAATATATTTTATAAAATACACTTTAACAGTAAGTTGTAACCATACATAACAAGATTCCAAAAATTTCATCACAGTACAGAAAAATGTAACACATTCTAAATTCAAGAAAAAACCCTCATATCTCGCTTCTTCGGAACTAATGCACTATGCCCCGCACGATTTTCATATTCAAATTTCAAAAACATAAAACTACATTTTAGACAATGTTCTGTCCATTATTATTATAAGTTAATACATGATCCACATTGAGTCTTGTAAATGTTGATTCACTCACCTGCCTCAATTCAAGTTGATGACATATCCATCATCCAATCACCTCTATCGCCATCCCTTCTTGAACCACAACCTTCATCATCTATGTTGTCGTCGTTGGAGATTGCATCACCATCATCGATACCCCATCAATGGGCACCAAAATTTCCTTCATCTATGTTTACCACCACAATACCACTTCATAATAAACATACAATCCATAGACATCGTAAGAACACACATCTCTATACACATGCCCTGAACAACCGAAAAGCAGAAAAAAGAACATCCTCATCATAGAAAGAAACCGTTGAAAGGAATAACCAATCATAGATCCATGGACACACATCCAATTACACAAACACATCCCAAAGACTCCTTATAATCTCGCAAACCCAACCATCCAAGGATTGTGTAAAAAACCATGTCACCTTAGTAGTTTTATCCATCTTCTCAATCTCGTGTCGAAATATTTATTGTTGAATGTGTACATCAAATATTTTTTACTATAAATTATAAACATTTAAATATAAAAGTGATGCCACCAAATTTATTAAAACAATACATCAAATAATTCAAGATCATATGTAGTATAATTTAACACATAAAGATTCAATTGATGTGAAGTAAGAAAAATTAACTAACAATTCTGCATTAATACAACACCATGTCCCTTTAGTGAAGTATCATTATGATGAAAAATTCACAACTTATTCGAGGATTTTCCAGAACTATAGCATTCAACATTAATTATTCTAGTTCCTAAAAAGAACAATCCCATTATTTTGTCCAAATGATTTTAACTCCTTTTCGAGTTAGCTTAGTTAGTGTTATAGGATCTCGAGAGTTTTTTTTCAATAAGAAGGCCAGTAGTAACCTACTAATAAAAAAATGAGTCCTCATGGTATTTTTTGGCCTTGGAAATTCATTAGTAATTTTTTAAACATGGTAAACAGAAAGGGAACGTTTAGATACAATATTACTAAGAAAAAATATTTGACACGAAAAAAAAATTACTATATATTCCATATATTTTATTTTCATTCAAGGTTTTTAGTATAATCCTTAGTTTAATATCTTGTTTGTCCTAAATTTTAGAATATAAATAAAATTCACCAATAAACACAACCATAAATCTATCACAAGACTATTGGAATAACTTTTTTAAAAGGTTAATAAATATAGTATGCAACTTAGACAACCCAACAAACTTAACTATGAAATAATAGTGATATTTTATAGTATAAAATGTGTTATTATAAATTTCATCCACTTTCACAAGTATGTTATGTTACATAGACATCACATAAACTTTTGAAAAATACTAAGCTCTCTGGAGGTGATAAAAGAAATCATCTATATGTGTAAAAGGGAATTCATTTTTAACAGTGATGTTATTCAAGGATAGATAATAAATAAAAAGTATTATTTAAAAATAATTAATTTTTAATAACAAAATAGGACCACCTCATGGTGATGTTCTAGGGTGAACGAAACCTTTTTCTAATAACACATTCAATACGTTATTCAATTAAAATACTTAAACATTATCCATTCGATATAGGGGTCTAGAAATAGTATTACCATCAAGATATACTTCAAGAGTAAAATTAGGATCCCAATAAAGAATAAAATCCTAAAAATCCTCAAAAATTATATACATGTATTTATTCACTATTGGAATATCATTAATTTGATATATTGAGTTTTTTTCAATAATATAATCTTTATAAAATTTACATCCTTCCCTAATAAATATACTTTTTTATTGGTTTATTTTCAAAGGCATACAGTCATGTAAAATAACATTCTTAGATCTAAAATATATATCATCATAATAAACTAATATCCAATACAACCCAATAATTATTTTAAAAACTACTATGGAAAGTTCAATTATATTTTTATAAAAGACCATGAAACTCATAATAATAGAAATTTTCTTATAAATATTGGTTTCGTTAATATTTCCTTATGATGTATTTACCAATAGTTATGTATTATTTTTATGTGGTGATATTCCAATTTTACTTATAAATTTATAAAAAATTAAAAATGTGATGTTCTAGTGTCAAACATGTTTTTTTGTAACATGAATAAACATGTATAATACCTATCGCCACATTATTCACTCTTCTAATATCAACTGTAGTACTAGAAAAATATCATTACTATAACTTTTTGTTAATCATGATGATTTCCATCATATGAAACTAACATAAAAAACATGTTAGCATAATGACCCAACTTATTTCATCTTAAAAACCTCAATTTTGGATTATTATTGGTTTCCCCATTCAATGGTTGTTCATGTCTATTTTCATTAGAGTCATCAACCTAGTGAACAAACTGTCAACACCAGGAAAACATTCCCCAACCTGTAAAACATTCCATGAAATATTGTTTAATACTCATTGAATATTTATCAGTCTTACATACATACATATAAATTTGTTTCTTCACATTTTCCAACCACCTGGATCTGTTCTTACTATTTTCATCATGAGAAACATATGTTTCAGCAGACTCCACCAAAAAAATTTAATCAATGAATTCTACATTCTCATACCTATTGATTCTTGTGAAGAAAAATGTCATTGTAAACATGATTTTTACCCTCACTAAAATATATTATTTTACAACTAATATTTGAATAATATATGTCACTTAGATGGAAAATATTCTAAAATCTTTTTCATATACAACTATAGAATCATTATCTTTTTTCTCAATTCGAGGATTTATTTTTCCATTATAATTTTAAAACCATTAGAGTAATATTTCTAAAATAAAATACCCTTAAATTTTTTTCCTTCCATATAATCTATATCATATTTCACTCTGGTATTACTAACCAATGACCAGTGTTGACCAATTTATCTATTAATAAGAAACATAGAATTGGTTTACTTTTACGTTCAGAATAACCAATGTCCTTAAATATATTATCTATAGTAATGATACATACATTATCTACAACAAGGTCATATGATCAACTAAATAATTATTAATAATGTGTCTTTAAATTCTCGAATAATTTTTTATTCATTCATGGTATATCAGGTTTCTATCTAAAATGAATTCTACCACCATTTATACTATGGGTCAATAGATTCATCACTTTAATAAACTATTAAATTCCAATTAAAACCATCTAATTTTGATGATTTAGAAAGATATTTTACACTTGGTTCCTTCCCACTATAGAGTCAATATTTCTTCTCTAGAAATCCATTCTAAATATACATAGTTTAGAAAATGAAAATTCATAATCATTTAATTCTATATCATATCAATTAATCATAATGTAATATATTTCCATGGTGTTTTATTACCATTATACTATATTTTTTATATGTCATAACCAAAAATTGATTTTTACTAAAGAACAATAATTAAGAATTAAGAAACCATGATTCTTAATTCATTAATTATTTCACTTATATTTGAGTATCTTTTCAGGTTTTTTAGTTTTAGGAAATTATGTCTTAGTTCTTACACAAAAAAATTATAAAATATAAATAGGACACATTCGATCAGTATCCATACTTTCTATTATATAAAAATTTTAAATTACAAATTATTTCATTCCAGAAAATTCATAATGAACTTTAACCTCTTAGACTCGGTGATAATCATTTTAAAAATGTGGGATAAGAAAAAATATATTACTACGAGACATAAAATTTTAAAAAAATTAGTCCAATTAAATCGATGAAAACCCATATAAATTTTACCTTTATATTCATTGATTATTGCGATAAAAAAATAAGAAAATTTCCATATGAAAATAAATAAACTTTTTTCTCAAAAACAATCTTTTGAACTAAATTTGAGAAAATAAAATTCATTTTTTTGGGAACATATAACATCACATTATTAACCCTTTTTAATCCCATTTAAGAACAAACTAGAGGCTAGTTAAATCTATAAAATACAACCTTCGGTAACATATTAATTTCATATTAAGGGAAAAAAATTAGTCAATTAGTATTAGAGAAATTTGGGAGCACCCATTATATAATCTATATCGAGCTCACCTGACGATATCTTGATTCCCCAAGTATATAAGTTGTATCGGGCTCACCTGGCGCTATATCAGTGCACCCATAAAATATGATATATTGGGATCACCAATTTCTTTTATAATCTGATGTTCCATGTTATTGGAAAAAAATTATTCTCTCATATTTTTATTATAAAACATTTTAAAAACACTTTTAATCATTCATGAAAAGAACTACCAGATATCAAATTACCGATTTCTTTTTAAATACCATTTTTAAAATCAAAAATATAGTTTTGATTCAAAGAATACACTTTGAATTCCAAAATACCCAAAAAACATAAAGAAATATTTCAATAAAACATGAATCCTTTTAAGGAAAGACTAACTCCCCATATTTGTAACATTGATGGGGGAATTCATTGTAATCATATATATTAATATAGAACATTCCTTTTTCATTTGCAAAGGAAAATCCAATATTATGTAAAATGATTAATTTTTTAATGTAGTTGAAATAGATAGTTATATTTATATTTATAATACTCTAATGTTTATATAATATCATTCTTAAAATAATATTATAAAAATGTATAGGTAATTGAAAGATAGTTTGAAGAAAACATTTAAAGAGGAATTTTTTAGAACAAAATTCTCTAACCACATTGGAACATTTGAATAGTAATACGCATGAAATAATAATATTAAAAACATTACATTCAAATATAATAAATAAATTCATGATAAAACATGTTAGAGAAAATTTATATACATATTATAAAATAATATAGTTTTATAACATCAAAATATACCTCAATTAAAGGACAATTCAGCAAAGTCTTGTGCCTTGAGTTTGATTCATCTGGCTAATTATTTACATTCAAGAGTAACAAAATTATGATATTTATTTAATTGCTTAAGAACATTTTCCATGTTTATAAATCCATTTATTTTAATTTTTACCATGTTAAATACAATTAGTTAATCAATTCAGTTTACATCACATGGTATGATGGTATATGTTTTATATTTCCAAAATTGCCATGGTAGGTTTACATTTCACAAAGTCGTAACAATTTCAACATATCCATAAAAATAATCATGAAATTATTATCATAATTATAGATAAGTTTTACTTTTTAAAATCAATTATAAATGATGGATAACATAAATGCACCATATTTCAATCATGTTGATCGTTTCTTGTACGTACACTTGAGTAATGTTACTATTTTTCATTGATAATTTTTTAAATAAGTAATATATTATTATCTCCTTACTATATTATAATAATATAATAAATAAAATATTATTGGTTCAAATATACATATATATATATATATATAATACATTTCATTTAGTAAAAAAATTCATCACATCATGGAGGTGGTTTTCAACACATACGCATTAACGGCATTTACATTTCTCAGTGTAAGAAAGTAAATAATATAATATCTTTTCATAATGAAAAATATTCCATGAAAGTAATAATGCATTCATTTATACAATATATAATCATTAAATTTATCCTGATTAATATCCATGTAAATATTAACTGAAGAATGAGACTCATTGATACGTGAGGTTGTAGTTCATCACACACATGGGAAACATTATAATATACCTAAAGAATTTATGGTAGGGGGGTATATGTTATATAATAACTCCATCAGTATAAAAACTAAAAGTGGTGTGTTTATGGGTTGGAGACCCAAACCACTCCATGATATTTATTATAAAAAATAATGTACACATGCATTAGTATTTGAGGATAATAAAAAGTGGAAATTAACCCATTATATATATGAAATTATATAGAATTGGATATAATATTTTGGGGGTTGAAAGTAAACACCATCCATAACTATTAGATGGTGTCCCCTCCTCTAGAATTTGGGATTTCATAGTGTCATGTATTCATTAGAATGGGGGTCATTGTTGTCATTTCATGGTGTGGGATCCTATAGATGCCAAGAATCATGATCCCCAGTTAGACCTAAGACTTCATATAACATCTATAAAATATTAGTTTTCCCAGTATTGACAATATAATTACTTTGGAAATGAAATTATAAAACCTCATCATTGCTGAATTTTTCAAGGACAACATCCCTAATATTGTTACAATTAAAAATATCAATTTTACTGACCAAATATATTAAAAAAAATTATCACTGTTATCATTACATATCACTATCACATACAAACATGTGCCATTTTCACATTGTACCACCTAAGATAATGACTCTATTTAATCATTAGGGGAAGCTAATGAAAAATGGATCTTAAGACTATGATAATCTCTGACAACATAATTTTTTCAGTTATATAATTGTTATAGTTAGAGGTGACTAATTATCCTTCATAATCTTAGTATGTTTTCAAGCTTCCCATGATTAAAAATGTGTCCCAGATCTACTAGTATATCACCTTCAATAATACTCAATGACATGCTATTTTTTTGGTATAAACGCAAATCATAGTTATCATATGCACAAGAAATATACCCTTTAACATCATTCCCATATCTTTACAAATTCCCAGTATATGAAACAAAATTTTCCTTATCAGAATGTTGGTCTAACCAACACAAAAATTTTATAAAGTGTCAAATTGCTTCTCCCATTTTTGGGAATATGAAAAAATGGAATATTCTACCTATAAATAGACTCAGTACATAACTCGATCACCATATAATGACCCAAAATTATCACCATTACTCACAAATGGCTCATTAGTAAAGAATGAAATTACACTATTATTAGTGGATTGCATGAGATCATGTTTCCATTCATCCCCACCAATGTTTATTCAGGTTCCTTACCATTGTACCTATATCACACATTATTGGTGTTATTCAAAATATGCTTCATCTCCTCCCAATATACTTAATTCACTAGGGGAATTTGAATATACATTTATCTACAAGATGAAGAAGCTTTCAAAAATCGTAACACATCATACCTCTATGATAATTCTTCTTTACATGTCAAATGTAAATGATATAATGAAAAAACAGGTATATGCTCATAAAATATAGACAATTCAAACATTAATTCATCAACAACTATGTAGACAGTTTCAATCATAGGATATAAATGATTAAAATAAATAAGGATTCAGGAAATGTGAAAACATATTATAGTCCAATTCCTTATATCAATCTTGATTTATGTTTAAATAGTAGGGTAATCATCCCACAAAATATTGGGTTTCCAAAACAACATTTTTGGGCCCATAATCATCATCTAAAATTTTTCGTTGACTTTCCCACCTGATATAAATCAGAATTAATATTCAAATATTGAAGTTGTAAGGTACCCAAATTAATAAAAATGTAACAAAAGAATATGGATTTTAAATTCATCTGTAGTGAATGAATGTTTATATAGAAGAACCCCATATTGATTGAAATGATGCACCAATATCCAAATCCCATGACATTAAGAAGATTCCCCTCCAATTCCTTGAGTATAAAATTAGTTTTTTCTTTTTATAAAGACAAAAATAAAGTGATGGAGTGCATTCAATTATAAATTAAATACATAAAAAGTTTGGGGTTTTTCTAAAAAAATCCAATGTTTAATTCCTTATGAATTTATGGGGGTAAAAATATTTATGGGAATCAGATAAAAATGAGATCATGTAATCTTTAATCAATCACAGTATAAGGATCACTATTCTTTTTCCAAAAAACACTTCTTCGAGATAAAATAATAGATCATGGAATCCCCCTATTCATCTAAATCGAAAGAATAGTGTACCAATCATTCATTTTTAAAACATATTTGTTGTCGTTCTTCTATGATGGGAATATAAAAATTATTGACATCATTTAATGAGGTGGTAGTCCACAAAACATTCAAAATGTGTTTTTGTACCGCATTAAAGGGATATGGATATATATTAGGTTTTTTGATTAATAAAATAAAATCTATGTATATGGGAAATAATTATTTTATATAATCATACATGAAAATATTTGAAGGAGGTGGAAGTAGAATTAAAATAAATATCGTTGGTAAAAAATGATACATCTTATTCAAAAAACATCAATTGTAAAGTAGAAAATGCCTAATTAAGATGGATTTTTGATCAAAATATGAGATGTAGGTCATGGTGAGGGCTTCTAGAAAGGTATTTGTTCATGTATTGGTGGAATTAAATTATTATTTAGGTTTTAAGTGGAGAGGATAGTGGGTGAAATTTTATATGTTAGGTGAGTGGTGCAAATGTAATTATGGAAAAAAATTGTCTAATCATGTTTTTTGTTTGCAAAAAAGCCTCCAAAATTGATTATTTTAAAATAAAAACACATGATAGGGACTAAATAGTGATTTAAAAAGTATTTTTGACCATTTTAATTGTATTTTTATTTCTTATCCATTTAGTTTAACCCCATGAAAAATATGTTTTCACCTAAATTATGGCAATTAATTATTACTGCTTTCACTATTAATTATAGAAATAAAACAATTTAGACCTATTAGAATATATAGATTATCTTCAATAAAAATTTTGAATCCATTTTGAAAAAAATTCAATCTACATAATAAAAAAAAATTAATTTATAAATTAAATCAACATAAGTGGCAGAAATTAGGTATCGAATACGAGCATTTTTCAACAAAAAAATGATTTTATATTTACTCTATGTGTAGTAATAATAATTATATAAATATTAATGAATAGTTATAGATATATTAATATATATATTTTATTTAAATCAATACTCATTATGTAATTTTTTAATTAATTAAAATAGAGAATTATTATTCTCTGTTAAAAAAATTTCATAAAAATATTGTTTTTAATCCTAAAAAAAATTTACTCGAATATAATATAATATTGAATGAAAAGTAATTATGTGGATTAAAAATAAATATATAGTTCATATATTTATTGAAATAAAATTCAAATCCTAATTGGACATTAAAATTATTTAATTTATTAAAAATAAATAATTTATTTAAAAAATCGTTATTTTTTCACTATTCAGTGAAAAATAGCATTTTCAAAAAAATAAAAAAAACATAAATAAAATTATATTTTTATATGGTGTTTTTTGAAATAAATTTAATTTTTTCCAAATTAATATTCAAAAATTTACAAATAAATAATTTTAATCAATGATTTAAATTAAAATAATTTATTTTTTATTTAACAAATATTAATATTTTATAACGAATTTATCTATATATTTAATATTAATAAAACGAAAATGATTTATTATATAATCAACATGGTTTTAACCATGGTACTATGAATTTATATTTATCTTATTTGGATATACTACTTTCATTGTTATATTCCTGGATACAATTAGTATTGTTTATAGAGATTACATTTATTTTTTATCGTATCCTTTAAAGGCAATGTTCTATTATATTCCCTGGGAAATAATGAGCTTGAACATCACGTGAGTATTTAAATAAAGATAATTTTTTACAAATTATATTAAAAATTCACTAATTGTCAATTTAATCTATATAATTGTTCATTTTAGTATTATATAATATCATGCTAATATATATTTGTTTATATATCCAATGAATAGTGTATTAAAAAAAGTAGTAGACCTACCACTATGAATGGGATCTATAAATTCCTCAAATTGGACAGATATTTTTTATTATTTATAATTAATTTATCAATTCTATCTAACCCACTCAGAAATATTTCATTGAAGTGAGTTATTTACAATTCCAAATATGAATGTGAGGAAAATTTAAAGATTTTAAAAAGATATTTGGTCAGAGTACCAGTAATCACACTAACCTACAGTGTTTAATGATTTGTGATTTATAATGACGCATCGAAGAAGCTGATTTGTTGTTTTATTATGAATAATTACAACATGATCTTTTATGTCTCCTCAAAATTAATGGTTCAAGAGTAAAATTATTTGAATTATGATTTGGCGTGTGTGGTGGTAATATTTTCATATAAATATAGAGGGATTAACATTATAGAGAAAATTATGACTTGTATACTAGTCAAAAATGATTAATGTAAATATTAACAAAAAATGAATTGAAATTGTTCTAATGTAAATGGTTGGAGTTTATTTAATATTATGACTTCCCAACACATTACCACCCACGTAATGAAGATGAAGTGTCATATACATTCATTCAAAAAGAGACAATCCTAAATTATCTACAACAATAATAAAAAAGAATCAAATATATTTATATTTACAAATGATGTAACATTTTTTTATGATGTATGATGAAAAACAGTGTCTTTATCAACTGATTACTTAACCACCTATCCATGTGTATATTAAATAGTCACAAAAGGGAAATGTAGATATAAAAAAAGAAGATATAAACCATCCTGATATTGAACTTTCATTTTATTGAATGATTTTGTTCAGGAATAAATCATTTTTCCAACCAATACCAAACATGAAGATAGAGATTTTATATTAATATCGTAGTTCCCCATATAATACAAACCCTATAATTATGAAGATATATATAGATATAAAATTTTATTTTATGACAGATAACATAAAAAGGGATATTTCATAGAATGAATATTAGTTATTGGTATGTTAGAATTCATGTGTTAAATAAGTATAATTCTAAGGGGATACTACAACCATTACCCATACCAAAATGTAAATAATAAAATATGAAATACAATTTTGTGTTTAGACTCCACAAAACTGTAAGGGGTTTAATTATATCCTAGTTTTAGAAAATCACATTAAAAATTTAGTGCAGCTAATTATTGTTTGTGAATATTTATATCATGTCCATCTTTCCTAAAAATAAAGTAAGGAAATTATAAGGATTCATGGATTAAAATTTTTTTTGTATCTGATAAATATTCTATGTCCGCCTAAGTTTTTTGAAAAGACAATAGGAATATTTAGATATATATTTTTCTTTTTGGACTACCATTCATCCTCAAAATAATGGTTAGTCTAAGTGGAATAGTCAGACCCTAGAAGATATTCTTAAATAATGTTACATATATTTCAATGTTTATTTGGATCAATTTATTCGTCTTATAGAATTTTCATATAAAATTATATTTCATTTGAGAATTTAGAAAGATCCTTATAAATATCTCATTTGATGGAATTGAAAATAATAATGTTGTTGGGATGAAAGGAGAAAAGTAAATCTATTGAGACATGAGCAGGATGAGGAAATAATATATAAATTTATTGTTGCACCGCCATCTTGAGGTATGCCATTATTATATTCTACTTTTTTAATATGAGGAGTATTTGGGTAGAATAATTTATAATTTTTTGTGAAGGGTAGGATATGTGAATGTTCAATATGGATACATGAACAATTCATAGCATGAATGGAGATATATGATGTGGATTTTTTATAAGAAGATATAATAGAATACATTAAATGCATGTATGGTGTTCATCCAGAAACATGTCTAGATCAATCTTGTTTTAAGAATAAATTAATATTATGAAATGGGTTTTAATATTTTTTTCTTAGTTGAGACAAATTTTAGAGTATATATCCTTTAAAATATTCATGATGTGAATTTATTTTTCATGTTGTGAATCATGTTATATCTAGTTTCTGTTAAAACCCTGAGTTATTGTAAATCAAATTTTTGTTCGTATTCTATTTGTCTTAATATCAAGGGTACCTCTAAAATATTTGCAATAATCCTCTACCTAGATATTCGAATTTTTTCAATTCATCTAGTGTTTATCCTAAACAATAAAAGATAATAAACCCATTCTTTCCATTTCATCATCATCTGTCCATTTTATACTCAATGGAAACAATGACTCGAGATTCCATGAAATGATCTATCAGGTCAAAAAAGGTATAATAGGACATTATTTTGTTTTTTTAACCACATAATTACAATAATATGTATCTATATCTATGGGAATTTTTTTGTGCTAAAAAAATTTGAGGCAACTTAGTTTTACCCCATTCAGATTTTATTATAATGTGATGTGTGTATTTTTATATTTAAGAACTCTATTATTCACTAATACTCTATTACAATGATGAAATATTAATTTATTTTATCTTACTATAGGGTTCTTAAAAATTGGGTTTTGGGTATTTCCAATATGTATATTACATTGTGTGATGAGGTTTTTGAATATAAATATGGTTTTGACATGTTTTATAGATATGTATGGGTTTTGGATATTGACAATGATTTGCTTGAATAATTATTTGAAGATTTTACATGAAATATACTATGGATATGAAAGAACATTTTCTTTCGGTTCATCTTTATTAATGCTTTTCATTAAATGAGGCTTTCTTAAAATAGACTTTATGATTGATACATAAAGAAAAGATACTTGGATTAATGGAACTATGTAATGCAATTTTGGAGGACATATCAAATATTGTGAGTATATAGGTTTAATTCAGTATGTGTGGGTGTGTTTGTGTGAGACCATGTATGACTATTACAATTTGAAATTGAATAAATATTTGTAATTTTTTATTGGGAATTACATCATTGCTTGCTTTTTTTGGAAAACTTTATTATAAATTTTCATTTAAATGTTTTGAAAACTACTTTATGTTATTTTCTATAGTCTCCCGGTCTGTTCTATAAATAATATGAACTAACATATTTTTTCATATTGGTGGGATGTGATAATTGAAATGTAGGGGTTCCCTACAGTGTATGATTACTCACCCACCTCCATATGAACTTTGAGGTATATATAGATGTTTTTAACAAGGATATTGGAATGGGGAATGTTTCTTACTTCAATATTAGTTTATATCTTATATTTTTCATATTTAGAGTAGATTTTTATATAGAGTGGTTTTGATATTTTTCTATAGTGGTTCAACCATATAACCAATTTAATTTCTACTTTTTATTTTTAGAGATCTTATTTATTCAATTGTGTCAGTACTCCAATATTGGTGATTGGATAATTATTTATTATTATTATTTGATTAATCATTTAATGATATTTCTTTTGTTTAATTTATTTAATATTACAATATGAAGGTTATATTTGTGCATTAGGTATAGAAAAATCATTCCATCCTAAATAATTTTTTTAAAACATTAGCATTTATTTATAGTTGTTGGTGATTGGGGAATATCACCCATGTTTAGTAGCACCTCTATCTAGTATCAGGCCAATGTATTTAGTGGGGATGTTAACATTAGTATGATTTTTTATTGATATTTTATTATGATATTAGTAAAGATATAGGATTCCTCGAGACTATAAAATTCATTGAATAAAAAAGAATTGAAAAATTTTAATATGAAACTTTGAGTTACTATGGCATTTGAGGTAACATATGTGGGGTTAAAAACATATCGGTTTGTTATAAAATCATGATCACTCAATTATCTAGTGAATGGATGATATAAGGAATTTCTAAAGAGGCATACAGTTAAGAGTTAATTTCCAAAATGGTTACATGATTTTCCCACAAAGATATTGTTATTATTTTTAAGATATATATAATATAATCCCGAAATGATGAGAATTTAATAGATCCATTTATAAAATTAGAATCAGAATATAGAACATAAAATCAAAAAAAAAGTTCAATGATGCACCAATGAGAGTGCTTATCTAGGAATGAGGCTTCACACATTCAAAAGGTGACCAATAATTTGGTTTATAGTATTTCGCAAGCCATTCATGATATTCACTATGGTCATAGATCTAAGAAACCAGATCTTGTTAATCACTAATAAAAATTTCTAAATAATAATATAAAGATATCTTATATTGACAAAATAATAAATAAATTAGAGTTCTGGATGATCTTCATTATAGCATCCAATTATTTTAAATTAATTACTTTGATTAATAGTGAATAAAATACTTGACAGCAACCACGAATGAACTTTGAAATATTATTTTTTAATTATAACTTTATAAAATAGACATTAAATTGGAATGTATTCATATGATTAAACATGTTGTGAAATATATTTAAGTTTCATAGTCAATGATTTTATCATTTCAGTCACAACCCATCCCCCGGGACCCGTACCGTGACTACCCCAAAAACACCTTCCATAGGCCATGGGCTAGCAACTAGCACCAAAGCCATAATTCCCTAAAACTGGGAAGGCATTACATTTATAAAATGTAAACACACACAAGCAGAGTACAAGAGGAAGAAAACACTATGTGAAGCTCTATAACAAGTGTACTGAAAGGAAAGGGGCCAGAATACAACCCCAACTGTAAAGTAAATATAAAACTGAAAGAAAGTACAACTAAAAATGGACAAACAGCTGAATGCTGAAAGTATCTCCGAGATTGTCCTCCAGGGTTCCTACCTGAAGGGTAGGTACATATGGCCTCCTCATCACTCCACATCCATCAGAATCCACCATGTACCGATACATTGTAAGGTCCTCCTCTGTGTACCGTCCAGTCCTGGTGCTCTCGGCCTCCGTCAGCGCTGTCTGAAGTCTGCATCCAACACTACGAGGTGCAGGCATATCCCATGATGGAGTGAGTCTAACGATACTCAGTAGGGACCCCATGACCCTCAAGGTCTCATAAAATCCAACAAGTATAAACCAAAAAGTACGAAATAAATAGATAACTATTACTTAGGTATATGCCCGTACATGTACCTAAGTTATCAAGTAACCCATCTCAATCATTGGGAAAACATAAAGGTCATTAACTCAGCTCAAAATAGGATTCTCATTATCGAAACCATGGCTGTTGGTGAACTCTTCCTCTATCGAGTAATGTGGCCCTATTGTGACTCTGAGGCACTACTCACTAACCTTAGACTGCTGAGGTACTTCTCCTATCGAGTACAGCGGGTCTGATACCAAACCGGGCACTCCATCCGCTGTGGCTCTTCCACCTAAATGGGTGCTCCCCCTAATTACCGTCAAAGGTATTTATCCTATCGAGTACTACTGGTCTACTGCCATACCAGGTGCTCCGTCAACCGTGGGTCTGCCACCAAACCCGGTGCTCTGTCCACTAGGCTAGTCCAATCACTCTGAGTCGAATCAATCAATTAGTCGTCAGGTCTACAGCTACTAGGTCTCTGCATGCGATATGATCATCTCCAAGAGGATCCTCTTCATGAGCTACTGGTTGATACTCAAAGTTTCATGAAGTCTCACATGGAAGTATCTCAATGGACCGCCACGTCATAGGGGTCTCAACGTAATAAACGACGCGTCAATCGGACGCCCGGTCTGTGAGTTATTAGCATTTTAGTCCTGGGGGCCCGGTTGGATTCATGTACAAACCAACCTGACCGTGACTCAACTATACCCTGAACCCCAGTGGGGTATACTCAATGGTACAGTTATGCTCCCAGAATGTCGGCGTAGTTGACGATTCATCAAACGAACAACAGGTGCCAAAGATATAGCCCATGAAAGTAAAGGGAGCGGTATGAGCTCGGGTCCGGTCCGACCCAGTCGGACCGACTCTGCCCAATCCAGTATGGGTCAACCTAGTTTGGGTCATCCCAGAATGAATTTCTAGGTCTGACCTAGCCCATTGGGAGAGTCAGTCTGTTCAGTTCGGCTTAGTTTGCTGGGCCTAGTCCCGTGGACTGTGTGGACAATTTAGGTTGACAGTATCCATGTGGACAACTCGGCGTGATGGCCAGTGGCAGGTTCGGCCGGAGCCGCAAGGGGCACAGCTCGGGCGGCTCGGCCCAAGAAGCCGACGAAAGGCCATGCAGGCATGGGAAAGCCGCGTGTAGGTCGCAGGGGCACGGGCAGGCCGCGGGTAGGCCGCAGGGGCGAGGGCAGCACGCCGGAACGAGCCGGGAACGGCGTCGGGCAGGGTGCTGTGGGGCATCGGGCAAGCGTTCGGCGTGACGGGCAGGGTGTCGGGCGGGGGGGGGGGGGGGCGACAATTTTCGGGGCGCACAGGCACGGTGTCGGTGGGCCGGGTAGGTCGCGGTTTCTGTAGGGGCGTGCACCGGGCAGCGCGCGGGTAGGCAGGTCGGGTGCCGCTCGGCCGACAGCATGGTTCGCGGTGGCCGCAGGTCGCGCGACCTTTAATCACCTTCATCGTCGATGTCGCGTCATTTTCATGCTGTCGTTACATCATCGTTGACTCAAAGTTCAGAAACCACAAAGGATGTAGAGGGTTCGGGCCATGTTCGTTCGGCCCGAACCCTCCACATTAGAATGATAACAAGGGGTTCATGAAGATCATTCAACGTTATAGGATAAAGCATTAAACAAATTAAAACACACCCCTACCTCGCTTGTCATTCGTCGCTGACGAAGTCACGGAAAGCGGGTGTCATTCCGTTAACGTCGGAAATGAAGAAGACAAGGATGACGTTAGCGTTCTTCATGGATGACGCATCCATTTCCTTGTTCTTGTGGAATATGGAAGAAGACGTCCAAGGAAGAAGTCGAATAATGGAGGATGTCGCCGGTGTTCTTCATGTTCTTTGTTGTAAGGAAGAGGTGTTATTCGTGTTCTTTCTCCTAAACTCCAAAGATCCCCAATGAAAATCACTAACCACAATAAAATAATAGCATATCTATTATTTAATTGTTTCCATGGATTCCTAATGGAATTCCAAATATTTCAAAAATAATTAAGCCACTTCACTACATTAATGGGTGAAGTTGTCTTAATTAATTAGGGGGAGGAAGTTGAAGAATTTATTCAATCCATTAATTGAATATCAACATTAATGAGAGGGAGGTGGTAAGTTAACATCCTCTTTAAATGGGATTTCACAGAGTTAAAGGGGGGTTTAAGGGGTTTGGTGTTTGTGTGGGCCCCCCACACAATATCCACCCATGGGAGGTTATGTGGGTTGTGGGGCCCACCCCAACGTCCCTTTGGAGATAATAACCACCACTCTAAATAAAAATGGGTTACACACACATTTATATTTAATCTTTATATTTTAATTAGAAACCCCAATTTATAACTTCCATCCACGATGAAACGCAACTGTGGTAAAGGTCTGCTTAAGAGAATACTAGCACTGTTAGTTCAACGATGCCCTCAGATTTCAATTCCAAGCACCAGTTCAAAAGATAGAAAAACATGCACGTATGTTCACTGAATATACCTGAACAAAACATCAGAAGTTGATTCCGGGCACACTGGGCCTCAGAATCAGTCGCCGTCAAAAACAGTGGGCTCAAAAAATTCAAATAATTTATTAAAAAAATTTCCTTGAAATATCTAGTTCTTTAAGTTACCCCCACCTCAAGGATTTACATCCCCTTAAAGTTTCAACACACACTAGGGTATCTAAAGATGGTACTGATCACGCATCTGAGCCTCCCGCTCACATGTGCTCTCCTGGAGGTTCTCGTGCTGCCATCAAAAGTGCACTAGAGTAATCAACCTTCCACATAGGAACCGCTCCCGTCGATCCTCAATCTCCACTGGAACCTCCATGAAAGCCTCCCCTTCATCGATGTCCAGCTCCCCAAGGTCGATGATGTGGGATGGGTCATGCACGCATCTCCTCAGCTGAGATATGTGGAATACGTTGTGCACCCGGTGCAACTAAGGTGGAAGTTCCACGCGGTATGCCACCTCGCCTACTCTGCTGAAGAAGTAGAGGAGTGACTGTAAGAGACTGAAGATAGGCTTCACCATCTATATGCACAAAGGATATATGTTAGGCGGCCGGATTCTATGTCGCCTCTCCTAGTAGCAGAATACCAGTCCTCCAGCTGAACGCATTCGCAACAACGTTCCCTTTACTATTAGTATAGACTATCTCGAAGTCATAGTCCCAGAGGAAATCATGCCATCACCGCTGTCTCCGGTTTAGATCCTTTTAAAAGAAGACACTCCTAAAACTATTGAGATTAAGTTAAACCGTAAACCGTTCACACAACAAACTATGGGTGAGACTAGGAAATTGTAAGAACTCAACCTCACCCTTCTTCACCTATGTTCTACAAGAGCTGCTAAGATTTCTCCTTTGCTAAAAAGGGAAATCCGGTCTCATCCACTGGATAAAACAAGTCCTTTGCCTAATACAGTCAATCCTAACATGAACGGTACTAATTCATTCCATGGACGCTATTGTAATGCCTTGATGATACTACCAAGAGATTCAACCATTACTCTTACCTCCAAGGGATGATTCACACTGTCGGCTTCTGTGTGTGATCACTGGGTCTCCTCCAGTAGAAAGCATAAAAGTGAGGGTCAAGTAAACAGTTTTAACCAGAACCTCTTAGTATTAACCACACAAAAAGACAGGAAATAAAACATCATAGGGAAAAGTGTCTTTGATTACTACAGCTTAAAGTACAAAGACACAAAGAAACTACAAACAATGACATCAACGAAGATAGAAGCATCATGAACAAATGCCACTATTCCAGGAACTTGTCTTACATCTATCTACCTGCTTCCAAAGCTCCATGGTCGTATTTTTAAGCTGCTTGAATTTTGGCTCTCCCATTTCCACATGTTCCTTGCAGTTAGGGTGGACCTCCTGGTGGTGGTGGTGGCAACAACTCAAAGCGTCATCGACCACCAACTGCATGGACATCTCCCATATCACACCCGACTTCTCCCTACTGACCGTCTTAATCGAACCTCTACCTCTACCTGGGAGGTCCTTCATCATTCTGCTGATTATCTGTATGGAGGGTCGGATAGTGAAGTGCCATGTGACTGAGCCTTCCACAGGAGTAACATTGTCTGCTCCTGGTATGCCTGGATCTGTCTCCACTATGTGTGCCCCCACACAACCGTTCCTGAGTCGTGTGGTCGATCACCTGTAGGTCTGGTTTTCTTGGACGTCTGCATCATCTGTCTACTTCCAACTGCCAAAGACTCTGCTGTATGTAGGCTAATGGTGGGTCTCGCTACTGGAGACTTCTTAGCAAGAAATCTCTCCACTAGGAGGGCTCTCTCCAACATCCCTATTTGCGTCGGGATTCAGTGAGTGATAACGGATTCTCTAATCTCTCACTTGAGTCCTTGATCGAAGGTCCGGGCCCTGATGAAGGGGTCCACTTCCATATAAGTTGACTATCACGAGAGGTCAGTGAACCTCGCTGAGTATTGTTCCACTATCATGCTACCCTGCTGTAGATGCAGTAGCTCCAATATCTGCACTGCTTGAAGGGTGGCCAGAACAAACTCTGCTCGGAACAGGCTCTCGAAGTCTGCCCATAGAAGTGGCTCCTCGACATGCATCTGGAGCATCAGACTCCACCATCTGCCTGCTACTGCCTAAAGAAGGCTGGAAAAAAGGATCATCATGTAGTCGTCTGGTGTCCTTACCATTCTGAAGACTCTCACCATAGCCTCCATCCATTCCTCAACAGCCATCTGCTCTGTCTCTCCCCTGAACCTGGGTGGCCCCTTACACTAGAACTCGTGCAGCGTTCTCAAGTGGTGTGCACTCTCTGCTGCTGGGGATGGTGGCATCGGTGGCCCAACAGGAAGTGTTTCCACGGGTGCCTCCCCTGATGCCTCAACTGGAAGAGGGCCCTTTACTGAGGCCTC
The DNA here is from genome assembly GCA_963277665.1 of Viscum album. NCBI lineage: Eukaryota > Viridiplantae > Streptophyta > Magnoliopsida > Santalales > Viscaceae > Viscum > Viscum album. The sequence continues at coordinate 527,159,663 of OY728148.1, read as the reverse complement.
ATCGCTCAGAGGGCTGTTAGTATGTACGACTCTCGAGGCTCTAACTGGTCGTCAGCGGCGAGGCATCCTGAATGAAACAAATGTGACATGGTCATAAGACTACTCCTAGTGAGCTAACCTAGTTTGAACTGAAATAAATAAAACTTTTAAAAACACACACGCAATCAGTGTTTTCCTTCACTAAGATGGAAATCAGAACTCAGGGTCCTAGTGTATGGATACCTAGGCCACCCGCACTAACACTGGACTCCCTGAACGGAAAACCAAATTTAGTAACCTTAACACTATTACTTTAGTGAAAATAAATATCAGAGTCCTATGTTCTGGGATAGAACTGACTCCTCTGATACCAATTTGCCGCAACCCATCCCCCAAGGCCAATATCTTGAATACCCCATGTCTGCCTTCCATAGGCCAGGGGCTGGCGACTAGCACCAAAGGTGTAATTCCCTAAAACTGGGAAGGCATTGCCTTTATTAAACGTAAACACACACAACCAGATTACAAGAGGAAGAAAACACTATGTAAATCTTTATAACAAGTTTACTGGAAGGTAAGGGGGACAGAATACAAGCCAAATTGTAAAGTAAAAATACAACTGAAATAAATTACATCTAAAAAGGGACAAATAGGGGAATGGTGAAAGAAGCTCATGGATCCTTCTCCGGGGTTCCTACATGAAGGGTAGGTATAGATGGCCTCATAAGCACTCCATGTCCGTCAGACACCACTGTGTACCAATACATCATAAGTTCCTCCTCTAGGAACTGTACAGTCCTAAAACTCTCAGCCTCTGTCAGCACTGTTCGACGTCTGCATCCAACATAACGAGGTGCGGTCATAGCCCGTGCAGGGGTGAGTATAACGATACTCAGTAGGGACCCTGAGACCCTCAAGGTCTCACAGAATCCAGAAAGGGTAAACCATAAAGTATGAAATAAATGGATAACCATTATGTATGTATATTCCAATACATATACCTAATTTATCAAATAACTCATCTCTATCACGAGGTAAACACAAACTTCATTGACTCAGCTCAAACCATGAATTTCATTATCCAAACCATGGCTATTGGAGAACTCATACTCTGTCGATTACACTGGCCATATCATGACTCTGAGGTGCTACACACTAACCTTAGACTGCTGAGGTACTCCTCCTGTCGAGTACCATGGGTCTGCCACCAAACCGAGCGCTCTGTCCGCTGTGGGTCTGCCGCCAAACCAGGCGCTCCCCCTAATAGTCGTCAGAGGTACTCCTCCTTTCTAGTAATGTGGGTCTACTGCCAAACCAAGCACTCCGTATACCATGGTTATGTCTCAAAATCATGAGCTCTCTCCCCTAGGCTTTTCGAATCACTCCGAGTCGAATCGTCAAGCAGTCGTCAGGTCTACAGCTACTAGGTGTTTGCAAGATGTATGATTGTCTCCACAAGGATCTGATCCACGAGCTACTGGTCGATAATAAAAGAGTCACTAGGTATCAAGTGTAAGTATCCCAAAGGATCTACACATCATAGGGGTCTCAACGCAATAGACAGCGTGTCAATCAGACACCGGGTCTGTGAGTTATTACCATTTTAGTCCTGGGGGCTTGGTTGGATTCGTGTATGAACCAACCTGACCATGAATCAACTATACCTCGAACTATAGTGGGGTATACTCAAAGGGAAAACTATGCTCCAAGAATACCGGCACCGCTGATGGTTCTTAAAACGGTCTTCAGGTGCCAAATATATGGCCCAATATAGTAAAGGGAGCGGTATCGGTCGACCCGGACAAACTTGCGGGGTCTGACCTGGCCCGTTGGGCGGGTCAGTCTGTTTAGTTCGGCCCCGTCATACTGGGGCCGACCTACTATACTGCGTGGACTATTCAAGCCGAAATTCTCCACGTGGGTGACTCAGTCTGAAGGCTAGTGGTAGGTTTGGCCGGAGCCGTGAGCGGCGCGGCTCGGGCAGCTCAGCTCGAGAAGCTAGCGGAAAGCCGTGGGGGAATGGGCAGACCACGAGTTGGCCACAGGTGCGAGGTCATCGCGCCAAAACGTGCCTGGTAGGGCGACCAAGGTGTGAAAGAACCGGGCAGGGCAGTGGGGAGTCCGGCCAGTGGCTCGAGTGTCAGGCAGGGCATTGGGGGCACAAGACAGTCGGCCTGGGCGTCGGGAAGGTTGCCTGGGAGCCGAGCAGGGTGCCTGGGGGGGGGGGGCACCAGGCATCTATTCTGAGTGCCAGGTAGGCGGAATGGGCTCCAGGAAGGGCATAGGGGGGGAAACCAACATGGGCACCAGGAAAGAGGTCTGGGTGCAGGGCAGGGCGCCGCGGGGCACCGGGAGCTCGCATGGTGCGCGGGAAAGGTGTTGGCGGGCCGGGCAGGCCGCAGTTTCGTTAGGGGCATGCCCCAGGCTGCGCATGGGTAGGCGGGTGGGGCGCCGCTCAGTTGACAGCGTGGTTCACGGAGGCCACAGGTAGCGTGACCTTTATTCTCGGTCATCGTCACCGTCGCCTCATTGCCATGATGTCTTTACTTCGTCATTGTCTCAAGGTTCCGAAACCACAATGGTTTTGGAGGGGTTGGCCCGGTTTATTCGGCCCGAACCTCCATGTTAGAATGATAGCTAGTGGTTCATGAAGTTTATTAAATGATAGAGGATAAATAGTTAAACAACTTAAAAAACACACATACCTTGAATGTCGTTCATTGCTGATGAAGTTGCAGAAATCGTGCATCGTTCCATTGACGTCGGAAAAGAAGAAGCCAAGTATGACGTCAATGTTCTTTGTGGATGACGCTTTCCTTTCCTTATTCCTGTTGAATATGGTAGAAGATGTCTGAGGAAGATGTCGAAGAAAGGAGGAATTTGTCGGCGTTCTTCACGTTTTTTGTTGGAAGGAAGAGGCGTTCTTCATGTAGTTTCTCCAAAACTCCAAAGCTCCCCAATGAGAATCACTAACCACAATAAAATAATATCTTCTCTATTATTAAATTTTTTCCGTGCATTACAAATGAAATTCAAAATATTTCAAAATAAATAAAGCCAATTCACTACATTAATGGGTGAAGTTGCCTTAAATAATTAGGGGGAGGATGGTGAAGATTTTAATGGATCCATTAATTGAATAGGAACATAAATGAGGGGGAGGTGGTAAGTTAACATCCTCTTTAATTGGGAGTTCATAGAGTTTAAGGGGATTTTAAGGGGTTTGGTGTTCGTTTGGGCCCCACCACATAATATCCTCCCATGGGAGGTTATCTGGGGGGTGGGCCCCACCCCAACTTCCCATTAGAGATAATAACCGCCACTCTGAATAAAAATGTGTTACACACACATTTATATTTAATCATAAAATTTTAATTAGAAACCCATGTTATAACATCCATCCACAATGAAAGGAAACTGCTGCAAAGGTCTCCTTAAGAAAATACCAGCGCTGTGAGTTTAATGGCGCCCTCATATTTCAATTCCAAGCATCGGTTCAAAATATAGAAAAACCATCACGTATGATCACTAATTGTACCTGAACAAAACTTCATAAGTGGACTCCAAGCACACCGGGCCTCAGAATCAGTCACTGTCAGAAATTGCAAACACGTAAAATTTCAAAGAATTTAAGAAAAAATTTCCTTGAAATTTCTGGGTCTTTAACATTTCTTTATATATTTGAAATGAATTTCTCAACAATGCAATTTTCTTCAACAAAAACACATTTTCTTCAAAAATATTTTTTTATATATTTGTTTGAGGAAATATTATAATTAATTTGTAAAAAATTTATAAAATCCATTTGATAAACTAAACCAATATTTTTTTGAAAAAAATTTAAAATTATATTATATTAAATTTTTAGATATTTCATAAAATTGATATTTCAATGAATAATAGAAATAAATTTTTTATTGAAAAATCTTTATTATTATAACGAACATGAAAATTAAAATTATATATTGTACATGTTTTCTAATTTAACTACTTCCTCCCGATTCAATGTAATCCAATTATAGGTTTCTAAATTAATTTTCTACATTAATTTCAAATAAAAACATTTTATATTTAAACAGGTAATTTTTCTAAAAAAATATATTTCTTTATATTTTTCTAATATAATTATGAATTAAATTAAACCAATTAAATTTATTTAATTTTTGAAAATATGTTAAAATTTTAGAATTATGAAATCCAAATCATGAAAATAGGTCTATTTAAACTTGGTTAAATATGAATAGTAACCTAAATAATTTTTATCACCATATAAAATGGTAAAATGAGTAATTATGGATTAAAATATGATTATAAGGATGTAAAAATAACCCTATAACTTACCTTAAAATTATTGGGTGATCCCTTTTAAACACATGTAACACATGATTTGGTTATATGGACTTTTTTCCATTTGGATGTTATTTTGAAATTTATAATTTTTTTTAAGAAAACTAAAACACAAAAAACTCTTGTTTATAATAACTACATAGTTATTAATATGGGTATAACTAGAGCATAATTATTTTATAAATATTTAATTAAAATATAAATTATTTATCTTTGTCATGGAAACTTATTTTAAATTTTTAGTGAAGAAATAGTTTCCATAAAATGCTGACACAATGGTGATAGGTTATTATTAAATTAATTGAAATATAAAATAAAATATATGAAATATATTAAATTAATATATAATTTTTTGAAAATTAATGTGATAAAAACTTTTATAATTATAAGTATCATGTTAGCGATGCAATAAAAAATTGATTTTCTTTTGTTTTTGTGATGTTATTAAATTCAAAGTATTGACTAGATCTAAAAATCAACATTAATTATATTTAATAATAAAAAATAATTTATTAAATAATATAAAATTCCCAAAAATGATAGATTTGTCCATGTTATTTTGATAAGGTTGAAAAAGTCAACAAAATTTCATTTAGGGGCCTTTTTTAAAATTATAGTAATTATATTGACCCACATTGTGAGAAACTGCTTGTTTTCATGTTAAATGTAATCGAGTTTAATGAGGGGATAAAAGAAAATGATAAGGGGTAAACTTAGTCAAAACTTGTATATTTTTTATTTTATTTGTGATTTTATACTCATAATAATCTTATATTTTAAAAAAATAAATGTTTATCAATTTTATTTTAAAAATTAATTATTCTAAAAATAATATTTCTAGAAAATTAATGATTTCCCCTCATATATATTATAAAATAGAACATATAATTCTCACTTATTAACTCTTAATATACAATTCCTTCTACAACGATCTACCCAAAAAATCCTCAGATGCCTTAAATGGTTCTAGTGGGAATATTTTTGGATAAATACAATTTGTATACGTCTTAAGGTGTTAAAAACATATATTTTCAATGAAGAAGTTTGATTTTAACTCCATATTTTAGTTTATTTCATCTTCGACATCCTTAAATTTATATTAAACCGAAAATAATAGTAGAAATAGTCCCCTCCTAGTTATAATATGTTGTTATAGTAAACGTATAACCAATACCCATATCCTCTCCCATCAAATTGGAATCAAAACCATCATTCATGTGCACAATGGAACATAACCTCACATACTGATTTAATTCATTTATAATAACCCCCACTCATAGTTGGTTATAATGATCGAATTAGTATTTTTATATAATTATCCGGAAATATTTATCATTCCTAAATAAAATATATCAAATATTTTCATAACCATTCATTCATAAAAACATGTTGAATTTGATCATGTGTATGTGTGGATTACAACCTTAATGAAGCAATGTGATTAATTTTTCATCACTACATCACATGGATTATATGTATAAGTGTTTTTAATGAAATAAAATTGTATTAACTATATCATGATAAATCTTAAGATATATAATAATTCTTACCTATTTTTATAATGATCATCTAAAAAAGAAATTTTACTCAAGTATACATACATCCTACCTTCTCTATGATTGAAAAGAAGTTCATTTTTATAACCATAATGATTATCTAGATTTAATAGAATAAATAATTATAAAAAATATAATTATTTAATTTTTATTATTCCAGAGATTAGGGATTAATTAACTCATTGACCATAGTCAATCATTAGATGTCATTCTGGATATATAAAATCAATATCATCAAAAAATATCAATTGATCTAAAATAAGTATTTATTTTTTATAAAATGTTAACAATTGAAATAAAAATATTAATAAGAATGAAAAAGGATACCAAGAAAGTAATTAATTGAAAAAAATTTATTGTGGAAAATGAATAATTAATTTTTTGATTCAGACTCGAGGTAATGGAATTTAGTTAAATAATTATTTTTTCATGTTTCCCTTAAAACACCTCTTCTTCCATGAAGTTGTTTTTTGAAATAATATATGATTATTTTATATGGATATAAAATAAATAAAAAGGGCATTTTATGTTTACTTTTACTTTTATTCAATTTTTTTAATGTAGTATTTTTATGATTTTTTATTAATTTCAAGAAAAAACGAAAAAATGACTTTTATATTTTAATGTATACAAAGATAATAACTTTTCCTATAACCATAACTATAATTTAACCATTTTATTCCCCTTAAAAAATTTAATTTTTTTATAAAAGATAAAAACTTTTCGTTTTTAATGGATATTTGTCTTTTGAATGTTTTTTAATGTAATATGTTTTTGAAATGAAAATGTATTTTCACAGAAGATTAAACGATATCTTCTAGGGTTTCATGCACGATATGGCCCTTAGAAATTGTTTATGAATGGTTATGCACCATTACAGATCACATGTGAGCATGATATAGCTTATATGGTGGGAACACCCATATATTTATAAAATTCAATTTATAATGATTATGTTTTACATTTAAAAATATTTGTTGTTAGTTGTATAGTTATTCCAAATATAAGGGTTCTTGTATGGGTTATATAAGACATTTAGGAAAATGATGTTACAATGAACCTAAATATAACTTTCTATACATAATAATGAGTTTTTTGTAAATCATTAATTTTCAAAAGGTATGATTAATTGTATTTTTAAAGTAATTATGATTAAATTTTTAGATAAATGGATTGTTTTTAAGAAAAAATATTCAAGAGTATCCATGTTTTTAACAATACTAATAGTTTACTCCTTTTAAGTACATTAATAAAATTTTCTTGATTAAAAGTATCCACCTTATATTATGTAGTTTTTTATATATGAATTATGAACTATTATCCTAAAATTATAAACCAAAAAATATCATCAAATTAAATAGTTTAATTTCATGATATAAATCCCAATATTATGTAATATTTATGGTTGGTCCCTTTCTATTTTAATTACTTGTGGAATTAAAAAACTGGTTTGATTATGATGTACTAATGTGAGGTTATATGAAGTGTTTTTTTACCATATTGTATTTATAATTGTAAGATGGAATATAAATTCAATGACATAACCACATAATTTTTGAGTTTTTAAGTGATAGAATTTAATATTATCTGTTGATATTTATGCATTGTTTTACTGATTTGAGGTATATGTCATCCTTACAATTCATTTGATGGATTATTTTAGAAGAATTTTTTAAAATTTAAGTGGAAGTAAGTTTAGTGGTTAGCGATAAAAATTGATGTTAAAAATATATTTTATTATTTATGTTATTATGTTTATTTTATATTACATGAAATTTATGTTGTTATATAATTTATATTGGGGTTTTTAAATGAAAATAGTTTTATTTTGACATTTAATTATTCATTTCTTATTTTAATGGTGTTATTTTATACTTATTAAGGATAATTTATATGGATAAAAATAAAAAGAACTGAGTCATAATTTTTATCCCTTCCTTAATATTTAATCATCTATCTCATATAAAAATGATGTTATAATAATTTTGAAATAAATACTAAAATCTAAATCAAATTTATGAAACTACTCGATATACTAAACCCATTTTTATTTCTATGAAATTTCAATGAATTATGGAATCTCATTTACTAAATTTGAAAATATAAACTCATAAATCTCTTTTTAAATGGAAGATACCACAAATTAACTTTACTACTTCTTCTTTGCAGATTTGGAATTCATGATATAAGCTAGTGGTTATAATAACAATATTAAAGGAAAACATGGATTCCAGGATTTAATGTATAAATAATTTTCCTATGATTTAAGAATGAATCATGACTTATTTAATTTCAAAGAATCATAAGGAAATATATGATATCATTGAATTAGAGTACCAATAATGGTAATGGGTTTATGAAAATATTTGAATGGAGGATGTTTTTATCAGTAATTTTGTTATATTTTATGAGAATTATGGTACATTCTATCGTATATTTTTTTCAAAATATTTAATAAATGATAGAAAAGTGGTGTAGTAAAAATGTCACAATTCATGGAGAGTATAATTTATGTTTATATGATGCAATAATAGATAACCCTTTAGGGTATAAGATTCTTGATGACAAAAAAATGATAGTCTATTAAGGTTATTTGTTTTTTGGAATAATGAGAACATAAGAAATCATAAGGCTTAAAATTATATTATATGAATAATAATATTGTTGATTATTTTAATCTTATTTTTGAAGAATTATTTTATTTAAATTAACAAATAATTAGAAATTGGGGAACTCAGAAGTCGGACGATGACCCGTCACAACAGGAGGGGCCGTGCGGTTTGAATCTTAAGCCATAGGGACACAAGGGTGTAGTGCCTACCACTAGAATATGTGTCTATGAAACATTGTTTTTATAAATCACAAATTTTTTTAACATATGTTCTATCATAACACTATACATGTGATGGAAAATATATATTCTGATTCAGTGATAAATTTTATTTCAGAAGAAGTTCACAATTTTGGAAATCTTATATGATCATAGTAAACAAAGAATTATTGAATTTTATATGATGAATTATGATTGAATTATATTTTGGAATAAAATATGATTTCAATGAATATTTATGGAAATTCAGTTAATTTATGTAATTATTTTATCATTTTTTGTATATTATATGACTAGGGAATATATATTTTGGTATTAGACTATATTATTTATTGTTGTTATATATAAGAGAATTTTAAATTATTTATGTATTAATATGAATTAAATTTTGTTAGGATTAAACTTTATTCTAATTTTTTTAATTTTATGTGTAATTATTAAAAAAATCAACTTAATTGAAACATGGGTATTAATGTTGAATATTATTGATTAATGAAATTTTTTTCTCTTCGAGAATTATTCATTTTAGGAATTGTCATAACATGTTGTAACTATCATGGCTTTGTTTAATATATACATATATGAAGAATAAATTATCATTCTATTTTATATTATTTTATTCATTATAAGTAAATTTTACTGCATCAGGCATAAAAAACATCTTCAATATGCAATTTTGTGAGAAAATGATTACCTTAAAGGATATAGAAATACTTATAAAGTATGAATATTTTCCTATATTATTAAAATATATGGTATAATAATCTATCATTTCTATTTAAAGGAATGTTAAACAAAAATTTGTCCATTTAAATTTCTTATAGATAAATCAACGTTCTTTAAAACAATCACTTATTTAAAGTGACGTAATGGTTAACTTTCACATTATATTAGTCCATATTAATCTCTATTAATAAATGGAAATTAGATTTCTTTTACAAGTTTATAATTTCAATTCCCACTAATGTTATCATATTTTGAAAACAAGTTATGTTTTTTTCATGGTTAAATATGTATATCCCTTTTATATATTTTAGAGGATACTTTGATAACACTTTTTGAGGTGGGATATCTATAATGTATTTCCAAATTTTAAACCATTTATTATCAAGCAAAAGATCACATTTAAATGGATAAATTTACAAAATGTGGGACAATTGAATATTACAGTATGTTGACATAATCACTGTGTTCGACATAACAAAAAAAAACAAAAAACAAGAAGTAAAAAACAATTAATATTATTATCTAACTATGCTTGTTCCATCATAGATGTTTAATTCGTGGTTATGATAATGATTAAAATAACTATAAAATATACTAAATTTTATTAATCAATTTAAATTTATTTAACAATTATTTATAAATAAGACCACAATTATTTTGAAAAGTCATCTTATGTTTTTTAAAAAAATATATTTTTTTCATTAGAAAATATTTTAAATAATTTAACTAATCATTATAAAATATATTTGATAAAATTAACATTATTTTTCAAATCAAAATATAAAAATTAAGTTCTTTTGAAACTTAAATATTTTTTCAAAAAATCTAATTATTTGTTGAATATTGGATAATAATGGTTTTTATCGAATACTAGGATTTCATTTATTGTATCTAAAAACGAAAATATATATATTGTATTATATTTAAATTTTAATAATTTCCTCCTTATTTTTATCAACCATTATATTTTTTTAAAATTGTTTTTATTATTGAATTTAGAAGAAATAAAATTTATATTCAAAAATATATTTTTATGGAAAAGAATTTTTTCTTATGTTTTGAAAATTTTATATTAAATTAAATTATTTAACATCTATTTCGTGATTTATAAAAAATGAAATCAATGTTTCGAATTAATTGGTGAAAAGTTATTGAATAATTTCATTTTATTTTTGATCAATTTGAATAATAAGCATAATAATTTTTATTACCACTATAATGGGTAAATTTGGTAAATAAAGTTAAAAATAAAATTACAAAGATTATAAAATTACCCTAACACATAACATCAATTTATTAGGTCATCCAAATTTTCCCACACTCATCCATGATTTATTTATATAATATTTTTTACATTTGTATGTGATTATTACCATTACACTATTTTATATAAATATTAGTAAAAATATCAAACTAATTTTTTAATAATTTTAATTTTTTAAAAATAGGGATGACTAGAGGATATGTCAGTTTATAAATATAATTATAAAATATAAGAGATTTATCTTCATGATGATAGTTAATTTTTTATTTTTAGTAAAGAAATTATTTCATTAAATGTTAAGAAATTTTTGATGGAGTTATTATTCAACAAAAGAAAATATAAAATAAATAAAAATAATATTATTAAAATTAATATAGAAAGATATAATTAAATTGATAAATGAATTTATTAGATAATAATAAACTTTTAGAGATCTAAAATATTATTTGTTTAAAATTTAATTGGATTTTATGTTCTTAAGAAAGCATAATTAATTAATAGTTCTAAAATTTGACATTATTTATAATTTATAATTTATAATATTTATTTAAATTACATAAAATTACTGAAAAAAAAATTTCAATATAAATTCATATTATGTTGTTTTTAATATAAAAAATTTTCCATTTATGTTCCTTTATCCCATTTATAGTAATTATCTTGAACCCCAAAGAGTAAAAAAACAATATTGTTATGGTATATATTAATGGGTTTAATAAGGGGCTACAACTATTAGTTAAGGGTAAAAACGTAATAAAGACTTGTATAATTTCCATTTGATGATATTAATTCCATCCACCCTCATAATAAATTTTAAATAAATCTTTTTGGATCCATATTTAATAGATTTGTTTTATATTAAATTAATGCCTTGAGAAATTCCAAGAGTGCACGTCCACTCTTTAATAGAAGGAAACCTCTTATTCGCATTTATTCATATTTCAAAACAAATTTTTGAATACATGATATTATAAAATACCTTTACAAAATCACTTCCCATGTTATATAGGGATTTTTTTTGTTCATATCGAAAATAATAGAGGACTTGTGGTGTTAAATAAAGATATTTTTTAATGAAGATGTCTATTTATTGACGGATTTTTTTGTATTATTTCATCTTTTACATCTTGAAATATTCTTCAACAATTATAAATTTAAAAAAATTATCCCCTATATTTTTATATTTTATTCTGTTAATTGAATGACCATTACCCGTATCCACTTCAATCAAATTTGAAATTAAATCATCGTTCATGTGTACGGTAAACTATCGTATCGTGAACCAATATAATTTTTTTCATAAACAATTCTCATGGTTTTTTATAATGACAGAATTAGTTTTTATAAATTATATTCATGGAATATTTATAAAATTTAATTTATAATATATCCAATATTTTATTACCTTTTCATTCAAAGAAAAATGATAATGTCATCCATCCATATCTGGGGGATACCACCTCCATGTAGTAATGTTATTAGTTTTTCACGCACACATCAAATAGATTATATATATACTCATATTTAAATAAATAATATCTTAATTATTATATTATGAGAAAAATTAAATTATAAAATATTTTTTAATATTCTCCCATGATTATCATTGAAAATTATAAATGTTTTACATCTGTATGTACGACTTATCATCTCTATGAGTGTAAAAAGGTTCCTTCATTATAATCATATTTAATGGTTGTATTGAAAAGAATAATTAATATATAAAAATGATAAATATGTTAATATAATTAACTTTAGTTTAATATTTACTATGATAAAGAGCATACATGATTAGAAAACTTGAGGTAAGAGGGATTATATTAAAAATACTCTTTTAGTGTTTCCCATGTAACAGTTTTTCTTCACTGTCCCAATTTTCCAAAAAATATTTCGGGAATGTAATTATAAGTATATTAAAGTGATATAAATTACTTTTTATGAATATTTTGAATTTATTTTAATGGTTTAAAAAGTATTCATTTAAATAAATTTTTAAAATATTATACAAAATACAAAAAAGAATTGTCAAATTTAACACATAGAATGATAATGAATTTTTATATGCCCATACATATTTTTTGAAGTATTAATTCATCTATAATATAACATTTTTTCTTAAAATAAATATAATTTTTACTTTTAATGTATTTTTCTATATTGAATATATGTTTTTAAGTGAAATGGGTATTTTAATAACAGAATGTGTTTTTCACACAAGTTTGAAAGATATTTTCAAGGGATTCATTCATGATGTAGTCCTTGTAAAATTTTTATCATGAGTTTTGACATATTACAGATCATGGGAGAGACGAATACAATATATATGATATAATTTACAAGATAATACTCAAATTAAATGGTGATAAAATTATAATTAATGAATTTAATTTAGTATGAAGAGGTAAGACAAATGATATTTTTAAATGAAATAATATTCCCTTTCTAGGAATAAATATATTTTTTAAACAAAAAACTTTTTATAGAGATTTAATTATTATCACTAGAATATAGGGTTTCTTATTTCTATTTCCCTTACAAGAGTTTTTATTTTTCACAAATTTAAAACAACACTGGGTTAAAATATTTTTATAATAATAGAATATGTCATGTTGAAAGTCTTGAATATTTTTCATGAAAATAAATGACAATTTATCTTAATTTTATTCCACTTTGAAAAAAATAATTCTATTCAGAAGTGTCGACACTGAATTATCAAGTTCTCTTATGTATAATATATAACAAAAATATCTACAACACTACACCAGAAAATATCATCAAATATAAGAGATTAAATAGTTGACATAAAAGTCAAGATTATGTAAAGTGTAAATATTTGTCCATTTAGATGGTATTACTGGAGGGTTTAGTAACATTTTTTGTTCAAGATTTTTTCTATTGAGGCTATATTTTCAGTTTTGGATATCATTAGGGGTTTATAATTTTGTGGTTTATTATAATATAAAAGGTGTAGAAACCCCAATTTGAGGTTTTTTACAATATAATTTTAATATGAATAATTATATTTTGGGAAATAATATTTAAATTTTACATATTTTTTACCGTTATGAATGACATGACTTATTATTTCATAATGATTAAATCACATTTATAGGGATGTAATAAAAATATTTTAGGTAAACACATAGGTTAAAAAATTATTTAATATTGATGTTATTATTTTTTTATTTTATGGTTAATTCATTATAGAATATATATATATATAGGTATTTCCATTACAAAAACTATTTTTATATTGATATGAAATAAATAATTTCATGTCTTATTCATGTTATTTTATTCAAATTAAGGATCATTTGTTATTAAAAAATTAATTGGTCCTCAGTAGGCCTATATATCCTTTTCAGAATAATTAATCATTAAAATCATTGAAAAATCCTGTTCGAAGGATTATTTACTATTTTTTATCATCTAAATAACCTATAAGAAACTATTAAATTTATCACAACCATTTAAATTCTCAAAAATTCATATGGATCATGCCATATTTTTTATTTTATTTGAAAATTTAAATTCTACATCATATTTGATAATGGATGTACCACCAAATACATAACTATTTATTTTATATAGATATATAATTCATGATGGAAGATAAATTTTATACCAACAACATAAAGGAATACCATTATTTTGAGATTTATGCTATGAACTATTTTAATTTGATTTATGTTTGAATCATACCCGATTCGATATTAATGAATTGAAAATGAATATTTCATATCATTGAATACGAAAAAAACATGGAAAAGTGTTTAAGAAATATGTTTAATGAAGGATGTGTTTATCCACAATGTTTTGAGATATTATTTGAATTATGATACATGATATAATAGATTTGTTTTTAAAATATTGATAACATATAAAAATTTTGGTGTACACAAATGGGTCTGCTTTTTGAGCATTTTATTTAAGGACATGTAATGTAGAGATAGATAAACCTTTGTGATAAATTTTTCAGGATGTTAATGAAATAATAGGCAATTGATATTATATGATTTTTTGGAAAAATAATCAATATATAAAACCTTAGAAGATAAAATTTTATTTGATTATTAATGATATTTTTTAAGAAGTTTGTCATATTTTTTGAGAATTATAGTAATTATATTTAGATAGTATTACAAAAAGGGTAACCGGTAAGCTAGGTAATGACACAACCGATACAAATAGGTCATTAGGCTTGAACCAAAAAACTGAAGGTTGATAAAGGTGTAGTGACTTCTACTAGTATATGTTATGTCTTTTTTAGAATGGACTTTATTTATTTATTATATTGATTTTGTGAAGATATTTTTTATCGACATGATAATCATTAGATTGAATAGTTATTTAGTGGCTAGGTGATTGATGTTATTTTTGTATAAGTTCACTATTTTTGGAAACATATAATATTATGGAAAATATAATAGTATGGGATATTATTTTTAGAGATATGGATGAATTATATTCTTGAAGATTATATATGTTAATTGTGTCTTTATAGTGATTCCGGTCATCTATAAAAATTATTAGCATATTTTGGAGATAATATGATTAGGGAATATACATTTTTGTATGATACATTCTATGTTGTTAATGTTAATCATAGATAAATAATATATATAACTTGGATTACTATGTAATAATTTTTTTATTTAATAATAAGCTAGAAATTGTTTGATGACTTTTAAGTATAGTTTATTATCAAATGATCAAAGTTGATCTTTTGTAATTAATATTGAATGTTAAATATTTTTCTTTATTTTAAATATTGTTGTTTTTTGTATTTACCATTACATGTTCTACCACTTTTTGTTTTGTTAAATTTATAAATATTGTAGAAATGTATTTTTATTCTTATAAAGAAAATGGAATTCATTATAGTTTAATTTCAGCACATCTAATATTAAAAAACATCTTCAATACAAATTATTTGGGAAAAAAGATTAGATTATAGTATTGAAATATACCTATAATGTCTGTATATTTACTTACGTTCATAGTTTTGATGGTAAAAGAGTTCCTCAACTCATGTTAAAGGATTCTTAAACAATAAAATTATCCTTTTACTTTCCATAAAGAAATATCAATGGACTTTTAAAGATTAACATATTTATGGTTTTTCAAACTTTAACTATATCATTTACAAGATTTGTATTACTATCCATTAATCCATATGAATTATATTTCTCGTGAATGTCCATAATTTTATAGACTACAAATTTTCTGTAATTTTTAATGAATTATATGCATTATTAAATATGACATCTGTACTTCTGTTTCAATATTTTTAGAGGAACATTTAGTAAACCTTTTTACGACATAAGATATCAGAAAAGGAATATTCAAATGTCAATCCTATGATTATCAAATAAATAAAAAAAATTAATAAAAAAATATTTAAAATGTGGGGATAATGTAATATCCCATTATATTTAAATAATGATTATGTTTGATAGAATATTAAATATGTGAAACCAAGTGTAAAAGAAACATGAAATATTATTTATTTAAATGTGACAGTTATATAGTATTAATTGAATATGTGGTTATATATAGGATTATAAAAATTATCAAATATATATATTTTTAAAAATTAGTTACTATTTATTAATTAATGGATTATAAATTTTCACTCCATTTTATAGAATATTTGTTTTATGCTTGAAAAATATGTTTTTATAAAAAAATTACAATTTTTAGAAATTATTATAACTTATATACAAAATATTTAGAAACTTTATTTGAAAAAATTTCATACATTATTTAAATCATCGTACTTGTGTATGTTATTTTCTTATAAAGGGATCATTCTTTTATGGGCAAGGTCTGTGTTTGTTTTAAAAAAATGAGTAATGGAAAATAATGATTTTTATTGAAAACATTAGTTTATATTAAATTATTTATGATGTGAAATTAGTTTTTCATTAGTTTTAAAATATAATTAATTAGTTTGGGTTTATAATAATCATTTTTTGTTTTTTATATAGATTTTTTACATTAATTTTGTGTACAAATATTTTAGATTTAAAAAAAACATTTCTTCCAAAAAACTATATTTCATTGCATTTTTTATTAATATTAAATTATATTATTCCACTTATATGTTATGAATTTCTAAAAATGGATTCTATATTTAAAATTATGATTTCCAATTATTTAAAATAAATTTTTTAATTTTTTTCAAAAATAATTTTTATCCTTAGTAGATTTTATTACCACTATAGTGGTTAATTTAGTAATTAATGTAAAAAATAAAATTTAAAGGCATATAAAAAGACATTAACCCATAACATAACTTTATTTGGTGGGTATTTCTAACAGCTATAAATTAATATTTGGAAATGTAGATTTTCTATTAAGAAATACATTTGGATTGAAACTTATATTAACTAACCAAAAAAATGATTTATTTTCAATTACTAGCAGTTTTTGGAAAACTAGGTTCCACGTGTCTCACCAAATGTGTTCGATAAATTTTATAAGTTGGATTTAATGTTGAAAAACTATTTAAAGTGTGTTATTTGAATAATTGGGTTGTAGGTATTTACCATTTCAATCATAATTAAATGATTAATTAGGATTTGAATAAATATATTATGGTTGGGTGAACACGGTGTATTTTTGTTGGATTTATTTCATGATTTCCATTAGATAAAGACTAGTTGAAATAGACTTGGTTCTAAGTTTTGACTAAAGTGGGAAATAGAGGACTTCTACCACGTGATGACTTCATGAATGACATATCACTTATTATGAGTGTAGATATTTCATTCATCATACATGTTTTTCTGTATGTTTGAATATGGATGATAATTTCATGTTGGAATTAATTTATTTTTTTATGAATGAAAGGAAACCTCATATATGGTAACTAAAATAGGTAAAAATGTTTAGGTATTTTATTTTAAATGTTGTAAAATATAATATATCACCATTTGAATCTATCTCTATCTATTTTATAAATATTTTTCATTGAATTGTTTCTGGTCATAGGGCCATGTGGTAAATATAAGTATGAAGCCTTAAAACATTACAAAATCTTGAATTAAATGAATAATTCACATTAAGGATATTTTCATGATTAGATTTTTAGAGAAATAGGCCATAACATACATCTCAAAAATTAAATAATTTACACCTCTGGTCATTTTCCATTTTTTCATAAAATAAAAACTCATGAAAGAAAGAGTCATGTATAGTTCTTTGTTTTAGATAGCATGAGTTTTACTTGAACCCATCTGTGACCCTATTCATCTTTAAGTCCTGTGAAAACCATTCCTAAGACATTTGATGAGCATAAAGTTCTCATTAAGGTTTATTAAATAAATAAATAAAGAAATTGTCCATCAAAATATAGGCCTTTTCTCATAACTAGGGAAATAATATGATTTATGAATAACACATAAAAATCATAATTTATAAATGTAACTTGTGTCATCCTTATCATACTTACATTTTAGTTACCACAGCTTCATAGGGAGTTACTTTGGAATACCCATCATAGTATATTCCCTAAATCTGTTATAATAAACATAAACTTTCATCTCTGTCATGATAAATAATTCATTGGGGAGCTATCCCGGGCTCACCCACCCAAGAATTATCAAAAAGTCATGTATACATAAACAATGCACAAAACCATAACATATTCACAACACATAAAACAGAAATAAAGTAAAGATAAAATTTCCACATTTCAATAACAATTAATCAAAACTTTATTGACATAAAAAATTTATTATCAAAAACATTTTAAATAACAAAATACATAAAAGAGTATATGATATATATTTTTCTTTTAAAAACATTACAACTTGTTAAGGATGCAGAATATCAAATAACGCTCGTGGTGGTGTAATGGTCATTTTCACAATGTATGTTAAAAAGAAACATTAATATTTTCATTTAGTAAAATACATCATAGAGAACATATTCTATTTGAATGAAATAAAATGTAAAAAGGGTTTATGAACTGTATAAATGAAATTCATGTATAAATCAAAATATGCCTCAATCAATGGAGATTTAGATGAATTCTCTTACAAAGATAATTTTGTAAATAAAATATATCAATTATGTTTATTCACAATAAGAACACATAAATAATGTATAAATACATGATAATATAAAAAAATTAACTTCTCACATAATTAAAGAACGACATTAAAAATAAAGAGAAGATCAACCCAAATAATTTAAATTGGGTTAAGAAGTTCCCTTACCACGTGTCCGACATGACCCCTTCATTCCTTAATCTCTTAAATAATAAAAAAAAGTTTTTTCATACTTGTTAAAAAATCTTTTTCAAGTTTATTATTCATTTTATATCACTTATTACCAGGTTATAGACATTACGCAATCATTTAAGTTAATAACAGTCGTTTTGTCGATATTTGGTACTTTAGTCAAAAATGAACTTCTTATAATTTCAAGTTGTTCATGTGCTCAAAATTCCATTATCAATAGAAGTATATTCATCATTTAGATATCTTATATATTATATATATCTAGTATATATATATATATGTATTTGTAACAGTGTATAACATTTGAAGATAAGAAATGACATACACAATTCATGGAGACGGCAAACCGTATGTACGCATAATTGCTACTTTCATTACTATTTCATTTTTAATAGAATTAAATCATAATGATAAATATATATATATTATAAAACCAGTATAATATCATATATATTTATACAAAATAAATCCTCTATACATTTCACGTACAGAAAGAACGATTCATATCACTTTGATGGTACTGTAATCCACACTTCTTCAAATAAAATTATCATATTTACCCACTATGGAAAGCAAAAAGATATTCTATAAATTAAAAATAAATAAGCATAGAAACAATATGAATACAATATATATCACATATATATATAGTTCCATATTAATGGACACTATGATCAGTGGTTTGAGATATTTGAACAATCATCGTTTTGTGAGACAGTAGTTCGCCGTCCACAGAAACAGTATGTTCTTTACCCATTAGATAGAGGTTTGTATACTGTTATATTGAATCCTTCTCATAACACCAATCTCGTATATTTAGGATACTGTTTTAGTTATAAAATAAAGGAATAAAAAGATTTATGGGGGTTGGAGAAGTAAAATCAAAGAAATGAACTTAAGAGAAGACGTTGCCTTTAAATTGCGTAACTCTATTTGGTTTGAAACAAAAGGATCTCTTGAAGAAAATTATGCCTACATTAATGATTATATGTGTAAAAGAGGGATTTAGGGAGATTAATTATTCAGTGGTTGGTTATGAAAATGGGATTCATAAGTGATATTAATGGGTTAGAGGTGAGGGATTTTTATATGGGGGAGGGGCTCTTTAGAAATTTTTTAAAATATTATTTTTTATATATTGATTTTCAGTTTCAAAAGATCTGAAATTCATTAAAGTCAATGATAAGATGACTCATGTTCGAAATAAAATCATCAAATAATAACTGGACTGGTTTTGGATTTTTTTTTAATTTTTATAATCTTATTAATTTAAATCATTCATTAATGAGGTAAACAATGCATCATTATTATGTCATAAATTATTTTATTTATTTAATGTCTAAAAATTAAATAAAATATCATGATATATTAAATATTTTTATTTTAAAAATGAATATTTATAATCTAAGAGATAATTTATATATTCCAATGTAAAAATTGATTTACTAACAGATATATGTTTATGTATTTTTTGTCTTTAAATTAAATTAATGTAAATAAAGTGTCATTATCACACATAAGAGGCACCATGGGGTCCCAAATTAGACCCAATGATGACCATGGTCATAAATTTATCAACCAATACGATTAGAACACATGTTAGGGTAATTTAATATTATTATTATATTATTTTTTACCTTTATTTACCAAATTTACACTTTAACCATGGTAAATAAAATATTTACAGAAATAAATATTCATAATGTCTATAATTAAAAGTAACCAATATACACAATTTAGACCTAATTATTTAAAAAATGTTTTCCATTTCTTCAAATTAAAAATATAGAAGTGGTGGAAATTAATTTAATATTAATTCTCATTGTAAAAACAAAAAGCGTATTTTTATGAAATAATAACAATTAAAAGATTAACACTTGTTTATGTCCAATATGTATGTTAAATTACTTCCAATGACCAATATTTGATTAAATGGTAAAAAATAATCTAATTACAATTTAAAAACAATTAATAACATAATTTATCTCTACATATAAATTAGATTAAATGGCTTCTTTGAATTAAAATGCAGTATTTTTCACTATTCATTAAAAAAATGAACATTATCAAAAAATACCAAAATTTCATCCAAATTAAATTTTGACGTTCCAAATATAAAGAATAATTTTATTTTTTCAAATAAAATATATAAATGTGACAAAAAATAGTTTTAAAAAGGGTTCTCCATTAAAAGGTGGTAAATCGACCTTTTAACAAATATTAGATTATTAATGTTTAAAATCATATTCTTTCTTATTTTAAGCCGGTAAAATTTATTTGATTACTGTAAAAATTATTATCAGACATTTATAATCATATTTTAGTTTGTTCTATTCATTCCCTCTATTACAATGGCAAGGCGTTAACTATCATAATATAATAATATTATATTATTTGTCTGGAATGTAAGATTTCAAAGATACCCGCTGTATCCAATGGGGTAATCCATCTAAAAATCATCCAATTTAAATTAAAACTAATATTTAATTAAAAATTATTAATAAATATGAAAATGTGACTTTCTTTATTAACCTAGGATGTTACATCATTACCCATTTGGGGAATTATTCCCCCACAATTATATTCACTTATCAAATAAATGGGGGTATTTATCCCTCATAGCATTTCCAGATTCCCATGTTGCCTCTCCAACCATATTGTTTTTCAACAAAACCTTTAACTAATTAATTACTATATTTTTCATCAAATTCTTTCTTCGGTCAGAAATCTGGACTAGTTTTTCCTCATAATACATATTCTCTTCCAACGAAACTACCAATGGGCTCAAAACATTTGATGGATCGGGCATATACATTCTCAACATTGAAACATGAAAAACATTTGCACCTAGGATAATATTTGAGGAAAAGAAACTTTGTACGCAACTGATCCAAAATTCTCCAAAATTTTATAAGGTCCAATGAACCTCGAACTCAACTTTCCTTTCTTACCAAAATGAATCACACTTTTCGATTGATAAACATTAAAAATTATATGATCACCTACCTCGAAAGAAAAATCCTTCCTCTACTTATCTGCATAACTTTTCGGCCAACACTTATTTGTTCTCATGTTATTATAAATAAAATAATCATTTTCATCCATCTATTCTACCAATTCTGGACCCATCATATTCCTTTCACCTACTTCATCCCAAAAATCTGGAGTTTGACACCGCTTTCCATATAATGTCTAAAATGAAACCATCTTTATACTGAAATAAAAACTGTTATTATAAGAAAATTCAACCAAAGAATGTTTTTGGTCCCAACTTCCCTAGTAATCCAGTGAAGAAGCACATAGCATATCCTCAAAGGTCTGAATTTTTCATTTGAACTTCCCATCTGATTGAGGATGAAAGGGAGTCGTAAAATTTAATTCAGTACCCAGCGACTTCTGATGGCCTTTCCAAAAGTTAAAAGTTAACCTATATTGCATTTTTACCTCAATATGTCTTTTTTAATCCCACAACGATGACCATGGATATATTTTACCATTTCCACTCTGTCACTGGTAAAGACTAAAGAATTACTTTCTTTAAATTCCTCTATTCTTTATCCAGTTGAAAATTCAAACACAAAATAGTAAAATCTGCAATATCTCTTTTCATTCCATCCCACCAGTAATACTCACGAAGATCTGTTTACATATTAGTACTGCCTGGATGAACTGAAAATAAAGAACTATGAGATTCACATAAAAAATAATTATTCAAATGTGAATCACAAGGCACACAAAATCTCTTCCCAAACCTCAAAACACATTCATTATCACCATTAAAATCAGTCAACTCAATCTTTTTAACAAACTCTACCTTTTTCTGAAACTCATTGTCTTCCTTCTACACTTTCTTAATTCTGTCTGAGAGGGATGATTTCACTTACACCTGAAACAAAACCAAGGAATTTCATAAACCATAAATTTCTATTTCAATGTTCATAAAATCAAAAACCAATGAATTTCATTCCAAACATTTGTTGATTAATGAAGCATTACTTGTTTGACTCAAAGGATCAACCACTTTTTTTTATTTTACCTAATGGTAATGAATAATGAAATAATAATCATTAATTATTTATAGCTATTGCCTCTGTCTCATTTTCAATTATTTTTTAGTGAATATTTACTTCAAACATTTGTGATCTTTAGATATATCACATTTTACTCCATACAAATGATGCCTTCAAATTTTTAAATAAAAAAAAATAACAGCTAATTCCAAATCAAGTTTAGAGTAATATAACTCATTAGGTTTTAACTGACGTGAAGCATAATAAATTACCTGATCATTCGACAAAAGTACATAACCACGTCTTACCAATGAATCATAACTGTAGATAACAAACTCACCATTTCTGGAAGGAAGTTCCCAAACTAGATCATTCACCAATTTTTCTCCAATTCTTGAAAACAATAATCACATTCATTTTTCCAGATTAACATAACACATTTTCGAGTTAACTTAGTCATTGGACAAGATAAGAGTAAAAAATTCTCAATATAATCATTAATTAAAAACCTTATAAAATAAGAAAACTATGAATCTAGGTTATATATGTGGGTCATGGCCATTCTTCAACAACTATTAATTTAGCTATATCAACAGTTATGACTTTTTTGATACAATGTGACCAAGGAAATAAATTTGTTGTAACCAAAACTCACACTTGCTGAATTTTCCATACAGTTTCTTTTTTTAAAGGTTAGAAAGACAACACTTAAAAAACATTCATGGTCCTATTTACTTTTAAAATAAACCAAAATATCATCAATGAACACAACAAAAAACATATCTAAAAACTCATAGAAAATTCTATTAATAAGATCCATGAATATAGCAAGTTCATCGATTAACCAAAGAGGCATAACTAAAGATTCATAATGGCCATATCTAGTACGAAATGTGGTCTTCATAATGTATACATCCTTTACATTCAACTGATGGTACCCCGAACTCAAATCAACCTTCGAAAAATACTATGCTCTTTAGAGATGATAAGAAATTCCTCAATATGGGGCAAAAGATAGATTTTCTTAACAGTTATGTTATTCAATGATCTGTAATCAATGCAATGTCTCATTGAGCTATCTTTCTTTTTAACAAACAAGACCGAAGCACCCCATTGTGATGTTCTAGGTCAAATGAAACTATTATCTAATAATTCTTGCAATTGCTTCTTTAACTCTATGAGTTCAATTTGAGACATTCTATAAGAGGGTTTTGAAATTTTCTTAGAATCGGGAACTATGTCAATAGTAAATTCAACTTCTAAATCAGCTATAATACTAGTAAATTCATCATGAAAAACATCAAGGTATTCATTTACCACCAGAATATCATTAATCTGAACAGTTCCTTTGTTTTCAATAATATGTTCATGGTAACATTCATAATTATCTTTTATTAGTTTCTCTTCTTCCTGATACTTTATAAAAAGTAAGGGTTCATTCTTATACACAAACTAAAATTCTTTCTGAAAACAAACCACTTTAACACTGTAGTCAATATTATAATGATAAATAGAATGCTAGTCCATACCCAAAAATAACATCAAACTCTACTAGAGGTAGAATAATAAGGTATTCAAGTATATTCATCTTGTACACTAGTTCATGAAGGTTATTATAATTTCATTTTGTCTCAACATTTCCCCCCAATGTTTTTAAAATAAGTTCGAGATTCATATCTTGAGATGGAATTATCAATTTACTAGAAAACTTATCATTAATGAAAGAGTGAGTTGTCCATGAATCTAACAAAACATTGGCATAATCTGAACAAAAAAATAGTGTACCTAATACTACATCATTCGATGGCCCAATATCTACTGAATTGGTTGCAATGGATTTCACCAACCATTTATGATTGTAGTTCGGCTGCTTTCCCTCAGTTAAGTTCTTCATTGGACAATCATTTTTATAATTACCCATTTTATTAAACTTAAAATAGTTTGTTGACTATAAATCAGATTTTTTCATACAATTAACCTGATATTTTTCAATGAAATTACAAGCCTTATGCTACATTTTACCATATAATTAGCACTTTACATAATTATAAAGGAATTCCCCATCATGATTTTTACCACAATTTACACAAATTATACACTTATGTTTCTTGCCATCATAATTTTTTGAAGAGTTATTCCATTTCATCTACCACCTCGACCTCTTATTCTATTCTTTTCAAATATCACTTGGTCATCACGAAACCCCATTTCCACCTTCTCCACACATCGAACAATATTTTCATAAATTTTCAACCCTCGAGATAATAAATCCATTCGATACTTTGGATTTAATCCTAAGAAAAAATGGTTGATTTTACTATCAAGATCTCATATTAAATTTGGATCACACCTTTCCAGCCGAGTGAATGTTTCTTCATAATCATCCATTGAGTCATCCTCATGCCACAATTCTAGGAATATTTTTCCATCATAAGATGAACCACCTCAGGAAAATATTTCTAAAGAAACTTACCTTTAATTCGTCCCAACCAAGAGAATCAACCACTTCACAATCCCCATTATTTTTCACCGTCAACAACCAATGATCAGGTTAACCTTAAAACAGAAAACAACGAGACTATCCTTTTGATGTTCTGAACAACCAATGACATCAAAATCATTTACTGTGCTTTAATCCACCCTTCTACTAGCAGAGGGCCAGATGATCCCTTGAATGATGGTGGATGTTACCTCGTGAAATCATCCACTACTGACACTTTCCTATATGATTGATGTTTCTAATATCATGCATGTAAACCCCCACCATTTATAGCTTGATTCAATTGTCATGTCACTACAACAAACTATCCAGTTGAAATTCTGACCATCTCAGGTTGCTGATTTGGATGGTTTTCTTCCTCGTGACTTACTCCCATTATAGCTGCCATGTTTCTGCTATAGAAAACCATTCTGAACACAATAATATCATAGGTGAAGAAATGGGGTAATCAGAAAATCTTATATCATTTCAATATTATCAAAAATTTATTTGTGGATATTAATTTAACAATATCATAACTCTTAATGTTTTCTAAACCAACCTCTGATACCAACTATAAGGACCAAAATTTAAAGATTACATAATCTTGAATTAAATTAATAATTCACATTGAGGATCTTTTAAGATTAGAGTTTTATAGAATTAGTACAAAACTACAACATTTCATCTTTAAAATTACAAGGTATATACTTCTACTCAGTTTCAATTTTTTCATAAAATAAAAACTCCTTAAAAAAGAGTCACGTCTTGTTCTATGTTTTATATAGCATGAATTTTCAATGATCCAATCCTTGACCATATTCATCATTATGTCATGTGAAATAAATTTTAGAAACTTGGGATGCGCATAAAAATTTCAGTAAGGGATATAAAATAAAGGAAGAAAACGTTAGTCCATCAAAACATAAGCCTTTTAATATACCTCATGAAATCATAACATTTATAAATAACACATAAAAATCATAAATCATAAATGTGACTTGTGGCATCCATATCATAATTACATTGTAGCTATCATAGATACATAAGGAGTTAATTTAGAATACCCATCACAGTATATTTTTTAAATCACTTAGAAGAAACATTAAAATTTATCCTTATCACTTTACCCAATGAATTGGAGAGATGTATCAAGATCACCCGCCATAGGTTTATCATAGAACCACCCGTATATGTAAAAAGTGTCCATGAACCATAAAATATTCACGACACATAATAAAAAAAGAAAAGATAACATTTTCAAGTTTCAATCACAAAATATGATAAATATATTGACATAACAAATCCCTTATTGAACCCATTTTCAATACAAAAATATGTAAAATTGTATATGTTATTTATTTTCCTATTAAAAACATTACGTCTTGTTAAGGAAGCCAAATATCGAATAACGCTTGCGGTGGTGGAAATGTCATTGACACTGCATATGTTAAAAATAAAAATTCCTTCGGTTATTTAGTAAAATTCCTCATAGAGAAAATATTTCCTTTGAATGAATTTAATGTCAAAGGGGCTTATACACCGTATAAAAGATAATTATGTATAAATCGAAATATGCCTCAATGAAAGGATATTGAAACGAATTCCCCTACAAAGATCATTTAGTAATGAAAATAGACCGATTATGTGAATTCAATATAATCACAGATAAATCAAGTATAAATACATGAAAAGAAATAAAAATTCATTTCTCACATATTCAAAGAATGACATTAACAAGAAAGATAAGATCAACCCAAAGAATGGAAATTGGGTGAAGAAGTTTCCTTACCTCCTGTCTGACATGACCCGTTCATTCTTTAATCTCGTGAATAATACAATAAAGTGAACTTATAGTTGCTTCAGAACCTTTTTCAATTTTATTATATATTTTATATCACTTATTACCATGTTATAAACATTATGTAATAATTTAATTTTATAATGGTTTTTTTGTTGATATTTGCTACTTGAGTAAAAAATGAACTTCTAATAATAAAAAGTTGTTCATGTGGTCAAAATTACATTATCTCCGAAATTATATTATGGATTTAGATATCATTTATATGACATATATCTAGTATATATATGTATTTATAATAGTACATACCATTTTAATATATGAAATTAAATGCACCATTCATGGAGATGGTGAGTTGTACGTACGCATGAATGAGACTTTCATTTCTATTTCTCATTTAGTGGAATAAAAAATAAAAGATACATAAGTATATTATATTTTCTGTATATTATCATATATAATTTAATTAACTCCATCCCTTATATATTCCATGTATGTCATGGATGATTCATATCAAATTGAGGGGGTGGTAGTCCGTATTTTTTCAAATGAAATTATCGTATTTACCCACTATAGAAACCACAAATCTATTCTATAAATTTAAATAAATATTCATAGAAACACTATAAATAAAATATATATCAAATATAAATATTTTTCTATCTTAATGGCCACCATGATATTGGGTTTGAGATATTAATCAATCATCATTTTGTGAGGCAGTAGTTCACCATCCATAGAGACAGTATGTTCTTTACCCATTAGATGGAGGTGTGTGTATGTATAGTTATAATCCTTATGATAAAAATAACCTAGTTTTTTTAATATACTGTTTTTTTATAAAATAAATGAATAAAAATAGTTTATGGGGTTTGGAGAAGTAAAATAAAAGAAAATAACTTAAGAAAAGTCGTTACCTTTAAATCAGGTAACTCCCTTCGGTTTGAACCAAAAGTATTTTTGAAGTGTCTTCTGGCCAATGTAGGGATTCTAGGTGGAAGAGAGGGATGTATGGAGACTAATTGGGTAGATTATAGATGATCCATGGTGCTTTAGAAGTGTTATTTTTTGGTTATAGGTGACGTTTTTTTATAAGGGGGAGGATGTGCTCTTTAAGATTGTTCGAAAATATTATTTTATTATATATTGATTTTTAGTTTCTAAAGATCAAAAAATCATTAAATTAAAAGAAATGATTCATGTTATAAATAACATAATCCAATAATAATTGGACAGGTTTTGGATATTGTTTTAATTTTTTTTAATCATATTTATTTATTCATTCATTACTGATGTAATAAGTGCATCATATTGTGTCATAAATAAATTTATTTATATGATGTCTAAAAATTACAAAAAATAACCATGATGTAGGAAATTTTTTTGTCTTTAAAATTAATATTTACATTTAATGAAATATTTTATAGAACCCCATGTAAAAAATTATTTACTAAAATATATATGTTCAACTGATTTTTGTCTTTACTTTAAATTAATTAATAGAGTGTGATTATCACTATTATGTGGATTCATGGGGTCCCACAATTGACCATAGAATGCTAATGGTAAAAAATTTATCAACCAATAGGATTAAGGCACATTTTATTGTTGTTAAATATTATTACAATATTATTTTTTCATTTTGTTTACCCGATTTACCCTTTAACCATGGTAAATACAATATTTACAAAAGTAAATATTAATAATTTTTAAAAATAAGCGATACCTATTTACAATATTTGGAAATCTTTATTCCAAATATGGAACCCATTTTTAAAAATTTAAAACATAGATGTGGTGGAAATTTATTTAATATTAATTCCCGTTGTCAAAACAAAAAAAGCATGTTTTGAAGAAATAATAACTATCAAAATATTGATATTTATTTATCGTAAATTTCAAAGTTTAATTACTTCCAAATACCAACATTGGATTAAATGGAAATAAAATATTATAACAAAACTTTAAAACCAATTATAAAGATAAAAAAGCGTTATAAATAAATAATATTTGAAGGGAGTTTTGAATTAAAATGTAGTATTTTTCCATATTCGTTATAAAATGAACATTATCAAAAAAATAACACAATTTCATCTAAAGTAAAATTTGATGTCCTGATTCAAAAAAAGAATTTTATTTTGTGAAATATAATATATAAAAGTGACAAATATTATATTTAAAAAGTGTTCTCCATAAAAAGGCGGTTAATCGTCCTTTTAAAGCATATTAGAGTATTTGTGCTTAAAATTGGATTATTTCTTATTTTAAACCACTAATATTTTCTGGAAAAATGTAAAAACATTTATTAAACACGTATAATCATATTTTAGTTAGTTCTGTTTAATAAATCCATTACAAAAACTAGACGTTAACTTCCATAAAATAATATTCTTATAATATTAGTGTGCAATGTAAGATTTAAAAGAAACCCCTTGTTGTGTATCGAGTACGCCATTGAACTCAGCATCCCATTTAATGTAAAATTAATATTTAATTTTAAATATTAATAAATATGAAAATTTCATATTCTTTATTTACATGGGATGTTACAGTAAATTTATTTTTATGGATTCTTATGGGGTATGATTACTCACCCCACTATATTTACTTTGATTATAATATAGATATTTAATTATAAGTTATAATAAATATTGAGGTTTAAAACTTTTGTAGAAGTAATTCATAAGTTCACAAAATATTTAGAATAAATAATGAATTATACTGGTTTTTTATTATTTTAAAGTGTTTCCTTGCATATTATGCCATCATTTACTACATTATAGTTGTGGTGTTATAATTTTATTGTTCTTTTTTTACCCTAACATTTTTATTTTATTCACCTAATATTGTTTAGTTTTGTTTATTGCATCATTTAAAGGGATGTGTTAATTTTTCTTAATTTTATATTTTTATGTGATGTTTGTGTGTGTCTATGTTAAATACTATAAATTATTCAACACTATTAACTTTATGTTTTAACACTTGGAAATTATTTCAAGAATTTGGTGTTTGGTGAATTTCTATAAATGTGTGTAGAAAATGTGAACAGACACAAACTAATTGGTTGGGTGAGTATGTTACAAATAATATCATTTTTATCAGTCTTCTAGTGGAATTTTAGTAAAGATATGGTGTAACGCCTTAGATGTTATGAAATATATTTTTTTTAGAATTAAATATCTTCTATGAATTAGGTTTCATGCAACATAGAGTTTTAAAAAACACTAATATACTGTTAAATAATAATTATTTTTTTTGATACATATCACCTAGAACTTGGATTTGAAGGTCTGAAGAAGAAATACTAAATTAATAAAATGGTTTACATTTGTATAGAACTAATCATTTTGTTATCAATTAATTTTAAATGAAAATAAGATTTACAAATGAATATAATATAGTTGTTTGATCAGAAAAACTATTTTTAACCATAGAATGTATTTTTAAAATAAAAATTAAATTTACCACTACTTGTGAATTATTTTAATGAAAGATAAATATTATATTTTTAATTAAAAATTATCATTCATGTTATATTTTTTTCTCGAAATTGGATAAGAATAAATCCAATATTATATATAAAACAGTATTATTCTTAAAAATGATTCATATATTTTTCCACACTAATTTTAAATTTTTATTTTTCTACTTTTTTTAAATGTATTTTAAAAAATAACTTCATTGTTTATTATAAATGTTAAAATTATCAAAGAGAAAATATTTTATTATATTTTGAAAATATTATTTTTTCGATGAATAATGAAAAATAATGAATTTGATAAATGATTTTTATTTCATTTAAATAATTTACATAGTTAAATTTTATTTTATATGGTTATTATTAAATATTTTCATTTAATTATATTACTATTAATCAAATATATTTTATTTGGGGAATTTTTATATTGAATATTTATACAATAAGATTTTATACTTTAGAAAGCATTTTATTTGGAAAACACATTTTCACCACAATGAAAGGATTATTTTTAAATTTAATTCTAAACAAATTATGAATTAAATTTTAGAAATTGAGTTTATATTTTTAATATTAATAATTATGGTTTTTTAGAAGGTTCCAAATTTTTTTTCATAATATATTCTAAAAATAGTGAATCATAATTATGCTAGTTAAGTTAAAAATGAGCTTTAAGAGGGTTACATTTGCATGGGATAAAATTAATTATCCACACACATGTGTTGTTTATTTTGATTAATTATATATCATATTTATAATTAGTGGATAAAATTATCTAAAAATATAAATTTTATTTTTATTCTTAAAAGATATATTTATTAGTTAATT
Organism: Viscum album; assembly: GCA_963277665.1. Classification (NCBI taxonomy): domain Eukaryota; kingdom Viridiplantae; phylum Streptophyta; class Magnoliopsida; order Santalales; family Viscaceae; genus Viscum; species Viscum album. The sequence continues at coordinate 527,128,116 of OY728148.1, read as the reverse complement.
AATAGTTACCTTGGGAAATTAGCAAATGTGTCCTTGTGTTCTACCGATAAAACTATAAATAGAACTCATCCAATCATATTGGATCGATACCAAAATATTTTTCCAAATGATTTCACTATGTTCGCACAAAAATGTAATAAAAATCTTTTCTTGATCTACCCTCGATAATAATACAAATTTCACGACCATCATATGTAATGGTTTTGAAAGTGTTCATGAAATTGAATGTTTTACCGAAAAAATAGAGAGTATATGATCCATCATACTAATACCATCATTTTATGTTGTACCACTTTTTCCCACAATCAATGTAGATAGTTTAAAATTATAATGTTTTGATTTTCAAAAATTTATTAAAGTTTTAATAAAAAATTAGCACCCACTTTCTTGTATTGAGGATTAGATTTATCAATTAATAAGAGACCTATAGATCTCCATGATGGGTTTAAGTTCACGATTAAATCGTTTCAGATTAAAAGAAATATTTTTCCAATGAAAATATTTTATAGTTGATATTGAAAATATTAATATGCCATATCACACATTCTTTTAAATAATTCACATGTTGTCTTAATGGAATTGATGAATCATGTCTTTTAGATGAACATTAATTCATATTTTTTGGTGTTTTCTTATAAGGTTTTACTTTATCCTTGAATATGTAATTTCAATAATGAAAAAAATTGATATTTTCAATATGATTAATAATCCCTAATTATATTACATTTTTTATGTGTTTCATTTAGATGCACAATGTTTTCATACTCATATATTTCATTTCTGAAGAAGGCATATTTTTTTCCGTCAGAATTTTGATGATTCCATATTATTATATCCCTAAATTAATTCCTTCAAGAAAAAAAATATAATAGTATTGGGATAATATTATGACCTATTTATTTGGAATCAATCTTGTATTTACTTTCCAATCACTACTCTGATGAACAAGTATATACCATTCACATGGGATGATGACTTAAAAAATGATTTCTAGATATTAAATCTCCCCTCACCTGGACATGAATCTTAATCATACCAAAAGAAGATAAAATATTATTGGGGTATTATGATGTGTTTGGATATATTTTGTGTTTTTTCCTCATTTAGTTAGATCATGTTGTGTGTTTGGTTTGATAGTTTTCTTCAATGCATGAGAATAAATATCAATAATATGAGTTGAATCAGTTATTATTTTTTATTACCTTAAAAACATGGTCCAAATATCACTTTAGATAAAGGGGTAGAGTCATCACTAATGATAAGAGTTTAAATATATCTTTACATAGGGATACATGAACATTAATAAATTATGATCAATGGCGTATCTTTGATTTCTAAAATTTATATACTGTACATTTATGGGAAAAAGTATTATATGGAAGATGCATTGAGTCTTATTCTATATAATAAAATATTTATGAAGGATTGTAATAATTTTAGATGGTGAGAATTATATCTAACATGAATATTGACGATGAATAATACATTAAGAATGAAATTTTATTCTATGTAAATCATGTTCAGGATATAACATATTTTATAAAAGTGGATAAAATATTATATCCTAATCACATCAAAATTTTGGTCAATCCTGAATGGTGGTGAGGCTTATGATTGATGTATAAAGAATAAAACCCCATTTTTTTACTTCCAAAGATAAAATATCAGAACATAGTATATCCATGATTTCATTATTTTGGTATATCCCTATTTAAAACCGGCTATTCAATAGTGTATTAAAAATGTCCAAGGTGATGAATGATCATTTCTGGTGTTCAGTTATGAAACCCAATATTACAGATTATGGGATGATTCAATCATGTTTTTCGGTAAAAGATAATGATCAAATACTAATTGGTATAATTCAGTATATTAAAATACATTTATATAAGTAAGAGAATATTAACATATACCATTTCCCTAGTCTACTGAGGACGTATCATACTCATGGAGTTATAATAGTGAATGATGATTATCTAACCAAGCTAGATGACTTCCTTCAAATTAGATAGACCAATACATTAGAGTATTTTACAAAGATATATATTCAATAAGTCATCTTTTTGAATGAAGTTTAATATTAAATTTTCTTTTGATATGGATCCTTGATTCACATAAGGATTAAAATGGTCATCTTAATAGAATCTTAGATGTAAAATTTCCCTGATAATAACATATCAACCTCAGGTGAATAGATAGTCAGAACACAAAATTTAAATATTGGCTGGTATACTAAAATCAAGTTTCATGAAAAATTTTGGCTCATGGTATGAAAATATGTCATTTTATTAATTATTATATAATAAAATCTTTTGGGATATGATACATATATCCTAGTTTAAGGGATTATATTATTGTAATTTTCATTCTCCATTATTGTTTGTCCAAATATGAGAAACACCCATAATTTTAATCAGTCCTTACCATGAGACTGTATAAAATATCATGATGGTCCTAAATTTAATGAACTTGGATTGGATCCAATAGAAATCTTATGTATATCTCTATATATAAATTTTTTATTATATTCAAGTGATTATATTTTAATGAATGTGTGTTTCAGACTTTACCATAGGCCCTTTAGAATTTTAGGGATGTTGGCCACATTGTATATTGTTCAATTTGATATTCATGAATACATTGGTAATATTTTCATTAGAAAGAAAAACCACTAAGATTAATTGTTATTAATTGTTTCTTAAAGTACCTTATCTAAATAATTATCACCATGAGTCTAAAAATTTGATTAACTCGTAACATGTTACCCCTAAAATAGAAGTGGTTTTTATCCATGTACAAGTTCATATTGTGGATAAAAAGGAGAAGATCATGTGGGGTGAATTTATTCTAAAAGTATAAATAATATGGTACCATAGTAATATTGAAGAGAAAACATGGTAACAATTCATGCATATAGTGGATTTATCCCCCCATGATTTTATAGTATGTTATTAACTCAAAATAATTTAATAACGTCTGATACACGAAACACCAAGTTCGAGCACACCATGACTTACCAAACTAGTTGTTTAAAAGCGGTAATGAATATTATTATCTGAATTTTGAATTTTATATATTCAATGTAAATTTTAACATCCATATTATGTGTTTCGTTGACATAATATATAAACAATTACATTTTTAGATAAAAAAAAGTATTTTTCAAAAAATGTAATTTTACTGCCTTTTAATGGAGAACCCTTTTTAAATCCAATATTTGAAACTATTATATATTCCATTTGAAAAAATATAAATTTATTTTAGAATCGGGACAAAACAAATTTAACTTCGATAATTTTTCTGTGTTTTTCTCAAAACATTCGTATTTGGGTGAATACTGAAAAATACTAAATTTTAATTGAAAAAAACCTTTTCTCAGAATAATTTATAGTTTCCAATTATATATTTTAATGGATTGGAAGTATAATTAGATAATATTTATATTATTTAATACAATTTAGGTCATTATATGTATTTTAACATTTAAAATTGACATAAACACATGTCAATCTTTTGATAGTTTTTTGTTTTTAAAACCCCCCCTTTTTGGTTTTGACAACGTGAATTAATTTGAAATTAATAAATTCAAATTATATTTATTGAACTTGGTAAAATAGAATTTATTTTTTAATTTATAATATCAAAATTATCTTAGAGTTAATATTTGGTATTTTTATGAAAACCTTCAATTTTTGATTAATAGTGAAAAAACACTACGTTATTTTTTAAAACCATATTTTTATTTTAATAATTATTTATTTTCTTGATTTTTTTTGTAGTAAAAATAAATGTATATTACTTATATAAGTTAAATTTATTTCATTGGATTCATTTTATAATAAAATTAGATATATGAAATTTTATTGAACTTTTTTACGTTTTTACCCATCTTCTTGGAGCATTTTCAAATTTGCATAAAACAAAATTCTACCAATTCTGTGAGTTGAATTTAAAAACCCAAAGAGAAACATTTTAAATCAGTAAGTAATATGTGGTTCAATAAGATGAAAATAATTTTTGGAAAATAGTAACTTTTGACTTTTATTTACCACGATTAAAAGTAAATAGTATAATTAAGATTAAAATGATATTACAATTACGGCAACACAACTCCAAAACTATTTGATAAGTTTAATTAAGCCAAATAAACTTTAGGAATAAAATATGATCATATATGGTCTTCATAGATTAGAATAGGACATTTATTATTATTTTATTTAAATAAGAGATAAAAGTGTAAAATTTAATGTTTATTAACTAATCCATTTTTAATATAGTGTTACACAGAATAAAAATTCGACTGTAAATATTTATTTGAAAGATAAAAATATTTATACATAATGGTATTTTATTTTTAATTTTAAGATGTTAAATAATTTAATTTATTTATGACACAATGATAATGTAATAATTACCTTGTTAATGAAATATTAAAACAATTGATATTATAAATATCCAAATAAATGTAAATTGAGTCTTCTTAAGAATTAAACTAATTTTGTATGTTAATATGACATGTTACGGCTGATTATATAATTTTTTTGGAAGTGATAAGTTTTTTATGAATTTCACAAAAACAAAATAAAAAATAGTGTCAAATTTGACATAAATTTATTTTTACAAAAAAATATATATTATTGGTTGATATAATATTCTTAAAAATATATGATTCGGCCAAATGGATTAAATAATTTTCTATATATCATTAATGAACCACATTAGGTTCTCTTTGAAGTCTATAGTATATTTATTAACCTTATAGAGTAAGAATTCAAGAAGACAGGGTAAAACATAAACTATTTAACTAAGAGTTGAATCTATAAGATTAGGGTGAAATAGTAACCTAAACTTGTCTAAAACCTATTGGTTGGGAGGATTTTAACCCATAACCACCTATGTCTCTAAATAAATTCATATGGATCCATTATAAACATAATATAATTGTATAATAAATTAATATTTTAAACTTTTCCTAAAGTGACCCTCACCCCTCAAATAAAAGGGAACGTTCCTTTTTCTAAAAATCACACCTCCAAAGCAATTGGGCTCAGAAAAACCCTACCCAGATATCCACCCAACTTAACTCAAATCAATCTAAAGTCCTTATATTGATCAGAAATCCAACTTATGGATCCATTTTGATGAACTCAAAAGGAAACACCCGAAAAAAGAGGTTATAATTCACCACCCACTTTCATGTTCTTTTCTTCTTCCACTTCCTTTTTTAAAGTTTTTTCCATAGAAAAATAATAAATCTAGTACCTATTTGATAATATGGTGTAATTATAAATTAGTTACACCCATATTTTTTATTCTATCCATCCTATAAATGACAAAGTCACAATACATGTGTACGTATGGCTTACCATCTCCAAGTCATGGTGTTGTTTTGTATTCAAACACATCATTATTTGGATGGGTATAAGACTGAGTATAACAGATATAAATAATAAATATAACATGTTAATGATTTATTATAGAGATATATCATCCAATTAAATATGATATCACTATCTATATAAAGATATTGTCGCTCGTGCGTACATATAGATTATCGTCTCTACAAATGCGATGAGATCCATTCCCCATCGTAATCATTCAAGAAAAAATTTCATTTTCTGATTACAAATAAATGTTGAGAAATTAATATAATTCTGGATGTGAATAAAATACATCTTATCCATAACAAACAAGACTTACATTACTAATCATATAAAGAAAAATGGATTTTTAACACCTTAAATGATGATACTACTAAAATATTATTAACAAATAAATATTGGATGATCATATATGATATCTTATTTATGTATATGATTCCTGTATAATTTAATAACAGTGATTTAACTACTATACTAGATTTTAACGCACCCTCAACCAATGAAAAGTACAAGGTAAGGGTTAATTTCACAATCTATTTACTATCCGATGTTGTTTTTACGTATGTATCTACTGAGACATATTTATTATCGATGTCTATGTTTCATAAAACTGTTTTCAAATGGATTATTTTTATGGTACTTTATTTACTAAAACATTTATTTAAATGTTTTAATATTTTATTCTTATAGACCATTCTCATTAATGTCTATGCTTTCAAAATGGTTTTAATGATTTATTTATATGGAAATTAATATTTTAAAATGATTATTCCTTTAAAAAGTTTCGAAGTGGTATGTGACACATTGATTCAAACCTATATTTTAATTGAAATCCATTTATAAATTTTGTGACTTTTAATATATTTCATGAAAAAATGATATTTTTCTCAATGCTTTTAACTGATCATTTTCAACTATGTTAACATCCATTACGGGATATTATTCTAGATAAAAGTTGATTTATTATAATACAAATCATCCATATTGTATGGAAGGTTTTGTGATATGTTTGACAATGGATGTGTAATTCTTATACAATTTATGGTTTATGGATAAAGTTATTACATTTCATATGCTAGTTTTAATATGAATATTTATGTTATTTTTAAACTTTTTCATATGAGGAATGCATTGGACTTAGTAACTGGCTGGTGGAGCTTGCTATAGTTACTCGATGCATCGGTAGGTCATGAGGCAAACTAGTGTTTTGGAACAAGGCTTTGACGAAATCATATTAGTAGTCTTCAGAAATGGCATGTACTATGCGGTTATGATGTATGGTGGTATGCAATCCATCATTATGTAACTGAATATAGATATTTCATGTGATTATTCATCAACTAGAATATCCATATAAATAAGTAAATGGAATTATTCAAGTTATCTTGTCCATATTATACTGAAGTTTCAGTTTAAAAGGGTTTTTAAATTTTATACATTTCCTTTAAGTGTTTATTGTTATTTATGAAAGTTTTCTCTATATTTTAATCCTTACTGAGCATTTGAGCTCACCCCTTTCTTATGTTTTATTATCCCAGGATTCCAAGAAGGGTATTATGATTGATAAGTAGGGTTAAGCTAGGGGATAAATGGAATTCTCAAAGGATCATTTATGTTGTGTTTTATTTAATAATTTATAATGTAACACTCATGTATATAATATATTTTCCAAAACTGCTAAACTGATCGGTATTTCATGATATGATTCATAGTAATCATGCCAATGTATTAAAATAATGCACCAATACTGGGCTTCTAGGGTCGGGGCATTACAGGTTGGTATCATAGGATGTTTAGAAACAACCTTGGAAATATATTTAGAAAAATTCTGATTAGAGGCCATTACCCTAAAGATAGACTTTAAGGATTTGTGTATAAGAAAATCCTAGAATTTTAGTATTGTAGATATTTTTTTGTATTGTCCAATAAATTCATCCATATCTGGATATGAGCTAGTAGAGGCAGCTCTGGAAAAGATGTACCTAGGAGTGAAAACTCTGACAAAGAGTTTTGAGCTTGACCCGGGGTATCTTGGTACACGACAATGGGACTTTCTACACACTTGGTAACGACACTCCCAGCGGATATTCTTATGATAATTCACATTTTCATTACAAGAAATTATGAAGGATTTAGGACTAAATACCCTCTCAATGAAAATTGTTTATGATTATATATTATATGCATAATTGTTTCAATTTAAGTTATGTATTTTATATATTTGGAATTATCCATTGTGATTCATAAACTAACCTAGTGTATTCCATTGTTTAGAAATGGAGCCTAGTAGAAGGAATGAGAATTCCAACAATACTCATGGTCGAATGATTATGTAGGATCATATCTTTCATGGTACTAATCCATCATTTAAAAGAGAAATAGTATTCTATGTATTATCGTTACATGAATAAATAGTATCTTGTGTTAATAAGATATGTAAATAATTCTATGAGTCCTATTTATTTGAATGGAAGCAAGATAATAAAATAATGGAAGAGAGAAATATTGATAAAGGGAAGAGGGGGAAGATAGATTTTAACATATGTGATAATAGTTGAAATAATCACCTTGATAAATGCTTGAAGGTAATTGGAGTTTGTTATAAGTGTGGAAAAAAAGGACACCATGTACATGATTGCAAGTGTATGAAAAAGGTTTCAAATATACAATGCTTCATATTTAAAGAGTTGGAACACTACGCGAATCAACGTATAAAACCGCAGATTATAACCCCAATGCTTCTATTGAATAATAATCAATTTATGATTCTTCAAAAGATGAAGTGTAATGATTAGAGTTATTGTGTCTTTAAAATGTTGTGTCATTTGGGTATTGTATTAATGATGTACATGTTATAAGAATTATAAAGTATATAAGGATTGTATTGTATTAATATTTCATTAAGGACTTGAGATTGTCTGGAACCAATAAAAGTGACTCAATATAAGGTTAAATTTTTTGAATAATATATTGTTGAGGGAATGATAAAAAATAATATGGTTTTGATACTAAGGTAGTGATTTTTGAATAATATGTAATTGATTTGGATAAATTATATTGGATATTATTTATTAACAAGAAATTGATTAATGATTTTTATAATCCATCATTGTTGGAGTTTACAAAATTTTGGGATAGAATGAGTATATCCAGTATTCTATAAGGAATAAGAGAGTTTAAATGCAATCAACAAGGTTTTATGGTCATTTAGGGTTCATAGTGTTTAAAAACATACATGATGAAGGTATTCACCTGTTATTACGTGGAAAAAATATCATCATTTTGTTTAACTTATTTATAAATTTTGGACTCTATGTTTGGACATAAGTATTTTGGATAAGTATGAAGGTTGGAATCGATTCAATTTTACATTAGATACTATTTTTAAGGTTAAATAATTTCTTGATATTATTTTTGGATTGTCATAAAATGGACAACCGAGAGGTCGGGCGACAACTCGTCACGTCCGGTAAGGCTGCGTGACATGAACCTAAAACCGAAGCGCGACAAGGGTGGATCACCTTCCACTCTCATACATGATTTCCTTGTTTGTGTGATTTTTTTAATATTGTGGCAATTGAATTATAAATTCATTATTTTTGGAACCCTATACGATTAAGATAAATAGAATATTTTTGAATTCGATTATCTTTTGGAGTGAATGATGAGTTTGTTGTCGGAATTAGTTGAAGGATGAAACCCTACTTGTAAAGAATATTATTTTGACTTATTATTTGAATAAATTAATTATTAATCATTATTAAAGGGATATTAAAACCAAAAATGTGTTATCCGAAAACCTTTTGTTTTGATTAATAGATGATTTTTAAATCATCGTAGATTGATTGCTATGAGGCCATCAATTTTACAATTGTTTGAGATTGATGACCTCATTTACACCCTATAAATATTTATGTTTTCCACTAATTTTGTTTCTTTAATTCACCCCAATGTTATTATAATAGAGATCATAATTTGGTGGTGAATTTTTCATTTCTCTTTCCCCCTTATTAAGACTAAATTGTATAAACCCAATTTTTGATATTGGTTTTCCATAAAGGGAATTTCTATTTTAAACCATTAATTTTTAAAGAAAAATTTCAAATTACGAGGACTTAATTTATTGAAGGTGGGGATAATGTAACACCCAAATATTTTATAGTATGTTATTTCTTCAAAATAATTTAATAATTTGCGCTACACGCAACACTGAGTTCATGCGCACCACAACTTACACAACTAGCTGTTAAAAATTGGTGATGAATAGTATTATCTGAATTTTAAATTTTATATATTCCATATAAATTTTAACATCCATATTATTAGTTTATTCGACATAATTTAAGAACAAATTCATTCTTTCAAATAAAGGATGTATTTTTCAGAAAATGTAATTTTACCACCTTTTAATACAGAACACTTTTTAAATCCATTATTTGAAACTTTTATATATTCAATTTGACAAAATAATGTTCTTATTTAGAATAGGTACATAAAAATTTAGTTTGAATAATGTTTTTGTGTTTTTATGTTAACTTTCATATTTGGGAGAATAGTTTAAAATGCTGAATTTTAATTGAAAACAACTTTTTTAATCCAAATAATTTATTGTGTTAAATTATAAATTTTAATGGCTTGGAAGTATAATTATGTTATATTTTCATCATTCATTCATATTGAGGTCATTATATGTAATTTCATATTTAAATTTGACATAAAAATGTGTCAATATTTTGATAGGTTTTACTTTTTAAAAACCCGCTTTTTGGTATTGACAACCGAGAATTAATTACATATTAATAAATGAAACTTAAATGTTGTGAATTTGATAAAATATACTTAATTTACTAATTCATAATATCAAAATTATTTTAGGGTGAATTTTGGGTATTTTTCTAAAAACTTTCTATTTTTTATGAATAGTGAAAAACACTGCGATATTATTTAATACTGACTTTTTATTTAAATAATTATTTATTATATTTAAATATATAAATCGTAAAAATAGTTATTTAATACCTATATATGTTCAATTTAATTTATTGGAGTCATTTTATAATAAAATTATATTTATAAAAAAATTGACCTTTTTAATGCTTTTACCCACCTTCTAGGAGTATTTACCAATTTCCATAAAATAAATTTTTCTACTTCTGTGAGTTGAATTTCAAAAATATAAGAGACACGGTTGGCATCAATATGTAAAATTTGGTTCAATGATATTAAATAATTTTTTGTGAATAAAAATTTTTGACATTTATTTACCACGGTTAAAAGTAAAAAAGGAAAATTATGGATATAAATGATATTATAATTACCCTAACACATATCCTAATTCTATTAGATACTATTAATTATACCCAAAAAAACCTTATAAATTATAAATGATCATATTTGGTGCACTTGGATTATATTAGAAATTTTTTTATTTTTTTATTTAAATATTAGTTAAAGGTGTGAAATTCAGAGTTTAATAACTAAACCATTTTTAATATAGGAATACACACAATATAAATTCGAATATTAGTATTAATTAGAAAGATATAAATATTTCCTGCAAAATTTTATTTTATTTTTTATTTTTATACATTATAAAGTCTAATTTATTTATGACACAATGATGATGCTATAATTTTATTATTAATGAAATATTAAAATAATTGAAATTATAAATGTCTAAATAAATATCAATTGACTCTTATGATGAATTAAAATAACTTTATATGTTAATATTACATGTTATGGTCTATTACAAAATATTATTTGATTTTATAAGGTTTTTATGACTTTCACAAAAATAAAATAGAAAATAGTTTAAAAATTGACATAAATTAATTTTTAAAATAAATACTATATTATTGGTTGATATAATATTACTAAAAATATATGGTTCTACAAAAGTGATTAAATAATATTATATATGTCATTAATTAACCCATTTAGGATCTCTTGAGTGTTTATAATATGTTTTTTAACCATGTAGTGTAAGAATACAAGGAGACATGGTAAAAGTTAAACTATTTTACTAACTGTTAAATCTAAAAGGTAAGGTTAAAATAGTAACATAAACATGTCTAAAACCTATTGGTTGAAATTATGTCAACCCATAACCACCTAATTCTATAAATAATTTCATATATATCCATTATTAACTGAATATGATTGTATAATAAGTTAATATTTTAATCATTTCCTAAAGTGACCCTCAACCCTCCTATAAAAGGGCACTTACCTTCTCCCATAATATCACCACCAAAGACATTTGGCGTGGCCAAACCCTTAAAAAATATCCTCCCAACTTCTCTCAAATAAACCTAGATTCATTATCTTTTTCACAAATAAACCTATAGAGCCATTTTGATCAACTCAAAAAGAAACACTTGGAGAAGAGGTAATAATTTCACCACTCACTTTCAAGTTCTTTTCTTCTTTCACATCCTCTTTCATTGTTGTTTCTAAACCAATATAATAAATCTAGTATATTTTACATAATTTTATGTTATTATAAATATGATATAACCAAATTTTGTAATCTATACATCCTATAAATGACAAAGTCACCACACGTGTGTACGTACAGCTAACCATCTACACGTTGTGGTGTAGTTTGTTATTTAAACACTTAATTATTTATATGGGTATAATAATGAGTATAAATGATTTAAATAATAAATATAACCTGTTAATTATTATTTTTATTTGATATACCCTCCAATTAAATATGATTTAACCATAAAAATTATGATATTGTCGCTTGTGTGTATGTACGGATTATCGTCTCTACGATCGTGATGATATTCATTCCACATCGTAATCATTCAAGATTAATTTTTATTTTATATATAAAAATTATGTTTAAAAACTTAATATAATTATCTATATGAATTAGATACATCCTATCCATAACAATAATGGCTTATGCAACCTTTAATATAAAGGAAAACAAATCAGTTAACACCTGAAACAATGATACTGCTATGATATTATTAACAATGCAATATCGGAAGATCGTAAATGATATCATATTTATGTATATGATTATTATATAATTTGATAAAAATTATTTATCTATTATACACAGTGTTAACGTCCCCTCGACTATGGAAAAGTACAAGGTAAGGGTTAATTTAACAATCTTTTTACTATCCGAAGTTGTTTTAACGTAAGTAACTACTATGAAATATTTATTTTCCATGTCTATGTTTCATAAAATAGTTTTCAAAGGTATTCTTTTTAAGGGAATTCATTACTAAAACATCATTTTAAATGTTTTAAAATTTTATTCTTATAAACCTTTCTCATTATTCTCTATGTTTTCATAATGGTTTTAAGGACTTATTTATATGGACACGATTGTTTTAAAATGTTCATTACTTTAGAAAGATTCAAACTGTTATAAGACACCTTGATTCAAAACTATCATCTAAATGTCTTTCATTATAAATTATGTGACTTTTAAATGATTTCATTAAAATTGGATATTTCTCTCAATGATTTTTACTGATCATTTTCAACTATCTCAACATCCTTTACGTGATATTATTCTTGATCGAGGATGATTTATTATGATACAAATCTTACATGTTGTATTAAAGGTTTTGTGATATGTTTTACTATAGATGTGTTATTTTTAAACCATTCATGGTTTACGGATAAAGTATTGACATTTTGTATTCTAGTTTTAATATGAATGTTTATGTTATGATTAAACCTATTCATCTAGGAATGCATAGGACATAGTAAGTTATGGTTTGAGCCCACAATAGCTAATATATGCATTGGTAGGTCTCATGAGACAATCAAGTGTTTTGAAAAAAGGCCTTGAAAAAATCTTATTTGTAGTCTTCTTATAAGGCCTTGATATTGTGGTTATGAAGTCTTGCATTATGAATTTCATAATTATGAAATTAGATATCGATATTTCATGTGATTATTCGACTAGAAGAATATCTATGTTAATAAAGTAAATGGAATTATATGATTTCACTTTTCCTTATTCTTTTGATGTTTATGTTTAAAATTATTTTGTTTTAGTTTTATTCATTACCTTAAATGTTTATGCTTATTTATAAAATTTTCCACTATATTGTTATCCTTACTGAGCATCTGAGGTCACCACATTCTTCTGTTTTAGTTTCCCAAGATTCCAAGATGTGTATTATGATTGATAAGTAGGGTTATTCTAGGGGATTAATGGCGTTCTAAAAGGATCATATATATTTTGTTTTATTTTCTAATTTTTAATGTAATGTTCATGTATGTAATATATTTTACAAGACTACTAAACTGATGGGTCTTTCATGAAGTAATTCATTATAATCATGATAATGTATTAAAATAATTCACTGACTCTAGGCTTCTGATGTCGGGGAATTATAATGGAGATATGGATTGATAATTTCAATGTCTATAATAACATCTATATTTATAAGATAGAAATTGCCATTATTGGGGAGAATTTAGTATATATAATTTTAATTAAATATTTCTATTTTTTTATTATTTTATTTTTGAGGAAGTTGGATTATATTTCAGGAGGTGTTCATGGGGGATGAAGAAGTGAAACGACAATCTTGATATACAAAAAATCATGCCAAGGATTATTATTCAAAATGTGAGTGTTTTCTTGAAAGATATTATATGCTACATTCTATCTGCGAATTGGGTTCATTAAGAGGTGGGTTGATACCATTCATGATGTGATATTTTATTCATGTAGTGAACTTATTTCATAGATTTTAATGTGATAGCATGTGAATTTTAGCATATGTGTCCATTTGAAGATTCATAATTTGAATTCAATTTTGATGTCTTGAATCAAAATGGATATATTTTATTTATTAATACCAATGTTTATAAATTTGCATTAATTATTATTGTCATAATCCTTACATCATTGGTGCCTCTATGAAATTTTTAATGAACATTAACCAATGTGATTTTATTTTTTTTAATTCATTATGTATTGGGCCATATGAATAAAACCTATGAAATCCATCATTTCCATATAAATAGGATCGGTTTGTTTCATATTAAAAACAATTTTTTAACAAATAACATCAAGATATATAAACAAAATCGTGTTCTAATGAGATCCTCTTGTTGATTTTTAGAGTAAAACATGAATGATATTATAACTCTGTATATGTGAGGAATTGTTTTACCAAAAGACCCAAGTTAGGTGGTATTTACCTATATTATATTATTGGAATGTGAATATTCTATGGTTTCGATTACGAAATACATTTAGATTGATGTTTATTTTAATATACTAAAAATATGATTTATTTTCAATTACAAAAATTTTTGGAAAATAAGGTTCCAGGTGTCTCAGAAAATGTGTCGATAAATTTTATAAGTGGAATTTAATATTGAATAATTATTTAACAGTGTGTTCTCTAAATAATTCAGAGGGAAGTATTAACTATTTCATTCCTGATTAAATTTTTAATTAGGCTTTGACGAAATATATTATTGTTTTGTGAACATGGAGTATTTTTATTGGTTTTATTTCATGATTTTCATTAGATGAAGACTTTTTGAAATAGACTTATTGTTAAGTTATGACTACAATAGAAAATGGGAAACTTCAACCATGTGATGACTTGAGGATTGACGTATCACAACTTATGAATGTAGGCATTTCATTAATCATACATGGTTATCTATATGTGTGAATATGGATGACAATTCCATGTTGGAATTAATTTATTATATATTCTTAATGAAATGAAAACTCCTATATGGTAACTAAATTTGGAAAAATGTTTACGTATTTTAATTTAAATGTTTTGAAAGCTACTTTATCTTGTTTTGAAATTCCCTATATCTCTTTTATAAGTCTTTAATTGTGAATTTTTTTCTACTCGTAGTGGAATGTGGTAAATGTAAGGACCCAGTCTTAAAACATTACATTATCTTGTATTAAATGAATAATTCACATTGAAGATATTTTTAGCTATAGAGTATTAGAAAATTAAGAAATAACAAAAACATTAAATCTCAAAAATTATAAACTAGACACATCTACTCAATTACCATTTTATTCATAAAATAAAAACTCTTGAGAAAAAGAGACATGTCTAGTTCTATGTTTTAGATCGCATGACTTTTCATTGATCCCATCCTTAACCCTATTTATCTTTAAGTCATGTGAAAAACATTTCAAATATATGGGATGAGCATAAAAATCTCATTAAAGAGATATAAAACAAAGAACGAAAACATTAGTCCATCAAAACATAAGCGTTTTATCAAACCTCATGAAATCATATGATTTTTGAATAACACATAGAAATCATAAATCATAATTGTAACTTGTGCCTTAAATGTCATACTGACATTGTAGTTATCATAGTTAAATAGGAATTTACTTTGGAATAACCATCACACTATATTCCCTAAATATATTATATGATGCATTAACTCTTGCCTATTTCACATTACCAAATGCATTGAAGATCAATCTTGGTATAACCTAGACTAGGTTTATCATGGAACAACCCATATATGTAAACAATACCCAAGAAACATAACATACTCACAAAACATAAAACAAACATAACGGAAAGATAAAATTTCCACATTTCAATCACAATATACAAGAAATATATTGACATAAAAATTCACTAACAAAACCATTTTCGATACTAAAATATTTAAAATGTTATATGATACTTATTTTCTTTTTAAGAACATTATGGCTTGTTAAGGAATCAAAATATTAAATAACGCTCATGGTGGAAGAAAGGTAATTGTCACCTTGTATATTAAAAATAAAAATTTCTTTTTTCCATTTAGTAAAATGATTCAAAGAGAAAATATTCCCTTTGAATGAAATTAAATGTCAAAGGGGTGAATACACCGTATAAATTAAAGTCGTGTATAAATCAAAATATGGCTCATGAATGGAAATTGATACGAAGTCCCTTACAAAGATCATTTTGTAAATAAAATAGATTGATTAAGTGTATTCACTATACGAACACATAAATGAATTGTAAATACATGTTATGATATGAAAATTTATTTCTCACATAATCAAATAATGACAATATAATGAAAGAAAATATCAACCCAATTAATGGAAATTGGGTTATGAATTTTCTTTACCTCATGTCCAACGGGACCCATTCATTATTTAATCTTATAAATAATTAAGTAAAGAAAATTTCTACTTTATTCAGAAAATTTTCATTTTTATTATTCCTTTTATATCACTTATTACCATGTTATAAACTTTATTTAATCATTTAAGTTAATAATGGTTAGTTTGACAATATTTGGTACTTGAGTCATAAATTAACTTCTTACAATTACAAGTTCTTCATGTGGTAAAAATTCAATTATCTTAAGATTGATATTCATTATTTATATATCATATATATAATTTAGATTTAGTATATATATATATATATATGTATTTATAGTAGTACAAAACATTTGGAGTTATGAAATGAAATGCACTGTTCACGGAGACGGTAGTCCATACTTACGCATTAACACTAATTTCATTTCTATTTCATAATTAATGGAATGAAAACATAATGAAACATAGGAATATTATAATTCCAGTGTAATATCACATATAATTTTTTAACTATATCTTATATATGTTCAACATTTGGCATGAATGAGTCGTATCACATTGAGGGGGTCGTAAACCTCACTTCCTCAAATGAAACTACCGTATTTACCCACTATTGAAACCATATATTTATTATATAAATTAAAAATAAAGAAGAATAGAAACAATATAAATAAAATATATATCACATATAAATATTGTTTCTTCTTAATTTCCACTATGATAGGAGGTTTGAGATATTTGAACAATCATCACTTCGTGAGGCAGTATTTTAATGTCAAAAGAAATAGTATGTTCTTTACCCATTAGATGGAGGTGTGTGTAATTTTAGTTCAAATACTTCTAATAACAACAACTTATAATATTAATTACACTATTTTAGTTATAAAATAATGTAATAAAAATATTTTAGGTGGTTGGAGAAGTAAAATCAATGAAAATAACTTAAGTGAAGATGTTACCTTTAAATCTGGTAACTCCCTTTTGTTTGAACCAAAAGGATTTCTTGAAGTCCCTTTTGCCTAATGTAAGGCTTCTAAATATAAGAGAGGGATTTGGGGAACAAAAATGTGCATAGGTTGGTTGATACAAGTGGCTTGAGAAGAGAGAGTAATTGGTTAGATTTGAGGGCTTTTTATAAGGGGAGGAGGGGCTCTTTAGGAATGTTTAGAAATATTATTTTATTATATAATAATTTTCAGTTTCTATAGATCAAAAAATCCTTAATTTAGAAGATACAATTACTCATATTCAAAATAAAATCATCCAATAAATGTTTTACAATTTATTGATATTTTTTTAATTTTTATAATCTTATTTATTTAAATCATTCTTTAATGAGGTAAACACTACATCATTATTTTGTGAAAAATAATGTAATTTATATAATTTCTTAATATTACAAAACAAATAACATGATGTATTAAATCTATTTATCTTTAAAATTAATATTTATAGTCTATGGGATAACTTATATATCCCAAGGTAAAAATTGATTTACTACATGTTATATGTCTAAGTCATTTTTGTCCTTACATTAAATTAATTAATATAATGTTTCATTATCACTCATATGTGGCTCTATGGGGTCCCAAAATCAACCCAAGGATTCTCATGGTCGTAAGTGTATCAAAAAATTGGATTAGAACACATGTTAGGGTAATTTAATATTATTATAATATTATTATTTTAACTTTATTTACTAGATTTACCATTTAACCAGGGTAAATAAAATATTTACTGAAGTAAATATTCACAATGTCTAAAAATAAAAGATTCCAATTTAAAAAATTTATACCTCGTGATTAAAGAAATGGAATCCATTTTTCTAAATTCAAAACACAAAAGTGGCATAAATTAATTTAATATTAATTCATATTGTCAAAACAAAAAGGGTGTTTTTATGAAATAATAACTATCAAAATATTGACACTTGTGTATTCCTAATTTTAATATGAAATTACTTATAATTACCAAAATTGGATTAAATGGAAAAAACATAATATAAATACACTTTAAAACCAATTAAAATGATAATTTATCCATATAAAAAAATTTATTAAAAAGAAGTTTTGAATTAAAATGCAATATTTTTCACTATTCATTAAAAATTGAACATTATTTGAAATATTCCAAAATTTAACCCAAAGTAAATTTTGATGTTCCAAATATAAATAAGAATTTTATTTTTTCAAATAAAATATATAAAAGTGACAAAAAACTATATTTAAAAAGGGTTCTCCATAAAAAGGAGGTAAATTGACCTTTTGAAGAATATTAGAATATTTATGTTAAAAATATGATTCCTTTTTATTTTATTCCACTAAGATTTATTGAATAAATGTAAAAACATTTATCAAACATGTATAATCATATTTTAGTTATTAAGTTTCATTACCACCATTACAACGATTAGGTGTTAACTACCATAATACAATAATGTTATATTATTAGTGTGCAACATATGATTTCAATGAAACCCGTTGTTGTGTATCAGGTATGCCATAGAACACAACATCTCATTTAAAGTAAAATTAATATTTATTTATAAAATATTAATAAATATGAAAATTTTATATTCTATATTCACTTGAGATGTTACATCCTTCCACCTTTTGGGAATTGCGTCCCCGCAATTCTATTCAGTTATCAAATAAATTTGGGTATTTATCTCTCATAGAATTTTCATATTCCCACTTTGCGTCTTCAAGAATATAGATTTTAAACAGAACTATTACCTTACTAGTTACCTTATTCTATAACACTTTCTCTCTTAGGTCAAGAATCTGGACCGGTTTTCCCTGATATGACATATTCTCTTCCAACTGAACAACCTCTCGGCTCAAACCATTAGACGGATCCAGAATATACATTCTCAACATTGAATCATGGAATGCATTGTGAACCTGGGATAAATGTGGAGGTAAATCCAATTTATACTCAAAATATCCAACTTTATCTAGGATTTCATAAGGTCTAATAAACCTCGGAATCAATTTTCCCTTCTTAACAAAATGCATCACACTTTTACATAGAGAAACTTTGAAAAAGACAGGACCACCTACCTCAAAAGAAAGAACCTTCCTCTGTTTATCCGCATAACTTTTATGCCTACTCTTAGTTGTTATCATGTTCTTCTGACTCAACTGAACCTTTTCTGCCATCTCTTTTACCAATTCTATTCCCATCAATTTCATTTAACCTAATTCACACCGATAATCTATAGTCCAACACTGCTTTCCATATAATTTCTTAAAATGGAGGCATCTATATAATGGAATGAAAATTGTTATTATAATAAAATTCAACCAGGAAATATGTTACCCATAATTTACTGGTAATCTAGTGAACAAGAATATAGCATATCCTATAAGTTGTGATTTTTTGTTCTTACTGCCCATCTGATTGTGGATGAAAAGCTCTAATAAAATTTAATTCAGTACCCCACAACTTCTGAAGTCATTTCCAAATGTTAGAAGTGAACTTGGTATCACAATCATATACAATGAAGAGGGGAACTCCATGAAACCTAACTATAACTTTAACATAAAACTGAGAATGTTGATGTAGAATAATATTATCTCTAATAGGAAGTAAATTATCAAATTTATTCAATCGGTCGACAATAACCCAGATTGCATTATTAACTCGAGATATCTTTGGTAATCCCACAACAAAGTCCATGTATATATTTTATCATTTCCACTCTGTCACTGGTAAAGAATGAATCATTCCTTTCGGTAACTGGTGATCTACTTTAACATGTTGACAATTAAAACACTTAACAGTAAAATAAAAAATATCTATTTTCATCCCATCACACCAGTAATACTCATGAAGATCGTTGTACAACTTAGTACTACTAGGATGAACTGAAAATGGATAACTATGAGCATCACATAACAACTCATTCTTCAAATTTGAATTACAAGACACACATAATATCTTCCAAAACCTCAAAAAACAATTATTGTAGTTATTAAAATCAGTTAAATATCCCTTCTGAACAAACTCTACCTTATTCAGCAACTCATTGTCTTCCTTCTGCACTTGCGTAATTTTGTCTGATAAAGATGATTTCACTGACACATGAAACAAAACAGAGGAATTTCTTGCACCAACAAATTCTATTTCAAATATCACCAAATCTAAATCCAAAGGATCTATTTCCAAACATAGCATAGTTAATGAAGCAATACATTTTCGACTCAAAGCATTAGCCACCTTATTTTCTTTTCTTTGATGGTAATGAATTGTGAAATCATAATCCTTAATTAATTATAGCCATCTCCTCGGTCCCATGTTCCATTATTTCTGAGTGAATATATACTTTAAAGTTTTTTGATCAGTATATTTTTCACATTTTACTCCATACAAATAATGCCTCCCATTTTTTAAAGAAAAAACAATAGAAGTTAATTCCAAATCATATGTAGGGTAATTTTTCTCATGATATTTTAACTGACATGAAGCATAAGAAATTACCTATTTATTTTAAATAAGGACACATCCATCTCTTTCCAATGAATCAAAACTATAGATAACAAACTCACCATTTCTGTAAGGTGGTGCCAAAACTAGATCATTCAACAGTCTTCTTTTTAATTCCTTAAAATAACCATCACATTATTTTGTCCCAATAATCATAAAACCATTTCATGTTAACGTAGTGATTAGACTAGATAACCATTAAAAATATTCAAAAAACCTCAGGTAATAACCTCCTAAACCTATAAAAATATGGATCATGGTTTTATTTGATGGTCTTGGCCATTCCCTAAAACTATTGTTCTGTCAGGATTAATAGTTATTCCTTTTTTTGAATCAATATGACAAAGGAAATAAATTTGTTGTAACCACAAATCACACTTTCTAAATTTCCCATATAGTTTCATTTCTTTTATTTTTTTCAAGGCAAACCTTAAATGAATTTCACAGTCCACTTTAATTTTATAATAAACCAAAATATAATCAATAAGCACAATAGAAAATTTATCCAAAAAATCACTAAAAATTCTTTTCATAAGATCCATCAATACAAAAGGTTCCTTGGTTAAACCAAAAGGCATATCTACAAATTCATAATGGTCATATATAGTTTGAAACATGGTCTTTGGAATGTATTCTTTATTTACTTACAACTAATGGTACCCCGACCACAAATAAATCATCCAAAAATTCTGAGCTCCCTAGTGCTAATAAAAAAATCATTGATATGAGAAAATCGATACTTGTTCTTAATAGTGATGATATTAAATTCCCTATAATCAATGAACTGTCTCATTGAACCATATTTCTTTTTAGAAAACAAGACAGGAGAACGCCATGTTGGTGTGCTAGGTCAAATGAAACATTTAGATAATAACTTCTACATTTTCTTCTTTAACTCCAAAATTTCAAATTGAGATATTTGATAAGGGGGTTTTGAAATTGTCTTAGCATTACGAACTAAGTCAAAAGTAAATTCAACTTCCCGATCGGGTAATATACCAAGAAACTCGTTAGAAAAAACATCAAGGAAGACATTTTTCACTGGAACATCATTAATATGAATAGTTATTTTGTTTTCAACTATATGTGCAAGGTATCATTCATTTCCATATTTTACTTTTTTCTAATCTTCATGAATTGTTGTCAAATGCAATGGTTCATTCTTGTACACAAACAGAAATTCTTTCTGAAAAGAAACCACTTTAGCTTTGTAGTAAATATTAGCATGAAAAATAAAAATATAGTTCATACCCCAAATAACATCAAACACTACTAGAGGAAAAATAATAAGGTATGCATGTATATTTGTTCTGTAAAATAGGATGGGAAGGTTCTTATAATTTCTTTTTGTCTCAAAATTCCCCCATGATGTTTTTACCATATGTTCAAGATTCATATCTGGAGATGGAATTACCAATTTACTATAAATATTATCAGAAATGAAAGATTGTTTTGGCTCTAAATCAAACAACACAGTGGCATAAACTGAACTAAAAAATTTTACCTAATACTACTTCATTAAATATCCCAAAATATTCTAAATTTGTTACAACAGATTTTACCACCCCTTTATGGTTGAATTCTCGCTACATTTCCTCATTTGATTTCTTTGTTAGACACTAATTTTCATAATGACCCATTTCATGGCACTTAAATTTTTTTACTGACTGTAAATCATATTTTTTATTACAATTAACTAGATCTTTTTTATTGGAATTACTAGCCCTATGACCCATTTTTCCATATTTCTACCACTTAAACAAATACAAAATACATTACACAAAATTCTTTTTACCACAGTTTTCAAAAACTATAAACTTATGTTTCTTACAAATGGACTTTTTTTATGAGTTCTTCCCCTTCGTCTTCCACCTAGACCTATAATTATATTTGTTTTTCAATGATCACCTGATGGTTGGAAAACACTATTTCTTCCTTCTCCAGACGTGGAATAAGTTTTTCACAATATTTGAACTCATGAGAAGATAAATCCTTTCAATACTTTGATTTTAATCTTGTGAAAAAATTGGTTGATTTTACTATAAAAATTTCTAATGAAATTGTGAGCATACCTTTCTGGTCGAGTGAATTTTTCTCTATATGTAGCCACTGATTTATCCTCTTTCCCAAATTCCATGAATTATTTTTCCATCCTAATATGAACCACCTTTGGAAAATATTTCTCAAGAAACAGACCTTTGAATTCATCCCAATCAAGAGAATCAACCTCTCCATTATCCCTTATATTTTTCACCATCAACGACCACTTATCAGCTTCACCTTCCAAACGGTAAACAATGAGACTAACCTTTTGATGTTCTGAACACCAAATGACATCAAAAATCGTTTCCAGTGCTTTAATCCACCCTTCTTCTAGCACAAGGTAAGATGATTCTCTAAATGATAGTTTATTTTTACACATGAAATGATCCACTAAAGACATGTTCTTTTGTGGTTGATCTGGATAATCTCGTGCATGTATACTACCAGCATTTATATCCTAAGTCAATTGTTCCATCACTACAAAAAACTATTTAGTTCTGATTCTGTCCATCTCAGGTTGCTGGTTTGGAATTTTTTATTCTTCCTGATGGCATCCCACCATAGCTTCCCTATTTTCTATGTGGAAAACCATTCTGATCAATGAAATATCTAAGGCGATGCAACATTGTAATCTGTAAATGATATATCATTTCAATATTAACAAAAATTAATTTATAGATATTTGTTTAACAATATCCTAAATTTGAATGTTTTCTAAACAGACTTATAATGCAAACAATAAGGACCTAGCCTAAAAATATTACCTAATATTTTATGAAATGAATAATTTACATTGATGATCTTTTTAGGTTTAGAGTTTTGGAAAATTATGCATAATTATAACATTACATCTCAAAAATTATAAGGTAGACACTTCTACTCAGTTTCCATTTTTTCATAAAATAAAACCTCTTGATAAAAAGAGGCATGTATAGATCCATGTTTTAGATATCATGATTTTCCGTGATCCCATCCATGACCCCATTAATCTTTAAGTCCTGTAAAAAACATTTCCAAAACCTGGGATGAGAAAAAAAGTATAGTAAGGGTTATAAAATAAAGATAAAAACAATAGTACACCAAAACATATGCAATTTAATATACATCAAGAAATCATAATATTTATGAATAACACATAAAAATAATAAATCATAAGTTATCTTATGGAATCCATATATTACTTACATTGTATCTATCACAACTACATAAGGAGTTACTATGGAATACCCATGAAAGCATATTCTCTAAATCTGTTAAGAAAACATTAATGTTTACCTCCATCATGTTACACAATGAATTGGAATGTTATCACGTGCTCACCCTCCCTAGGATTTTCACCGGACCACCCATATACGTATACAATGCCCAGTAACCGTAACATATTCAAAACACATTTATCATACATAAAAGAAAGATAACATTTCTGAATTTCAATAACAATATATTATAAATATATTGAAATAAAAAATACATTATCAAAATAATTTTCAATACCAAAATATGAAAAAGAGTATATGGTATTTATTTTCCTTTTAAAAATATTTCATCTTGTTAAGGAAGAAATATATCAAATAATGCTCGCAGCTGTGGAAAGGCCACTTTCACTATGTACATTAAAAATAAACATTCTTTTTTTCATTTAGTAAAAGGATTTATAGATAAAATATTCACTTTGAATGAAATTAAAATTAATGGGGTTCATATACCATATAAAAGAATGTCGTGTATAAATCAAAATATGCCTCAATTAAAAGAGAGTGAGACGAAGTCCCTTAAAAAGATCATTTTGAAAATAAAATAGATCGATTGTGTGTATTCTATATAATAACACATAAATCAAGAAAAAATACATGATAAGATATAAAAATTCATTTCTCACATAATCAAAGATATACATTAACAAGAAATAGAAGATCAACCTGATGAATGGAAATTGGTTTAAGAAGTTCCATTACCTCATGCCAGACTTTTCCCGTTCATTATTTAATATCTTGAATCATAAAATAAAGTTAATTTATACTTGATTAAGAAAAATTTTCATCTTTATTATTCATTTTATATAAATTATGTCCATGTCTTAAACAATATTTAATCTTTTTAGTAAATGATGGTCGTTTTTTCGATATTTGGTACTTGACTCAAAAATGAACTTCTTGTAATTACAAGTTGTTCATGTGGTGAAAATTCAATTATATACAAACATATATTCATGATTTGGATATAATATATATAATATAAATCATGTATATATATTTATGTATAACATTACCTAATATTTGGAGATAAGAAATGATATGCACCATCCATGAAGATGGTAAGCCGTATGTACGAATGAACGCTACATTCATTTAAATTTTATTTTGAATTTAATGAAAAATTAATGATACATAGGTATATTATAATTCCATTATTATATTATATATAATTTCATTAACTCCATCCCTTATACATTCCACGTATGTCATGAATTTGTCATATCACTTTGAGGGGGCGGTAATATGCACCTCTTCAAATAAAATTATCATATTTACCCACTACGAAAACAAAAAGGTATTCTATAAATTAAAAATATAGAAGCATAGAACCAATATAATAACAATATGTATATCACATATAAATATAGTAACATCTTAAATTCTATCATTAGAGTCGTTTCGATATATTTTAACAATCATTGTTTTGTGAGGCAGTAGTTTGTCGTCCACAAAAACATTGTGTTCATTACCCATTATATGGAGGTGTGTGTAAGTGTATTTTGAATCATTCTCATAACAAAAATATATTATATTTAGGATTCTATTTTATTTATAAAATAAATTAATAAAAATAGTTTAGGGGGTTGGAGAAGTGAAATAAAAGAAGAGAACTTAAAAGAAGATGTTACCATTAAATCGGGTAACTCTCTTTGGATTGAACCAAAAGGATTTATTGAAGTGCCTTCGGCCTAAGATAGGATTATTAGTGGATTATAGGGATATAGGGAGCTTAATAGAGAATATTTTTGAGGATCCAAGGTTATTTAGAACTGTGAGTAATGGGATAGATGTGGGGGTTTTTTTAAGGGGGAGGAAGGGATCTTTAGGAATAATTTAAAATATTATTTTATTATATAATGATTTTAGGTTTCTAAAGCTCCAAAACACATTATATCCAAATATAAGATTATTAATGTTCAAAATAAAATCATCCGATAAGAATTGTATAGGTTTTGGATATTTTTTTACAATTTATAATCTTATATATTTAAATCATTCATTAATGAGGTAAACACAACATCATCGTTGTGTGAAAAACAATTTTATTTTTTTAATGTATAAATTTTTTTTAAAAATAAAATTATGTAGGAAATAATTTTAGCTTTAAAATGAATATTTATAGTCAATGATATAAGCTATATAATCTCATGTAAAAATTGATTTACTCAAAAATATATGTTTATGCCATTTTAGTCTTTACATTAAATTTATTAATATAAAGTATAATTATCACTCTTAAGTGGCTTCATGGGGTCCCAAAATCGACCCATGGATGACCATGGTCTAATATGTATCATCCAATTGGATTAGGAGGCATTTTATTGCAATTTAGTAATATTATAATATTATTTTATTAACTTATTTACTAGATTTACCCTTTAACCATGGTAAATAAAATATTTACTGAAGTAAATATTCATAATGTATAAAAATAAACGTTACCTATTTACACAATTTGGACCACATGATTCCAAATATGGAATCAATTTTTTTCAATTCAAACCACATATGTGGTAGAAATTAATTTAATATTAATTCCTGTTGTCAAAACAAATTCATGTTTATAAGAAATAATAACAACCAAAATATTGACACTTGTTGATGTCCAATGTCAAAGGTTAATTACTTCCAATGACCAAAATTGAATTAAATGTTAAAAACATAATATAATTACACATTAAAACCAATTAAAAATATAATCTCTCTATGTAAATAAATTAGATTAAAATGCAGTTTTGAATCAAAATGTTGTATTTTTCAATATTCATTAAGAATTGAACAATATTAATAAAAAATAAAAATTTAATCAGATGTAGATTTTGATGTACCGAATCTAAAAAACTTATTTTGTCAAATAGAATATATAAATGTTTCAAAAACTCTATTTAAAATGGGTTCACCATTAAAAGGTAGTAAATTGACCTTTTAAATAATATTAGAGTATTTATTTTTAAAATCATATTATTTCTTATTTTAAGCCTCTAAAATTTATTGGATAAATGTTAAAAAACTAATAAAACATTTATAATAATATTTTAGTTAGTTATGTTCATTATAGCTATTACAATGGCTAGGTTTTAACTACCATAAAATAATAATATAATATTATTATTGTGTAATAAAAAATTTCAAAGAAACTCGTTGTTGCGTATCGAGTACGCCATCGAACGCAGCTTCCCCTTTAAAGTAAAATTAATATTTAATTCAAAAATATTAATGAATTAAAAAATTTTAAATTCATTATTTACCTTGGATGTTACAGTAAATGTCTCTTGGTGGATTTTTAGGAGGTATGATTACTCACCCCACTATATTCATTTTGGTTCCTATA
Source organism: Viscum album (assembly GCA_963277665.1). Taxonomy (NCBI): domain Eukaryota; kingdom Viridiplantae; phylum Streptophyta; class Magnoliopsida; order Santalales; family Viscaceae; genus Viscum; species Viscum album. The sequence continues at coordinate 527,100,528 of OY728148.1, read as the reverse complement.
TAGATATTTTATTCTACGATATAATAAATATTGAGGTTTATAACTTATTTATAATTAACTCATATGTTAAAAATCATATTTATAGGAAATTATTAATTTTTCTTATTTCTAGGTTTGGAGTGTTTCCACACATATTATGGCATCAATTACTACATTAGAGTTTTGGTGTTGTAATTTTATTGTTCTTTTTTTACCCTAACATTTTTTTATTTAGATATTTTTATTTTTTTTCTTTATCATTTATATGGATATATTAATTTCTATTAATTATATATTTATATTTGATGTTTGTGTTCATATGTACTGAATAGTGTAAATTTTTCGACACAATTAACATTATGTTTAAACACTTGGAAATTATTTCTTGCATTTGATGTTTGGAGAATGTCCACAAAGGTGTTTATGAAACACTGACCAGACTCAAACTAATGCGTTGGATGATTATGTTACAAATAATTTCATTTTTCTATGTCTTCTAGTGGAATTTTATAATAGAGATGGTGTAAGGCCCTTATATTTTATGAAATATATATTCTTTGGAATTAAATGTCTTTTATGAATTGTGCTGCATGGAACACTGAGTTGAAACAAACCCTGATATACTATTAAATTATTTTTATTTATTATGAATTATATCACCTAGATCATAGATTTAAAGGTCTGAATAAGAAATAATAAATTAATAAAATGGATTACATTTGTATAACACTAATCGTTTTGTTTTCAATTAATTCTAAATGAAAATAAAATGGAAAAATGAATATAATATAGTTGTTTGATCTGGAAAACTATTTTTAAGTGGGAAAAGTTTTTTAAAAAAAATTAACACTACTAGTGAATTATCATAATAAAACATATATATTATATATTTAGTAAAAAATTTATCATTCTTGTAATCAGTTTTTTCTCAAATTTGGATAAGAATAAATCCGATTTTATACTTGAAACTGTATTATTCTAAAAAATGATTCATATATATTACCACATTGATATTAAAATTAAGTATTGGTTATTTTTTTTAAAATTTATTCTAAAAAATAACTTCATTTTTTAATCAAATGTAAAAAATATCATAGAGAATTTTATTTTTATTTTAAATTTATTATTTTTCAATGAATATCAAAAACTATTTTTTTGATAAATATTTTTTATTTCCTTTAATGATTTTATGTAGTTAATTTTTATGTTATATAGTTTAAATTGAAAATATTAATTAAATATATTAATATTAATGAAATATATTTTATTGGAATAATTTTTATATTGATTTTTTATACTATAAAATTTTATACTTTCGAAAGAATTTTATTTAGAAACCCCCTATTCATCCTAATAAAAGCATTAATTTTAAAATAAATTCTAAAAAATTTAGATAAATTTAAAAAAAATAGATTTTATATTTGTAATATGAATAATTAATTTTACTTAGTAGGTTCCACTAATTATTTGGTAATATATTGTCAAAATAGAGAATCATAATTACCATGGTTAAGGTTAAAACGAGGTTTTATAGGGTTACATTCATATAAGAAAAAATTAATTTTCCAGACACTTGTGTTACTTATTTTTATTAATTATATTTCATATTTATAATTAGTGGTTATAATTTATATGAAAATATAAATTTTATTTGTATTCATAAAATACCAATTATATTAATAAAAAATATTTATGTTATTGAAAAATAAAATGATATAATTGAATAACCATATAGGTAAAGGGAATAAAACTTTTGAAAATGGTTTTTTTAATATTTTATATTTTTACTAGATTTATCTTTCGTAAAAAAGTATTTATGAATTTTTGAGGCACAATGTTTCATATTGGGATCCAATTATTGGATATATTAATGTATTTAAAAAATTACATTCTCTGTCACATAAAAATGAGAACCATCTTATTTCTTTTCTTAATACGTAAAAATTAGTTTTGATTAGAAAATACCTAATATAATAAATTAAATAAATATATTAATAAAAATATATTGCCTTTTTCTTTTAAATCTCACCTAGGACGGATTTTCTGGTAATCCTAAAGAGGTCATTCAAAGAAGTGGTATCGTTTTTAACTGATTTATTGGTTTTATTTAATATCCTGGTCCAAAAAATATTCTTCATATAGAATTAAATAATAACACTATTATTTTCCATGTAATAAAATTTTATTATTCTTATGGAGTAGACTATATGAATCTCCCCTTCCATAAAATGTGAAATGAAACTGTTGATCTTGTATACTGCGGACTACCGCTAAACGAACTGATTTAGTTTTACTTTTATAACCACATATCCTAGATGGATTAAATTATTGATTTTAATAATGTATATAATATTTTTAGTAAAATTTTATACATATTTAATTATAATATTATATCTACATTATGAACTCTATATTTTATGAAAAAGGATAATTTCGCACTTACGTACGTGTAGACTGTCGTGTCCAGGAAGTGATGTGATTAATTTTTTGATTTCATCTTTACATCGGTGGTAATAAGGATTTATTTTTCTAAAATATATTTTAAGTATTATATTTTAATTAATAAATAATACTGGATTATTATTTAAAAGTCTTCTATTCAATCCATAAAAAAAATGAAATCATCGTTCAAGTGTATGTACGACCTACCATATCCATTACTGGTGTAATTCATTCTTCTATCTCTATAATTAATCAAAGACCCTATATATGTATATAATGAATTTATATTATAATTTTATCATTATTAAAATAATTAATGTTATGTAATCATGATCATGTTTGAAGGACAAAAAAATATTTGATAAAAATATACCTGTTGAATGTAATTGTAATCACCTGGAAAAGACTTTTTAATATAGAATTGTTAATAAATAGAAAATAAAATGGTTATACGTAATAATATATAGCATTATATATATTATTATTTTTATATAACACATCTAATTTAAATATTGTTTATTATATTGTATAATTGAAAATATATGAATGAGTTAGATATTATGTGAGGTATGATCATATCAAATGTATTTCTGTGAGACAGATTATTTATTCACCACTTCTTTTTTTATGTGTTGTATATAAAAACAGTGAAATTAATTTATAATTTGTTATTATCAATATATAATTTATTTAGATATCTTTATAGGGTTATTTACATAATGGATACTGTGATTCAATATTTTCCAATGTGTTAAGGGTTTTATGTTATAATCTCATTATTTATCAGGATTATTTAAGGATAAGATTATGATGATTATGTCTTGTGATATATATATATATATATATATATCATAATATAATTAAATTTCATATACACTAGTTATTTATGGAAAATAATTTTTTTAATTACATTTACATTCTTTATTTAATCTCGATTCTAAAATAACATTTCTAATGGAGACAAACTTTATTTTTCTCTTAGGTCCAAAGTCCATTTTAATCTATATACTTGTTTTCAAAAAAAAATTCCTCAATGTTTTTAATATTAGTATTTTATTGTTTAATGTAATTTATAAAAATATTTTACCTTTTTAAAATAAAAAACAATGGAATAATCTTGAAATTTATCAAACGATGAACATTATAATTTTATAGTAACTGTGAAAAGTGTTTTTGATTTATCAAACACAACATGAATATAAATTTTCACCATTATGAACAAACAATTTTTAAAATATTCCTCAACATTATTTTAATTTAATTTACAAAAATAATTATTTACTTAATAATTCTATAAAAATTAGTTGTTTAGTTATTTCAAAGGGAAAAGTGCTTTTTTCTCAGGAAAAGTTTCCTATGTTCTTTAAAATGAATTTTAAATCTATAGTGGAATCATTTTACGTTAATTATGTTTTACATGGAATATGAACCAATGATAAAATAAAAATTATTTTTATATATGGTTTATGATTAATGAGGAATATATATTTGTGAAACCCAATCTTTTAAATTGAGTTTTGAAATTATTAATTTATGAATTATTTTGAAACTCATTTCTATTCCACAAGTACATTAGGGATAAAATGTTTCTGACAACCATATCTTTTCGAGGATTTTGATACGATGAATCTTTTATGTTATTATAGAAAACATGTGAGTAAATGTTATTATGTTATAGGTCATCATATAGTTATATAGTCGTTTAATTAATTGGGTGTATACAATATATCATAAGATAAAATTGAATAGAATAAAGAGTGAACCATGTTTAATAAGGGACTCTATCCACTATGATATCCTTGGGTGTGAACCAAGAATAATACTTTGGTTTGGGTGTGAGAAAAATCTAATATTATTTCCATGTAATTACTACATAACATATAATTAAATTAATTTATATTCCTATCTATATGCCACTAATATTTGACTTATTCCAATGCAATTATCTGATATATTATCTTATATTAACACTTTAGGATTAATTCCTTATGAATTGTCATGATTTAATAAATGAATTATTATTATTTTATCTAAATTGTAGGGTTGAGTTTTAAAATATTATTTATATATTCTCATGTAACTATTTTTATGTTATTCTTATATGATCATTGATATCTATCTTTTTTATGCTTACTGGGCATATGATTATACGCTATTCAATGTTTCCCTTCCTAAGGTTATTAAAAAATATTATGTATTATATATCCATGGAGTATCATAGTTATTAGTAAATTAATAGGAGATTATGTAGTTCACTAATGATCCAATTTTTTATCTATCCATGTTTCCTAAGATATCATACCTTTATGATTTTGGTGTAGATCATTATATTATATAAGAAATATTCATTTAATAAGAAATAATATCTATTCTTAAAATGTGTGGGTCATTATTTTTTGTTTGATAGATATTTTTTGTTACCTTTAAATGCTAGTATGAGAACACAATATAAATAAAACTTAGGGAAAACTATGTATAAGATAACATTTTATGTCATGGTAAATAAAAGAGTGTATTATTACATTAAAATTTATTTTTAGATACTTAATGTGGATGTGGATGTGGCACAATTGAATCTAGGAGTGATAAACCCAAAACAAATTGTCAAGTGAATTCATCCATTACTCTAGTGAAAACTGCATGGTGCCTCACATTATACCTGGATTCAAACTCATGATAGGAAATTATTTGATAAATCATATTTTCGTATTAATCCATTATGAAGACCACAAATGAATTAGGCTAAACATATGGTAACATTGTTTTTAAAGAATGTTTCATGATTAAGATATACAATAATTAAATTTTCATTACTATTTGGATTCCAACTTAGAATGATGATTCTTAGACTATAAATATATTTATTACTCAATGGATTGAATATAATGGAACTATGATAACACTTAATGTGGTGGAAAACGAAATGACAATTCTCAGAGATAGAATGAAAAATATTGTTATTTTTTTAGAAAACATTGTCAATATAAAAATAGTATTGAGTTTTAAAACAAAAAAACGATAGTAAATTTCTTTATTGAGTCCTTTATGAAGTAATTTCCACTATATTTTAGTGGATCCCATAATCCACTAGTCACCGAACAATAGATCAGTTCCACTAGAAAGATATTTCCTCTTCTATAGTATTTGGAATATAGAAATTTTATTTTGGTTGTATATCATTTTTATGGTGAATAAGATCAATGGTGGTATCATATTAAGAATACAATATAATAAAAATAAATTTACTCTAAATTTGGATGGATATAAAAAATAAATATGTACATAACTTGTATTCTCCATAAAAGAAATAGGTATAGAATTTCTTTCGTTATGGAGAAGGTGGATAATTCTATTCATTCCTATGAAGGAATGTTATTATAATTGCATGATACAGTTTTTGTATTATTATACATCATGAATCCGGGATTCCTCAATTGTTCATTGGATAAAAACAAATTCATAAAATGTAATTATCAATATGGGAATTCAATTTCTAGTAATAAATATTTCATTTTTTCTATCACTGTGTAAATATAGGTCAGAGTTACCCATAAATCTAATTATTTTGATTATAATAAAAAATATAGAATTCAAGTGAAAATATAAAATACATGGATAAAAGAAGATAATACATCATTTATACTCAATGCATTTAAGTAAACATGGAGGAATTGGTATTATGGACACTAGTAAATGTATGAAGTGTGTAATGATAGCTAATTAAGAAATCAAATTCAGATTTGATGGGAATATGTTATTGAATGATATAAAAATCTAAAAATATCCACATAATGCATCAGCCACATTCTATTGTTTCAAATGAAATGAGTATGGGAATTAGGAAAAATAGTTCTCAAGTCCAATAGTTAATGAAGATGATCAGAATAAATAACCTCTTCATCCATTAGATAAAGGGAAATCTCATGAGATTACTATTTATAATGATGGGTATGATAAAGATGTTTCAAAGGTAAACTTATAAACCTCCCTCAAATTTTAAATGTATTATTTTACTATTGAACAACCCATTCTAGTGAATGTAAATAATTTTCATATGGTAAACAAATTATACTCCAAATATTTGTTGTTGAATTATTATTTAAAACCCCTAATGGTAAGATGATCAAATATCAGGTCTATGATTCTTCTATAGATGATGTTTATGGGAATTTTTTCCTCATAAATTTTGTTACGTTCCTTCTTGATGAATTTTATTTTATCTTTGGAATGTATTTGATTTAATCGTATAGTTGTAACATCAATTTATATGAAAGGGGAGTCATGTTTGATATTCCAAATCAAATTATGATCATATATTATTACATTGATAAATATGACATGATGATGTAAATTATATCCTTTTTATCGGTGTCAATTCTTATTAAAAAAGATTTTTTATCAATGAAGGTTGTAGAGGAATATAATGTCGATGATATTACAATTCTATGGTAGTCTTTTGATGTATTTAAAGTAGAGTTTCAATATCGTCAACTGAATGTTGATGTTGAATTTTCAATTAAAATCAGACATGGGCGTAATACTGTTTAATATACTCTATATATAATTTCACTGATTGAGTTACTATAATTAAAGAAGAAAATTCTGGAGAATCATGTAATGGGATTTATTCATCCAATTATTTCACCTTGATTTCAACCAAAAAATTTTCTTAAGTATAAATATTGATCATTGTTACTCTAAATTAATATTTAGAAACTAAAAATTTCAAAAACAATAATAGGTATCCTCTACACCATATTGATGACCAGTTTGATCAATTGTTCATAGCTCAATACATTTCCTCGATTGATTGTTTTTTTGGACATCATATATTTTCGGTCACGAAGGGGGATATACCCAATATAGAAATTTTTACAATGAATAGAAACTATTAATTTAAAGTGATTCTATTTTGTCTTACTAATTCAAAATCTATATTAGTTCATTTAATGAATAGAGTCTTTATAGATCATCTTGGTCAATTTTGGGTAGTCTCTATAGATGATTTTTTATAAATTCAATGTGCATAGAAGAGCATGTAAATTACTTTAGGATTGTACCGAACACCCTACTAAAGGATAAGTTGTATGAAAATTTTTCAATGAGTTAAATATAGATGTCGAATGTTTTGTTTTTTAGTTATATAATCTAAATTTAGGGTTTATTGGTGGATCCATCATTTATGGTACTTATTGAACATTACCATAGATTAACCATTATTGTTGAGATATGGTGTTATCTTGGTTTGGATGGATATTAATAGTGCACTGTGAATAATTTCACATGATTATATAATCTAATAATTATACTAAAATTGAATGAATCCATGTTCTTTTGGACATATGAATGTTTATATAATTTCATGTAACTAAATAGAATGTTAGAGAATGCACTAATTATTACATTACCCAGTAGTGGAGAAGGTTCTGTAAAAATTAGTTATACATCAATGAAGGGATGGGGATGTGTTCTTACTAATAGTGACATGGTGACAACTTTTGCCTCATGATAATTGAAAATTAATGAGAAAAATTACCACACTCATGATTTGGAGTGAATTTTTCGAATGTTTTCATTAATGATATTGAGGTGTTATCATTATGGATAATGGTGTGAAATATATGTTGATAATAAATTATAAAAGTACAAATTGACATAGAAAGAGTTCAATTTGTTCTGAAGATTATGGTTGTAGCTAATTAAATATTTTTACATTTCAATACATTACAACTACCGTATAGTGGACATGTTAGCCAATTATTTAAGTCAAAAATATCATAAAATACTATCATTGATGATGATCACAAATAATACTATATTTAAATATTATTAAAATAATTATTTTAAAATATTAATGTTTGGTGATAGATATTATCTTTTTCAAATAATTTTTCCACTATTTATCCATGGGAAGATTAAATAGGCATATATGAATGATTTATAACTAAAAAAGGTTGGAAATGTTCCTATGATTAAATTTGATATTAATGGAATGATATATTCGAGGAAACATTTATGTTTTATTTTTATAAATTTTTATTAATGAGCTTTTATAAGAGACTGATAGATAATTACCCTATATTCTTCCAAGATGTATGAAGAAATATAATGGTCTGGAAGAAATATTCTTGGGAGATAACATGAAGAGATATATTGATGATTATATATCATGCTAATTCATCTGTCAAAATTATTATATTAAAACATTTATTTATAATGTAATACTATAACCTTTACCCATATGAGAATGAAAATTGAAAAAAAATCACTATGGATTTTTTTTAGACTCCCTAAAAATCCTAAAAGATATAATTCTTTTAATGTTGTATTAAATCTCCATTCTAAATTATTGAAATTCATTAATATTAGAGATTATTTTTCCTTTCTCATATAGAAATAATTTTTATTAAGGAAGTGATTATATTTCATGGATTACAACATCATATTTTGTTTGATCGAGATCTGAGTTCTACATTGACTTTATGGATAAGCCTTAATTATAACAAAGATATGGAATTATGTTTTTTTTGTGTATTATCCTTTGATATATTATTTGTCGAAGATAATTATTCAAATGTTAGATAATATGCTGAGTCTTATTCTTTATAATTTAATGGAGTTTGGTATCAACACCTGCCTCTAGTTGAGTTTTTGTTCAACAATAGCTTTCACATGAGAATTTAGTTGTCTCCACATGAATCCGTCTATGGAATGAAGTGTTAAACTACATTTTTTTGGAATGAATATTGATAATGAGACCTATATTTTCTAAATATAGATAATTAAAAGGTTGATGAACTCAGATACATTCAGTAACACATCATGGTAACTCATTGTTTACCGAAAAAATATTTTGACAATCAGTCACATTATTTGGAGTTGGATGTTTGTGAGAAGTTTTTAATATAAATTCCTCCATTTATAAAGGTAGGGAGATTATAAAAAAAGGAAAATTCAATCCCTATATATATTTTCCATATTTAGATTATTCATTTAGTGGGGATTATAGGTCACCACAAGGTTATTACATAAAAAAACATTTGGAATTGCAAGGTGTTCATTGTCTCACTCTTAAAGAATTAAATTCTGGAACCATAATAAGAATTAAACATATAGCTCATTAAATTTTAGAAATATCATTTTTATTAGGAATAACTAGTAGAGATTTTATATCAATCATAAAATGTGAAATGAAATAATATCTCTCACATAGTCAAGGATATTTTTTGAAACCACTAATTTTGGGAAGCTACATGGGATCCTAGATATATAATGGTGCCTAATTATTGTCCTTATTTTGTATGAGAGTTATTTATTTTCATGGGAATAATTATTTTAAATGGGGTTATAATTTACCACCCCTTTTTTATGAAATTTATTTTTAACATTTTATTTCATTGATACGTTTATTTATATGTAACACATTGTTTAAATGATCTACGATATACTATTAAAATATATTTTTAAGATAATAGTTATCACCTAGTCATTTGGTTTGATTAGATGAATATAACTAAAAAATTATAACATATTAAGGATTTAATTCTATGTAAAATTAATTTTATTGAAATAAATTAATGAAAAATTAATATAAAAATAAATATAAAATAAGGGTGTTGTTTCTTCAGAAATAACTATTTTTATGGACATAATTTGTATTTATCGTAATAAATTAAATTTGTCACAATTATTTAATTATTTTTATAAAAAATATAAATTATATTTTGAATCAAAATTTTAAACATTGATATAATATTTTTTACTAGTCTTAGGAAAATAATACATTCAATTTTATTCTTAAAAATTAGTTTTTTTTATAAAAATTGGGTTCTTCTTATTTTGGAAATTTGGTTAAAATTAATTATCACCATTTTTCTAATTTTTTTGTAAAAATACAAAAAATATTTTTAATAAATATTACAATATTTTCTTTGAGTTAATTTTTTAGATTTCTATGAGAATATTTATGTTTTAACAACAGTGTAAAATTAATATTTGTATAAAGAAATTTATTTTTCATTACAGAGTTTATATAGTTTCATACAGTTTTACATGGTTATAAATATAACATTATTTCAATAATATGAAATGAAAACTTGTCTCCAAAAGCCCTCTTTCTTCATGATTAGGGAATTAATTAAAAATTATTTTCATACAATAATTTTAATTGAATTTTAAAAAATGGATTACATATATTTAATTGGATTATATATTTTTATTTTATAAATTTATCATTTTTTCATAATGAATTTTTTAGACTAAAAATATTATTTACCAAGGTTAATGTTAAAATTGGGTTTTGAACGTTACATTCACATTTCTGAAAATAAATTTTTCTAAACAGAAAATTTTTTATTTAATAAATCATATTTCAAATTATTATTATTTCTGTCCAAATTATCTAATGACCCTAATAATATTTTTATATATAAACCCTAAATTAAGATGTAAAAATATATATACTATGGTGAAAAATAAATTGTTAAAAGTCAGGAACCTTAGAGGTAAATAGTTTAACATGTTTAAAACATATATATATATTAGTGTGGGATGTTTTTATCAACCATAAACTATCTCTAATCCATTGTTTTTCAATTTTTTATTCACATGCATTGACATTTAATTCCCATTATTAAAATATTTTTTTTCACATTTAAAATAATATCACTCTTCTCACTTATAAAATAGAACCTCCTGCCATATTTTCTTCACACATCGCAATAATTTTGGTTCCACTATGAACAAAAAAGATAATTACTTTCCCCCCTTACCATGTCATTGATATTGTGGTTTGATTATAAAATCCTCATTTTGTGTCTTTTGTAGCAACCCTAATGTGGTTGTCCAAATAAGATTTATAATTATTAACTGGAAGTTTTTTATTTTATTTATTAATACACCTCATTATAGTATTCTTAATATATGATATAGGAATGAAAATATTTTCTTACATAATGTTATAACTTTTTATTATAATGCAATAACATTTATCCAACCACCCTTTAATTAAACAAAAAATCAAACTGTTGATCATGTGTAATGTGGAGTACCACCTTGTGAATAGATGTAATCGGTTATCCATCAACACCTATCATGGATACATATAATGATATTTTTATTGAATATTTAAATTATAGTGAATAAATATATTATAATATTTACTTAAAACATAATATCTACCTCCATACCTTCTAATCCTTTAAAAAACAATGATGTCACTCATCTACACATGTGTACTACCACCTCCTGAACTAATGTGATTGGTTTTTTTATTATTAATTACATCGATGGAAATAAAGATATAGTTTTTGAATATTTAAAATAAATATTATATTATAATGAATATGTTAGGGTGAATTATTTTATATCATTATATTTTTCATCTTTCAAAAAATGAAGGTAGTGGTCTTGCGTCTGTCCAGCCTACTGTCTCCATGAATATAGTAATTCATTTATCAGTATATAATTTTTATGGATGACTATAAATATTTAGATATTTAGATATATAATATTTATATCATGATAAAAATTATTTATATGATGATACCATGATCAAAGTATGATGGTCAAGAACTGCAGACCCAAAACATACATAAAAATAATAATGTTATTAAGTGAAATAGAGTTTTTAATAATGAATTTATAATGAATAGGTCAAAATGGGTTACATGTAATCATATATAGTATCAAATATTATAATGGTTAATCAATATATATATATATATATTATTTTATATAAGAGTTTCGAACATGTATGTACAAGTTCATACCTAATGTAATGGATTTTAATCTAACAGCTATTTTTGTAAGGCACATTAAATATACAGCACTTTTTTCTTTTTTGTGGAATATATATATCACATGAATGAATTTTATGAAGATTATTTACAAATTCTATTTAATTACATATCCTTCGAGGTTTAGTTATTTCATTCGGATTATGATTCAAATGTTACCAATGTGGTAAGGGTATTATGTTATAATATTAGTGTTTATCCTGATTGTTTATAATTAAGATTTTAATGATGCAATATTGTGTTATAACTCCAATTAACCAATTATTGTTATTCCCATATTAAAATTAATGTATAATACATTTTTCCATTAATGTTTCTCTCTTTATGTACTCAAGAGTCCAAAATAACATTCTAATGCAAAATAGAACATATTTTTTTTCTTAAACAATAATCTTTCTACTTATATGACCATATTTTATAAATTTTGTTTTCAATATTTTTTTTAATATTCAAATATGATTTTTTAATTTCATACTTATTTGTATTATAATTTAAAAAAATTAAAATAAATCTTCTTCTTTTTTGAAGGATTTAATTTTGACTTTCTATGGAAAATGTAAATATAACCATTGTTTTTACATACAAGGCATGAACAAAATATTCCATTATAATGACCACTCTATTATTTGATGATTTATATTTAGGTTATATAGGTACAATTAAGTGAAACTTTTCAACTATTAATTAGATTAAATGTTATATATTATGTAATTTATTTCAAATATAAATTGGTATTTTTTATATGAAATGATCCAAGTAATATTTTTTTAAAAAATTATCCATGATGACATCCTTTTATATTACATAAGTATAATAGGGGGTATAATCCAATTAAAACATCATTATTATTTCTCTCTATGGTTTAGTATTATTATGAAAATAATTTTGGGAGTCATGTTACTTTCCTACGAGTTATGCTATGGTAAATCGAGGATAAGATTATGATATATATTTCTTTCCTATGAGTTTTGTTAAAAATAATGCTTATGAAAATAATTTATTTTTATGCTTTATGAAATGAAGATAGTTTTATTATCTTTTGGAAGAATTTTTTTTCATGGTGAAATGGGTGGGACTAGAATAATATATCTCTCTAATAAATTGGGTAAAATATGCATATCTCATGAGATAAATAAGACATTAATGAAGTATGAACCCACATTAGTAAGGCACTCTATCCATCAAGTTCGTATTCAAGGTGATCCCTGACTACTATGATGTTTTGGGGACTGAACCCAATACACTATTATAGCCATGGAATTAATCCTTTACTCTTAATGAATTGATTTTTTTTCTTATTTACAGGCCACAAATCCATATCTTATTCCAATAATATGCCCTCATGCATCCCATTCTAAACTTCCTTTTTGACTAATGTCTTATAAATTAGTCAAAATTACATCATATATCATGATTATGATCAAAAATATATATGGTATGGTTGTCATAAGTAAAGTTAATATTTTCATACCCTCATAACCATGTTATGAATATATGATTATTGATAAATCACTTTTTTACCCTTAAAAGTCATCTGAGTTATCCCTTACTTATTTTTACATTACACATGTTATGAGGAATGGAATTAAGTATGATATTTCTTATAAGAGTGAATGGTATGGATAAATTAGTTGGAGATGATGTAGTTAAGTTTTGAAATAATTTTTTGTGTATCAACGTTTCCAATGATATTGAACCTTTAAAATTATTGCATGATTTTTTATGCTATATAATTAATATTGATCCGATAATATATAATATCTCTGTATTAATATGCTGGGTCTCAATATATAGGATTTCTAGAGACAAGAAATTTATAGTATAAAAAAACAAAGATACACTATTTATACTGAAAAATATTATACAAGGGTAGTCCACGTACATAAAGTTATATTAAGTATATATAGACGTGTAATCAACTAGTCATCATGTTTTATTTTATACAGTTATTTGTATCATGGATTAATAGAGATCATTCCCACTAGGATTTAATCATCCACATGAATAATATTTTTTGAAATAATGATAGTGGTATTTTTTACCGATATATATAATAAAACCATGATTGTATAAATAGAAAATTACTAAATTTATAACCTTAAAATTTGTTTATAGAAAAAAAATTCCACTACTAAGAAGAATGAGAAACTAGAATGAGTTACATTTCAAGAATGTAGATTCACATAAACCACATCTGAACCAGAATTTTTATTGTAGAATTGTGAAGTCCATTTTGGTCATTGATAATTGACCATGAACTAAGAAACCTTAGCTGGTGAATGTGTCTATATAAATTCTAAATAAGAATCCATAAATTTTTAATGTGTATTTCAGACCTGACCAAGCTGGTGTATTCGTCATCAGGATGACTAGAATTTTCAACATCATGGGGACCCCATACATAATCGAAGTGATTATAGATATTTTTATCAATGAGGAAATAACACTATATTGTGGGGAATTTATTTTTGTTATTTTTTATATTGATATCATACTATAGTATTTTTAGAACAATTTCATAACATATTCATTAAATACACCATCCAAATACCTCACACAACATACTTTTTTATAAGTAATAATAAATTATTTCATCGAATGAATATTTTCGGTGTTCACTATCCAAGTTCACATTTACATAGATGTAGTGTTTAGAAATAGAAATAAATAATGGATCCTTAATGTGTTTCCCTAATATAGGGGTCCACAAAAGTTGGTAATTTACTGTATTTATATCTATCAAAAATAGGGAATAATGAATTGGATGAGGAAATATTTCTTAAAGGGGATACTTTTGGAGGGGAAACCGTAGTCTATCCAGGTGTTAGTGATAAATTCAAAATAGATAATAACCCAAAGAGGAATATGTTCAACCAAAAATACAAGGAATAAAAGAATCAATCCACCAAGTAATTTTCATTTCTACACCATTGAAACAATGAACCTTGTTTTTTCTAGAATAGAACGCATATTCCTAGAAAATTAATGTACTAAACTATAGTGTAATATAAACCCTTTTGGAATGAAAGGTACTCCCACGAAATATTTGAAGAAAATTCTTAAATCAATCAGCAGAAATGATTTCACTCAACCACCATCTTCATATTCTCAAATAAAAAATCACATAATATTAGTTCACATACCTAAAACATGGTGAACGGAGGTACCTCTAGAAACCCATTGGTTTTCAAGACAAAACCAAAATAGTGTAACAAGATCTATCATATAAAGTGTGATCGACATTGTTATAGATCAATGAAGGATATCATAACTAAGTAATGGAGCCACTCTATGGTGTGAGGTACCATTCGTTAGAACACCAATGTTTTCATGTTTTGTGTGATAAAGATTCATCACATTTTTTATTTTTTTTATTTATAGAAAAATAATAAGGATTACATGTTGAAATTATCACACACTCCATGTATATCAAGACACCCCTAAGAAAATGATATTGTAGAACATTAATATTCACAATATGTTCAATTATTATTAATGAGGTGTAGATTCCATAGGTGTTTAATACTCTATAAAGGGATAATTTGGATCTGAACATTGGAATGTATTGGCATGTGTAATTTAAATATCATATTTACTATTTCAAAGATCAAGTGAAATTTATATCCCTATATGTAAATCCTAAAGTATTTATGTGGGACAAGGATATAAATATATGAAGAGTGGAATATTTAGTTTTAGTTTATGGAACAACCTCTATTTAATTAACTGCAATGATCATAAGTGTTATAGAAAAGACTAAAATGATATCTATTCCTACTATAATGAACCAATAACAAGATGACATTCAAAATTTTTTTATATGTTTCCTTATAATGTGTAGAAAAAATTTTATATCGATCTATTCCAAGGAATATGCCCTATTTTTCTCCCTTTAATATAGATTATCTCTGATAAATTTACTATAATTAAAAATATATTTAGAAGAATTTATGAGTAATGGATTTATCCGAACAAGCATGTATACTTGGGATACAATAGTTTCATTCACAAAAAGGTAGACATGTAGATGTGATTTTCTATTGACAACCATAATTTAGATCATGTTTTGATAAAAAATCATTACACAGTTCCTTGGATCAATTATTTTTTTATCATTTAATGGGTTCAAAGTGGTTCTCCAATATTGATCTAACATTATAGTATAACTAGCTCATATATAGAAATGATGATATCTCAAAGATAGGATAATGAAGTTAATAATTCCATTATGAATAAGTATTTATGCTCTTTGATAAAAATAATTCACCTACTCTCTTCCATTATTGAAAGAATAATATCTTCAATTGGTTCTGTGATTGTTTTATTTTGGAACTATTTAATTATATTTTTTCTATTATCAAATTAGGAATGACCATGAGGAGTGTACATAAATTGGGCTAATTGAATTTAAAGATCATTTATAACATCTGTTGTCCTCATTATGTTACTTTTATATTTGTGTTGTCCATTTCTATTCACATATAATTTATGAAGATGGAATATTTATTTACCAGTGTAATATTGGTGTTTCCATCACATGGAATCCACTAAAGAATAATTTTCAGTTATGATAATTTATTGGATTAGAATAATATTATCACTGATTTTTTAATATTTCTCAAGGATTTGTTATTATATTCCTTATCTAATGAGAAAGGATGTTCCATTATAATGGAATGATACCTATTATTATTTATTTATATAGTGTAAATATCATATATCCTAAAACCCATCTTAATCATACTATAATTACGTCAGGTATTTTTTATATATTATTATGTTTCTAGTTCTTGTCTTAGTTATGTTCTCATTCCAGATGATCATGGTTATGAACAATAGTTTATATAATTTTTTAACACAATAGAATAATTATCAAATACATAACCAAGAACTATCAATAATTTCTCATTCCTTAGAATCCAGTAAGTACAATCTAATTGAAGAAAGATTCACAATATTCACTAATTATATAAGTTTGAAATATATCTTCTATTAATTATATATGAACATAAAGAAAATATTACAGATGAAGTATCATAAATATTTGCTACCAAGATGTGGTATAGGAACTAAGGAAAGGTAATTGTTGGTTAGATTCAGTATCTCTATAAGGGAGGTGAATTGAGTATTCAATAAATATTTATATTAAAAAAATGTCAAAATAAAATCCCCTAATTTATTAAGAATTTCCTAGTTAACCAAAATAGATGATCTATATATGTATTTTAATTTTAAATTAATAGTCAAAGATTAATTAAGTCTCAGTTAAGATAATATATATTTTTCATTTTTCATTTGAAATCATTTTACTCAAAAAAATCTTATATAAACAAAACTTTGGGTTAACAATCATAGTAGTAGTTTTAGTTAATGTCCAAAAATGATTCAGTTTTTAATAATAGTTAAAGAGTAAAACAATGACTAAACACACCACGGAAATTGAATGAAAGAGGTTCAGTCTCATGCCTAAACTTAATCGTATATATTTATAGAAAACCTAATTCCAATTTCATTATATAATAATAATATCTGATCCACAACTTGGATTCAGTGTGAAATAGTAAAACAGTTTTCTGGCCCACACATGACCTCTTTAATAACACGTATGGGAGTAAAACAACCAAATTTTTACAACAAGAAAAATTCCACAACATGTGGGAAAATTGGTAAGAGAGTATTGTGATGAAACCTAGTATCTTATAGTTTGAGTTAATGAGAAAATATGTGTGACTTTAGAAATATATAGTACACACAATACACATAATATAAAATTAAATAGACAAACATAGCAAGTAAATGTGTAAGAAGAATTTGTTTCTCTGTATTATAAACTCTAAAACTTATGATTCCATGAATATAGAATGAATTTAAGCTCGAGTCATATTTGTAATTTTTTTAGAACAGAGTGTCATAAAATCTTTCTCTTCTAAAAGCTCCACTCTTTCACAGATGTTGGAATGTAATAAACCACATTCAATCTATAATAAAAATAAATTATTTTTTTATTTATTTTGTTTTCATCCCACTTTTCAAGATCATGAATGTATCTCACTATATGTGTATATTTTCATTTCCTTATTCATCAAATATTTTCTTAAGGGAGTTAGTTTTAACTTTTAATAGCAGCATCTTCTACTTTAAATAATATCATAAGGATCCTCTGCTCCTCATACTGCATGTATGATATGGACATTAATGCATCTCAGTATACAATTGTGGTCCATATTTAAAATTGTCAGAAAATATTTTATGGTGTCTTGACCTAATGGTTACTTGATTTAGTAGTGATTATGTATGGTGGTGATTCATATTAGTTGTGAATCAACTAGGAGGTAGGTCAATAAAAACTTAAAAAAATTTCCATTCTAGAGAAATTTGTCTTTAATGGTGATTTAGGTACGATGGTTGGTCGTCTTGACACAAGCCAATGTTTCATTCTGGGGGTGACTTCACTATAAGGGTAGGTGTTTTCAAAACATTATTTAATTTTAAATATAGAAATGAGTCATCCTCTAGAATGGACTTATTCTATAACATACAAAATTTACATTCTAGAGGTGAGTCATTTATTATAGTTATTCTTTCAAAGGATTTTCCATTTTTCCACACTGAGAGTGGGTTTTCCTCAATAGTGAGACATTGTATAGTGGTGACTCATAATTTTTCAAATTTCACCGATCTGGGTATATTTTAAATTGATAAGACAAAATATTAAATTCATTAGGAAAATAATAATCATGGTTTTGTGATCATTAAAACAAGGGTTACAACAACCACAATTAAGGTGCTAACAATTTCCCCTTATTTATGATTCGAAATCATGGAATTTTATAACATATGAAATCAAAGGTAAATATAGAATCAGAGGTAAAAATAATATATATTTAATCAGAGGGAAAAATATATCCATTAAGGAAATATATTTTAAAACATAAATTGTGTATCATCAGATATGATGAAGACATATTGAGTATAGAAGAAAATTAAATAGTAAGTCATGTAACAATAGTAGTGTCAAAGAAACAAATAGTATTGTTGGATATGAAAGGTAGGATATCATATTAAAATATCACTTTTAATAATAGTAAATTTCTAAAGGAATATAAATAAATTCAAAATGGTATTTATAACCCATTTGCAATTATCAAAAAGTGCACAATAAAATAGAAATGGAAAAAAATTAGTATATTAAGGTGGTAATTTTTTAGAGAAACTAACTAATGATCATTTAGTATCCACTAAATGAGGAAAATATTAATTGTTAATATATATAATATTAATGTGATTTATTATTCATAAACACCATTTTAGTGCATTTTACACTTTGAACATCATTTCACATTATGATTGTAATTCCTTCTTAAAATGCACTATTATGTGGTACATTTTTAATATCATTTATTGTACCCACTGATTCATATGATTTTAAGGAATTTAATTATACATATTTTAATTTTTTATTTTGGTAAATTTATCTACACTTCAATTTGAACCTGTTTCATTCAGGGATTAATGGAGATTTCGTAAAGGATGATAGAGATATTTGGAGATGAATGGAAGCAATTCTAGAGAAGGAAGATTTGAAACCATTTCAATGATGAGAATGTGGGACCCACATTACAATCCCAATGATGCCCATGTTTTTTGGGATTCCAGAAGACATATATTGGAACAAAACATTCTTAATAATCTAGTTCTAATTTGGCCTCCATTGTGGTTATTTAGGTGGCCCAATTTAGAGAAAAAAGTATTGGCCAGATTCTGCGGCCAAGAAAAACCAACCATGAATCTAATCATATCTCCGAATCCACAACTCTAAAAGGGCCCAAATTTTAAAAGAGGTTTTAATACGTCGGGGTATCCATTTTATACTTCTACTACCCACACTAATCCGGCCATATAGAAGGTCCTCCAAGCGCTTCTGCTCGGTGGATGAAAGCTAGATGCCACCTCAGGTCAAGGGTGGAAAAATCAACTCTACCTCATCTTTCCACCCACCTATGGCCTACCAAAATTAATTAAGATGCTTTTTACTATTTGAGGCTCGACTCAAGGCTCCCAAAATTCCTATTTTAGGCATTGTGGTTGGAGGAGTTGGACATCATTGATGCTTTCTTCAATTGTAATGTTATGCTGCGATTTTGTTGTCTCAAGTTTGTCGGTCACATGTAAGTTGTTAAATTCACTTTAGTTTCTTAATAAAATTTATTCTTATCCTCTTATTATATTTTTCTTCCTATCACTTTGATACTGTTGGATCAATGTGTGAATATATTCACACCAAACCTTGTGAAATTATCACACAATGGTGGAGTGATTGTTATTATATTGTGTTTTTTACTTCTCCATTTCTTCCCTCATGAGTCTACTTTCCGCTTCCATTGAAACCATAGAATCAGTGGATGGATAACCCACTTATGGGTTTATCCAAGGAAGTAGAAATGGTCTGGATTGGATGTTATTTATCACCCCATTAATGTCTAATCACTTATTTAATTGAGATTTTTATTTGATGATTTTTAAACTCTATCATCCTTGTTGAATTTAAGGCCACACAATTCAAGTGCTAATACGAACCTTTACCTTGATGTTGTCAAAATAATTATCCTTCGATTGTATAGGTGATTAGTATTATGGTTTTTTGGTATAAAATCAGTATGTGATGAATTTTTTTGATCTCCTTAAATGAACTCAACTCAAATATATGAAATTAAAATAATTGAAAAGGGAATACGTCTAATCCATCCCATGTCATAACCTAGGATCAAAACATTATTTTAAATTGAATTAACTTACGTCTCTTATAGTTCATTTAATACCATCTAAAATCAACCCAATTCATCCACATCATAGCCAAAAATATTCCATAAAATATACGTGTCTATAGGTTTCTTCTTAGGTCTCTTAGGATTCAATAGCCCAAGCTAAACAACGAGGACCATCCTACCTTTTTATCTAGGGTAAATTTGAGCGTGAATCAATCATAAAAATTATGTTACTGCCAAAATTTTTGGAACAAAATTATCCCAATAAAATAAAAAAATTCCAAGATCAATGCTTCCTCTAAGGATTTTTAGGAAGAATCAATGGTGTTAACCCAACACCTTTCTTCCAAGCATAAGTTTCACTAATAGATCTTGAAGGATCTCGATGTATGGATGTTAGAACACCAGTGAGAGATAGTTTTCATCTGATGAAAATTGGTGTATGGTGTTGAACATATTATCCAATAGACAGATAAAATGGATGAAAATGGGAAGGAAAAGATGCATTGGGATCTCTATTTACACTAGTTCTGAAGATAACTAGTTCAGAAACTGGAGGTTTCATATGCATTGTATCTTGAATAGAATCACGAACCAAAACTGCTATCCCAAAAAACATGAAATAACTGTTTAATCATATTTATTCATTTCATGGTGATATTTAGATACCTTTTCATTTCACTGAGGAAATATTTCTTCTTTTCCATAAATGGATTCAACACTATAGTCATTACCTTAAACTGATTGACATTCTCTTTATATGTATGGTTCAATAAGAGACATTGTAACACTTTCAGTTAGGAACCTGAAGTGAAAATTCATATTGTTCACGGTGTAAATCCTTGAAAGATGATAATTGAAATCTATAATGATGGTTTCTTTTATAGATTTTGTATCCTTCATATACTCCCTGAATATCATGTGATCATTGTCGCTATTATGTCTATTGTTTCTCAAAGACATTATTGGTAAGGCCCCAACATCACATGAATTACATCATGAATCATATCAAAAACTATCTAACACAACTATCTTAATTATAAAAAAAAATTATTAGTAGGATGTAGAGAACTTAATCAAAAATCCACAAATGTAATATTTTCCACCTCTTCGTGTAAAGCAACTATAATGGTTGTAAAGGCTATCTTTGTCCCATCCAACACAAATTTCATAAACTCTTTCTCATTATTAAAACTATGGGATTCCCCATATAATTATATGATATGGATAATATTTTTATATTGCATATGATGAATCAAAAGTCTCAAAAAATATATTGCATCATCATCACTACACAAATTACTCCAATATGATTGATTCTTCAATCTTTAAACCAAACTCAAATAAAAGCTATTTGAATAAAGTATCTTATTCATCCTTTTTGATGATATCCACATGTACTGTAAGAGTATTAGGGTTATGTAAAGGTGTAACTAGAATAGACCTCTTAGACACACCAAATAAAATCTCTCTCACTATCATGAACCATTAATTGGGTAATCTAAGGTTCCCTTAGGATCTCTTATTACTTGAAAATCAGAACTCTCTTAATCAGAATATGAGTATTCCAGACAAAATATGACATACCACGGTAATATTTTCCATTATTCTAGAAATAAATCAAAAAACATTTAATAATTCTCAACAAGTATAGGTACCATTGTTATAGACACAATAACAGTAGGTAATACACCCATTTTCACAACATATGTCTGATGAAAACTATTTTATCAATGGTTTTGTGCTAATAATACATCATCTTCTTGTCCACAAAATGGTCAACAATAATATTCTCTTCAAATAATTTTTTTGGAACATTTTGATCATCAGCAACATGCACACTATCACCATCAATTTTTTAAACAACTTGGAGATTTTCTAATTTAGTGGATTCCTCTACCTAAACTAATTCTTATTTTTTTATTCTCATAATTATCTATCCATTTCATTAACAACTCCTCGCCATTAACCCTAATTATAACTGAATTCATGTGTAGAAGTAACATGTTCTTGAGTCATACAAGTATCCTCTACTCTAATTTGATCATTAGTTCCATTATAATCTCCAGCATTATCACTTTCATCACCATTTTCATTTCCATTATAATCATAATCTCCATTACCACTATCTTTATCCTTATATTCTTCTCCTTTTTATTTATCTTCATTATCTTTTTCATCAACATCATCATCATTCTCATCCGTTGATTTGGAAGAAATATTTTAATGTTTTTCACCTATTATTTCAGTTTCTTCTTCTTTTCTTCTTTTTTAAAGTGTTTCTCTCTAACATGTTATACTAGGGGGAATAAAAGAACCATATGTAATAGAATGAGAACTATGAGTTAGAATATGGTCACATTATTTTTCTAGAGAGAATTAATTTTTTCCTTCATATCTTGAGGTAGAAGCCTCTTCTTTCACATTACTATCATAATATTTAAAAACATTATCTTGATCTAATCCAAGGTACAAAAGATATTTTTGTCTTGATGGACGGTATATTAGACTAAAATAATTATAAAACATTTCACAATCATCCAACAATTTATTTCTCCATGGATTCCAACTTATTTTCATCCTCCTATAAATTATTAACCTAACGAAAAAACCAATACATTCTATAATATATTCTTCATTATCCCCGACTAAACCTTTATATTATTTAATTAAAGAAAGAAACATAGGGTAGATTAGGGAATTTAATCTCGAAGAGGTCTTACACATTTCCATTATGTAATTAATATGGTTTCTACACATGTTCATCTTATCTCCTCATTTTTAAAATACAAGAAGTAAGAATCTTGATATCTTCAAGAGGAAAAGTATCATTTTATTGAGAACAAAAAATTTTGTATAAATATAAAAATTAATCATCATTCACCATAAGGTTCAAGAAGATATAGTTATTCTAAAATACCAACTCTTATTAACTCATCAAGGAAATATTCATAGAAAAAATGGTCATTATTATCTAGAATGGTTTATATAGAGTCATTTTCCACTCCTTTAGGAGGAATTATAGTGAATAGATCACACTTTTTATATTGACAACTAGATTTTGAAAATTAATCCATCTTGTTACAAAATCATCATTATCCCCAAAACAAAACTCTACAAACTAATTAATGTAATAAACAATACTAGGACAAAAATATTTTGTTATCGTGCGAAATAATTCATCCACCCTAGTTCCTATCTAACATGAATCACGAATTAATTACATGAAAGCATCCACCTATCCATTATTTCATTTTCAAGAACAACTAAATAGTTTTCCATATAAATATTTACTTGTTAAAAGTCAACAGGGTGTCTCAATTCACTTTTTTTCTCCTCGAATGATGCAACTAATCCATTGAAGACTCAGAATCATACTTTACTCTATCCATGATCATGGGATCAAAAGGTTTAGGATAAGGAAATGAAGGTCGATAGTTCTAAGAAATGGGTTGAAATAGTTTTTTTTTAGAAGGGAATGAGATAATGATTCATTTAAATTTAACGGGTTCTAATTTTATAAATTTTAGGAAATTTAAATTTTGAAAATATAATATTGTAATAAAATTGTATCGAATATTAAAATTAAAAGCTACTAAATAAATAGAAATGGAGTCTTAAATATATAAAACCAAAAAATATCAATGGAATTTTGTTTTTAATGGTGAGAAAAATAAACTATGTAATGTTTTAATGGTGATACATTTCTCAATGGTGAGATATTGCACAACCGTCATAAATTTAGCAATAGTGAGTTATTTGACAATGGTGAATAATTTCACATCTCTGATAAAATATCATTGGTGAGAAATCTAAATGGTGATAAATCTTGGAAAATTATGATCAAATGAAATTAATCATACAAAAATCATGTTTGATATAATTAATTCCCTCATAATTAGGTGGAGTATTAAATATATCATAAATAAAATGTTATCTACCTATTTATTCAAGCATGATATCACATTTTTTAAAATTATCTCCCAGAAAGTGGTTTTATACACAAATATGAATTTTTATAAAATGAGATATTGTTTTTAATAAGTGTTTTTTTAACTTGTGTTGTTACAATTTATATGGAAATGTCAGAATTGATATCTATAGCTTAGTAATATGGGTTCCATCCATAGAATTTGGGCATATCATCTAGATACATATACATATTCCAATTTAATAGGAGATAGTGAAACAAATTTTTTTTCTTATTATACTATTAAATTAGAGACTTACCTAAAGATGACATTTTATAGAGGATATTTTTCTATCTAATATAATACCACCAAAACTAACATCTAAATAACTAACTAAGTAAAATCATTATCCCCTTAGGTAAAACTATTATAACCTTTTGTTATATTTGTGTTATATGATAATTAATTTTTATAGAAAGTTGGTGTGAATAATTTGGGTTTTATTGGAAATGAGCACACATACACACACTAAACACGATATCAGGTCGGTTAACATTCAATTAGAGATTTGTACCAATCATATCACTATATCTGGTTTGATACACTAGTTTGATAGCTTCATTAAGATCCATTATACTGGTGGTACTAATATGAGTATCACTATATTTAGTTTTTTCCAAATACAATTTTTTCAGAATACATAATGTATATTCAAATTGATTTAAAGAAGTACATTTTTTTAACATGAATACCATGAATGAATTTTAGTTCACCCATTGAAATCACATCAATCTCATTTTTCATCATTTGTTAAAAATTTTAAATGAATATTTGTTTATGATCCAAAAATGAGATCACCTACCAAAATTTTTACAACTACAAAACATTCAAGATTCATTTTATAAAAATGGTATCATCAGCTATACCATTAGAAAACCCATTAAAAAACAAGAATAGTCAAGCTTATCATACCAAACTCTAAGAGCATGATTCAAACCATAAAAATCTTTTAATTATTTTAAATCACTACTAGAAAAATGGTGGTTTTAAAAAAAATGGTTTGTTAATGAAAAAGATCATCAACTATATACCCATTTAAAAATTAACTATTGACAACTATTTGATAAAGTTTGATATTTGGATGAGCTGTATAGATAACCAGTATAGTAATTGATTCGTGTCTCGGTACTAGTGAAAAGGTATCATTACAGTATATTCATTCTTCTTTCATTATACCCTTGTAGAAAAAGTCTATCCTTATCTGTTAGTATTGTGTCTGATTCATCAAACTTCTTTATAAACAGCCTTTCAGTTCCTATAATTATAGATTCATTGGGTCTATTTACATGTTCTCATGTATTATCTCCCAAACATATTCTCATTATGTCCACTAGAATGACAATATATAATCATATATGTTTTCCAAATAAATATCACTATTACCATTTTCACCAATTCACCCACATCTTATGTGAATATAAAAAAACAACATTAAAAATTATTAACCATAGAAAATCACACTATTGAAATTTCCCATTATAGTTTATAAAGAATTAATTTTCCTAAAAGATACTAGTATATCCTAAAAAATTCTAAATAGATATAATTTCTTGATCTTAATCAATCAATATAGAATAAATTAATTATTGTTCTTAACGAATTTATTAAATACACCAAAATAAATGATTATTCAACAATACTCTCTAACAACTAAAATGTATGAACCTTCATGGAAAAAATTATTTCATTTTGTATATATTATTTTTAAATCAAAATTTAAAAAATGTTATTGTCATTGATATTTTTCATAGAAAATTCCATATATGCACTTACCTTTTTTATTTATTCTTCATGAGTTCATAAAAATATAATTATTTACTAAACTAGACAATATTGGAAAAACCTTGTATAGTTTTCCACTTTAATATTTTTGGAACTGGGTCATTGTATATGGAAAATTGATAGTGAATGGAACAAAACTTATTCTAATTTTACATGGACCAAGTTAAATGTTATAAAACTTCAAACTGATGAAAATTTCAAGAAATGTATTTAAATATGATTTTCATAACATATATACACATATGAACACTATATATATTCAAATTCAAATATATATAGATTTCCATTATACACATCATAATATACTTATTGAATTATCTACCTCTATATAACCATCCCTTAAAATAACCCTACATCTAAATCCCATAGGTTATTGATATTGATAAAAGTAATCTCAAATTAAATGAAATTTAATTATTAAATATTAAATTTATTAGTATTTTAATTATACTTATAGTCATACAATAATTTTATACATGTTAAATTGATTTAAAATCCCACATTAATTAATAAAATTTACATTAAATCATCCTTCTTAGTTTAACCAAAAAAATATAAATGTAATTTTTTCTCTATCAATGAATTTATATAAATAAAAAAATTAAAATAGAGAAAAAAGTACAACAAGGGAACACAAGGTTTAGGGGGATAAAATAATACAAACCAGGGGGCATCCACTCGGATCAAATTAACACCCTCTGGCTTCATGCAGATAGGATTAAAGAGACGAGTGTTGATGGAACTCTGGTCCGCCAAAGAAACCAGGTAATCTGTAACCTTATTTCCCTCCATCAAAGTATCATTCACTATGATTTTGTTTCATTGGATGACTTTACATTTCCTGAAAATGTAGGTAATAGACCAGGGGATGGAGTCTTCAACATGTAGGGAGTTGTGAAGAATCAAAGATTCAGTATCCGCTAAAAATATGGCAATGTTATACTGAGTGCAAAGTGTGAGACGGGAAAGTAATGATTTGGAATCATCCTTACGTGATTTTTCACTTCCAAAGGATGAAGGTAATGGAAGAACCATATTCCCTCCAGCTCCATGCACCACTCCCCCTCATCTCATGTTTCCCATTATGTACGACACATCAGTGTTCAACTTGAAACTACTACCAGGAGAGTGCCATCGAACCCACCTCCCCATGAACTCTATCCATGGAGTTTTGAGACAATGTATTATAGACATGAAAAAAGTATAAAGAAGGGGTGTCGAGGAAGTTCTGGAAAAGAAAAACCAGGTCTTCCAGAATTAAATTTTTTTTTGAAACAATGGACCTCACTGAGGTAAGAGACCCCTTGAACCTAGCATGGTTTCTCCCATACCATAATCTCCAGCACCCAGTATTGAGAATCATCGCTCGATCCATCCTCTCCGTACCAAGGTCGTGAGCACCATGGAACCACCAATCCAAAAACATGTTATCCCTTTGTTCATAAGGTGCAATAGCCGTGAAGCTGCAAAAGAATTACCAAATAGCAAGTTCCAAATTACCTTCAAAGAATAAGCGATGTGTGTTATCCTACCACTTAATGATACATCAATGGAAGCTAGAGGCCAAGCATATACCCTGTTTTTTTATGTTATCGTATGTAGAAATAGATAAGTTCCGGATGCACCGGATGAGGAAGTTATATTTTTCTGTGATTCTGGTGTAGCAAAAAAAGTCATTCCAATTATCTTCATGATCCTGCAAAGAAGACAGTTCGCGGAAATCCCTAACGGTGAAAGTGCTGAAGGTTGATGTTGTAATCAAACATAGATCAGATTCCAAAGTAATCACAATGGACTCAAGATATTATTATTTCTCCTATTCTAAAACCAACGATGTAATCATGGGATAACTATTTTCCTCATTAAGGGTGATCACAAGATCTACACATCCAGAAATACCGAGAATAGAGTCTCCTCAATTCCAGAACCAAAAAGAATTATTCCCTTCGCAAAAAATCCAATAAAAATGATACTAGAGAACTTGGATAAGAGGAGATAGATTCAACCATATGTGGGATTCAGAACTGCACATACACTCCTCATTACCCCCAAAGCTAAAAGACATTGACTTACCTCATAAAGTGAATTCCACAAGAACCTCCCACGTGAGCTTGGCCTAAGAACAATGCAATGTTTTCTTAAAGTTGCACACCTTAATCCCTCATTCATGGATAGGTCTCACGCACTGTTCCCAAGAGGCCCAATGCTATTTCCCCTTGGAAAGAACATCCCATATAAAGATACCCAAAACCATGTCAATATTTCTGATGACCCCTTGCAATATGTTTACAGATGCCGAGTGTGGTATGGCATGGCACATAAGACACTTTTAACCAATGCAATACAACCCGCAAAAGATAAATAGCAGTTCTTCCAATTATGTATATGATACCTGATCTTAATAACAACATGATCGATTTCCAAAACATGAATCCTTCTTGATTCAATAGTCATGACCATATACTCCATTAAAAATGATCCATGATGCATGTCCATGAGATGATACAGGGAAGCAGCATGACTGGGAGCACTCTTCTGATTAAAGAAAATATTTATATTGAAATTTCTATGTACATTCCCACTCCAGTAGCAGTACTCATCAATGATCATCTTAATACCATGAACAGATCCCATGTACCCATTTATAAAGATGGTAGTTTTTTCTGTGAACATCAGAAGGGAGATTGAAGGAATATTTTGTTTCCTTTTATACGGAAGAATAGCTCCATTATACAAGCCCTAGTTGGTAAGGTGACTGGGGGCGTCTTGAGTAAGGATGAAGATACTAGAAGAGATCAGGTCCCCTAACCATAGACCTATTTTGTCCTCGAAGAAGGCATGAGACTTTCCCACGAAAGAAAAAGCCATCCAAGATGATTTGAAACAATGGAAGGGTAAATCCACAGACTATGGAGAGAAAACCATTATTGAAAGAACAATATTAATGAATCTCCATTCAATCCAGTCATAATACTTATTTTTGTGACGTTTGATATCCATGTTGGATACATGGGTATTAAATTTTATGTCCTAAATAACCACTTTTGACAAATAAATTGCTCCCTGAATAGATTGAACTCTTACAAAACTATGCTTCTCCATTGATATCCACTGGGGTAAGAGTTTGGACAACATCATGTTAAAAATACTAGCATAGATCAAGAATGGAAAGAATCACAAGCTAACAGGATGATAGTGATATATAGAATAAGGATGATTGATCTTTGGAATGTGAACAAGGTACATATCTAAAGCTACCCTAGGTAGAATCCCACCCTGAATGTAATATTGGGTAGTGTTAATGATGTCTCCCTTAACCACATCTCACACCCCTCTGTAAAACACCCCTTGAAAATTCTATGGTCAAGGTGCACTCTCTGGTCGAGATGCATCATCCCCATTTGGATACCTTCCTCATTCGGGACCTCTTCTAGGCCCTTATTATCTTGATCTGACACATCATTTTGAATCACCTCCCAGATGTCTGTAGCTCCACATGTATACCCCCTCAGCAACCTCAGATTGGGGCCAACGAGGAGATCCTTGAAGAACAAATGCCCCATTCTTCCCATAGTGACTCTATTATTCGTGTATGTGCCATCCTCAAGTAAAATGTTGGGTTGGATGAACCATCTTCCTTCTTGAATAAATGCATAAAAAATGAAAAGTTTCTTTCACCCCCATTCAACCATTTCACATGGGAGTGATCCCACGCCATCCATTTCAGTTTAAAAAGAAGTTCATCCAAAATATCCCTTTAATCCTTTAACACCTCGAAAAACATGTCATTCCATTCCTCCTCCATGTTAGCTTCCAAGTTTTTGAAGCTCATTTTTAGCTCCATCGGGCTCTGATCGGCTGGAGTTATGTTCATGGCCTATGAATAGAGCTCATGCTTCAGCCTCCTAAGCATATTGTGAAGAGTATCCCAAGAGTACCCCAAAATCGTTCCTCCCAACAGGCCAAGAACCACTCTCAGGTTGCAAATATTTTCGCCTCACTGATGGTAGAACCTAAAATGATCATGCGTATCTAGCCCTGGAAGCAAAGAATCATGCAAGGGGGAGTGATCTGAGATACTAAGAGTAAAAATTTTCATCTTGGAATTGGGAAATGAACTTATCACATTGTTGTTAGCAAGGCACCGATCGATCCGGCTCCAAAATTACCTTCTTCCTTTCATGTTATTGCTCCATGTGTAGCGATCCCCAGTATATCCCATTTCTAGAAGCCATGATCTCTCCGTGAACTAAACAAACTCAACGATGGCCTGAGTTGGAAAATCACCTCTTCCTTTCATCGTTATCAAAGACAATGTTAAAATCCTTTAATACAAGCTACGGGGGATCCTCTAGGTCAAAGGATCCAAGATTGTTCCAGAACCATTTTCTGACTTATGCCTCGCAACTTCCATAGACAAACGAAGAAAGAATCTCTCTATACCATTTAAAACATTCGTAGTGATAAATTGAAACCCTAGCATGACCAAATTTAAAGAAATATCCTTATTTAGAAAATTTTACATATACTTTTTCACAGTGGCTACATGAATTGATCCATGCATCCTAACACCATGACAGAATACCTTAATTTTATTTGGGTTCTGTTTATGCTCTAGGATAGCCACACTACCAACATTGTTCAAATTCACATACATGGTAATGAAATCAGCCTTAACTCGATACATCATTCCATAAGAATTCTATATGATCATAGATAGCATTAAAACATTAGAAGACCAGTTTTGACCCCATCCATCTCGGTCTTATTGTTGTGGGAAGAGGAGTAGTCCATAAGAAGTCTTCATCTTGTACGAGTACATACTCAAGAGCCTTGAATTGGAAGAATACTAGTTATGTGTGATAATGGATAGGTAAATTCAGATGAAATAACTTGAATCATCAATATAAACCCTTGAAGGAGAGGATTTTTTTCCTAAAAATACTTTTCAGTACTCCATGGCTTCTCTTGAGCTATCCTGGAACCTTCTAGAGAAATATTTCCAATAAGAAGGGGTGAGAAAGGAACACATGCCGCAAACACCTTCTCCATAGACGTTATAGTGGTATTCTATGGTTGATAAGAGTTGTAATTACTAAATTAATCTATCTAATGGGTAAAAACATCCCATTATATGATAATGTCAATTTATCCATTTATCTTCATTATTTAATTTCTTATAGTTTAAAATCATTAAATTTCAAATAAAATATCAATAATGGGTCAACAATATCACTCTTTGAAATGTTAAATATATTATATGAATTATTTAAACCTGATAAAATTCATTAACTAAACAAATTATTAAAATTAGTTATGATTAACATTAAATCATGAAATTTAATTATAAAAAATAAATAATTTAATCTAAATAAATCAACATATAAAAAAACTACACATCAACAGAAAATTATATTAAAAACAATAAATGATTTATCATGACACCCTTCCATGCTCACATAAACAAATATTGAAATTATAATCATTTTCAATAAATATTTCAATTAAATTTGTGTTATAAATCATAGCAGAATTATGGAATTTCATACACAAAAATTCATTGGGAAGTTTTCCTTGTCAAGGAGATTCCAAAACTCATATAGAAATTGATTTTCAAACATAATTTATTCCTATTAAATCTTAACACATTTATAGTAATCAATGAATGAATGAATGATACATATTCTTTGAGTATTATCCCTATATTTGAGATACATTAAAAAATTACTGATTGAAAAATTAATTACGTATGTCTATATATTTAACTATAATATTTAATAGATATCTATCATCACATATAAACTTAATGATTTTAAAAGATACCACAAATCAAAGAATTAATATCTCTTTTTTCTTGTTTTCTGTGTGATAATTTTCGTGAAAATGGAAAAAAAATTAATCAGCAACATAATTCATGAAAGGACATCATCCTAAAATGACATAACAATTAAATTGATATTTTATTAAAATTATATATTTTTAAATTATATTAACATTATCTACCATCTCTAACACCAAATAAAAACTAAAAAAAACTTTTTATATATCTAGACCAAACATAATTGTGCCCATAATCATACAAAATATAATTATTCAACATGAACCATATAAATCATTTATTTATATAAATAATTGAATCAAACACAACTATGTCATGGTATTTCTGCGTTATTTTTCATTATATTTTATTTTTTTATCATTATTTATTTATATTTTCTGATGTAATTTTTTCTGTTTTGTTGTGGAATGTATAATCTAATCTTCGAATTTAGAGAATTTTTAAAAAATAATGTTAGTAAAAATATAATCTATAAATAAATAAATTAAAATTAATATTTTTTATGTAATTTTTGATGAACGGCTCACACCACGAGAGAGTTTTTATGAAACAAAACATGATCAATAATTGATGTAAATTATAAGAGGAACACATGTCATTTTATGTGACATTAGTATAAAAAATAAAAATTTAATTCCTTGTTATCAAATCCCTTGATTGAATCATTTCCATTAGGTGAGGAGGGTCTTCATGTGAAAATTAATAATCGACCAATGAAACCATATTAAAATGATAATTCATAGGGGTTAACATTTTTATAGAGATATGTATGTCATATATACCTTATTATAAATGTTAAAGTACAACATTTAATAACATTTCAATAATATAAATTCATGAATTATATTTAACTAGTCATGTAGAGAAATATAATAATGGCATAACATGTTATTTCTTCAATAAAAATGATAATAAAGAGTTGTTAACTGAAATAAAATTTCCCTGTATTATATTAAACTCAACAGGTAGTGATTATAGAAGAGAAAACATTTGTTGTGGAATGTTCATATCACTACAAGTTATTTACTTATTAAAGAGATTCATATGATTACATTAAAATTATATCTTTATCGATGAATAAGAAGAAGATAATTTGAAATTCCATTTATTATTTTTCTATGTAGAATCAACATGCATAGGATGGTGATGAAGGGTATTAAACCCATTGTGTTGTAATCCTAAAATCCCACACTTAACTGAGAATCAATGATATGAGGTAGTTAATAATAATAATTTTGTGAGGGTATTCTTGTGTAGTGGTATTGTTTACAATATAGAAAAAATTTCATGTATTATGGTGAATGTTTTGTAATTCTGATGTATTTGATTGAAAAGTATTGTTTCATTAATGAAGGATACTATTGTAACATGTGTGCATGTATTACAACTTTGGTCAGGAATAAAAATTAAAACCATGCAGCGTTTTTGTTATACAATGAATATATACACACATTTTCGGTTTCTTATGGAAAATATTGTTTTCCAAATACTATCAGAAATTAAAGATCTTTTTTTGGAATTATTAGAGGAATAGTTTTTTTTATTTTAGAATTTATTTTTATTTATTTATATATGGATTTAATTTATGAATAATATAGATTTTCATTGATCGGATTTTCAATTGTGACTGAAGTGAAAAGGTCACCAATATATGGGGGACTCCAGGTCATCATGGTGTTATCACCTTGAATCAACATCATAAGTTAGAGTAGATTTGTTGATGATGATATGGTTTTTTTTATTTTTGAACTATTTTATTACTAGAATATGGAGGATTTCATTATTTCCCTATCATATATTGAATGAGGGAATTTTTCAACATTTAATTTTATTTATTTCTTTATTTTGAGTTATTATATTTAATTTTTTATTCTATATCATATATTCTTCATTATCAAAAACCATTATATGACTTAGAGTGATTATGTGTAAATTTGTAGATCTCCCAGCCTGATAAAGTTCTAGTAAACCAAGATTTCAGTACTTGGAAATTACATTAATTTTTAGGAATACATAATACACGACAAAAACAGATGCCCAAATAACGTATTACATTAGTGTCTTTTGAAATATGGAACATAAAATTCTATTTTGGTGAAATATCTTCAAAATATACCATAATTATATTCCACTTTTTTTCCTACCTAAAACCTAATTTTAAACCCTGCGTAAAATAAAACATAAAAATGGTGAGATCAAATGCTTAGAAAGGGTAAACGTTGAGAACATAAATCAAACAAGAAACATAATAATGTAAAAATATGATCATAAAGATTAAATATCAAAATCAAGAATCATGTAATAATTCTTGGTAGTTCATAAAGTATATGTCGTAATGGAACATCATCCATAATATAATAGCTTTGGAATAAAACATGGAATTATAGAAAACCAATAAGGACATAATATGATTTCTATATTAGCCAAGGAATTGTTGCCAAGTCCATCATAGTGGACAATATCCATTACTGAACAGGGTTTACATTCAATTCCTATGATGTATTAATAATAAAGATTTATATTTCATTCTAGTTATTCAAATCTCATGAGATATAAATCTTAACCCAATGCATTGGAGGGAAAAATTGGTCCCACCGATCTCATAATAATTTTTTTTACATGTTCCACAAAAACACAAACCATTGACTATAGCATAACCCAAGTAATAAAAATGGGTTTATTAAAATTAATTCCATCATAATATATATAACACAAATCAATTTGATAATTTTAATTCCATCATATAAAAATTAAATCATAGTAATAATATGGATATAAACATAACCTTATTTAAATAGATTCATCTTAGATAGAATATTTTTTTGATAAAATAGTTGATCATAAGTCTTGAGGAAAATATCCTTTCTTATTCAAAAACATTTACATTCCTCAAAAGGTGGAAAAACTATATTTATTTTTAAAAATAATTCTTTTTTCAAAAAATTCCCATTTTTTATATATCATTCTAGAAAATACATAAGATTAATGTAAATGTTATATAAAAATTCAAATTTTGGATAATACTATTCAGAATGGCTATTTTATATCCCATAATAATATTTTAACAATATATCAATGATTAGTGAAACACGGTATGGTGTACAACGCAAAATATCATGGAAGGTTTCTTATGCGTGATACGCAAGCCGAAAATAGTATTATGTATACTGTAAGGTAATACGGTGTTGCGCATAGTGGAAGATAATATTAGTGTAGTGTACAATACAAGGGATCAATGAAAACAAAAAATATATATCCCATAATATCTCAGAGAGTTACATTCTACCCCCCTTAAAATGAATTTTGACCGCATAATTTAGTGGAGTTATAAATGGTTTACTACATTAATGATTCTTTCATTGAAAGCCACATCATTGAAATGTATACTAAAACATCATTTTAAAAATTAATGTTATAAAATGAAACGGTTTCCCAAAGTAACTCATCATTGGGTTTTGACATAGGAGATTATAGATAGGAATTGAAAACATGTATATGCAGAGAAATCTAACCATCATGTTCTGATGGATAGTGATAGAGAAAAAAGTTTGGAGAAAGATAACTACTTGAAAACCATAAATATGAACTGATTAAATTGACCATATGATTCATCAGATAAAAAGGAACTAGGAAAAACGATTTGGTTTCAATATCATTTTCCTAAATTTGATAATTTTTTCCTGAGGAGAAATACATACTGGATTTCAGTATAATATCCCCATTGGTCGTTCTCTAAACAATCTCCCCATCATCTCATATATAAATAAGTGATATTAAATTTTTTATTCTTGATGTGTTAGTAGAACATGTGATATAATGATATATCATTCCATCTATCTCAACAAAAAGGTTAGAACAAGTTATCAAATATACATAAATCCAAATATTGTCATATAATAAATTAATCAAACAAAAATCAATCAAAACATAACTTATACTATCCATAAATGGATAATATTAGAATCCTTACACAAACTAAAAATATAAAATATTAGAAAGATGAGAACTAAATCTACTTAACATTTGTCTCACATATATAATTTGGTAGTTTAGAGTTGACACATTATAAATATATGAATACCTTAATCATGTATTCTCTTCAATCATAAATTATTGTAGAAGCATAGTGAAAACATGCATTCTTTAAAAATTAACTCTTTTCACACAACAAAAATACAAAAAGTTATTTATACTCAAACCACGATATCACTTTTTCCTTACATCAGTCATGACATCATTAATACTATCAAACATCTCTTTATCTATTTATCACTTCATAATGTGCATATCATGTTCTTTCAAAAAATATTTCAATCACTTTTCATGGTCACTGGTACCATATAATTATGAAAAACCACAATAAACCAATGCTTAGATATTCCAATATTTCATAATAATATAAATGAGATTCCACAAATATATTATGGAATCACATTAAAAAAAATAATCATTCCAACACTTCGTTTTCTTACTCAACATCACCAACAGTGATCGAATGTGACTTCCATTTAACTTTTTCCTTAAGATTTTTTTGACATCGATCTTCATTAATCATTGGATTATGGATTTGGATAGAATAATTCCACATTTCCTTGTACTTATAGCATTGAAGTGTTGGTGATATGTTCTCTATATTATTTTTTCCATTCACATCATTAATATCCTTTTCCTATTACTTCAACTCTCAACTGCTCGAGGACCCTATTTTCCAGACAAGAATAATTTGCTATTACATTTAAGATAATCTCCACCATTCTTATTTCCACAATTTGAGCATAAGGAAACATTCATATTCTTTTCACCATTTTTTTGTGATTTTCCATTGAAATCCAACATTCATTTCATGTTAAAATGATGAGATGGATATATAACACCAACTTCCTGTTATACCTAGATATTGCAATGCACAATCTGTTCAAATCTACTAAAATATTTTTTGCCTAATTCCCATCGAAGACTTGGTTTTATGCCACAAAAATAATAGATCAACATTACTTTCAGGTTGGATGATAAATCCAGAAGCATACCTTGCATGTATTGTAAAATTCCCCTTGTGTGTACTAATAGATACATCATCCTTTTAATTATGCTCAAGAAACTCCTTTTTCATATTTTTTCAAAGAATATGAGGGACGTACTTATTGAAAAAATAAGTTCTTGAACTCGTCCCATTCAATGGATTCAATTTCATCTTGCTGACTTGTATTTTTAATTCAAATCCACCACATGTCTGCATCACCTTCAAAATGACAAACATCCAAAATAACTTTTTCATATTCTGAATATTGAAGAATTGAAAATTTAACTTCAATGGTACTAATCCATTTTTCAGCAAAAAGTGGATCAGATGACCCACAGAAAGAAGGTTGGCGTTGCCTTAAAAAGGACTCAATAAAATGTTGTTCCCATCTATAATCATTTGGAAGTATAGAATGATTCATAACATGGGTATATATAGAAACATGATTTTTTATTACATGTCTTATAACATTTGTTTGTTTATAAGTAAAGTCACTTCATTTCCCCAATGTGTTTACCATTAACATGGTTCTTTTGGGTTCCATCCCTCATCTATACCCAAAAAATAGTGTTAGAGGAAAGAATCGTACTAGAAAAAAAACTTAATCAAGGGGTACATTATATATCAAAAATCTTAGATTTAATAATATCTTATTCATGATCATTTCCATAATTCTAGGGTTTTGTTCTATTATTATTCTTATTCTTAGGTAAATTCATAAAAATACCATTGAAATTACTATAGCGATCTCACTATTGTTTTCACATTCTACATTCCAAAGGTTATCAAAACCTTCACTCTGATACAATCTCTAAAAAAACAAGAATGAAGTACATGGACATTACATTGATTTTTTGTAATACTTAATACTTGAAAAAATAGGCTACCAAATAATGTATTATATTAGTATCTTTTGAAACCAAGAATACATTATTCTAACTTAGTGAATGATCTTCAACATCTCCCAAAAAGATCCTCCCATTTCGTCTTCCTACCTAAAACCATTCATTATATTTGAGTGAAATGAAAACATAAAAAGGGTGATCCTAAATGCTCAGTAAGGGTAAAAATTTAGAACATAAAACAAAACATAAAAATAATTATGTAGAAACATGAATGTAAAGTATAAATATTAAAATAATGAGTCATGAAATAAATATTGGCAGTTCGTAAGGCGTAGTTCATAAAGAAACCTTAAGAATGATAAAATAGAATTTGAATAAGACATAGAATTGTTTCAAAAAAATAACCACAAATTATTATTTCCATATTAGGCAAGCCATTGACTTCAAGTCCATCATAGTGGATAAAGGCCATTACGGAACCTAGTTTACTTGTCTTTTAAGCCTTATATTACTGAACTGGATTTACTTATCGTTCCAGTCATGTCTATATCATGAGATATAAATTTTTACCCAATTAATTAGACAGAGATATTGGTCCGACCCATCTCATAATTATATCATTCTTACATGTTCCATAGAATCATAAACCATTCACTATTCACCATAGCATAACCAAAGTAACAAAAATTATTTTCTTATCATCATTCCATCATAATCTATATAAAACAAATCAATTTCAAAAATATCATTCCATTATAAAAACAATAAAATCATAGTAATAATAGGGAAATAAACATAAGCCTTTTTAAAGAGTGTCATCTGATATGGAATTTTTTTTGATAAAACAATTGAACATAATATTTGAAGAAAATATCCTCTCTCCTTCAAAAACATTTTCTTTTCTCAAAATTCCACGGAATTTTAAAAGAAAATTATTTAGTTAGGAATAAACATGAAACCATGTAGAGGAAAATTCAAAATAATAAGGAATTATAAAGTTTTAAAAAATCAATTAATGACGTATAATTTAAAAAAATTATTCTTCTCATACTCTTGTCAGAAAAGACAACAAGTATCTCATATGGAAAATGAATGAAAGATTCCTTTTATGAAGTTTAAAAAATAAATTCACTCATGGGTAAAATTGACATAAAAAATAGTAGAATAATTGAAATAATATTATATATTTCAAAAACATGGATGTTGGTGGTAAATATATGCTAGTAAATACTTATGTGTAAATAGTCTCGGAATATAATGAGATTACGAAATTAACCTTTACCATAAATCTAATATACTTTGTAAGTGTTTGAAATGCTGGTATAGTGGGTTTAAACATATTATTAACTATTAAAAGAACTATAACCATATTTATGACTATACATATCATTCACTTATGAATTTATATGACCTGTTCAGTTATCAATTCCATGTTAAAGAAACGTTTTGGAAAATAATGATTTATTCATCGTATGTTTTATGAGTTGTTATTCATGATATTATTATGTATATTGTGATTTAAATAATACGATAAAATAAAAAATTATTTATAAATAATATATATTTAGTATATAATTATATATAATATATAGATAAATGAAATGGAATACACCATTCCTTGAGATAGTAGGTTGTACGTACGCATGAACGCTACTTTCAATTTTTTCCTTAATAAAGTAATTAAAACTAAATTATATAAACGTATATTATAATTATAGTATAATATAAATTTTATATATGTTACATATGTTAATTAAATCCATCCATTATACGTTCCATGTATGGTATGAATGAGTCATATCATTTTCATGGCCGGTAATCCGAACTTCCTCAACTGAAATTATCACATTTACACATTATGGAAAGAATAAAGGAATGATGTAAATAAGAAACAAAAAAATTCAATATAAATATAATATATATCATATAAAAATAAATTTTCATTTAAATGGGAAACAAGAGAGGCGGTAAAATAAAGTTGAACAATCATCATTTCATATGACAGTAGTTTGCCATACATTGAAAAACTATGTTTGTATCCATTAGATGGAGGTGTTTGTAAGTTTTATTATAATAAGTATCATAAAAAATTATATTATATTTAGTATAATTGTGTTTTTATGTAATAAAATAATAATAAGACCAATGATATTGGAGAATAAAAAGAAAATAAAAGAACTTGAGAGAAGATATTACCTCTAAATTGGGTAACTACTTTTGATTTGAGCCAACATGCTTTCTTTAATTGATTTATACCCAAGTTAAGGCATCTAAGGGTAAGGCAGGGATTTTTTCAAATTATTTGGGCTTAATTTGAATGATCTAATTGGATTTAGTGGTGTGTTTTATGTTGGAATTGGTGGTGGCCTTTTAGAAGAGGGATGAGGGTCACTTTAGGTAAGACTTAAAATATTAATTAATTATCAATTCAATTTTCATTACAAGATTTCCAAGAATAATATAATTCAAGGATAAGATGATTTCGGTTTGAATACCCATTGTCCAATAATTTTTAAACAAGTATTGGATATTTTTTTATCCTTATCTTTTAGGTTTAACCATTATTTTACCTTTTCAATCTTACTATGATGTCATGTTATTTACAAATTGTGGGTTAATTTAATTACCATATCATTTTAAATGACTCAAAACAAGTCATTTATGACTTATTACTTTTCTTAACCATTTTACATAATCCTAAATTTTTAATAATTTAATATCATTAAATAAAAAAATTTCTGTTTTATGTTATGGAATTGTCAATTTTGGACACCATTCATTCTTGAATTTTGAAAAAACTCATAACAACCTAATTACTTCGAACCAAACTAATTCACATAATGATAATATGTCAATATAATCCATAAATTTCTTAAATTCCATAAAAATTATAAAATTACATTTATTCTATAACTATAATATCATTTCTATGAATCCATTATTAATGAATCAATCACAGCATCATCACTGTGTTATAATAAAATTTATTTATATAATGCCTAAAAATGATAGATAGGATACAATGATATAGTAAATAATTTTATATTTATAATTAATATATATTTTTACATCCATTTTATTTAAAAAACATTCCATGTAATTATTGATATTTCTCGAATCAATTTTAAATGTGTTCTTAATGCTTTTTGTATATATAAAATTATTTTTTGTATACATTTCATGGTGATTGATTGTTGAAAAAAAATAATTAATTTATATGCTTATTCCTATATGTAAGTAATCTATATATATTATAAGTGTTTTATAATTTCTCATATTTCATTAAGATTCATATGGGTTCTTAAAATGTCATTTGGATGGTTTTTATTTTTATATAATTGGGTGTAATGTAGAATTATTCTTTATAGCGGTTTTGGCTTCTCTATGGGTTTAGTGCTGATGTGATACCTCCTTTTATTTTCTTTGATACTCCCATGTTTTTATATTATGAAACCATTTATATTCATATGTTTGTCAATATACAGTCTCGTTTGATATGTACACATTGATTTGTGTATTAGGTGTTCATAATGGTCTTCACATATATATATATAAATGGTAGATTATATAGAATGTCCAAAATCTAAGACCATGTTTTCCTAAATTATTTTCCAATGGGTTTCATGGATTCCAAATTTTGGCAAAATTATTTTTTGTATTAATTATTCTAATACATTCATTAAATGTCCATTTGGAACATTCAAAATGAGTTTAGAAAATTCTCATGGTTTTTGGAATGGATTTAGAACAGATGTTAGTTTCCAATGAAATGAATTTGGACCGAAAATGATGATCTGTGTTTGGTACCTTATGACACATATTTGAAAAATTATTAAGGATTATAATTTCATTAGTCCAAATATTATGTTTTATGTATTTATATAGAAATATAGTTTTTTCAATATCATGATGTGTAGGCTAAATCGACACCTTTGAAATTTCTACAATATGATGGCCACCCCATGGTTTTTATCTAGTCAGAGAGGGAATCAACATGGATGGTGTCACAGAGTGGCTATGTTAGGAATGTTATCATTAGATTTTTGTTAATAATGTTATTAACTACTTACATATATTTTATATTATCAAAATGGGATCCTAGAAGTTATTATGATAGTCAAGATATGGTTACATATTTCTCATGATGAGATGTACTACATACCCCTAGTTGGTGATAGTCCATGGTGGGAGTTCTATTTTTGTTACCAGAGTTTCATATCTTAGATGGTGATTGAAAATGGATAGTATATTAGGCAGAGAAGTGGTTATGAACTATTAACATTTAGGGTTTCCTCGTGGGATGATTTGGATGTTCCAATGACCAGTATCTGTATGATTATATATTGATATTTGGATTTTTGTTACCTATTATATTTGTATTTTCATATCTATACTCGATATTATTTGATTTAGTATGGAATATATTTTTTTTAATACCATGTTTTTTGTGTTTAGTTTGATCAATATTTCATTTCTATTTACATTGATTTTGCATTTATTATTTAAATCAATTTTCAAACTAGGTTCTAAAATGTAAAACTATTTTGGAGGAAATTAATTTTTGGTTTTAAAAATTGGTTTCTAGAATATAAAGTGAGGATATATTATAGTTAAAATTTTATTTACTATATGTATTTTTAAACTAGTTTTTATCCATTTTTATTGAAGGAACGTGTATTCTTCTAGTGGTAATTACCTAATGATCTATTTGGGGATTACACCCATGTTATTCCTCTAAGCGTTGGTATACCCAAACTATTTTCCTATAATAAGATATATTTAGGTTTTCCAATGGTTTGGGATGTATTTTTATGTTGGTTACCAAGGGGTAACATGAATATTGTTTCTTGTTTTGGACAGTTGTAGTTTTTATATTTGGTATCTTGTAAATGGATCATGTTATGTTTTATTTATGATATATGATTATTGTATCCTTATGTTGTCTTCTAGGGTATATTTATTTTATGTCTATGATTTTTGAGTAAAATCAACCCCACTAATTTATCTATGATTTCATTATTCATATTGCCGTATTGTGTGAATTGGGGTTTCATTTTGGGCCTTAATAAAGGATAGTTGGGGTGCCCGATCAGGGCGATGAAACTAGCCAGTTTAGGAAAATAAAGAATCAATGTTGACTTTTCAT
This sequence comes from Viscum album, assembly GCA_963277665.1. Classification (NCBI taxonomy): domain Eukaryota; kingdom Viridiplantae; phylum Streptophyta; class Magnoliopsida; order Santalales; family Viscaceae; genus Viscum; species Viscum album. Next base: position 527,056,942 of record OY728148.1, on the reverse strand, counting down.
ATATAGGATGTTAGCTATATTGGAGATAGGATTTTTGGGGTTCAGGAGGAAGTTTATGGGTTGGTTCTTGATCACCCGCTCTCGTGATGTATCCTAAGCATTAAAGAAATTGGGGGTTCAAACCATTTATTTTCATTTTGGTTTTATGTTTTTGGGGTTTTTTTGGATTTTGTGTAATGGGATATGTCAAAGGAAGTGAGATAGTTTCAAACAATATGAATTCATGGCATACTGTACAATGTGGATCTTGGGATAATGTCTCTAAATTATTATAGTGGTGGGTGTATTCTTAGAGTATAGTCAACTAAATCAGGTGGTCAACTCATGAAATACCACTTTATTCATATTTCATAGGTTTTGATATGGGCAATTTTACTAGTTTAATTTTGGTTTGTTTGATTATATATATATATATATATATATATTCTAAAAATTTATTTTCATAAAATAGGGGCCCTATTTATGGTATTTTTACATTTAAATTGAAATTTATATGTTTTGTGTCTATTTTGAAAGTAGAAAAGATGTTTTTTTTATCCATGTGTACATGATATGAGAAATGGAATTTGGAAATGGATTTAATTTGGGAAGACAAGTAGTTTTGTATTTAAAATAAAATTCTTGGTTTTTAGAAGAGGGATCATTAATTGAATTTCATTTTATGGACTGATGATGATATTAATTTTTTTGGATGGTCTGATTATTAGTTGAGATTTAGTTTGTTTTATGTTTTTATGTTATTCATATTATTCCACCTAGATATGTTCTAATGGATTCTATAGAGTATCTATGGGTTTAAAACCCTACCTAGACTCCCATTGGAGTGGTGGAGCCGAGTTCATCTCGACAATTTCCATTTTCCAATGTGATAGAGTTTCATCAAACGTTGTATATTGGATCAAGAAAAGTGAAGGAATATTTTGGTCCTAGTAAAATCTTGAATATTTTAATGAATGAGTAGTTTATGCATTGTTTTAGGGACCTATTTTGGATCAATGAAAATTTATTTCTCCATCCTAATTTCATGTTTCGATGTCTTGGGAGACATTTTAGATCAATTTCATTCAATGGGATATGAATAAAGAGGTGAAAAAAATGTTTAAGAGATCATTTATATTCAGTAAGGTTAATGGACGTTGAAGGATTATACTGACCACTTTAATAATCTATTTCCTTTTTTTGTATTTGAAAAAAATCGATTTATTAAAATATTCTCTCTTTATGTGGGGTATAATTCCATAGATCAAGGATGATGTTCTTTTATCTACTTATGTTTTCTATAAATATGGTGGAAGATGTTTTTTTAGAATATTTGTTTCTTATAAAGTAGCTTATTGTGGTGAGAATTCGAATATCAGTTATTTTATTTATAGGTACCAGATATGGTGACAAGTGTAATCTAAAGTAACAAATTTCTAAGGAGTACTCGTTTTCAATTATTGTTTCTAATCATTAATACAACCCACTCATGTGCATCCATTATGGTGGTTTTGGGAACTCTACATCCACTTATTGTAAAAATCTAAAGACATATCGTTATTGTGATCATATGGGATATCTTCATAAATTCTTTTGGTGGGGATTCATTAAAACGGAAGGAATCCCAATAGATCCAAGTATCCTTGTAGCCTTTCCTCTTTATTTTTATGTCGAAGACTTTTTATTTATTTTTTTCCCTTTTTTTCTATAATGACATGGCCATAAACATTACTTAATCTTTAGTAAAATCATGAATTCAAATTGAGGATCATTATAGTTTTATATTTTTAATGAAATAGGCCTTAAAAATTACATTACATCTCAAAAATTACTAATTAGACACTTTTACTAGATTTGAATTTTTTTCATAAAATCAAAAATCTTAAAAAAAAATGTCCAATTCCTTGTTTTAGACATCATAAATTTTCCTTTATCCCATCCATGACCCTATTCATTTTTATGCCCTATGAAAAACATTTCAAAATGTGGGATGAACAAAAAAATCTCCATAAGGGTTATAAAATAAGGAATGAACACGTTATCCCTCCAATAAATACCAATCAATGAAACCATACAATTCAATCATAACACGCCTTATGAAATCATAAGATTTATGAATGACACACAGAAATCATAAATCATAAAAGTAACTTGTGGAATCCACATCATACATATATTGTATCTTTCACGGATATGTAAGGAGTTACATTGGAATACCCATCATAGTATATTCCCTAAATCATTTCAGAGAAACATTTACATTTACCTCTGTCACGTTACGTAATGAATTGGAGATCTATATGGGGCTCACTCACTCTAGGTTTATCATGGAACCACCCGTATACATTAACTATGACTAAGAATTATAACATATTTACAACACATAAAACAAACATAAAATAAATATAACATTTCCACATTGCAATCACAAAACATCATTCAAATATATTGACATAATCAATGCCTTATCAACCCATTTTCAAAGCCATGTAAAACATTTAAAAAATATATTTTTTAATCAAAGATTACTATACAATGTTGAAGATTTTAAATGAATTAGAATTTTATAACATTACTGTCCATATAAATAAATTTGAAGAACCGTTTTAAAAAATTTTAAATTAATGAGAAAGATTTATAAGAATAATTATTTAAAACATTTAAAACAACGTTTTAGTTAAAGAGTCACTTTCAACTTGATAAAAACGTGAATAAAAAAATTTACACAATAAAATTTAAAAAAGCTTATAATATAATGAGAGTAAATATATTCACGATATAATTTGTCAAATGGTAGTATATACGTCATATAAATGTGAATTGGTGCATAACAACAATAAAGTCTTAATGGAATGTACATTGAGACGAAATCCCTTATATAGACTGTATCCTTAGATTAAGGATAAATAAATTACATAATTATGTGTAAAAAATATAAATACACTCAATATTATTGGATATTTATAGTTAATCAATCATTGGAAATTCTCACATGTTATTTTAAGAACAAAACCAATGACTTGTATGTTTAACTCAATGAATGGAAATTGAGTTAAGATTACCTTTATCATGTTAATATCAATGACATGAGAATTTATCAATGGAGTGATTTTGTGTATTGAAAATATATACTCATAAAGGTGAGTGGAATTTACTACATAAATAAATAAATAGGGAATCCACACATAATCATGGAGTAAAATAATCAATGATTTATGCGTAAAACCCAATGAGTGGAAAGTGATGTTTGAAATTACCTTACCGATTTGGTAACATAAAAAACATTCACCACATGAAATAAGGATATTTAATTGAAGATTTAAATTCCCATAAATTAAATTATATTACATAATGAATATAATCATGGGAATTACATACACCACACAAAAATAAATAGAGGCAAATTCAACATGAATCTCCTAGAAATATAAAGTGAGATAAAAACCCCTTATCTTGTGTCCTAATTGACTTGTTTGTTCCTTATTATTCCTGAAAAATAAATGGAAGTTAATTTATAATTTCTTAAGAAGCTTTTTCAAGTTTATTTTTCCATTTATAAAACTTATTACCTTTCAAAAAAAGTTATTTATTATTTTAGTTCAGATCGAACATTTTTTCGTTGTTTGGAACTTGAGTAAAAAAACGAGCTTGTTATAATTATCAATTATCCATGTGGTCAAAGGTATATTATATCCAAAATCATATTCATGATTAAAATTTCATATATATCATATATATCCAGTATATATTTATTTATAATAGACCATAACATTTGGACATATGAAATAAAGTGCACCATTCATGGAGATGGTAAGTCTTACATACGCTTGAACGCTACATTCATTTTATTTAAATTTTACAGGAATGAAAAATAAATGATACATAGTTATATTAAAATTAAAATATAATATATATGTAATATATGTCACATTTGTTCATAAATTCAATCCTTTGGGTGTTCCATGTATAGAATTAATGAGTCGAATCACTTTGGGGGGCGGTTGTCCGGACTTCCTCAAATAAAATTATCGTATATATACAATCTGAAAAGCATAATGGTATGTTCTAAAAGAGAATAAAAAATCATATAGGTAAAATAAATATCATATATATCATATATATTTATAGTGAAATTATAATTTCCACCATTAGTGGTGGTAGGAGAAGTTTGAACAATCATCGTTTCGTGAGACAGTAGTTCATTATCCACAGAAACTCTATGTTCTAATTCCATTAGATAAAGGTGTGTGTAAGTGTATTTATAATCCTTCTCATAAAAAATCATAGTACATTTAGGATACTGTTTTAGCTATAAAATTTTGGAATGAAGATATTTTAGTGGGTTGTCGAAGGAAAATTAAATAAAAGAACTTGAGAGAAGACATTGCCTTTAAATAAGGTAACTCTCTTTGGATTGAACCAAAATGATTTCTTGAATTGTATTCTGCCTAATGAAATGATTATAGGTAGAATAGGATGAATTTGGGAGATTATTTGGGTAGATTCTGGATAAGACAAAGGGCTTTATTGATGCGTGTGAGGGGTTAGAGGTGGTGTCCTTTTATAAGAGGGAGGATGGGATGTTTATGATTGTTTGATAGTATTATTTTATTATAAACATATTTTCTATTTGAAAAGGACTAAAAATCATTAATTTTGGTGATAATATTACTATTGTTATAAATAAAATCATCCAATAAGAATTGGACAGGTTTTGGATATTTTTTAAATTTTTATAATCTCATTTATTAAAATCATTCATTAATTAGGTAATTGATGCATCATCTTTGTGTAATAAATAGTTTTATTAATTTGATGTCTAAAATTATAAATAAAATACAATGATGTAGTAAATATTTTTATATTTCAAATAAATATTTATATTCTATGAGAAAACTTATATTACCCCATGAAAATATCTATTTACATAGAGATATATAATTATGTCATTTTTGACTTTACATTAAATAAATTAATATAATGTGTCATTACAACTCCCATGTGGCTTCATGGGGTTCAAAAATAGACCTAAGGATGCCCTTAGTCTTAACTACCTCATCCAATAGGGTTAGTACTACTTTAATTATAATTTAATAATATTATAATATTATTTTTCTCTCTTATTTACCCGATTTACCCTTTAACCACAGTAAATAAAATATTTACAGAAATAAATATTCATAATGTATAAAAATAAAAGATTCCTATTTAAAAAATTTTGGACTCCTGATTCCAAATAAGAAATCCATTTTGCAAAAATTCAAAACACAGAACTGGCAGAAGTTAATTTAAAATTAATTCCTCCTATCAAAATAAAAAAGTTTGTTTTTACAAAATAATAACTATCAATAGATTGAAACATGTTTATGTTCAATTTAAAAGTTAAATTACATACAATGACCAGAATTGGATATAATGGTAAAAATATAATTTAATTAAATGATAAATCCAATTAATAAGATAATGTAACCATTTAAATATATTTGATTTAAAGGCGGTTCTGAATTATAATGCAGTATTTTTCACAATTCATTTATTAAATATCATTATCAGAAAAATACAAAAAGATCAGCGATAGTAAATTTTAAGGTCCTGATTATAAATAATAATTTTTTTTCTCAATTATAACTTATAAAAGTGAAAAACACTATATTTGAATGGGGTTCTCTATCAAAAAAAATGATGAAATTAACTTTTAAAAATATCAGTGTTTTTCATGCATAAAATCGGATTCATTCTCATTTTAAACCACTAAATTTTATTGGATAAATGTAAAGTCATTTAACAAACATATATAATCAATGTGTATTCATGACGACATAGTCACACCTGAATAACTAGAATAATATTCAATAGAATTACATAATCCACAAAAGAATAACTATATATTTTCTATATCTTTACAGATTAACCAAAAATGGAAATGGTTAGTACGAGATTATATAATCCCCAAAAAGGATAATCCATTGTAAAAATAAATACAACTATTAATCACCAAAATTTAAAAAAGTACCCAAAGTTCATAAATGAAAATTTAATACACAATTCCCTTTAAAATTATTTAAAATAATCTGAACTATGTTTAAAATCCAATATTCAGAAGGATTACATCACATAGTCTTCAATGATAAATCTTAACATTTATCTTCATATAACTTCAACTACTCTTAAAGTCTCATATTGTTGTCTAATTAACCTAATCACAAATTCTCGATGATATGTTAATAATTTCCATAAATAACCCAAATCTCCAAATGTTTACAACAAAAACATAGATTCTTAAAAAATAAAATTTCAACCATTACTTCACAAATGAGATCCTAGAGTATTCTATTTTCCTTAAGCATATAGTGTTCCCAAAAGTGAGAATGTATTCCAAAATAACCTTTATCTCATAATCACCAAATATGTTTCCAATATTAAGGATATCGATTTTATAAAACATAAGTTCCCAAAATCAACTTATTCTTTATATATAAAATCATTTAACTAAATGATTAAGTCGTTCTAAACATGGACTTAACATAGTCCAGTGGTAGGTGATAAATCACAATCGCTCTTTGGTTGTGGGTTCGATTCCTATAGCTTTTTCCAACATGACGGGTTGTTACCTGGTCTATGTGTTCTAATTTTTCAAAAACTATATAATTTTATAACATTTATGAAAATAAGATAAATTACTCACAAAAACATAACATATTATAACCCCAAAGGATTTTCTTATACCTTTCATTTTCATCCCAATACATTAATACCTCAACATCTTATATATTGTTAGTTTAATATTTCACCTTCATATAATAAAATAAAACTATTCCTAATATAAAAAACATTATACTTTGATCATTATGTCCAAATTGTTTTATCATCATCTTGTTCACATAGGTAAATTGTCCATGTATTAGAACAATGATTTAGAGATCCTTCAAAATCATTTTCTTCCGTCATCCAAATACACTTTGTACAACTTGGATCATATGGGCTTTCGTTGAAAAATATTTTTGGAAAATAATCAGGTATGAGATATAATTTTAAAACATCTGATAAAAAATGATTTTTAATTAATAGTATCGAGTTTGAGTTGAAAAGTTAAATCAATGGTCTTTTTAAAATACCATAAATATATGATGAGAGACTATATTGTAAAAAAATAAATAAAAAGGATGCGCAAGGTTTTACTTCGTCAAAATCTTTTTCAAAATCATAATATTATTCAAAATCATGTGATAAGATAAATATTTTGAAAATTCCATGATAATATTTACCGTTCTTGAAAATATGAGAATATTCTAAAAATATGATTTGATTAAATAGATACCATGATCCACGATGATATATAGGTTTAGTTGAGGTGTTTGATATCTCATTAAGGGTCTTGCATGTGAGTTGTATGCTATAAACAGTTTCACAATCATTTGAACATGACTTTCCAAAAATTATTGCAAGCATGTCATCTGGAAGAGATATAAATGTCATTTGAGATCCTCCTCCTTCCATTTGTATCTGAATTTCCTTGATCTGACAATGTTATAAAACAAGGATTTAATAAAAATATTTGACATGTGAACTAACCATGTGTTAAATGAAAACTCCTAATCTATAAAGTTGTCTAAACCAACCTTTCATACCAACTATAAGGACATGTCGTTAAACATTATTTAATCATGAGATAAATCAAGAATTCACATTGAGGATCTTTTATGGTTTAGAAATTTATTAAAAAAGGTCATAATAATTACATTACATATCAAAAATTAAAAACTAGACACTTCCACCCAGTTTCCATTTTTTCATAAAATAAAATATCTTATAAAAAATAAAAATCTCTAGTTCCATGTTATATATAGAATTAATTTTCCTTGATCCAATACTTAACCGTATTAATCATTATGTCCTATGAGGAACATTTCAAAATAATGTATGAGCAAAAAAATCTTTGTAAGGGTTATAATGTAAGGAATGAAAATATTATCCGATCAATAAATACAAATCACTGAAACCATACTTTTCAATCATAACATACTTTAGGAAATAATAAGATTTATGAATAACACACTAAATCCATAAATCAAAAAAGTAACTTGTGGATTCCATTTCATACATACATTGTCTATTTCACAACTACATAGAGAGTAATGTCCTAATACCCATCATAGTATATTCCCTAAATCTCTTAAAAGAAACATTGAGGTTTACCTATCTCACATTACCCAATACATTATAGAGCTATCTCGGGGTCACCTGCCCTAGGATTATCACGAAACCATGTGTATACATAAATAATTTCAATGAACTAGAACATGTTCATGACACAAAAAACAAAAACCAAAAAAATATAACATTTCAGCATTTCTATCACAATATATAATTCATATATTTTGACATAATAAGTTCTTTATCAAACCATTTAGAAAACCGTTTTAAACATTTAAAAAAGAGATTTTTGAATAAAAGTGTCACATACCACTTTGAAGATATTAAATAAATTAAAATTTTAAAACACTAATATCCAAATAAATAATTATTAAAAACCATTTTTAAAACATGGACATTAATTTGAAAGAAGTGGATGAATAATTCTTTAAAAAATTTAAAACAATGTTTTATTTAAAGAGTCCCTTTCCACATGATAAAATACTTGAATAAAAATAATTACATAATAAAATTAAAAAAAATCTTATAATATAATGAGTGTAAATATATTCATGATATACTATATAAAGGGGAATTATATACTCCATATAAAAGTGAATTGGTGCATAACAACAATGAAGTCTTAATGGAATTTAAAATGAGACGAACACCCTTACGAAGACTGTATCATTAGATAAAGGATAAATCAATTAAATAATTATGTGTGAAAAATATTAATACACTCAATATGATTTTATATTCATTTTAAATTAGTCATAATACATTCACACATGTTCTTTTAAAAATACAACCCATGACTTGGATGTTTAATACAATCAATGGAAATTGGGGTAAGATGACCCATATAAAGATCAAATCAATGACATGAAAATTTTTCAGTGTAGTGATTATATGTATCAAAAGTATATCCAAACAACGGGGAGTGTAAATTACTACATAAATAAATAAATATGTATTACACCCTAATCATGGAGTAAAATAATCATTTAAGTATGTGTAAAACCCAATGAGTGGAAATTAATGTTTGAAACTCCCTTACCGATTTGGAAACCTACAAAACATTCACCCCATAAAAGAAGGATAATACAATGAAAATGTAAATACAAATAAATTTATTTAAATTACATAAATAATATAATCATGGGCAGAACATACACCACAAAAATAGAAATAATGGTAAATATAGCCTGAATCTCACGGGAATAAAAAGTGAGATGAATGCCCTTTACCTCATATCTGACTTGACTGGTTGTTCCTTGTTATTCCTGAATAATAAACATAATTTAATTTATTATTTCATCAGAAAATGTTTCAATTTTATTATTAATTTTATATCACTTATTACTTTTCAATAATAATTATTAATTATTTGAGTTCATATCGTGCATTTTGTTGATTTTTGGAATATGAGTAAAAAATGAACTTGTTATAATAAAAAATTGTCTATGTGGTCCGAAGTACATATTATATAGAATGATATTAATTATTTAGATATCATATATATTATATTTATTTATTTATAATAGACCATAATATTTGGACATCAGAAATTAAATGCACCGTACATGGAGACAGTAAGCAGTACCTAAGCATGAACGCTACTTTCATTTTTTTTATTTTTAATGGAATGGAAAATAAATTATAAATAGTTATATTAAAATTAATTTATAATATATATGTTATATATGTAAAATATGGTCATAAATTCCATACATTATAGGTTCCATGTGTAGCATGGACATGTCATATCACTTTGAGGGGGCTGTAGTCCGCACTTCCGTAAATGAAATTATCGTATATATACAATATGAAAGGAATAGAGGAATATTATAAAAAATAATTACAGAAGAATATAAACAAATAAATGTAAAAAATATCATATATAATTACAGTTCCATCAAAATTACCACCATATGTTTTGGTAGGAGATGTTTTAACAAACATCATTTCATGAGGCTGTAGTTCACCATCCACAAAAACTGTATGTTCAAAATATATTAGAAAGAGATGTTTGTAAGTTTAGTTTGAATAATTTATTGAAAAACATTATATTATTTTGGGGATAATGTTTATATTATAAAATAATGGAATAAATATAGTTTATGGGGTAAGAGAACAAAAATAAAATAAAAGAAATTGACAGATGATGTTACCTTTAAATCCGGTAACTCCCTTTGTTTTGAACTAAAAGGATTTATTTAATTGAATTATTCTTAAATTGATGCTTCTATATGGAATAAGGGGATGTTGGTAGCTTATTTGGGTAGAGTTTGGATGTGGAAAATGTATTTGGAGGTTTGTGTAATGGTTAAAAATGGTGTCATTTTATAAAAGGGAGGTGGGGCTCTTTATGAAAGTTGGAATAAATTATTTTATTATAAACCTATTTTTGGTTTTAAAAGGTAGAAAGATCATTATAGAAGAATATAATATAAATATGGTACAAAATAAAATCATCCAATATGAATTGGATAGGTTTTTAATATTTTTGATAATATTTATAATCTCTTTTATTTAAATCATTCATTAATAAAGTAATCACTCCATCATCATTGTGTCATAAATAATATCATTTATTTAATATCTAAAAATTATAAATTAAAAACCATGAAGTAGGATATAATTTTATATTTAAAATTAATATAAATATTCTAAGAGATAAATTATATAACCTCATGTAATAATTTATTTACTAAACGATATATGTTTGTTTCATTTTAGTATTTACATTAAATTAATTAGTATAAAGTGACATTATCACATCCATGTGGCTCTATGGGGTCACCAAATCGGCCCAATGATTCCATTATTCGAAAATACCTCCTCCAATATGGTTAATACAAGTGTTAGGGTGATTAAATATTATTATAATATTATTATTATCCCTTATTTACCATATTTACCCTTTAACCATGGTAATTAAAATATTTACTGAAAAAAATATTCATAATATATAAAAAGAAGAGTTACCTATTTACACAATTTTTAACACCTAATTATAAATATGGAATCCATTTTTCAAAATTCAAAACACATTATTGTATTAAATTAATTTAAAATTAATTACTATTGTCAAAACAAAAAAGGGTGTTTTTAGAAAATAACATCTATCAAAAGATTGACATTTTTTTATTTCCAATTTCAAAGTAAAATAAATTAAAATGACCAGAATTGGATTAAATTGTAAAAATATAATCCAATAACACTTAAAAACCAATTAAAAAGTGAATGTATCAATATAAATAAGTAATATTAAAAGGCAATTTTGAATTAAAATGCAGTATTTTTCACTATTCATTAAAAATTTTATTTTATCAGAAAAATAAAAATAAATTATCCAAAGTAAATTTTGATGTACCATTTCTAAATGAAAATTTCATTTTGTAAAATGAAACATATAAAAGTTAAAAACTATTTTTAAAATGGGTTCACCATCAAAAGGTCGTAAAATGAACTTTTAAAAATATTAGGGTTTTTCAGGCGTAAAATTAGATTCTTATCATTTTAAGCAACTAAATTTTATTCGATAAATGTAAAGACATATAACTAACATTTTTTATTATATTTTAGTTAGTTATGTTAATTCTTGACAACACAATGGCTAGGTATTAACTTCCATTTAAAATAATAGTTATATTATTTTATTTTTAGATATAACTCAAATATGTGTATAGTATAAGATTTCAAGAAAAGCTACTGTTTCATGTTGAGTAGGGTTTCAGAACTACCATACAAGATAAATTAATATTAATATTTAATTCGAAAATATTAATAAATATGAAAATTTCATATTCATTATTTACTTGTGATGTTACAATTTCTCTTCCTTTGTTTTGTTTTTATCCTTTCCATTTAATTTTTTACCTGGATTGATAAACATTTTTTCGTAGAGATTAATAATATTTTTTGGAATGGAGATGAAAGTGATTTCATTAAATTCAAAATATCTTTTTACCATTTTTTTGTCTTTATTGGGATGAACTATTTTTAAGTTGAAGGTCATACCATTTTAGTTGGGTCCTTAAATGTTTGTATGATCCCCTATAGATATTTGTTTTTTTCTCATGGAGTTAGTTTGGGGTGACTTTCTACATTAAGATGTTACACATAGTTCAGTATGTTAATTTGGTTACATTTAATTTTTAGTTTTAGTTTTAGTTTTTTGTATCAATTTTTATTCCTTGGAGTTTTAAAGTTTCACTTTTGGTTTCCCATCCAGAACATGTTGACTTTATAGAGGCATAAAGTGTTACTGTGTAGAGAATTGTTAGAACCTAACCCAATACATCTATAGTACTTTTTAAATTTTGGGTATCCATTTTACCTTCAACTTCATCGGATTTTTCCATAAAATTATTATTATTAGAAGTTAGGATGGGTGTATTTGGTGCACATTGAGGGGAACCATGTGCCATCCCTCTGTAAATTCTATATCCCAAAGAAAACCCAATTATCCCGCATAGTTATGTATATAGTTGTTAATCCAATCCTAGAAGGCCATGTGGCCTCTAAAATAGGAACCATGTCCTTACACTACTATTAACATAGTTTTAAAACCTTTGAGGCCACTCCCATTATAAAAGAGGCTCCTACACAGATTTTTCCCGATCTGGAAAACCATAAGGCCTAACATTTCATCCTTCTTAGGAACTTTAATAAAAGACCTTTACCATTTTAACTTCTTTTGTTTTAACCAAAAATGACCCAAAAGCCTGTCTTTTTATTATCTTGCAAATATGGCATCTCCAAAAACTCTCTCCCGTGTTATTCCTCCATGTTTGATACTCCTCCTCAGAGTATGGGTATGTGTTATTTGGATTTGGTTCTGATTTCATCTTATTCTCCAATCATAAATTAATCTATTTATTATATATTGGTTTGGAACTTTTTTATGCAAACCATATAGTATGTATAGTTATGTTATAGTTCTTCTTTTTATATATCTGTTTTAGTATGGTTATTTGTTTATCTCTATCCAATGAATGGAGTATTATATTGTTTTCACATTGTAGAAAAACAAATTTTCTATATATTATTCTTCTATAAAACTCCATGGGATTATTGAAATTTTATAAATCAATTTTAAATTATTTATTCCTATCTCTAGTTTGTCTAAAATTGTGTTTTTTATCGTTTATATGGTGTTGGTTTAGTGAAAAGGGGTTTTTAAAAGTATTTATATGGTTATACCTATATTAAACTAATATATATTTATTATAGGTGTTTCATAATAATACTTGTGGAAATTAAAATATATTTAGAGTGTTTAAAATTATGTTTATATTAGTATTAGTTTGATAAAAAACAATAGGAAATAGGAACGATGATTTTTGTGGGTTTTTTTGGAATCTTTATGGGTATGGTTCTTCTGAGATACCCCTTGTTATTTGTTATGATTTTCAATTATGATTTTTTGATCTAACCATTTACATTCCCATCTATGTCCACATATATTCAAGTGTTGTATTTTTATATTTATATGGTCTTGAGGTGTGCATATAGTTGTGTTCATGCATATAAATAGTAGATCTCATAGAACTTAAGTTTTCCAAATACATAATTTTTACAAATGTTTTATAAATTTCAAAATATATTTCAAAGGATTTTATGGCTTCAAGACTTCATATAAATAATGTTTCAAAGAAAATTTACTACTATTTACAAGAAAGGAATATTTTGTTTCTTTGAATTGTATTTGAAAAAATGTATTTTTATTTGAAATGGGTTTGGTAAGGAGGTGATTTACATGAAAATGAAATTTCATCTCAACTTTTATGGAATTTTCGATACCTTTTGGATGTCTCATTCGACAATTATTCATCATTATCATGTCCTTATAACTGATTGAAACTTTTAATAATTTCTTAAATTGTTGTTTTCTTAACACATATAATGTGTAGGCCCTATTGTCCCCATCGAAATGTTTTATGTATGATGGTAAAACCCATGTTTTTCCCCAGTTAGGGAGGTTATAAATATGGATTGAGTTAGGGGATGAGAAAAGAATAAATTTTTAATCATTGTTTTGTCATGCAGGTGATGACATCATCAATTATCTCTTATATTATTCTCATGGGTTCCTAGACATTGTTTAGAGGGATGAGAGATTTTTACTATCTTCCTCCCAATAAAAATGATTATATCCCAATGATATGTTAGATTCCGTGGTTGGAGATTAATAGGTGTTGGGTGAGTAGCACAACATGGTTGGTGATTATCATTAGACTACATCATTCACATGAAGAGAGTTTTGATCTGAGTCCGTCTTGGGTAACATTTAACCATGATTAGAAAAAATCTGTGACTACTATCGGTATATGCTTTTACATATTTTTGGATCTTTGTTACCTATTTTTTTGTCTTCTTATATATACTCATGATACATTACATTCTTATTTCATCATTCTTCTATTTTTTCGTGTTGTATATTATCAGTTTGATCCTTCTGTTTTATGTATATAGAAGTATTTCAGAACACTTTTTGGAATCAATTTTCAAAATGTGATTTTAAATTGATATTATTTTACAGGAAATACATTTTTTTTCAATGTATATTTTGGAATTCTATGTTCATTTTTTTATAATTTCAAACCCTATTATCTATACATATTTTCACAGTATCATTTATAGATTTTTTTGGGAAATACAAGAATCTATTATCCAGTGTATACCAAAAGGGATATTTTAGGATCACATATACATGTGACACATAGAGTTGGTGGTCCAATTATTTTTTTATGTCTATATTTTCTTCAGGCAAACTTATGGTGTAGGCTAGTTTTGCTAATGGTGGTTACAAAGAGGCCACAAGGATATCGTGTATGGTTTTAGACTACTGTAGTTCTTATTTTGGGTATCTTTTACCCAAATATTGTTATGTTTTATCTATAATGAGGTATTATATTATCCTCCTAGTTTAAAGTATACTCTATTTTTTGTTTTTTTATGGATATTGGGTGTCATGGACCTCATTTATTTTTTTGGTTTTACAAAAACTCTTTTCATCATTACATGGGGATCGAGGTATCAAGTTTTCTTTTCAATGAGCCTTTTTGAGTAACCTATGTAGGGGTTGACCCAGGATGAATTATGAAACCTTTTTTTGAGTATTTTTAAAAGTGGTTAAAATGAAAAAAATTCAATATATTTTTTAATATTAAAAAGCATATTTATGTGAGTGTACTATTTAATAAAAAATATTTTATGTGTTATGATAATGTTGTAGTCCTTGGAAATTGATTATAATGATGGGAGGTTGTATTATAAACAAAAAATAAGTTTTTTATTATATATAAATGGCTGCTGGGTCTATGATATCCCTTTAAGTATTTGGGTGAGCATTATGATGGAAGTAGACCATGAATGTTATAAATTTTTTAATCTTGAATGTTATATAATTTTAAATCATGAAATTTTTTTCATTCATAATATTGATTGAAAGAGTGATTTTAAAATAGTTCCTCAATTTAAATACATGATTTATTTATAATATTTATTGTTTATATAGACATTTTATAAATTTGAAAGTTAATCTATGGAAAATATTTTAACAGAAAATATTTTTTATTTCATAATTGTAAATTTCACTACTTTGTGAAAATGATTTTTTAAATTATTCATGATTGTAAGGAAATAGTTATGAGTTTATTATTTCATTTCACATTTCATATAAAAAATATATTTATATATTTGGGTATATAGGTTGATATATTTATTAATAAAAATTATTTAAAGCCCAAATATTATTTTTCAAAAAGGATAATTTTTTTATGTATTAATAAAATAGTGGGGTTCTTTCGTTTCATAAGTTCCTTTTATTTTTTTCCTCATACCAAATTTTAAAATGTTCTTATAAGTTTAATGGATGGGTACGAACAATGAATAACTCATGACGAATTTCATAATGATTATTCATGAATGAAAAATGTTTTATATTTTAAATTTTTTATTTTTTTGAAAAATTGATGCGAAGTGGAAGTCTTCACTTCATAATATTTAGATTTAATGTATAAGATATGTGGACTAATAATCTAAAAATATAAATATCATAGATTCTGAAAATTATATAAAATTAATTCTTAACTGAAAAATAATGAGTATGTAATGATTTATGGTCACATAATTACAATTAATGTCTCTATAGGGAAAATAATCTCCCAATAAAATAGACATAAAATTTCAAAATTTCATCTAATTATAAAATATATCTAATTTGATAATTAAATATTATATTTTTTCTTTTTTATTAAATAATAAATAATATACTTTTTTTTCTTAATTGTGATGACCCGAGTACCCGAGGTAAGAGTCATGACTATCAGAATCCCACCTCCAATAGGTAAGGGGAAATCTACCACTTCTGAGTAGGAATATCCAATAAATGGGAAGCATTAGAATAATGTACCCGTACACGTACACAAATATCCATTACCAAAAAAATAGACAATTTGAATAAACTAAATCCAATGAATTCATATATATAATATCCCACAATAGTATATAGAAGTAAATGACATAAAGTTAAAAAGTGCATATGTAAAAGCAAAAACAAAAACTATAATGAGTATAAACATATCCAAGGGTGATTTCTAAAGTTAAATATAGGATTACAGCAAACACCACAGCTTTAAAACCTCCAACTATCCTCCACCCCATCCACATCCCCCCAAGACACGATCAAATGGGTTGTCATCTTCATAATACATTAGAAGAGCATTCTGAGACCATGCAGGGGTGAGTATAACAATGACTTATAGGACACCTCAAAAACTCTAAACATGAATCACCATATAAATTCATCTCAATAAAATATATAACAAACAATGGACAACATAAACACTCAGATATACTTATTAAGGACACTGTGCCACATGGTGGTCATAACCAATTGTTGGCCACATGATTCTTCTCTATGGCACCCTCATTATGGGATAACCCACTCTATGAGAAGTTCTATAATCATAGGCACTCGGCGAAGAGGTCTAAATCTTTGGGAACCACCCAAAAAATATCACTAGTATGAGAATAACCTAATACATAGATATGGATCACTCCCAAAAATGATGGAGGAAACAACAAATATAATCAAGATCATTCCTATATATAAGGTATTGTATTCCAATGATAGAATCAATGCTAAGAACATAGTCTTTAATATGGAGGAAAAATTATATACTCATGGATGTCACTATAATTCCAGAAACACTACCAAGGGTATAAATATGATAGGGGATCACAATTCAGTCTATGGAGGGGACACCATAACTCTATCTAAGACTCATCCCATAAAGTGGATCACAATCCATTTTTGTGAATTTAGCTCCACAATGTACCATATAGTGAATTTATTAGGGGAACTCAATAAACCTATAATGGTCTAAACTAAGGAATCATAGAGCTAGAAACACTATTTAATAGGGTACACAGTATAAACCAGGGGGAGAACAGTGTGTCTAAATATCCACCAGTCTACCGATGCGGTAAATCCTCACACAGAAGTTAAGTATCAACACACACAACATGTAGAATATGTACATGGTGTGTAAAGCCCCATGAAATACTTATTGTTTTTCATTCATGTGTCCATATACTTTGTCTTTCCCATACACCAGACCTTGTTCATATGGTTGTGTCCATGTCAAGAATAAAATGTGTTCCTCTGTTTGTGTAATTTTTTCCATTCCCTTGTGCATTTTTATGTTCACTTCAATCCATAATATAGAGGTTAAATAGAATGTGACTGAGCCACAATGTGTCTGAAACATGACTCCTACCAAAACCGTAGAGCCACAACCAAGGTTCCCCAAAAGGCATGTCATGAATTATTACATTCCATCTATGTTGAGAATTTCTAGATCTTGTGGTTACTCCACCACATCATCCATAGCTTCATCAGATCCAAATCCTCACCAAGTTCTATAGATCTGTGTTCAGCCAAGTCATAACCCATCGTATCTCAGGATTCTATGATCCAAATCCTCTTGGGAGTCGTCTATATGCACCATCCATAAACTTATTATGAGTCACTCAGGAAAAAATATGAACAAATAGTTCAATATCTTCCCCAGAATCCCTCGATCATCATCAACAATCCTTGAACTACAACTATCATCACTATAGATACCTAGGGTTTAGATCTGTTTGACTTTATAATGGTCATTCAATGATTGGAGACTAGGTTCTAGTCAAACCATTGTTCAAATAAAGAATAATTATTGTTGAAAATATAAATATGAGAAAAATCCATAAGCTACAAAATGTGATTAATGAACCACACATTTTGTTCATTTGGTCATGATATATTTGTTTTGATTAAGATGAATGAAGGTTAGCTGATCAAAATGAACAAATTACAATTAAATCAATTTAACTCTACCAATGATGATTGTATCAATTTTATAAATTTAATTAATTCGTGTTTGTCTATGGTTAATAAATGGTATCGAAATCCTAAAACAAACATACTACCTATATTTTGGATAGATCATTGTTGAATAAAATATGTGTTTTCTTCTTTGATAATATATGTGAACTTCGTTGGTGCAAAAAATCCATTATATAATCCGAATATGAAGTCATTCACCCAGAAGGTTCTACTCTATCAATCTCAAGGTATCCATGTTTTATCATAGAACCCTAAAAAACATATAACCACATAATTATAAGTAATAAAATAAATTCATTAAAATTTAAAAATAATTAAATAATTAAATATATAATATTTATTTACACCCATGATAAATTTCCCGTAAATGTATAGAATCGATAAATATTATGTCGTTTTTTGGGTAAGACCCACATTTTGGAAACTATCATGACATTATATATTAAATATAGGCCCTCAATCAGAATTTATATCACATTTCATGAAACATTCATGCAAGTTCTATTTAGTATATCTAATATATTTCAATCATTTATTTCAGGCACACTACGACTTCGAATCGTATGCTGTATCAGTGGATTCTCTCAAAAATAATCTATATAATATCAAAAAAATACATTGGATATTTAAGTCATTAAATTATACTCACATTATTATTTTTCTTCCCAAAAATAGAAAACATACTCCAAATTTTGACCATATTAGGCTTGCATCTAGGTGTCCCGCTCCCAGGTTATCTCCTAAAGATTCTTGGGATGCCACCAGCCACTCATAAGGGGAAACAACAACCGACAAAGGATCCTCTTCACCAGATATTTTATCTCCACTTGATATTCAAAAACGGTATCTCCATCTTCAATATCCAACTCTCCTTAGTTGAAAGAATGTGATTGGTCATGCACAAATATCCTCAGCTATGGCATGTGGAAGATTCCATGTACCTGGTCCAAATATGATGGTAGAGCAATCTGGTACACCACCTTTTCAACTCTATAAAATATCTTTAAAAGACTAATGAATCTCATAGATTACATGTAGTTGTGTCTATATAACCTCAACAACCATTTATGTGAGACTCTTAGAAAGACATGGTATCCCTCATTGAACATTAAAGGTATCTAGAATCGGTCCTCAAATGACTGATAATGGCTATGTGCAATTCATATATGCTCTTTTATAAAATGAACCTTCACAGTTGTATCTCACAACAACTTCGAGACAATGAGTTCTTAATTTCTCAGATTAGTCGTATATATTTTTGAACTATAGGGTATCCCAAAAAAATCTTTCCATGGTTCCATGCTAGTGGTGGAATGGTACCTGTTGTTGTTTGATAACTCAACCATGAGTTGGTGATCTTCTGAACTACGAATACTTTCCAACATGAAACCCTATGACATATCCTAAATAACCAAAATGGTCCTCTCTATATGACCATCGTTCTAATGGTGAAATGTCATTCTCAAGCATAACTTAGTACTGGTGTTAGCCTATAATCCTATACATAATCTGGATGTGTAGTGATCATTATAGTAAGATAAAATCTTCAAAGTAACTCCATGGAGTCTTACTGTCTTATACATTTAGGGACATCCAATGATCTCTACTGAACTCTTCTTAAAATTAGTTTGGAATTGGGCCAACATGGTGAGTTTTTCAACAATAAAACTGATTTAAATGTGTCCCTTAAATGTATGTGGTATTCCCATTAGAAATTATATGGAAATCTATTCCAACTTCCACTTTATAACCTCATTGTCTTGAGTTAAACGAACTAAAACATAGTGATCTTCCTTCACCTACTGAAAAGTGATGCATTGAGAAAAAAACTATACAACTCTCTTCTTCCTCCATGGCCTCTAAAAATGATGTTTGGGGTCCTAGTACATATATTAAAAATCTATATGTACCACCAATTAGGATTAATGTAACTCTCTAATCACCTTCTCCTACAATGTCAAGGGTATCATCATTTGTCCTCTTAGAAGGATAGTCCGCTCCCCACCATAAGAGTATCTATCAGATGTATTTCTAGGGGATATAGAAAATCCTAAGGTCTCACAGTCAATATCTCTATG
Organism: Viscum album; assembly: GCA_963277665.1. NCBI lineage: Eukaryota > Viridiplantae > Streptophyta > Magnoliopsida > Santalales > Viscaceae > Viscum > Viscum album. The sequence continues at coordinate 527,036,347 of OY728148.1, read as the reverse complement.
TTGAGGATCCCTAACATGATGTAAAATTGGTGGGGTAACTACCATCGACTGATGAAATGAAGCACCATCCATATCCCGGAAAGATAGATATAACATGGATTAATACTCTGATTCCTCTACCATCAACTGAGAACAAGATCTCTTGCTGAGATCATGTGCCAACATGTTTCCCTCCCCACGAATATAGAAAATTTTGATATCAAATATATGGATGATTTATTGCAATGTCCACTATCTTGAGTTACGATCCTTTGAGTAGAATAGATACTTGATACTCTTGTGGTCAAATTAAATGATAATCCACTTTACCATTAGGTAGTGCCACCACATATTCTGTGTGAATACAACCACTGATAAATTAGGATCATGGATTATATAGTTCCTCTCATGTTTTCTCAACTGGTGTGAATAATTGAAGATAATTATCCTCCTCTGAATCATAAAACTACTATTTTATTTCCCCAATGAATCATATAACACTAGGTAATAGACACAATCATATGAAAATCTAATGGTGGGAGCACATTTCCACCTCTACCTCAATCCCAAAAATCACTACCATAACCTTTATGTCCATAGTAAATGAAACCCCTTCTAGATAAAGTATTTCATGGGTGCTTCAATTCTTGAGAAATCATCTACAAACATATAATAGAACACCCCAAACACCAGGGAACTACAAACCTTAGTAACACGCTTTGGTGGCTCTCATGAATGAACTGCCTAAACCATTATTGGTTACACTACTAATAATAATTTGAGATTCCATGTCCTAGAATGTGGACTTATAGAATTAAAAAATGACACCTAGAGAGATTTATATGGACCTAGTTATCTTAGAGTGTGTCCAAAACTATCCTCAAGTGTCTCATGATCTCCTCCTCAGATGCCAAACAGACTAGGTTTTAATTAATGAATACCACCAAGAACCAGCCTATGAAAGGTTGAATGATCCAGTTCCTAGGTCCAATGAACCTTTCTAAGGATTTAGTCATGATGAAATGAATCACTAATTTCTCAAAGTGACTATAGAGACACATGATTTTCATTATTATTATGTCCCCCTTAGGTACTCACAACTAATGATATCATGCACTATGGTCAATCATAAAGATCCATCATTCCCCTCCCAACTGATCAAAAATATTTTCATCCCCGGTAATGGATACATATTCTTGAAATTATACAAGATAAATCAAATATACTAGAGAAGATTTCAGTGTTCTTCCAGGATTAATGTCCATGTAGTGGACTAGGTATTGGTGGGGATGTAAACATGGTACTCCCTCAGGAAAGACATCATCATACTCCACCAGCATCATAAGAAACTAATAGACCAAATCATATACTGCTACAAGAGACATGCTATAAAATAGTTGAGTAGCTGACTATACTCTTATGTTCCTGATATCGTCTTTCTTGTCCTGGGATTCTATTTCACCCTCAAAGGAAAACCATGTTCCGTCACTATGGACACACCATATCCTATTCATAAAATTGTCAATATTGGTATTAACATTGGATAGAATATCCATATATAATATAATATCATAAGACCTCTTTGTTTCAGTATATATATCCCATAAAAAACTCTCATCTATAGCAAATAGATCACTCAATTTCCACATGTTTGAAATCACTGAGTCACCACCTGTCAGATTATCCAAATGCAAGGGTCGAGCTAAAGGCTCAACAAGAATTTTTATGTATCATACCAAAGAAGTGGAAAAGAATGAATGAAATACAAATATGTCTATCCATACTGCATCTAATGTATAAAATATTTTTATCATACTTCATATCATCCCTAGAGCCTCATGGTCATAGTACTCTTTATCCTATAGCTAGCCTCAACCTTACCTAGCAGCTTCTTGAGCCTGGTAAAGACCACCTGGGTGGTGGTCGTTATAGTTCAAACCTATAACAACTTCATGTTTACCTACCTCGACTTTTCTGTATCCTCTACCATGAGGACCACCAAGCTTCTACCACCATCTTTATCGTGGTAGTCCCTAGACCATCTCATGATTATTTATATGACATGTCGGACTATCTTGTTCAAGATGTTCCCAACCGTCAAAGAAAAAACATTATCTTTCCTTAGGCCGATTAGAGGAAAACTAAGAGTCCCACAAAACAAGACATGTGTCTTGGGATCACCTCTTATAGGGTCTGACATGCTTGAATCCATATGATCGTCGTCATCTACCTACTTCCAAGGTCTCAGCTGGTATGTTCCCACCACTAACAGCCACTATCGATGTGTGTTCCTCTATAATACTCTCCATCACCAAGGATTTTTCAGAAACCCCATCATATCTGGGAATTAAATTAGATACCAATAAATCTCTAATGTCCTATAATAATCCAAAATCAAAGGCTGGAGCTCTAAAGAACTGATCTCGCACCATATCCATGGAGTAACACAAGATATAATTAAACCACGATGATTAATCATCGGTAGTCATACTTCCCTAATGCAGATACAGAATCCTCTATATGCATACTAATTACAACATGGCTGGATAGAGATCCTCACTGATGAGATGACATCATCTTACCAAGAAAAAGTTCTCTTGTGCAGTGTCTGAGTCACTAAGCTCCACCATCACCAAAAAAAATTCTAAATATTACTATATGTTAGAACTTCAATAGGATCTGCATGTGTCCTCACAGGGAATCAAATGTGAGTGAATGGATTTTTCCAATACTCATCCTCCTATCTATTTGGATCATCTTGCCACATGGGAGGCTACTACTTTTTAAACTCGTGCAATGCACTCAAACATCACACATCCTAAGCTGATACTTCTGTTTCTATATTTTTTCAATGGGTGATTGTATATTTGGTAAACCACCTTGAGATGTTATCCCCAATATAGATCTTTTTAAATAGTCCTCATCACTAGGTTGATATTTGTCATAATCATGCATGTGAATCTTATCTTGTTGTCTGTGTGGAGGAATCCAGAAATAAAACAAGATATACCATGTTAAAATAGGTTTATATGGTTAGATTTATTAAGAAGTATATGTAAAACACATAACATTTATCTATTACTCATCAACCATGGTTTTCAATACAACCAATGATTACATGTATAAAATTGAATGGAACATAATAACATTTTGTGTATATGGATGCATCCGTTGTTGAACCATCATTGGAGTCTATTGCCTGAAATCTGAACAGAAAACACAAAACCCTATTTCCTTAATCCAATATAACTGACTTAAATCCTATGGTAGAACCTATTTATTTGCTACAACTCAATAAATACCTGAACCACTAGGGTATTACTAAGGAATACACCAATCCCACCTCCAATAGTCTAGGGGCTTGAGACCATCTCCAAGTAAGAATATCCCACAAATGGGTGCCATTTTCATAATGTTCATGCACAGACACATATATAAAAACCATTATACATCTGAAATGTAAGAAATGTTTTCATACATTAAAGATCGCAAAACAGTGTTTTAATGTAATGTATTGAAATTAGAAAAAGGACCCAAATACAAGCCCAACCAAAAACATTAAAGGGACCATTATTCTTCAAAGGTAAATACTAAAGAAATATTCAAGAGCCGGATAATCACCATAGCCTGAAAAGATCCATCTATAATCCACCCTCCCAATTTCCTCCCATGACACCATCAAATAGGACATTATTTACATAAGACATGACACATTTGTTCAAATCCCATACAAGGGTGATTATAATAATACCCAATAAGAAACCCAACAAACCCTAGAAAAGCATCAATATGCAATGTTATCAAAATAAATGATATAAAAACAACAAATAATAGAAATACTAATATATTCTTAAGAAGGAAAATTCACCACAAGGAATACATAACTGACTACTAGAAATGATATTCTAATCTAAGAAATAATCATTCTTGTAAAACCAACTCCATGATCTATGATATCATTAGAGACACCTGGTGATAAAATTTTTATCATTTCTCACCCTATCCCCCAAATAAATTTAATTGGATGTAGAATAAACTAATACAAAGAGAGTGGGTTATCCCAAAAACTACAAGGTGACACCACAAACCAAATTTGGATGAAGCCTCTATGTAGAGGATCATATGCTAACATTATAAGCAACCCTTCCTATATAATCATCTAAATAGAGGATCAATAACCTTCTCTGGGAGGTCACAATGATCCCAAAAAACCAACCTAGGTTATTCACATAATAGATGTTCACACTGTAGACTCACAGAGGGTTGACACAACTCTATCTTAGACAAAACCCCTACAGGGGATCACAATCATGTTTTGTCGATATAATTCCAAATTGTACCCATGCGTGAATGTAACAATTAAACTCTCTCAACATAGACTTGTCCAGACTGGGAAATTGAAGAGCTACAAACACTCAAAAAAAGGGTACAGGACATCCACCTGGGGGCACATGATATTTCCACCTATCCCCAAATCTTCCAAAATGTTAAATCCTCAAACCAAATGTTTTTCTCATCATATATGGCATTCATTTTAGTTAAAAAAGTGTATATTGACATTCTATGACCTTCCCATGTTGCATGGTTGTGTTTGTGTACATTGGAATGCTCATGTACAAATCCATGTATAGGTGGTCATGTCCAACAAAACATGCCTCCATTCATATATTTTTACCACTTCCATTTTGATTCAAAAGTCCATTTCAAGTCATCAAAGAGGTTTCCCATGGAATTTGACTGAGTGACACAACATGTGATACATAACTCCTTCTAAATCCCTAAAGTCTTAGCTAGGGGCCACACTTGGTTTTCAAAAATGCATTACACTCCATGTAATGTCGTATTTTCTATTTCTGCTGGTTCCTCCAGTGTGTCATCCAACACCTTTCCAAAAAAACCTTATTCTGTGGATTAGTGATATGCTAATACTATAGTTCCGGATCATAGGATTCGTGACTCGGAATCCTCTTGAGTCCTCCACTCACACCATTTTTAGCAGTGTCATGCGTTACATTTGAAGAATAAATCATACAATATTTAATCATGTTCTCCTTCAATCATTCCATTATATTTTTCAATACTCAAACTAAAAGCACCATAACAATTTTTACCCATGTTTTTGATCTGTTTCACTAAGGAACAATCGTGCAATAATTGATAACATGGTATTGGTTAAAATACGAGCCAAAATAATTACCAATAATGATGGGAAAAAAAGTAGGGGAGAAATGCAATATAAAAAAACATGAGGAATGAATGTCAAACATTTTTAATGTGTCCTATATCTGTTTTCATGAAATAAGACAACTGAAGAAGAATAAATCAAAACAATCAAATAATCCACCAATTTTATTCTACTCATGATGCGCAAATCAATTCCATTCATGTAATTGATCCACATCTATCTAGTAATAATAAATTGGATTGAAATAAAAAAACTATACATTATACATCATGTTTGGAATGCTCATTGACAAAAAACAGTTTCATTTTTTTGTGGATGAGATTCATGAAATTCGATTGCACAACAATCCTTTATTTGATCCCGATCTGTTATTGTTTTCCATGTAATCCCTCCTCCAGTTTTCTGAAGGTCTCCATGGTTTTTCATAAATACTTTGTAAATAACTTATCTATACACACAAAACAATGAAACAAATTATAGTGTCAAAATAAACAATTTTTTTATATACTTATACATGTGGTGATTTTTTCACAAATGGTAGGTCTTGGAAAAGAATATATCATGCTTAAGATAAAAAATGATTTAAATTCAATGGTTCCCTAGAATTTATGATCAATGCCTAATATCAAGAGTTATTACACCTTTCAAGAAATCTACATTCATGTTTTAATAAATAAATTTTATATATTTTAGTCATTTATTCCGGGCACACTTAGCCTCAGAATCACATGTCTTCTTAGTGTGTTGTCTCAAAAATAATCTAAATAATATACCCAAATAATACATATAATATTTTATTATTTAAATTATTATTATGATAACTTTAAAAAAAATATAGGTCCAAGATTTCAGTCATTTTTTTAATAATCAATCATTTATTTTCATTTTATGCGTTAAAATAAATGGAATATTTAATTTAAAATTTGATTATAAACATTAATTTGATTCATAAGAATTATAATTGGACATAATATATGAATTTCAGTAGTATTATAATCAAAAAAATAAATAAATATCAATATTAATTTTATTTATTTTGTAAAAGGTTGAGACTATTTTGGGGAAGTCAATTCTAACTGTGCCTGGAACATTAAGAATATGACCCTAGATAACATTATCTTTGCTCAAAATAATAGAAGGAATCTTGAATCCATCAAAATTATATAGATACAACTGATCATTTTCATGGAAAACATATCTTTTAGTCCAATATTTAGAGTATTAAATTTTTATGACATAATTCCATGATCATTAAAATAAATCTAAGTCTTTTCCTCAACAGAAATTGTGTCATATTACTATAACATTGAAAAAAGAATTATGTTGTGATGGATTAAATTGATTGTTTCAATTTTCCTATATTATGATTAATACGATAAATAATTTTCAAATTGATATTCTTATAGAATGTGGATCTACCACTAGTTAAATAGAAATGGATACAAACTACAAATTACAATCCTCTGGAAGGATGAATTTAAAATGATGTGGTGTCAATTCTATATCTCCCCACCAATATTAAACATGTAATAAGCCATGGATTCCTATAAAATACTACATAATATACAATAGTGATGGATGATTCACTCATAACCCTGATTTTTCCTTTTATACCATAAATGAATGTACCACCATTTTCGATGATTATTTATTACATATATCAGCAATGCATACCCAAGAACTGCAATGGTTTAATTGATTCTATGAATGTATGTATAATCACATTTTAATAAACATCAATTTAAATTTGTAAAATTTAATCTCTTATATTACACTTCATAGATATATCCTACAAAATACCTTGATTCATAATCTGGGTAAATGAAAACATATGAAAGGGAGAGATAAGAGTTTCCATGAAGGGTAATATGTTATATAATATTAAATATAATTACGTGTGCATAAGATAAAAATAAGGTTATTAAAACATGACTATAACTTATGAAATCTGACCCAATACTGCACATAACATAAATAATAAGACATGTCAAAATATTTTTTTCTAAAAAAGACATGTGTCATATGATGAACAAATATCAATAATCAACATGGATCCATGAAATAATATCACAACTATAAAAAAAAATATGGTCTCATTCACATATAAATAGAAAATAGTTTCTTTTTCTATTTAAAAAATCCAAAATCATTATAACATACTGCATTATATTGCGTACTGAATTGGGTTTACACCACAATCCCATAAACATTGCAAACAGAGTCTGACGGTGGATTCAGAGAACGCCACATTACAATTAATATTATCTCATGAAATAAAAAAAGGCGTAAAACATTGCATTATATAGAAATATAAATCATTTACTATATGTGAAACATTTAAAATAATACATATGTTTTCCCTCATATCATAAAAACCATTAATCATTTCATCGTAGAATAATTTATTCATTGAAAATATTGTTTTTTCCTAAAAACACCATTAAAAATCATTATCTAAGACTTATATATAATGCAATTGGATATAATCATAATACCATATCCCTAGTATATCATAATAATTCTTAATAAATGTTAAAATACATTAAATAGCACTCAATTAACTTTTTTTAAATTATGATTTAATATCCGCTTGTTTCGTTATATTTTAAAAATAGAAAGTTTAAAGAAAAAGGAAAAGATGGACTAATTTAAAACAATCATTGTATAATAGAAGGTAATTCAAAATGTAAACAAATTAAATTTGGGTAATATATTAAAATAATTTAATATATATTAAATATTCAATCTAATCATATTATTGTAAACACGGTGAAAAAAAATTCAACTCTAAAACTTTTGAAATAATTCATTTTAATATTTTTTATGGAGACTCATAGGTAGTCAAAAAATATCAAGAATCTAAATATAAATTACAATATTAATTAATTAATTTAATGATTATGGATGTGAAGGTAAATGTTTTATTTACTAAAATAAAATAAATAAGTTTAGTTTCTTTGTAAATCCATATTTTATGTTGATTCATGTACCCAATGGGGATAAATTGATATGGATTCCTATAAACCCAAAAAATAACAATAAGAAAATTAAATAGTTGGGGTATATGTGAGAATTATCATTTAATTCCAACAATTTATATTGAATCAATAACGTCGTGATAAAAAGTTTTATTGTAACATAAACACATTCATGTTTGGGAGCTATTGAATTAAAATATCATGAGAGAGAGAACCATATATAAATTAGTAAATCCCATTAATATTCATTATATTTATCCAAAAATAAATAAATGGATGTATATACATAACAAAATAGAATGTAGGTTGTGAATTTAGATCATTTCCCAATTAATAGAAATTTAGATGACAGAACCCTTTCATCAATTACCAAATTATTTCATATATAAAATACAATCCTTTATATAAATATAAATTTATTATAAATCAATAATAAAAGTTTATTAATATTTTATTACTATATATAATTCTCTTATAAAGTCAAATTACACTTTTATAAATAATTTAAAATTAAAATTAATATTTTGTTGTGAATTATTCTATTTCCATCAATGTTATTTTTTGATAGTACTAATCCTTACACAATGGTCATTGATAAAAAAATTATAATCATATAAAAAATAACATATTTATATTTTTTAATATTTTATAACCAATAATGATAAGTAGTTATAAAAAACATAAAAAATATTTTTACTGAGGAGGTAGTTTTCACATACATAGGGCTTATGTTTTAAATTTTTAATAGATCAAAATGAAATATAAAACCCCAAAATATTATGTTTAACCATAGATCTTGATAAAATAAAATTGTTGGTGGTCCTCCATCCAACCTTGTAAATTTCGTAATGTTTATCATTTCATGTAGTAAAAAAATTAAATCATATCCCATTGCACTGATGTTTGATAAATTTGTAAGGAGATAGACTATAAACAAAATATAGTTATTTCCTTTAGATGTATTAAGATGGGAAAAATGGAAATCATGGGGTTGATTTCCCATTTAAAGAAATCTATGTGTAATTATAACATTATCTAGTTAGATATTTCAGGTAATGTATTAACTTTATGACATAACTAAAATCATGATATATTCTCCGCAATATCCCTTATAATTTTATACCAATATAAATGTTCATTGAGGTATCTATTCAAAATTTTCACTTCTATGATTGATAGAGAATGATGAGATATTTTTTTTATATAATATCTCCATCTTTTGTTATAATTTTATAGTAACATATCCAAAACATTAGTGACACTATTTCATAATGGTCAATGTTAACCTGTGGAACATTCCCTATATCCATTTTTAGTTACACATACAAAATTTTCTTCCCTTTAATTTTTACATTCACCGAGGGATGAGAATTACAATGGGAATTATTGTATTTGTCACCTTAAATCATGATTTCATATTCCATAATCTACTTATACATATGTATTGGATATATTTTTTTTCCTTATCTGGGACAATCTCTCTTGTTTTTTCCAACTTGGAGCATCTACCAAATCATTATCTTTCATATGGTGGTAATTTTTTTAGGACACATAATCCATAACAAACTCCAATCATCACCTTTGGATTATATTCATCTATTTATATTAATATAAACACATTAATAATTTAAAATAATTACATATATCACACCTCTAGCCTAAATATTAATTCCCCAGTAATTTTGAAGAAAATATAATGGATGTAATCTATGAAGCATGAGTTGGATATGTTTTCTCACTAACCTTAAATTTTTTTGCAGAATACTCTTCTTCCATATAATTCTATATGAAAATACATCCCGTTTCATGACCCAAACCAACATAGGGCTTGACCTAAAACTACCCCAATCCAGCTTCCATAGGCCAGTAGTTGGAGACCAGCACTAAAGGTATAACATATGTGAGAAGGCCTTTTATTATGTTCATGTAAATACTCAAACACATCCTTCTTGACACAAAAGTGTAGATAAAAATTTAAAAAATATGAATAACACTAGAAAAATATCCATGCATGTAAAACCTATAGAGAGTTCATTAGTACGGTAGTGTCAACATAAAATTAATGTGTAAAAAGACAAGCTTAAAGATAAATTTTTTCCAGGCATAAAAAACTAGAAAGTAAAATGTAGAGATAGACTTACTTTTTTCCTCTAGTATGCAACCATCACGCACGGTCCAATGTAATAGGTATCCCTAATATCCTTCGAATTTTTCACAACCCATCCTCGGGGCCCGTGTCGTGACTACCCCAAGCCCACATTCTATAGCCCAGGGGCTGGAGACTAGCACCAAAGGGGAATCCCAGATAAAAAGGGAAGGCATTTCCTTGAAACCTATAACACACAAATTCTGAACACAAGCAGTAGAATAAATAGATACTCATATAGAAATGAAAAGTGTGCCAAAAGTAAGTGGGCTAGTATACAAACCCAACTGAACAAGAAGTACAAGTACAAGTAAAAATGGAAAAAAGCTCCTAGATCATTCAACAGGGAATCCTACTTGATGGTTACGTATAGATCGCGAACAGCTCGTCCCTACGGTACATCCCGTCTAGTCCAGCTCTGAGCAGCCTCTCTTCCGTCACCCACTGCCTCGATCACTGCAGACCATCGTCTGCATAGAACACAACAAGGTGTGGCCAAAGCCCATGCAGGGGTGAATATAATAATACCTAGTAGGGGACCCCGAGACCCCTGATGGTCTCCCATAATCCACTAAGGATAAAACACAGTAGTATTATACAATCACAAATTATCAACCATCCCTACTTAGGTATATGCCCATACATATACTTATGTTACCAAACATAGTCTGGCTCCAACACTCCAGCCCAAGAACAACCCATTCCACAAAGTATGTAATGTCAATAATATCGATGATAACAACTAAAAGAAACCACTCACCTCATAAAGGTATAAAACTCATGTAGAGGGGTAGAGATGATTAGTTGTAGCCACTGAATCATCTCCTCTATCGAACCCACGTAGATCCTGGAAGTGTATCAGCATTGTCGAACCCACATAAGATCCTAGTACAGTATTAATCACTGTCGAACCCACTGAGGATCTCGGTACAGAAGTCATCATCGTTGAACCCACAGGGGATCCCAGTATAGTATCGTCCCTATCGAACCCACTAAGTATCCTATCATCTCAGTCGCAACCATCCATAGGGTTTTCGCACACAGCACGCTCGATTCCCGGAGGGTCCGCTCCTCGAGCCATGTTTTGATCCATCAACTACTACAAAGTATCGAGTGGATGTATCCTATAGTTTCTTCTCATCATATGGAACCCAATGTGACATACGGCCCGTCTATCGGACACCCCATCTGTTAGTTATGGGCATTTCTGTTTGAGGAGCCTAGTTGTTTTTTTAGGTTCAAACCAACCCAGTCGTACCCCAAATACATAAAAACCTCAAGAGGGGTATGCCAAAAGAATCGTATCTCTCCAAGAATTTAATCTCCGTAGGCGGTTCGTCAATCGGACACTTGTAGCCCAAGATAGGGGTGAAAATATGTAAACTAGAAAAACAGGTCCGGGTCTGGTCTGACCCAGTCGTACCGACCCGTCCCGACCTGGTCTATTCCGGGTTCTGACCCAGTCCGTGGTTACAACTCGGTCCGAGGAAATGGCCTGAGCCGAGTGGATGGCCTGGCCTGAAGGGCGGCCCGACCATGGGCGGCCCGACCTTGGGCAGTACGGCTGAAGGCTTCCCGGCCTAGGGGTATGTTCATTTTTTAGTTGTATGTGTTTATTTCATATGTGTGTGAAAGGAAAAAAATATCTCAATCATTCTTTTTAGACCATAACATTTAATTTCTAGACTCTCATGTCTATATGATGTAACTTAAGGTAAGTGTCACATATTTTATTTCGATGCCAATAGTAAGAGTCAAAATATGAAAATATTAATTTGTTTGGTTTGTTATTTATTTGAAATAGTATCATGGAGATAGGTTGGATTGAGAATTTAAATTATAGAATAAAAATATATAGAAATCAAATTTATATTGAACATAAAGACACTAGGGTGGTTGGGGTAAAAAATTTGATCAAACAAACATCTATTCATGCCATCATCACATAATTTTTCATTCATCTAATGGTAATTTGGTATCATGTATTAGAAAAGTGACATCCCACTGGGAACACAATAACAGAAGATTAGTTTATTTTATAATGTTGTTATATTTATTTTTATTATTTTGATGTGTTTATGATATAACCATATATAATGAAATAATAAAATAACTATTTCAAAATTATTTATATTGTTATAGAATTTAAATTATAGCAGTAATGATCATAAGAAACTAGTATGAGCATTCAAAGAAAAATATGTTTCCTCTTGAATCAATGGTGATCTAACATCTACTCAATATTATTGTGCATGAATTGGAGTTTTTTAGTATGGGACCATAATATTAAGACCCATGTAATGTGAATCACTCATTCAATTTATAGAAATATAATCCAAAAAGAAAATCAATGAAATTAAGGAACTAATAAATCATAATTATGCATAGTGGAATAAAAAAACATCTCTCTTCATATAATATATAGCTAACATAATGTTCGACGTAGTGACACACATTATTGATAAAATGGTCCTATAATGGAATGAATTAATTATTCATGAGATATTGGTTATGGTTCATACATGGGAGGGTTTTAGGAGTTATTTAATAAAAATTGTATCTGTGAACCATTGAACTAGAGATGATTAATGCCTTCTTCCAGATAAAATTAATACATTTTGTAGTGACTGATTATAATGCCCGATACATGCTCCTGGATAGTTTTATATTGAATTTTACAAATAAATATGTAAAAATAGAATAAATATTTATGGAAGGACTAAGAAATAATAATACATATATTTATATATATTATATATTATATATTATATATAGATTGTGAACAATGAATTGGTGAGAGAGATATATATATTGAAAGGAATCCTAGTAGAGTGGAATTCTTTATCTTTCACTCTGTGGGATGAACCACCAATGTTTGGAATATGAAAAAAGTGATATCTATTCTCAATGATTCAATTTACTAAGTAAGCAGCCTATCAAAACATTCTCGTAACCAATCATGTTGTAGAAATATAACAAGTTTATTTTAGTGTGACTGACATCACAACAAGAACTATTTTTGTACTATACCACCTTGAAATTGTAAAAATTATGGAAAAATAGGATAGCTCAATAAATTCTTATTTAGATTACAAAATTCTTTATGTTGATATGTATATAACTACTCTCAAATCTCCCATTCTCAATAAAGGTGGTATCATGATAATAGTTCTCATCCTCGAAATAGGATGTGCCCAGATGAATCGAGGAACACATCAATTTTGTATAAGACACCACAAAAATGGTGAACATACTATTATATAATAGTTGTCAACAATTATATAGAGTTGAGAAGTACATTTTGATTAAGAAACCCGGAAGCTTGATGGAATGAGCTTCCATTTTGATGAAATTTCCCATTATTAATTTCTTGTTTGATACTGATGAAATACATTATTTTCTTTCTTCTTAATGGGTTAACAAAATAGACAATATTTGGGGACGATTCCTCACATAATGTAAATTAATACAGTTCTCGATAAGCAGGAATCCAAGGGATTAAATTTTACTACATGTACAGTTATCATTAATATTGTAAAATTAATTTTTGGGTTTACTATATTATTGATGGATATATTTTATTTAATATTTTTAAATAGTATTCTTGGTGGAATTCAATGATTATATTGAGTTATATGCTCGAAAACTATGATTCTCATCCATGGATTGAGTTGATAATTTATTTAATCTAAATTGAGAAATGAATATGTGAAATAGACTACCAATAGTGACATTAGTTTGAATAATTAGAGTTTTTTTTATAGTAATGACAATGGAAAATATATATGAAACTGGTTGAATGGATTATTACTGAATTTTTGTAACAATACTGGGATTTCATTCAAAAAAAATTAGTTGGGGCTACCGTTGGAAAGGGGAATCAAATTTTATATTGATCTAATTCATGGAAAAATGTATATTTTTTTATATAGAATGTTTCTAATAGAGTTACAAGAATAAAAGGTCAAGAAAAAATATTTTTAGGAAGGGGGATTCATTTGACCATGTACATCACCATGGGCTGGTCCAGTTATATTCGTAATGAAGTTAAATTGTTTGATTTTATTTTTTGTATAATATCATTAAATTATCAAGTTACTATCAAGAATCAATATCATATACCTATAATTTTTAATATTATTAATTAATTTATAGGATCTAGGTGGTTCCCTTAGATTGATATATGAACAGGATATCATTAAATTAGAGTCAAGAAAGTGTACGTTTTGAAAAAAGAATATCAGATTCCATACTAAAATTATGAATTCATTCTTATTCCCACTAGTGTAAAAAATCATATATAGTATTCACGACATTGATGTGTTATATCTTACTCTAGTAACATGATTCATCATTTATAGTATTTGTTGATGATATTTTTATGTACTAAAAATGAAATAATGACATTAAGGATAACTTAGAGATTTTATTTATTGTATTATATGATCAATGAATTTATGCTAAATTTTATATATGGGACATGTAAATTTAATTACATTGTTATATTTGGAATTTCAGTTCTAAAAATGGAATACTAGTTCACATTGGGAGGATGGAATAAGTTTTTCATTTTGGCCACATTGTATTTCCTTTGAGATAATGATTTTTCTAGTACTAACAAGCTATTTTAATATATTAATTCAATATTCTTGTAAGAATATTACTCCCATTACTACATTAATGATAAATGGAATTCAATTCCATTATACAAGATATATTTAACAAAAACATTTATAGAGATTAAATTTGTGTTCCCATTACGACCTATAATTATCTTATAAGAACCGTGAAATGTCTATGTGGTATATTGTAATGTGTTTCTACAAATTGTAGGTTGTGTTTATTTATAGGTATATCATGTTTTGGCTTCTGGATCAAGATAGATGAAACACATGATAATAATTATATGATTCATGTGAATGAATTTCGTATAATGGTCCATGATGTAAAAAGAATGGTGTACTAATTATTTGAGTAAAAAATTATTATCATCACTATTAGAAAACATGAAGAATATATTTTCAAAGAGAGACTTTTTTTTCTCAAAATAATGTTCTGGTATTCTCATAGAGAGACTTGAACATAAAATAATATATGTATAATTTTGTATTTAAATATGATTGATTTCAACTTGTTATACACACCTAGTAAAAAAGCATTTAGTGGTTAGTTATTCAAGTCATGTGTATTATAATGAAATAGAAATAAATTATAATAACCAATGGTAGTTGGTGGGTGTTATTGCTAACATGTATCTATATTATGCCAAATAGATTAGAAATCTAGTTTTCTCCATGGTTAATATTAATTCTCATTTTATGGGTGTATTCATATAAACCCAACAAACACATTGTGATATATCTCTATTAGGTCTAACAAAAATGGTGAGAAGACTATGGATGATAAGAAAATTGAAACAAACTCGATGATTTAATATTGAGAAAAAAGTATGGTCCATTAATATCTATCATTGTAGATTTATATAGTTTACCACTATTTGATATGGGTTATTTAAATGGGAACTATAAAATTAGTTAATGTAAATGTTTCTAATGGTAAGGTATAAAAATATAGATTTTGTCTTATGTTTTGAAATGACTCAATTGCTAATAGGTAAGGGCTTTGTATAAATGTACAATTGGAATGATTTAATCTATTCATATAACTTTTGGATGTTGGAGAATATTTCATTGGAAATTGTCACTAGATTACCATGGAAATATTAGAATTGTGATGTTATTTTGGTAATTGTTGATAAACTCTTAAATTTGGAACACTTTCACCTGAATGTTAGATTTAAACAAATTAGAGGATATATAAAATAATTATAAATATGAATTAATTATTTCTCATACAGTGTAATTGTTTATTGTCTCTAATAGATATTGATGATTTAATTCCTACTTTTGGGTCACCATGAAAAAGGATATTAGAACATCAATGGAAATGATTATTATATATCATCCTTTTGTGAATAGGTAGTTATAAAATATGATTTATACATTTCTAGACATCCATAGTGAATATTTAAGGTAATTTTGGGGCTCAAGGGAAGATTATATACCTTCATTGGATTTCTCATATAATAAAAGTTATCAAGAAACAATTTATATATCTTAATTCATAGAATTTTATTTCCATCTTTGTCTCCCTACAATATATTCAATGGAAATTGATGAAGCATTAATAATTTGACTTATTCATGTTAATAGACTTTAAATATGATTCATATGATCATTAATTAGATGGATAAGAAATATGTATCCTTGAAATAATATATATGTCAAAAATATTACCCATTATCTTTTGATATAGGTGAATATGGTTTTCTTAAGTTTCATCATGACTGGATCATCATTGTTTGGGAATGTGAGGATAACTAGATCTTGAATATGTGGCAACATTTATATTTTAGAGCATATTAGAAACATTTTATATCAAATTGATTTAGCATTGATATTTAGTATTATCAAGTAAAATTTCTATATCTACCAACTGGAGAATTACATATTGGATCTTATTAATTTGATTGTTTATTATTTTAATTGAATGAAGAGTATAGATTTGTAAAATTGTGTAATGATTCTTCATGTTGATTGTATTCAAGAATTTTGGGTTCTATGTTTTCCCATTTCCTCTATATTATAAAGGCTCTATGATTTCTATAAAAAAATTAGTACTTTAAATAAAATTTTTAAGATAAAACATCTAAATTTTTTATTTTTTTATGGTTCATCCATCATAGGTTATAGGAGACACTTACAGTGTTGTCTTTGAATTAATTAAACTATTTTTTCTTTAAATGGGGTTATTTTATATATGTGACGATGGGATAATATGGTTCGTATTTTTTCATGTGTATCAGAAAATGACTATAGGGGAATTTTCACATGAACCAAATATTAAAATGGTTATCGATAGGTGATGACATGGTGGTGGATGGATCTATTCATAGAAACAAGTTAGATATCATTCATTATGAATGGATGTGTTCATGTGAGATAATTTAATAGAGATATAATATATTTTAGAAAATAATAATTTGTAATACCTATAAGAACAACATTTTTAGGGAACTAAAAATTAAATTCTCCAGGAATGGTATATGTATATAGGAAATGTACGTGTTTTATATTCTTTTAATTTTTTTAATTTTTTTTAAATAAAGTCATCTTTCATGATTTTTATTTATAGATCATGGGGGACATGTCTATTGGGGGTTTTTACTAGGATGTTATAATCACCGCATGAATATTAACATTGGTGCATTTTCATATGTATCTCCATGATAAAGGTGAGCTAATGTTATAATATTTTACAAGTAGTTATTCTTTATGTTGTTTTCATGGATGTTAGAGATGGAGTTTGGAAGATGTCCTTCTATTGGGAGTCTATAACGGCGTCACCTCGGTGCATGTGTCTTACTTTATATTGGATTCATAGTTTTTATTTTTTATTGTCAATGATATTTCTTTGAGTATTTTTATCCTTATAATTTTATATTTTAATTTGAATCATCCATTATTTATAAGGTTTTTGGTTTCTTTATATTGTAGTTGTATGTGTGTTTATGTGTACATGTGAAATAATGTAAAACATTTCCCCTCATTATTATTACGTCATCCAATTTAATTAGATGACATTATTTTCAAATTAACGGGGCATAATGTTAGTGGAACATTAAATATTTTCTAATATAATGTATAAGGTCATATAGGTAAATATACAAACTTAGGTTACCCAAGAAAAACCAACATGAATATACCGTATTTTTTATGATTATTCATGATATATATTTATAATTCCCAAATGTATACCACAGAGGAATATTATCTTTCGAGACTATATATATAATTAAAATATTTAATAATAATATTTAACATTTTAGAAATGTTTTTACAAACTAACCTTATTTAATATATCCTACTTAATACCTTCATTTATAACCATGTTGAATTGAAACATAATAATGGGTGTGCTTGTCTACCTAGTAAATAAGAAAATTGGAGATTCCAATCAATGATTTTAATTGATGAAACGATAATAAATAAACTATAAGAAAATTATCAAAATTTATATAAATATACCCACTAATATTTAGATAATAAATCATGGGTTATGGGATAAGAAATTGTCATAAAAATTAACAATAGTCGTGAATGTGACGAATCATTAATAATCTAACATGATCTAAGAGATAATATCATATTCATAATATATAACATTTTCGAATAAAACTAAGTATATAGAATCATTTTCATAGGCTCCAATGACTTTCAAGACCATCATCACGTAATGGGTAGATTCCTAAAATGGACTAGGCCACTCCACATTCTCATAAACTTAATAGATGGAGTCCCATATCAGATTAGTTTTATATCATATCCCCTTGGATATTATATAATGATAGATCTTGATTTTAAATATGCATTAAATGTTTATATTATTCTGATCATACCCACCACATAATAATGTCCACGAATATGTAGTCCATAAGATCACAAAAAAACTTTCATCATTTCATTATAACATTATTAACCTACTTGTAAGAATTAGTTTTCTTGAAATCATCCTTAAAACAACATCATCATAATTCATCAAGATAAATGAAGTGGATGGTGTGATAATAAAATACCAATTTTAAAGTATAAACATCCTTAAAAAATGACAAAAATAATAAAAAATACTAATAGAAGAACATTTTATTATATTATTTTAAAGCATGAAAAAATATAATTTTATTTTTATAAAAATAAATAACATTTGAAATAATACAGGAAAGATCATATTCATTTAATATACATGTAAATAAGGAAAGGAGAATAAATTATATATAAATGAAATTTTTCTATAAAAATAAATTCATTCTATATTTGATAAAAACATTACAATTACACGTTTTTTATGAAAGTAAAATATTAGTAGTATAAAAACACTTGAAAAAGTTATTTTTAATCATTTATAAGGAGATTCAGTTGTATTATTAAAACATTTATCCCAAATTTATCAATAAATTAAAAACACAGTTAAATAATTTAAATAACATGGACATTGAGGAGAAATATTCATAACCAGTGTAATAGAAATATGGTCAAAATTTATTATATCATTATTTTCACTTGATTCAGGATCCCAAGTGGTATTAATGATAAAAAGAAATATAAACCACATGAATGAATATATGGTGTATATATATATATTGTATTTTTAAAGAGAAAGAGAACACAATTCACCGTTTCTAACCCAAATAATATATGAATGTAGTGATATATCACATAATCCCTTAAAACATAGGTTACCATTGAATGAAATTATCATGATTTGGAGAAGCAAACAATGGTTTTTGATCCCTATTTTTTTAGTTTATGTAATAAAAATCATGGGATTTGTACTTGAAAACAAATATAATTATTTAGGTGAATATTTAACTTCTCTCAGTTTGTGGAAATATAGATGAAGAAACTCTTACCTAAGGTCTTGAATTATTCTCTAATATTTCTAGATACATATATAATGAATTTATATTTGTTGTAAATTATTAAATTAAAATATTTATTTTTAAAATAATATCGATAATTCAATTTTAATTTCTAACTACCCATTTATTAAAAATAATCTGTTTAAAGAAAGATTTGTGTGTTAAATATTCCATAATAAATGCATGTTATGGTTCAATGGTTTTGTTACATGAACTACATTCATTGATAAAAAATCATAATTATAATATAAATAACATATGTATTATTTATAAATAATTTGAAAAAAATTATTTAATTCGGTTATGAAAAATGGAACACATCACTTCATAGTGGTGGTAGTCTTCACTTACACAAAATAATATGTTTTGTTTTTTAAATGAGTGGAATATAAGGAATGAAAATAAAAAAATTATTTAATAAATTTTAATTGTTTTTAAATTTAATATATATTATTATAATTCATCTATATTATCTTCCATGATAGGATGTAATGAATAATTACATACATTGTTGCATCAAAGTGGTATTTCACACATATTCATGAGCGACACTTACATTCTTTGAAAGTATAGAAATATGGAATAAAATATTATAAAATTAACATATAGTCCTAGAATTATTGTTATTATAATATTTAATTATGATAGAATGGGTAGAATAAATTGGGAAAAGTTAAAATAAGAAATATAAGATTAGAAATGAAAAATGAATCATTTGGAAATTTTTCCTTACTACTCAATGAAAATCATGTGTAAAATGTATTATTCCTTTTATGGTTGGTAATTTGATTATATAAGGACATATAATAACAATATAGGGATTTTCGTCATGTATTCTAGCATTTATTTTTTGATAGAGGTGCATGATGTGTAGATAAGTTCAGTGGTGATGGGTTGAAATTGGATGTACAATTCTAAATATTCATAACATTATATTAATGATAGTCAATTTCAATGGAATTTGGCCTGAATGGATGCCGATAATGAATATTAGAGGAGTATTATTTGATCAACTACTCATCTACCCAAATTTCTAAAATTTTAAACAATTAATTTTAAATTAATAAATGTAGAAAAAATAAAAACAGTTCTCGGGAAACTGTTACTTAGATTGAAATATCTCAAACATAGGCTTATAAATTAAACAAAATTCCTTTAAAGTTATAACATTACATATTGGATACATTTATTTGGAAATGACTTTGTGTTGTTTTTTCAATTCACTCTTATATACTAATGATTTCATAAAATTCAAAATATTTCTAAAAAAATATTTATCACTATTTACCAAACAAAATAAATCTATTTTGAGAAATAATATTAATCATAAACTATTATTTCACTGATGAATCCAAAATTGAAGATCAATTTTTAAATTAAAAATATAAAATTTACGAATTTATAGTTTAAATAAATCTTATATATATATATAAAAATTTAAACAAATCATTTTCATAAATCCATTAATCAATAAATTTACATTCATTATAGTTAAATAATTATTTTTTTATATTATTAATTTATTATAAATCTAACTTCATCGATAAATTATTTCTACATCATAATAATAATATCTAAATAATTATATATATATTTTTTTAAAACATGTTGTTATATTTTATTACATTGGTATTTTATTTTTATTTGCAATTATCATAATAATATTTGAAATTGTGTTTTTGTAATTTATTAATTCTAGCCTTTCATATTAACTTGGAATAATGTGGTTCTTTTTTGTTTTTTATTATTTGTGAACAATGAAACCAAACATATTAAATTTATTAAGGAGAAATATTGTCTCAAATATCTATGTGTGAAATACCAAAGAAATATATATATGTTTGATCCATCATCACATAATCTGATACTATTATAAGTTGTTTTCAATGATGAACTAATGAAAACACTTGAATCTAGATATAAATTTCAATTTAGTTTGTAATTTCAGGATAATTTTTTCCCAATCATCTAATGTCATGGATTTTGATGAAGCATAAAATCATTTAGATTCACCGTATATTATAATTTTCCTAAATCATATAAATTATGTTTCAGAATGTTATTTGCTATCTGATTGAGGGGATAGAGGTAATTTACAATTTCAACATGAATCGAATGAATTTTGGGGAAATATTAAAATCTTTTTAGTTTTAATAGGACATGGGGATCATTGAACATATATTCATCCCAAAAAAAACTATTATGAAGGGATGTAGGGAATTCCAAAGAATATAGGGGCTTCAGTGAAATCTCATTTTAACACATTCAATAATTGTATTCAAATATACATGCCTAAAACACATTCATTTATCAAATTACACTATATTATCATACCCTTCAACAATTCCGTTATTTACATTTATCCATGATGGTCCTATCATTTTTAATCTTTTAATTAACACATGTAATGTGAAGGTGAAACAATAGAATATGGATTTGAGAAGGTTGAGCATATCATGTTTGGTCCCGTAAGAGTGATGTTAATGGATAAGAGGGGGAGAATTAAAATTCTTCAAAAATTAATAAGATTTTAACGTTTATGTGTGGATGGTGAACTGTATAATCATAAATCAATTAAACCACATCAATTAACTGTTGAGATAGAGAGAAATCCAATAAATTGATGTATGAAAATATACATTTTATTATATTTTAGATCCATGTGATCGAACATATACTATTCATACACTAATGTTGTTTTTTACAATAACTATGGTATATCAATTTTGAATGATTGAAAAATATTTAAAACTACATTTTTCACACAAAGATTATTAACCAAATTCCCATGTCATATTTAGATGTAGATAAAAAATATTACATTTATTTGAGAAGAATCGACCTTTACTTTTATGTTCTGTATCATTTTCTCTTGAATTATTTAGTTTTAGATGGAACCCAATCTATTTTATATGAAAACCAACTCCAGTATTTTATAGTTTATTTCAAAACATAGACTTTTATAGGCCGACTCAGAACCTCTTCTAGGTTATGGGTCCGGAAGAACAAGGCCTTTAATGTGGGAGTATTAAACAAGGACTCCAACATGATTCGTCCATTCCATAGATAACTTATAAACTAGTTAGATTCTATAGTTCTAATGGGATATAATAAACTTATTCTTCATTGAGGAGAGACTAATCCTGGACATTCATTGTGTATGGTTCGTGAAAACACATGAAAGATGAACTAACTTTGTACTATAACACATAGAAAAATAAAACACAATTATGAATGAAAAAATATAACCAAGTGAATGGTTTCTATTGATGATTATTCCATTTGGAGCTGGTAGTTATCAGATTCATTAATTTGTTGAAGTAAGGGAGATGTGTAATCCAACAGTTTAGATAAATTAGATCACATATATAAAAGAAAGGATTTAGTTCCTATTGAATTATATATTGTTAATTAACATAATATTATAAATAATTAAATATATCCCTAACAAAACAAATATATCTAATGATATTAGTAAAATATAGTAGAAATTGCCACTTTAATAACATCAAAAATATAGAATAACAATTTTATCGAATAAAAACTAAATTTCACATATACAAACTACCAATTCATCCACACATGTGTTGTTAAAATTAGTATATAATTTTATTATATATCCAACCCGTAAAATATAATCTTTCTTTATAACACCTAGAAATTTTAAAATGGGAATATTTTATTATATATAATATCTTACACAAAACACTGAACTTAAATAAACAAAAATATAGTTTTTTTAATTTAATCTATTCGATGGCATTCAGAACACACAACTATTAGACTAAATGAACCATAATATAATTTACTGTAATAACATATTTTTTAAATTGGGGAGTGTTCATAGTAATAGAAAAAATATTAAAATTATTGTGATCTATTTATTTTAAATAAAAGTATAATCCATTAAAATAAAAGGAATTGATTTTTGAAATATTGTATTTTTCTAAAACATAGAGTAGATGCACTTTTTGAATGTAATTTTATATTAGTTTGTAATAGTTTATGAAATTTTACTTGAAATATTAAATTCATTTTTATAGAACATCAAATAAACTTTATATTATGGTTACTTTTTGGTATTTTTCTAAAAACATTTTATTTTGATGAAAAATAAACAAATACTAAACTTAAATTGAATATTTACATTTAATTTCAATAATTAATGATTATAAATTAAATTTCTTATTGGATTTAGAGAAAAATATGTTCAATGTTATATCAATTAATCTAATTTTATTCATAGGAATAATTTTCATATTGTGTTTTGATATAAAAAATTTTAAACTTTTGAGCATTTTCTCTTTAAAAATATGTTTTCTCATCGCCTCTATGGGAATAATTACAAATTAAATATTACCACACATATGAATTGATTTTCAAAATTTATTATATATTTTTAATCAGAATAATCTATAAATATTAAGAAGGTAAAATAATTTTTTTACTATTTTTTATAGTGAAAATTGTAAAAATTAATTATAGTGGTAAAGGTTAGATTGGATTTACAAGGAGTTACACAAAGAAGATAAGTGTTAAAATGACCTACCAACTTTTACTATTGAATTGGAATGAAACATTTCTACCCTATATCATCATATTTTGATATTGAACAATTTTATATTTTTTTTATTAAAACATTGTCATGATTGGATCATTTCAAATTTCTACAAGTGTGTCACTCACCTTACTTATAAAAGTCCACAACTCTCCTCACTTCATCCCAAATTCACACCATTTTGGATAGAACAAGACCATTGAAACTAAAATCCAAACTTCCATTTCATTATAGGACAAGCTTTATTCTGGGATCAAATTCATCCTGTGATGAGTTATGGTGAAAACCAATGTAGTGTACAAGAAGACGAGGTGACGTTCTTCAACAATTGTATTTATTTTATTTCTTCCAACATCTATTTAAATTCTTATAAGGCCATGACAGTTAAATTTAATTTGTTTATTAAATATAACTATAAATGTTGTTATATGAAGGGAGTTACCGATGACCATCTCCACTACCATAAAATGGGTTATGAAATCATTATTCATGTGTATGGAGGATTTCCTCCTCGTGAACATGGTCATTAATTTTTTCTTTATCACCAATCATTATTATTCGTAAGGACATATCAGATTTATATATATGATATTTATATCATAATTATATAACAACATTCATTAAATAATCTACAAAATTTTACATTTCATAATATAGAGGACACGATAATGCCACAGGTGCATATGAAGGACTTCCTCCTCACGAAGCAATGTGATTCTTATTTCACTAAAACATTACATGCATGGTGATATGGATGATATTAATGATTATATATTATATAAATGAAATAATTACT
Organism: Viscum album; assembly: GCA_963277665.1. Lineage (NCBI taxonomy): Eukaryota > Viridiplantae > Streptophyta > Magnoliopsida > Santalales > Viscaceae > Viscum > Viscum album. Next base: position 527,011,227 of record OY728148.1, on the reverse strand, counting down.
ATATTAATAAAATATTTATAATTATATAATGATAATATACTATTTTCCTTCATTGGTTTTCACTCAAATAAAGATTATTTGTGGACTACCACTTTCACGAAGTGATGGGACACTCTTTTAATCACCACACCACAAGGATGATATATATATATAACTATGTGTTTGTAAATAATATGTAATCTATGATATTTTTATAATTTTATAAATAAAATATATTACTTACCTTTTTTCCATAATGATAATTTAAAAATGGATTTGGTACTCATGAGTATGCACTACCTACCATCTCAATTATCACAATGTACTTCATTTTTCATTTCCATCATTCATGATTGGTTTTAAAAGTTTTATTAATAAATAAATATGGTCGTTGTTTCATTATTATTATTCTATACATGATTTAACTATACAAAATTCACAATATATAGATATTTCATGGAAAACACATGTGAATAAAAAGTAATTAACATCTGAAATATCGAAAATAATTAAATACATTCAAACAATAGATGATAAGGTGTTATAAGAAGATAATATATGATATTATAAATATTTATATTTCATGAGAATAAGTTATTAACATGTTTAAAATCACTATACAGTATTCTAAATCACATTCAACCAAACGGAAGCATTTTGTAAGGGATCTATACTCAATTTATTTTCATTGAGGCATTTAGTAATGTTATACAAAAAATTTATTTATTATTTTGTATTAAATTACCATATGAAAACATTTATAATTATTCCATAATAATTAGTGGAAATTTATGTTTAAATTTGAATTTTTTTGTTTAGCTGGATTTTACTTAAAAATTTCCATGTTGTAATGTATTTACATACTCAATTAATTTTTATTTGGTTATATGACATCATCATTGTTGTCGATATTATAATATTATGTTTATAAATAATTTTTATTTTCTTATATTTCTTCCAAATTTTTATTATAATTAATAGTTGATACATGTAGTTTATTTATTAATTAATCCTCACTTCAATGTTATGATCATTATATGTGTTAATTTCATAATCTAATTCTAATAAATATTATTTAATATTTAATTTAAGTTGAAAGTTGTTAGTTGATGATTTTCTAAAGAAATCCTATTTATTTTATTATAAATTAGTAATTCTTTATATTTTTAGGTAACATTTCTATTTATAACTCTTTGGTACTTAAAATAATTATAATAAAATATGACATTATTTCACTCTTCAATTGGAAATCAATTTTTTCCAACAAAAATATTTCCTTAGAATGTTCTAAAAATTGGTTTTTGACATTTCAAAAATTATTGATTAAATACAGATTTATCACTTTTTTATTTTAACAAAATGTATTCATTGTAATATTATTATTATTCTTTGAACAAGGATCTTTTATAAACTTTTTATTCAAAGAATAATCGTTTTTTCCAATTTATAGAACGTATAGAAATACCCACTGACATACCAGTAATTTCTTTGAAAATAAATTTCAATGTTTACGAAGAAATTTTTATATAATATTTTCCCTTATATTCTAGAAATTATTAATTACATAGAAAAATAAAATAAAATATATTTTTAAAATGTTTTATTTTTTAATAAGTTACATTAAAAATAAAATGGATATCTTCCTCAATAATGTTTTTAAATATTTTTTCATTTTATTTATAATAATAATTTGAAATGGCCATTTTTCTACATTTACATCACTATGTATTTTTTTATTGACAGTATCCCCATTCTTATTCTGAATGGTTTATGATTATTTTGACTAAGGATGGTATTGACATTAACTTATTTGATTCATTTATGTAGAAAATAAATTTCCCTTAAAATTTTAAATCCTCTATGATCATTGGACATTAAATTTACCATATTTATATGTATTAATTAACATTGCTATATTAATCTCCTAAAATGTGTATTATTTTTACATATGATTTTTTCAATAAAAGATATTTTTTTCTAGAAAAATATTATTACATATGTAATCATTACCCAATATGGACATCTGATGGTAAGTCCTATTGTTTATTAATTAAATAATTTAATCAACATGTGAGGAATGTTTTGGAAATGGAAGAAATAGGTGGTCATGGTTATATATATATCCATGATGCATTTATACTCTCATGAGACAAATCAGTTTTATAGCCTTGGTAAACTGGGTTTTTACAATGTATTTTTAAACATTATTGAGAAAACTTCTTAATGATAAATGTATCGTGTTCTTTTGATACATGATGTCCAATAATTAAACATTACTTTCATTAAGAATCTATTTGTATTTATCCATGTTATTTTCTCTATGATATTATATCTAAATTTATTTATTTCTTAGTTTATTGATTAAATTTTATGTTCATCAGTTATTTACATTGACATATTGACTATGTATTAACCAATTATCATATTAATATTACCTATTAATTTTTATTTTTTCACTTTTTTATATTTAAAAATTTATTATTCTAATAAAAATATTTAAATTTATGTTTTCTCAATTATTTACCATTCTTTGTGTATTAAATAATTTTATTCAAAAAATCATCCATTTAACATAACACTTATTAAGCATCGGGATCACCTTTATTTATTTTCCCTTCACAAGAATCCTTGAAGTGTACTATGAATGATATGAAAAAATATTCTATAGGTAATAATGATATTATCAAAACCAAATATGTTTTAAATTTTTTTTACTAAAATGTGATCTAGGAATAAAAAATGTATCTAGATTACCAAGAATAATTAACAATTTATTACTTCATGATGATATTACATATATCTTGTGCACATGTATTAAATAAAGAAAAAACTTTTGGCTACTGGGGTCATGGTCTCTATATCTAGAATTAGAGGATTTTCAATAGAAAACTCAGGCACTAGATTGAAGAAAAAATATTTCATGGAACATTACTATATGATAAACATTAAGGTTTAGTATATAATAACATCAAACAAATTTGTTATTGTAGATATTTTATTTTCATCAATTTTCTATGTATTATTTTTAAATATTATACAGATTAATTTTGATACCGAGCTCTGAGACGGTGTTCAATTCTGAGGTTCAGTGTGCTCAGAATAATTTTTAGAATAATTTTAAAATATTAAATATCACACACACATTGTTTTCCTAAAACAGTGGAATAAATTCTAAATAGGAAATTAAATAAGAAATGTAAGCGCACTATTACATTTACAATAGTGACATCACCCTAGGCGAGACCTAAGATTGGCTAACGCAAGTCATCTTTGAAAATTATTTTTTTAGCATTTTAGATAACTAAAATATATTGATAATTTATCTTATTTTATCGTTTCTTCAACATATTAACACATTGATTCTTCTTATTTTATCTAAGAATTGAGGCAGGCTCATAATCCTAGATATTCCCTAGAAGTTCTAGAGAGGACCCTCGATATTTCCCATTGTGGGAGATGATAAAATAGAAGATCTAAGATCCACAGGCATCGTTGTTGACAGATATCACCAACGACAACTGGTCTTCAATAGAGAACTATCCAATTTCAATGTAGGTCATGTTCTTTTTAAATTCTTTTCCCCATTTCTAGATTCAATGATGTACACAGACTAACCAACGAACATATTGATATGTGGTTTGATTGTTCATAGGGGATAAGTTTTAATTATGGGATTTATGGGGTTTATTATTATATTTATTTCATTTTTTTATCATTCTTAGATGAATTGATCAACGCCAGATTGAGCAATGATCAATGTTCATTCCTCTGGTTTGTCCCATGTGAAATTTTCACCCTAGTTTTCTATGTGTTTTCTTCATTATCTTTGGGGTTATAAAAGAATGATCATTTCACCTTCGTTTCATGATACATCAATCTGAAATTGAAGAACCAACACTGGGATGACCTTGTGAAGGTGAGAAAGAGATGATAACGGATGAATGGAAGAAATCTGGGAGATATATTCATATGGAAGTTTTCATGGGATGGATTTAAAAACTCTATTCGGGCCTATTATATAACATAAACACCTCGATTTAGTGTTAGGGTGATTGGAGGACCCATGATCTTGAGTTTTACGGTAAACAAATCACTGGAGAGGAACTCAAAAAATTAGCTGGTGTGAGGAGGATTAACATGAGATTCTTGAAAATATTGACTAACAGGGCATGTAACCATGGGTTACATGGTGTGTGGTCCCCACTAAGTGGGGACTAGGGTTTTAGAATATTGTTAAATTTCACATGATGTGTGACCCAATCACATGTCATATAGAAACATTCTAGAGACTCGGTGTGTATCTTAAGAGATACACAGACATGGGGAGGTGTACATGGGTTACCTACAAAGCATTTACACCCACAAATGACTTGGCCTAGACCAAGTACAAGGACTTCCCCAAATTTAGTTACATGGGTTGAGGTACACTGGTTGAAACCATGTACTGAAACACGACCAGAGTACATCAGTGGACCCTAGATGGAAGGACATAGTTGGAGCCTTCTTCTACAAGTCGTGCACCCATCTTCTACATGACATCGTTTTGAATGACACATGCCATTGTACATGGCCAGTACTCAGGATCAAGTAACATGACGTGTGAACCTAATACACACTATGGACCCACTATTAACTTTACATGATTACATTTTCCTTGATATCTTTGACATGTTTCATTGTGGTTCATACACTTTATCATTTCCTTGAAGGTTGGTAAATATCATTTTGTACTCGTGGGGGTATTATCCCTTTAGCTGGACATCCTATATAGAGTTGTATTAATCCCCAGAGGGGCTAAGAGTAGGATCCCCTATTCAGTATTCATATACTATGTAGAGTCTATGGTATTGATGTGAACAACATCATTGGGTGTTGGTCCTCTACATAGAATGTTAATCCAGATGGAGTTGTTTATATCTACACAAGGACCTAACATTGATCCTCATCTATGATATCCTACACTCTTCAGATCTATTAGAATATATATCTCCCTTTCATGATTGTTCCCAATGATTAGTACTTCTTAGATGAACATCATCAGTGATATTAGACTCAAGAATGTGTTCTCTTGTATAAGTTCTTCGTGTAATCTCGAGCTAAATCCCCAATGTTGGTATGAAGAAGTTGTGACTTGACACTAAACTGCATATCCCAGATTGAATATATTTAGATATCATGATTATATATGTTATATAAATATATTGTGTAGATATAACTGTATCATTCTTTTGTGTATTTATTTGTAGTTTTGAGGTGTCATACTGAGTATTATTATACTCACACCTACATGAGATTTTCACAAATGTGTCATGTCTTGTATATAGGAGAAAATTATTGATAGAGTGTTATGTAGACCAGGAACGGATGATGAATTATGAGAGAAGGCAATGAAGGTGTTCCTATGGCTATAGACATTTTCCCCAATACCTTTTCTTGTTTATTGGACTTGTGTTTACACCATTGTTTTGGTGGTCATGTATTTTTCCTAGTTTCCCTTTACATTGCATTCCTGTTGTGCTCTGTTGGTTGGGATATGGAGGTATGTGTTCATTATTTCCTTAGTGGATTTTACATTTCAAAACGTTGTTGGATTTTATATGTGTGTGTGCATACAGGAACATAGTAAATGCCTCTCATGTTATTGATATTCCTACTCAGTGCTAGTCATCATCCCATGTCCAATTAGAGGCAGGCTTGGTGAGTCATGAAATGGGCCCCACTGGGATGGGTCGTTACAGTGTGGTATCACCGGACTATTGTTATAATTTAGGACCTAGAGTTTATGAGATAGGTTTGGGGAATCATGATTAAGTGTTTTATGTTTAGATTTAAGGCCAGGGACTATAGTGATGGTCTCAGAGACTGAGATATCCATACACCAGGACGTTGATAACCTTTTTTTACATGGTATATGAGAACACCAGTTGCATGTAAAATATTAGTACATACATCATATAAGAATGGATCGTGGTTTCCATGTCCTTATTGAGTCATCTATCCAGATATACTCATTAACAGTGGTATATATTGTATTCTTAAAGTATTTCCCCAATATTCACATAATTTTGGATTCAATAGATCGATCATGAGGATGACCCCCTCCGTGACGGGACACTGATACGGGGACCAATTCCCCAAATGTGACCTCCAGGGGGTGCACCTACAATACCCCCAACTATGGATCAGTGCGTGGTACCCATATTACCAGAAGACAAGGATAATAATCTTTTCACACTATAAGAGTTTTAGATATATATAACCATCATGTTATGAGGAGATCTCGATCCTCAAGCGGCTGGGGACTAGATAGAAGTTGTGAACATATTTTTCTGCCTAATCCAGACAAATAGATCATATGGTTGTCATGGTGGCAAGGCTTCTACACGACTCTACAGGGAGCTGGGGGATTCTGGATATCTAGCCTCACGATGAGGATACTCTCTTATAGAAAGATTTCAAGCACCTATTTAGAGGGGAGTTCTCACTATTTACACTAAGATAAGTGCATATATATGAGCTTCTTCAGCTCTAGAAGGGCTTCATTATAATAGATGATTATTCATCAAGGTGCACCAACCATTCCATGTACTCAATTGCTATTGTTAGTTATTATTATATAAGTGATCAGACCTTCGAGTGTGGTTTTTATAGAGATATCTATTCCAAATTCGTCCCTCTATGCATTTGGATTTATACTGGGGTGCTTGAGAAAGATTTTGTGGTTGGAATATTCTTGGTTGAGCAAATACAACCAACAATAGTATGTTGTGGATGAGTACGAACATAGACCTCACCCGAAGGGAGCTAAAGACAGTCTCAGGGACTAAAACATTGGAGATTATTTAAGACCATGTCCTAGGAAAGAGGACCTATAGTTCTGGGATCAAAGGGGTCCAGTCATCCTATGCAGAGGTGATGATATTCATGTGATAGTATGGTACATATCACTCAATATTTTCCACCCTGTCATGCTGCTAATAGGGAGATAATGGATTGAACAATGTGTCCAAGACAATGATCAGATCATAAATATATGTGGGTTGGAGGATGTGTATGAGGATATATTTGAGTAGTAGTAGGTGTTCAACATATATACATATTACCACCACCACCCCTAGGTTGTCCACACTAGGATCACGGAGCTGAAGGATAGGGGCGGGGACAAATGCATGCTGTCAAGGCATAAGACCGGGGGGATCGAGGAATGATTTGAGGTATGATCTGTCTATTTAATACTTTGGTTTTAGTACTTATAGACATAGTTCCTATTCATTACATTATCTTGAAATATCTTGTTATAGACATAAAGATTCTAGTTGAATCGTTTACTTGACCCTAAAGTTTTGAGACACCTACAAGAGAATACTCAGTGATCACACATTTTTGCTAACTGTGTTACGTAAACCTTAGAGGTGAGAGTTCTAATTATATCCTCTTGGTAGAAGTGTTGAGTGTTAAATAATGGTTACAAGCATTCCATTCCAAATTTGAATATTTTAGGTCAAGGGTGCGTTGTGTCTACATCTATAGATTGAGGTTTTCCGTTGTTAGTGAATAAGAAACCTAGGAAGCATGGGATAGAATCATGTATAGGAGGGGGAAGATAGTAAATCATCAGTTGGATAACCTAACCCATGGTGTAGAAGATTCTATGAGATTCTAGTTCTCAATAGTTGTAGAGGAGTATCAGGACGTCATTCCTGATGGCATTCCATGATTACCTCCCCATCGGGAGATAGAAATCTATCTTGATTTACACCTAGGTATAGTTTCTATATCAACACTAGCATTTTAGATGGAACCCATAGAGCATCACAAGATTATGGTGAAATTAATGTAATTTTAGAGGGAGAGATTCGTGGGACTCAATGTTCCACCATGGGCAACCCAATTATTATTTCGAAAAAAGGAAGACATGATTTTTATGTAGTGTGTGGAATACTACCGTATGAACTAGGATACTGTGAATAAAAAGTAACCACTGTCAAGAATTTACGAAAAAATTGAGCATTTGATAGGATCCTTATGGTACTTGATGGTTGGAATTAGATCAAGATATCACTAAGTTTCAATACTGGAAGAGGATATAGTGAAGACAAAATTCAAATATCTTTTTTTTCTATATAAGTACATGTTAATTCCCTTTGGCATGAACAATGACCCAATAGTGGTAATGAGATTCATGAATGAGATATTATAGCCTTAAATAGTCTAGTTCATCGTAGTCTTTATCGGGGATATCATTTTTTACTCATCATCCAAGGATTATCATGCGAGTCACAAAATGATGATTTTGGACGTACTCTGAGAAATCAAAATTTATGGGAAACTCTAAAATTTCCAAGTCTGGATTTAGGTGGTCTACATTCTAGGACATGTGTTTTCAGCATATGGATTGGTTGTGGACCTGGACAAGGTTGATGCAGTGTTACCATGGGACCAATATATTAATATGATGGTGGTGCGTAGATTTCATCGGCCAGCATACTAATATCAGAGATTTAATACTGATTTCTCCCGGATATTAAAACCTATGATAGTTTTGAATCACAATGGGAAGAATTTTGTGTGGATAAAGAAGTTTCAGTGGTCTTTTTAGCAATTTAGGTAGATTTTAATGAGCACTCTGATCCTAAGATTTCTAGAAGAGGGTGTCGAGTACATTGTGTTCTGTAATTCATCAAGTACTGGGCATGGTTTTGTCCTGATGCATGGCCACATTGTGATTTCCTATGGTTTTCTCCAGTTGAGACAACATGATAAGAACTATGTGACCAGTGATCTTGAGTTATTTGTGGTATTATTTTCATTAAAGATGTGGCGTAAATACCAAGTGGGAGAACAGTTTAATTTCTACTCTGTGAATAAGTGTCTCAATTCTATTTTCTTATAGAAGGATCTTAACATGAGAAATTTGTGAGGGATATAATTACTCTATGTTTATAACATTATGATTATCTATAAAACTAGGAAAGTAAACATTGTTCCACATGATCTAAGTTGAATATTTATTATGTAGATGTTAAATGAGGTGCCAAATCAATTTCCCTCATTACAGTTTCCCATAGTAGAAGGAGATAGAGAAACATACCTCCATTCTATGGTTGTTACCCCTCCACTCTTATAGTTAGACTAGGGGGCACAACATTGCAATACTGACTATGAGAATCCACATGATTAGATATCTATAGGGCATGCTCTTGATGAATATTCGAAAGGTGGGGATCACATCATTGTTTTTATAAGACATACGGTAATACAAGAGATGTTGTAGGAGGAGGTTTTGAGGGATTTTCATACATCCCATTTAGATGTACATCTTGGTGTGGTGAAAATTGACGAAGACCTCCAATATCTATTTTGGTGGCCAATAATTATGAAAATGTGGTAGAGTTTGTTTCTTTGTTCCTTACATGTCAGCAAGTGAAGGATGAGCATCTAGTTCTAGTGATTTTAGCTAAACCCCTTGTTGTTCTAGAATAAAAGTGCGATTGAAAATATATGGACATAATGGTGGGTTTACCATTAAATTTAAGAGACATGATTCCATATAGGTGGTTGTTGAATGACTCCAAAAGTCGATCCCCTTTCTATCTATCTGATAGCAGAGTTTAGTAGAGATCATGGGATTCCTCTATATTCAGGTGATGGATCAACACCATGGAGTTCTATTGACAATTGTTTCAGATTGTAATTATTTTTTTACATACCTAATATAGAAGTGATTTTAGGAGTCATTTGTAACCCAGATATGCTTGAGCATATCATTTAACCCATAGAAAAATGGCCAAACATAGTAGACCCTTCAGGTTCTAGGAGGGATTCTGCGAGTTTCCATGTTGTACATCAGTTGTAGTTGGGAGGATCACCTACCACAGCTGGAGTTCTCAGACAAATAATTCTGCCATTACACCATCGGTATGGAACCATTCAAGTATTTTTATGGGTGACCATGAAGGCACCGCTTTGCTGGACTTACCCAAGAGAGTCAGCCCATATGGGACCCGAGATGGCGTGAGATACTATTGAGAAGGTGGAGATCATCCAGGAGTGGATGAAGACTACACAGAGAAGTTGTAAGTCATATGATGATAGGTGGCAGAGCCCTTTGGAGTTCGAGGAAGGATCCACGTGTTCCTACGAGATTCTCCTTGATGAGGATAATAGAGATTTGGAAAGGGCAGCATGTTATCTCCATGGTTTATCAATCGTTTTCATATACTATGTAGAATTGGTTGGTTAGTGTAACACTTATATATACCTCAACTATTATATTGGGTACATTATTTCTTCCATGTGTCTCAACATAGGAGGTATGTGCATAACCCATCACACATCATCGACTAGGGCGAGCAGGACATTGAGGATGGGGAAAGTTTTTCTGAGTATCCAATGGATATTGAGGGTCAGTAGGATATAATACTTCATAAGTGAGATATTATTTTAGTTCCACTCCATTGGAATCACAAGAATCTCTAAGAGATAACTTGGGAGTGCGAGAATTAGATTTGTACTTAGTACCCTCATCTTTTTTAGTATCACATGTTTTTGTTATTCAGGGATATAATTCCCCATGTTGGGGAGAATGTAATGTCCTGTATTTTTTGTTTCGTGGTTTTCAATATTATATGGATTGTTTTCAAGACCATCAGATGAGACAATGTGTAATCCTGGGGCATTTTGTGTCTAGAAAAAATCTTATAATAATATTAAAATATTACATAGCACACCCACACTATCGTACTGAAAAAATTCATTAACATATAAATGGGTTTCAGGATAAAAAATCATAGGGCATCATTGTGTTCAGAGAGGACACTGCACAATAATCGAGGCCTAACAATGGCTGATATGGTTTGACTGTAAAATGATGTTTTATGTTTTTTTAACGAATAAAATAAATTGGGAATTTAATTTTTTTTACTATTTCATTGAGTCAGTGATGCAATGACACTTCTTATTTTAAGTAATTTGTTAGATAGGGGTCTAAGGTAAGGCTCATAGCCTTAGAAAATCCCATAATTCTATGTATAGAAACCATGTAGGTATCTCTCATTTGGTGATGAAAGAATTGCAGTTCGAAGATTGATGAGTTCCATTCATTATGGATCCCACCAACAAAAATTGTTCATCAACAACAAATATTCTAGTTCCTCGGTCGGGAGTGTTTTTTGGATATTCTTATACATGTTCAAAGACTCAACGATGAATCCAAACCAACCAATGAATAGGTTCACCATCGGTTTTATCATTATTTTGGAATGGGTTGTAATTGAGATATTAACATGTTTGATTATTATATTAAATTGATTTTTGATCAATGATATGAGAACAAATCAAGACTGGAATGAAAAATGGTCGAGGTTCGTTACCCTGGTTTGTTCTATGAAAAATTCTCTCCCTTTTTTCTATGATTGTTCTTCATTCTTCATGTTGTTTTGAACGAATGCTAGTTACACCTTTATTTCATGATGCAATGATCTGAAATTCAATATCCAACAATAGGATGACCTTTAAGAGGTTTGATAGAATCAAATATGGTCGAATAAATGAGATTTGAGATATATCATTCTTCGGGAGGTTTTCATTATATGGATTTCATGTTGTTTTCTACAATGATCGATGGCCCGAAAAACCTCGTTTCAGTGTTAGGGTGATGGTATGACCCTCAATCTTGAGTTTCGAGGTGAATGGATCACTATAGAAGAGCCCAAAAAGACCGGTTGATGTGTGGCGCAAGAATGCGAGATTCTAGAAAATCCTGATCACAACAGCATGTTACTTGGGGTTACACAGCTTGTGCCCCCACTAAAAACCCTCTAGGGTTTTAGAAGATAGTTAAATGCCATACGACATATGGACCTATCCCAAGGTTTGTAGGCCATTCCCAGAGACTTGGTGTGATTATCAGGTAATACATGGACATGGGGTGGAGTACACGGGTTGCCTACATGGCATGTACTCGTCCACACAACTTTTCTTGGACCATGTACATGAGTTACCCCATGTACTGGTACACGGGAAGAGATACATTGGATAACACTGTGTACTGCCACATGGATGAAGTACAGAAGAGGACATTATATGGATGGAAAATATGTGTGACTTATTTAACATGTTGTGTAACCTTCTTCAACATCGAATAGTTTGGAATGACACAGGTCAAAGTACACTGGTAGTACCGAGGGTCTAGGAACAAAGAGCGTGACCCTACTACACACTGTGTATCCCTTTCAACCTGTATTTGTTCTCTTGTCCTCTATATCATGGAAAATATTTTTTAGGGTTCGTTCCCTTGATCGTTTTCCTGATGTTTGGTGCATATCATTTCCTATGCATAAGAGTATGATCCCTTTAGTAGGAATTGAAAGATAGAGTGGTTATAATCCCTCGAGTGGCTCACGGTAAGATCCTTTATTCATTCTTTGTGACCTAGGTAGAGTTTTCTATATTGACATGACCAACTTCACTAGGTATCGATCCTATACCTATAATGTTTATCCAGATGGTGCTTTTGGTATCACCCCATATAATTGGTTATGATCCTCATATGTTCTATCATATTCTCTTCCAAACTATCAACATAACTAAATCCCTCATGACAGATCCCAAGGAATAATACTTCTTGGAAAGATATCATCAGTGCCATCAGACTCAGAAATGTGTTCTCCAAAATGATTTCTTTGTGGAATCTTTGAGTGGAATATATATTGTCAGTATGTTGTAGTTGTGACTTACCTTTAGATTATATGTCTTTGATTGAGTATAATTGGTTATCATTATTTTATGTACTATAGTCATATACTGTGTAGAGATTACTGTATCTTTTATTTGTGTATTTCTTTTTTTAGGGTTGCCCACTGAGTTTTCTTATACTCACCCTTTCATGGGATTTTCCCCCTTGATTCATGTCTTGTGTAGATTAGTGACCTTTTGAAAAGTCTTATGTATAACATAACAGATGAGGATTTTTGAGATTAGAAAGTAGAGGTGTTCATATGGTTATATATAGTTGTCCTATTACATTTTCATACATGTTGGACTTGTGTGTATAGACTTCTTTTGGGTAGATTTTACATGGCTCAGTTTCACTTTACTTTAATTTCTTACCACACATTTTTGGTTGGGATATAATTGTATGGATGCATTTTTTTCCTTAGCATTTTTTTACATTTCAAAATTATTTTGATTGACGTTGTTTGTGTGTGTATAAGTACAAAAAAATCCTCCCATGTTACTGATATGCCTAGTCAGTTATAGTCACCATCCCCTGGCATATTGGAGGCAGGCTTTGAATGTCATGGCGCAGGCCCCACTGGGACTGGTCATGTAATATATTATGTTGTTTTTCTTATGAGTATGTCATTTTCTAGATACGAAAAGTTCATCTGGGTATGGAATAGATGTACCAAGGGGGTAAAATCTCTGAAAATGGAATATTGGTCTAAACCAATTCATCACCTGGTTCGTGACAACTAGCCTTACTGACCACCTATTTTGATACTCAATGAGGATACACTTAGGGTAATTCACATTTTATAAATAAAATACAATGATTAATTTTAATATATGATGACAATGAATGAACTAGGATAAACGTATGGATTTATAGATTAAAATAAAAGGGATTTCATGATTTAAACATTTTATAAATGATTATATGGTTTTCCCATTATGATTATTACTTGTAAAATTATTCATTTTGGTTTTATCCAATGGATTTAACCTAAATGAATCATGTTATCATTTTATATTAATGAAAACATAGAGAGTATTTGAAACAAAATGATATTATGGCTAGAGTGAATGATATTTTTATTAATCTTAATTAGTTTTCCTAAAATATGATTAAAGATATATACCATAAACAACACCCAGAGTCACAAAATAAGAGAAGGCTGGATTACTCTATGTGCTTGATTGATTGATACCACATATAAAATAAGGCTCGATTTCTATAATGTAGGTAATTTGTAAAGATACAATAAGATAAGTGTCTTAAGGGAATGATAAAATTATTTATATATTGAAAATAAGTGCCTAATGATATTAATTTCCAAGGAGAAATGAAGTGTATGATGGAAAGAAAAAAATCTCATACAAATGATCTATTAATAGTTCATCTTCTTAAATGTGCGGCGGACATGATATTATATTAATAAATACCCTATTAGAATGTCCAGTACCTATACTAGGAAGGAACAACCTATAAATCAAATGGATAGAGTATTTCTATTTTTTGATTCAAAAATAAAAAAAATTAGAAGTATTTTTCCAATTGTATTTTAGTTACAAGAATCATGAAAATTATATGGATTCTATTAAATTTATAAGAATATGTTTATTCATTAACAAAATAATTATAAATACCATTAGTGGTTATTCGATGAATTTTCGTCAAAAGATGAATTTATAAAAGAACCTTTTAGGTTTATATTATGGGAGTATACCAAGAGTAAGGAAAATTTGGAGAAATTTATGGAGAGTATATGTTTTTTAGTAAATATTATTTTTTTAATAATGCCTTTTGATTTAATTGACATATTTATTAGTGTATTAATATTATTTTGTGTTAATAATGTCACCACACCCTCCTCACAAGGTTTACCCCTAAGAGGGTGGAAATGGTAGAAGAGAGACAATAACACTAGATCCCCACCAACAGTGGGCCTAGAGTTGGAAACTAACACTGAGGGTATATTAAACACAATGATGGGAGCCATTACCCTCAAAGTGAACACATGAAAAAGTCATAGATAATATAGAAACCAAAAAACAATTTTTTCACACTCCAATATAAGCTAAAATAGTAAGTACAGATAAGTAATTTCATGAAAGAACTACTACAACAGAAAGGAGAACTACATGTACCAAAAGAAAAATAGAGACATATGTGACAAAGAATCCCAAACAACTCCTCTAAAAAAAGGCCAGGAGAAACTAGCATAATCTCCAAACTACATCAACTGACATGAAAAATAGTTTATATATACATAGGTTTAGTATAATTGTATAATTATATGGACCCTCCCTCAATCCTCTCATGAAAATGTTAATGAATGCATGATAAAGCACAATGAACAACAACTTAAACTAACTAATATCCTAAATAGGTATATATTGTTACCAGCCTCACCATGGCGACCCTCACCAAGTATCACATTCAAGATAATGTAACCTAATAATAAATATATACAGTAACCCCCTAATATTTCCCCACATGTTTTACCCTTAACCCCAATGATACACATCCTAAGCATCTCTCTCTAAAAATGTTTTCCCATAGACAACATGGTGAATACCATTTACATGCACCTCATGCCACACACCACCATATACACATAACCAAAAGTTAATAGGTAGAGTTTGAGATCTACTGCATCCCTCATAATGTGTATTATACAACATCTATTATTACCCAAGCCATCCTAACCCATACAATAAGAATGGATCTAAATCCATCATAGCATGTACATTTTATACCTATATTAGTCCTTGGGAAAAATATATCTAGACTACATGTGTGTGAAATAAAAAAATCCTTTATTATTATCTACACACATATATGGGGAAAACTAACCACCTCTCAAACCATCACAATTAACTACCAGGAGGAGAGAGCAGGTCCAAAGGGTGTAGTAAACCATCCATCCTCTCATTGAGATGTTGGGGAAAACACCCCTAGGGTTCGGAATCATTGGGGTGACATTTTCTCTATCTAACAGGGTAGAGTAGCATTTAGTAACCCTAAAATTACAAGATATACTATATCTCACAACCAAACTATAGTAATAACCTAGTCTGAGATACAATTATAGATTATGTCTCTCAGAATTATGGTTCCCCCTACTAAGACCAGATATAATATAATCACACAACCATTTAAAGAGCTATGTGAAATTATTTTATTCCTTTTTATTAGATTTAATTTACGTTATTTAATTCATTAACCACTAATTAACCATTAATATTTTCAACATTACATTTAAAAAAAGTTCTATAGCCTCCATGAAAAAAGAAAACCCAGTCCAAAGCTTCTCAGATATATAACCTTAGCATTGCATCCCAACAATATCTACCCCTATAGGTTATACATTTATTCACTAATTCAAATCATTAGATTCCATATTTATAGGTACATTAAAAAATCTTATGCTATGAATCATGGTCTAAAACTGAGAACATCCATCTACCTATAACAATGGGAAATGAAATGAAAATAATGTAACATCTTGGTCTTCATCCAAAATAAAAATTAGAACAAGAATCCACCTTTCCTTTCAATGTGTATGATCATCTTTGACACATAAAATCATCAAATATTCCCTCTAAAACACCCACATTCATATATAGATGAATATCACAACTCTAGAAGTCAACTTCTTCTAGAAGAACAATGCCTCCACGCCCCACATACCTCAATTGCCCTCCAGGATCAGCTATCTGAGGCTCACAACATAAGCACCATGGAAAAAACATAGAAACTGGGATCTCAGCCCTAATTAAAATAATCCAACCTTCAAACACAATGATCTATCATGGTTGCAAATAAAATGGAAAAATCCTTTAAAATCTAATGGGGAACACATTTCGTATAATGGAATTCTATTTTATCACACAACTTGTTCTTATTCCATCTTGAATTGGATAATTTATTATTCACCAGTTCTAACGTTGAGAAACCTAAAGAGAATGCTATAAAATCTATCAAAAATAAATTAAACAACTAATTTAACATTCCTTTAATTTTTTAAACAAAATTCATTAACATAATATAACTTCATTAACCAATTCAATTAAACATTTGTACTGCATCAATTTGATAAAAATAAAATTACAACAACAACCACTATATTAATTATATATGCCTCTTTAATGTTTTATCAAATTAATTAATATTTAATTCAAAAAATTAATTTATTTACCAGTTACACATTCCAAATCCTTCATAACAACCACAATGTTGATATCACACAGTTTATAAAATCATAAGGCAACCTATTATCCTGCTACAAAAAACATCACAAAGAAATCAATACCAATTATTTAATACTGTTCAATTAATTACCAGGTCAATTTCATTGAGATAGAAGGAGATAAATCATGAAAACTATATTATTTTATATAATTAAATAGTGAATAAAAGTATACCATACAACAACATGGTCTCAATATACTTCACATGATAATGGACCAATGCTAAAGATCATGATCACCTCTCCCACAAGAACAACATCCACCCAAGGATTGTGTGACAAAAAACACCGACAAAAAACTAACATAACTAAAATAGAAACATGGAGATCTAGTACCCTCACATGGAAAAGATGAATGAGAGGAAAGTTATTGAAGAAAAAATAAGAACGGAGGTACAACAAACCTTATAATGAAGAAAAATAAAATAAAGAAAGTGATTTATCATTGATGAAGTAATTCTTAACACCTTGAAGAGGGGGATATCAGGTCCCTTTGAATGATAGAGAAAGCCACATAATTCATAGGGTTATGAATGACTAGAATATCTAAAAACAGAACTGCTTTGGTGAATTAAATGAAATTTAAACCCATTTCATGTCATATAATCCTTTGGATTTGGTTTCCTCTAAAAACTGTCTCACCTCTTGATTTTGTTTGTTTTTTTTCAAACCTCTATCTATTACACATTCTGAAATTGGTTTTCATATCTTGTAAATGTTTTATGTGGCGTGAAATCCTCATGATTCTATCTTTTACTAACAGAACACCTATAGATTTCCTTCGAGCCTCCTCTATGTATGATTGTCTTTGGAATCACACAAAGGGTAGATCCATGTAGATCTAGGATTTAAAAATATTATCATCAATGAATTTATAATATTAAAAAATTATAATATTATAAATTTTGGGTAAAATATATAAATTTTATTGGTATCCTTAGAAAAAGTTTATTTAATGAACAATATTATTTCTAGGATATCCACATATCTTTTTGAATTTTATAGGAATTATTTTAACATGGTTTCGAAAAAGGAGAACTCACATTATGGGTGGATAGTCATCACATCTAGTAAGTTCATGGGCCTTAAACCAACAACAAAAATATGGTAAGGGATTATCACCTACCACTGACCTATATGTAGTCCTTTTAAAAATGTAATTGTTTGTGGTTATATTTTCTGATGATTTAACATTAATGGTGAACCATTGGTGTTAATTTTGTGGTTTATATATTAATGTATTATATTTAATAACTCATGTTAACCATTTTGGTTTTGGAAAGTAGTTAGTGATAGATAGAATGACTTGTCATGATTTTAAGGATCATAATATCTGTTAAAAATGAATTTTAGTGTGTTATGAATAAAAAATTAATATTTGATATGAATTTTATGCATTAAGAGATGAAATATAAATTTACAGAAAAACATCTACAATATGAAATTTTTTTTTACAATAATAATAAAAAGAATTTGTATATTTCCTTTTATCCTTAAGTTGTAAGAGAATTCCTCAACTATATGAAAAATGATATTAAAATAAAATTATTTTATAATATTATAATTTATATTGATATTCTTGACCTTTTTTCAACTATTTAATTTATGGTTATAATGTTCTTTAGTCTTCCACTGATCATTCACTATTCGTAGATCAATGAACATTGTTATTCTCTATAATTATTTTCACTCTTCATTAATTTCAAAACCTTTTATCGCAGTTGTTTTAAACCTACATTGAATCTTATTTATTTGGTATTCAATACGACTATTATTCATACCATTATCTCTTATTACAAAAATCTATAATTGAACTATTTAAGAAGTGGGATTTTTGAAAATGGTATTTCCAAATGTCAAACCCTAAAATAATGAGATCGGGTTTAAACTGTGAGAAGAAACATTATTTATGGTGGTGAAAATGTAACACCACAAATTCTATAATGAAAAAAATTTATTTGATAGTTTATGGGACATAAAAACTTATATTAAATAAACCAAAAAATATTTTTCATTAAATTTAATATCTTCGATATATTGTTAAGTATGCATCTCTCAGTCTAAATATTCTATAATATAGTATACCATTATAACCTTACTATTAATTTTTTTGGTATGACTATTAATAAGTAATATATGAACATAATGTTTATTTATTTTTTATCTGTAAAATAAGAATAATTAAAATGGAAGAAGATTTTTTAAAAACATTATTGTTTTAAAGGTTAGATTAGTCTCATTTTCAAAACATTATTTAAAATTCATTCTTTTCACATATTTTTAAAAAACATTGAAATAAATAAACATCAAATTTTAAATAATAATATAAAAATTTTCTTTGGGTGAATTTCTGTGTTTTTTATATAATGTTACTTTATTTGTGGAATAGTGAAAAATAGTGAATTTTAATTGAAAACCAAAATTTTATTTTAATAATTTATAATGTTGATTTAAATTATGAATTGGTTTTAAAGTTAGATCAGTTCAATTGTATATCAATTAATCCATTTTATTCATTGAAATTATTTTCCTACCTAATATTTATATATAACCATTATAAACATTTGAATATATTTTCATTGAAACCCCTTCATTCTCTATGTGTCTGTCGGGCTAATTTTAAAATACATATTGCAAAATCTGTAAATTTAATTTGAAAAAATGTTTTAAATATTTGAAATAAAAATCATTTATAAATTATTATTTTGAAAATTAATTTTTAAACAAAATTAATTTTGGAAAAGGTAAAAATTAGTTACAACATTTAAGGTTAAAATGGATTTAATTGGGGTTAAACTAGAAAAATATAGGTAAAAATACCTACCAACATTTCCAACACCCATTAGATGGATCTATTTAGACCATATATCTTATATATTCGATAATAATATTTTATCTAGGCTCATGGAATGATAAAAATTTGGGTTTTATTGATTCATTTGAAAAAAGTACAAATGAAACACTCACAACAAATATAAAAAGTCCCCATCTCCAATATCTTCTTCACACCATAAATCCAATTTGTTTCATCCAATAACTTCCAAAAAAACTTTAAAACTTCTATAACATCATCTTAGATGCCTTATAATGGGGATAATTCCATTAATGAAATGAATTTTTCCAAACCATAGATGTTTACCATTAGAAGATGTATCATACTTCAACGAACATCATTATTTTTTTATTCCTCCACCTCCTTCAATTATTATTAAACAGTGATTATATAATAACCTCAATATATTAAATATTTCTAGATGTGTGGATAATAAATTATTGAAATTAATAATTCTCCACTTCCATCAATTGGGGTATGAAATCAATATTTTTGTGTACGGTGGACTACCAACTTACGAACCGATGTCATTTGTTTTTTCATTAAAACCACTCACAATTTGGCATGATGATTAATAAAACGTGTATATATTAAATTTATAACATAAATATACATATACTTTCATTATAACACATATACATTTTACCTTTACATTCTATAGGGCATATAATAGCATCACTCATGTCTACGACGAACTAACGACTCACAAAGTGTGGTGATACGTCTTTTACTAACTATTTACATGCAAGGTTATATGTATGATGTTAATGATTATATGTGTTTTAATTAACAATTTTCAAAACATTGTACCCCTCCTAGTCCAGAATTGTGAGAAGGGAGAAAATGTCCCTTATATCTCACCTTCAGTAGGACATGGGTTGGGGACTAGCACCGACAGTATATTAAACACAAAAATTGGTGGCATTACCCTATAAGAGAACACATGTGAAAGGGATATATAAGATATAAATTAACCAAATCCAACTCAAACTACAATATAATGGAATCCCATGTACATTTATGCAATTAATGAAAAAATCTAACATAACTTAAAGTGGAAACTATAAGTACCAAAATAGTGTAAAATATTAGTAACCACGAAGCCTGAACAGCTTTGGTAAACCCCAAACTATTCGTAACCAGCTTCATATCAAACCTAGTGAAAGTGACCAAAAAAATATTATATATAATAAAGGGTGAGTATAATAGTATACTCAGTAGGAACCTCCCATGAGCCTCTTGTGAAATCTTAAAGGAAGTATACTAAAGCACATTGAATCAACATGTAAAACTAACCAACCACCTAAAAAGGTATACTAACTTCCAAACCTCACTATTACTACTCTAAAAAAGTATCAAATAAAAGATTATATAATATATTAATGCATATCAAGGTTACCCTGCTACCACACCTCCATTAATTTTCCAATTTTCCCAAGCATCACATGTCCTAAGCCATCACCCTTCAAAAGAGCTAGCCTGAAGACACCTAGGTGAGGAATACCACCTACACCACATGAAACATAAGGCTTTAACGTGGACACCTAGGTGAATAACCATGACATCCACACAAACAGGAGTAACCACATGGTTTCTAAGATCCACCATATCCCACAAAACATCTATCATACATCAGGTATTAATCCTCAAGCCACTACAAACCATTCACTAAGTCAGGCTCCTCAAAACATCACAACATATACAAATTATACCTATTGTAGTCCTTATAAAACTCTATCTAGAATATTTGTGTGTGAAATTAAAACAATCCATTATAGTCATGGACACATTTATAAGGGGAAATCTTGCCATCATGCATACTATCACAAGTAACTACCAAGAGAATATTGTGGGGAAAAAGGGGAAAGTTATCCATTCATCCTCCCATCTAAATGTTGGTGAAAACACCCCATGGCTCAGAATCTGAGGGGTTCCAGTTTCCCTATACGATATGGTGGACTACAATATAAAAACACAAAATTTACATGATATAATATAGCTCATAACCAAACTATGGGCATAACCTAGTCTTAGAATAAACTACAACTAATGTCTCTCAGACTCCTATCTACCACTCATAAGAAAAGATATCCTATAGGTATATGAACATTTAAATAGATTAACTAAATCATCTTGTACCATTTAATCAATTTCACATTACATTAACTTATTATTTAACCATTAATTAACCACTAACATTTCAACACAACATTAAATTATAATTCCAACAATGTTCCTTGCCCTCTAAGCATAACCAGAATGAGTCCATGAATCCTCAAAAGTAACCACAACATTGTATCCCAACAAGATCTAAACCTATGGGTTAAACATTATTTATTCAATAATTTTTTAACATCATTAAAACATTTCCATAATTCCAGGTATTCTAAGAAATAATTCTATGCTTCCAAACACAAGGGTCTCAACACTATGCGTATACAAACTACCTGTCGAGTCTTGACCACCCATAGTAGGTGTGTAGACCTATCCATCCTTGATAAGATAAAAACATAAAGAACATGGCATACCCTATGCATCTTCACCTATTTTGAATGAAGGTTAAGAAGTAATATCTTCCTCAAGAAGTGGGGAAAGTATTATAGATAAAAAAACAAGCATCCAATAAGAAAAACATCGAGTAAGACCAACGTCAACCATTTTAATCATCTTTAGTGTCCTCCTTGACACCCATATGCATAATCTATTGTATCTATCATCTCTAGGCATCAAATACTACCACAACCACTATGCCTCCCTAACCCACATACCACAATAGGCTTCTAGGCTCGCATAAGATCACATATAGTAGTAAAAAACATGAAATTGGGCTATTGGCCCCAATCATGGCATTCATCCTTGACCCATAACGAGCACTCATGGCTCCAAAGAATGAGGCTCTTGGCCTTTACATGTAAGAGGGAAACTTATAACCCATCTAGGAATTATCCATTATCAAAAAAAATTCCTTCATCCACCATGAATTAACATATTCATTATTAGTAGGTTCTATCATTGGGAAACTGAACCAGAAAGTTTCCATAGCTAGGAAAAATTAATTAATAATGCTTTCTTAATAAATTTGGTTATCATCAAAATACTAAAACAACTAGATTAATTTACATGACTCTTTATCCTTGGTCAATTTAATTACAATTAATAACATACTTTTGTTTTTACCAATTTCTATCATGAATGACATGATAAATAATCATAGAATAGATATCACACTCTCTAGAAAATACAGAGGCACTAATATATGAACGAAACCAATTCTTTAATACAGTTCAAATATTTTTTATGTAAAATTCATTGTGATTCAGTGGTCTAAATCTTGATAACTCTACTACTAAATGAAATAAAAATAGATAATCCATGAATCAACTTCCTCAAAAATTTTCCAACATTCCGTTCACAAGAACATGCCAAAAATAATGAACCGTGATAACCTCTTCTGTAATAACTACATTCACCTGAGGACGTTAAGGCATGACCGCATCAACCAAAACCCCTAATGTATCCATTAAAAACATGGATATCACAGTAAATTACATGGAATGGATACATGAGAGGAAATAGATCGTGAAACCCATAAGATAGAGGTAGAGAAAACATTATATCGAAGACAGATCGAGACTTCATGGTTGCACCAAAATAGGGGTGCACATGTAGCTAGAAGAATCATCAACGTTAAAATATCCATGGATTAAAGTTCACTCACACAACTCCTTTGGTATGAATGTCACGAGGTACCTCACACTAAGTGAATGGAAAAGGAAAGAAATAATTGAAGGTTCCAGACTTTGAAGGATTATATTTGAGACTAAAAGCATTTGAAATGGGTTAGAATTTCCATTAATGAGGATCACATGAAACCATGTGGTTTGACCAATTAAAAGCCTCCAAATTTTTACGAAATAAGTGATATAATTTATAACCCTTGTGATATCTTCAAATCCTCTTAAATATTACATTCAAGTCATTTTATGTCAAAGAGTGATGCTAAAAGGGAAAAATTGGGAAATCTAAAAAAATCCAAAAATATGAAAAACTATTAAAATTAGTCACCATTTTGGAAAACCTATAGAACCAATCATTAGATGAAACAACATTCTAGAAACATTGTATCACCTAGTGTTAGATGTATCATTGTTCTTGAAAAATTATTGCACATACCTTTAGATGTCTCACCATTCTAGAAACACTATTCAAATAACTGGAAATTATGAAAAGTGATGGGGATAAGTCACTTTAACCACCCAAAACACCTCAAACAATAGGTTTCAGAAAATTAATGGACCAGATAGTTCTGAGATATTACATAAGATATCTCCCAAAAAATTATTGTTCTCTAAAATTCAAAACCAAACAATAGAGGAATCACAAAATGGTTCTGAACAACCACACTTTGAGATACCTCTCAAGGATCTCACCACTAAAAAGAGCTCAACCACATACTCAAAGGTACATTACTACACCATAAGATAACTTTAACCGTCCCCTATCCACTCTCCCAGGAGATACACCTCTCAAAATAGATCATGACACAACATGAAACAAGATAAAGCCATATCATGAACAAGAATGGTCTACAACCACAAAAGAACATCTGTATGAAAAAAAATATACATCAAATATCTTTTAGTAGTAAAGGAGTATCTGTGACTCAACTTCCCATGTACACTCCTCCAAACCATTGTGCTGACAAAATACATTAACCAAGCATATAGAATGACTGCACAACACCATCTCCTTATAGTCTGGGATCTCAATAGTTCGATCCTAAAAATTTGCATCATCATCAAGGTAGATCTCACCCTAATTGATTATGTAAGATTCATAATGAAAATATTGACAAAGAGGTGACATGTTAAAAACTTCGTGTTTCTAGCTTAACTCTGAGAGATGTGCTACGTGATATGTTATGGCTCTAACACGATCCAACACATCAGAAGGCCCAAAAATTAGGGAGAAAGATTACCCCCATGACTAAACCATCACTTCCCGTGAAGGGGTTTCACCTTCAGAAACAAATGATACACAACGACAAACAATAATGGTATCCTCCTATAATCGACGTAAGATTTCTTGAAATCTTATGATGCCTTCGTCCTCTCACGGATCACTTAAACTCTCTTTGTTTTATTATATACGAGTTCTGACCTAAGAATTACTGACTCTCCAACCCTAGTCCAGCAAAATGGAAAATGGCATGGTGAGCCATATAAGGCTTTATATGGAGCCATACTGGTGGTGGAGTGAAAACTATTTTGTAAAGATAACTCTTCTAAGGGAAGGTTCCCCATCCACGAAACCCCATAATATATGACATAAGAGTGCAGCATCTCTTTAAAAATATGGATGGTCTACACTACCTGATCATCTGTCATTAGATGAATATTAGATATAAGGAATAACTGAGACCTGAAATCATGTCAGAGAAATTTTCGAAATCTATTTTTACAATGGGGGACTCGATCAAAAATGATCATCCTTGCGACTCTATGGAGTTTTTCCACCTCCTCTAGATACTACCATTACAAAAATATTACTAATATAAACTCCTTGATTTCTATAAAGTGGGTTGATTTTTTCAAACAATTTACTACCACCCATATAGTATCATAGCTTGGGGTATACTGGTAACAATGTTTATTGGAATGACCTAAAACAGCCGGATAAAACCTCCCGGAAAATGGTTCTTGGAGTCCACCTTATGGTAGAACAAACATCGAGACATAAACTTTGAAACTGTATGCTTCGACCCACACCACAAAAATTTGACTCCTCAGAGCTATGTTCATCTTTTTTACAAAAGGATGTACTGCTAAGGTTGAAATATAGAACTCTATGAGAAATATATCACGCATCACCAAAGGAAAGAGAAACCGCCCCTAAAACAATACTCAGTGTTGTTCATCCTTAGACTAACCTTCAGGGGCCTCACCACAAACAACTTAGTCTCTTCAGACCTCCACCTCAAGATCCCCAAAATGGTAGTCTTCCTCCATCTACACCAAAGATGAAAGAACTGTCAACTGGAAAATACAACCTCTACACCCATCTACCCTTAAATCTAGATGCAATGCTGAATATTCTTCCATAAATCTCCAGGAATCACTAGATTCAAATACAGCATCATTACATGACTTCTTACATACCACATTGACTAAAAAATTACCTTTTCTAGGTGTATAAAATATTTAAAATTCATATTCTTGTATGAATCCCATCCATCGACACTCTCCCTAGTTCATGTCACTCTAAGAGAATACACACCTTGGGATTTTACGATAGCTAAAGACCACAAAGTGCACTATGTTGAGGTAATGTCTCCACTACATAAAAAAAACACCATTGTAGCTAACTCAAGATCATGTGTGGAATAGTTACATTCAAGGGGATGTAACTGCTGAGACCTATAATAAATAACAAATATATGATACATCAGAATACATCCTCATCTGAGATATGGAGTATCACTGAAAACATCAAACTAAACTTTTGTTGCTGGTAGACAATGAACTGGAGCACTAGAAAACATCTCTACTAGGAACTCATAAGTTTCATGCCGCTGGTCAGACCACATGAATGACTCTTCCTTTCTTTTTAGTATTGTGAGATGATTCAAAATCCGAGAGAAATCAGCCTAAAACCTCCTATAATATGACACATGATGAATGAAACATCGCACTTCTTCCAGTATCATAGGGGATACCCAAGACACAACTACATCTATCTTTGAAGGATTCACGGATACTCCCTATAGGGATAAAACTTTCCCCATAACAGGTTCTTGAGCCCCAAAACACATGCTTCGACAACTTCCTAAACAACTATGGTTGACGAAGAACTCCCAACATGGCATTCAGATGCTTTGCCTACTCCTCCTCAGACATGGATTACACAATGATGCAATCGATGAAAAACACCACGGAGATATCTAGAAACTTAGAGAACACAATTTTCATCGATCCAAAGAACACAATTAAAGAATCCATCACACCGAATGACATCACCAAGAACATTTAATGCCGATGATGACAATGAAAAGAAGTCTTCAATATATCCTTATCCTTCACAAAAATATGATGATACCCAGACCATAAATCAATATTAGAGAGCTAACATTCCCCCTTTACTGGATCAAAAAACTCATCAATCTATGGAAGAGGATAGTGGTTATTCACTGTCACTTTTTCAAGGCAATGATAATCGACAAACATCTGCCAACAGATGCCAGCCTTATCCATGAACTGAACTAGTTCTCCACACAGGGACACACTTGGACGAACATAAGTAAACTGAAATAGAACATCTAGTTTTATAGGAAGCTCTAGAAACTCATTAGGTTCCATCATATATGGAGACATCGAGATAAGAGACATTCCTAGCTGTAGCTTGATCCAGAACTCAATCTCCAATCGAGTGGGTAATGGTACAACCTCTTCTAAAAAGACATCAGGATACTGAACAATGAACCTAGGAAATGACGACTATTGGTTTTTTTATGAGAATAAAATTATCTCATCCATCAGGTATGACAATGAATGACCATGCCTCATACCCATTTGAGTGTCTTTCTCACCAAAAAATACTAGTAGCTCTCCATCAAAACTAAAGAACACCACCTGCATGCAGAAGCATTCCAAAATATCCTACACTGAATATAAATAATCGATGATTAGTATGAAATCATATGGTTTTATTTGTAAACATTGAAATTCTACCCAAGAGTGGGTCAACCCCATCGCTAGCTTTTAGTCTCTATATACTTCAAACAAGTCTTCTAGACCTCCAATAGTTGTAGTAAATGTCAACATCCCTGGAAGACTCCCTACCTCAAGTCCCAATCTATGGAGAAGGGCATGTGATATGGGAGAGTGTGTCACTCTTGAGTCAAATAAGGCATACAAAAAATTATAAAATAAGTAAAGGGTACCTCAAATGATATATCGTTCGCATAGAGCTAAAAAATCTATAGAAAGAAGATGACCACAACCCGCTTCTTATCCTCTATGAACCGGATGAAAACAACCACCATGATCGCACTCTACTCTCATAAGATGGGATGAATCCAAGGGTTATCCCCTACCTTCCCCATATGCTCTCTTCTGATCCAAATTTGGTGCAACCTACTACAACTGCCTCGACCAGAACTGCCTCAATAGAGGAATCTGGAGAGGAACACATGGTACACGCTGATATCACTAAATGTCTACGAAATTTGACTATTTATGATTTCAAACTCTATATGAAATACTACTGTTGGATTATTTGTAAAAGTACTGAGAACTATCTCTCTCAGATAAACATGATTTTGAGATATGGGATCTACCCTCTACGGAATGAAAAATGTTCTTCACTAAAAATCGGGTACCCTTGACCACAACTATGCTTCATGACGAATCATAAGGAGTCCCCTCTCATGATGGTCAAATTCTATATTATGTCCACCTGCCAACCTATTCCCTTTTTAGCACCATGAGATAAGTATTAAACAAAAATGAGGTG
Organism: Viscum album; assembly: GCA_963277665.1. Classification (NCBI taxonomy): domain Eukaryota; kingdom Viridiplantae; phylum Streptophyta; class Magnoliopsida; order Santalales; family Viscaceae; genus Viscum; species Viscum album. Next base: position 526,982,928 of record OY728148.1, on the reverse strand, counting down.
ACCTAGAATTGAATCTTTGGATGAAAAGCCTCCATGAAAAGCCTCACCCAAGCCCCTCATCACGAAATAGGTCCAAACCATATCACACAAGGTTCTAAAAATAAACCCTGAACCCTCTCATGTTAGATCATCCATGCTAAAGGTTAAGAAAATTCTGGTGATTTGCTACCTTCAAGGTCGAAGAAAAGACTCAAATATGAACTTCTATGGGAACTTCCCCCTTTTGATGGTCAACTTCTCACAATCCCATATGAACAAGGACCACCACAGACTAGCTACCACCCACGGTATCTTCAAAACCAATTATACCCAATGCTCCATTTGAGAATGGATTTAACTAGAAGTTATCTCAACCTCTTCTAACAATTCCTCCAGAACAACATCTGAAATAGAGCCCTCATACTTATAGAGACTCTGGAGTTGAAACTCTTAAAGTGTCCCCCTTAATGTTTTATTGTCATCTACCTCTACTCTACGGTCCTAACGAGGATGTCAACCTCAATCCATACGTAAAAAGAGAAAAAATTAGAAATCATAAAAAATAATAAGAAATAATTTAACATTAATTAGTTGTTTCTATTATTCATTTTGGTTAACATATCCCATGGTCTACCCATTCAAACATAGCCTCAATGAATATTGACGCGCAATCCTTTCCAAGGAATCAACCCTAACACCAAAATCACTTCTTTTAGTAGTGATAGTAAGCATATGGGTATGCGCTACATATCATAGGGGGACATAAATACCAATGTCTCAGGTAGACTCTAGTGTTCATAGTGCTTCCTAAACATAGCTGCAATTGTTTCCCTACCAACCCATGAATCTTAACCTATGCATAACTCCAAAATCCATCCTATCCCTAAACCGAATCATATATTACCACTCTGTCATGACCCCTACCCAAAAAGTGTACACCTATTGGGATTTGATTGTGAGAAGAGAGAAAATGAACCCCAAGTCCCACCTCTAGTGGGCCCCAGGTTGGTAACTAGCACCATGGGTATCGTAAATACAGAAATGGGAGGCATTATCCACAATGAGAGCAGATGAGAAAGAGAGAGGATAGAAAAACACCTACCAAATCTAACTCAAACTGTAATATAATTGATTCCCAAGTACATGTATGTAATGATATGAAAAAACTACAAAAAATGAAAGGGATAACTATAAGAACCAAAAGAAAATAAAATATCTGCAACCTTGAAGCCTAAGCCACTCCTCTAAACCCCAAGCTAGTAGTAACCAGTCCGATCCCCACCTACTCCAAGTGACCTAAAAGACACATTATATAACAAATGGTGAGTATAGCAGTGCACTTTGTAGGATACTCCCTAGATCCCCAGGTGCAAAATTAAAGGAATCGTGCTATAATATAATGAATCATAGAGTGAAACTAACTCGTCATCTATACAGGTATACTAAATTCCCAACCATACTATGGATACTATCACCAAGTATCACATACAAAAGTATAAAATATAGTAAATAACATCCAGAGTACCATACTACAACTTCCCCACTGGTTTTCCACTTTTTCCCAACATCACACATCCTAAGCCATCTCTCTAAAAAAATGTTGGCCCGAAGACACCTAGGTGAGCACCACAACCTATAGCACGTGAAACAAAGATTGATCATAGACACTTGGGAGAAGCACAATAGAATCCACACAATTAGAATTAACTAGGTAGTTTTTGGGAGCCATGATAACCTGTATGATGTGTATCATACATCGTTTGTTATAACTCAAGCCACTACAAGACAAACACCTAGTATGGATCATTAATCCATCACAAACTATAAATGTTATACCTACAGTAGTTCCTAGGAAACTGGATGTAGACTATATATGTGTATGAAATATCCATAATCCTTTATATCCCTCCACCCCCAAATGTGGGGAAAACAAACATCCATGCATACCAGCACACGAAATGTCCAATATAATAGAGTAGGGATCAAGGGGGAAGTAAACAATCTGTCCTCCCCCTAGATTATTAGGGAAACACCCCCCAGGGCTCAAAATCTACAAGGTTTCATTTCCCCTAGCCAGTAAGTTGGAGTAGCATGTATAAAGACAAAAGGAACATGATATAATATATCTAAGAACCACACTATGGACATAACCTAGTCTTAGAATCAATAACAACTAATGTCTCTCCAACTCTCTTTCACCACTACTAAGACAAGATATCCTATATGAATAAAACCATTTAAATAACTTTATTAAATCATATTTTCCCCTTTAATTAGTTTTAATTTAAATTAATTAATTCATTAACCATTAATCGACCATTAATATTTCATCATTACATTATATTACAATTCAAACAAAGTCGCATGCCCTCAATGAATAACAACACCGGTTCCATGAGTCCTCATATGTAACCATAGAATTGAATCCCAGCAAGCTCTAATCTCATGGGTCAAACATCATTTATTCAATCATTTATTTATTGAATTAACAATTTCCCATGATTCCATGTATTCTAAGAAAGTATATAAGCTACCAAACATGAGGGGATCAACACGATTAGTATATGATTTACCCATCGAGTCTTGACAACCCATACCTGGAGCATAGAAACATCCTTCCTCAAGAATCTACAATTTAAAGTAACATGGTATACCACATGTGTTTCACCTATTTTGAAATAAGGGTAAGAAAGACTATATTCCTCAAGTAGTAGGGAATGTATAGTAGACATAAAAACAAGAATAAAACAAGAAAATCATTGAGTAAGCCCATCTTCAACCATTTTGGTCATTTCTAGCATCCTCCATGACACCCATATGTATAAACTAACATACCTTGCTACTCTAAGCATAAAATTCTACCAAAACCATTGGGCCTTCACGCCCCACATACTATTATATCTTTTGAGGCTCACATCACATCACATGTCATAGGAATCAAACAAAAATTGGGCTATTGGACCTAATTAATTTATTTAGTCTTCACCAATAACGATCACTCATGACTCTAATGCGTAAGGATCATAGCTTTTACAAGCAAAAGGGTAACTCAGAACCCTATATAGAATTATCATTTATCAACAACTGGTTCTTTAATAGATATTTAATTAATACAGTTGTTATTAGTTGGTTCCAACTATGGGTAGCCTCACTAGCAAGCCACCATATCTATCAAAAATTTATTAAACATGTTTACTACATCAGTTTGATTATCATCAAATTAGAATAACAACCCGATTTATTTACATGCCTTTTTATCTTTGGAAAAATAATTTAAAGTTAAAAATAGATTTATTTTCCATACCAATTTCCATCAAGAAAGACATAATAAATAATAAAATCATATATTCCACAGTATCTATCGAATAAAAAGGAAACAACATACGATTGGACCCAATTATTTAATCCAGTTCAACTATTTTTTTTATCAAATTCATTCTGATTCCGTGGGATAAATTCAGAAAACTCTACTAATGCACATAAAAAAGTAGAGAGGCCATGAATCCCCTACCTCAAATATTTTACAACATTATTTACATGAGAATAGGCATATCACAATAGATTATGATCACCTCTCTCACAATGACTACATTCACATGAGGAAGTTGGGGCATGACCCCATCAACAAACACCCAAGAAATATCTATTAGAAACATTGAAAACACATTCCATTACATGCCAAGGAGAAATGTGATGAAATTTAACTAGGAACCCAAAAGGCATAGGTATAACATTCCTTATATCAAAGATGGATCGACCCTTCCTGGTTGTAACAAATCAAGGGGTGCACATGTAGTATGAAGAAACTTCAAGGGAAAATGATGCAAGGATTACTGTTCGATCACACGACTCATATGGGAAGAATGTATCATGGCGCCTTACACTGAGAGAAATGAATAAGAAAGGAATAAGGGAATGTTTCCAATATTTAATCATTAGATTTGAGACAAACGATATTTAAAATGACTTACAGTGTATATTGATATGAATCACTTTAAACCACCCCATTTGACCAATTGAAAGCCATCAGATTTTTAGAAAATAAATGATATGATTTATATTAATTGAAATGGATTCAAACCCACTTAAATACGGCATTAAAATCATTTTATGTCAATGAAGGATCTTAAAAGGGTGAAAAATAGAAAATCTAGGAAAAATTGGAAGTTTGACAAGATGCTGGAAATGAACCACCATTCTGGAAGCTGTATATAATCTATTGTTAGATGACTCACCATTTTGAAACACTAGAACACATAATGTTCCCTACATCACCATTTTGGACACACTATAGCACATATCATTCTATTTCTAACAGAACATTATAATTTTTATTGATTTTGGAAACACACAAAACACAACACACAAGAGGTAAGTCATGGATGTATAAAGTAGTGGTATCCCAAAGCATCGTTAATTAAACATTTAATTCCACCAAGAGGTAGGGATCCTATGTTAAGTAATATAGATACATTTTCGTTTGGGGAAGCCTGTATCTCAACGATTTCCTCAACCTTATTCCCCTCACGCCATGTGTGAGTGATCTCTATATGGGTTCCCATGATTTATTTTCACTTGTGGATATAATATGATATGCTCCAGGGACAACATCTTCTACTTGATTGTGATTTGTAGAGGGTCAAATAATCCATCACCACTAGCTTTGGATTGATATGTCTTTTCTCACTTAACTCGAACCCCATAACCATTTCCTTTACCTCAACCTGAAGGGAATCACCTCTTCCATAAAAGGCCGAGAAAGAAGTGATGAAGAACCCCCTATAGTCTCTTATAAAACCTCCACCTCTCATATACCCCCTTAGGAGGTACTTGTTTGTGATGATTTTGAACCCTCTTCATAGGGGGTACCAACATAGCTAATTCCCATATCCCATTATCTCGATCTTATTGGATACACCTGGGTTGAATGGCCTTACTGATGGATATCCATGGCATTCATTAGACAAACATTAAAAGTCTATCTTGATGTTCTTCATTTTGATGTTGATGCTAGTTCTAGTGTCGACGATAATATTTTGGAAAGAAACATTCACAGAATTAAAAATTGTGAAACATCCTACCACTAAGATGATTTCTTGAACCTTCCTCTCAGGATTGTGATCGATATAGCCATTAAACCACTAACCAAAAGTTTTATCTCACATCCCTAATTGATCATGAAAAACTGAGAAATATTTGTACATATTCCATATTTATTGAACGCCATCACTGTATAATAAGAGGTCCTCCATCATTCCTTGTTTAGAATTTTTACAACACTAGCATCTGGATGCCATGGTCATTCCCATGAATTGGATGTTTTCATCAGTGGGAATAATGTTATTCCTCACTCACCACATCATGAAGATAAAAATGGATGGAATCCCCTTGCACCACATCATTTCCCCTATGTGTTATTGGTATATGGGTCCTTCCTCGCATGGGAATATGCCGTAAATGAGATCTCACCCGATGTGGAGATCATGAAGATGAGTCTGTTAGGAACATCACTAAGAACAATCTCATTGAAGAATGCACATTGATTCTCTTCAAGTATCATCTAAATAAAAACAATGTGTCTGTATGCTTCACTGAAGGAAATATCTGGTGTGGGTAAACATGGAAACCACAAACTTCCCCCAATCATGACTCCAGATGTTCACATCTCCTCTACCCACCAGCCACCTTGAATGATGACGTGGGACCTCCATGTACAAATGAGTCATCTTCCATATCCTTGATGACCAATACCTCTTCAAAAACACATTTTTAGACTTATTTATCTTTCATGATTATTCCACATATAATTATACCTTCCATATCCTCCCATTCATGATTAGCATGAATCCCTTGTATGGTTGAGGTTGCACTCATCAAATCGATGCCCTTTAATCTATGACTCTTGCTTGATGCTTCCGCAAGGCCTAATGATGTCTGACTTCCATCTGTTCATACGATATGAAGGTCACCATTATCCTCCCCCTTTAAGAAATCACACATTTTGGAACATTCATGGTGGAAAATAGATGAATGGGGATATAAACCAATACATTATTTACCAGATTAATGCACACTCCAAAAGATAGGAACTAGTTTTTACAAATGGAGATGCACCCCATAATTTTTCCCACAATCTTATCAAAATTATGCACCCGAATGGATTTAGGACTAACTTTCACCAAAAGATAATCCATGGAGAATTAACCTATCTTAATATTCATGCTATCATCTAGAGTCATATCCCACATGTTTGAAGAGAGTAGGGGATAAGGGATACCCTTTCCTTAGACCTCGGCATGCCATGAAGAACCATAACTGCTTACCCATAAATAAAGGGGACTTCCACGCTGAGATAGAGCTACAGAATATTAGGTCATAGGTCTGATTGGAGAAACTCAAGCATGCCAAAACTATTAACATAATACCACATTCCATCATATCACTGGCCTTTCTCATGTCTAATTTTTTCCAAGTTATTAATTAAGGTCATGTTTTTGATCCCACTAATCATATATTTCACCACTCCAATCATGTCATATATTGATCTCACTTTGATGAAGCCAATATTCTCTGATTCTATCCATGTATTTAAGTGGGGTTCTAACCATTTGATGAGTGTTGACGCTCCTTTCTTCAAAGAGTCTAAAGATTGGAAAAGCGGAATATCTGAGCTCAAAGTGATTCAACCATTGGAAAAATATAAAAAATTGGAAAAGGAATGAATAAGAAGAACATTGAACAAGGGTCGTGCAAGTTCTAGAATGGTCGTGCAAGTACACTTGCATGCCGCAATGGTCATGCAAGTACACCGGCACGCCGAAGTTGGTCGCGCAAGTCACTTGCGCGCCCTAGGTGATAACCGCCCGGGGTCCTCTCTAGCCTATAAATGCCCCCAGTGGGCCCCCCATTTGGGAGAAGTAATTTTCCAGAATTCAGATACAGATCTCTGAACTCCCAAGGCTCTTCTACAGGTCTTGTGAACACTTGTAAGGTATTTCATATCCTAGAATGGAAGGTCTAAACAGGAGTAGTAAGGTCTAAGTGCTATAATTCACTAACACTTGCGCCTCTAAGTGTTTTACACTTAAGGGAAATGAACACACTTGCGCACCACCCTACTTCTTCACCATAACTTGTGCGCCATCTTCTAGAAAGCCTCTAGGGATGATTTTAAAGGCGTTGATCAAGGATTTCTCAAATACTACTCTAAGGGATGAAAATCGTGCAAGTATACATGTGTCGCGCAGGTATACCTGCGCGCCCAGGACTTGCGCGCCCACGCAGTACCTGCGCGGTTGCCAGGACATGCGCACCCCTACCTTTTTCGGTGCCTTTCTTGCCCATTTTCCCCGATTATATGACATTCCACCTCTCCTATTCAAAATTCAGTCTTTAAGACACTTTTCAAATCCATTTATGGAATGATTTCTTGATATGGCTTCCATATCTGAAAGGAACTCCGTGGAACATCTCTCAAAATCTAGTGATTTAAACATTTTTATGTCACTAAAGATTGAGATTTCATTCATTCATCCTCATCCATTAAGATGAGGGATACCATAAAATGGGAATCCTTTTCAGGAGAAAGCCCTGGTCCAAATTCTCATTACTGTGGGCATCCTCTTTAGGAGTAAGCCCCAAGTCCTCTAATCTGGGCATCCTCCTTAGGAGTAAGCCATAGTCATAATGTTCCCAAATATAGGCATCCTCCTTAGGAGTAAGCCCCAAACATAATTCTCTTAACCTGGGAATCCTTTTCAGGTGTAATCCCCAGTCTCAAATATGGTCCACCTTTTTAGGATTATGCCCTAGTCTTAATTTCCTTTTGATATGGGCTTCCTTCTCAAGAGTAAAACCCTATCATAAATCCCCTCCTAACATGGGCATCTTCCTTAGGAGTAAGCCCCCAGATTAGAGTATCCAAATATCAATTATGCACATATACATTTATGGACCATGTTCCTAGAATTCCTCCCTAAAGTAAATCTTAATCCTAATTTATTTTGGGCAGTTATACACACATAAGCCCCACATCATTGCATCTGTTGTGGCACAAATTGTTTGGTTTCACCGATACATCTTGTTTCTCACACCGAGAATGACTCACATGATCTTAGAGTGTAAAAGTAATCATGAAATCTTTCATGAGACATAAATCGTGCATAAACATCATACTCCCTTACTCGAACTACATGGGTTCTGATTCTATTTCCAAAACAAAGTATACGTAGGTAGCCCATCATCGGGTACGATCCCAACTATGAAATAATCCATGTCCTCCTGAATGACAATAAACATCAGTCGGACTATGCTTGAAGTAGAAACCCGATATTCAAGTATTGAAAAGTGCTTCCTGGAATTAATCTTTACAGTTCAGAAGTTGAGACACTACCTGTAACATCACAAGGTCTAATTGGTATCTTGAAATAACCCGCTCAAATTCATCTTTAGTCGTCGATTGCTTACAGGACGTCTGGCAAGGTGGGCAGTTATTTTGCAGCAATTCAATATTCATTATGTGTCTCAAAAGGAAATAAAGGGCCAAGCTATGGCTGATTTCCTGGCTAAACACCCTTCAGTTGAAGACACATCTTTAGATATTGAACTTTTTGATGAGGAAATCTTCTCTTATCACGAAATTCCTCAGGCATGGGAAATTTATTTTGATGGTTCTTCTAGAAGTCCAACAAGGAGGAAAATGAAAAATCCTAAATTCAACAATGTTGGATTAAGAATTGTGCTCATTTCTCGATAAAAGGCAGTGTTACCTTATTACTTCTTATTTTGGGAAGGTGGTACCAATAATGAAGAAGAATACCAAGCTCTCATCGCAGGCTTGGAATTGGCGCTCCAAGCACAAGTGAATCACTTAAATGTGAAAGGTGATTCAGAACTGGTAATAAAACAAGTCAATGGGGATAATGCCATCAGAAAAGAAGAACTAATCCCTTTGTATGAATACTTCAGAGATTTAATGGCGGAATTCCCTTCGGAATCGACATTTTTTTATGTCCAGTGATCACAAAATGCTCAAGCTGATGCACTAGCTAATATAGCTACAACTCTGGCAGATCCAAATTGGGATGAGACAACCATCAGTATTGCCCATCCTCATGCAATTTCACCTTCTGTTAGAATTAGAACATAGGAAATTAATGAAATTAGTCCCATTACTGAACCGTATAGTCATACTATAGGATGGATGTCACCTATTAGGGAATACCTTCAAAATGGAACACTTCCACCTGATAGAGCCTAGAAAAAACAAATCCTATGATGTGTTGTCAATTTTACACTTTATGATAGCCCGGATCACCTAGAGAAAATTCCTTACAAACGTGGTTTTTATGGAGTTCTCTTCAGATGCATTGATGGTGAAGAGAAAATGGTTGTCATGAAAGAAGTGCATGTAGGAGTATGTGGTGCCCATCAGTTTGGACATATACTGTCTGATCAGATTCGAAGGCTTGGATACTTTTGTCCTTCAATGATACAAGATTTTGTTGATTTCACAAAGAAGATTCATTCATGCCATGTACATTCCAACTTCATTCATCAACCTCCAGAGTTCCTTCATAGAGCTAAATATTCGTGGCCATTTTCCACATAGGGAATGGATGTGGTGGGACCTTACCCTTCTGCAACGGCCAAGCAGTTTAAGTTTATTCTTACTACTACTGATTTCTTTTCCAAATGGGCAAGGGCAATACCTCTCATGGAATTCATTTCTAAATGCATTGTTAGCTTTATCAGATCTAACATCATTACTATATTTGGTGTCCCTCATACCATATTGACGGACAATGGCACCAACTTCTGTTCATCTGAGGTGAAGAAATTGTATCAAGAATACAACATCAAATCCAACCATTCATCTCGGTATCATGCAGCGGCCAATGGACAGATAGAAGCCTTCAATAAGAATCTGTCAAATATACTGCAAAAGATGGTGGATAAAGATAAGAAATCATGGCCTGATAAACTCTTCCATGCTTTATGGGCTTATCAAACTACCACCCGCACTGCAAAGCGTTCAACTCCATATTCACTGGTATATGGAACGGAAGATGTTGTGCCCATTGAAGTTAAATTATCCTTGCTCAGAGTATCCATTTATGATCAGTCATCTACAGATGAGAAATCTCAAATGTGATTGAATGAATTGGAATGGTTAGATGAGAAATGATTGTGCACTTTGAACCACTTGGAAGTCTACCAGAATCGAATAACACAAGTTTTTAACAAAAAAGTTTGTCTTGGTTCATTCACTCAGGGAGAATTGGTATTAGTTCTAAGAACTCCAATGATACCAGGAATGAATCCTTCCAAGCTTGTGCCAAAATTGGAAGGACCTTACTCAATACATAGGGTCTACTCCAATAGAGCTTATTCATTAATCTCGATGGATGGAGACCACATCACTACTCCAACCAATGCCAGATTTTTGAAGAAGTATTTTGTATAAACACAAAATATATCATCATTGGTCTAGTATGACCTTAAACTAGACCACCGTCTAGCAAGACGTTAAACTACATAACCAACGGTCCATGCATATGACCCTAACCTATTTGTACATACGTCCAACATGACGTTAAACTATGTCCCCTTCATCATCCTTGCTATATGACGTTAAAATATACAGTAATGGTCCATACATATGACCTTAAACTATTTGTATTCCTTTCATATCTCATGACGTTAAACTATGACATCCTAACTACATGATGCTAAACTATATAGACGTCCCTTACATCCAGCATGATGTTAAACTACACTATCCATGGTCCATGCATATGACCTTAAACTATTGGCACTTACGTACAACATGACGCTAAACAGTATCATCCCTTTTTCATCCAACATGACGTTAAACTGTGAAAAAGTCCCCAAAATGTCCAACATAACGTTAAATGGTTTACTCCTTTGTCCTCACGACATGACATTAAACTGCACAGTCCCCCTTTCGTCCAACATGACGTTAAAATATATTGTTCCCATCATCCTTACTACATGATGCTAAACTGTACTGAAAGTCCTTTTTATGTCAAACATGACATTAAACTGTGCATCGTTAAGGTTGTTGTTACCTCTTGTTTCTCACACCGAGTATGAATCATGTGATCTTAGAGAAAACATCAACCATAACACTCTCTCTGGGCTACAAACCATGTGTAATTCCAAACAACATCATTTTTTAAGTCATTGTCCCCAAGAACACCTTGATCATTAATTCATTCTTTAATTGAACTATGTGGACTTTGATCCTTGCCTTCCAGGCTGGGTACGTAGGCAACCTCCCAAGGTTCAATCCCAGAACCAATCTCTTCACATCCGTTCACCTCCACTTAATACGATGTTGATTCGTGAAACCCCCCCTAGAATAAATATCTTTACATTGGTTCACTTTCGTCCTTCCAATACAACGTTAAACTATACAACACTTTTGTCCAGTATGACAAAAAACTATAACATTCATTGATACCCTCACCTGAGAGGGAATCATTATTTAAATAGATTTTAAATAATGTTTCATTCCAAATACTACTTGCATACATGGAAATGCTTGAGCCTTTTATCTTCGGTTGAAACATCATTGCACTAAAATCCCTTTTCACCCTTCACATGTACGAACCAAATTTGTACTGAGGGTAGTTCTAGAACTATGTGGGCTTGATTCCCATCCTTATGGGATACGTAGTAAAGTTTGAGTGTCCCTCAAATCCAGCCCCATGTCTTTGGGCCTAACCCCAAATTCCACTTTATGTCCCTTGGATGAAAAGTCCCTGTGAAAACACACACTATGTTTTTCTTATAATGGTCCAAGATCTATGACCCTAAACTAAGATCTCCAATCCTTTTTCCCACACGATGTTAAAATGTAGTTTAAGAACTACGTATGGCTTGATTACCATCCTTACGGGATACATAGTGAAGTCCTACATTACTTTTCAGGACCCAGCCACAACATGATTATGGTTAGCATTGATCTTTGTATCTCTATATACATTGGACAATACCCATATTTATGTGTCGTAATCCTAACCTTAAATATTTTCAGATCTTCATAACCCATTTCTTAAATTCTAGTCCTAAAAAGGTTATAAATTTTGAGAGTTAATTTGCCTGACCATGCATCACATGCCATTAGGTGGCCTTGCATAAACAGTCTACATAACGGACATGTCAGCCAAAAGATGCTATTATTTGACTATGTAGCTAATGCCCTTAGGTGGCCCTGCATAATGCAACACCCTAACAGATTTGTTAAATATTGGTAACTTCATTCTTGGGAGGAAAATATTTTTTCTCTTTATTTGTCTTTACAATATGTAAGGATATGCAAAAATAGCCATCCTTAACATATTTGTCCCATATCCTTTATCATGATCTGAAAGTATTCAAGTCTATGGTTTATATTCTCCTTCCCTACATTTGGGTCAGACCTTCGTAGAAGTTTTATTCATCCAGTTCTTCGATAATATTTTTTGGAAATATCTTCTCCATATTCGACTACCTCTTTCCATACAAAAAACTCTATACTTTGGAAAATTTGAATCTCCATAAACTTTCTCTGTATTTTTAGCACTAGGAAAGTAAATTTCTGAGAGTTCTTTTACCTGACTATGCACACGTTCCCTTAGGTGGCCTTGCATAAGTAGTCTACATAATAGACCGGTGAGCCAAAAGATGCTATTTATTTGACAATGCAGCCAATTCCCTTTGGTGGACCTGCATAATTCAACCCCCTAATGGGTTTGTTCAATAATGGTAACTTCATTCTTGGGAACTACTTCTTCTAATTCCTTTTAGCTCCTTTTCATATCATTCCTCAGATTCAAATATTCTTAAGTCATAGTTTATATATTTTCCCTCGTACTTGAGTATGGTAATATGCTTTCAGATAAATTGTCAAGGAATTGACTAAAATTTAATCTATTTAGGTTAAAGCTATTTCGGCCTTAAACATTAGCCTCTTTATATCCAACGTGCATGACTTTAAACTAGCCACAAAAGACAAAGGAACTCTGAGTAAAAGTCAAGTTCCAGCTCACTGAACATACATTTTGTATGATTTAGGTATTATTGAGAAATTAAAAGATTAAAAGTTTGTAGGTTTATTTATAATAATTCTAGAAAAAATCAAACTATGCTTCTTTTTCTTCTTTACCTCAGAGTCAAATCCACAGTTCTATCCAGATCCATCTCTGAGGGGGGACTTTTGTTGATGCTCCGTTCATCACAGAGTCTAAAGATTGGAAAAGGGGAATATATGAGCTCAAAGTGATTCAGCCTTTGGAAAAATATTTAAAATTGACAATGGAATGAATAAGAAGAACATTGCACAAGGGTCGCGCCAGTTCTAAAATGGTCTTGCAAGTACACTTGCATGCTGCAATGGTCGCGCAAGTACACTTGCGTGCTGATTTCGGTCACACAAGTCACTTGCGTTCCCTAGGTGATAACCACCCGATGTATTCTCCAGCCTATATATATCCCTGATGGGCCCCCCATTGGGGAGAGGAATTTTTCCAAAATTTAGATAGAGAGCTTTGAATGCCCAAGTCTCTTCTTCAGGTCTTCCTAACACTTCTAAGGTAATTCTTTACATAGAATGGATGGTCTAAACAGGGGGAGTAAGGTCTAAGTGTTAGAATTCACTAACACTTGCATGCCTAAGTGTTTTACCCTTAAGAGAAATGAACACACTTTTGTGCTGCCCTGCTTCTTCACCATAACTTGTGTGCCATCTTCTAGAAAGCCTATAGGGATAATTCTAAAGGCTTTGATCAAGGATCGCCCAAATATTACTCTAAGGGTGGAAATCGCACAAGTACCCATGTGTCGTGCAGGTATACCTGCGCAACCAGGTCTTGCGCGCCCACGCAGTACCTACGTGCCTGCCAGGACATGTGTGCCGCTACCTTTTTGGGTGCCTTTCCTTCCCATTTTCACCCCTCCTATTCCATTCCACCTCTCCTATTCAAAATTTAGTCTTCCAGACACTCTTCAAAGCCATTTATGGCAGGATTTCTTGATTTGTCTTCCTTATCTGAAAGGAACTCCATGGAACATATCTCAAAATCTAGTGATTTACACATCTTTATGTCACTAAAGATTGAGATTTCATTCATTCAACCTCATCCATTAAGATGAGGGAATCCTTAACCTGGGCCTCCTTTTCAAGAGTAAGCCCCAGTGAAAATTCTCATTACTGTGGGCATCCTCTTTAAGAGTAAGCCCTAAGTCCTCTAATCTGGGCATCCTCCTTAGAAGTAAGCCCCAGTCTTAAAGTTCCCAAATATCGACATCCTCTTTAGGAGTCATCCCTAACCATAATTCTCTCAACCTGAGCTTCCTTTTCTGTAGTAAGCCCCAGTCTCAAATATGGGCCTCCTTTTCAGGAGTAAGCCCTAGTCTTAATTTCCTTTTGATTTGGGCTTCGTTCTCAGGAGTAAAACCCACTCATAAGTCCGCTCTTAACATGGTAATATTCCTTAGGAGTAAGCCCCAATATTAGAGTATCCAATTCTCCAGGAAACACATATACCTTTATGGAACTTGTTCCTGGATTTCCTCCCTGATGTAAATCTTAATCCTCATTTACATTGGGTAGTCATACACACATAATCCACAAATCATTGGATTTCGTGGCACAAATTGTCAGGTTTCACCGATACCTCTTTTTTCTCAAACCGAGCATGACTCACTTGAGTTTAGAGTGTAAAAGTAATCATGACATCTTTCATGAGCCATCAATCATGCATAAACATCATACTCCCTAACTCAAACTACGTGTGTTCTGATTCCTTTTCCAAAACAAAGGATACTTAGGTAGCCCATCAGCGGGTATGATCCCAACTCTAAAATAATCCATGTACTCCTGAATGACAATAAACTTCAAGTTCCCCACTGAGTAGCTTTAAAACCCATATGGTCATCATCATTACCAGGAGACTTTTATGTATTTTTAAGGATACCATCAACTAAGAATCTCTAACAAACACAGATAATTATTCATCGATTAAGAACCTCGAATACATGTAAAAGATTCTCTTAATTTCCTATGTACCAATCATTTATTGTGAGACTAAAGGAAAGCTCATTTTATACTTGGTAATGTAATAAGGATTCACGAACATAACTTAAATATATAAAGAGAGTCCTGGAGTATACAATAATTCTGCTAAAAAAGATGTGATGAGTCCGACCTCCAATCCTCTCGACCAATGAAAATTATTAAGCCTCATCAGTCCACAACTAATGAGTGCCTACCTTTGGAAAGTATGTCCAAATTAATATGGAATCATTGGACATTTCAGGTTCTAAAAACACACCAATTATAAAACAATTGGAATTTTGGAACCTTCAATCAATGAGGTCATCCCCATTTCCAGAGGGAAACAATGGGAATACTACAAGAATCATGTATGGTATGTTGCACATGCATATAGTCTAGTACTGCTCAACGGACTGGGCGATACACACTTTCGGTATCATTACCATCTCGGTTGCACTGGGTATGCACAAAAAGTGACCCCCTAGAAGTAATCATGCTCTTATCTCACTGAAGCTCCTTTGACAGTATCCCATGCAGCCCTATAAAAAGAACCAGGTGTGTCGTCCGGCCCTAGTGCACTATCTGGATTCAAATCCCAAAATGCCTCTCGCACTTCATCCTCTTCTAGAGGCCTCCTCAACCTCTCAATAGTCTCCTCTTCAGCACTTCTTGTTATGTACTCCAACACCTCTATTTCCTAGAATGGATTTCATTCTACCATTATAGGATTGGTTCTTTATAGTAGTGCGTTGATGTTATCCCTGTCCATTTCCCCGACCTCATCCAGTTTGTTGGATTAGGATCCATCCTCATTTAGAATATTTGGCTTTTGAATATGGTTCCTCTCTTTTATGCATGCATGGAAAAATCATGTATTACGGTCCCTATCATGAAGAAATATTACTCTATATCCCTCTCTAGAAAGTCTCTCCCACCATAATAGAATTTCATTGAGAAGAACATTCTAGGCCCTTAGATGATTAAATAAATTTTCATCCCATTATTGTTCCAGGAATGCCTCCAGGGACTCATCCTCCTTACAGATCCAAAGCAGGTCTAGATCACGAGAGAGGAAATTCATTTTCCATCAATGTAATTGATGTTTGATCCACCTAATCATATAATGGGATCATATCCATAGGTTTCCTATGTGAGTAAAATTATATGCTTTCTTAACAATGTCATTAAATTCCATATCTTCAAACCACATACATGAAAAATAAGTGTGATCATCTCTCGATGTTCTAGAGCTCATTGAAATCTATAGCGGGTTGTGGTCGGAAAAGCACCGCACTAGGTGAGAGACTTTTGTGTCATGGTAGAGAGAAATATCAACCATGTTCATTTAGAACCAGTCACGATGACACTAAGTGTGTCTTCCACCATGTGGACTATTACACAATGTGAACCAACCCCCCTCAAATCACGCATCCATAAGGAATGTTCTAGATAAGAACAAAACAAATGCCTGGCTCGGACTCCTTGGAAATGCACCTCTCCTTTTTTTCTCCTCTTGATATTCTACAGTATTAAAATATTCCCTGACAATTCAAGGGGTATTTTCATTGATAAGGACTTATATGTCATGCCATAGAACCTCTTTGTCCTTGTAGTTTCATTTAGCGTAGAAAAATAGGAATAAAAAAAATTATTACCTACCGAAAGTTTTGTGGAGTGGTACTAGAAAATGAGCATTTAGATCATGATATGGCCATTCTAGAATAGATAAATTTTGGTGTTGGGAGGGTTCTTGTGCATTAAACCACGTACTATGATCCTCTAAGAACACTCCTTTTATTTTTAATGATCCTTGTTTTGGTTCCTGAATTTCCACCATAGATACCGAGTGACTAATTAATTCATTAGCAATGAACTCAGATTTCACATGCAAACCTATCCCTCATGCGTAGCCAGATTATAACTCTAAACATCGAACCATGGGCATCATGTTGTTCCCTAGACTCCGACACCTTGGAAGGAATAGATGATTGTGGGGAGGTTATGACACTTCATTTGGACTAAGGATGGGTGTGCACGCTACTCTGGGCCTTTGTGCTGATGGCCACAAGAGTGAGGCATCCAATAGGCCAATCATTGTCAGCGTCCACTGGAGATATGAGGAAATTAGCATCCGCCAAAATTATAAAAGGTGATTAAGGAAGTGATATTAGAGGGGATGAAAACACGATTGTTTCATGTGACAGAGGAGGGGACATCAGCATCGAAAAAGAAGATGAAGGTAGAGATAGGTCCCCACTAGACGTGGAAAATGGAGTGGCTTCTGATTCTTCTGTACAAAGATCTGTCTAGGAAATATCTCCAATGAAGATATGGGATGAGACCCGTGGGGCCGGAAGTCAGATCCTTATATGAATGTATAGGAATATCATGTTTAGAGGTGGACACACTTATTGAAATTTAAAATGTGTTTTCCTTCCCACACCTCTGTTGAACAAAATCTGATCTCTACTAGTAGATGATTTTTAGACGAGACAAATATTGGATTAGGATGCCTCAGATGCTAGAGTGGGAGGGGATAAAACCACCTATTTTACTCGATCATTTCTCTTCAAAGAGGACAATGAGGTATGGTTTATCCTAGAAGGCCTCAGAAACTCCTTAGGAACCTACCCCCAGACCTTGAGGCTATCTTCAAGAGTGTGACCTGAGTTATTACAGAATGAGAAGAAACAAAAATAAGAGGGGTTGAACAAGGTCGGATGATGATCCTTTATCCCTTCGACCCAGAGCATGACATGGTCCAAGATCAGCCGAGAAATGTCTATCTCGACACAAATCTGGACAACCGATGACTCATCCAATTGAATCATCCTATCATCCACACAATGGTATGTCCGTAGCTAATCCCTAGTCACCTTCAGGGAAGACTCATACATATGGGGAATGGGAGCCCATGGAGAAAGATCCAGACTACTGTAAGGGGGATTTCCCTCCCAGATTGAACACTCGTTGACCATAGATTGAGAAAAAAGAACCATCACCCCACCCAGGGAAGGTACCTACTCCATTCTCTAACAAAGTCCACCTTATAGGCCAGAATGATGCTGAATGCCCTCTGATCTAGGTTTGACATTGAGGCCGATAAGTCATGTCCCACATATTTGACAGAGTCTTATAAAATCATGTTAAGAGGTTTTTCAATGGAAAATATTGGAATCTAGGTCCACTATAGATTCCTCTCTACAGCCTAGAATGATGATTTTGAAACTACAAGGACGGGGAATCCATTTTATGAGAACTAAAATGCCGGCAAGGGATCCTTCATTATCCCTTCTTAATTTTGACCTCAGATTTAAGGAGAATGAATATGCACATACTTGAACAAAAGTGGGGGTAGTCAATATGATCCACCTTCGAGCACATAAGGTCCTAGAATAATAGGATAGGCATTCCCTGAGATCTCTAGAGAAATGGTTGGAAGGAGATCATTTTAATACATTTTTAACAGCTCATCCGATTTGATTTCTCACCAGTTGTCATCTCACCATTCTAGAAACACTATAGGACCTACAATTAGATGTCTCACTAATTTGGAAGCATTGTATCACCTACTATTAGATGTACTATAGTAATGGAAACACTATAGCACCTATTGTTAGTTGACTTTCAATTCTAAAAACACTATTCACAAAACTGGAAAATGGAAAATGTGTTGGGGGAAGTCACCATGACCTCCTAGAACATCACAAACACCAGATTTTACCAAAATAATGAACAAGATGGGTCAGACGCATTACATGTGATATAAATATGATATTGATGATATATTAATCATTATTAAATGATGATATAATATTTTATTTCTTACCTTTTTTCTCATATAAGGATGATAACATCCTTCTTTGACATGTCGAAAACCACCTTTATAAAGTGATGTGACTATATTTTAATAACAAAAACAAAAGAATGATATATATAAGTATATAATATGGTATTTATTATATTATTATAATTATTGTAAGATAAGCTATTAAATTCTTCTTTTTCATAATAATAATTAAAAAATGGAAACATTACTCATGGATATTTCAGACAAACATTTCCATGATTGTATTGTATTTAACTTTTCGAAACCATATTACATAATTTAATTTATAATTATAATTGATGTATAAATAAGAAAAGTATCTAATTATTATTATTCAATATATAAAAGAATAAAATAATTTTTGCATGAACTGAGTCTTTTATTACCAAACTTGCATGACAAAACTAGCAAAATAACACCAAAAACAATGAAAATAATAAAATATTATTATTGTATGGATGATTGGATGTTATAAAAGGATCATATATATATTATAAATATTAATATTGTCCTAGAATAAGTTAATAACATGTTTAAAATCAATATAAGGTAGATTAAATAATATTCAACCAAGAGGGATCTGTGTAAGTGATTTCTTAATTTCATTTCATTGAGGCATATTGTAATGTTATACACCAAATTTATTTAAAATGTTATGTATACATACCTATTAACATCTTATACCATTATTAATTAATAATTAATTTTATTTTACATTTAAATTTAATTATTTCATCCTAGTGTATTTGATTTTAAAATTAGCATGTTGTAATGAATTTCATAACACGATTTCTTTTCATTGGGTTCTTTTACATATTTTTTGTCATTGGTATTCATTGATTATGTGTATAATTACATATAATTATCTAATTATATATTTCCAATGGATTTATTATGATTTATAGGTGATAAACATTTTTGATTCATTTATTAATTCCCACATTAATGATTTGATAATTTTAAGGGTTTATTTCAAAATATAATTATAATCTAGATTGTGTACTTTTAAATTTTATTTTTAGTAAATTATATGATAATTTTCTAAATAATCCCATTTAAGATAACAATAACATTTTTTCATGATATTTTCATGTAAGAAGACTATTTTATTATCTTTTGAATATAAAATGATTGACAACACATCTTTCTGAAAATCTGATATCACTTATATCCTCGATCATAAATCAATATTACTACAAAACTACGTTTTAATATATATATATATATATATTTATATCTATTTATATAAATTATCTTTTAATAATTATGTATTAATTTAATTTATACCCAGTTTTATTTTTATAAAAAAATCAAAAGAATATTCTTTTCATTTTCCTAACTACGCTTTTTTAACCTTTGATACTTCAAAATTAATGTTCCTTTTAAATCGTATGATGTGTATATAATTGACTTAAAATAAGGCACTAATTTCATTGAATATTTTCTTACATTTTTAGAAGGTTATTTTTATTGAAAAAATTTCATATTATATTTTAAATTATTATTTTTTGAAAGTTATTTTTGAAGAAAAATATTTTCATTATGTTTTATTTTATAAAAAGTTATTTTCAAAATTCAAAGGATATCATCATTCAAAATTTTTTTGAATATATTTTTATGATATTTATATTCACCAATGAAAAAACATTTATTTTACATGTAATCTCTTGAGTATTTGTTCTATTGATATCGTCCTTATTCTTCCTCGAGATGGTTTATCATTATTTTGAACATATATAGTGCGGACATTAACTTCCTTGATTCATTTTTATTTAAATTGCATTCCCATGAATTTTTCACATTCATGTGATAATTAGATATTAAATCCTTACAGTTTATTCATATTATTTATCTTAGATATGACTTTTTAATAAATATTATATCATTTCTACATATGGGGTTCTACATTGAAATTAATTTGTTTATATAGTGTAATATTGATAAATTAATACCATTTACTCAGTATGGATATTTAATGATAAGACAAATTATTTATGAATTAATTATATTATTTAATATTTGAGTAATGATTTAGTATTGAAATTCATATATGGGGTCTGATTATAGATATCCCCTCAATGAAATGTTTACCCCAAGTTATGAATCATTTGGATAGCATTAGATAAAATATTATTTACTCATTAGTTGTAATATTTCATGAGGATAGATATTGATGAAAATGATATCTTATTCCAGAGAGACATGGTGTTCAATAATAAGTAATTTCCATTTTGAATAATCAAATTATTATTATCTATGATAGTTTATCGTTGATATTTTCTCTAGATACTTTTTATTCCTTATTCATTGATTCAATGGAATATGTTTCTAATTATTTTCATTATCATATTGGTTATGTCTTATCTTGTTATTATACTATTGTAATAGATTCAATGGAATATGTTCTAAATTATTTTAGTCTTCATATATATTATTCATGTAAAATTACATAAATACCATTTGTTATGATTTATCTACCATTACATGTTGCCTATGCTCATATATTTATGACAAATTTCATTATACAAAATCCTTACAACTAGTTGTGCTCACTCTATTTTTTTATTTCCCTGGAATGCATGAAGCATAATATGAATGATAACGAATAGTATTATAGAGGGGACAAGAATTTTTCCAAAGAAATTTTCTTATAATATTTGTATTCAAATGTTTTATGCAAATCATGTATATATAAAGTTTACTAAGACTAATAAACTATTCAGTACATCAATATGTGACTCCTTATCTCGAATTAAAATTTATTAATGAATTCATTTCCCTCAAGATACTTCGGTTAGTGTAGATACATAATTTGTTTTTATGAATAAATATACAACTCAATAATAGTAACATGATAGTTTTCAAAAACTATAGAATAATGACTCAAAATATACAGTGACTTTGAACACAACATTGAACAGGAATAATATAGATTACACCACTATTTTAGTTTAATGAAATGTATATAATCATTTAATAATTCCAATGAAAAAATAATCATTAAATTATCTGTTTTTATAAAGTGATATAAATGAAATAATGATGAAAATAGATTGGGAAAATTATTGTATATAGATAAAAATATATTTATGAATGAGTATTTAAAAACCAGAAAAGGGAATGTGATTCATATATTTAAGTGATAATAAAAAGATCTAATTATAAAAATTAAGAATAAAAAATTCTATGTAATTATTAATTAAACAATATATAAATATAAAAGAAAAATAATATAAAATGCCTTACTATTTTTGTATCATTATGAATGATAAAAGTATATTAAAGTAGTGATAGTATAATCCTTTATTAGAAATCATATGAAAATAAAATTGTATGTTGTTAAATGAAATATAGTAATTATAATTATAAAATAAATAATGAATAGATTAGATCTATATTCTACTCAATAATATCCCCATTTTTTATAATTACAAAATAAAACAAATAAATAAGTTCTCCCTCTTTTAATATTTAAAAAAAACATTAAAAATTTGAAAATATGAATTTCCAAAACAAAATCAAAACAAAAATCAATTTTCAATACCAATTTATTCTCAAAATTATATTTAATGTTTGATCTAGGTTTTTAATAACTTATTTTAAATTTCATATCAAAATTCCAAATACATAATAATATATTCCGTATTTAGGAAAAAAATATTGATTAAAACCATGAAAAAATAATAGAAATTTCTTCCTATATATTTCCACAACGTATTCTGTTTAGTATAAATGTTTCTCACAATTTATGCATTAAATCGTTATCCGAGTAAACAAAAGTGTAATGAAAAAGTTACCACATGGATCCACTAAATAATATTTTAATGTATAGAACATTAAATTATTAGGATAAACTTGAATTATCTCAAGAATTAGATTATATGGAAAAAATGAATCCACAATACCCAATATCCATTAAAACAATTATTTAATAATTCATCTATTACATTAAAATTTATAGTTAAACATCTAGATTTAATTATAAAATTCTCTCTAATGATTTAAACCCATTAACTCATCATGAATATGACCTTTCAATATGATTATTCATGAGTGTAATTGGATCAAAATGTATCAATATTATAAACCATATAATATTAATTTTACTCAACCAAATATCTTAATTTAAATAATAGACTATAAAAATATAATGAAAAGATAATGATTTATTCTCAAAATTTCTAAAACAAGTTTTAGATATTAAAATATACCCATGTCAAACATGAGTAATCGATATATTATATCATCATTTAGAAAAAAATAATATTTATTTATTTTAAAACCTACTAACAAGTAGTCAAGAAGAATGTATAATTATATTTTCCACAAAGAAGGAATAAAAAATTATCTAATCCAAATAAAAAACCATACAAAAATAATAAAAATAGTTTAAGAAATAAATGTGATGGTGGTAGAGAAAAAAGAAATATGAGAGAGAGACTGAATGTAGATGAATTTAAGGGGATTTGGACATTATTGAACTGACTAGAAAATATTTTCTCAAATTGATATTAATTAAAAAAATTATAATGAAATAAATGAATGGGTATAGGACCACATAACATCCCTACAAGTGTTATGTACCATACAGTGAAATATCATTGAAATTGATGGTAAATGAAATTCAAGAATAACAGTGGAAAAAAGAGACATCATCATTTTCCCACTTTTATAACATCATATAATGTTCATGGGAAATAGATTAACTATTTTATCATGTCATTACATTGAATTTCATGAATATAATTAAAAAATTATTAAAAAGGTTTTTTAAATAAAAATTGAACTTGCATGATTATGAAAACTAAATCATTATATCAAAATTAATCAATTCATTTCAATTTGAAATCCCTAAAAATATTTTGGTTCACATTTTCTAATTAGTTAAAATATAAATATAATGTATTAAACTAAACTAAAAATTTGAAAAATGACGTGGATAAAGAGAAATGAAGCTTCGTTGTCAATAATATCTTCTTCCTCAATGTCCATCTCTAGTAAATAAGTCAAGAGTGTTCCCACTTCTACTCTATAATTTCATATATCTATTATACTCTTACCTCAGTGTCCGTAATATTATACTTCTTCCTTCAATAATTAATATCCATTTTAATCTCTAATATAGTTGGAATTACCTCTAATATATTATTTACATATTATGGAATTCACATAAATCTCTAGTTGACTTTCATATAAATTTATATGGAAAATATTTTCCCCTCAAAAAAATTAATATCGGCGTGGGTCTCCAAAAATCCTCTAACTCCTCATGATCCGAGACATCCATGATGACAATTAGTAGAATTTCCAAAATTGAAAATCATTTTAAATGTCCAAGACTCATTTTTTCATATAACAACAATAGCATCCATTTAAGTAATCCCCACTGGACAAACTAATCAAATCAAATTATCTCTAACTTAACAGAACCTCCAAACCTGTTATCATCATCTCAAATAACTAAATACAATCTCAGTTAAGTATGAACTCATTTGTTCACAATTAATTTGGTACTCTGAACATATGTACCAATTTTTTAATAAATATAACCCATGATACAGAACACTAATGAATTAAATATAAAATTCATAAATAATTTCCGAAGAATATCATTAACATAGACCCCTAGTTATTCATGGAAGAACATAACATAATTCAGTTTCAATGAATACATGAGCCATGAACCTCATTAGTTTCTAATAAAAAGGTAAATGTTACATCTTCTTTAGAATGGAAAGTCATCAAAAACAATCTCTATAAGCCACTATGTTAAATTAAACATGTGGTTCAAAATTATTTATTGAGTTCATCAAAATAAGAAATCAATGTATCCTGTAGTCAACAACCCCCACAACCAAATTGGATACTTTGATAGCTCCAGTTACATGGACTCGGCTAGGGTTCATTAATAAAATCCCCTTTATCATAAATCAGATCTGGTCACTGATCACAATAGATCTTGAACATTTATTAGGAATCTTCCATGGTCATCCAAGCATGGCCTCGGTCATCAGCTTTGGTTGGTTCGATTTCAACAACAGTTGGATTCTTCAATTGTCATCAGGTTTTCTTATTAATCATTATATTTCAGGTAGAATGAACATCAATTATCGAGTTCAGAATTGGAGATCCCTTAACCCATTAAATAATCCCATGAAAATCAATTATTATTCTTCATACTCAAACTACCTCTGGAAAATAGATTTGGCAGCACAACTTTGTCATCATCAGAGTGTTGCAAAATCTACGGGCTTTACCAATGAAAATAATTCGTGCATTTGATTCTTCCTCCCGATGTCAGAGATCAGTGATGAGATATCAGTTAGATACATATCAAGAATCAACCCAATTCTCACCATCAATGATCTTCTATGATTTGATCAAATCCCAATCCAAATTCAAATTCACCTGTAACCCAAAAAATAAACATGTAGAAACTCAAATCATCCAACATGGTTAGTTATTAAAAATGGAAAAAAATATTTTATTGGAATTATAAATACTTTATTTCTAGGTTCGTGGAACAATTTAGATATAAATATTATTTATCAATTATAACCAAAGTGGATTTGATGGAATCTGAACCCATTCATTCATCGATGCTCCATTATTAAATTTTTTCCTCATGATGTTTTGGGGTTTTAATGAGAAATTAGATAAGTGAATCTTTCTAACATTGGAGCTATTAGTTATCTTAATAGGAATAAAATATAATTTAATTTCTATTATTGAAATTATAATTACTTTAGTCACAAGAAAATAACTTCTACGTATGAATAATGTTACATGCATTTATATTATGTGGTAATCTAAATAAATCCTCTTATAGAACATCAATATTTTCCTCAGAAGCTTGTGTCTATGTAGTAGAAAAAATAAAAAAAATGAAACGATAAAAATAAATTTTCATAAAATTATAAGAAAATAATTTTAATATAATTATTAATACTATACAATATCTAAAACAAATATAAAATCTATTAAAATATTAAACTTATTATTTACGTAGCTAAATAATGTATTGATAAAAAATATTAATGAATTATAATTTTTTGTTAAAAAATAATCTTATCATTATTTCGATAAAATGAATTAAAATTAAATAAAATTTATTCAGTTAATATACACAAACAAAAATAAAAATTGGAAAGAAAATTAAGTACATATAACAAAAAATAAAACTCCATGGAAATACTAAATAATATAATTAAACAATTCTAAAAATAAAAGAAACATTAATAAATAATTGAAATATTTAAAAATCGAATGATTTAATAATAAAACAAAAAATAAATTTAATATATTCGATAGTAAAAAAAATATAATCAACTAACCTAAATTAAACAATTCAAAATTTCATCATGTTCATGCACAAAAACAAAGTAGATTCAAACATTCTAGAAAATACTTCAAATAATAATTCATTTCATTGAAGATTTTTTCCATGTAAAACAGCTTTATCATCACATTTGATGGTTAAATTTTAATTTACTACTTCTAAATTTTAATAATAGAGTTTTGGAAAATATATTCCATATAATTATTCAACATAATTTAAAATATCTTCAAATTTCAAATTAATTTTTATACATAATTAATATTAAAATAACTAATTTTTATTTACCACGGTTATGGTGAAAAATTAATTTTCCATGGGTTAAAATAACAAATATGTGGGACAAACATGACATAAAACATATTCAAAAACAACTTAATAGACATTTTATAATAATAAAATTTATAATTATATATAATTGTCTATTTTGGATCCTAGTGGCATGTAAAAAAAATGAGTACACCTTTCTATTTAAAAAAATTGCAACTGTTCCACTCACCCCACTTATAAAATGACAACCCTTCATATATAATCTTCTCACATAAAAAATTTATCAAAAAAGACCTACCCAAATATATATTGTTACTTTACTCATCCATTTATAGAATCCTAAGTTTGTTCATAAATCCATATTTGGATGGCTTTTCCTCAAACATCTATAGGTTACCTATAGAACTGGTAACATTCTCTATTGAGCATTTTTTTCTATTTATTCCTCCAATTACTTAAAATATTATTAGAAAATGAGGATGTAATATCTTTATTATGTTAAATTTATTGATATTTTATTGTTATGTTCAGGACCCAAAATGATCTTCACTTCTATAAAATGGGATAAAAAATCATCACTCATTATTACGAAGGACTACCACCTCGTGAGCCGATGTTATCCATTTACAATCTCCACCACTCATGGAAATGTTTAATGATACATTCAATATTTATAAATATTTAATGTATTATCTTATTATACATATATAATTATTATATAACATATACCTTTTTACTTTCCATTTCATGGGAATATGATAATGTCGCTAATGTGTATGGTGGAGTACCTCCTAACGATGCGATGTGATTTTGTCACACTATACAAAGAAGGTAATAAATATGGGTTTAGTAAAAATATTTTATATATATGAAAAAATAATCATTTATTGGTAATTTATTTTTTTTTCTCTCTTTACATCTGTCGAAAAAATGGAATGAGTGCTGATTCATACGTATGACCAAAGGTATCCCTAAATGGTGTATTTCATTTTCTATATCTGGAATTCATGGATACTCTAAATACATATATAAAGAGAATATATGATATTTATACCTTGTAAAAAATTATATATCTAATAGAACCGTGATAAAATAAATAGTACCACAAAATAAAATATCTAAACATACATGAAAAAAAAACGTGTTATTTCCCGAAACCTGACTTTAATAAAGAATTATTAATGAATGAGTAATAAAAAGTCATAAATAAGTAATATATCATATGACATATATTATTATGGTTAGGTAATATATTTATAATAGATATATATTTACTATTCAATATTTTTTATTTTGGATAAATGAAGTCGGTAAATATGGTAATGGATTTTTTTATCAATTTTTCTTCATTGATATATATATTATGTTTTGAGCCCATATTATTTTATGTGGTGTATATATAGATCCTTTTACGTGTAATATATTGAATTTATTTGTTATCATGGTATTACAATATACATTTAATTTTATTATTTTGTGGGAAATATGATTCAATTTTACCAATGTTGTAAGAGTCTTATGTTATAACCTCACTATTTATCTGGATTGCTCAATGTTATACGTCCAATAATAAAATACAATTATCTATCTCTCAAAGAAAACATTTATTTTATTATTACATATTAATTTATTAATAGAAATTGTTTTTCATTAATGGTAATCTATTAATGTACTCAAGAGTTTGAAATAATGTATTTAAAATAATCATCTGGATTGCTCTCTCTGATGGATTACTCTTTCAATGCTAATCCTTGTTTTCAAAAAGTATTTTCAAAAATGTATTTTCATTCCATAATGTATTTATTAAAATGAATTTTTACACATTTTTTTACAAGGTGTTTTAAAAATAATATTCAATGATTTTTCAAAAAACATTGTATATTTTCTTTTTGCTGAAAATGTGAAAGAAATTATTATTTAAATGTCAATCGAAAAAATGGTATTTTCTTCCATCTTGACTAACTAATTATTTTAAAACACAATTTACAAGTATTAATGATTATTTTAAAATTAACTAAAGTCTAATATGTTTTTTGAATTATTAGTTTAAACAACTATTTTGAAAATAGAATTGATATTTATCTCAACAAACATTTAAAATTATTTGTAAATCATATTTTATAAGTATCCAAGTTTATTATTAAATAAAATTATTTTTAAATGATAAATGATTTAATTTTTTTAATCAAAAGAATCATTTACACCGGAAATTTTACATGTGACATTTCAAAATAATTTTCTATCCATGATTATATGATTTGATGTTAATTATGATTTAAATTTGTGTATGATCCAAATATTTCATTGTAACTATTTCTCTAGATGTTTAATTCTTATGATGAAAATGTATTTATTAAACATGTTTCTATTTTATTGGTTATACCATGTTAAAATTATATTTAATTCTGGTTATTTTTATAGGGGTTGTGTTTTTTTTAATGATGAAATTATTATTAAACATATTTATTTTCTATAGGATTTGTTATGAAGAAATGGTTATGAGGCCCTTTACATTTCATTTTTTATATTTTATTGTGTTTTAATAATATTCTATAATATATATATATATATATATATGATTTTCATTATGTGATAAGTGGTTTCTAAATCTTCATCTAATGCATTCTGAAATGATTAATATCTCATAAGATAAATAGAAATAGAATAGAGGGTTAACCTAGTTCAGTTAGAGTATTTGTCTATTATAATAGTATTGGGAGTAAAAAATTAATACTAGGATTATTAAGAGAGTAAAACCAATCTACTATTATAGTCATTGTAATTATCCTTAAACTAAATTGAAAATTATTCTCTATGCTAATGTGTATGTCAGAAATATATGACAATGATATTATATCAGTGTTCATTTTCATTGATTCTGTTATCATTCATTCACTATGAAAAACTTTTATTTATCCCATAGATTAATTTTAGGACCTATGATATAGATGATATGGTTTTCAAATGTTCTTATCATGTTCTCACACTCTTATTCCCATGATATGTTTATATCTCCCTTGTTTTTTCTTACTGTTAATATGATATCATCGCTTCTTATATTTCATTTCCCCATATATGATGAATTGAATAATATATGATATGTCTATAATGGGTGATAGTTATTATTAACATAGTGAGAGAAGATGAAACTCACTTATGGACCTATTTTTTGTGTCCAAGTATCCAAATCTACTATACTTCTATGATCCCCATGTATGAGTTTTTTTAATATAAATAATATTCATCTAAAAAGAGGAAATATTTATGAATAAGATGTTTTTATTGTCAGATTTATTGAAAACAAATGACATTTAATCGATAAATTTACATTAAATACATCCATGGATAATATTTATGTAAAAATATCAAGGATAATAATAACTGATTTCTCTAAAAAAATTAAATTCATAGTTCCATATGTCTTTACCAAGGCGTTATACCAATATATTTTCAAATATGGGTAGATATACAAAAACACACATATAATAATTCTAGTAAACTGGATGGCCTCATGATCCCAATATATGCATCAATGGACTCTCAATAATTAATCTCTACTAATAATTTTTTGTCTTATTCATTCCTCATATATTTATATGATAATTCTAACTAATAAACAACTTGTATTAACAATAAATGTATTTATTGAGTAAATAATATGGAATGTCAAAATTTCCCATTGCAATCAATAAACATTCATAATATGACATTGTATATAGAAATAGTATATGGTTTATGAAATTACAATTTCCATGATACAAATATTATATACATACAAGTGAAATGTAATGTCTGGTAAAATATGATCACATTTAATTTAATGTTTCATGTTAGATTTAATGAAAAAAATTAATAGTAAATAATATTTTTAACAACAATAAATTAAAAATATATGTTTTATAATAATAAAAAATCTATTGTAGCATTGAAAATTTGAAGCAAACAATTAAAAATAAATTATATTTAAATAATTTTATTTCTAAGTTCATGTGTATCATCCCCCAATCTGGAACTCTATCATGGGGCCAAAATGATTTGGTTACATGACCTCAAGAGTGCCCCATGGATGGAAAGGGCATGCATTTAGAATCTACAGTGTGATACAAATAGTTGGGAGATTGTATACCCTAGTTATAGAGTTACAACACAATAGAATAATAATATAACAATAATATATAAATATCCCAGTAGAAAAAATATTAGAAACAATTTCATAGAAAAGTAAAATAAATAGTAGAATACAAAGAAATAATTCAATAAAATAATAAATGAATAATGAAAGGAAATGATAGAATGTATCCAAACTTCATGATAGAAGTAATAAAAAATTAAAGACTAATAGAGTCAACAAATACTAAAAAACTAGTGATCTCAAACCCCGTGTTAGTCCCATCTCCACACTGATTCCCATATAACTATCAATAATCTATAATAATGTTTTTCCCTTTTAAAATATTTCAATCATATAATATATTCATGTACCAAATGGCTTCCCGAATAGGGTATGAGTATACATCGTTTGATCAACACCACTGTGTCTAAATAAAAATATTCTAATAATATGTTTAAGAAATAATTCATTAAATATCTGTATTAATTAATTAAAAAAATAAATTTATATACACAATAACCATAATTATCCCCCATGAAGGAATATCCTCTAGTATATCTCATTATAAAAACAAAAAAACCATATAACCAAGGTGGAAAATAACCTGTGTAGATGTCATGTGAGAATGTCTCTTAGGAATTCTCCCAACCATTCCAACCATAAACTTATAACCAAGGTATTTATCACACATATATCGGTCAAAACTGATGATAAAAGTATTGCAGCAATCAATGAGGGCCAAGCCCATTATATAATAATTTCATCTTGTCTTAGGGCCATGCATGGTATATAATAATTTCATATTATTATAGGTCTATGACTAGTATATATTCATTTCATCATGTGTCACAGGAAATATCCTACTAATAAATAGTATCATTATTTCTCATGTAATAACCTGGTATTTAATAATTTTATCATGTGAACAAGTCCAGCACCCCATATAATAATTACAACTATAAAACTGGGAAAATCCCCAAATAAGCATTAAAACATAGAAAACATTATTCATATCATAGTAAAAAATTATATCTCGATATCAAATCATAAGTATCAATGATTAATTATAGAAATTAGTATTTATCCTTATATTTCAGCATTTATTTATGATATTATCATAGAAAATAATTTCTAGTTATCTAATTTGACAATCCATGACAAGGTGAATCTATATCAAGGAGTCACCCAAAATCCCATGTCATTTCCCATGTCATGTTAAACTCAAACTGAGGTACCATAATATTGATAGGAATAGGATTCACTGTATAATTATAATAAAGGAATCCGCACAAAACATTAATAATTTATGCTTATTAAATTATGTGACGTGTTACTATATTACATGTCATGAATTTATTTTTTGATGTATAAACTAAAAAACCCATCACATCAGATAATTATGTATTTATCCTAATCATTTACAGATATGTAATGATTACATTACATGTAACTAGTTCACACCCTTTATTTGTTTCACGACATGTGTCTACTTGAGTTTACACGATGTGTAACACATTTACATAACATGTGATTTTCCTATAGAAAAATTTCTTTCCCCAGTTTCTTGGTTAAAGTATTCCTAACACCTCTATATCCTTTCACATCATGAGAAAACCTCCTAACCCCATTTTATACATTTTATATCCAGACTCCACTAATTTAAACAAATGTACATCTCTAAACATTATGAATGTTTCCCCAACAATGTTTCTACATCTATGAACAAGACATGGCCACCAAGGATCAAATAAAAAATAAATGTGGGACGTACCAAGAAAAATTCTGATCATAAACCATGATATTTTTTATGATGTTATATACTATATAATGTTATTGTGGATGAATAGTTCATTAGTGTTGTATACATTTAAAAGAATCAAAGATTTGATATTTTTCTAAGTCAAAATTGAAAATTTTAAAAGTCATTAATAATGTTATAAAACTAAAATTTTAAAGATAAGGATTACAAAAAGTTATTATATTATTATTTTTTTAATTTAATTTTCACATGCTTGTTTGGGGATTAAATTCAACATTAGTGGGGTTTCAAGAAAAATGTCGATAGTTTCGATTGCATGAAGACATATATTGATGATGTTGCAAACAACAGTCATGTTTAAAAGTTGTTTATTATATAAACTACAAAATCCATTGACTATATATCTATATCACAATATATTCTCTTGTTTAAGAACATTTCACATTCCCTACATGAATTATTCTCAATATTCCACTTGTTTTTTCATATCCTTCAACACTCCAAATTTTTTATATCAATAGTGATTTTTTCGATCCTATTATCATGATAATCATTGTCATTCCTTAAAGGACCATGAAACTTTTTGTGATCAAATAAATCACTTTTCTACCTCTTATACCATCATGGATGAATGTCAATGTGTTTGGGGTGGCCTCAAGGGCACTCAGACCTTTTGGTTGTAGAGGTTCCTTTCATACCCATTGGGTCATTATTAAAGTCTTATTCTTCAATAAAATAAAAATAACTCTTCTATTAAATATGAATATTTGGAAACGATCAAGTCCATTATGTGGGCTTTTCACCACGGCTATAATTTCCTAAAAATGGTGTCTTATTCAATCATGGAAATGGATATTTTAATGACCAGTACATGAAATGTTCTATGGAGAATGCTACCACCCTAGATTTAATGCATTCAACTCATCATCTCTATCAATAAAAATATCACACAATCATATAGGGAATCTAATTAGGGTGTTGATTATTTATAAAAAGTGATCCTTTATAGATTAATGTTTAATATGGTTTTTTATTATAGTGACCAAATAATTTTACAAATATTTTTTTCATTATGGTATGTATAATTAATTATCAAATTACAAGACAAGGATCATAAAGTATAATGTCTTGGAGATTAGGTACATTATTAAACATAATAAAATAATAAAATATTTTATTTAACATTAATATTGACCTCATAACTTTTTTTAACCCATATATCTGTATTGGATAACCTGGGGAGTACATGAAAAAAGGATAAGCTAAAAATCCCAGTAAGGGAATTAAAGTATGAATAAGTCATAACACATGGGATAGAAACTATAAAATAATGACAAAAAAATAATGGGCCGTGAATAATCATATAGAATAATAAAATTAATATAATGAGTACATATAATATTGTTATTGTAGGAATGTGGAAACAACATAGAACAAGTCATAAACATAAGTCAAGGCTAGTCTCCAAGACATGGTGGTCAAAGTCTCATAAAGGAATCAGGTTCACTCCCAATCCCAACATGACATATAATGAGAATAAACATTACCTAACTAATTTTATTTATAACTGGTAACACCTATCATAAAAT
The DNA here is from genome assembly GCA_963277665.1 of Viscum album. Taxonomy (NCBI): domain Eukaryota; kingdom Viridiplantae; phylum Streptophyta; class Magnoliopsida; order Santalales; family Viscaceae; genus Viscum; species Viscum album. Next base: position 526,948,994 of record OY728148.1, on the reverse strand, counting down.
AATCATGAATATGTGTTCCACATGAATAATAAACATAAGGGTTTCCCATGGAAAGAAATGGGTATCATAATCATGTCACACGGCCTTAAAATTCAGCATATCATAAATTTATCCATGAAAGAGTGGATAAAAAACATACATGAACATTTATAAATTTAAATAATAATTCATAATGATAAATTTTTTCAAAATTGTGTTGAAACATGTAAAAGGAGTGCCTGAGAATCTTTTGAAATGAATTATTCTAGTATGGTTTAATGAAAAGATTAAAGATCATTTAATGATGAAAATGCATATTTTTTCATAAAGGTAGAAATGAACAAAAATATAATTAAATTAGTTAATTATGAATAAATAATATTGTTCCAAAATATATTATGGTGCGCACATTAAAGCAGGTAAGAAATCAAGAAGTTCCCTTGAATTGGACTTGCTTAATATGATTAATGGGTTAAAGATAACCTTTTAAAAACAAAAAATATCCCTAAAAAATGATATGATTGGGATACTTGATTTAGGAACATTTAAATTTAATTTATATGAATAAAATTAAAAAAAATGAATTACACTTGGGTAAAAGGAGAGAAAGAGTAACCTGAAGGAAAAAATAGAAGTTTAGGTAAACTCTCTATGCTTATGTCGGAAACGGTTCTACACATGATATTTATGTATCGAATAAAAATTTAAATTCAGTAACTAAAAATTATAGAAAAATATATACATGTAATTTAGTTATTTTAATTTTATTACTTTATTTTATTAATTTTTAATGAGTTTTAGTGTTCAATTTTATTTTTATGGAATGCTTGTTTTCTTAGTTTTCATTATAAGTTCTCTTATATAACAGTATGGATGTTCATGTAAAATAGAAATGGAAATAAATAATTTATTTATTAACATTAATAAGTTCATGTGAACATATAATTCATTTGGTTATTTTGGGAAGGGTTGAATCGTTACATAAGATGTCAGTGATAATCGTTTTGATTATTTTGGGTAGTGTTTTGATCACAATGAACCAGTTTCCATATATTATTTAATGTCATGAATATATAATGGGTCCATAACAATACCTAATATATAATACATATATTATAATCCTTATCAACCATAAAATGATTTTATTACTTTCTTAGAATACTATAATATAAATTGAAAACATGTCGTCATTGAATGCGATAAATTAACACATTGGAGACAATATTTTATTTTATTTTTCAAAAAATGAGAGGGGAAACAATAAATGATAGATTATTACATAAAAATAACAACATTATAGAATATTATGTTACTATATTTAAAAATCAATTTGGAAAAGTTAATTTCAGTATTAAATTAAAAAATATTAAATTAGAAATGAATATAAAAGAAAAAGGAAAGAGGAATTTACCTCCATAATTTACCACATTGAGAGAATCCTTAGGAAAAATGATTTTGTATTTTAATTAGAAAAATAGCTTGAGGATGTGGGGAGGAGTTTTTAAGGATATTTGAGCAGAATTTAGACAAGGCTAAATGTTTAGAGGGTGGGGAGATGAGGTGGTTAGTGGTGCTATTTTTAGGAAAGCCTAGGGTTATTTTCCCATTATTTTATTATTTTTCCACATAACAATGAATAATTTTATAATTACCACAAAATATATAAGAATAATTAATAATATTTTGATTATTTGGGCATATATCATCCATACATTATTTATGGATCAATAAATCAAGTATTTAATGTATACCGTAAATTACTGTCTTTTATTATTCACATAAAACATTGTGTTTCAGAAAAACCCCAAAAATTTAATCTAACTATATTTCAATGTGTAAAATTAAAAAATTATTATAATTTTTGGAATATAATTTCATAAATATATGATATTGAATTTTCAATTAAAAACATCATTTTTTTTTGGAAAATATCAGTTTTAAAATTACAACTGATTTTGTAAAAATCTAAAAAATTAATTAAGGTCTCATAAAATTACCATACAATTATATGTATTAAAAATATTAATTAATGAATAAATTTTATGAATATAAATTTTCTTTATAAACATTATATTAATTATAATATTGAATATAAATACATATGTTTTATAAAAATATCAATACTTAATTAGTAATTTCTGAATCATTTATTTACATATATTATAGTATTATTATATCATATTTTAATTTATAATATGGATATTTTATTATACTTTCATGGGTGTGGTTACTATTATGTTGTCCAGTTTTCCATTAATAATCATTATGTTATTAATATAAATGTCAAGTAACTATTTCATTAGTATAGTTTCCTTAACTTATTGAAATACTTCCTATTTAATTATTATTCATTTATAATGTTTATTTTAGGTTCTCTATGAGATTTAATGTCATTTATACAATATGAGATAATAAAAAGAATTTCAGGTCTATTCATAAAAGCTTGGAATCATTACATTCTCCCCCCCTTTTGATATTTCACCCTCAATATTTTTTTTACATTCTATGTTGAAAAGAGGAAAGGGTCCTTCTCCTTCCTCGCTTACTATAATTCCAATGTTGTATTTTCATACATAACTATTCTATCATAGTACTTTGACCAGGTGAGTAGTCATGTTACATATAACATTATCTCTATGATCCAAGATCTTCACCATATTCTCCTCATATGATAGATCATTCTCCTACTGCACCACATAAAAATTTAGTACAAGCAAAGAATCTGGTACGTACTTTCTGAAGAAGGATATGTGGAGAACATCGCGTACTTGAGACATGGTAGATAGAAGTGACAATCGATACACCATGACTTCAACTTGATCAAGGATCTTAAGGGGGCCTACGTACCTAGTACACAACTTCCATTTCTTCCCAAATCTCATGATAATATTTTAGGGATATGGTTGAGTAATACCATATCTCCAAACATAAAATCAAGGTCTCATTGATTATGGTTGGTATAGATCTTAAGTTGACTTTGGGATGCCTTGATTTGCGGCGGAATAGTTTTTACCATTTCCTCCATTTCATCGACCATTTTTGGTCATAGATTCTTACATTCCCCAACTTCATCCCATAAATCTTGTGATCTACATCTTTTCCCCTAGATGGATTCATATGGATCCATTTGGATGCTCGAGTGGAAATAGATGTTGTAAGAGAAGTTAACTAGGAGAGTATATTGGTACAATCCTCCATCAAAGTATATAGACCATGCTCTAAACCTGAATTATACTATATAATTTGATATCTCTCATTATCCATTAGATTTAGGATAATAGGAGATACATATGTTTAGCTCTGAGATTAGATCATGATAGAGAATTTACCAGAACATGGAGGTGAATCTCATTTATCAATTGGATACAATTGATAGTGGTACACCATTTTTCGTTACGTCTTCTTTTATGTATATCCATTAAATACGATCCAATGATAATTCCTCTTGAATTGAGATAATGTGAGTTGTCTTTATAATATGGCCCACAAAAAACCATATAGCAGTGTTCCCTATAGATGTCTTTGCAATTCTAGAGAAAAAGCCCATTGTAATTTTCAACCACATGCATGGTTTTATGGGTAGTGGTTTCATCATCTGCTTAGACTTTTTTATTTTAGCCTTCACTTGATGAAATACAAGGAACATTGATGTATATTTTGTGATATCCTTTTTTATATGGTCCCAATCATAGTTCTGCCGAAGAACTCAATAAATCTTTTTTCTCTCAGGTTAAATAGAACATTTGAGCTACGTACATCATTCAAAAGATACTTCTTTATATCTAGATAAAATGGTACAAATAATCATGAATATAATCATTGGACTCCATCATCAATTTTGAATTCTGAGGATTTCCCATTCATAATAAATTCCACCCTTTTCAGAATTTCCACATTATTATTTCAAGCATCCTTCATTTTCTCCATAAGGGAAGGTTGAGAAATATTATGGGAAATAATTAATGAGGATCCTTCCCTAATTATTCCTATATATATCCTTTTTAAATATATGAATATTGAATCCTTCTCACATATCACCATTGATAAAGATGTGGGATATTTTTTACTTAGACCATCTGCAGCCTTATTTTCCTTTCTATGATGGTAATGGATGGAGAATTCATAATCCTTGATGAGATTTAATCATCTTCTCTGTAACATATTATTCTCCTTATGTAAAAATATATATTTGAATCCCATGTGATCATTATATATCTCACACTTCTCCCCATGGTCATAATTACGCGATATTTTCAATACATATATCATGGTTTCCAAATCTAGATCTTGCAGTGGATTCTTTTGAACATGAATTTTAAAATTCCTTGGGGATTAGGCTATCAATATATTATTTTTCATCTATACACATCCTATGACCTTATTTGAATAATCTATTTACACCACAAAGTGTTCCCCAATTATTGGTACTGTGAGCACTGGGGTAGTGATATGCCAATTTTTTAACTTTTTAAAGAAGTACTCACATTCACTAATCTAGTTAACATTTCCTCAATTCTAATTCATCATGGTTAATGGGTTTTACAATTGTGATAATACATTCACAAATAATCGATAATACCCAGCTAGACCAAGGAAACTGTAGATCTCAATTACAAATAATTTCTTAGGCTACTCATCAATTTCCTTTTCCTTATATGGGTCCATAGATATACCTTTACTTGTGATTACAATCCCAAAGAATTCTAATTTCTCTATCAATAACTCAAATTTAAAATAATTTTCATATATTTTCCCCTTTTTAAATTCGACAAAATTGTATTAAATTTCCCTCCATGCACCCCCATGATTTTGGAGTATATTTGAACATCATCAATTAAGACTACCACACATTTGTAAATGTAATCTGTAAATACTCTATTCATCAAGTCCCTAAAAATTACTGGAGCATTAGTGAGTCTAAAGGGAACCACAACGAACTCAATATGTATGCACCTCATGTGAATGGAAGTCTTGGTAATATATTACTTCTTCATCTTCAATTAGTGATATCCTAACCAATAGTCTTCAATAAGGAAATAATTATCCCCACATAGATGATCAAACTAGTCATCTATCTATAGTAACAAATAATTTTTATTTATCATGATTTTTTGAGCTCCTGATAATCAATGTAGATGTGCATTAATCCATAATTTTTAATGATGAAGAGGACTAGAACACATCATGGTGAGGCACTCAGGCATGTAAAATGCTTATCTGCATTATCCTTCAACTACTTATTTAGTTCTTACATATCAATAGTATCCATTCTATATGTTTTCCTTCATATAGGGAAAAATTCAAGAATATGTTCAATTGAGGGCTCAACCTCTCAATCAAAAGGAAGACCAAAAAACTCATCATTGAATACATCATTGTTATATATTATGATGGGAATGTCATTGATATTGATTTTCTCCATTATCTCAAACATTTGAGTTAGATATGATTGCTCATAAGAAAAAAAATTCACAATTGAAACAATAATTCTGAAGGTGATTAATCTTCCTCATTATACATGTATAGAATTGGATAATTCTTTGGGATGTGAAGATTTATCTCCCATTCCTAACATTTGATTCTAGATTTATATAAATATATCCAATTACTTCCCAAAATAGTATCAAACTCTTCCGAATAGAGTATAAAAAACATTTTAGAGGTTTAGTCCCAAAACATTAACCAAGGAGGATTTATGTACATTGGATGAAAACATTTCACCATTTACAATTATCATATATAATAAAACATCCAAATTTTTAGGCGGTGTCTGAATAGTTCTATTAAATATACATGATATAAAAGAATTCATAAAACAAGAATAAAATAATATATTATCTATTCATGAATTAATAACCAACATACATATCACCACATCATTTTCGGGATCCAAAATATCATTACTAATAGCATATGACCTTCCAAAATTCCTTAGAGGTTTTTTTATTACATCATACAACCCATGACTTAGTTCATTGGTTTGAGAAATGCCCATCTTCCTTATAGTTGAAACACAACTCTACAGGATGAGTGTTAATCTGAACCGTCCATTCTTCTTCCGTAGTAGTGAGATTTTTCATATCCCTTTGGAAATTATTAGCCATATAACATTCAATTCAATATTTCAATTATCACTTGGTTCTATTTAGGTAGTTTGTAGGATGATTCTTCCCACAATTTCTACACGGGGGGTGTTGGGACTTTTTTCCATCATGTGATTTATCGCCCATATTATACTACATTTCCTTCTTTCTGTCCCTAGGCCCATCAGACCAATGACAATATTTGATTTCCAATCCCACATTGAAGTCATAAAGTAAAATCTTCTGGAAACTATCAATGTCTCTAATTTCCAAGGATTTATGTATACCATACATTAGTCCAAAAAAGAATAGGTCCACTTTTCTTTTGGTATTAATGAATATGCTAGAGGCATATCAGGAATGTCTTGTGATGTTTTCTTCATACAACCCTACAAGATCATCTTCCTTTTACATAGTGCTGAGGAAATCCATTTCCATCATGAGATGGGTTTATGGAAAATACATGTTGAAAAATATTTTATTCAAATATTCTCATTATATAGAATCAATTTCCCCCCTGGACTTTTTTTCTCTATCAGTTTCCTCAAATAATCTGCTACCCCATCAAAATAATGAATGGTAAGCACAATTTTTTTTCTTCTGAGTAGTAGAGAGAAAAAAATATCTACTTAATGGATTTAATCTATTGTTATATGTGGATTGGATCATAAGATCCACAAATAACGGGAAACCATTTCCACAAAAATTAGCTGAAACAAAATTGATCTTTCTTAGGAGAAGGATAGTGTTTCACATGATTCATGTTATGATTCATACCGTGAGGTAATTGAAAAGGTGTTATCATAACATTTTGAGATCCCATACCCATCATATTTGGAATATCAATTGAGGAATAATAGAATTTCCTATCACATTGATTGTGGGAATGAGTTATTTTATTTAGATCCATTAACATAGAAAAATAATGTTTAATTACAGGGATTGAAAACATAACTAATAATGATAAAAAGGAAACTTTAATGATAAATGGACGTACTTATAAAGGAAAAGGATACCCTAACTTGTGATTCCCTAGTTTTTAATTTATGTTATCTGTGATATTTTTAGAACATATATTCTAATGGTATTTATTTTACTTAATAATGGCTGATAATGAACTTATGAATTTATCGAAGCATATCCCATGTGATTGTCAAACCAGGTGAATATTAAGGCTCATTTTTATGTACTAGGTTATTCCATTTGAGGCCTAGAACATCTTGTCGGATTTTTTTACTCATATGTACATCTATAACAGAACCAATTCCACTAGTTGAATCCATACATGGATTTATTTTCTTGATAATCCACAAACCTGATACTAACCAAAATTTAGGTATGTTTTTCTATATATAGTCTTATCTTCAAGGCAGTCAACATAGAATTCTAACGTTAATTCCGAAAATAAATAAGCTATCCTTTCATAGAATCTATATAGACCCTACCATTTTACACATATTTTTTTTATGATTTTATTCATAATTAGTTATGAAATTACAATCCAGTAATCATAAAGTATAGTATCTTGGAGATTCGGTATATAATTAGAAATCATGAAATAAAAACAAATTTTATTGGAGATCTATATATTCGAACCCATCATAACATGTTTATGAAATGTTTTTCCACATGAATAACAAACAAAATGGTTATCCATGGAATGAAACAAGTTTCATAATCATTTTAAAAAGCATAAAAATGAGAATATCATAAATGATTCCATAAAAGAATAGATTAAAAAAAACATGGATTTTCATAAGTTAAAATTGCAATGAATCATTATAATTTATTTATAATTCAAATGGAATCATATAAAAAGAAATTTTTAATAAAATTTAGAAATGAATCATTTTAGTACGGTTTAATGAAAATATTAATGAGAATATAAAGTGGAAAAGGAATATTTGTTTTCATAAAATGATAAATTAAAAAAATGTATTTTTTCATTATATAATGAGTGATTTATGAAAAAAATAATGGTTACTTAAATAAATTATGGAGTCTACATAAAAGGGTGTAATAAATTTGGAAGTTCCCTTGGTCAGGATTGCTTATTGGGATGCATTGAAAGGGGGAACCTTTCAAAAACAATTAATACCTCATAAAATAATGATGATGTGATTTGAATACATGATTTTATAATATATAGTAATAATTTAGATGATGTATATAAAAAAATATGAATTGCATTGGGTTAAATATTGAGAAATTGTAACCTAAAAGAAAAAATAGATGTTCGGGTATAATTCCTCACCTTTTGTATGAAATGTTTATTCAATTGAAATTAATGTCCTATATAATCAAATAAAATTCATTAATTAATAATTTAAGAACCTTTTATACATATACTTGATTTATAATAAATTTTTTATGTTCTTTTATGGCACTTTAAATGAATTATAGTGTTCAATTTCATCGTTCTTGATTACTCTTTTTCATGGTTTTCATGATTGGTTATTTTCCACAAGAGTATGGAAGTTCATGTTAAATGGAAATAATAATACATAATTGATGTTATATCCTTAAATAATTTAAGATTGTAATATTATACATATTGTTATTTTGGGTTAGGGTGAATCATTAGATTAGTTATAACAGATAATCATTTGGATTATTTTGTAGTTTTTCGGACACATCAAACTTGTTTTATTATATTATTTAATATCATATACATATAATGGTTCGAGAACAATACATTATATATAATAAATAAATTATAATTTGTCTCCATCATAAAGATATTTTTATGACCAGCCTTGAAGGCAGTGATAGAAATTTAAAACATGTCGTCCTTGAATGTGATAAATTAGCACATCACGTAAGATATTTCAGTTTTTTTGAATAAAATGATAGGGGATAGAATTTATGATTGAATATTACTTAAATAGAAATAATTACAAGTCAATTTAAGGTACTGAAGATATCATTCCATTTTGATGTGGGAAGTTGAGGATATAATAAGAAAAGAATGATCTTTAAAATAAAATAAAATAAATGTTAAGAGGAATTTACCTCTCGAATTTATCCTCCTTGACAACCTCCTTATGGATGATGTTTTGGTATTTTGATGAGAATAAAAGATACCAAACACAGGGGATGGAGGGGTGTTTTCTCTTGATTTTAATCATTAGATTATTATTTTTCTTTTACACTATGAATAGATTGAGAATTATTACCAAATATAGTAAAATAATGAATGATAATTTGATATTTTTGACATACATAATTCATAAATCTTCAATGAATAGATAAATTTTGTATTTTGATTATACAATAAGTTACGATATTTTTATATTAATAAAAATTCAAGTAATATCATAAAAATAAAAATAATTAACCCTAAAAATTTTCTAAAATTTAGAATTCAATACAGATCTCCATTTGATGAAAATTAATTTCATCAAAATGAGAATTTTAATTTTTAAATAAAATCTTCATTTACATGGAAAATAGAAATTTTAGTATAATAACTAATTCTATCACACATTGAAAAAATAATTAAGGTCTCATTAAATTTTCATTAAATTATACGATAACAAAATATTATTTTATGAATAAATTTAATAAAAATTAATTTTCATTTAAAACATTATATTAATTATAAAATTGAAAATAAATAAAATTTATTTAAAAAATAATAATTTATTAATAGAATTATAAATATTTATTTAATTATATTATTATATGATTATATCATATTTCATTTTTAATATGAATAAAAAAATTATACATTCAAAGGAAATGTTTCTATTCATTTTTTTGTTTTACTATTCATAATGGTTACATGAATATTCTATGTTTCTAGTTACTATTTTATAGATATAGGTTCCATAACTTTTAGAAATACATCTTATTTAATTTAATATTCATTTAAAAACTTTATTGTGTGTTCTTTTTATTATTTGATATGATTTATACAATATAAAATTATCACAACCTATCCTAGTGGGTCTTTGCTGTGACTAGCCCAATGCCACCTCTAATAGGGTAGGGGGTGGCATCTAGTGTTGAGAAGTCATATCAATATGATGGGAGGAATTTCCTTTGTACCTGTATGCACAAAAAAATCTCCATGCTCACAAAATGATGAAATGTAAAAAACCAATGAAAAAAATGTGTGAATACATATATATCCCCCAACTAGAGTATAGAAGATGAACTGAAAGCATAAAGGGGAAAACAATGCCCACAAAGAAAACTATAAAATCATCCAGCCTACTAAGAAGGAGGGTATCACTGTCATCTGCAACTACTGGAATTCCCCTTATCCAAGCTCCAGTAAACACCTCAGTCTATCTATCTCAGTAATCTCCACCTACCTCGGGTCCTCTATACACTCCATCGAAAGGCACATGATCTTCACAAGTCACAAAACATGTGTAAGAAAAGCCCATATAGTGGTGAGTTTTAAAATAATAATTAGTTTCCCCAAAAACCTAAAAAGATAAAAGTATCAACTGAAAGGAAACAATCCACTCAACCTAGCTAGAGGGAAACCCAATCAAGAGAGAAACTCCATCTTGAACCATCCTCAGATGTACATGAAAAGTCATTTCAGTCTATAAGGGGTGTCAAAATTAACATGTGACAACACAACAAGGACTCCTAGAAATCACATAGATTTTCTTGTCTCAGACACTAAGTCTCATGATGTTCCTACCTCATAGCTAAAAACCCGATTATCTTTGTAGACTCTATCAATTACATAAAACCAATAGAAAACACTCCACCAGAATAGCCATCGCAGATGGAACCCTTATATGATATGATCTCCATCAAAAATTACTCTAACCTTACTTGTGGTATGTACGAGGGAATAAGTTTCATCAGGAACATCTAACTTTGACCATCTATAGTGCCTAGCACAAGAGGTCCTTTCATCGCTACCTCAAACCATACGCATGATAAAAATTCCATTTGAAGAGGCCTTCTGCACACCACTAAAAATAGTTTAAAGAGTACTACTCTAGACTATGCACAACATATATTCTCTATAATGAGAAGGAATAGAGTGACTAATGCACATAATTACCTTGCAGTTGAGAGAGTACTACTCCTAACTAACCTTTGAATACTCTGTCACTCATGTAAGAAGTTGTCTACACCACAGTCCATCGAGGGATCACTAACCACTTTCTAGTTATCATTCACATCATGTTTCAGGGCACTTTCTACGTAACTATATCTAATTGTAGAGTGAAGTCCAACTCTAACGAAGGACTCAGTCCCTGCTTCTACTCAGATATGGCAGAGTATTACTCCCTATGTGAGGACCTGCACCCCAATCCAATAGGCTAGTACTACTCTTGAAGGACCCACATCATGATATGATAGGGGTGTACCACTTCATAATTCAAGGACATGCACCCTAACCTAGTAGGGGATTACAACTCAGTGGCTAGAGGACCCGCACCCCAGAATTATATGGGGTACAAACTCTACCAACATGTTCACAAAGGGAGATCTGCACCCTTACACGATAAGGGCGTACCAACCCAAGACTTTAAAACCCACTCTGTGACATAGTAGTAGAGTAAAGACTCTTCTGAAATATCACATATAGGGGACTCGTGCCCTAGAGTGACATGGGAGTACCAACTCCTATAATAGAGGACCCTCCCCCTACCTAGTAGATGAGTACCCACATAATTAATATGTCATATATGGGGGACCTACACCCTAGTCAAAAAGTGCAGTATGGACTCCACAGATATAGGAGCCACTCTTTTTTAAAATAGGGGAGTACCTACTCTACCTTCACGAACATCACACAGACACCCGGACACTAGTCCATCATTGGAGTAACACCATAAGAGGAAATTACCCAAAGGTAATTAACCCACACCCACGACGTGAGAGGTCCCTTATCTAACTATGAAGAGAGGTAGGAAACAACATATGACCCAGTCCCCCATGGCATTAAGAGTCCATGTTTCTCTCTATTTGAACCACATAGATCACCAACATCAGCTCGGTACTACTCCACAAGGGTATTTCTCTATTTACACCACCTCATATCTTGTAAGCCGTAACAGAGTCCACCATTGCATCATAAGTAGAAAACCTCTAGGATATACTACTCACTAGAATAAATTAAAGTCATAGAGAAGGAGATACAGAAGCCAGAAGACCCCTGTAGGATCTCCTTGAAGAAGTCAGTGTTCACCGAGGCACACATGGTGTCTAATCCCACCCGACCACCTACCTGTGTATCTGGTCCCATGAGTTTCAATCCATGTTGTGGTACAAAGTTTGTATAAGAGGTACATTCCATGTCCCTCATCCCACGGTCCCTGGTTATGTTACAATTCTATATATACCGGCCAAACATGTCCCTTACATGAAATATATCCCATTCTATGTGGTATGTTCAGATAAATAGCCAAATGCCCAAGTAGTTTTCCAATGTCTATGTACCAAACCCTGTGTCCATGTACCAAACCCACTATGATTTGATACAGTTACGTGGAGTGTTCCGTAATTGAGGACCCGCACCCTGATCCAATAGGGTAGTACTACTCATGAAGGACCCACGTCATGATACAATAGGGGTGTACCACTTGATAATTCGAGGAAACGCACCCTAACCTAGTAGGGAATCACTACTTAGTGGCTAGAGGAACCGCACCCCGGAATGATACATGGTACAAAATCAACAAACCCGTTCACTACAAGAGATATTCACCCTTACACGAAAATGGCGTACCAACCCCAGTCTGGAGTTCCCACTCCATGACACGGTAGTAGAGTAAAGACTCTTCTGAAACAACACGTATAGAGGACTCGTGCCCTGGAATGAAAGGGGAGTACCAAATCTTACAATATAGGACCCTCAACCTACCGAGTAGGCGAGTGCCCACTCAATTTAAATGTCATATATGGAGGACCTACACCCTAGTCAAACATCGGAGTATGAACTCCATAGATATAGGAACCACTCCCTGGTCAAATAGGGGAGTACCTACACTACCTTAATGAACATCACATAGATACCCGCACACTTGTCCATCATTGGAGTAACACCATTAGAGGAAATTACCGAAATGTAATTAACCCACACTCATGACGCGAGGAGCCCCTTATATACCTATGAAGAGAGGTAATAAACAACATACGCCCATGTCACCCAAGATAGTAAGAGTCCGTCTTTCTCTCTATATGAACCACACTGACCTCCAACATTAGCTCAGTTCCACTCCACAAGGGTATTTCTCAATTTAAACCACCTCATATCTCATAAGTCGTAACAGAGTACACCGTCACATAATAAGTAGAAAACCCTTAAGATATACTAATCAATTTCATAAATTCATGTCATAGAGAAGGATATACAGAAGTCAGAAGACCCCTAGAGGTTCTCCCAGAAGTAATCAGCATGCACCGAGCCACACACGGTGTGTGATCCCACCCGACCACCTACCTGTTTATTTGGTCCAATGAGTTTCAATCCATGTAGGGGTACACATTTTTTATAAGAGGTAAATTCATTGTCCCTCATCTCTCAGCCCCTGGTTCTGTTCCTATTCTACATAGACTGATCAACCATGTCCCTCACATGACATATATCCCATTATGCGCGGTGTGTTTAGATAAATAGCCAACTGCCCAAGTAGTTTTCCAATGTCCATGTACCAAACCCTGTGTCCATGTATCAGGGCTAGGTGTTAGTGCATATCCATCTGTCTTAATATGACTATACCAATCTATTTCCCATGTTTACACGATCTAAGGTATCACACGGTGTTTAATACCCATACAGGGCTTCTAGTCTCATATGTTCATCCTCACCAAACAAGAAGAGTTACATGGAAGGTGTCACTAAACTACACACTAGGTAGAGGGTAATTCTTGTTGATAATTACATGAAAATTCACACAATTCACCCAATTCTTCTCCAAAACTCATAGATTTACCTAATAGGGATCAATATTAATTGAAAAAGGGCTCTAAAATGATAGAAAAATTAAAAAATAATGGGATCAGGATGAAAACTCAAATCTACGTACCTCATGGGTGAAACCCGAAAGAGTTTTATCAATAATGAATCTTGGATTATTTTTGTTCCCTATTTGATAATGATCTGTGTCAGAAAAAGACATTCGCAGCACCTCATCGTATGGATTCAACATTAGTTCCATTCGTCTCCAAAAATTTAGAGATGAATGATGAGATTTTAACACATATTTGACTCATTAAAATCAATTTATGGGAGATAGAGATGTTAGGTAAGAATTTTAATTAATTTCTCATTTATTTAATTTAATCCACCTCATAATGCCCAGCCACCAAAATGACCCCTGAACAAAATTCTTAGCGTAGATAACCTTAGGTCACACCTTGGGTAAACACAATGTTACATACTCAACTGTGGTGCCATAATTTAAATTTGAGACTTCAAATTAGATTTATTTATGTTTCAAGATAAACTGTGCGGGTGTAAAAAAATATTTAATATTTTTTATATCGCTGCATCGAGGCACCCAGGGTCCCAGATTTCCATAATGACTCAACGTCCACCTCCAGAAATAGTTTTTTAAATATTCTAAAGTCATTTGGTCCATATATCAAATCATTTCAGAAATAATTATAATAAAGTAATTTCCAATGAACACAATTATGGTTCCTTGCAATTTTGTGCCCATATATTTCTCACATCTTAATTATGTGGATCAAAATGGTGAAATTCATACACATATATCTAAACCCCTCATGGGATATAATACAAATTTTTTTAATGATATCTGGTTAGAGTGGTTTGGCACAAATCCATGACCTATTGGATTGAAATGATATTAAATATCCATTTGATTAAACAAAAAGGACTTTTTGAAACAAAATTTTAAAATTATGGACATGGAAGGAAAGTATACTAGATAATTGGAGTTTAAAAAAATTTATTCCCTCTTTTTTAACTTTTATATTGTTACCCCTTGAATGAGTAAACATGAAGTCAATATTTAATCAAAATGATAAAATATAGATTCATGTTATACCTAAAAGGGGTTGTATAAACAAAACCTAAAATAAAATAGATTTTTTATACAATATTTGACACAATGGAGTGGAAATTGGGACAAAAATCCTTACATTAAATTTAAACTTAGTTGAACATGATTTAACCCCCAATATAGCCTATTTATGTTTTTTATAATTACATAACTAAACAATATACAAATCTATAATTTCATATTTGACCCACTTATAACATATTATCACGTATTTTTTTTAACAATAATTCATTACTGTCTTTGCATTGGGTGTTAAATGATTCATTTTTCATGTATGTTTTGATTTAGAAGTTATGGTACTTGTTTTATGATAATGTAATATCCTCTCCGAAATTCAAA
Source organism: Viscum album (assembly GCA_963277665.1). NCBI lineage: Eukaryota > Viridiplantae > Streptophyta > Magnoliopsida > Santalales > Viscaceae > Viscum > Viscum album. The sequence goes on along the minus strand of OY728148.1, from coordinate 526,933,585 downwards.
TAAGTTTAGAAAAATCATATATATTAATTATATATATAATCATATTTTAAAAGGGAACATCAAAAACTAATCTCATTGTATTGTAGTGTTTGTGGTCCACGCGTACGCAAGAGAAAAATGATCATTTTTCTAAATAAGTGGAAGGGTAAAGAGTTATCAAATATATTAAAATTAAAATATCATAATTATTTCATAAATATAAAATATATTCATTATTTTCATAATTATGTAATGCCATGTAAGTCAGTAATGGAAAATAATTATATCGATTTACAATGTTATAGTCTACGGTACACATGAACGATGGTTTTGTTTCCAATTTTATTGAGAGTAGGATGGATAAATATTATTCCATGAACATAATAACATATTATTCTATGTGATATACTAGTTCTATAATGTATTAATTTATAGTAGTTACGTGAATGTGGTAAACTAATAATAAAGAAAACAAATTTTTCGATTAAGATGATTACCTCTCCTTTGAAATAGTTCATTTAGATATCCTCTTAAGAACCTAAGGGTTAAAATTATTAGAATAAATAATCAATATAATATACACCACATTGTTTATATATTATTTTTTAGTAGTTTGGAGATATATGGATCATGAGGGATTAAAAAGTAAGGGGAGGTGGCACCCTTTTCTAAGGGGGTACAGTGGCACACTTTCAATTTTCTAATGTTTGGAAATATTATTAAGTCAGTTTCAAGAAAAAATGTCATAAAATTATTCTATTTATAAGGTGGTATTAAATAAGTTTGAAATACCTTCATAAAATATAATTTATAAATTATTACTCTATTATTGCAATTATATAATTAGATTAACCTCAGGTAAATATATGTTAACCAGAATAATATTAACCAATTATTTAATATATTTAGTAGTCATAGTGAACAAAATAAAAGTCATATAATTAAAAAAAATTAAATATTAATTCTTAATATGGGATCCATATTATAAAATTATAATCTTATAGGAGGCTGAAATGAATTTAAACATATCCCACGTACCTGAAAAAAATGTTTTCAGGAAAATCCAATGTTAGACATAATATGATATTACATTAAATTTATAGAAACTAATTATCATTATTTGAATTTAAAATAATATTTTTTTAAAGAGATAGAGGTTTTAATTTCATACACAACTCACACTTACCAAAATAATTAAACTAAAATTATAAATTCTTACATGAGGTGCAAGGAAATTGCATAAAAAAGAATAATATTGTGAGAAAATTATACCTAACCATGAAGAAAATGAGAAAAAGAAATGAAAATTGACATACCTTAAAAAAATTATGTTATAGTTTAATAAAGTAGACATAAGAAGAAAAGATCCCGTATAGGTGCAATGGAGTTCCACAGGCATTGCAGTCCATCAAAACAGTGAAAAATTTGAAGATGTAGTTCACATGAATAGAAGCATAGGCATTCAAATGGAACTACACCATGAAAAATCTCTAATCTTAACAAATATTGAGAGAAAACAAGAAAAAAGAAATTTTCCCTGGAATATAATTGAAATTGAAATTTGGGTCTTTCTTGAACACTTCTTTAACATTGATATACATTCATCACTAGAGGTCAAGATCAGTATTTGCTGTCATGTGGCCATTTTTATGTTGTTGAAATGTAGATGTGCCATTCACCTATATCTAAGAATCGAGCTCCTTTATAAAGCCCATATACACTTCTATTTGGTATGAATTTTTATATGAAGGATCATTTTCCTCATTTGAGGAAGTTTCCGAATCAGATGAGGATTCAAAAAAAAATCAATAGGCACGTTATATGGTGTTAAGATGGTTATTTCATTCAAATTAGCATCTAGAGACCGTGTGACTATTATTATATAGGTTTTATAGAACTCCTTTAATTTATGATATTGCCTAAAACTCAGAGTAATAAAACCATCCAATTCAATCATAGAATTCTTTCTCTTTCTACTTCATGGTTTGAGGAATTATTGCTCAAATTCGGATTGAACCTCACATCTTTCATTATGCTACCAATAGTTGGTCTCAATATGATGCTCATTTCTAGGACTCAAAATTGTCACTTATTTCAAGTTATGTTCCATTTTCTCATCCCTAGTCGCGGGGAACTAAGAGGTGGATGAAACTTAAGGATTACAATTTCCATTGTCATATAAAGGTTTTCATGAATGAGAAGGTTCTTTTTCAACTGAAAATAATTGGAAAAGGGGGAGTTTTAAAAACTATCTTTTCTGCTTCACATTTACAAATAGAGTGTCTAATTCATGAAAAAAAAATTTAGTAGGAAGGTACATTCTCAAATTCTACCTCATAGACAAAACCATTGGAACCATTTTGATGCCAGAATCGAGAGGGGAGTTTGTGTGATATGTCAACTTCAGTGAATACATAAGCTAATGAGGGTCGAGAAGTGTTAGAAGTGGCAGAGTCATGTTTAATTGGATACCCAGATAATCTATATTTAGATAAGAGAGATTTCTTCTTGAAAAACATGCAATGGGAGTCTCAAAATGCCCAACCATATATGAAAAGTAGGTGGTTTTGAATCAAAACAAAAATAGGGTGACCATTTCACGAATTTCAAGAAAAATCCACCGAAGGACTAGGATCTTCATGCCCAATACTGATAGTAGTCATTTCAGAGGAAAAGATAAAGAGTACTTGTAAATAGTTGATCAATCCAACACATAAATTCTCAAACATTATGGTTTCAATGGTTTTATGTATAAAAACTAGGGAGGGTGTCTGCTTATTTAATTTTCTAACTAGGACAATGCAATGATCTGAAGAAATTAGATATACCTCTTTATCCGAGAAGAAATTTTCCTAGGATGTCCATTTCTATAATTTTTTGTTCGCTGCACTATATGACCACTGATTCAAACCTTGAAACACTACCCATAAGTAATCTGCTAAAGATCTGTCATCAGGGATCCCTTTCTTATCATTCTCACTAATATTAGGGTTTCTTATTCATTTTTATATAGATGAGAGATCATAAACAGAACATATAAAAATTAATTTCATAAATTAAAATATGTAATATATAAATTTAATTTAAATCATTTATTATTATAGATTTTTTTAATTAATTAAAATGCAAAAAATATGGACTTAAGAATGGTTTCAAAAAAGAATAAATTTTTACCTCTAATTACTCATGTATTTATTTTTATCAATTTTATATTAATGAAAATGACAATTATATACATTATAACACACTATTATAAATAAAAAAGTATTAGTTCAATACTACAATTTCATTTATTCAAAAAATATCATTTCTTTGGGAAATTTTAAAAAATCGTTATCAGATTATCTTGACATGGTATGTTTAGTATCAATAACCAGCATATAAAATTATATATTTTTTAAAGTGAAATATCATATGGTCGATTTTAATGTTATAAAATTTTCACTTAATATAAGTTAATCTCATGTGTTACATTGTTCCCCCCATCAAATATTTTATCATAAAAAATTTCATGAATATAGATTTCAAAAAAAAATTAAGGGTCATTCTTTAACATACCATCCTCATTTTTCCACGTTGCATCCAATATTTTATGATTTGTATATTGTACCTTTATTAGTTTAGTCATTATATTCTGAATAAAATTTTCTCTAGTATCAATAATATTTAAAGTGTCTTTCTAGTAAGATTGATCTAGTTCTAATTATGTGTTGGGTCTCACATATACTAAATTAATAATATTTTTTGGGACACATTATATACTTTAGAGAGGCTCATAATAATTTCAAAATGGTAGGTCTATACTTTAAATAATTCCAAAAAATTTACAGGATTGATGCATTTTTTCCTTTCTTATATAACCTTATAAAACTCATATAACTAGATGTATTCCTGAAAACGTGATCTTCAATGTAAATATCATGATCACTCCTTTACTTATATACATAAAACTTTTTTCATTCCTTGAGATGATTTGATATGGCAATGAAAATTCTCTACCTTCACATTTTCCCCATTAACAATTTTTGGGCCTCCAAGATTCATTTCACCATCTTTATACCAAAATTTTGGAGTATGACATAACATTCTATATAATTATAAATATGATGATATTTGAAAACTTTAATGAAATAATTCAGATATGAAACCCCTAAACAAAGAGAAAATATATCCTACATAAAATAAAAGTTAAGTAACCATGACCTCAAAATGTATTATATTGTTTTGGTAGTCCTTTAGAATTTACTATTGGTATGATGATGAAAGGTGGAGACTAAATAAATATTGTTATCTACTGATTTATGAATAAGACTTCAATAGTTTGATGCATATGATGTATCAGGATTATAAAAAATTTATATATGTTCTCAATGAAGTATTAAAACTTAATTAATATAGAGTTATGTGGGGCTCTCAAAAGGTGAACCAAATCTTATAGTGTGTAAATTTGTGTATTTTTTAAGGTCATCAAAAATAATCCATATTGATTTATTGTTTCGAGGAGTATTTGAAAATACATTAAAAAAGTCCATATTAATTTTTTCCCATTTCAATATAAAAATAGGTACAGGTTTTATAGAACCCATTGGATTTTGCCTATTATCTTTTAGTTGTTGATAAACCATGAATCTAGGTACATAATAAAAAAATATACCCCTTAATATTATACAACAAAAAATGATCCTTCATATCCCTATAAATCAAAGTTCTGCATTGAATTATATATAAATTTGATCCTAGAGCATATTTTAAAAATTCCCATTCCTAATTAAGTATAAATCAAACACATATCCTCTTTCCTAAAACTACCTCACCGTATTCACAAATGAAGTCTAAAAATTTCCCATCATTTATAACTTTAATCTTCTTTTGAATATTCTAATCATCAATACATTATGTTTTTAACTTTTCTAATAAAGTAGGTTGTTCAAAAATTTGAAAAAACTTCAATTTTCCATTTCCTCAATCATTACTATATCAACATTTAGAAGATCCATAACCATAAGATCCTAGTCAATCCTCACATTGTTTAAGACTTTTTTATTATCCCAAATCTATTCAATTACAAACTTATATTCCTTCTATGGGTGGTAGTGTATTGAGAAATCATAATCCTTTTGTAGATTGAGTCATATCCTTTCCCTCATGTTGGACTCTTTATGTGAAAAGATGTATTTTACACTCTTATGATCTATGAATATCTCATATTTCCCTATAGAGATAATGTCTACATAACATAAAAAGAAATATTACAGCTAAAAACTCATGATCTTGGGATGGATAGTTCTATTCCTGATTCATTAACTACCTTTACTCATAGGCAAACCATTATCATTCTGTATAAGGAAACAATAAAGTTACTTCTCGAAAGCATAAATATATATTTTAGATCCATCCATTCCTAATGATATAGTCAATAAAGTTTCATTGAATAAACTTATATTCAATTCTTTAAAAAATTACTCACATCCATTTTCCCATATCAACATAACATATTTAATTGTATGATTGGTTAACGGGTTTGCCAATTAAGCAATATTTTGATCAAATCATTGATTTTAACGTGTCAATATAAGTAAATTTCTTACCTCAATAATTTTTATCAATTTAATACATCCTTTGGCTACCTTTTTCTTCTATGTATCAACTAATACTCTTTTCATGGAAATAATATGGCCAAAAAAATTTATCAATATGAAATTTACACTTTCTAAATTTCCTATATAAATATTTTCTTCTAAGTTCTATAAGAATAATTTGTATGTTATTATTGTTTTCCATATAACTTTTAGTTGAAACAAATAAGTCATTAATAAATACCAAAACCAAATTATATTTATATTTTTTGAATACTCTATTCATCATATCCCTTAAAATAGAGGGTGCATTAGTTGACTCTGATAGAATTATTGTAAACTTAATTTCCATATCCCATTTGAAATGTTTTAATTATGATATATTTATTTAATATATGGAAATTATAATACCTAGAAATAAGTTAAATCATTGGAGAATATTGAGCTCCATGAATTTGGTCAAACAAACCATAAATTTGAGGAGGTGGGTACTTGTTCATTAAATTAATAGAATTTATTTCCTTATAATCAATGTATATACTCATGGATCAATAAATTTCATTAAATAAAATTATTTAGGAAATCGAAGTTGATATAACAGGTTATATAAATTCATTATGAATCAACTCTTGTAGTTTTTAATCAACTCCTCTTATTCGACAACAGACAATATTTACGGAGTCATTTATGTTGGTCCCACATTATGTATTAAATTAATGGAGAACTAAACAGTATACTCTTATATATGTCTAGGTAATTCCCCATGAAACTAACTAATGTATTCCATTATAATAGGAAGATCTTAAATTCTAGGATTAGCTTTACAATATATAGATTATTCCAACTCTTCTTCCCTTTGAATCTCATTCAAAAGAGCTATTAGATCTATACTAAAAAGTGGACCTATAGTAATGGGTTAATAAACATGGTTTAGTAAATTTGTTGTTATATTCTATTTATGTGAAGGATATTCCAACAGTTTTAGAAAAACTATTCATATATATATATATACTATACCAACTGTTTTAACAAATCGCTGGTATATATAGGATGAATAAATGTTTTTTAAAACCATTAGTATAGCCTCAAAAATTTATCTTGCATGGCTTTACCTCCACCCATATCACTGTCATCCTTTGGTAGAACCCTAAGTCCTTCTATATTTTTTACTAACCAAGGAAATCCCTCCTACCTTCCAGTTTAAATTCAGCTCTTCTTGAATATCAAAATGGTAAGATCCAAACCCTTAATCTTTACTTATAATAATAAATTTCATTTATTTTCTATTCTAAAACTCTAACTATGATTCTTTTTTAACATTATTCTACATTCATTTAAATAATATTAGTTTTAATTATATTCATTTTTGAATTTCATAATAAATTTGAGTTTAACTGTTGTATTTTATTATTCTAATTACACTATACTTTTAAATAAATCTATTATTAAACAATTATTTTGTGATATATCAAATTTAATTATGTCATTAAATATTGTAGTATTATTTTTAAAAAAAATATATCATGGTCAATTTGAATCGCATGAATTTTACCAAATTTTTTACAGTAATATATTTAAAAATAATACAACTAAAATTTAAAAATCATATTATTTTATATATTACCTATATACTATCTAATGATCGAACATATAATCTCACATATCAACCAGAACATCCTCCCATGATAAACTCAGTGTATGAAAATGGTATCATAGAATATGAAAATATTTACCACGTGTTTTATGTGATAAATTAAAGGGATAATTTTAAAATTTATTGAAATTGAATTTATTATATTAAAAATATTTATTTTTATTTTTTAACTACGTATATATAAATGTAAAGCAAATGTATTATTTTTTTTGATGAATATGTGGTATGTGTTTTATTATATATTATACTAATTTTTTTGTTTTGATAAATTATTAGGGTGTTTTGATATTATTAACCTCAATGTTTACAATTAATAAATGAAATTATTCATTTCATTTCTTAAACATGTTTATATTTAAAATGTATAACATGGTTCTTTTATATATATGGTAATTGTTTCCATAAAATGATTAATATAGATGTAATTTTTTTTAGAAATGATCATCAACGAAAAATTATTTCAATTTTGTGGAAAGATTATTTATGTAATGGATAATTTGTTTTTCATTTGTAAATTCTAAAGAGTTGATTTTATTGTGAATTATTCATTGTATTAAATATTATTATTAAGTGTTTGTTAGGACCCATTCCATATGCAACAATTTATTTACTACTTATATAATCTAGTTGTGGGATAACAACAACTACATATATTTATGTTTTATTACTTGTGATATTTAGAGGATAATATATACCTTGGTTCAAATTTGATATAATTTATTTCTATTAATATTAGTAGTCTCATAAGAACTAATTTTATAATTATGTCATACTTATAATTTATTGTATAGTATTATATATAGTTATTAGTTATCAATATGATTTATTTAGATATTTTGGTTTTATATATATAGGATTTGGACTTAAAAACATTTTCTTACTTTTACGACCAGACATGTTACATTTTCTAATAGAATGAATTGAAGATGGATTTATAAAATAGATCACATATCAATCATGTTTTAAGAACACTATGTGAGACCACATTATACACTATCCATGTTACAATTTTTTTAGAATACCTTGGTTATGTCATGATGAAGATACCTACCATATAACAAAAAAATCAATGAAAGTACAATTTCACATATAACAATGGGGAGATATTGACATATCAAAATGTTATTTATCTAAATGATATTAAGAGATTGGAGAATTTATTAGATTGATGGTTTTATTTTTTATGAAATCACGAGGAATGTAGTATTATAGTCTTTGGAGAACTCTATATAAGCACCCATTATTCATGTACTGAAAATGATAATGTTGACTGGGTGAAAAAATTGAATGGCGTTGCAATTCCTATATATTAACCATGATCTAAAATTAAAGGGATAGAAATATTAATGTGACTACTTCATGGATAAACAATGTATGAGGTTTTTAATAATTAAATTAATTATATTTTTAACATTGTGACTTAATCCAATATGATAAATATATTCTATTAAAAAATTATATGTTATAAAAAGTTTAGATGATTTTTGAATTTATAAAAGCAATCATATTTTCCTAAAATATATTAGTGTATTCTCAGAGGAAACTACTGACCAAAATGAATATATAAAATAAGTCACTACTCAATGGAGTCCAAATGTTGATATAACACCATCTTTTGTGCCGCATAAATTAATTTCACACTTTCAAATAATTATCATACTCCAAAATCAATTAATACATAATGAAATATCAATATATATAAATTGGAATGATACTATGATAAATAAAGATAATGATGTTTTTTTCATCTATATATGGATCAACATTTTTGAATTTTTATGCCTAATGTCCTAACATTTCATATGAAATTCATAAATAGATATTGGGTCAATCATGTGATAGTTTTAGTCCTTTTATAAGATTCATACATCACGCATCACATATCATATTTTGGTACCCATTTATACCCTTCTATCATGTATTTGTATGAATTATATTTTCACGTTCATGCATACACTCATTTTTATATCTTCTAATACATGAAATTATATAGATATATGAGTGAATACTTTAATAATAAATATGATTATTCTTTGGAATGTGGTTGTATTCACATATGATACATGTTAAAAATATATAATTTAGATGTGTGATGCACTTATTTTAATGATAAATGATTTCCCTTCTAATGAAATTATATCTAGATGGAGCATGAAGGTAAAACATTCATGGCCTATTTATATGAATAATACATGATCCAGATTATTTAAATATCATCGCAATTTCAGTTTTTTAGGGCATCAATGATTCTTTCCATTGGATCATCCACATATTAATAATTTTCAAATGTTTGAAAATACTATGGATACCCAAAATCCACTTTTCCATGTGTCTAATACTTATGTATTTAAAGATCTTTAGGATGTTTTTTTCATTAAGGAAAGTTCTCATAAAATATAATAATTGGAGGAATTTTTCCACTGAATCCAATAACAACAGGTATAATAAAAGTATCTTATTTGATATTCCTTATTAATAAAACAATTTGTTTTTTCATTTTTTATACATAATTAACATTGAAAAAATATTTACAAAACTAATTTCAATATTTTTAAATTTAACAGGAAATTAAAAATGTGATTTATGATCTCACAATGACATGGTGGATTAGGGTATTAGTAAATAATGTTATTCCATGTGTACTAATGAAAATAAATTGAATGTTCCATGTGCTTCTTATGTGGTTAAACCTATAAGAAAAAATTTAAGTATTAGTATTCAATATATACTATTTTGGTTTATAATGGGTATTTAAGGTACATATCAAAAGAGGTCAACCTAAAAGAGTTGATGCTGAAATATTTTAAGACACATTATTATCCCATAATTCTTCTAAAGTTGGATCCCATTAAAATAATTTTTTTATACAGAAAAGCAAGGGGTGATAATAATACTATTATTCCATATTTTTAATTTATTTTTTCTACGAAATTAAACTTATTTTCTACAAAACATATAGAAAGTGGCATAATTAATTTTTTATGAGTTATAGTAAATTTTTCAACCATCATTTCACATGAATGTTGTTTTTAACAGTCTATATTCTTCATGAAATAATTCATGGAGGACTATCAAACTGACAGAAATATTTTCACATTTTTATATTATTTCTAGAATAATAATCATCCCTATATGATATATTGTGATGGTTTCTTGCCAAAAAAATATATTAATTTATGTTCAATGTATTAATAATATGTGACCATGTGATGGAACTAACCAATGTGAAATGAATAACTGGTATATGAGAAAATTGATGCAAATTTTGTTTCACTTTGTAAAATAGAAGGAATATCTAGATCATATAAACTGACTATATTAATCATTAAACAGATAGAGATTGAATATCAAATAGTTTTGTTTAACTTCTATTTGATAAACAACTATATCAAGTATGTAAATTGAATATGTATATGTTATCTAATCCCATGTAATTATACATATGTGTTTAGTAATATCAATTTTTTCATGTGGGGGAGATAATCCAATTATATATTGACATCACTATACGTTATATTTTAGAAGGGGAGAGGCATTTCATAGAAATTATTTTTATTCTTTGTTGAAATTGAACCTAAGGGAATTTCATTAAAAATTTATTTAATTTTAATATTCAGTTATATTAAATGTATTTAGCTTCCCTTATGAATCTATCTTTGAATAAATAATCTATTTTTGTTTGGGTCCTAATTTTTTGGTTCATGAATGAAAATAAATTTTGATAAATATGAACAAATTAATTATCACAAAATGAGAAATGAATATGATAACAGAACATGATAGAGTTGTAGTAAATACTATAATAGACTATTATTCTAGTGCATCAAATATTACAATTTGTTTTGAAAATGTATCTTTTTATGGAGTAATTGAGAAAATAATAATAGTGAATTATTACTCTCATGGTTTAGTTTTTATGATGAAATAATAGTTTTTTGATTCAATAATGAGACACAAAAATTTTATTGATGACTATGGGTTTTGACTTATTGACATAACTCATGATCTTTTTACTGAGAATCTATATGTACTGACATTATTGATAAAACATGTTTTTATATGAGGAATCATATGATTCCTAAATCGTCTTTCATTTCCTACGTAATAATAAGACATGTAATTGAAGATGGTGAGGATGGTATTGAAACAATCACTTTCCCAATTAAACTGAGATAATTTATTACTAATGTTGAATCCAATAGATCAATTTTCAGGGATTATTGTCAATCCAAATTTGTGACCAGTAATATAGATAATCACCTATATATGTTGTCCATTATTTTATTTTAGCTCAACATGGTTTGTTCGGTTAGGTTCTATTCAAATTTATTTACTATTGATTTAAAAAAAATTATTCGAATTAAATATTATGTTCATTTTAATATAAAATGGTTTTATTTTTCATTGATTTCCATTTTTTAATATTGATTTGAATTTTTTTAGAACCTAACAAGACAAAAAAACTGATGAAATCCAATTAGAACAAAAAAATGAATTGAACTGAAACATATTTAACTGGATATAATGAAAATTAAAAACAATGAAATGAAGGACCTAACAAATAAATGAAAATTTACCTATCCAAAAATATGAAACCAATTTCCAAACCCAAAAATAAACAAATGACTTAAAAAATTAATAAACTGACAGAAATTAGCTAAAAAATTGAATTGTATTGAATTTAATATAGAAGAAGTAATCTATATCATACCAATGATAAACATAATAATTTTAATTTTTTTAATTTTTAAAATGAAATTATTTTTCATTATAATATTATTATAAATAAATATAATATGATCATGTTATATCACTTTCCATCATTTATTTGTCTTTAAAATTTGTATTCCTTAATTAATAGATGTAACATCCTCATTATTATTTTTCTTATAAAACAATTTGAAATTTTTAATTAAGTTCATTTTTTTAAATGTTGTAAATCAAAAACATTAGTTAGGTATGAAGGAAGAGGATTTTTGGAAACAATATCTACAAGAGAGATATGATAATTCAACACCTTTTTCCTTTTGTGAGTATTATATATCATATTTATATATATCAATAACATAAAATTTATTGACATTAATGTTTTTATAAATTTTTATCTGGATCAACCACCCCTGAGGAAATTATTCTATGATAATCAGAGTGGCCAAAATTTTTAGCTCGATAGTGTGAGGGCGGTGGTACTATAGCTTCTTGAAAAAGTAATCATACCTAATCACACACAAACCCTGTATCAAATAAAGCATATAACAAACCTTACTATTCTACAGTGTTAGAAGAGGAACCAATGATATTTAAACTGCCTATACTTTCACCAACCTTTAAATATGATCATCCCTACCTATATTTTCCTTATCCATTGATAGATTCCACTCCTTATGCGTATTGTAATTTTCAATTGATTTATATGACATATTATTTTCATTTTACTTTATTCTTTCAAAAAACATTCATTCATTATTTTTAAGATTCTACCCCGAAACATTCATATCCCCATGCGACGAAATTAAACCACACTTTTGTTGTACATGTGAACATTCCTTCAGGTCATTGTAATCTATTAGTACCCATTGATCAGGAAAACATGTGTATATCTATAAAACATTAATATATTTTCTCACCATAATATTTTTTCATTATAAGATATATTAATATAATAATCCAAATTTTTTATTTAATTTTTGGATATTCCTATAGGAAGAGTGGTTGTACATGAATGTGTGAATAGTATAATTTCCACACAACGCTGATGGTTTAGTATAATAGGGTAAACAAAATGAGTAGAACAATAATGTGAGGGTGCAATAGTTTTATCATGGAATTTTCCAGATCATATGACATCATTCCCATCCGCATAGTCTCCTAGAGGCACCTATAAAATGAAGTAAATGATAATTCTTCAGGACAAATATTTTTATGAAAATTAATTATAAATAATTATATATTTTTATTCTATTTTTGGGAATTAATATTTTAGAACAAGATTCATTGTAATTTTTCCAATGGTGAGGCTATGAGGAATTCATAACTTATAGAATTTGGTGATTGATGGAGGGAATATAATATTGAGTTATATAATAGTTTCGTTTATAGAACCAGATAATATTTTTAGATCATAACTATTATGAATGAGTTTCTAATAACACATATTTGGGAAATGATTTACTACTGAAAGACTATTCAGTTTAGGTTATTAATCGTATATGAAGTTGTTTAATGAAAATTAACATTATTTACATTAATAATCCATTATTATCTATTGATATTTCGTTTTTATGAAGCATTAGATTAAAATATAAAAATGGGCATTATATGAAATACCTTCACACTTTGGGGAAGACGATGATGCAGAAACATGGGATGAAGTAGGTTTTTATTTTTGAAACTTATCATTAATCATTTATAAATTTTAAAAAACTAAACATCTTATCTATGATTTAGTTATTTAGTTATTCTCTAATAATTATCCATAAATTCCTCTATGAATTTTGTTTTCCTCAATTATCAATTCGTCAGGATCATTCATATATTTCATGAAGCATTGATATTTAATATTCTACTCTTCATTTCCGAAAACGTTAATTGATATCAAATTATTGAATTATTATGAACCATTATCCTTGACCTGAATTATATTTTCTCCCTTGAAATAGTTTTTATTAAACCTTGAATTTTTAACTTCTTTAGGGGTACATTTCTCTTCTTAATCTCCCACTTCTTTGGGAATAAAAAACCATTTCTATATAGCTATTTGAACTTCACATGATGTTGTAATTATTCTTGTAATGATTATTATAGTTTCTTGAGTTTTTTATAAGTCTATTTTAGGTTTTAGATTAATAATAAAAATTTATATTATCTCATTCATTATGATTTTATCATTTTCTTATCATCTTTTATAATTTTTCCATTTATACTCTAAAAATTAACATTCATCATGTGATATTATATTTGAAACCATAGCCTCAAATACAAAATTTTATTCCTCATTAGTAGCTTCCCCAGAATCATAATTTTCAGAGGAACCATTAACTTGATTCTCTTCTATAAAAATGTGTTTCAATTAAAAAAAACTCTATAGTTTATTCCCTAGTGAATAGCCAAAAAATAGATTCAAGTTATTTTCCTTCCTCAAAAAACTTATTCAATGGATGTTTCTTTCAAATATGAATTTATAATTTGTGTTTCCTCTATTTGAAACACATCAAGGTGTTCTTATGGGGTGATAACACGTTACTAATTGATAAAAATAATAAATGTTATAATTTACTAATAAAAATAATAATACTACTCTTTTTTGGAAAAATTACATAAAATTGTTTTTATAAAATAGTATATAATTAACACTATCAACCTAAATGACATTATATGAAATTAATACATGTTTTAATGATTAGGTAGTTATTTTATCTCTAAAATTTATTCTTTGATCATTGAAATGTTATATTATTTTCTAGATTTTATATAATCTAATTGAATTACAACTAAAACCTTTGTAATATGATATATATGAATTATTTATATTTGTTTGAATGAAAAAATCATAAGGAGTGTCTCAATAGAAGAAATTAATTTATTTAATTAGAAAACATTAGAAAAATCACATGGAAAACTAGAATAGATTTTGGATACTAAAACATAAAGAAAAATAATGATTAATAAAAAATTAAGATATAATAATCTTGGGAAGAGGTAGAAATTTTCAATTAGCATAGAAATTTTTTTCCTTATCATTGAAAGACAACATATATTTTTGAATATTGATGTCAATGTTCGATATAGTTATAAAAAACAATACTAGATTAAATATATTAAATTATTTATTAAAATATGTGAAAATTTATATCAAAAAACTTGGATTACAATGGGATACCAAAATCTTCTTATAAAATTATATAGATAGGGGTCAAGAAGAATTATTTCAAAATATAAATGGTGTAAACACCTAAGAAATAAAATTAATTTCATCACAACTAATCTATAATTTGATGTTTTTAATTATAATAAAAAATTAATGATGTGAAAGGATTCATTAAATATTAATATCTTAAAAACAATTTAAAATAGTAAACTAAAGAACATAAAAACGCTAGTAATTTGTAAAAATATATGAATGGAAAAACAGATAGGTTCCCCCCAAAAAATAATAATCTCCTTTGGGATCATCGTTTAATTTGAGAGAAATATTCACTTTGAGAACACAAAAAACATATTATTAAGAAACATTAGAATTTGGATTATTAATTTATTTTTTTAATAAATTATTTGGTTTAAATTCATTATTTCCTCACCAAACGTTTTTATTATGTAATTACATACTCGAAATCAATTGTTTGGGAGGCAAAATTATAGTGTGTATCATAAAAATATATTTAACAAACATAATAAACCCATAAAAATATAATACCCCTAGAGTGATTGAGATAATAAATTAATTTGCTAAAAAGCTAGAATTAAATAGATAGTAGTAATTCATGTATAAATCAATAGAATGAATGAGACTGTACAATACCAAAATTATGAAATTCTCTTTTAATATATGTTTGGATAACACTTGTTTCTATGCCATAATAGTATAGAAACATTTCCAAATTAGAGTATATGTCACTAGAAAATAATAAAAATACCAGAAACATGGAACACCCCATAGGGAAATAAAAACATAGAATAGTAGAAAAATCCTCCCACTCCCACCTCATTCAAACATTACCCATACAAAAAAACCAACCCAATAAAAATCATCATTCAAATTAAAAAAATAGTTATGGACAAATAATACAAATATAATTACACTAAGGATATATTGAATAATAATATAGAATAAATGGTTAATAAATATATAAATAAACATCATGTATCTACTTTCAATCATACTATATTAAATATATTGAAACAAAATATCAAAGAAGAACATTCCAATATTTTTTATAATACCACATTGAGTAATAGTAAATATGAAGTATGGTACTAAATCCCATGACAATATATCAATATTTAATTATTTTATTACTGATGTAGAGTATAGGAAAAATATGCTCTTCCATCAAATATATAATGTTACACAAAATTACTTATCTAATGAAAAATATTTTCATAAAAATTTCCATGCACAGAAATCCAATGAAACACATATTCTATATCCCTATAAGAATAATGAATGATTTTGAAATTAAGATAATATTTTAAATGAAATATAGAGGGAACATTTGAATGAATGTAATAAATTTCATGAATCATAAGAATCACAAGCCTTAAAACCACAATTAAATGAAAACATTATATTATATAGAGATTGTGGTTATCTTTTGAATTTCAGAAATTTAAATGGTTCGATTTATATAGAGGGTATGGACAAATCAATTTATTTTTTCCTAATTACACCCTTACACATTATTCTAAAGACCTTAATATTATATAGTTGATTCATTAAGTGGATATGAAGCATTATAATAATTTAAAATAGAATACACAAGATTCATTATTTTCATTTTTCCTTTGTTAAAATCAATGATAAACTCTTCTCTTGAAAATTGGATTCTTGAACTATCATTGTATCCATAAACCATGAATGAATCTCTATAATATTTAATTCCTTGTACCATAAATGAAATTATATAGTAAATATCTAATAACCATATACGACAAAACTAATTTTCCTTTAGAATAAATTTCACCCACTATCAAGACATCCAATAAAACCCGCATTGCATAATCCATCAAACTAAATGCATCAAAATATTGTCAAATTTAAGCCAAATTCATGGAGGAATTATCTATTATATAATAATTCCAAACCCAAATGGGATTTCTGAAACATAAAATGAAAAGACACGATAATTTTCCCTTAAAAATCTGCCGCGTCCTTCACCAACAATTCTAAACCACCCGAAATGAAATTTAAAATTATTTTTGACTTCTAGGGAACTATAAAAACTATATATATATATTTATATATTTTAAAATATTATTAATTTTCGATTACAATTAGTAAAACAAAAATATCAAGGTCATATGTATCTTTAGTGTCAAGCCATCTTCTGGCACACCTTCTAATCCTGGTAAAAAAATTTACATAATATTAGGATTTTTAGTAAGATATATATCTTTTGTAGGATATTTATTATCTACAATTGATGTTGTTATTTTCATTTTTTGGTTTTTTGGATTTCTTATGTTTTAATGGTTTGTATTTTCATTGTAGTACACACTACATTTAGTCTGACTCTATCCTTTTTGGGTGACTCTAACCCTATAACTATTATAATAAAAATAATTGCATATTGAATCATTAAATTTTCATCATATGCTTGAAATAAAACCAGAAATTAGTTTTTATGTTTGGAATATACCTTTTCAATATATGAATATAAATTATATATTTTTTTCCTGTTATTTAAAATTAAAACTCTACAAGTATTTTATCCATGAACCAAATGATTTTTTTTTAAATTCATCCAGTACGTTTTAAATGAAATTGTTCTAGGTGTTGTTTGAAAGGATTTTCAATAATTTATATTAATATAATAACTTGTTTCTTTATTATATAAAATATTAAATTTCATTCTATAGGTGGGTAGTGAATATTTAAAGACATGTGACTTGACTAAAAAATTTCCCATGGAGAACGAATAAAATATAAGGGTAGTAATAAAAAAATACAATAATAGATGATGAATTTTAATATTTTGATTTCAAATTTTAATATATATTTTGAAACAAAATATTTCATTTCTATTTTTACCATTGTTATTTGGATTCCATTGAGAAGAATAAAGTTTGAAAATTTTGAAAAATGATCATTTTCACCTTGTATTAGGGGATGAGGATCATGGTAGGGTATGTTGTAGAAAAAGGAAAGAGTATTATTCAACCTAGATATTGTAAAACATTAGGTCGTAGTTAGCATCAAATTTAAAACAAATTATGCATAGGTAGAACATTCAAAATCATAGGTAGTAGGATCCAACAAAATATCCCAATAGGTGAATGAAAACAGTCAAAAGGTCATCCATGAATTTATAAAAGATAAGGAAGCTTTATGTACATCACTTCCAAAATACACCACCATTGTTTTTAATACATTTCTTTTGATAACGTTTTTTTATATGATTCCCCAGGTGATGGTAATGATGTTCATGGTGGTAGTCATGAAGATGAAGTTCATAATAATGTAGATGGTTATGACTATGGTGGTTTTGATGATGATAGTGATGATGGTGGTGAGGTTGAGACAATGGTTGTGGTGGTGATGATGATAATGATGGTGATGAGAGAGATAATTTTTCATAACATTTTTTCTAAATTTTATGAAACATGATGGGTGATTAATGGATCTAAATGCATATATGTGATGTATTAAATTTTATTTATCATTGGTGGAATGAATTAGTAAGATTCATGAATTTTTTATATTTCATAAAAGAGGTTTGGTGTTTTTAGGTGATGCTATTTGTTTTTTAGGTTTTTGGATAAGGCGTGGGTTATTTTTTGCTATAATGATAATGGTATCCAATACCAATAGTTTAATAATGTTGTTAGTATATTCCAATATGAATGGTTTAATTAAACTGTGGGTTGCTGACATCCATGAAGGCTGTAACAAAATTTTTGTAAAACCATTACTATAGATTAAATCCAGGTTACCTATACAAATGTTGTATAAAAAACCTTTGGTATAGGACAAACCCCAAGAAAATATTCCCTATGGTTTGGGAATAGAATTGGTATAAGATATAATAACAATTTTCCAACATTTACCAGTGGTTCAAAACCATTTTTATAGATCTTATTTCCTCTAGTGGAGGTGGATCTAGACATGACCCACATGATGAGGCCTACCCTCTAAAAATATGGGAATCTACATCTACATTATGAACTGCAATATCTATGTCATGGAAATAAATATTTTAATTATATATTGAATGTCATTATATACCAAGGATTATGTAAAAGTCATGTGTGTGTTTAATAATAAATTTTTTAAATAGGCTATGTATATTTTTCGCAATGAAAATTGACTAAAACAACAGTAATGTGGTAAGATTTCAACTAGGTGACCTAACAAAAAACTCATTTGTAACATCACATTTTTTTATTATTTATTTTTACCAATATATTTTATTTCACAATTTTTGGATATCATCATGGGTTGTTTATGGTAGTTTTTGAGCATTTTTTATAGTTTATGGGTATGTACACAGTTTGCTCACATTTTGAGCATAGTATGAAAAATTGTCCATCTAGGAAAGTTGGGGGTCACACAGTTGATGCATGGTTAGACTAAGTGTATAGCCAACCCATTCAACACTTCTAGTGTCTCTATATTGGGAATATGGTTAGGTGTACAAATTTAAACTAACCATGTGACATAACCTCAAAAATCATTCATGCATTAACTAAATTTAAGAAAATCATAATTAAAATCATAATCATCCATAATTAACCGTAAATTACTCCCACTAAAACCTAAATTGATTATTTTGATTTTTGGATCCTTATATAGTTATTTTGGCTCCCTAACCCTCATTTATTTGTGTATTGAAGAACCAATCGAATCAAAGATCTTCTATTTTAGTGAAATCTATTCTTCTTTTATTGGATCTCCCTTATCATCTAGATTAATTCTTCATAAAGGTCTTTAAATGCTTGTGTTTTTTTTGGATCTTTATTGACTGATTTGGAAATGTTGGTCTTGGATATCATCTCTCATCTTTCAATATTTATCTTCTTAGAACTGTTGACCGACATCAAAGGCGACACATCTCTGGATTCATTTCATTTGTTTTTCTAATATATTTAGTTTCTATTTATATTTTTTGTTAATCATTTCGTGATAAATTCATTGATATTTGTTTCTTAATTTCTAACACATATCTGATGAAATATGTCCATTTAATTCCCCATAAAACATTATTTTACCATTTTCCAACCAAATTGAATATGGAAAATATTAAATTTATGTGACTTTTAATTTTATCACCATTTTTTGAATTGAAAATTTCTACATTTTTTTATTTTCAATGATATTTTAATGTATATTTTGGTAAACTTTAGGTCTTTGGCATAGGTTTTTATTTGTAAAATGAACATCCATTATTTGAAATAAATGAATTAACCTATTTTAAATTTTCAAAAAAGTTTTAAATTCACTGATTTATTTAATGACCATGGTCTCTTATGTAATGGTTTTTACATTGTTTTGTAATGTGTGTTATTTGGTTATTTTAAATTAATGACTTATCTTCTTGGAATGATGGTGTAAACCCATGTTTTGACATTTCTTTATTCCTTATAAAATATTTATAATTACTTCAAATGTATTAGGGATGATTTGAAATAAATGACTGATTTGAAGGCCTATTTACTATTTTTATGATCAATTGTTAAATTGATCTGGTATTACTTCCCATTTAAATATTGAATTGTGTAAATGGGTTTGAAATCAAATTGGATGGATTGTAAAGTTGAATGGAATGTGTTTAAAATAAAATAAGGGAATTAAATTTTTGGAAATTTATTTGATGAAATTGATATCAATGTTGTATTTGATAAAAATGTATTAAAATTGTTATCATATAATCATTTGGGTTTTACTATGGAAAAAAACATGGTTTGATTAAAAAACTATTTTATGGTTTTTCAACGGAAAATTGGAATATTTTAAATTGTGAATGGGAATAATTGTGATTTTTAAAAAATTAGTTGATCATCATAGTATTTTTACTAGAATAAATTAATATATTGGGTTGTTAGTGTTTTTTTGGATATAACTATATGTTTATACAATGTTCTAAAATAATAATGTAGGAGTTAAAATCCCTTAGGGGATGGTGATGAGTACTATTTGACCTGATCTCAAAGGGACATATGTATATATAGTAATGTAACCCTTACTGTTAGTGGAGTCCCATTATCTTAGAACTATCGTACATTCAATGGAATATTACCATGTTAATTTATTGTTTGTATTTGAAATATATTTCATTTTTTCTATAACTACATTACATTCCGTATCAATTTATTGAAACTATTTGTACCCATGACATTCATATAAATTATCTCGATACATTATAGTGTTGGTTTCCACTATTTGTCACTATTGTAGCATTCGTTGGTTTATTTATTTGTATTATAAACCTTGAATATATTATATTTATTCTTCTTAATACTTATTTATTAGTTTCATATTCTAATCATTTATTGATTACTTGGCATTATCTTATGAAATGGTTTTCAAATCATTTCAAAAAAATATTTAGTTTTTTAGGTTAAATGGTAGTTTGTATAGATTTATTTTAAAAAAAAATTAATATTTTTAACATTATTTTTATATTAATATTCAACTCTCTCATTTGTAACCATCTTTTAGAATATTTTAATTGCCTTACAAATTAATTGAATTGAATATTTGGTGGAAAAGAACATGACCCTTTAGCTCACATGCTACATGTAAAGTTTTGTGTTTGTATTGCCTTATTATATTAAAGTAAGTGTTCATGCCCTTACATTGCATTATGGGTTAATTCTTGGTTGACCAATGGAGGGTGACTTGGGATGTGGTGGGTGGTAGTGGAGCACTAGTAAATTTGTTTTTTTTTCTATTCAACAATCATTTTTCTTATTGTTTCCTTATACATGATATGTATTTAATGATTGATATATATATATGTATTAATGTTTCTAAATTTTACAATGTGATTGTAATCTCTTACGATCCAAATCATTCCCAGTGGTCATTTTCACATGCCCAGGAGATTGTCGTCAGCCTATGGATATTGGGAATGCTCTTCAAGTTAGTAGAAAATCAATATACGTATCAGTTTAGGTGGTATCCCAGGTTAGGTCATTACAGATGGTATCAAATGTGAGTCTTTAGATAAAGGTAAATACATGAATTATAAATCCTTATGATATTTTGGTGATTCAAGGTAGGAAGGTGATAATGAATGTGTTTGGACTCAATAGGTAGTTCATAAGTGGTTTCTTGACCAACAATCCTTCATGCAGATACTTGAGTTAGTGGGGATGTTGGGACTTGAGTCCTTATTTTGAGTTATTAGATTAATTTTTTTAATTTATATTTATATACAAAATGAATCTATCATTGGTTTGAGAAAACTATTATGAGTTTTTTAACCTCAATGGAAGGATGACCATGGTGGATCCATGCTTTCACGATTTAATAAACTGTGACGAATTAATGTGGCTAATTTGAAAATCCATCGATGAATTGTTGTGAGGTTTGTGTGTGGTTAACTAGACTGTAAAACAAAGCCACTTACTGTTCTAACTTGGTTCTAAACTTAAAACCTTATCCTTTTTCCTACAAGTGACCTTACATATATGAGGGTGGTTATGTGGGTTATGGATATGGGTTGTTTTGTGATCTCATTTGGTTGTTTCAAATTTAGTCCATTATTAGTAATTTCAAATCCTATATGAACACAAAATTGTTCTTTAAAAATTGTTTTTGGATGTTCTATGATAAATGTTTTCAATTACCAATGAGTTAGTTTTATTAAATGGCTACATTTAAAAACTATTTATCAAAGACTATTATGTGAGGTCAAAAACAATTAAGAATTTTTTTTGTTTGTAATAGATTTAAATAGAAATAATTTTTTTAATTGAAAAATTTAAATCATATAAAAAAGGGGATTTAAAACTATGCATTATTATTAACAAGATTTATCTCTTTGAATGGAAAGAGTTATTTTTTTATAAATGATTAAATCACGTGCATTTTGAAATCAATAATCTTTTTATTAAAATGGGTTGTGATTTTAATACAAGATTATGTTCTATTTTTTGGTATTATTTGATGCCTGAGTGGGTATGCTTTTGTTTTGTGATTTACTTAAATGTCTTCCAAGAATTCATTCATGAATGATAGAACATTGGTTTAATGTTCTCTTACATGGGGTAGTTCTTCCCATTCCCAACATGCTCAATTCCTGGTCAACAACTGTACCTAGACTCTATAGCAAGTGGCAGAGCTAGTGAATTTCAAACCATTGATCTTATTCTTGATTTCCTAGATTTTCTTACACCTTATTATAAATGTGAACATGTTTCTCTTGAGCCATTATATTGTCTTAAAAAAGTTTATGTGTTCATTGATATTAACAATACTTCTGGATCATTGAAAGTCAAGAATATCCACTCATTTTTTGAGGGATCTGTCCAAGAGTGGTGGGAAACTATGATTACCTATTATATGTATGAATTGTTTTTTAGTAATTCATAAATTCGGTCTCCAATCAATGGAATTATCTTGAGAAAGTGAAGAAATATAATGTTTTTGAGTTCTTTGAGTTTCATACGATCCAATCTATTAGTTATGATGTATTCCAAGAAGTTATCATGTTTGGAATATTCTATACATAAAATGTTTTGTAAATAATTCAATATGGATGTCTCTTTTAGAAGTTTTATTCAATCATACATTGTAACCACCATTACTACAGAATGGTTGATATCATATACATAGATTCTTGAAAGTTCCTTTTCAGAATAAATGGATCTAGAAAAAAAATATGAATGCGTTGGTCGGAGTAGTTTACTCAAGAGGGGGGTGAATTGAGTACCAATTAAAATTTCTGTGTTTAAAAATAGTGTCTTAAAGACCCCCAAATAAAATCATAAATTAAACTGTAGTGAATTTATATTAAAGTAGAGGTTCTGTCAGATTCTCAAGGGATTGATTAATTCCCAGTTAATCAACACAGGAGTGTGTGATTATCTTTTGAAACTAACTTACTAATCTACACTTAACATAAACACTTGCTAATTTAATTATCAAAGTAACTTTAAAAACAGTATTGGTTTTAAAGTGATTAGCAGCGGAATAAAACATTGAAAGAGATGTCACAACAATGTAACCAAGAGGTTCAATCTCTAGCCGAGACTTAGTACTCTCAAAAGTTTATATAAAAATGATCCACACCCTGGATCGGGGTTCAACAGTTTACAACTGTCCAGGTCCAAGACCTCTACCACTGTTCTTTGTGGGAAATAGTACAACAGCAACCAGCTGTCCAGGTCACACACGACCTCTGCCACTGTTATTCGTGGGAAAGAAAGAATGAAAGAGTTTGGTAAGGATTTACAAATCCTTCAGTTTGAGTACAGGAGACAGTGTGTGTGTTAGATACAGCAGATAACACACACTGCTCGAAATGAATGATAATAAATCACAGAACAAGAGATGTAGAGTTTAGAAGTGGTTCTGGTGATTTCAGTGTAGCTCTGGACTCCATTGGATTTGACTAGAAGTGAGTTTGAGTCCTCTTCTCGTTTCTGTTTGAGAAATAGAGTGTCGTATGCTCTAGGTTCGAAGGTAGTGAGAATGTAGTCGATGAAGCTCTTCGATATTCTTTTGAATGCACAGAACTCTTCTTGAGTATGCTTGATTGTATATGTGATTGTGTCTTGCTTGGTTCTTCTTGTATGCACAGATCTTTTCTTGAGTATGTCGTATGTATTCCTTGTCTCTGTGTGTGTTGTCTCGCACGTCTCTTCAGCAGAGTCTTCTTGTATTTATGTCACGTGCAACATGAGACAGAAAAGATTTCCTTTCTGCAGGTACGAGGTACGGGTTCCTGACATCCGACAACCTTTATCAGATATTTGACAAATCATTAAAATGTACATGATATGACCGTTGGATAGATTAAATATAGGAAATAAAGAAATTCAAACAGTGCGTTGAGTGATCAGTAGGTGATCAGCATCGGTAGCTTGGACATCGGTAGCTTGAACATCGGTAGCTTGAACATCGGTAGCTTGAACATCGGTAGCTTGAACATCGGTAGCTTGAACATCGGTAGCTTGAACATCGGTAGCTCAATGTCATTAGTTGCTTTGACTCTCTATCGGTGGCTCTATGCGTCGGTTGGTACATGCTTGTATCGGTGACGTTGTTTATCGGTAGCTCCATGCATCGGTAGCTCCATGCGTCGGTAGCTCCATGCATCGGTAGCTGTGAGTCTGTCAGTAGCTTCGTCCATCAGTGACTCTTATTCCATCGGTAGCTATTTATACTTACACTGGTAGCTCTATATTTGTATCGGTAGTTGTCTGTAAGTCAGTAGCTTACATTTATAAGCACATCGGTAGTTCTGTGTTGAGTATATCGGTAGCTCTGTGTTAAGTCTATCGGTAGCTGTCTGTCGGTAGACTAAGTCTATCGGTAGACTGGTTACCGGTGTCTCTTTATCAGTAGCTATAGGCAGATTACTTATCTGTTTTATGCAGAACACATCCGATTGTGTTAGAATCAATTTATAACTTGTATGAACATGGATAAATGAGGATTAACATATTCCAATGACTATTTTAAAGATTATTATTGGTTTGATCACAGATTTGAAAGAATTAATGTATAGATCAATGATACTTAAGAATATCATATAGAATGAAAATATAATTGAGATTTTCAACACATATGAATACATGATTGAGATTATCAAAACAGGTGAGGTCAACAATCTCCCCCTTTTTGATAATCACAATTTATGATATTGGCATTTAACATAGTGAAAATATAATAGTAAAGAGTATAATATTGAATTCAATTTTCTCATTGAAAATATCATCAGAGATAATAGAAATAGTATGATATAGACATAAGTTATCAGAGGTAGCAATCATAAGGTACTAAATAGACATAAAGTATCAGAGGGAAAAAAATGAAAAAAGGGTAAAGTGTCTCCCCTTATTCCTTAGTTTTCTCCATTGAAAATATTTTTCATTCTCTTTGTTCTCCCCCTTATTCTCTCATTTTGTTCTCCCCCTTATTCTCCTTATTATTCTCCCCCTTTGCGATAATCAAAAAGTGGGAAAGCATATATATAGGAGACAAATAAAACATGAGAAGTAAAAAAGAGTTCCTCTGTATTAGATCAGTCAGAAAGTACAAAAAACAGAATACAAAGGAATTCCTATCAAAACTCCTGGCCACTGGATCATTCCACCTCTTCCACTTGAGATTTTCCTTTGGGATCAGAAGAAGGTTCGGGTGGTGAAGATGCAGGTGAAGGTTTTTGAATGCCAGAAAAGATCAAAGGAGGCTGGGCCACAGACACAGAGTCAGGCCTGTAGGTTGAAGATTTTTGGGTGATCATTGGTGTGAGGCTTCGAATAGCTTGAGCAGGAGTCAGTTGGACTGTGGAAGCAGCTGAGGCAGAAGAAGGCAAAGCAGGAGGTATGATGACTGTTCTGGCATCAACATGCAAGAAGGGCAGCAGCAGATTTCTAAAGTCCATAATAATTCCTCCTCCTCTTTCCATAGCAGATATGAAATCATCTTTGTTCTCCATAAATTTCTCTAAGGCAGGAGTCAATTCTCTTAGCTTGCTCACTTGTTCTCTGAAAGCTTGAGTGACTGGAGGGAGCTTCATGTGTTCCAACATTAGCTTGAAGTGGTGTTTGAGTTGATGCTTGGTGAAAATTTTGGTGAAGTAGTGGTCCACTTTTCTTTTTATGGCTTCCTGAGAGGCAGAGGCTTCTCTCATATAATCTTGGACAATCTTCATTATTTCTCTGGCAGAATCTCTTGTAGAAAGCACCACTCGGCTCAACTCTGATGAGTCCACAGAGCCACTGGTTGAAATAGAGCCAATCTCCTCCTTCAACATTGCTCGAACTTGATTCAGATCAACTGAAAGTTTGGATGTGAGAGGGCCAAGAGAGAAGGAAACAGTTTCTTTAAAACTCTTATACAAACCACTGATTAGGCTTTGAACTTGAGAGTCTTGTAATTGAACATGATCCTTCACTGAGGTTTTGAATCTTTCAAACACCGAGACAAACTGGCTTACTACACTCTTCACATAAGCTAGGTCATTGTCAGCTTGAGACTTGGAGCTCATATAAGAATCCAAAGCAACAATTGATGTCTTGAGAGCTTCATGATCTGCTTCAATTCTAGAAGACTGAGTCTGGCACTCTTTCACTTCTTTCATAATCTCAGACATAAAAGAAGATAAATTACAAGATAGAGATAGCTCGAAAGATCTCTCTAACATTTTCATTTCTTCATAAATGCTTTGCTTCTTTTCAGCAACTGATACACTAAATGATTCTTTCAGCTCATTCTTCATGGATTCAAGATCAGATTTAGAGACAAAATCATTTGAGACAACTGCAGCAGATCCTCTTGCTGAGGCCAAACTAACTACAGAAGCAGTCATTATTGAATTAATTGAGGAAGCAAGAGAGGTTTCCATTAACTTCACTTCTTTAACAAAACTGGATTTGAGGTCCTCTTTCAGCTTATTCAGATCATGAAATCTGACCACATCATCTGAAAACAACTCAGAAGCAAGATCATAATTGGTCTTCGGTCTATTCTCAGACATCTCATTATCTGAATCCGGATAACCCAATCCACAGACTATAAACCCTGGGTCTTCTACCCAGTCTCCAAGATCAACAGCTACTGTAACATTTCCAAGAACAGATTGATGCTCCCCCTCAATGGGTGCATTCTCATGTATCACAATAGCATTCAGTGCTGGATTCTCTTCATCAGAATCTTCTACTACAAGTTCCACCGGTGCAGCATCTAGAAGATCTTTTGATACAGGTACAGCTTCTTCGGTAACTCTTTCTACTTCATCAGCAGGCATAGCTGAGTTTCCAATCAAAGGACTCATACTTAAACTACCAGAAGCAGACAATTCAGATACATTTTCCTTTTCCTCTTCTTCATCTTGGTGAGGTACAGACTGGTCTTCCTCATGAGTAGATACAATTTCCTCTACCGTTCCTTTCCTAGAATAGGCCAATTCTGCAACAGGACTTGGGGGGCAAGTCTGGATCTCCTCCAACATCCATAGGAGTTTCTTCTTCTTCTTCTTCTGTTTCATCACTATAAACAGGTTCCTCTTCATTAGGTCTCAGACTCGGATCTCTCTCATCCTTTGGTCTTGAGGGATGATCCACAGGATTAACCCTATCATATATCTTTTGATCATCACTGACCCATTCTCCTTTCCATGGGTTCCAGTTAATTTTCATGTACTTGCAAACAGTCGAGGTGATGCAGAAATTTTTCTTGACTACAACTGTCTCATCCTGAGACTCAGCTATTCCTTTCACTTTTATCATCACTGAAATCAGCTTGGAAAAGAACAAAGCATTAGTCTTTGACTTTGGTCTAATCATGTCTTCCATTTGAAGCATCAACAATCTGCACAGATTGATTTTTACACCATGTCTTAGCAAATGAAGAAGATAGATATCTTGATATCTCATATTTGAAAAATCTCCTCGCCTTGGTATCAACACATGCTGAACAAACCTGAAAAGCAGTCGATTCTCTCCATCCATTTCAGCAGCAACCACGTGCCTTTGATTCCCATTACCAGTCAGTTCTTTTAAGGCAGTTTCATAATCAAAGATGTCACTGCTAGGTGGAATTGCTCTTGATACATACCCAGAGACACCTTCATGTGGTACTTTCAAACTCTCAGCCCACTCTAATGAAGAAAAAGACATCTCTTTTCCATTTACAAAAGAGCTTACCCGATTCTCATTTTCAGATTTCTCGAAGGTTACAAACTCGTAGAACTGTTTTACCAACATCGGGTAGTATGGGCCATTATTATTCGAGAAAGAATCCACCCGTTTCTGGTCCTCCAGAATCTCGAGTACTAACGATTTGCTAGGCAGTAGCCATTCCACGCACAGTTCCTTCTCGATTACTATGTCTCCATTCTGCAAGTGAGGATTCACTGGTCGCCTTCCCGATCTAGTTCTGACTTCACTAACACTGGCTTTATGCTGTTTCTTCTGCTTCTTAGAGTTTGGTTCTGCACTTTCATCTCTGACGATAGGAAGCTTGGTTTTTGCCATCGCGGGTTTAGGGTTCTTGGCCGATTTGGGAGCTAAGGTTCGAAGGTGAGAGATTTTGAGCTAGGTGAGGTAAGAAGTGGCTTAGACTTAGTTTTATCATTTAGGAATTCCAAATAAACAACTAAATTAGAGTAATAAAATAAAATAAAACGATTCGTATTCTTGGAAGAAGACAGAAGTTTTAAAACCTTGCATCGGTGTGAGTTAATCATCGGTGAGAAAAACACATCGGTGAGAATTTCACATCGGTGAGAATTTCACATCGGTGAGAATTTCACATCAGTGAGAATTTTCACATCGGTGAGAATTTCACATCGGTGAGAGTTTCACATCGGTGAGAATTTTCACATCGGTGAGAATTTCACATCGGTGAGAATTTTACATCAGTGAGGATTTTCACACCGGTTGTGATTAAACATTCCCAATTCGTGTCTTATGTAACTTAGCCTATCCGAACTCAAAGGTTTAGTGAAAATATCAGCCAATTGATGTTCAGTGCCAATAAATTCAAGAGAAATATCACCTTTTTGATAGTGATCTCTTAGGAAATGGTGTCTTACATCTATGTGTTTGGTTCTAGAGTGAGATACAGGATTCTTAGAGATGTTTATTGCACTGGTGTTATCACAGTTGATTGAAACATGTTTAAAAACATATCCATAGTCCAAAAGAGTGTGTTTCATCCACAGAATTTGTGCACAGCAACTACCAGCAGCTATATATTCTGCTTCGGCAGTAGATAATGCAACTGAGTTCTGTTTCTTACTACACCAAGAAACTAAGGATTTTCCAAGAAAATGACATGTTCCTGATGTGCTTTTTCTATCTAACTTACAACCAGCAAAGTCAGCATCTGAATAACTCATTAACTCAAAGGATTGTCATTTTGGGTAAAACAAACCTAAGTTAACCGTGTGTTTGAGATATTTAAAAATTCTTTTGACGGCAAGCAAATGAGATTATATTGGATTAGCATGAAAGCTAGCACACATACACACACTAAACATAATATCAGGTCGACTAGCAGTAAGATAAAGTAAACTACCAATCATACCTCTGTAATTTGTTTGATCAACTGGTTTCCCAGTTTCATCTGCATCCAATTTACAGGTAGTACTCATAGGAGTTTCACTTTCCTTGATACTATCCAGACCAAAACGTTTTAAAAGATCCTTTGTATATTTACTTTGATTCAAAATAATACCATTTTCATTTTGAAATACTTGAAATCCAAGAAAGTACTTAAACTCTCCCATTAAACTCATTTCAAATTCATTTTGCATACATTTTGAAAAATCAGTACATAAAGAGTGTTTAGAAGATCCAAAAATAATATCATCAACATATATTTGTACAACTAAAACATATTTAGAAATTCTTTTAATGAAAAGAGTTGGATCAGCAATCCCTTTAGTAAAACCTTTTGAAATAAGGAAATTGCTAAGTCTATCATACCAAGCTCTTGGAGCTTGTTTCAAACCATACAAAGCATTAGAAAGTTTGAAAACTAGATTTGGAAAATGGGGGTTAGTAAATCCAGGTGGTTGTTCTACAAAAACATCTTCAATTATAAAACCATTTAGAAATGCACTTTTCACATCCATTTGATATAACTTGAAATCCAGATGTGCAGCATATGCCAGTAAGATTCTAATGGCTTCTAGTCTAGCTACAGGTGCAAAATATTCCTCAAAGTCTATACCTTCTTCTTGACTATATCCTTGTGCAACTAGTCTAGCTTTGTTTCTAACTATATTTCCAGATTCATCTACTTTATTTCTAAAAACCCATTTTGTGCCTATTGTCAAAGTGTCCTTAGGTCTGTCAACTAATTCCCAGACTTTGTTTCTTTCAAACTGATTTAATTCTTCCTACATAGCTATTACCCAGAATTCATCATTGATAGCATCGTTGATATTTTTGGGTTCTAGCTGTGAAAGAAAGGCTTGATGTTCAACCTGGTTTCTTAGAGAAGCTCTAGTTTGTGTTCCTCTATCAAGATTACCAACAACAGCTTCTAAAGGATGATTCTTTAGAATCCTCGTTGATCTGGTAAAGGTTGGGCTAGAAATTTCAGGTTCATCTATAGGTTCGGGTTCAACAGAAGCAGATTCTGGAGAAAGTCCAGAACTGGATACTTTTATAACAGGTTCTTTAGATTTATCATTGAGGTCCAGAATAGACAAATATTCTTCAAGATTCTCAAGAGAGGTTTTAGGCTCATGTGGATCAGTTTCATCAAACTTGATGTGAATAGATTCTTCCACAAATTTGGTTTTCTTATTGAATACTCAATAGGCTTTACTTGAAATAGAGTAACCCAGAAAAATTCCTTCATCACTTTTGGAAGCAAACTTATCCAGATTATCTTTAGTATTCAGAATAAATACTTTGCAACCAATAAATTTAAAGTAATTAACCTTAGGCTTTCTATTGTTCCACAATTCATAAGGGGTTTTCTTAAGAACATGTCTAATTAAGACTCTATTAATGACATAGCAAGCTGTATTTACACCTTCAGCCCAAAAATAAATAGGCAGATCATATTCATTGAGCATGGTTCTAGAAATTTCTTGCAGGGTTCTGTTTCTTCTTTTTACTACACCATTCTGTTGGGGTGTTCTAGGGGCAGAAAAGTTACGAGTATAGCCATTGTGTGAGCAATAAGATTCAAAATCTTGATTTTCAAACTCACGACCATGATCACTCCTCAGGGTTTTAATCTTATGTCCACTAAGGTTCTCTACAGACTTAGAGTATTTGACAAAGTAAGAACAAGCTTCACTTTTTTGAGCTAGAAAATATACCCAAGTATATCTAGAAAAGTCATCTACAAGAACATAAACATAGTGCTTCCCATTTAAACTAGAAACTCTTGATGGTCCAAACAAATCCATGTGAACCAATTCAAGTGGTTGAGAAGTCGAAACTTCTTTCCTTGATTTAAAAGAAACTTTGTGTTGTTTTCCCTTTTGACAGGGGTTACACACTCTATCATTTGGGAATTCTAATTTAGGTAGGTCTCTAACTAGGTTTTTTCTAGAAAGTTTTCTAAGTGAGTTAATGTTGCAATGTCCTAATCTTCTGTGCCATAGCCAATATTCTTTATGAAAAGCATTCAAACAAGTAATATTCTGCTTAGCTAAAGAATTCAGATTAATAGCATAAACATTCTCATTTCATAAGGCAGAAAATACCAAAACAATCTTAGAATTAAAAACTATGCAAGAATCATTTTCAAATTTAACATGAAAACCATCATCACATAACTAAGAAATACTTAATAGATTGTATTTAAGGCCATCAACAAATAAAACTTTAGAGATCAAAATTGAATCAGTGTTACCAATCTGGCCTAGGCCGATGATTTTCCCTTTTGAATTATCACCAAAGGTGACAAAGCCTCCATCAACTTTTATTAAAGTCTTGAAACAAGAGAAGTCTCCTGACATATGTCTTGAACATCCACTGTCCAAATACCAAGTCTCTTTACAGGAGCTCTTTAAGAAAGTTCCCTACAAAACAGAATTAGATGGGAGATGATTTTGGTACCCAGATTTTCGTGGGTCCTGACAGGTTAGCCAATAACACTTTAGGTACCCATATTTGTCTAATGGGTCTCATATAATTTGCAGAATTGACATGATTTGAAAGATAAACTTTATTAGATCCATAGCTATGTATATAACTGGTTGAAGCATATGATGTTCCAGAATTACCGTCATTCTGTCCAGATTTAGAAATGAATCTAGTTTTGGAAACCTTCCTTTGTCCAGGTTGGTATCCTATACCAGTAGTATATTTAGGTGCAACTTGCTTTCCTACCATCTGTGTTAGAGTCTTTTTGCCATTGGTGAACTTCTCTAAGTCTTTTCTGAGTTGTTCATTAGACAATTTTAGTTCAGTATTCTCTTTAAGAAACTGAGCATTCTTTTCTACTTCTATTTCCAGATCAGATTTATGATTAACACTTAAAGCATACTGTTTCTTTAAACCTTTATATTTATCCTTGAGCTCATTACATGTTTCTTCTAACATGTCATAGTATTCAAACAATTCAGATTTTGACATGTTTTCTGAGTCAGAATCTTCTCCAGAATAGTATGAATTAAAAACAGGAGTCTCTGATGTTACCTCAGAAGTGTTTGTCATGAAACACATGTTGGCCCGATTCTTTTCAGAGTCTGAAGATTCAGATTCACTTGTGTTGTCTTCTGAAGCACTCCAAGTAGCCTTCATGGCTTTCTTGTACTTGTTATCCTTGTATTCATACTTCTTTCTATATTTCAGCTTTGGACAGTCTGTTTTTATGTGCCCTTTTCTTTTTCATTCATAACAGACAACTTCATCAGTTCTGTCAGCCTTCTTCCAATCCTTTTTCCATTTGCCTTGTTGGTCATACTTTCCCTTGTAATTTGGTTTCCTAAAGAATTTCTTTTTCATATAAAACTTTTTGAATCTCCTGGCTATTTGAGCCATCTCAGCATCACTGTCAGAATCATTCTCAATTTCCTCACTGCTTGAACTTTCATTGATAGCTTGAGGCTTTTCTTTATCCTTATTCTTTGAAGTTGAGGATTTGAAAGCGACAGACTTTCTTACAGGTTCATTTTCTTCTTCTTTGTTCACTTTAAGCTCTTCTTCATACATCACCAGCTTGCCAATTAGTTCCTTGACAGGTAGAGCAGCTATGTCACATGATTCTCTGATTGAGACAGATGTGCCTCTCCATCTATCAGGTAGACATCTCAAAATTCTCATAATTTGTTCCTTCGATGAGACATCCTTTCCCAGCGAGATCATTGTATTGACAATTTCATTGAACCTGAGATACATATCAGAAATGGGTTCGTCATGCTTAATTTTAAAATTATCATACTTGATAGTATAAGTGTTCAATCTCATTTCTTTATCATTAGTTGTTCCTTCATGAGAAACAGCTACGGTATCCCAAATTTCAAAGGCAGTTTTACATGAAGAAATTCTATTAAACTCTTCATCTCCTAGAGCACAGTACAAGGCATTCATATCTTTACAGTTTTTATTGTAAGCAGTCTTTATAGGTTCATCCCAAGTAGATCTTGCAGTAGTAGGAATTTTGTATTCTGATTCAATAGCAGTCCAAATATCAAAACCTATGCTTTCTAGATGAATTTTCATTTTCAGTTTCCACTGAGCATAATTAGTTCCATTGAAGAAAGGTGGCCGGTTATTAGCAGCACCCTCAAGTCTATTGTCCATAATGAGAAAATTTTAAAGAGATAAAAATTTAGATATAACAGAAATTTTAAGAACTTTAAAATACAACTAAAATCACAGTTCAAAAGAAGAGTACTTTTAGAAAGTATTTTCAATCCTCTGATACCAAGTGTTGGTCGGAGTGGTTTACTCAAGAGGGTGGTGAATTGAGTACCAATTAAAATTTCTATGTTCAAAAACAGTGTCTTGAAGACCCCCAAATAAAATAATAAATTAAACTGTAGTGAATTTATATTAAAGTAGAGGTTCTGTCAGATTCTCAAGGGATTGATTAATTCCCAGTTAATCAACACAGGAGTGTCTGATTATCTTTTGAAACTAACTTACTAATCTACACATAACATAAACACTTGCTAATTTAATTATCAAAGTAACTTTAAAAACAGTATTGGTTTTAAAGTGATTAGCAGCGGAATAAAACTTTGAAAGAGATGGCACAACAATGTAACCAAGAGGTTCAGTCTCAAGCCGAGACTTAGTCCTCTCAAAAGTTTATATAAAAATGATCCACACCCTGGATCGGGGTTCAACAGTTTACAACTGTCCAGGTCCAAGACCTCTACCACTGTTCTTCGTGGGAAACAGTACAACAGCAACCAGCTCTCCAGGTCACACATGACCTCTACCACTATTATTCGTGGGAAAGAAAGAATGAAAGAGTTTGGTAAGGATTTAAAAATCCTCCAGTTTGAGTACAGGAGACAGTGTGTTTGTGTTAGATACAGCAGATAACACACACTGCTCGAAATGAATGATAATAAATCACAGAACAAGAGATGTAGAGTTTAGAAGTGGTTCTGGTGATTTCAGTGTAGCTCTGGACTCCTTTGGATTTGACTAGAAGTGAGTTTGAGTCCTCTTCTCGTTTCTGTTTGAGAAACAGAGTGCCGTATGCTCCAGGTTCGCAGGTAGTGAGAATGTAGTCGATGAAGCTCTTCGATATTCTTTTGAATGCACAGAACTCTTCTTGAGTAGGCTTGATTGTATATGTGATTCTGTCATTCTTGGTTCTTCTTGTATGCACAGAGCTTTTCTTGAGTATATCGTATGTATTCCTTGTCTTTGTGTGTGTTGTCTCGCACGTCTCTTCAGTATAGTCTTCTTGTATTTATGTCACGTGCAACAGGAGACAGAAAAGATTTCCTTTCTGCAGGTACGAGGTACGGGTTCCTGACATCCGACAACCTTTATCAGATATTTGAAAAATCATTAAAATGTACATGATATGACCGTTGGATAGATTAAATATAGGAAATAAAGAAATTCAAACAGTGCGTCGAGTGATCGGTAGGTGATCAACATCGGTAGCTTGGACATCGGTAGCTTGAACATCGGTAGCTTGCACATCGGTAGCTTGAACATCGGTAGCTTGAACATCGGTAGCTTGAACATCGGTATCTTGAACATCGGTAGCTTGAACATCGGTAGCTTGAACATCGGTAGCTCAATGTCATTAGTTGCTTTGACTCTCTATCGGTGGCTCTATGCGTCGGTTGGTACATGCTTGTATCGGTGACTTTGTTTATCGGTAGCTCCATGCGTCGGTAGCTCCATGCGTCGGTAGCTCCATGCATCGGTAGCTGTGAGTCTGTCAGTAGCTTCGTCCATCGGTGACTCTTATTCCATCGGTAGTTATTTATACTTACACCGGTAGCTCTATATTTGTATCGATAGCTGTCTTTAAGTCAGTACCTTACATTTTTAAGCACATCGGTAGCTCTGTGTTGAGTATATCGGTAGCTCTGTGTTAAGTCTATCGGTAGCTGTCTGTCGGTAGACTAAGTCTATCGGTAGACTGGTTACCGGTAGCTCTTTATCAGTAGGTATAGGCAGATTACTTATCTGTTTTATGCAGAACACATCCGATTGTGTTAGAATCAATTTATAACTTGTATGAACATGGATAAATGAGGATTAACATATTCCAAAGACTATTTTAAAGATTATTATTGGTTTGATCACAGATTTGAAAGAATTAAAGTATAAATCAATGATACTTAAGAATATCATATAGAATGAAAACATAATTGGGATTTTCAACACATATGAATACATGATTGAGATTATCAAAACAGGTGAGGTCAACAGAATGGATAAATGAAACATTACCTATTGAGGATGTTCAGTATACATAGTAAAAGAAGTGGAATTTCATGTGCTTCTAATGTGGGGTACGAAGACATTCTAGTAAGTTTTCTGTGAAATACTAAATATTTTATAATTTATGTGGTCATTTGCATCACTATATAAGATTTGATAAGTTGATAGGCTCAAAAAGTTGGTTTCATTTTAGGATATCAATTCTTTACTGTGGGGAAAAAATTATTGACGATAAAAGGGATATATCTTAATGCATCATAGTGTTGGTTTTCATGTAGTGGAGGAGCATCAGGATTCCACCTTTTTGTTTATGACTTTGAAGTGGAAAATGTTTGAGTTTTCCTTCAGTGGATTTTCTTTTTTGGAATAGTTTTGTTTTGAACAAATTGTGCTGATATGTTATGGAACATGGTTTGGTAATTTTTAGATTGGTGATATAATAATGGCTTCCATATCTTTAAATATTATTTCTTTTTCCTTGGTGTTCCTCTTATTCTTAATTTATGGCTAGAGATAAATTTTTATATATTGGATGATCAACCTTGTGAAAGTGCAGTTTGCTTTTGTAAATTGACCTAGATGTTGGTGATCATTTCAATTGGACTTTGATAGACCTTTGAATGTACACAGGTAACTAGAATGATATCTATTTTTGATAGACTAGTCATACACTGGTTCTTGAGTTTGTTTTAATGATATCATCATGGAATGAGGGGGGATATAAAAATAATATGTCATGATTGAGTACTTACCGATGGTAGAAATCCCTATTAGTTATTACATTGCTTGTTCGTGTATCATCTTATATGATTCTCATTTTTGAGTGTGTGATGTCTCCTCTTTGGTTTTTAAGGGAAATACATTTCTTTTGTTACACCATTTTGGTGAATCATTAAACGTTGGTGAGACTAATGTTATCTCAAATATTTATCATGTTTGGCGATCTGTAATGATCTTGGTTTATTTTTCTTAGAGATGTTTGTGTTGTAAGCATTTTTTTGAGTGTCGACTAAGGACCATGTCATTTTACCTTATTTGATGAGTAATGGATTTATTTTTGTGTCACCATGTTCTATATTTTATGTTGGAACCCTTCTAGGGATGTAAATTCATATGGTGGTGAGGATGTATAATTCTATTTCTCTTTATGTATTTAACCCATTGATTTGATTACTCAGTTATTGGATATCATTATGGGTGGTTTCTAGTGATTTTTTGGACTTTTTTTAAGATTATATGGACTTTTCATGGTTTTTGTATGGTTTGAACATGGTTTGACATAGTGTGTATCATAGAAAGTAAGGGTCACACAGTTGGAATGTGGTTAGACTTATTATCCAGGAAAATGGTGTAACCCTTCTAGTTACTTCCATCTGAATACTATGTTAGGTGCACAATTAGTACAAATCGTTTGACCTAACCCTGGAAACCATTCATTCAATAATTAATGCTTTGATAAATGTAATTAAAACCCTGAAACTGCTATTTACCCATAAACTCAACCCATGAAAATAAAAATTGATTCATTGGATTCTGGGAGATCTCTAAAACCATTTTGGATCCCCAAACCTCCTTTCATGGTGGAAAAAAGCGATAATCGAATCATAGATCTTCTATTTCGGTGAGTTATTAACTTTTTTTCTTGGATCTCCCATATCCAGTTGATTCATTCTTCTAAAAAGTTTTAGAAATCACTATGTTTTGTTGGATATTTTTTTTATTTGGAATTTTATATTTAGTATTTCCTCTCTCTTACTTCATGATCTATCATCTTAAATCTGTTGATCGCCATCAAAGGTGACACATCTTGAATTTATTGCTGTTTTATTAGTAATATTCTAGGTAGGTGTTTTATGGTTTTTTTTATTTTTCTTACATTGTTTCATTATAAATAATTGGATATGTATTTACTAATTCAGAACACATGTTCTAAAAAATATGTCAGTTTAATACCTCAAAAATGATTCTTTGATATATTCCTATCCAATTTGAATATGGAATGAATTAAATGGCTTTAGCATTAATTTCGTTCACATTTATGTGAATTGAAAAATATTATGTTTGTTTTTATTTATTTTTAATAAGATGTTAAAAAGTAGTTTGGTGAAATTGAAGGATTTGAACAAGGTTTTAATTTATAAAATGAATTTTCATGATTTGAATTTAATGAATTAAACTATTTAACGTTTTCAAAATAGTTTTAAATGAATGAATTTATTAAATTACCAAGAACCCCATTTGAATGATGTTGACATTGGTTTTTAATGGGTATTCTAGTTTTATTTCAAATAAATGATTCATCTCTATGGAAAGAGTTTTTAAGCCCATTTTTTAAAATTTATTCATTCCTTTTATAATTTTAATAATTCATTTAAATGGTTTAGGGTGATTAGAAATAAATTATTATTTTAAAGGAACATTTTTCCTTTTTGTGATGAATTGTGAAATGTGGCGGGTATTATTACCATTTTTAATATGGAGTTGTAAAATATTTGTTGAATTTAAATTGGATAGATTGTAAAATTGGATAGTATTTAATTGAAATGAAATTGTGGAATTTAATTTCTAAAAATTGATTTGATGAAATTATTTCAAATTTTTATTTAATAAATACAGATTAAAATATTTTTGATAGAAGCCTTTGTGTTTTATCATGAAAAAAATAAATATTTTTATTAAATATTTTGTTATGGTATTTCAATAAAAATTGGCATATTTTAAAAGGATAATTGAATGAATTGAATTTTTTTTATAAAATTAATTTCCCATAATGGATTGTTTTAGTAGATAACATGCAATACATAGGTAGTTAGAGGGATATTTTGAAATCACTCAATGATTCTGCAATGTTCTAAAATAATAATATTGCACTTCACATCCCTTAGGCGATGTATGTGAGTCCTCTTTGAAAAAAACCTCAAAGGGACACATGTACAAATTGTCATGTCACCATGAGAGTGTGTGGAGTACCTTTATCAGGGAACAACCTTATTAAGAATATGACCATGTCCTCATGAGTTTGTGATTTAAATATATTTCATTGTGGTTGAGATATTTTTAACATGACTTGATGATTTATATAAACTTCTTGTACCCATGACATCCATATACAAGATCACGATAAATGAAACTGTTGGTTTTCAACATTAGTCACCAGAGATTCCATTATTACTTAATTTATTGTTATTATTCACCTCAAATTTATTTTATTTATTACTATTCATATTTTTATATTTGGTTCATATTATCCTCTTTAATTTATTATCTAACTTTAACATGTGAAATGGTTTTTGAAGGTTTAAAAAATAGTTTTTAAATGGAGAAATGGAATGTTTTACAGTTTTAGTTTAGTAATGATTTTAAAATATTTAAACCATTTTTTAAAATAATACTCATACTATAAAATTTACAATCTTATGTTACGTTATTTTAATTATCTTATGAACTAATTTCTTATAATATTTGATGGTATCGTACTGATATCATTAGCACACTCCCTTCTTAATCATTTTTGTGTTTTCAAACACATTATTATGTTATAAAAGGTGTCTATGAGCTCTCTTTCCATTGTGGGTTTGTTCTTGGGTGACCAAGGGTGGGTGACATGGGACACGGTGGGTGTCATCGACCACAATGAGACTAGTTGTAGTGGTTATTTTTTCCTTTCATTTTTCATAGTTTCTCTTAATAAATGATATGTATGTATTGATTGATATATATATATATATATTAATGTTTCCCCATTGTACTCTGTTAATACAATATTTTGAGGTTGAAAATATTCTAAACGGTTATTTTTATATCCCCAGGTGCTTACCACTAACCCTTGGATATCTGGAATGATCTCTGTGTTATATAGAATCGGCTTGAGCATTAGTTTTGATAGTTTCCTAGGTTAGATTTTTACATCCTTTCTAATGTTTTGAAATAAATAATTTAATTTTTTAGAAATTATGTAATATATAAAAAGTGTGAATACTAAATCACTATCTATATTTGAGGTTATATTTAAATTACCCTCCACAAAATCATTTGGAACATCAACCATAGTTATAGAGATCATAAATTCCTGGAATTATCCTGTTAGCCTATTATATGGTAGTTTCCATTACCATATGGGATATAGATTTTCCCACGGCCCCCTTATTCAATATATTAATCACTACATGACAATATTTTATTTATTTTCAATGCATTTTTTCATCAGATAATCATTATCTCCACACTTCTATCAAACTGTTATTCCCTTGAATCATTTTCCAAGATATTTTATTTTACAATATTCACATGATAGAAATTGCATTGTTACCTTATTCTTCTTTCAAAAGTTATGTTATTATGTGTGTTTTCTGGTATCTTCCTCTCTTAATTTTCATTAAATATATAGGATTTTTATATTTTATCCTTTAATTTAATGGTCCATAATACTATTAAATCATATTATGAATTTTTTTTTGAAAACCAATGAACTTTGAAGGCTTTTCTTAATCTATTCAATGAAACTATAGATTTTTATTTAGGATTGTGTTTATAATAAATACATATGAATATTTTCATGTAATGATAGTCTGATACTCTACAACAATTTATAATTTCTTGTTTATTTAAACTATGGAAAATTTTATTTATTTTGTTTTGTTTCTCAATAGGTAAATATTTATCATACAATGTTACATTAAAATATCTAAATTCCATACATTTTATTTATTCTTCATTCCTAGTATTATTTATCAATTACCACCACTGATCTTTATTTCCTTTAAGACATAAAAAATTCTATGGTTACCTTTTTTCTTTTGTTATATTATAGAGATAGAAATATAATTTCAATGGAATTAATAAATTATTTATCTACCACTAGATTAATAGTTTTACAAAATGATTGAGGATTCTGTCACGTTAAATTATCCAATTTTATTTAATCATGTCATGTAACATCGTGTTTATATATATGAGAAAGTTTATTAGTCATAACCAATGTTAGTATTGCTGTTATGGCCATGATATTCTATGCTCCAACACCAGTTGTATTATCCTACTTAGCAATTTAATATCTAAATTTTCCATGTGTATTTGTACCATTAATTTCACCAAACCCAATTTCAAAACAAGGACATATAAATTAATTTCACATAAAATTATGAATTTTAAATCATAGTTTATAATTTGTGTGTGGATTTAAATTAATTGAATATTTATGAAATTTTAATATTTGAACCATAAACATGGTTTCATTATGAGTATCTTAAAAACATAAAAAAGCTAAAATAATTCTTAATAGTTTATAAAGATCATGTTAATAAACCAAACAGTATCCCTTGAGAGTATATATCCAGATGATTATTTTTAGGCCTCCTCATCGTGCACTAGTGATTATCGAGTTAATACTCAATCAAAAACATTCATTTTTTTACCACAAGGTGAACCAATAACTAATATAAATCCACATTCTAGTATCTAGAAAGGTATTTTTTTTCTAGGAATCCAAAAAAATATATACTTTACCAAAAAAGGATATTATTCTATATATATACATTTTCTCAAGGTCTCTCATAGTGTATTGTTCTCTAATCAGGGTTTAAAAAATACATTTCTCTTTATTTGTAATATTTTTGTCATCATACTAACTATAACACCCATGTAAACAATAACCTAGATGATGTATATATTTTAGTAAATTTGTAAATGATATATACATCACATTGCTATGGACTGATCAATTTTGTAGACTTGAAGAACACGATAAAAACAATATTCTCAATTTATATTATAATTAAAATATAATATCTATCAAAAGTATATATTATTCATCCTTTTAAATCATTCAATGATTAGTTCTTCATTTTATCTAGTGAGGAAAGAAAAATATGGGTGATCTAAAATTCAAAGTAAATGTTTCATACAGTAGAACCAATTATGATTAAGTAATGTATATTTGATATGGTGAGTTAAATAACTAAAATCATATTACATTTAACCAATTACTTGAGAAAGAAGTTTTTCCATCAAGAATATAATTATTGTAATATCATGGAAAACAATAACTAAATTCTATGTGGATAAAATGAATAATAATGGGTGACTTTATCAAGGCCTTTTTCTTAGGTAATTTTAAATATAGGAAAGTATACACAAAAAAACGTTTAATAATGTCGGATATAGGTTTGTCTCTTGAAACCTGTCAATGTATCAAGGGGATTTCTTTTACTATACCCCAAAAAAACGAAATTTAAATTTAAATCTTCATATATTTATTGAAAAATTAAATTATAAATTAATAAATATCATTAATAAATATCAATATTTTGTATAAAATATGGAAGAATAATATTACTCATTCAGTCACAAAACATATATAATAAAACACCATTTATTAAAATGGTTCCCAGTTTAAGAAAAATTCATACCATTGATATAACAAATATGAATGTTAAAGAAAAATGTCATGTAACATGAAGTATGGTCAAAATAAAGTGAATTATTTAAGAGAATGCTAAATAAAGGGAAATTAATTAGAGATAAAATATGACTATCAATTCATCAAAAATATTTTGTATTATTGAAAATAGATATCATTGACCGTAAGAGAAAATGGAATAAAATTAAAATAAAATTCAATTAAAAAATTATCATTGTAAAAACATGGGAATATTTTAGAATAATTAAAATAGTGTAATACGGTTATGGTGGTGGGAAAATATTTTAACTCTATATCTATTAAAATGAATTATTATTTTTTCAATTTTATAAAGATTTTAAAATTGAATATTTCGTAAAAAAACATAAATATTCCATTAAAATAATTTAAAATAAAAATTTTAACATAAAATTCAATCAATAAATCAGTTTAGATAATAAATTGGACCACTATAATTGTTTTCAAAAAATATAGACATAGAATAAAAATATACTTGATCAAAAAGAGAAGAAATATTGGATTTTTTAAAAAGATATATTTTCACGATTCAAGTTGAAAAAAATGTTTAAATTTT
This sequence comes from Viscum album, assembly GCA_963277665.1. Classification (NCBI taxonomy): domain Eukaryota; kingdom Viridiplantae; phylum Streptophyta; class Magnoliopsida; order Santalales; family Viscaceae; genus Viscum; species Viscum album. The sequence goes on along the minus strand of OY728148.1, from coordinate 526,890,161 downwards.
AAAAAATATTTTAACTAATTAAATATCTATTGGATATGAACATATAATGAATTTTTGATGAATTATAATATTCCTACAATAAAAATATAATCAATCATAAAAAATATGATTGTAAAATATTTTATCACTATTTTGTATCATTCAAATTTAATCCCTTTAAATGATTAAACATGAACAAAAAATTTAACTTCGTTGAAAAATTACATTATCATCTATATACATCAATGTAGTAGTATTTAAACCAAATAAAAAAATACAGGTTCATAATACCAATAATGACTCAATTTAGTGGAAATAGAGATAGAATATCTCACCTCGCGATTCCACATAGATGAATGTTATTTTAAATCTTATATAATAAATTTATTTTTATTATAATTATATATAGGTACCATATAAATATATGTAATATAATATATGATCCAATTATAATATCTTATAACTTTTTGTTAAAAGTATTTCATTATTACCATTGTTTCGGGAGTCAACTTCATTATTTTTCATGTATTCATTGATTTGAAATATTGGTTCTTCGTTTATTTTTCAGGGGTCTAAAGTATCCATACTATTATTCATTGTCTAAAAATAACAAATATTCATTACATACATATTTATAATCATATAAGAAAACCTGACAATAGAAATTAATCACATCACATCACATTTTGGGTAGTCTTTATATAGGAATGAGCGACATTATTATTTTTAATGGGTTTAAGAGTTATGAAGTAAACGATACATTAAAATTTCATAATAATAATAATTATAAAAATTAAATATATATTAATTAGTTATATAATTACAACAATCCATGTGAGGCAGTGATGTAAAATAAATTACATCGGTTTGTTAGGCGGTTTTCCTCTGTAAACATGAGCTTTGGTTTCCCCTAAAATTTAATTGAAAAAATGATGCATAAATATTATCTATCAACATAATAAAATCTCCTTATATGGGATATATTGTTTTTATTATATTTTAATGATTAATATATTATTAATGGTGGTAAAAGTAGGTAAAAGTTTTTTGGTTAAGATGATTATCTCGTCGTTGAAAAATATCCTTTAGATATCGTTTTAAGGACCATAGGGTTGATATATTCGAAATATAAGAACATATATAAGTCCTATTATTGTGTTGGATAGATATTTATTCATGTTTAGTTCCTGATAAATTGTTCATCGTGTGTGATGATGTGTGGGGATGTGGTTCCCTTTTATAAATGAGAAGAGTGCTAGAATTATAATTTTTTATTATTTTAAAATATTAATAAATAAATTTCATTGAAAATTAGATCGAAATTGGATCTATTTTGAATTTTTATAATATATTTTATAACTCACTTCATCAAGTATGATTTAGTAGTTATTTAATGAAATATTAAAAATTATACTTTTTGATTACCCCTTGGTAAAACCCATTGAAACTGTAACTGTGGCTAAATTTTTTTCATATATTTAAAATTCAGAATGAAAAAAGTGACTTAATTTAAGAATTGGAACATTATTTTTCCAAATATGGGAACCATTTTAAAAAAAATTAATTTCTATAAGTCTGATAAATTAATTTAAAAATTATCCCACAAAACAATATAAAAAGTTGTTTTTGATGAAAATTGATTTATCTTCAAAAGATGATATTACATTAACCCTATGATTGATAATAATCATTATATGAATTTAAATTCATATTTTCACTGTTAAAATCTATAATTTTCAATTATTTATTTTTTTATTATAAGATATTTTAATTAAATAATATGGAAAAAAATTAGGCACTTAAAAATAGTTTTCATAAAAGTATACCTTTTACCTATGAATGAATGTAATTATTTATATCAAATTTATAGTCAACAAAATGTTAATTATCCATATTATGAAACATTATTATATTTAAAATTTGGATTAGTATAGATACCCATACATTTCAAACACAAATATGGCATATTATTTTTTGAATATTCATCACATAGCATTATAATCAATGCCAGAATTGTATAGGATTTGTGCCCTTAGAATCATGGATAAATAAAAATACAGTTCATAAAATATATAAATCATTTCGAACATGGTTATTTGGATCTATGACACTTCTTATTAAAATAATACATTACTACATTCTTCATATACAAGGGAAAATAAAATATTATAACATGTGATATCATATGCTTAGTAGGGGTAAATCAGGGATATATCAATTGTTATTTAAACATAACATTCAATAGTGAGTATAAAAAATTAAAATTACCTTTTTAAATCATACCCAAAAATTATTAGATAATAAACATGTTTAATATAATTAATATTGCAAGTTCAAGATATATGAATCATAAAGGGATAAAGGAACAAGATTTGTGAGAATATAATATTAACATAAGACAGTGTCATAAAAGAGTGGACTAAAGTGTTTCATCAGTATATTCATATAAATATAAATTTTTTATACCTACCATGACATTGAAAACATGTTAGTCTTGGGATAAATTTCCATGTACCTACTTTGTTCTAAGGATAACCTCCCGTTAACCCTCTTTTAGGCTTGGGATAACCTCTCATGTACCCATTTAACTCATAACCCATTTATCTGTACCCAAAACATTTGAGGGATATAATATATTTGTCCCATAAATCATATTATCACAAATTGATTCATATATACTCAATAAGATCATAAAAACATTGATCACAGCTTAACTCATGGAAAAGAAAATGGGTTTCATTGATATTTCATCATCATAACCAGAAACAATCCCAGGAAGTAAAAAACAAGGTATTATTAGACCATATTCATCTAAAATAATAACAAAAATCAAGATACGTTCGGATATATAAAAAAATTAAAACATCATTGGAATATTTTTTGATGAAAATAATGTTTTTATTTTCTGATCTCATATTTAAACCTAATAGTTTCCAAAAAAAATTTAATATATTTTCATTGACAATAATCTTGGAAACATTTCATGTAAGCCAAAATCATTGAATGGTCATTATTGTGGGTAATATTTTTCTATTAATGTTTGTTAAGATAATGATTCAATTTACATTTGAGGTAAAAACTAAAAAGTAACATATTTGTAAAATGAAAATGTGATTCATTTGAATATTTTTTTAGAAAACCAATAATTATTAATAATATTTAAAAATAATAATTATATAATAGTAATGATATTAATTAAAACAATTTATAGGACATTGAAATAGAAAAACAAATTACTATATAAATTAAGAAAGTTCGGTTTCCTTAACTATTTTTATTTTGTATATTGATGAATTAAAGTGGATAAAATGAAATAAAAACCTTTATTCTAAATAAAAAAAACTTAGAACAAAATAAATTCCATTTTTCATGGTCATATCATTAAATGTATTCATTAAAAACATAATCCTAATATATCTCATTAAACATTTGAATTGTAATATAAGTCTTTTACCAAATTTGTAACTTTCAAATAAGAACCTCATAAATGTTATACATGTAATTAGATATTTAAATAAACCTAATTTTTATGAGAATAGTTGTAAAATATATTTTTGTGGAGTATATACACCCCACTAATGAATCATATGTTGAATATGTCAAGTGTCTCATAGAAATAAAAGTGTGATAAAAATTTTTACCTTGAGTGATGCTTTCCTTGAAAGCACTATAACCACTTATATAATAATTTCAAATTTTTAAAAATATTATATAATATTCATTTACATGTCAATTATATCTATATGACTAACTTAAAACATTTGAATTCCCATTTGTTAATAATTATTCAATAAAATCGTTATTTTAGTGTGTTAACTGTTTAAATATTTCTTGAGAATTTTTGTTCAGTAGTTGCACCCCTTGCAAATTTATCATGGTTCCATCATCACAAAAATTTCATTTATGATTAGTTTATGAAATATAGTTATAATATATATACATTTATAATGTTATAGAAGAGGTATATATATTTAAATTAATTAAATCATTCATTGAGAGGGTAGGTCATATATACACATGAACATTGTTTGGAATGTGTTAGTCCGTACGTACAGACGAACATAATTTTTGTTTTACATTGGATATTAATGTAATAAGGATGATGTGATATTATAATTCAAGAATAAAAATTATCTCATAAATAACCTCTATAATATTTATAACCATCATAATTACCCTCCCTTAATTATGGAGATGGAAAATGAATTTCATCACTGCATTGGTATAGTAGTCCAAAAGTATACATGAGCGATAAATTGACTACATATTTAATGGAAAAGGTTGTATAGTGTTAGTTTCATTACATTAATGAAATTTATGTTTACTTATAGAGAATAATATATTATTTTATGATGAATAGAATATATTTATAGAAGTTTTAAGAACAAATTCATCGAAAGAGGTTGGGTAGAAAGACTACCTCTTCCTCTATAGGAATCCATTAGATCCCTTAATGGGGACCCCTAGAATGGTATCTAATGATTCAAAACTAAAATACATTTTTGGGTAACTGGATAAGAGAATTTGGTTGGTTATCATTGAGCTAGAAGTATTATAATGACTCAACAAAAATAGAGAAGGGTGTATTTCTATAATGGAGGGGAATGACACACATGGAATTATAAAGAAGATTAAAATATAAATAATCCACTATAATGAAAAATGAATCTGAGTGGATTAATATTAAAAATAAGGATAATATTAAACTTTTAACATATAATGAAATTTATACCAGTTGGGTGTCATTTAAAATAATATCTTTTCACTAAACCCTTGGTTAATAAATTTAATCATTTCCTTAGTAATGACTTTTTTTGACATTTTATTATAAAAATATAATATAAAGGTAAACATTGGCTCATAAATAAATATTAGATGAAATTATATAGCATGTATAGTCACACATTTTATCTTGTATGATTTTAATTGATTTTAATTTTTTTTTTAAAATATTATTTAATATTAAATATCATTAATTACTTTTCAACTATATTCATTTAATTTAACATTAAATACAACAAGATAGTCACAGAATTAGAATATAAACCTCTAAAAATCCTAAAAATTTTATATTTATTTAAAAACTCATGTAACACAATAAATCATCGAAGTTTTATTACTTTTATCATTTTTTAAATCATTAATTTTATTTTTCATTTAATTGAACAAATAACATTCCAGGAGTGCATTAGAATTTATAGTAATTATTCATTCACTAAAAATTACCAATAACATATCATGATTAAAAATATATTAATTCAATTTTAATGAAATTTTTTACACCCAATAAATATCATATGTTTATCCTTATTTAATTATTTTTGATATATTAATGTTTAGTTATTGAAATGTAGTATTTATTATTTTCTTAGATAAGTATGAAGATCATAATGAATGAAAAATTGTTCAAAGTGGCCATATAATATTAAATTGAATATAACAGGCCAAAATCCACCTACCTAATAATATAAATGATAGAGTTAAAAAAAATTAATGTTGTATTCCAATTTGTTAACCGTATTTTATACATTTTTTCCACACCGAGGTGAAAAATATTTACCAATGAAACTATTCTAAATAATAAATTATAAAATTTAAATATTTAAAAAAATTGAACCAAATGATTCCAAATATGGATTATATTTTTTAGGTTTCAATCTATAGATCTGGCCGAAATAAATTTTAATCCAAATTCATAAAACAAATTGAAAACTAGTTCTAAAATAAATTGATTTAAGTATGAAAATTCCATTATATCATGATCATGAATATTTTTTATTAGAATGGAATTAAATATACTACTGAAAATATAATAGACCAAATATACCTTTAGGAAAAAATAAAATATATAGTTATACTTTTAAATTTATTAATTTATTAGAATGAAATAATAGTATTTGAAATATCTTTATTTTTCACAATTCAGAAAAAAAAATCTTTTCAAATAAAATATACACTCTATGTGAATTATGATATACTGATTTAGAAATTTTTTAGTATTTTATAAGATAAAACTCTTTAAATGGAAAAAAAAAGTTAATATATTTTTCATGAAAAAAATGAAATAAAAAGACTTTTGAATCCAATGTTTTTTAATATATAAAATGAAATTTCAAAAAATTGAGTCGCTATTTAAAAAATCAATCCATACATTTTTATTTATTAGGATCATTATATTACTATTAAATAATTTAGTAACCCATATTCATTCCCACACACTCAGCTCGTATGTTATAATGGCCAAATTTTACAAATATGTTTTTAATTATATATACAAATTCACATAAAACATATTATTTTGTGTTAATAAATTCATTGATTTAATTATTCATTTAAAAAATTATGTCGTTTCGTCTACCCCCCCCCCCCCCCACCCCACCCCCACGCACACACACAAAATGGGTTATTCCCTTAAAATTTTACCCCATTCACCAAGGAATCAATATTTGAAAATACCTTTATTTAAATCCCAAATCATACTGAGGTATAATAAAATATCTTTAAAAACTGCAAGTATAAAACATAAGTTTTACCGAAAAAAGCATAATCATGTTCCTATATAATAAAATAAATTGATGGGAAGTTAAAATATAAACAATGAGAATAAAAACAAAATCCAAATAACATAGTGATTATAATTTTAACAAAAATAAAAACATAAATTTGTGATGGGTGAAAAGATAAATGATTCCATATAAATGGAGATAAAAGTATAACATTCGTATTTCATTGTAATATTTCAAAAAAGTAGGATTTTTTTAATATCATAATAGGGAAAATAATAAAATGTAATTTTATAACTTCTTTTATTTTTAAATAATAATTTCATCATTTTCTTTTGATTCGATGAATTTTTACTTCATCTATTACGCAATGAAATGAATACAAAAGAATAACATCATATGTCAATGGATCTTAATATATGTGATGGATTGATAACTCATTCCTTCTATCTCATGATATCATAAAAACCAAAATGGTTACTACATGTTATATAATATGGATAGATACAGAACATTAATATCTAAAACCTCAATAAATAACTAAAAAATATCAAAATAATGTTTTCAATAATTAGTTATCGTTCTGACTCCTCCAACATTTACCTTTCCAAATTCTGATCCAAAATATTTCAAATATTCAATGAATCAATTTTTCCGAATACAACATAGTATTTCATAAAATTTCACATACAAATAATTTTAATACAGTTACCAATTATTCTATAAAAATGTTTTAATAAACTGAATAAAAAATAAAACTCATTGAAAACAAATACGATTCAAAAAAATTACAATATAATAATTTCTAAAACAATATCATAAACAACTGGATAAATTCCATAAAATGAAAAATTAAATATCATTCAACAACGATGACCTAAATCAACTATTCATAAAATCAATAACAGATTTCATATATACGAATACAATCCAATTTACTTGAACAGCATCAATTATAACATTATCATGAATAAACATTATTATCTCAACATTAGGCACATATTATGGAATATTTTTTCAACAGTTATATATTATTTTAAAAAATAACCTTTCCAATAAATAACTTTTCTATATTATTAGTACCATTTAACATTTTATTAAATATTGTTAAATGAAAAATAATGTTGAACAATCCATTAATTCATCATGATTATTATAAACAAAATATCATTTATATAACACCTATAAAACATAATTCTTGAAACCATATAAATAAACACTCAATTATGTTCACCTCAATGATTCTAATACCATAATATCATACATTGTTTAAGATTTGAACCTTTTATTATGGAGCTATCTAAGGTAATTCCCATATTCTATACACTATAATTTGTACCAGTGTATGAAATTTATATCCCTCATTCGAACCATTAATTTTTTCCTAGAAAATACACACTCAATTCACTTTATTTCAATATTGAAATAAACATAGTGTTTCTTCGATGTATTTACCTAAGGGATTCATACCATATGCTTGATATGTAGATGTTTAATCTTCTTCCCTTAAAGTAAATCCTAAAATCTATTTTTACTTTATTAGGTGTTTATTGAAACTATCCCAAGTTAATATATTCAATCACATAATAAGATATTTTATTAGGTATAATCAAAAGTTCTTTCCCACCATCTCCAATTTCAATTGGTTTTTCATGAAAAAAATTATTACATTTTCTATCACATTCTATGTTAACATGAATGCTTTTATCTACAGGAATTGATTAAAATACAAATCAATAGTTTCGAAAAAAATAATCTAACTGGGAACCACATTATCAAGAAAAATAATTTATAGGATATATACATCATTAAAAATTTATTTATCTCTATGAAATATTGGGTTTAAATTATGTCATTTGTGGTCATAATTTATTCACATCCTTGATGATTTATTATATATAAAAAAGTTAATTATACTAAGAATATACCTTAAGAGTGTCATGATAGGTTTTCAGTAAAGGAACATTCACTGTCATGACCCATCCTCGGGGCCTGTGCCGTGACTACCCCAAGCCCAACATCCATAGGCCAGGGGCTGGCGACTAGCACCAAGGTGTAATTCCCAGTAAAAAGGGAATGCATTGCCTTTGTAATGTAAACAAACACCACAGAGCAAGCAAGCAGTAGAAGTAACACTATGTAAAAACTGGGTACAACAGAAAGTGCGGAAAAAAGTAAGTGGGCCAGAATACAAACCCAAACTGAATGTAAAGTACAACTAAAAAAGGGAAAACAACAACTGAATGTAAAGCCGCAATGTCGAGCCGCCCACTAGAAGTCCCACCTGAAGGGTGAGTACAGATAGCCTCCACAGCTCCTCGGGTCCAGCCGACCGCTCCGGGTACGTCCATCCTAGTGGTCCACCTCCATGTATCGTCCTGCTCTGCAAGCCTCAACCACGATCAGCGTTGTCCGTCATCTGTAACAAACACAACTTAGTACGGGCATAGCCCGTGCAGGGGTGAGTATAAGCTACTCAGTAGGGACCTCGAGACCCCCGAAGGTCTTCCAGAATCCATAAAGGAAAGATACAATCACGAAGTAACATTCGACACTACTTAGGTATATTCCCATACATATACCTAAGTCATCAATTCTAGTATGCTCCAACCTCCGAGCCCAAGTACAACCCAGTCCACACAGGAAAAAACAACCAAATCCACACAGGAATGCAAAACGTAATCCACATAGGATAACACAACACAATCCAAAAAGGAAAGCAAAACAGGATTCAGCTCACACAGGTATACTTCTTCATATGACGATAAAGATGATCAGATATAGCCACTAATTCATCTAAGTCGTTGGACCAACAAAGAATCGTTAGGCACTAACCCCCCGCAATGACCCAGGAAGGGTCTGACCCATGCAGGATCGATAGGTATCTAACCCCCTCAATGACCCACACAGGATCGGACCCACACAGGATCTGTAGGTAACTAACTCCCGCAATGACCCACACAGGAATGGACCCACACAGGATCTGTAGGCGCTTTCTCACACAGAAATTATGAGTGCTGACCCACATAGGATCGGTAGCACTGATCCACGTAGGATCGTTGAGTGTTGTAGTCGTCACCGTCGAATCCAATGAGGATATCTGTACAATCATCGTCGTCGTCACAGTCGAAAACGCAGCCAGCTCTAGGGTTCCCGCACACAGCGTGCTCTTTCATGAGGGTCTTCTCTACGAGCTGAGAGGCTGATACATCAACTGACACAAAGTCCGGAGTTGATGTATCCAAAAGTTTCGTATCATCAACAGGAACTCGGCGTCACATAATGTGCGTCAATCGGACGCCCGGTCTGGAAGTTATTGGCTTTTTCGTCCCAGGGGCCCGGTTGGTTTTTAAGTCAAAACCAACCCGACCATACTCCAACTGCACCCAAACCTCAGGCAGAGTAAGGCATAAGATAGGTCTCACTAAGAGGAATCCAACAAAGTCGATGGCACGTCAATCGGACGTTCGGAGATCAAGTTATGAGTGTTTCCGCTCCGAGGGCTCGGTTGGTTTCGTGTACGAACCAACTCGGCCGAACCCAAAGTATTCGGAAACCTTGAGTGCGATATACTGAAACGACTGTCTCGATCCGAGGATCGCATCGCAACTGACGGTGCATCGATCGGAGGTCCGTAGCTCATGTTATGGACGTCCGACCGGAAGAGGTCCGGTACTAAGGGGTTCGGGCCCGGTCCAACCCGGCCCGATGCACCCAGGGTCGGCCCGAACCGGGTCCGGGTCTAGCCCAATTGTGCGCGGCCTGGCCCGGCCTGGGTGCGGCACGCTTCCCAGGTGCTCGGCCAAACGGCCGAGCCGTTTGAAGGGGGGCGCCTTCCCCCCTGGCTTTTGTAGCCGCTGCCCCCATTAAGGGAGGCCGCTTGAGCTGACCGCCGGGGGTTTGTAACCCCCGGCCTTCCCTTGTCCGGCCGGCCCACCCCGGCCGGCCGTTTTCTGCTACCACGGGACTGGCGACAGCCGGTCCCCTCCCTGCTCCGACACCGGCGGCCCGTTTTCGGCCGCCGGTTCCAACGCTCTACCATGGCTCGGTATCGGCCGCGGCCTACATTCATCTGCTGCGGCACGATGGCGCCGCAGCCCTCCGCCGCAGCCCCGCTCTGGCCATGGTGCTTTTGTGGTTCTCCAGTTCGGCGCGACGGCACCACGACTTGGTTCAATTTCACGGCGCGGTGCGACAGCGCCGCGCATTCCTTATCGCATGATCATGCGCGGTGCGACGACACCGCATCACTTCACATCATACAGTAAGAACAAGAAAATTAAAAAGGGAGGGGGTTGGTCGTGTTTGTGCGGTCCTGCCTCCTCCCATAAATCTATAGCATGCGGTCCAAATATATGTTGATAATGAATGGGAGTAAATCACAAAATTAAAATCACATAAACCCCTACCTCGAGCGTAGCTTGAATAGAGGTTCTTCGAACGAGGATTCATCGGGGAATATCCTTCATTGAAAGAGACGTCGCGAAAGAAGATGTCGTCGGTGTCGCGGAATACAGGGTTGCGTAGACGGTTTCTGAGGACTCAGCGTTCTTCGTCGGAGATCTATGTGTTCTTCGTGTTCTTCATCGAAGACGAAGAAGTTCCTCAAGTTCCTTAGCCTTTTCTCCCAAAGACTCCCCAACCATATTCCAAACCTTAATAAAATAAGCCCACACTTATTTTATGAACTTGACATTATTTTGAAATTCAACCACTCACATTAAACTCACTTCATTAATATCATAAGTTATTAAAATGTAAGTTATCAATTTTAATTGTGAGTTGAGGGAGTTGAGGAATGTGAAGAGGTGGGGTTCGTGTGGGCCCCACCACCCTCATAACATTCCATGGGAAATTGGGTAGTTACCCAACTTCCACCCAAAGCATAAATCCACTTAGAGAAAATAAAAATTGTAGTTAAATTTTTATTTTAACTTCCACAATTTTTATCAACCTCTCTCATGAAAATGCAACTTCAGAAAAGGTGTTTCTAAGCAATTACCGGAGTTTTGGTTCCATTGGTGCCCTCGGAATTCGATTCCGAGCACCGGTTCAAAATTTAGAAATTCCCGCTTGTTCTTTCACTGAACGTACCCGAGCTAAACATTAGATAGTAATTCCGAGCACACCGGGTCTCGAAATCAAGTGCCGTCAGAAACTACATTCTCGTAAAATCCCAAAGAAAATTTAGAAAAACATTTCCTTGAATTTTACTGGTCTTTACATTACTTCCACCTCAGGGACTTACGTCCCCATAAACATACATCGAAAACTAGGGAAACAAATGTGTGTACTGAGCACGCATCTGAGCCTCCCGGTCCCAAGTGCTCTCCTAGAGATTCCCGTGCTACCATCTAATGTGTACTAGAGGAATCTACTGCCCATGTAGGACCCACTCTTGTTGATCCTTGATATCCACTGGGACCTCTATAAAAGTCACCCCATCATCAACGTCCAGCTCCCCAGGATCAATGATATGCGTTGGGTTGTGCACGTATCTCCTCAGCTGAGATACGTGGAAGACGTCATGCAACCGGTGTAATTGAGGTGGTAGAGCCAGGCGATAAGCCACCTCGCCAATCCTGCCGAGGACCTGGAATGGTCTGATGAAGCATGGAGACAACTTGTCGCCTTGTCCAAATCTCCGTATAACACATCGAGGTGAGACTCACAAGAAGACGTGGTCACCATCCTCAAACTCCAATGGCCTCCGCCTCCTGTCCGCATAAGACTTCTGCCGGCTCTAAGCTGTCCTAATCCGTTCCTAGATGACCTAGACCTTCTCTGTCGTGGCCTGGACCATCTCTAGTCCCACAAGTGCTGACTCCCCTGGGTCTGTCCACCACAGCGGTGATCTGCAGGGTCAGCCGTACAACGCCTTGTATGGTGCCATTCTGATGTTGGAGTGGTAGATGTTGTTGTACGCGAACTCTACAAAGGGTAGGTGGTCCTCCCAGCTACGACCAAAGTCGAGGACACATGCGCGGAGCATGTCCTCGAGAGTTTGAATGGTCCTCTCCATCTGACCATCTGTCTGAGGGTGAAAGGCGGTGCTCAGACGTAGCTGCGTCACGAATGCCTCCTACAACCCCTTCCAAAGCCGAGAAGTAAAGAGAGCATCTCGATCGGAGACGATAGATGTTGGCACACTATGAAGCCATACAATCTCTTGAACGTAATGTCGTCCCAATCTCTCCACTGAGCCCTGCTCTCTGATGGGTAAGAAATGAGCTGACATGGTGAGTCGGTCGACAATCACCCAAATGATGTCGTGACCTCTGGAAGTGCGTGGAAGTCTAGTCACGAAGTCCATAGATATCCCATCCCACTTCCACTCTGGGACCTCCAAGGCCTGTACCAAGCCTGCTAGTACCTTATGTTCTACTTCACCTGCTGGCAGGTGAGGCATTGAGAAACGAACTCTACCACAGCCTTCTTCATGCCCGGCCACCAGTGTTGTCGCCTGAGGTCCTAGTACATCGTCTCCACTCCAGGATTTACCGTTAAAGTAGAAGTGTGAAACTATCTCAGCACCTCCTCCCATAAAGAAACTGGTACCAAGGTATATCCTCTGTAAAGGACGTCGTGCTCTGCTCCAAAGGAGAAACCATCAGGTGCCCGACCTGAGGATATCTGTGCACGCCGTGTCTCATATTCAGCGTCCCCACGCTGTGCCTCTCTGACCCATTGCAGTAGTGGAGGGGTGACTGTGAGAGACTGAAGGAAGGATGCTCCATCTCTATCCATGATGGATATCTTCAAGGCGGCTAGCTGCTCTGTCGCCTCCTCAAGTAGCTGAATGCTCATCCTCCTACTGAGAGCATCGGCTACTACGTTCCCCATTCCAGGAGTATAGACTATCTAAAAGTCATAGTCCTGGAGGAACTCGAGCCATCATCGCTGTCTTATGTTCATGTCCTTCTGAGAGAAGATGTACCTGAGTCTCTGATGGTCAGAAAAGACTCTAAAGCGCTCATCCATCAAATAGTGTCGCCATGCCTTCAGAGAGAAGACCACTGCTGCTAACTCCAGGTCATGGGTAGTGTAGTTCTGCTCATGCGGCCTCAACTGATGTGATCCATAGGCGATCATTGCCCGCTCCTACATCAGGACACATCCGAGTCCGGTCACTGATGCATTGCAGTAGACTACGTACCCTACACCCTTCTCAGGAAACCTTAAGATAGGGGCGATGGTCAATCTCTGTCTCAGCTCCTGGAAGCTCTACTGAAATCTGTCTGACCACACAAAGGGTTTCCCCTTCTTTGTCAAAGCTGAGAGTGGTGCCGCAACTCTGGAGAATTTTGGCACAAATCTCTGGTAGTATCCAGCTAGTCCCAAGAAACTCCGCACCTTCTTCACGCTCCTGGGTGGCTCCCAAGATAGAACTACCTTGATCTTCGCAGGATCCACCGCAACTCCCGCCTCAGAGATGACGTGCTCCAAGAAGTGGACCTCGCGTATCCAGAACTGACACTTTGAGATCTTACCATAAAGCTGGTGCTCTCAGAGTCTGTCTAGTACAACCCGCTAGTGGTAGGTGTGCTCTTCCTCAGTGGTCAAGTAAATCAAAATGTCATCGATGAAGACCCCAACAAATCGATCGAGGTATGGCTGAAAGATCCTGTTCATGAGGTCCATTAACACTGCTGGAGCATTGGTTATGCCAAATGGCATAACCAAGAACTCATAGTGGCCATACCGACACTTGAAGGCCGTCTTCTACACGTCCTTATCCCAAACTCTAAGCTGATGATAGCCTGGCTTGAGGTCTATCTTCGAGAACCACTGTGCTCCCTTGAGATGATCGAAGAGGTCATCAATCCTCAGTAGTAGATACTTGTTCCTAACTGTCACCTGGTTCAGGCGATGATAGTCGACACAAAGTCGCAAGCTCTCGTCCGCCTTCTTGACGAACAAAATCGGGGAAGCCCAGGATGAAACACTGGGTCAGATGAATCCCTTGCCATGAAAGTCCTCCAACTGTACCCGTAGCTCTCGAAGCTCGGCGGGAGCCATCCAATATGCTGGGGTGGATATCGGGGTTGTCCCGGGGTACAAATCAATATAAAAGTCTACCTCTCTCAAGGAGGTAGTCCCGGAACGTCGTCGGGAAAGACTTCCGCATACTGATCCACCACTACAGGAAAACTTGGACTCTGCACGTCAACTGCTCCTAGGATGAGGGTAGCCAACTGATGAGTGATGGATTGTCCTCTCCTCTGCAAGATTTCGTCCTGTTCTGTGAAGGCTCCCTTCTCACCAGTGAATGTGAAGCTACTCCCGTCGGTGCGTACACATCACACCTTGCGCCTAATACAGTGGATCTGAGCATGGACTCTAGATAACCAATCCATGCACAAGATGACGTCGTAAGTCCTCGACACTGCTATAAGAAGATCCCAGCCGAAGCTCTCGACTCCTAGATTAATCTCACACTACCGGTACCAGTGCGTAATCGTCGAGTTTACTCCCATAGGAGTCTCTAGCCGTAAGGATCGAGCCAACGGCTCTGTCGGAATCTCTGAGCTCTGAACAAGGGCAGCAGCTATGAAATAATGACTCTCTCCTATGTCTATAATAACTGTAGAAAGGGTGTAATAGACATAGATAGTACCTCGAATCATCTCAGGCGCGTCGTGGTTGTAGGCCTCCGCTGGCTGGAGCTGTGCCTGTCTCTACCCGCCAGCTCCCTGTGGTCGGGGTGGACCTCCTGGTGGTTGTGGTGGTAGGGCCTCAAAGCGTCGCCCACCACCTGCTACTCGGCCAGTTCCTCTCCCTCGTCTGCCTCCTCCATACGGACCACCACGGTCGACCCTCTGCCTCTGATTGGGTGGTCCCTCAACCATCTTCTGCTCCTCTGCACGGCGGGTCGGGCAGTCATGATCCATGTGGCCCTGCCCGCCGCATGCGTAGCACTGTCTGCCTCTCGAAAGACTGGCTTCGCGTTGAGTTCCCCGCACTGCTGAGCCCATGTACTGAGGTCGTCTGCCTGGGGGTCTGGTCTGCCTGGACCCATGAGTCATCCGTCTTCTGCCTATTGTAGAAGACTCTACTACATTCCACCCTGCGGTGGGTCGCACCGCTGGTGTTGACTCAGCAAGAAAGCTCTCAATCAAAAGGGCTCACTCCAGTACTCCTGCCTGAGTCGGAATGCTGAGGGAGATCAGCGATGCCCTGATCTCCTACCTCAATCCCTGCTCAAAGGTCTGGTCCCAGAAGAATGTGTCTTGTACCATGTCAGTCGAGTAGCACGAGAGATCGGTAAATCTCACCGAGTACTGGGCAACCGTCAAACTGCCCTGCTGCAGCTATAGAAGCTCCTGGATTCGTACCGCACGGAGGGTGGCTGGGACGAACTCCAAGCGGAAGAGGCTCTCAAAGTCCATCCAGAGGAGAGATGCCTTGTCATGCACTTGGAGCATCAAGCTCCACAATCTGTCTGCTGCCGCGTGCAGTAGGCTCGCTGCGAGGATCACCATGAGGTCTACTGGTGTCCTCACTATCCTTGAAACCCATACCACTGGCTCCAGCAAATCCTCGGCTGCCTGGGGGTCCATCTCCCCGCGGAATCTCGGCGGTTTCTAGCACTGAAACTCATACAGTGCACTAAGGTGATGTGAATCGTCAGCAGCTAGGGCTGGTAGCATCGGTGTCTCGGTAGGTAGAGGTATCGTTGGTGCCTCTGCTGTCAAAGGGCCCTGCACCGAGGCCTCGTCGCTCGGTGGTGTGTCATCATGCACAACTCTCGGAACCCTACCTGGCTGTCGTCGTGGGGTCATCCTAAAACGAAATAGGTGTGTCACAGTCAAGTAGTATACCTGGTGAGCTGACATAAAGTAATCACAAATAAAACTTTTAACCCACTGCAATCAATGTTTTCAGGCATTATGTCGGAAATCAGAAGTCAGGGTGCTGGTGTACAGATACGTCGGCCGCCGCACCAACACTGGACTCCCTGGACTGATAACAACACCCAATACGCTTAACACTATTTCTTCTCATAGAAGAAGATCAGAGTCCAAAGTTCTGTGGTAGAACTGAACTCCTCTGATACCAATTTGTCACGACCCATCCTCAGGGCTCGTGCCATGACTACCCCAAGCCCGCCTTCCATAATCTAGGGGCTGGTGACTAGCACCAAGGCGTAATTCCCGGTAAAAATGGATGGAATTGCCTTTGTAATGTAAAGAAACACCATAGAGCAAGCACACAGTAGAAGTAACACTAAGTATTAACTGGGTACAATAGTAAGTGCGAAAAAAAAGTAAGTGGGCCAGAATACATACCCAAATTGAAAGTAAAGTACAACTAAAAAAGGGAAAACATCAACTGAAAGTGAAGCCGCAATGGAAATCCGCCCACTAGAAGTCCCACCTAAAGGGTGAGTACAGATATCCTCCATAGCTCCTCGGGTCCAGCCGACCGCTCCGGGTACGTCCCGCCCAGTGGTCCACCTCCAGGTAGCGTCCTACTCTACTAGCCTCATCCACGATCAACGATGTCCGTCTTCTGCAACAAACACAACGTAGTGCGGGCATAGCCCGTGCAGGGGTGAGTATAAGCTACTTAGTAGGGACCCCGAGACCCCTGAAGGTCTTCCAGAATCCACAAAGAAAACATACAATCACGAAGTGACATCCGACACTGCTTAGGTATATGCCCATACATATACCTAAGTCATCAATTCCAGTATGCTCCAACCTACGAGCACATGTACAACCCAGTCCACACAAGAAAACACAACCCAATCCACACAGGAAAGAAAAATGTAATCCACACAGGATAGCACAACACAATCCACAAAGGAAAGCAAAATAGGATTCAGCTCACATAGGTATACTTCTTCTTATAATGATAAAGATGATCATATATAACCACTAATTCATCTAAGTCGTCGGACCCACAAAGGATCGATAGGTACTAACCCCCACAATGACCCAGGAAGGGTCTGACCCACACATGATCGATAGGTAACTAACCCCCGCAATGACCCATAGAGGATCTGACCGACACAGGATCTGTAGGTAACTAACCCCTGTAACGACCCACACAGGATCAGACCCACAAAGGATCTGTAGGCGCTGACTCACACAGAACCGCTGAGCGCTGACCCACATAGGATCAGACCCACACAGGATCGGTAGCACTGATCCAAATAGGATCGCTGAGTGTTGTAGTCGTCATCGTCGAATCCACTGAGGATCTATGTACAATCTTCGTCGTCGTCACAGTCGCAAACACAGCCAGCTCTAGGGTTCCCGCACACAGCAAGCTCGTTTGGGAGGTTTTGCTCCACGAGCCGAGAGGCTGATACATCAACTGACACAAAGTCCAGAGTTGATGTATCCAAAAGTTTTTTTTCGTCAACAGGAACTCAGCATCACAGACGGCGCGTCAATCGAACGCTCGGTCTGGAAGTTATTGGTTTTTTCATCCCAGGGGCCCGGTTGGTTTTTAAGTCAAAACCAACCCGACCGTACTCTACATGCGTCCAATCCTCGGGCGGAGTAATCAAAAAGATCCGTCTCACTATGAGGAATCCAACAAAGTCGACGTCACGTCAATCGGACGTCTGGAGCTCAAGTTATGAGCATTTCTACTCCGAGGGCCCGGTTGGTATCGTGTACGAACCAACTCAGCCAAAGCCAAATTATTCTGAAACCTTGAGTTAGATATACTGAAACGGTCATCTCGATCCAAGGATTGCATCGCAACTGACGGGGCATCGATCGTAGGTCTGTATCTCAAGTTAGGGACGTCCGACCGGAAGGGGTTCGGTACTAAGGGGATCGAGCCCGGTCCGACCCGGCCCAATACCCCTAGGGTCGGCCCGAACCGGGTCGACCTGAACCAGGTCTGGGTCCCGCCCTCTTGGGTGCGGCCAGGCCCGGCCTGTTCGCGCTGGCCAGGAGCTCGGCCAAATGGCCAAGCCGTTTGAAGGGGGGGCACCTGTCCCCTGGCTTTTGTAACCGCGACCCCCATTAAGGGGGGCCGCTTTAGCTGGACGCCGGGGGTTTGTAACCCCCGGCCTTCCCATGTCCGGCCGGCCTGCCCCGGCTGGGCGATTTCTGCTGCCACAGGACCAGCGACGGCCGGTCCCCTCCCTGCTCCGACACCAGCAGCCTGTTTTTGGCCGCCGGTTCCCATGCTCTGCTGCGGCCTGGTATCGGCCACGACCTACATTCATCCGGTGCGGCGTGATGATGCTGCACCCATCCGCCGTGGCCCCGCTCCGACCGCGGTGCTTTTGCGGTTCTCCAGCGCGGCGCGATGGCGCCACGACTTGGTTCAATTTAATGGCACGGCACGATGGCGTCGCGCATTTCTTATCGCAAGATCCTGCGCAGTGCAACGGCACCACGTCACTTCCCTTCATACCGTAACAACAAGAAAAATAAAAAGGGAGGGGGTCAGCCGTGTTTTTGCGGTCCGGCCTCCACCTGTAAATCGATAGCATTCGCTCCAAATATACGTGGATAATGAACGGGAGTAAATCATGAAAGGAAAATCACATACACCCCTACCTCAAGTGTAGCTTGAACGGAGGTTCGTCGAACGAGGTTTCATCGCGGAATATCTGTCGTGGAAAGAGACGTCGCGAAAGAAGACGTCGTCGACGTCGCGGTATACGGCGTTGGGTAGACGGTTTCCGAGGACTCGACGTTCTTCATTGGAGATCAATGTGTTCATCATGTTCTTCGTCGAAGACAAAGAAGTTCCTCAAGTCCCTTAGCCTTTTCTCCCAAAGACTCCACAACAAGATTCCAACGCTTAATAAAATAATCCCACACTTATTTTATTAACATGACATTAGTTTGAAATTCAAGCACTCACATTAAACTCAATTCATTAAGATCATAATTTATTGAAACTTAAGTTATAAATTTTAATTGTGAGTTGAGGGAGTTAATGAATGTGAATATGTGGGGTTCATGTGGGCCCCACCACCCTCATAACCTTCCAAGGGAAGTTGGGTAGTTACCCAACCTGCACCCAAAGCTTAAATCCACTTAGAGAAAATAAAAAATGTAGTTAAATTGTTATTTTAAGTTCCACAATTCTTATCAACCTCTCTCGTGAAAAGGAAACTTCGGAAAAGGTTTTTCTAAGCAATTATCGGCACTGCGGTTCCAGCGGGGCCCTCGGAATTCGATTCTGAGCACCAGTTCAAAAGTTAGAAATTCCCGCTCGTTCGTTCACTGAACGTACCCGAGCTAATATTCAGATAGTAATTTCGGGCACACCTGACCTCAGAATCAAGTGCCGTCAGAAACTGTGTTTTTGTAAATTCCCAAAGAAAATTAAGAAAACATTTTCCTTGAATTTTATGGGACATTACATTTACCATTAACTATAACGATGGTTGAGATTTACCTCACCAACTCTTTTCAGGGTTATTATCCATTGATGACTTTTTTCAAAACAATACCCATTTTTAGTATCAAGATATATATGAATTTAAAGGATACCCACTCATAGGTCATTCATCAATACGTAGGATTATCCTACAGTATCTCAATAATGATTTATCATCCAAGTTTCCAACTGTAACAGAAAAATGTTCTAATTCCAACTATACAGACCCATACTATTCAAACAAAAAAATATTATATCATATTAGATAAAAGGTTGTCTAATATTCCAAGTAAGGGAGAAGTTTGATATATTGATGACATAAACCTAACATGTGCATAATAGGCATAAAAACAATATATTAACCTTTGAAAATAATAAAAATCCATTCTCATATCCAAACTATAAGTCAGGGTATAATGGATAACAGTTATAAAACATAAACCATAAAGGTATCAAAGAACATGAGCCACGATTTCATGACATTGGAATAAGATAATGTCATAGAAGTGTGTTGTATTGTGTGGAATAATCAAAATCCTACAAATAATATGCTAAGGCTACCTACTGTGAAATTAAAAACATGTTACACGTATCATGAGTCATCCTAGAGGGGCATGTGTCGTGGCTAACCCAATAATCCTTATGATAGACAAGGGGAGGGTGACAATACCTGGGTAGGAATATCAAAAAATGGGAGGCATTCACTTAAGTAAATGTAAACATGAAAACATCTCCAAAACCTAAATGATGGAATTTAAAAAAGCAAAATGTTAACAGTGTATGCATACACTAAGATACCAACCATAGAGTATGATAGTAGGAAGTTGGAATTTAGATAGGGAAATAATTAATGACCAAAAAAAGAAGGACATTTTCAAAGTGAATACACGTGTTCCAGAAACTAATCTACAAAAAACACTACTTGAAGGGATGGTGTAGGATGGATATCAGAATCCATAGGATCAAACCTTGTCTCTATGAACACTCTATGAACCACCTAGTCTCAGTCCATCTATAACCCTATAAAAGTGTCCATTGAATGCACAAGACATGACACGTGCATCCAAAGCTCGTGCAGGGGTCAGTAAAACAATACTCTGTAGGACACCTCAAACTCATAATGGAAAACCATAGTGAAATACATGATGTAAAACACACACAAAAATGAATTACATCACAAATAAATACAAAATTTATACCACAAAGAAATACATGAATTATACCGCAATGAAATACACATTATTCGATAAAGGAAACACACAAGGTAAAGTCATCACACATAGGTATAATTCTATAGCACGAAAAGTAGGATTATATAACGTAGTCCACATAACATCTGATATCGGTAACACACAAAGTTTTAATAACACATGGAGTTTTGGTAACAAATGGATATTAAATAACACATAGAGTGTTGATAATACAAAAAGTTTTATTACCACATGGTGTGTCGATAACATAAGGTGTTTCGGTAAAACACAGACTGCGGGTAACACACCGAGTGTCGATAACACATGGGGTATTGATAAAACATCGAATTTTGATAACACACGATGTTTCGTTAACATTTTTAGTGTTGATAACACATTTATTGTCGATAATTCATACATCCCTCAATTTATTTAGCCACGAAGTCACGTAGTCACCAAGTCACAGCCAACCGCATGCTTCCACTTGTAGCACACTTGTACCAGGAGAACCTACCCTTCAATCCATTAGGTCATATACCAACATCCACATAAACTCCCTTAGTGTCTCTCAAAAGGAACACCTCATGACAAGGGTCCCAACACCACCAACGGATCATTAAACTAATACATGTTTTGAATATTAGGGATGTTTTACTAAAAAGGCTCGACACGACTCTAATTATGGTATGATTCAATCCACTTGACCAAACCTAACCGTCTGTTGGACCCAACCTAGTATATTCTGTTTTAGCCCAAAGCATCCCTTCTTACTGGGATCATCCATCTATGAGTGTCATGCTAGTCTCAGCCCATTGGGCCTGCTAGAACTTGTCTGTTGGGCTGTTAGGTCTAGAATGTGGGGTCGCTGGGTCTAGCCCCTGGGGCCTCGGAAGCATCCCTCCACCACTATTATGGCCCGTGCTCTGGGCCAGCTTGGTGCAGCACATGTGGTCCACCTTGACCATATTCTACCCAGCTCCATGCAGTGTTGTGTCATGTTCACAAGGTTGGTCTGCCGTCTGCCTACCCCGTGGATTCACCGCTGCCCTGGGGTCTATGTGGAAGTGGCCCCTCACCACCGTATATCTGATCATCTCCGATCGACTCTACTATCATGGGATACCATGCATCCCTTTCTAGAAAGTTTTCTCATTTTCCTCCACTGTCCACACCATCGAAGGCCTTTACACCTTGCTCTCTTCCTGACAAGGCCCACCGATGGGCCGCATGTTGCTTTCTCTGACGGTGTCCCATTGTTCACTTTAAACTCTGCCTAAATCAGGATGGTGATACTACTCTAGGCACTGACATTAAATATTTCAAACCAATTCCACTAATTATTCATGTTGTGCCTTCATCATCTCACCTCCACGATGTTGTTTCTGTGCCAGATCCCCAGTCTCGGACCGTTGCACCATGAATTGAAAGAAAAATGAACCCTTTTTCATATTTCCTGAAGAACGAGGAATGTAGAAAGATTGGGGGAAAGAGAGAAATTCACAGAAATAACCAATTAATGGATCTTGTCATTGTTCATGTCATCCTTTATCCATATATTTTAGAATCATTAATGAAAAATAATTAATATAAACTAAAAGATCTATCACTCTTTAACCCCATAATTTAACCATCCCACAAGAATGACTTAAACGCGTATTAACCACTTTGTTGGTTGGTCTATGTTCATTTTTGGATTTAATATGGTTAATTGAAATAAAAAAGAGATCAAATTTCATACCTGGTGTTTGTATTGTTCATTGACAATTGGTGAATCTCTATCATCATTTTTCAACGATCCATCAATCTTGGATCCAAGATATGATCTCTGATTCTTTCTTGCTGAATCTCGACCCACTTACATCTGATTGATTGAGTTACTTAACCAATTTTTTGATTATTTACAATGATATAATGTTATCTTTGAATTCCATGAAAAAAGTTATTTTTAAAAAAATAGTCTCATTCTACATTACAACAAAATATTTTCATTAAATATTTTATTACTGATATGTCCAAAACAAACTTTTTCATCTAGCCCACACCGAATGATGTCAGGCCATGTAGAAGATAATTTTCTGTTTTTAATTAAACGGTTCCCTCATTGTTCTGATATGGGAAACCATTTCTATGTTATTCCATTTTTAAAGAAAAAAATTCTCGCACATTTTATTCAAAATTGAAGATTTTTTAGTGACTTGTTCCAGGCACATCGGGCCTCAGAATTACAAGACGTCTGAGCACCTGGAATCATAATTTTCACAATTAGTTTATAAAAATAAATCAATGTAACGTAAAATTCATTAATATAAATTCTATAACTACATGTGTACATACTTTGGGTTTGGGATCACCTCTAATGTACTTTCTTTTGGTTTTGATATAACCTCTCGTATACCCCATAAGATAATAAAAAAATTAATTTTTACCCAATGCATTTTTGGACTATATAATTATGGGCCAATATAGCACTCTAAAATTATAAATAGTAAAAATTTTATGCAATAATTCATTTGAAATGCAATAGTGAGTTTAAATAACTTGAAAATATATATTTCTTTAAATTTAATCTCTTCAAAAGATTTCAGAACATTAAAAAATGGTTCTAAATGAATTATAATATTGTTTACCATTATATCAAAGATGTTAATTTAGTATTTATGAATACTAATAACTAAAATACTAAATTTATTGTTATATATTTATTATAAAAATAATAATACTAATTTAAATGAGAAAGAAATTTTTTTCCTAAAAACATTGTTTTTTAAAATATAGATTTATTGTGCTTTGAACAAAAAAATTAAAATTAATTTATAACACTTTTATAAACATTATATAGAAAAATTAACTTTGTTTTTTAATTAAACATATCAGAGTTATCTTAGGGTGATTTTTTTATTTTTTGATAAGTTTATTTTTATTATTAGTGAAAAATACTATATTTTAGTTGAATTATGATTTTTAGTTTAATAAAATATATTATAAAATTATATTTTTTATTTTTCTAAAAGTTTAAATAATTAAATTTTATATAAATTTTTAAAATTTACTTAATTGGATTTTTTTTGTGTTAAATTTTTATATAAAATCTTTGAAAACTATAGAATAATTTTTCCACAGAAAACCTGCTTTCTTTTCACACAAGTGTGAATTGTATTTAATTAAACATTTCCATTTTTATTTAATGGATTTGAAAAAATTGATTATATATTTTCAATCAGTATAATTTTTGATTTTTAATAAGGTTAACATAATTTTAAAAAAAAATTATTTTATAAATATAGAAAATTATTTAACTTGGTTAGGGTAAAAATGGATTTACCAGGGGTTAAATTGAGAATATAACTATCAAAATGACCCAGAAACTTTTCTAATGCCTGTTATATATAAATATTTTAACCTTATATCTATATGATAAATATTTTTTAATTTTAAAGGATTTTTTCTGGATAAATATTTTTGTATTATAAAGACTTTTCAAAACATTACAAGTGTTCCACCCACCTCACTTATAAAAGGCCACCCCCTATTTTCTCTTCATCACAATTTTAAACCCTTTTGGTTCATCCAATATCTATCGGAATCACATTAAAAATTCCATACACTCTTTTTATAAGCCTTACTATTGGTAGAAAGACTACTTTAGAAGGATTTTTTTAAAACATAGGTATTTTACTTGAAAAGATTTAATGTTCTTCAATGAGTGTCTTTTATATTTATTCTTCTACCTCCTTTGATTATTATAAAAACCTGATGATATAATAGAACAAATTATTTTATATAAAATCAGATTATATTATAATAATTTTATAACCTATAACCATCCCACTTCCACCAAATGGGTTCTGAAACAATTGTTCATGTGTACAACTAACAGCTACCTCACGAACCGATGTCATTTATTTTTCCATTACCAATTCCCATGGTTGGGTATACTGGTTGATCAAAATCATATATATGTTATTTGTAACATAATTATACTATTCATGTAATTTTATCATATATAACCTTTTAATTTCAATTATATCACTGTTACAATAATACATCTTTTATCTATGGTGAACTATCATCTCGTAAAGTGATATGATTCACCTTTCACAAAACATTACATTGAATGTGAAAATTAAAATTCCTCAAGATATTATAAATAAATTTTCCATTTAATTTAATATTTTTATATTTTTCATTTCATGATAAATATGAAATAATTTTAGTAATTATCCAACTGAAGAATTACATTCACAAATAACCAAATTGGTATGTGATACATGCAACACCGACTTGAGGTACGTTACAAGTAACACCGAGTTTCTTCGAAGCATTATTTTATTGTTATAATTATTTATATGAGAAAATAATAAACTATATGTTAAACATAGTAATATAAATATTTATAACAATGGTGAAAATATTTTTAATAGTGATTTTATATAAATAAAACATATTGATAATGAAAGATACAATTTTTGGTAAAGACTTTATAAGTTTAAAAATAATATTCTCTGAAAAGAACTATTTTTAATGTCTTTCAGTGATAAGTAATAAAATTAATTTTTCACACATTTATAAATTTAATTTGATAAAAGAAATTTATTTTTTTAATTTATAATTTCATGATTTTATCAGTGTTAATTTTTGGGTTTTTTTGATAATCTTCATTTTTTGGATGAATAGTGACAAATATTTGATTTTAATTCAAAACATCTTTTTCATACAAATTATCTATAATTATAAATTATACATTAATTTTTTTAGAGATTTATTTTATTATATTATTATATTATATTTTAATTTACATCATTGGAAACATTTTCATATTGTAGTTGGATATAAAAACAAAGAAAACTTTTGTTAATTTTCACTTTAAAAACCCACTTTATCACCCCGTCTTTGGGATTAAATGTAAATTAATTTATATCACTTAAATGATTGAAAATTTTAAATATTAATTCAATATTTTTAATAATCCTAATTTATAATTTATGATATGGTGAACGTTGTTTTCGACCAAAAATAATAGTGAGTGTAATTAAAATTACTTTCAACGATTAAGGTCAAATTAAGCTTAATAATGTGTTAATCATTAATCATGAAGGCAAATATAACCTATAAACTTGTTAAAAAACAATTTATTAGAAATATTTAGAACCTCCCCTCCATTTTATTTAATTTGGATCATTATTTGATCAAATTTACATGTGAAAAACACGGGTGGAATTCCTTTTCCAAAAATTTACAGGAGGCCCACTCTTCACACTCTATAAATGGCCTCCTCTCCTCCAACATCATCAAACCTATAAAAAAAATTTGTCTCAAAAAATATTTACCCAAATATCATCTCAAAATCTCACTCATAATCCTATAATCTCCCCCTATAGAAGATTGTTATCCAATGAATCCCATTGGTGAAAACCAAATGGAGTTACCCAAATAAGAGGTTGCATTCTTCCTCAATTTCTTTTATTTTATAAAAATTATAGACACATAAACGATTAATAATCCGTAATTTCATAATATAAAAATCATCCAACATTAAATATTATGTTTTTATCCCAAGGTTTCTACCTATACTTACATACAATTATATCTAATCGGTAATGAACATATTGTTTACATGTACGGTGAACTATCACCTCCCAAAATGATGATTATTCATTTTCCTTTATCACATCTCATGGTATAAATTATGATGAAAAATATTTTTAAATATTTTATATATTATATTTATTATTTATTTGAGCTTCTTTAATCCTTTTAGAAAACATATCATTATAATATCAAATTTGTTAAATTTGATAATTTCATTTCATGAAGTGTGGACTACAACTCCATCATATTGATGTCATTCTTTCACACAATAAATAGAATGTATTAATGATTTTTTTAGTGTAATTATATGATATATATTATATAATAATTCTACTGAAAAAATTATATATTCATATATATATATATCTGTGTGTTTCATTTACATTCTTTCAATAAAATTATTAGCCAAAACAACGTTCATCCATATGGACGACATTCTGTCTCTATGAACGTTGTATTACATTTCATAATTTTATATTACATTGATTATAATAATACAAATATAAATAATATAAATTATATTTATATCATTTTTCAAATTATTCGAATCAACACATAATTATAAGACCAAAACTATAATAAAATATGTCATATGTAAATAACAAATCAGATATTACCTGAAGTGAAAACATAAAATAAAATTGTTAACAAGTGGGTAAAATAATGTCATAATAAAAACATATAAAGTATTAGATATTAAAATATGGTCTCTTGATATATATATATATATAATAAACTTATATTTATTATATAAGATATTTTATAAGTACGGTAAAAGTCAAGACACAAGGTAAGAGAATTTCAACCCACTTTTTATTTTTGTGAGATACATGATGTATTCACCCTAATTTCTTTTGTGTGGTGTGTATACTTACCATGGATGTATTTTATGATTCATATAATTAAAATTATTTGTATTTTCATGTCCATTATATGGAATTTCTTTCATGGGGTTCATGTCTCAAAAGATACCAAATCTGTAAACTAATTTTCTCTCAATTTGCCTTATTTGAGACACATTCCATGTTATGCACATATATTTTTATATGATAAGTAAATAATTCATTTTACAACTTATATCATGAATCTATATCAATCCATTATATTCTAATATTAATTTAATTTAAATTTCTGACAAGGTTTTATGCTTCAATGTAACCAAGTGCTAAGAGTTTATTGAAACATTCTCATCAATTTTCGTGATTGTTAATGATTATGCATTTGTTTTTTAAATATTATAATCCAAATCCCATGAATATTCATTAATTTTCTTCTTCTCTGGTTCATCATGAAATATTCATGTATTGGTACCATTTTTATACTTTATCATACATAAAATATTTAATAATGTGTTTTTAATAAATTCTGACGTAACCCTCTCTTCAGTCAAAAATTTTTATTCCTTCAAAACCATGTTTTCTAAAAAAAGGTTCCAAATCATAGTATACTATTTTCCTATAATATTTACAATAAATATTTTCCTATTTTTATTTTCCCATTGTTTTCTATGTAATATTATTATTCATTTCTGAACAAGTAATTTTTCTATCATTTTATCCTGAAAAAGTAATGTTCTTCTTACCTCGTGTGAAATGGATGGATTTACACATTGTCATTTATTTGAAGATTAATTTTCAAGTTATAAAGAATGGTTTTTAATAATGTTTAAAAAAAATATAATAGATGATTTTCTAAATAAAATTATTATTTCATTATAATTTTTCAATGTATTCTTTAGGGATAGTGTTTTTTAAATGGTTTTTATGATTCCTTTAAAGGTTTTCAAGGAAAATTATTTTTAAAATATTTTCAAAGAATCATTTATATTTTATCAATGAATATTGTTTTCAAAATGTTTTCAATCTTGTTTTATATTTTCTTAATAAAATTTATTTACAAAATGTTTTTAGATTATTTTATAAGTTTTCAAAGGAAATTTATTTTAAATGTCTTCAAGATCCTTTTATTTTTCCATTATTGTTTTTAAAAAATTCAATATATCTTTATATGTTTTAGTTTAAAAGTTTTATAGTACGTTTTAAAAGGTTTCATTGTAGCATTTAACATTAATTTTCATGAAAATGGTTTAAAAATGGTTTTTATTTTATAAAGAACGTTTTTCAAATAAGAATGTATATTTTCCTCAAGAAATGTTGTGAAAATATCATTACATGTTATTTTCCAACTATGGTTATATTTGTTGATCATACTCACGCACTAATTGGAAATTATCCCAAGTATTCATTCATATTATTTCATGAATGGATTATGTTTTGATGTAATGATTATTATTACACATGTTTCTCTTTCACATGTTAGATGATTTTGAAACCTCATTCCTTTCGTGTTTTACATTTTGTTGAAATGATTATGAAACATGTATTTTCACAAAAGTTAATATGTGATTACTTGTTTAGGAAACCAATTTAATTTCATGGCCTTTGATAAGATTTGTTATTAATTTTTTTCATATTTATGAATTATTTCATTATATTAAGGTTGAACGTATATATCTCTTTAATTCCATGGGTAAAATTTATATATCATGAGATGGACATGGATAGAATGAGAAATGAACTCGGTTCATTATTTTAGGGTTGGAATAAGAAGTGAACATGGTTCAGTGATACAGGGATGGAACATGGTGTGATCATAATTCAGTAAATGACTACTTCCCCTATGATATCTGTTGCATTTAATCCTTGACAACTATAGAAATCATTACATATGATTATGTGTCTTCTATAATTCTATGTATTATTCCATTGTAATTATTTAATGTCGTATTTTATTTATTTAATTTTCATTTTATGAACTACCAAGATTTATTACATGATTCAAGTTTATGATATTATGATACGGAGAGTATAATATTTTGATATTATGATCGTGTTATCATGTCCTTATGATCATGATTATGATAAAATGTCACAATTTTTTACCCTTACTAATCATCAGAGCTCACAAAATTTTATGTATCTTTCCCATATTAATAAAGAAATGAATTAACTATTATGTTTCTAAGAAGGGTTCTAGTCATGATGAACATATTGGGAGATAATTTACCTAACTTATGTACTGATCTTTATGTATCCATGTTTCTAAAGGTAATACACTAATATGGTCTTTGGGTGTCTATTTATTCGATGTTTTAAGTATTTTTCAAAATTTATGTAATATTAATGTATAAAAAGAGATGTTCACTATAGTTGTAATCATGGAAAAGGTTTATTTAACCTTTTCAATATAATATTATAATACTATAGTGATAAACCTAAGGACATGTCTAGGGATTAGTCTCTAGATAAGAAATATTATAAGAAAATTTATAAAATTTTTGGTAAAAGATAGAGTGAGTGGTTTCCTAGAAATACATCCCTTTATGAATACTAAAAGTGTATGTGGCTCTCAAACAGAGGTAACATGGATTGAAATATATGATAATATGCTCTCGGCCTCACTCAAGGTAATGTAGTACATGACTGTGTACCTTGTTGCACACCGATATTGACATTCCCAGTGGATATTTTTTGGGAATTCACAAACACTTCACAAACCATAATTATGGATTTAAATAGAATATGAAGATTAATAACCATGTATAAACTCAGTTTTCATTGATTAAAAGGTGGGTTTCATTATTTATACAACCTATAAGTAATTTTTCAGGATTATGTGGTTTTTTAAATGATATATATTCCTTACCACATGCTTTTTGGGTTTCAAAAATGGATATAACTATAAGGAACATGGTAAAAATTAAATTTTTTAGATGTGGAATTTGTCGGAAATATGAAAATCTATTTCCCAAGTAGAAATATCATAAAGAGAATCGGGATGGAGGTATGAGTATTGGATAATCATTTGAAGACAATGAGATCTCACACAACATGTGAAAGGTATGTGATATTCTTCCAGTATTTCATACATTAATTATAGAAATAATGATTAGATATAGGATTAAGAGCCCTAACACATGATTAACATTTCATATTCTAGGAAAGATGATTTATATAATATATTGATGATGCCTGAGTAATTGTTTAATTATAAATATGGATGAATGAAGTACCTATTTTTTGGATTTTAAAGATTATATAATATGAATCATAGAATATATAAATTTTACCCCTATAATTTTTCATTAAGGATTGAAAGGGAAATGTTTAATGGTTATTAAAACATAGAATATTTATATTTTGATTATAGGAATCTAACCTTTAATGTGATCAAGATATTGAGAAAATGATGATTCACTTAGATAAAGATATGATTGATTTGGATAATATAAATTGGATAGTATTGATTACCATCCATCCAACTATTGATTATCTAAAAAATAGTCTATTTCATCTTTGATGAAGTAAAAATTTTTCGTATTTATGGAATATATCCAGTAATATTATGAATAAAGAAGTATTCATTATTTCCAAGAGAAATTATGGCAATTAAAGTTATTTCCCTGTATCTAGAGAATATATTATGAGGGTATTCACATGTTTGGAATGTGACATCCATGAGACTGTTTGTGATATATGGGGGATAAATTTAAATCTTATTTCATGATATTATTTCTAATGTTAGGGATTTTAATCTTTCATATGGATTAGATTGCTGACAATGTATGGAATGTTTATGTAAATCATCAGAAAAAATATTCATGTAGTGAGTTTGTATTGAAAATATTAGTTAAAAGTTAATTTAGTAATTATAATTATTTCAAGTATGTCTATAATATTTATTATTTAAATAATATTAGTGTTATTTTAGAATAGTAGATATTTTATGTCTAGAAACAACCCATCATGTATAACAAGGCCATGGGTCATGAAACAATGACTGGTGGATGATAAGGGCTTCATCCATGGAATTATCCTACATGATGTCTGGGTCAATGTATAATTATTTTTTTATGGATAATTATTTATTAAGAAAAAATAGAGTTAATTTTTATGTTTATATATTGATTTTTTTAAAATTTTGATTTTTATAAAGATTTTTAGATAAAATTTTATACATTTCATTATTTTATGGGATTTAATGTTTCCTAAAAGTTTATTTTAGTGTTTTGGGAATCAATATTAATTTATGAAAATATGTTTTATAAAGTAATAGATTAATTATAAATAGTTATAAGAAATATTAAAGAATTATTTTTATAGAAATATATCATTAAATTATGACTGAAAATTTACATATTTATTATCAAAACCCTTTTAGGAAAAGTGGGAAATCAAAGGATTCGAACATTAATACCATTAAACCATGACAGATGATAACCCTGATCAAGACTACATGATCCACCCCTCCCTAGAGACATATCATGATTAGAATATTTCACAATCGCATGACCACTATGCTATCTACCCCTGCAAGGTTGCACGGGCCTAGTACAGATGGCAGAACTATACCCTCTCAAACATCCAAATCTGAATGGCATGTTCTAGAGAAAACTTCATACACTGATCCTCATATAACGTAGATCTAGGTAGTGTGTTAGTTATAATAATATCCAAAATTCAACAATCAATCATCAAGATAAATGCATACTAAAATTGAAGACTCCCTTCATTATTCATAGCATCTCTAATTGATGTCCAAGAGATAATAAATCCTTCATCGTTTTCATGTTCCATTGCAATTTAGTTTTCCTTTCCTGTAGATAAACTATTTGGGTAGGATCCATTAGCTTCATCCAAGCCCATAGAATCAATAATGACCTTAAAATCTTCAAAAAATGTAGACCACATAGAGTAGTTTACGTAGATGCACAAAAAAAGCTTCAACCAGAATGAAATCAGCAATAGAATGGGATTAAGGAAAGAATAATCAAAATAGAAGAATCACCCCACACACCACAGGACTCATAGAATATCGAATCCAAAACCTTAACTCAATTTAAGATCTCATGGGTTGAAATTAAACACCTTAACTAGCCACCCAAATACAAACTGCTAAAAAGATGATACGACTGCATTTTAGACCAGCAATCCCGTCACCACCTCTAAAACCGCACTCAAATCCCACAGTTAATCTCCCAACGCACACTCAAAAGACTTGGAAACAATGCTACAACCCAGATAAATGGGGATCGACCACGAACCTTCACCAAATTTCTGATAAAATCCCTATCAAATCTATAGATAGAGCATGGAGGACAGTGAACAATGAAATCGTCTGTATGATCGAGTCTGCAATGTTTCGAGCCGCACGTCATGACCCATCGAGCTAACCGAGGGGAGAACACCGCCGACCTGGGACGGAGAAGATGAAGGCAGCAACGAGGGTAAACCCTAGCATCCCAGATCCCCTTATAGGCTCATCCCCTCATCCGAATCATATAAATAAATTATGCTTCCTTATAATCCTAGTTAATAAAATAATTTCTCAAAAATAGATAATGATAACAAAACATTTTCCATGTACCATAATTTTTGATGAACTGGTGGCCATATAAATCATCAATGAATTATGAATTTGAGGCCCAAAAATTTTCATTGATCATTCATTTATTTTTTATTGATGACATATATAACTCACTATAAATATTAATGATTTTCCTCAATTTCCAATACCCACACTCATCCAATGTTCTCCTGTGTAGAAACCTATTTGAATGTCACTTTGGGAAACAATTATGGTCCCAACATTACTTTTTTTAAATGATTTTTTATTATTAATTATCAAAAATTTTGTTTCTATTAAATGAACACTAAAGTTATAATCCTTTTATAACCTGGAGGAATTTTTAGGGAGGAATTCATTTTAAGGGGGTAGAATGTAACACTCTGGTTTTTTAGAAATATTTTTTTTCAAATTAATTTAATCTTTTTTATATTTTCTAAATAATGTGACTCTAAAAATTGAATTTTTTAAATCACTAATTAAATAATTATTTTCAAAAGTAACATAATTGTCTTTCACTAAATGCAACACCAATTTGGAATACGTTACATGCAACACTGAGTTTCTACGAAGTATCATTTTATTGTTAAAATTATTTAAACGTGGTAATTATAACCTAGCCATAAAACATAGTAATATGAATAGTAATAAATAGTTTTTAATATTCTGTATAATGGATTTTTAAAAATAAAACATGTCGATAATGAAAGATACACATTTCAGTAAAACTCTTATATATGTAAAAATACAATTTTCTCAAAAAAATCTTTTTTTAATTCCCTTATGAAAAATTATAAAATAAATTTTAGGAACATTTATAAATTTAATATGATAAAATAAAGAATATTTTTTAATTTATAATGTTGATATTAAATTTTGGGGAATTTTTTGGAATTTTATGAGAAACATCATTTTTGGTTGAATAGTGGAAATATCAGATTTTAATTCAAAACATTTTTATCTTGTAAATAATTTAATAGGTGAAATAACATTTTAATATGGTTTCAAAATTTAATTAGATTATATTTTTGTCAAATAATAAAATTTAGATGATTGAAACTATAATACCATTGAAATTGAACATGAATACATAACAAACTTGTGATCATTTTTACCTTAAAAACCTACATTGTTGACCCAACTATGGGATTAAATTTAAATTAATTTCATCCACATATGTTATTTTAATTTTTAAAAACAGATTCAATATTTTAAATCATACAAATTTATAATTTATAATATGATTAACGTAGTTTTTGTCCAAAAATATTATTCAATGTAATTAAAATTAATTATATCGATTAATGTAAAAATAAAGAACCTATGAAACATGTACAAAAACCATTATTAGTCTATATATCAAACCTATACTCTATTTTTTCTAATTTTTTAGATTATGGGATCCACATGACATGGAGAAAATTTGATGTAATTCCATTTCTGAAATTTTACAAGAGTGCCACACATTTTCCACTTAAAAAGGCCTTCTCTCCTACCTCGAACCTCTCAAGTCACTTTGGATCGGCCAATATTAGCCTAAATATATCGTAAAAATATATCCCCTTATCATAAAATCATCCCATTAGTAGAAATAATTCCAAATAATCTCGTTTCTGAAAACAAAAAGGAGTTACCCGAATATGAGGTAATTGTCTTCCCCTTATTATTTTATATAATTTCAATTCTCCACCCCCTAAAAATATTTATTACATTAATGTATAACAACACTAGTATCTTCAATATTCTATTATTTTTTTATTATGTGGCTTCTACCTTCACTTTCACAAACCAATATCTAATGGGAAACAAACATACTGTTTATGTGAATGGCGATGTATTGCCTCATGAAATGATGATTTTTCATTTTTTTACATTACCACAACTCATATTGAAAATTATGATGGAAATTTAATTTAAATATGATATATATTATATATTCTATGAATTAACCTCATGTAATCATTTTGAAACACTTATATTTATGCATTCCATTTTGTCTTAATATGATAATTTCGTTAGAGAAAGTATGGACTATCGCCCCCTCAAAGTGTTGTGTTTCGTTCACACACTACATTGAATGTATTAAGGATCAATTAAGTTAATATATATTAAATATATAACATATAATTATAATTTAAATATGATATATATACATATATACATATATATATTTCATTTACTTATATTATTTCAATATAACTATTAAACAGGAGCAATATTCATGTGTGAGTACCACCTATCATACTGATGAATGTTGTATTATATTTCATACATCTATAATCAATAGATTATTATAATACACATATACTAAATATACATGATAATTGTATCTTATTTCACATTTATAGAATCACGATAAAATTATAGGTACAAAACATATAACAAATGAAGACACATGTAATGATCAAATCAAATATTACCCAAAATGAATCCTTAACAAAGAATTATTAAAAAACTGGAAATATAAAGTCATTTTATAATAGTTTCATTTCCCAAAAAAACACTCTAGTCAAATTTCACTCATAATACTATAATAACATTCAATGAACTTTACTGAATTGGGTTCACTCTCTATTCCAATCCAATATATCTCATAATATAAAAATAATTACACAATACATTTGAAGAATATATAGGCCCCATGCGTCATATAATGAAACTAATACATATGATTTCCTTGAGATCATAAAAAATTAATTATATAATAACCTATGAAATAAAATGGGATTCAAATTTTTTTTATCATATCATAACATGTGGAAGTGAAAAAGGATTCATTGTCATTTAATCAAAGTATAACCATTAAAAAGATGGGTATTTTATAAGAATTTTATAATTGTATAACCCTTGGAAAGAAACAATTTAAAAAACAACATTGTGTAATAATCATAAACCATTTAGAAAAATAATAAAAATTTTATCCTTGGTTCAAAACCTCAACAAGGATTCTGTAACATCAAAAATTTTCATCATAGATGGAAAGTGATTTTTAATGGTCTTTTAAAACATTTCTTAAGGAAAATATGATTTACAATTAGAAAAAAATTATTAAAACATTCCATATTTTTAAAATACTTATCTTTAAAAATTAACTCAAATCCTTTAAAAGGATATTTAATTAAAATAATGTTATGAATAGTGTTAAATCATGTTTGTTTCATATATATTAAAATAATGATTCCATTCACAGTTTTAGTAAAACTTAAAAGGTGTTTGTCTGAATAATGATTTAATGATTCCTTTCAAAAAAAAATTTAAAAATTAAAACACGTGTAAAAAATTCTTTACTATATTTTTTTTAAAATATGAAAACATTTTATGAAATCATGAATTAAGAATGAAAAGGATTTTCGAGCAAAGAGCGAAATAAAGAAGGATTTTATTAAAATAATTCATTTGAACACATGAATACATAACAAGGGTAAAATAACGGGATAACATTGATTTTAATGAAATATAAATTTGTGTATTAAATTCATTATTATTTTGAGAGATGTATAGTTATATTTTGTCATTAGAAATATAATCATAATCAATCCGGAGATTTTATTAGATTGTATCATAAAAACATTTAAACTTTGTTAACATTGAATTGTAAGTCACATAAAATAATAATATCTAATTAAATATAAAATATCATAATAATTAATAAAATAATCATATTAATTATTAATTTTTATTATATACACCTTATAAAATAAGATATGTTTATAACATAACACATGTCTCAAGTAATGTAAATTGATATAATAATCCCTTACTAGTTTGGTATCATTTTAACTGTATTACCCATGAATGATAGATCCCATAATGGATATTTAAATCCCCATAATTTTACAGATAATTACTTTAAAATAAATTCTTACTAAATATATACACCACAAAAAATAAATTTGTTGTTAATATTGCATATATCTCAGAGAAAAAAATGTTAGATGTGATATCCCATACCTTAATACTCAACTTTCATCGTACATGTTCAGCCCTCCAGAATAATAAATATATTTTTTAACAAATATTACATATAACCATGTATATTTATATATATCTCACCATATATGATTTTATTATGTCCTTTTATTCCCAATTTATTATTAATTAGATGTTAGTGTCACATTTAGAGCAATAACTGCTTTGCTTTTCATATATATTTTGATTTTATATTTTTATTCCACATAAATTGATCATGGTTTCATAAAATATAAATTTATGACCATGATAAAATATCATGTATACTCATTATATATGTGTTTATATTAATACATAGAATTTATGGATAGAAAATGAAATACACCATTTATAGAGAAGGTAGATCAAATGTACGCCTAAAAACTGTTTCCATTTTATCAATGAATTAAATAAAACTAAGGAAATAATATATTAAAATAATATAAGAATTTGTCTCATGTATATCACATAGTTTCATTTAAAAATCCTCAGTATATTCCATGTAAACCAGGAATGAATCACATCACTTTGTGATGCAGTAGTCTTTCATACACACCAAAGTTGTTACCGTATACTAATAGTATTCAATGTTTGAAGTTATATTTGATTTTATATTTAAATAAATACAATTAAATTTAAAATATAAAATATTTTCATTTAATCTATTCTTATTATCATTTAA
Organism: Viscum album; assembly: GCA_963277665.1. Taxonomy (NCBI): domain Eukaryota; kingdom Viridiplantae; phylum Streptophyta; class Magnoliopsida; order Santalales; family Viscaceae; genus Viscum; species Viscum album. The sequence continues at coordinate 526,852,506 of OY728148.1, read as the reverse complement.
GTGAATTTGAAATGAAAAACACATCAAATCAATTCGTAAAGCGGTAGTCTGTCGTACACATAAGAGACACAGTTATTTTAATAATAGGTTTAAATATAAGTTTATATATTTTTAACTAAAATTATATAGATATATTATTATCATAAATAATATATATAAATATTAAATCCATCATTATATTCATCTATGAAAGGTGTTGATTGAAAAAGAATACCACATGTTCACTAGGTGATTGTCCTCCACAAACACAAACAATGATTTTGTATCCCAATTTATTATAGAGGAGATGAAAAATGTTCATGAAAATAAAATCCATATATATATATATTGTTGATATATAGGTTAATAAATTATTATTTTTAGCATTAATTGAAGGAGGTGGATAAGGAAATAAAATAAAATTCTTGGTTATAGATGTTTTCTCTTCTTATGAAAACATCTTTTGATTTCACCCAATAAAATTTATAGGTTGGATTTATTCCATAAATAATGATAATATATTGAAATGAGGTAATTAATGATTGAAATTTTACATTTATTTATAGATACAAAGGGATTTAAATTATTCAATAAGAGAGGATCGTGCATGGTTTTTTATAAATGAGGTGGGTTGCACACCTTTAATTTTTTAAAAGAAAAAGTTATATCAACATTTATCTGATCTCAAAAGGATAGAAATGATAAATTATATATCTTATAAGATAAAATGTCAAAATATATCTATAAAATGTGAGTTTTACTTGATTTCGGACATTTTTAAACCTTGTCTTCATAGGTTTTCTCCCAACGAAACCAATTTTTACATTAAACGAGATAAATACTTTCTATTATTTTAATTATTATTAAGGTAAAAAAATTAATTTGAGAATATTATATAATATAAATAATTATTATTACAAATATTTCACCCATTTTTTAAAAATATAATCATATAGGTAGAAAATTACAATTTAAAATTAATCACACATTTGTAATGAGAGAGTAATTTTCCAAAAATGAAAATTTCAAATTATAAAAAGTATTTTTTATAAAAATTAGATATGAAACTAATTGCAATGAACTAAATTTTAACAAAAATATATATAATTATTATAATTTTACTATGAAACCATCATAAACTTGTTTTAGTGTTTCTAAATTCATTAATATAGATGACAATTCTTAATAAAATCCTATATTTTTAACTATTCTTTGAAAATTAACTTATTTGAAAGATATAAAAACCTGACATGTGATTTTTTGTCATGGTAATTTCAAAAATGAATAATATTTTTTCAAATAAATTTTCTAAAATTGAATAAACGAATTCTAAAATATGTTCATAAATGGATATAAAACATCTTTTTTAAAAGAATTCTATTTTTTGGCATAAAATTTCATTTATTCATATATATTTTATTAGAAAAGAAAAAGATAAATGTTTAACATATAAAAACTTATTTAAAATTATTGACTAAAAATTTATTTGTTTAATTCATTTATAAAAAATTTTGATTTTTGAATAAAAAATTTCCTATAAAATAATTTCATTTTTTTCATATGGATAATATTTTCATTTATAATTAATTGATCACCAAAAAACACCATATATTTTCATTGTTTTTTATTATTATTCCTACCCACTATTATGCTTGATATGTGATAAGTTTCCTACTAAATAATAATAATTTAATAGTATGTCTTGTTTCATTTTATCTTGGTGTTCTGTCTAATAAAATAAAAACACACTTTTGTGTGAAAAGAAAGCTAAACTCCATATATCATGTAATGAAAAATATTGAAATTATTAAATTTATTTGACAAAAAATAATGAAAATGAGGAGTGTTATAAAAAATAAACACTATAAAACCTTTTTGGTCACTACACCTCATATACCAGAGGGGTGATTTGTCTACCTCACCATAAAACGTTTCACTATAGGTCCACATAGCCAACCATCAGAATAAAATATATATACATGTTTGACTAATTGATTATAATTCCCCCACGAAACTATATATGAAAACCCCATTTAGATTATTTTAAGAACATTATTCACCAAGCCTTTGTTATTAGTAAAATCAAACACTAGCATACCTATAACATGTGAATCGTATTTTTTGAATATTATTCTTGAGATGCCTCGGGCCTTTCAGGACAAAATGTCAAAATCAATTATTAGCCTATTTCTAAATTTTGTGATCTATAAATACATCATTGGACTCTAGATAATATCATGAGTCCATAGATCCATAGTAATTCATAAATTATACACAACATGTGTGTCACTAAATGTGAAAATCATATAACATTATAACATCTCATATCAAGAATAAAGATCGATGTCCTTTGAAACCATAGCTTCTAACTAGAAAAGGTTTACATGATGCACCAGTTTTATATCCATCACTGGATCTGAAACATACCTAATACTCATGTCTTATATATTTTAATATTAAAACAACAGGATAAGAACACCACTGATTCCACTTTGTAATGTCCAGACCCATATGTCACTAAACTAGTTTTCTCAGCTGGTTATCCAGAAGGCCTCAAGTGCACATCTCCAAATTATAATGCCTTATAACTAGAAAAAAGTTCTTAAAGTGTATATGTAGAGATAAAATTCCATCATATCATAGAAAAAAATGAAACAACTCTATATCATCCAATGTAGTAAATAAATAATGTTTATAATAAGTAAATTAACAAAAATAGAAGAATGATATAATAATAAATTCAATTAATTATAATAATGAACTTTAATCTTATAAATAGAAGACTATTCACCCACTGGGATAACCATACATGTAGAATTATGTAATTTAAATAGATATAAAAATTATAATGATCTAAGACTAACTTGATCTAAACCACATACCTAGTATCCAAGACACTACTATTCTGATCTATCTAGAACATAATATTCCACACGATTGGTTACACTCAATTCGGAAACCCTAACCATAGCCAAATTCATCTTGAAATATTTTCTCTACCTAAAAAGTACAAATAAGGTCTTCAGGTGGAAAATAGTTCATGTGGAGGTGTAAAATAGGCTTAGTCGGCAAACCCAATGATGAACTAATAATTATGTAGTCATATTAGCTCATTTAATATTTTATGCCTTGTGGTGACATAAATGAAATAATAAAAACGTGAAATATATAATAAAAGAAGTAACTCCACAACCAATCCTTGGGTATGTGATCCCAATCATATAGACAAATTCCCACTATATATATAAGTATATATTTATATATATATATCCTTGTAAATATAAATATATATATAAGTATGGTTTAAAATAACATTAACCAAAATGAAGCTTATACTTTCATTCTTATTCCCAATCGACAACACATAATATGACTATGGAACTAGGATATATTTTATACCACTCAATAAATTTAGGACTATATTAATCCTCAGGTCAATAATCATGATCAATAATACCTTCTTTGACCAATTCTAGAAAGGTATCAGAGCAAGCTAAAACCCCACACGGTGATACATGTCATAGCCAAGGGTTCTCCTGTACTCACCTCAAACCACTATAATGAAGGATTCCTAGTAATATGTGGAAATTCTATAAGTATTGAATTTATTTTAATTCATCCTACACAGGCCATGTAAATCCATTCTGATGTATGATCCCTTAGCACCAGTCTATGGGTGGTCATGACCCTGAAGCTCAGATGAAAACTTATGGGGATGAAACTTGAGTAATTTGTAAATGGAATGCTCTCTACATCCAAGTATGTGGTCAAAATTTATTCATTGAACTAACTACAATCCCACTCCTAGTCAGGTCTTATTAGTTTACTAATGTAATGGTTTTTCCTCCAGATCATACATATATTCCAAGATATTTCTGGAGTGATTGTGCTCATCATATAGTACATCAATGATGTAGAGTTCCATGTCCAACACCATGGTAAATAAATTATCTAGGAGTGAATAATATTCCACATCATTTAGGAGAGTGTAATCATCCTTGAGTGCATAAATGATGTGGAGAGATATTTCCAACACCAAAATCATGTAATCAATCATGGAGAGTGTAATCTGCCTCATAGCATGGGATAATGATATCAACCACTCATATATATTGTAAAATATATCCTACAAAGTATGTTTGGGTGACCCTATAATATAATAATTTACCATGCAGGCTTAACAACCCAATCCTTTTAAGTACCTAGGGTATAAAAATACTATAACTATAAAATAAAAAGGCTCATAAGCGATCCCCTAGGATGTATTTTTGGTAACCCAATGAAACAAATACTAACATAAGAAATGTCACATGAAGTACATATGGGAATCCCAAATAAAATATCGAATCATGTTAGTCTCTTCAATTGAGATCTAGGAAGAAACTCTAGAAATCATCATTATATCAACAGTACACAAGTGAATGTGAAAAAAAGGGTGAAGGTTTTTGAGAATCTAAACCAACCACAAGATCCATAGAGTCTCTCACTCACAATTTTGGAACATGTTCCATGGTAACACCGGGAACTATCTCAACCGAAACCCAATGTACTAGCTCATGGTTGGTCAAACACATGGGCTCACACTGGATCCCTCAGGTCAGAACACTAGAGTGGAATACTACTTGAGATCCTCATTGTCCATACATTAGTGGATAAATAACTATATTGTTCCCTATAAATTTTATACTACTATTGGAATCAAACATTGTATCCTCAAAATATAAAGTTAAAAATAGGCATCCTTCAAGTGATCTTCAAGGATTAACATATGTCGAGGTGTCCCACATGAGATACATGGAATGAGATATGTAGGAATATTCATCCAACACTGGATTCCTAGAAAGGGTAAATGAGAATAGGGATCCTATAATGGATTCCCTAGGTTATCATGTAATTGAAGGAATCCGACAATGGATTTAAAATGGTTGTAATAACTTATATTCATCTTACATGGTATCCTCTAGGTCAATTTATAAGGAGAAATATTGGCATAAGATTAATATTCTTTGAACAAATTATTAAATACATGGATCATATGAAATATCATCTCAAGAATCTCACTCTCAAAAAATTTCAAAAATCAATTAGAAGAGGAAGAACCTCTATGTTTAGTAAACATTCAAAAATGTATCCTTTTAGTGTTCAAATAAACCTAAGGGTTTTACAATATTGGTCTATGCATACTGATAATAAAGATGGACTACTCATCAATCCAATTTCATATTTAGTGTGTGAGTATATAAAAACCCCTTAAATTTTTAGGAAGGGAGGAGTACACAATTTATATACCCTGGTATATAGAATGTACCCTCATATTCTTCCATGGGCATGTACATCAAACAGAAATAGTGTTTCATGCCCACTTACATATTTTGTATACAATGTACATAGGTTTTAGACAACATGGGGTACTTTCTGGTGTACCTCATTTGGAATGACCATGTATTCTTTCTAAATGTATACTTATATACTTTATGTAGCCCACATGGGCTCTGGTAGTATATTTTATGTGGCCAAGATCCACTACACAGGACGCTTGTCTGAGTACTCGGTTATATGTCTAAGTAACAGTGCACATCGTTTATACTATATATTCAATGTGTACAACCATAATAACATCTTCCCCAAGTATTAAGAACATATGAAATGTGTTCCTAAACTACACTTCATGTGATCTGAATTTCTAAATGGGAATCCCCTCAAATCTACATAAACACCATGTTCACTAAACAATATTCAGATCAGTCATCAAGGGGTCCTATGATCTGATAAATGGGATCCAAAATATCAAATAATTAAAAATATAGAGATATATGGAAAAAAATTAAAAAAAATTTCCTTTTGGTGGAATCTACTGAATCTTTCCGAATTTCTATATACTGTGGCTATTGCATAACAATTTGGATCATCTTGCACATCACAATGACACCTTCTTTCCTCTATCCCTCCATCTTTCTCTCCCTATACATATCCTATCTTGGTCATGTAGAAGGAATACTATGGGGTAATATACAATAATACATGGTGTTTAAGGAGAAAATAAAAATAAAATAAAAAAATTAATGGAAAAGAATGAAAAAAGAAAAAAATCATAAGCCCGACCCCAATGCCTAACATGAGTTACATGCGTTTATCTCTTACCTTGGAAAAACATACCATTTCAAAAACAATGGTGTAGATGGAATCCCAATCCTATGATTTATTCATAATAAATGTCTGAACAAACCCAAGTGAATAAATTGTAATTTAATACATTAATTATTATAGCTTAATTACTCCACTAAAACTCCACTGAAATTCAAACGTCTCAAATTTTTAAAAAACATTTATCCTAGAAAAAACACATTATTCAAGAACCAATAGAGTTGTCATAAATATTATTTGATGTCATATTATAGGGGAAAATAAATATTTTACCCCATAAAAGCATATATAAGTAAAAATTTAAATTCATACCCATATTTATAGTAAAAAAAGTCCTAACATTCATTTTATTGTATCCAATTAGAAAAATACACAATATTCTTTAGTGTGTATGCATAGAGTACCACCTCCATGAATAGATGTCTTACATTTTTATTATACTGCCACTCATGGTTTGATTTAATAGTTGTATTTCTGAAACAATATGAGATCTATAACATATATATGATAATAAAATATAATATTATCACATACCTTATTTACCATTACTTATTTAAGAAAAAATGTTAATTATGAATTATTTGGACTATCACCTCCACAATGTAACATATGTAGATTTTTAGCTACATTAATTATATTTTTAAACACTATTTAAATATGATCAGGAACCATAAAAGTATATATATAATTTCAATATTCCTAAAATAATATAATATTGTTCTAAAAAGTAACCACTTCAATAATCATAGTCATCCATTAATTATAGTATGTTCATATTTAGGTCGAGTTAACCACCTAAATTAACATTTCTATTTAAAATCATTTGGGATGAATATGGGTCTATAAATAATAATTTTGATATAATATAATAACTAAATAATAATTTTTAATGGTTCTTGAATGGTTATATTAAATACTAAACTAAATATTGAAATATTGTCTTCGATTGATAAAATTATCAAAATATGCTGACATTGTTTCCACTTTCAACCTATATAACTAAAACAACAACTGAATTATATAATAGTCTTATAAATAAAATTAAATTATCTATTACATTACTTTATATAATATGTCAATTATGAACTTTTTTTAAGAAGAAATAAAAACATTAAATTAATGAAACTACTACAAATGATCTAATCTAGAAACACCAGATGTAGGGAAAAATGGTATAGTAACTATAATTTATATAGATAATTAGTATATATGGAAGGAAAAAATGAAAATATACATGATTAAGTTTATTAATAATGTTATTAAGATGTTTATGTTTTTTATACAAGAGGTTATAATATTTTTGTGCAAGAATGTACAAGAGGTAATGGTTTTTTTCTCAAATTTCTATTATTGAGAAATTTTTATTATTATCCACCAAATATTCATTATGTGGTTTATATATCACCTATGTGGGATTTAATATCATGAAATTACCATTATTAATCATATTTTATGAGAAATGTGAAAACTTATCTTTTAATAGATTTTAATTGAATTATTACCCAATCCATAAGTGGGTATTTTCCTCTAATTTTTCATTAATTGATATTTATTTCATATTCACTGCCTATTTACTTTTTTGGGGTGTATAAATTTTCCTAGAATACATTTTATCATGTTTATAATTAAATTTATGTGAATTACACGTATATATTTTTATCCCCCACATATTCTGTGGATTCAAGAGTTACTAAAACTGTTGTAAAACTCAATCATATCCATTGTGGAAAACCCATCCTATATCTTAGTAGAGTAATTGTGTGTGTAATTTCTTAAAAAATAGACCCATTTTTAGATATTAGAAATTCTATACGGTTATATCATAGATTAACTTTTATTTATTCAGCCCATAAATTATTTTTTCTATAATAAACTAATAACTACATTAGTGGATGATGTGTGAGCTTAATATTAGAGACCTTGTTATATACTTCTGGGTTATATGCATTGGATTATTCACATTCTCTTTATTAACCATGATGAGGTATATTTTCTACCATTTTGATGGTCTCCTACCAATGAAAATTATCAATCCTGATTATTATATTCCATTTATCACCCAACACATTGAAATTAATTTTTCTACAACATTTATTTGAAAAAGGTTAAATCTTATTACCTTGATTAGACCCCCATAGTTTCTAATTTGGTTAATTTATGATTTCCTAGAAATTAAAATTATACTACTGTATATGGAATTATTTTTCCCATAATTAAATTTATATGAGAATAAATCAATTTATACATCCATAGGGTACATCGATTATTGTATAGAATAAATTTCTTTGGAAATTATGATGAATGAAATGGGCTTAATCAGGTGATGGTTGGGACCCAAATTTATATATATCCTTAATGGATCAATGGGTATCATGAGAGAGGATAACATTACTTCTGGGTTAGACATCATACCATATTGGTTGATTGTTCTGTAATATGATCTGGACATAACATTTTCATGTTTTAAATTATGCATTTCATCAATTTAAAATAAATGGTAATTAGTTTCTATGTTTTCATTTATAATCATCGATACATAATTCCCATGATTTTAGTATGTTAGGTCTTTATATTGTTTATTCTTTTTATATTATGTAACTTATGTAATGATTAAATTATGATAGCTTCTATGGTATGAGACTCCTTAATAAGAATATGATCTCACCATTATTTGCATTCCTTACCATTGTAGCCTAAAGTTAAACTATTTGTAAATATTAGGGATATGAGTAAATGGCTAATAATGTTCCCCTAATATAATCATGTTATATCTTATGATTTAAAATGTAATGACCTGAACATTTATTAATAAAACCCCCAATTATTTAAATTAAATGTCTTATTATTATAAATGACGTGTTTACAACTATTATTATATCTAATTGGATTTAAATGTCGGTTAACTATCTTTATCCTCGATAATATATTCCTTAAATAGTGATCACATGACCAGTATTAGTATAAGGTTTTAACAAATTCTTTTGACACAGATAAAGGAAGTGGTGGCCTTAACTAAGAGGATTGTTCCCTATGCAGCCCATTTATCCAAGATTTCATGTGAGTTATAACTTCTTATATTTTCCCAAGACTAATCCCAATATAAGATCAGAAACATAATAAATAGCTAAATCATTAATGGGAGAAGTTGATGCTCATCAAGATCACTGCTCAAACAATGTTCAGCGAACGGCCCCAAAAAATCCTCACCATTGCACACCTTACTCTTAGGGCATATGATTGTGTAATAAAAGGATATGTAACAAGTCCCTAGAATTATTATAATATAATTTTTTTATAGAATAATGAATATACTTTCATTCTATAATTGTTACATTATAAATGATTTTTAAATCACAAATAGTATTTTTGGTATATATTCAAATTCATTTTAGAAATCTATGTTTAATGAATTAATAGATTTTCAAAATAAATATTATTCTAATAAATAATAATTATTAAATTATGTTTATTAAATATATGATCATATAATTTTTATGAAGTCAAAAAGTAATTTTTATTTCGGTTAAAAAATAGTTTTTGTTATAACCTGTCCATTTTTAATAAATTTAGAATTTTTTTGAAATTGAAAATTCACATATTTATAAAATTATTTAAATAATATTAATTTTTTTTTTAATTGGGACATCAAAATTATCCAATGATGAAATTTTATTACTTTTCAGAGAAATCTGAATTTTTGGGTAAAAATTAAATATCATATATATGTATATATATATATATACTATGTTTTATGACAACATAATGGACCAATAATAATGTAATAAATACTATGAAAAGTGAATTTATACAAATAAATGTTTTTAATTCAGAAAAGTTTTATTTTAAGATTATTTGATTTATATTATATGGCCTTGTGAATCCTTAAAAATATATAACATATTTTTTGATTTTAAAATAGTTTCCCTTAAATTATGACTCGCCTCCAAATAAGCAAGGGAACTAATTAAATGTCATCTAAACTTAGCCTTATAAAATAATGTATACCACTCCCCTTTTATGGAAACTATGGGCCAAAACCATAAGATGGTTTGTGGTTTTAAATATTTTATTTTTATAGTGTCCAAAACCAAAATAATAAAGAAATCCCCCTCCTTTCCTATAAAACCCACCCATGATCACATTTATCTTCACTAAAACTCTTTCAATCATGACCCAAATCTACCACATACTCCCTATATTACTCCCAGGTTTCCCCAAATCAACTAAAAAGCCTCTCCAAATCCTTTGGAGTCACACATCCAAGTAAGGGATCTTTCACTCTCTTCTTTTATCATGCACTCCATTTTTTATATGCATTTTAAATTCAATTTTTCTAATATTTTGATATGTTTATACATACATCCCTTACTATACATTTTATTTATAAATAATTATATCTTTCCTCCACTATAATTAATCTATCCATGATACTTTATATACACTTGTAACAACGCTGAAATTTCATAAGGGATTTCTCTTTCCTCATTCCCATTCAAGAACTTCATTTATATTATTAATCTTAAATTCCATTTAATGTGTTGTGTTTTAATGTTCCATGATCCCCTAAAATTCCATTTAATTTATAAATTATGAGATAAACATTTATCTCTCACCATCTTGTTTTATTAATTTTTATTTGAAGTTGTTATGCTGTCGAAGTTTCACAACGATTTTCCATCGTGTAGTGAATACCAAGCCTATTTATCTGCATAGGATATTAGAATTTATGATCATATACATATTTATTAAGGACTTATACATGTGTATTATACATTCCATGCTCTTTTAATAACTTATTATGTTCAATGATCCCATGTTTTACTATCTATGTGGCACACTTATGAATGAAATGAAATATTTATAAAGGGTGCCCCTTATCAGGCTCCAGGGAATTTAGCAATGATTAGTATCATGATACATCATGTGAAATAAGGGTATACTCATTATAAGTACTTTAAATTGAGGGTTTACTCTTGGAAATTAATGTTCAATGAGGGTTTACCCATTATAATAAATGTGAAATGATCCTTATCTCATGCTAATATCATGTTGTATGTTGCTTCCATATTTCCATGTTATGAATATCATGTTTATCATTATTTTATATTCACATTCCTTTTTGATCCATTGATATTACTATTGTTTAAAATTTATTTTATTCCTCATTTTATTCAATTTTTATTCCCTTAATAGACATTAATGCTCACCCTTTTCGTATGTATGTCCTCAGGTTATCCCATGAAGTGTTATGTGTAAAAGAATGTTGTGGTCATGTAAAACAAGTTTTCAATAAAGATATTATACTACATGTTTTATATTGTTATTTAATGAACCTAAGATCCCAAGACACTATATCAATTGATCATATGTGTGGTAATAAGTAAAAAATCTATGTAATAACTCATTTAAAAATATGAAATAATAACATGGGTTGTTATAGAAAATGTAACATTGGGTATATTTATCTAGTAATACTAAATTACTATTTTTTGCTTCCATCAATAACTCATCTATTATATAACAATAATTTAATATAACTAATAACATTAGATTTTTGGAGTTCATTGTTTTAAAGTTGGAATCAAAATAATTTATGTTTTAGCTATGGATATTAGATTTAGAAATACAATATTTTATAGACAAAGTACTATAAAAACACATTAATATTTTGACTGAAAAATATAGAAAACATAATTTAAAGAATATTTTAGAATTAAATAATCTTAAAGATTATTTTTATTCTATTTTGAAAATATGATGATTAATAGGAAGATTGGGAACTCTATTAGCACTGTCACAAAATGACCCATATGAATAGCTAAATAGAAACATCAATCAACTCTCTCATAGAATAAAGTGGGTTCCCATTCCTCATGTACTAGAGAATATTTCCTGGTTATTATGAAAAATCGGGAGAAATAAATTTCACCACAAGAATCAATAATAATTGAATTAAAATAATGTAAACATTCAGTATTGTAAAATAATTTCCAATAGATAAATTTCACAAGTAAAATAGACACAAACCGCCGAATGGTACCTCAAACCATTTTATTATGTAAACGATAATTAACATAATCACAAGTTACCATTTTAACAAGTGGATAACATGGTTAATAATTCACCACCATCACCCATGTTCTTCATATTAAAAACACCTTTTATACCTATGAGTTGTGTTCCCTTTTACTTGACCTAGAAAAAGGAAGTCCACATGTGGTAAAAGGAATATTTTTTGTGTGAGGAACACAAACCAAATAGGATTGCACCCAAATATTGTAAATGTAATTTATATAAGAAAATAATTACAATCAATTTTATGTATACATGGTATCAAAATATATTTCAAAATAATTCATTAAAAAAATCTTTTTAAGTCGTTTCAATTGATATGACAAAAAATGCATATAAAAAAGCATGAAAAACATTTTCATCAAATAAAAAAGAATTTATTATTTCACCAGCATTGGAATTCATAAATTATTGTATATCATAGAACTGTGGTTATAATCCCCATCATAAATACAATTATAGATCACGGATCGTCACACATATTAGTAAAATATCAATCAATATATGAACATGTCCCTAGATACTAGGATAATGGGAATTGAGAAAAACACAATTACAGAACCTCATAACTACATCATGTTTTTCATTTTTGTCTTCATTAATATATCACTACATTGAGAAAAAACAAGCACAACATGATTTTCATAGACTAGCAAATTATACCATTCATCCCATACACTTAATGAAAATAATACAGAGGCATTTCATTCATTTTAAATCATTTTTGTTAATAAACATTCAAATAACCCATTTTCATTTTTCATACATGATATTTGATTTAATAAACCACCATAAAATATGTTTTATCAAAAATATATCATTTAAATATAATTAATTTCATTTTAAATCCACAAAACATGTCATTCCATAATTTCCCGAGAATCATTACTAAAGTCATTCATAAAATCAGTTTTAATAAAAATATTTTTATAGAAAACAATTTTCATATATCCCAAATTAGTATTTGAAAAAAAATTAATGCTTAATTTAAAATTAAAAAATAATAATGTTTTCAACTAATAGGGAATTTCTTAAAAACCCAACTACCTCATTCACTATTCCGATAAACACCCAACATGGGATCCAAAAATAGAGAGTCTAAAGGGCTAGAATAAACCAGGTAATAATCCAAAAACATAATTCATCAAATAAATATATGGATAAATCAAAAACATTATAATCCACATCCCTAATATAGGTATAAATATCTATAAATAATAATTCATTTTTAGAATATGATATCCTTTATATAAAAGATTCAATTCTTCAAAAAAAAATGGGTCATGAAGTATCACGACAGGATATTACAAATTTACCTCAAGGGAGCCTTTAATATCATTATGGTCAAATTAGATGCAATTTTGGTGTCTAATGAAATAAAATGGGGGTTCCACGTGGTATAAATATATGAATTTCTAATCCTTCCATTATTAAAATATTCTAAAATTTTCCATAAATAACCTCTAAAAATTATCTTTTACAGATAAATAACATCATCTCCAAAAAAGAAAAATAAAATAATTTATTCTTACAATAGGTAACTCAAAATCTATTCATAAAATAAAGACACATAATATTTAATATATTTCATATATCAAAGAATTTAGTAGACTTCATCGAATATAACCTATATTACCTTCCAATCAATCTACTTTCCAATTTCAAGGATACTAATAATAATATCAATCACCCATTTATCCCAAATATACCTTATTAATTCACCACCATTCCCATATTTAAGGTTATCCTTCCTATAATAATGTGTTCTCTTAAAATATCACCTTACAACTAAATCAGTTTTCATAGTTATTTGTATAACTCAATATATTGTTTCAAATACTTTAAAAAAACATACGACAAAAAAATCATCAAATGTATTGATATTATTATAACTAGAATATCATTGTTATGACACATTAAACATATTAATTTGGAATATCAAAACATAAACACATAAATCATTTCACTCCAATTATTGTTATAGATTAGGTATTTCCTTGGTCCACGACTTAACCCTTAGATTGGGTAATTTATATATAAAATTCCCATCTTCCTTGTATAAAATAAATTGAACTATAAATGGTAAATTATGATGAAATTCGTAAACCTCCATTAAAAACATCATTTTCTTCTAGAATTCCTTAATCTATTCAATTATTTTCCACATATAAAAAATTTTCCTATTCCTTTAAAGAATTATTTGGGGTGTCTCTTTCCACGTTTATGAGATTATGGAAATTGAGTCTTCATTCCTCTATAGTCTCCATCACCTAAGATTATAGTAAAATATATTCTTCTCTTCACTAGCGAGTTCGAGAGTTGGTTAAGGAGTAGGTCATAAATCATGTATCATGATAATTCTTTTATGGATAATCCCAATATCTATCACTTTAGCCATGATAATATTTTATTATTCATTATCACCATATTTTCCATCACATTAAATTCTAAAATTATTCATCCTAATTTTACCCATCTACTATAACCCAAAAATAATAGTTTGAGTAAAAATAATCTAATTTGGAAATCACATTACCATGAAAATTGTTAATTGGGTGTTAAAATAATGATATATCCTTTAAAATTTTAAACACCTTAGGATTAACCAGACACATTCACGGCCATCATATTTTTGAATCCTTTATAATGGTTTGTAAATAAAATTTTAATTAAACATTCCATACCCCGTAGGAGTGTTAAACTAGGTGAGAGGTCAGGGAGAAATCAAATTTATTAAAATGAATGAAATATATATTTAACCTACACTTTTCAAGGTTATAACCCCTTAATGCATATAGTAAAAAATGACATCCAATTGTAGTATCCTCACATGGATTGATTTCTAGAAAAACAACATATTATCAACCTCACCAAAACAATAGGATAATATGTTATGCTTACTGTTATCATCAAACGATTCTATAGGGTTATGTTCCCTAATCTATATTTTATAAAATCTAGTTCTCTTGTTTTCTACTAAACATTATTTGATACCAAATATAGCAGACCAAATTGTAGTATCCTAGAGCCAATGGTTACTTTATTACATTAGAATAAGATACAAGTGAACACATCCCAATATAACAAATACTAAACCATTCTTGAAGAACCAAATAAAAACATTGTTCGCAATTGTAATTATAAATTAAAAATATAAACAAAGTGGGTGTGAATACTCTAAATATTGGAACTCATTTTATGATTCCTTTTATATATCCTAGGGAAACTAAACAAAATATAGGAGATAAAAACTTCTTAGTAACCATTTCATATAGTGAAATATATTAAGACTATGTAATTCATCACCAATCTGAAATGTAAAAAACTGGAATAACACATTCAATTTAATCAATTAGTTTTTAATGAAATGCATCCCCATATAATACGAATCCACTTATTTCAAGGATAATAATAACTAAATTATTAATTAAATAAATTCATAATATTGGATGACATGATCTCAGTCACCATGTTTTATTTACTTCAAATTCCTTATACCTATATAGATTAAAATATCATTAGGTATACACAAAGAGCACATTTAATAAGGCTTGCCTACTTGTTTGTCTCATGAAACATGATAATTCATCGAGGGGATATATATAATCAGGCTGACCCATAAATACAAATCAATTTAATTCCTAAACTTTTTATTTTTCAATTTAATTCAAAAAATTTATTCCTTATCAAAACATTTCCATATTGTCTAAATAATATAGAATTTCAATATTTTCTATTTAAATAAATGAACTGAAAAAGTAAAACACTACATGTAGAAATAATATATAGTGTAAGAAATTATTGTATCCATGGTACAAATAGTATATTTATTTAATATAAATTTAATGTATAATGATAAAAAATATTTACTGTTTTAGGAAAATGTTAATTACCACTAACTTAAAAAGAGATAAAAGATAATGATTGTATCATATGAAATATGGGGTTTATAATAAAATTATACCCCTTAGAGAAATAAAACATATTGAAGAAATAATCATAGTATAATATTTTTTAATCAGTTTTTTAAATGTCGAGACACTTGTAAATGAAGATAAATATCATCATTTGCTTATAACATTGAGGAAAACTATTAACTCCATACACATTAAAATGAATAAATCCATTTTCATTTTAAAAGAATCTAATAATTGAACATTTTATGAACATTACAAAGATTCATTTAAAACATTGTACACAATTGAGTAGATCATTAAACTCACTTCATAAATCATTTAAGTAAATAAAAGAAGTCGAATATTTTTAAAAAAAATCAGGATATGGAATAAGAATTTACCAACTCAGAACATAAATAAGTTCATCCTCAATTTCAAAAAATTATTTTTTTTATTCAAAATAAAATGTAATAATAATTTGGAATAATATTTAGAAAACTTGTAAATTATCTATATGATTAAAAAATGGGTGTACATTATGATGTGTAGACTATAGGGATCACTAAATTAATATAAAGATAATCATAAAAATTGAGATCGTTAAATAAATCCATCACCCATTGGAATTTTTTTAATTTTAGGGATTTAAAATATTAAAAATGAATTAAACCTTTAATAATAATGAAAAAATATATATTCATGGATCAAAAATGAAATAGTAATTATATAGACCACATAAATGTAAATTGTTTCAAAATACAAAATATGTCTCAATGAAGTGGAGTTGGAGACGAAACTGCTTGCCTCACACTTCAAAATTATTGAATATGGTTTAATCACCTATATAATTTTTTTTTGAAATTGTTATTAATTTATTTCAAAACTATATTAATATTTATAATTTCATATACGACCCTCTAATAACAAATTTTCACTTGCCTATTTACAGTTTTTCACCATCATTATTGTTTTGGGTGTGAACTACTTTGTTTAATCATGTATATTTCATCAAGGATGTTTAGGTTTTTGCATGTACATTATAGTTTTATCATTTACAATAATATATCAACGTCATAAATATCATATTTTTTAATAAGATAAATTTCTATAATTATCATATATATTTATTATTTCCATCATTATAAACACACATGTGAGTCGGTGATGAAAAACTAATTAGATCAGTTCACAGGGATGTAGTTTGGAATACACATGAATGATTGATCTGTTTCCCATTTGATGAAGAATAAGATTGATTAATATAATTCCACCAACAGAATATCATATCATTGTATGTTATATAATTTTTTATTTTAATATATTTTTTATTAAATAGTTGATGGTTGTATAAGAGAGAAGTAACAAATAAATAACTTTTTTAAGATAACTACATTATATAAAAAATGCCACTTTTTTGTACCTCATAATCCTTGCAAAAATAGTCTTTTAGAAAATTAATATTCTCTAGGATGTGGTGATGGAACATATGAATGTATTATGATAGTTATTTTCTGATATATAAGTCTCATGAAGTGTAGATAGCTGAAACAAGGGGTGTCCTTTTATAATTGAGTAGAGCAGTTCACTTG
This sequence comes from Viscum album, assembly GCA_963277665.1. Taxonomy (NCBI): domain Eukaryota; kingdom Viridiplantae; phylum Streptophyta; class Magnoliopsida; order Santalales; family Viscaceae; genus Viscum; species Viscum album. Next base: position 526,834,826 of record OY728148.1, on the reverse strand, counting down.
TAATTTTTTAATATATAGAAAACGTTATTCATTCTCATTCATGTAAAAATGGATTGTAGGCACCAATAATCGGAAGGGATAAGGATAATAATAACGTTCTTGAAGCTTCCTCGGGAAGACCATTCGCAGAGCACCATGGCCCCATGAGCCTGCTGTGAAGCCATGATGAGGGATGCTCCACAAGCCCCTTTGACATTCGCGAGCCTACCGTGGAGTAGAATCCATCTTCACACTGAGCGAGCAATCCTCCGCGGTGCTTCTTGCCAAAAAATACCGGCCTCCCCCTAGGCCCAAAGCAAGGATCATCCGAACTTTCCTCCTCTCGGCTCTCAAATCATAAATCATCTTCTGCTCTCTTAACCATGAGTTGCTCAAGGTACTTTTTCTCTGTGAAGTGCCTCTCTTTTTCCTTCTTTTCACCCACTCTTTTGAGAGGGATGCCTTTCACGATGCCCACAGGAATTCAAAAGGAAGGGGATCCTCACATGGAATCTGGTCATTGTGGAGTATTCATGCTTTGCAAAGCACCCCCACACACATGTGACTCAAGTTCTAAGGCCGAGTCCCTATGCCTCACGAAGCACATTTCTTCACAGGACCTTGTTTCGTGAGGCACCCATGCTTTGTAGGGCTTTTCTTCACAAATGACCTTCAACATCGCGAAGCACATCTTCTATGGACCTATTCCCTATTTCTAGTCTAGGACAATTCACTTCGTGTATCTCGTTCCTTCATGAAGTTGTTCCCTTGCATGGAGCACTAGAGCTCAACGAGGCCTCTACTCATAAACCCCTTTTCTCTGCAACTCCCTCTCTCAGGAAACCTCCTAGGTATGCAGGAATCAACTTCAATGTCCCCTGAACACCACTTCCCATTGTGTTGCGTTGCCTCATGCTTCCTCACATAAGAATGCTAAGGGCCATTACTTCTTCACATATCCATGCTAACATGGATCCCCCAATGGTTTTCTCCGTGTCACCCCCTATCCATGGCATTATCTGTCCCCTCTCTTTACCAAGGTACAGAGTGTACTAGTTATGTAAGTATTAGGGGTGCAGAGCAAACCCACCTCATCCGAGCTACAGGACGTTAAACTGCCAAGCACCATTATCCTCAACACATGACCCTAAACAATGACTTCACCCGATGCATTCTTCGTGTGGAAAGGCAACCACTCTGGTGTAAACCCCTAGCTTTTCTTGCAGGAGGTAGCATCCATGCCACTCCTTTCATCAGTGCCAAATCCCTCTCACACTGTGCTTTGTCACCGCCAGGCCTCCATCCTAGAGTAAGTCCCAACCTCTTTGGGCTACTAACCATGCATAATCCCGTGTTTCCTCTTTGGGGTGTGATCACGTGTAAGCCCCACTCCATTCCCCACTGATGAACCTTTCGTGATTTGATCGTTGGCTCTTGGTTGTATCTTATTTCTCACACTGAGCATGACTCACATGGGCTTCGAGCAAGCACCGACCATGACATCCTCTCTGGGCATCCTAGGGTGTAATCCACAAACACCACCTGAACTACGTGGTCTTTGATCCTTGCCAATGTTGGGTACGTAAGAAGCCTCCACAAGGTTCATGTCCTCCACCCATTGGTCCCCAAGTCCTCCATCACGTCGGTTCACCGACCCACCTGAACTAGGATGTCTGTGATCCTTGGAAAGGCAGGGTATGTAGGAATCCTCCACGAGGTTCAATCTAACCACCCATTGGACCCCAAGTCCTACTTCACATCGGTTCACCGACCTTGCTGAACTACGAGGAATTTGATCCATGCCAAGGCATGGTACGTAGGAAGCCTCCCTGAGGTTCAAGCCCAACAACCATTGGTCCCGACCACTTTAACATTGGTGCACCAGTTCCCCCATGAGATCTATAGGTACTTTGATCCATGCCAAGGCATGGTACATAGGAATCCTCCAATGAGGTTCAAGCCCAACACTCAGTCGTTCCGACCACCATCCACGTCGGTTCTCCAACACCCCCCATCTAGACCCCAGGTCCTTGTCCTCGTCGGTTCACCCCCGTCCTACATGGCATTAAACTATGTACCTCAATCATCGGTATGATGTTGTATTCTGATCATTGGTAAGTTTTTTCATCTCCAATTCACTGAAAAGCCATTGTAATCGCATTATCTAGGTCCCACACCTTTGGTCCATCCTACTAACGCCAGACCAACCCAGGTTGCTAACCACGTGTAATCCACATACACGTCCTTGGGTTATTGCCCATTGTATACACCCCAATTCATGATATTTCATGATCTTTACCTCCAGCTTATGTGTCTCGGGGAGGTCATGCCCAAACCCATAGGTTACACTCCCTTCGGGTTCCATCTATACATCCATTCTCAGGGGCCGCCTCCTTAGGCGTCCCATCATCCTACTGAGCTACGCAGACTTTGATTCCCTTCCACAGGGATATGTAGGAACTCTCTCTATGACTCAAGCCCAACATTACTGTTGTCCTCATGGCAGTTCCATCCCATTCACCACCCATTTCACTGAACACCCCATCATCCATCTTGATTCTTACCCGGGACGCCACATCCTAGTGAGGTCTTGTCAACCCATCTACATAAGAGTGTCCATTAGGGGTTACACTCTTTTGATCCACTTTAGTTAGTGTTCTGATTAGTCTAATTTGTTTCCGCTGAATGTTAATCATGCGGCATACCTCGTGTTAAACATGGGAAGCTGAGTAAAACCTCAGATACATGCCCATGGGATATGATTCCCCACGTTTGATGTGGTATTCCTCAGGATTTTTCTCCCTCAGAAAGCCCTATAATAAGGGATAGAAGACAGATGTGCTAGTGTCCAAGTTCCCAAACATGCTAGTGATGCCCAACGTGACTACTCCCATGACTGAAGGTTGTTGCCCTGACTAGAGCCCTTGGAATGTCCTGAAAAAAGCAGTGTAATTAACTTACGTCAATGAAGATATGGCGCTAGGAATAGTTTCATGAGAAATCTCTCAAATCTATAAGGGAGACCCTGACTAGGTGATGAGTTCCAAGAAATCCACGGAAGGAAGAACCGACATTCCATCATCCTTTATCGATCAAAGAGAAAATGTCCTTGAAAAAGTGATGGATTTTACTCCCGTTTGGAAAGCGGTAATGTGGGGCAATAGATGTTCGTCCTCCTCCAAAGACGGATGCATGTGCCCCCAACGAAAGCGTCAGAAACTGAAATGGTGAACCAAACACTAATATCTTAGAATCAATATGGAGATTATTAATGCTCAGGGGATCAATAGATTGATCGGTCACCGGATCTAGTTATCTGGCACTACGTCCCGCCAAGAAAATAGTGGGCCCTATGTGAAACTCACCAGAAGTTTGGGGCAATAGAATGTTGGACATCCCATTCTACGACGTGTCAGCGTGGATCCCACTTACTGGTAATGGAAGATAGAATGGTGCTCAGGCATTTGGTCGTCGATTCCTTTTTCTTTTAGCACTGACGAGTTAATCTCCCTAGTCCTCATGAATCAAGTTTCTACACTCGGAACGTGATCACCGCCTGCACACCAACGCAGGGGCAGGGGCAGTACCAACGTGGCAGTCTCTTGTGGCTCCACCTCTTCCACAATGGCCTCTACCCCCAATGACAACAGGGTGCCCATGCCCCATCTCCCCATTCAAGGTTATTTATTGTAGGTAATCAATGACCTTGTGACCCGTTACAAGGAGGAGGGCATAATCCCGACCCGGGATATGGCCCCCCTAGATCTGGAGGCATCTGTGCCCTATCATCAATGTTGCCCCCGAGGGCCACACAGGGAGCCGTTTCTCCCCACACAAATATATAACTATTATGAGATCCTCTCCTTGGAATTCTTTGACAACTCCCAGCCTTACATTAACAAGGTAGGTGACGTCTGGCCTAGCCTGGTCAGAGTCCAATTCGAGGGGCTCCCAGTGAGGGCTCCCACCCGGCCACGTTAGTGCCGCCACCCAGCCTTGCTGGATGAGGAGTTGGTAAGACACGTACCTTCACCAGTAGCTCCGGTTCGTCTGACCTGACGCCAGCGTCAGGCGCAAGCTGAGGACGCCCACCCAGGGGTGTCAACGTCAACGACTACTGTGGCCTGACCCACTACCGAAGAATATCAACAGTTCCCTGAATACGTTGAGCATGGTCACTTATACACCCGACCAGTATTGAGTCCCCAACCTCCTCATGGATAGGCTAGGTCAACTCTCTTGGTTTCTGGCCTAAACAGTGGCCGTCATGAGCTAACCTACAGTGATGCCACTCAGTACAATGGTCCTCCCCATACCACTACCACGTAAAGAACAGGCCTTCCCCGCTTTGAGGATCGGCATGGAGGTCTGCACCATTCCACCCTCAATCAAAATGAGAATCTTCTTCATGGAAGTGATGCTCAGTGTGGGGGTCTCTCTCGTACCCATTGCACCGTGTATGGAGTCATTCCTCCCGCCATCGACTGCCAGTGTAGGGATGTTGAACATCCGGTCTCCCTCCAACGTGGGGATCCTCCCTGTTTCCTCTTAGTAGCTAGCGAAGGTCCTAATCACCTCATCCACTAGTGGGATTAAGGTCAGCCTCGCTCCACCCGCACCCTACATGGAGGTCCTACCCGTGTTCAGCTAGCCCGGTACAAGGACCCTCCTCATACTGAGGCCACCATAGGAACTAAGCATGGAGGTCCTCCCCATGATCCTCCCAGTTCTAGAGGAGGTCTTTCCCGCTCAAGCACTACCCATGGACGTCCTCCACATGAACCCTTTGAAATTTTTCCAGGTGCTCCTCGCACCCCATCTTTCTCAGGTGGAAACCCTCTCCGCCTCATCCCCAGTGCAGCCGAAGGACCTTGTGTTAGAAATCAGCCATGTCCCGAGGAGCCACCCAGGGGAACGAAGGCTGGTCGTCGCCTCCATCATAAGAATTATATAATAGTCCAGAAAAAGATCAAACCACTCTGCTTCTCAGACTCTGAAGAGGAATATGACTCAAATTGGGAACCCTCCCCTCACTCATCAGAGTCAAGGGCTGGGGTAGGGAAAAGGCATATAATCATAACACTCCCATAATGCGAGGTTCATCGGATTCCCGCCTCCCTCCACATTTATATCCCTGAGGATGAAAATATGGCAATGTCGCAGGTCACGATCGTGCAATCACCACTGTCATTCCCAGAAGTGCTCTCTACCTCGAAAAGAGATCACATGGAGCTATTTTGGGGACCAATGGCGAGAAAGCAGCAGTGTGGCCTATCTCTAGTGTCCCTAGCCCCTTAGCGAGGAACTTTGGCCCTTGGCCCATTTTATCCATACATAGTGGCCAGACCACTGCACTCTTTGTAAGAAAACCCATGATTCAGCAGCCAGTCAGCCTGCTCTCAGTACTCCCCATAGGATAGTCTGTCGTCCCAGCGGTCTGCCTTAATATCGCTGCCAGTTTCTCATCCACCTCCAGATAATGAGTGGGGCAATCAAGGGACAAACCTTAAATTTGATTTGAGGATATATGTAAAATCCTCACAGTTGACCAATTCCCTGAGATGTTCTGGCCCGTGGCAGTTTCAAATTTTCACACACCGGAATCCCTTACCTCATAGGAGATTTAATGTTTCCTCCAAACCCTATGGGTGACTCACTTTTGCCTTCACCATCAGTGAGTGGTCTATCCAAAGTGCCAAGTGCATTTTGAAGACATTGTCATGCAGCGTCGTCTAGTCAATCTGGCTGCAATCCTTGTGGCTTAGCGCCCCAAGTCACCCATCCACCATAAGGTCTTCCAAGAGTAATGCATTCAGAGCTTCATGATACTCTTCAAGATCATCAAAGAGGCTTCCCCCCATGCGCAAGTCTGTGGCTGGGGGTAGTATGATGCCCTCCTATTCATTCTGATTTGGGGGTATCCTGACCTTCTAGGCGATATCGAGGACACGCTCCAGGGAGGGTCAGAGTCAACATGGTTGACATAATGGATGAGGAGGATGAGTTGAATCTTATTGATGGGGACATACCCATCGAGGTAGTTCCACCAATGTTGGACCCATCGAGGAGGGTCACTCAGTAGCATAGGAACATACTAGGTCTCCATACTCCCACATAGGCATTGGTACATAACAAAAATGCTGGTAAGGGTAAAGGGCACATCCGAGCTGCAAAGCACTCCAACCCGTCCACCACATTGCAGAAGACGGAGAAATAACCTGAGAAGGCCACATTTCACCAACAAAATTATGAGAAGAATCAGTTGATCTCTTAACTCCTGGTTTAATGTACTGCAGAGAGACGGCCCGACTATGACAATCCTAGACCAGTATAGCAGGAGAAGGAACAACATCCCCTCGATAACCTACCTCCAAGTGACCCCAGCCGTCCTGCCCCCACACACATGGTTGAGGCTAGAACTTACGGCAAGATTGTAGGGTATGTATCTCCAAACCCTCCCAAATGGCATGACTATCATAGGGACCCCGCTTGGGCTCCCCTAGGCACCACGAGGGTCGTGGTTCCAACCGCTCCACGAGCCGTTGGTCCTTCATTCCATGTTGAAGAACCTGCCAATGCGCTCATGGTTAGGTATCCCTATCAAGATTGGGACCCCACCCAGATGATCTAATGGCGGTGCTCATTTCCCACATAGAGGCAATCAAAATATGACAGGTGGAGATATCTCCTGATGGAATGCCATATCCAGCATGGTTGGATGACATTCCGGCACCTCTGGGTTTCAGGGATCCCACCTTCTCCCCCTTTAATTGGACGGAGGACCAGATGCAGCACCTGGCCCACTCCAACTCAAGGTTTGGGCCCATGTTGGGGACTCCAATGTAGCAGGATACCACCAAACTGTGATTTATTGAGCAGAAATTTTAGGGGCCAACTTTTTTAGGTATAGCCACCTCCCCACCAGATCGGTAACCAGCTGAGATGACTTTCCCAACGAGTTCCTCTACTAGTTCAGCTCCACTACACAAAAGAAAAGCATCACAGACCTATGCAAGTGAAAATAGAGCCCTAATGAGCATGTTGTAGACTTTATAGCCCGGTGGAAAGTGCTTACATATTCCACTGACATGCCACTGACTCAGGATAAATTACTGATGATATTTGTAGGAAAAATCAATATGGAACTGGTTCCCTCTATGGTCACCTAGAACTACCCAGGTGGATTTTGAGAATTCTCCAATAATTCATAGTTCCTGGATGATTCCCTGCAATAGGCTACCCAGGCATGTCTATCGCCCCATGTAATTCCCATGATGAGAGCTGCTAGAGATGAGCCCACCACGGTGGCCCAAATAAAGGCCCCCCAGAATCTATAGTTATTGTCAGTGGGTCCACTTCCCCAACTTCATAAAAGACCTCCACCATATGCACATCCTCCAACTTACTAGCGCCTTCCTCTGAATCAACATGTGCCACCGCGGAATGCGCCACCAATGCCTGGGCTGGATAACCGGGCTCCGCCTCCTCGATAGGCTCCTCCAGCTCCTCGTCAGGGCTATGCTCCAAGGCCCCCCTTTCTGGACAAAAGAAACTGGACATAATAATTCAATGAGAATCTGGTCCCCTTCTGTTTCTGAAGTTCCTTGGAATAAGGGATTGTGTGTTTTCTTGAGTGTAGAAGGCTAGAAGAGGCGGACCTCACCAATCTCCCCATAAACTATCCCTATCATTAGATCTTGGGGAACACTATCAATCAGTGCTATGTGTTCAAATATTGTCTTCAAGACCAGGTCGAAAACAACATTTTCATTATGGGCTCGACCCCTGGATAAGTAGAATGTGTCATTGTAAGGCCATACAGCAGCAGCGATAGAGAGGGAGAGTGGCAATAGGTTTCTAACCATGAGTCACAAAAGTTTAATGACTGGATGGCTTGAAAAATGGTGTCTTGTTACCATGGTATCATTCGTGCACACCTAAACCAACTGGAGCCTTCATAAGTTCTAGCCACTACTTCTGCATCATCATCTCATCTAGCCTCTTTGCAAAAGAGCAAGCATCGGGGGCGCAAGGGAAAACAGCGCACCCCCAAATACCATCATCATCCTGGACTCTCGATGATTTCATGTCTCTGGAGATATGGATTCCTCCCATTATCTGCCCAGTAATAGAAGACTCTTTGAGTGATAGTCAATGGTACACTTCGTTTAATACCGTCGAGTTGGTAAATCTCTATATAACTCCCGATGAGGGGGAGCGCTAGGAAAACCTCCCAAACATCCCCAGATGACACCAATTTCAGAAATGACATGGTAATTTGGGTCATCAAGGAACATCAGTTGGCACCTCTAGATAGGCCATGCATGCCACTGAGACCAGACCGCAAGCCCTGCGCAGAGCTTAGAATGCGCAACCTTTTCATCCAGTGTTATCTGGCTTGCCCTTACCCCCATTTGTGATACTAGATCAGGTAGAGCCACCTCAACCATGTCGTGACCTGCCTTTCCCTACTATAGGCTAGTATCATTCATCCAGCACTCATCTGGTAGCTACTCTATGGGCTTCAACTAGTGGGCGGCAGAATATTCCTAGTACCAGTCAGTCGTCGGCCCAACCAGTAGGTCCTACCATGCCCCCTGTCATGGAGCGGCCTCATTCAAGTATAATTTCGTTCCCAGCTTGAAATTATGATGTTCTAAAGCACCATTTCGACATCCCAACAAGGATTTATATCCTCAAAGCCCTTAACCTTTTTCCAAATATGCGTGAGGCCCTCGCTGAGGCTTTCAGTATCCCCCTCTAGTTTGAGACGGAGGTACTAGCTTCAAAGTCCTTTCACATTGAAGAGGTCGAGAACGCTGAATGTCAGTCCATAATTTCATTCTCTGGAAAAGGTAAAGGATCTCCCATATAGGGGAACATCCGCCCACTTTACATCACTAGCCAATTTATAGGCGTGGAGGTTTTCCATTGTCTTGTTGACATGGGCTCTGTGATCAACTTAATCTCGTCTCGGATGCTGCAGAAACTGGTGTTATTCGAAGTTGACCTGACTCCATCCAATTTAGGAATCCAAGGATATGAAAAAATAGAGTAGACTCCAGCCCTTAAGATATGTTTGAAGACCCAATTCTATGGCCTGGTTTCCAGCACCGAGTTTATGGTTTTCTATCAGGACACCGCATACAATACGTTGATGGGCAGACCATGGATCCACCTACAAACGGCGGTTCCCTAATCGTATCACCAATGCCTTAATTACTCCCCCAATGGTCAAGTGGGTGTGCTCCAAGGTGAAATTTCACCTTTTTTTATTCTAAAGCCTGCTACCTAAATGCATACTATTACATGATCAAGAAAAAGAGATTCAGGTCGGCGACGTTGTACCCGTCGCGGTTGCAGCTGACCCGTGGCCAAGTATGGATAATGCCCATGTCTTACCAATCCATTGACTAGAGGCCACAAACCCTGACATGGGGCAATGTTTTGTTGTCTTGGGTACGAGGGGGAATAATTTTCCCAAGTCTAAGTGACGGTGAGAAATCACAATGTACTCTTACCTAAATCAGGCTCAGGTGATCCCGGAGCCTCCTACCCCTATAAGTTATCAGGGCATCCGCCCCATTGAAACCGAAGTACATCATACATGAATGTTTCTTCAGGATGGAATTAATTGGCTCAAGACGACGTGCCACTGTTGCATTGATATCATCAAGCATGTCCCCTTGGGCCGAAGACCGAACGCGATCGGGTCGACAGCCTTCATTGCTATGGTTTCGGCAGTACCAGAATCTTCTGATCTGGTGACCACTACTGCTCAAGCTATTACCAGCCTCCTGTTGGAATCTAACGAGCCAGAGGAGGATCTTCCGACTGGGGTTCCCTCCTCTTCAAGAGAAGACGAGTATTTGGAAGACTCTCCCCCAACCATTGAAGATGGCATCTCATCCACGATCTACGAACTGGTACAGGTAAACCTCAGTAGCGAGGTGGACCCAAGACCCACGTTGATCAGTGCATCCATGTCCCTCGAGGTGTAGCAACCGTACATAGACCTCTATAAATAGCATTGTGATGTGTTTTAATGGAGTTATAACTAGATTCTAGGAATAGATACTTAGGTATTCGTCCACCGCCTTAGTCTTCTGACAAATCATCGCGGGTTCAAGCAGCCACCCAAAAAGATACACCCTTCTCACAATGCCATGGTCGAGGTCGAAGTTGATAAGATCGTCAGATCCAACATCATCAAGGATGTCAAGTACCCCATGTGGCTATCCAAAACAGTACCAGTCAAGAGAAGAACAAACAGATTAGAGTCTTCATTGACTTCTGCAATTTCAAATGTCACTTTTCGAAGGATGATTTTCCCTATATTGTGACAGAATTGTTGATTGATACTACGGATGGTTACCAAGAGCTTTCATACATGAACGGTTATTCCAGATAAAACCAGATCTAAATGGCCCCTAAGGATGAGGAGCGCACAACTTTCAGGTCACCACAAGGTATGTTTTGTTACCAGGTCATGCTCTTCAGCTTAATGAATGCAGGTTCCACCAATCAGCGGGCCATGCATCACATATTCAAGACAATCCTTGGGAAATTGAGGGAATTCTATGTGGAAGATCTGGTGTTCAAATCCTATCAATGCCAGGACCATCTCAAGGACCTAGATAAATTGTTTGGCTTCCTCTATTCCCACCACCTGAAGATGAAACCATTGAACTGTGCCTTCGGGGTCACCTATGAGATGTTTTTTGGCTTTGTTGTTAAATACACAGGTATCCAGATTGACCCAGAGAAGATCAAGGCCATCACCCAGATCCCTCCCCTGATCAATATTCAAGAGATTTGAGGTTTCAAATGCCAATTATCCTATACACGCTGATTCATTACATATATGGCTGGAAAGTGTAAACCCTTTTCTCGGCTCATGAAGAAAGGCTCCGCCTACGAGATGGATGAAGAGCGCCAGACCACGTTCATGGAAATCACGTAGTATCTGCTCCAACCACTGGTCTTGATACCACCTATCTCTGGAAAACCACTGATCCTGTACATGATTGCCTTGGAACAATCTCTTGGAACACTTATTGCCCAGAATAACAATGAGGGAATAGAAAACAGCCTCAACTACCTCATTTGTATGCCTATCGACATGAAGACCAGATACTCCCCCATTAAAAAGAGCTACCTTGAACTGGTATTCACAGTTCATAAATTACGACACAACTTGCAGAACCATGAGGTACAACTGGTGTCTCGGGTAGACACAATGAGGTACATTAAAAACCTCCCAATGTTGATAGGATTCTTTGCTAGGTGGGAAATGGTTCTTCAGAAGTTCAATATGAGGTTTTTCCTCATAAAGCTATTAAGGGGCTAGCATTGGTAGACTTCATAGTTTCCCATCCAGCTCCAGCTGACCAGTCCTTGGATCTTGATTTTCCTGATGAGGAAAACTTATCAGTAAATCACGCTATCCCGTGTTGGAAGATGCATTTAGATGGCGCTTCCTAGAGTCCCACCGGTAGGAGGCTCAATGACCCCATGCTAAATAGGGTAGTCTTGGGTATCATCTTTATTACCCTGGAACAATCCAATCTTCCATACTCATTCCTGTTTTCAGAAGGCTTCACCAACAACGAGGCAGAGTATCAGGCTCTTATCACTAGCCTCGAGCTGGCCCTTAGGATTGATGTGCCACATTTTCATGTAAAAAGGGATTCTGAACTAGTCATCAAGTATATCAATGGTAACTACGTCCTTCGAAAGCTAGATCTTGAACCATTGTTAGAGAGCACTCTCAATTTAATGGTCTAGTTCCCATCTCGGCTGGAATTTACTAATGTCCCTCAATCTCAGAACGGTCGAGAGGATGCCCTGGCCAGCCTAGCTATATCACTTGCATAATCCGAGCAAGATCATCTAATTATCTAAGTGTAACATTGGAGAGTCATTTCTCCCATCACCACAGATGATGAAGAGAGCATGCGGGTAATCCGTCTTATCATTGGGTCATCCACATCAAGACCTGTAGGTTCTTCAAATGTAGTGGTCGATGTGACCCCTGATTAGAGAGATCCCTTTGTTGAGTACCTTCCAATTGGTTACCATCCGACTGATCGGGCTGAGCGTGAGTGAATCCAATGTCGCACGCTGCAATTCACCCTCCAGAGTGGTCCTAGTCTTGAGCAGATCCTCTACAAGTGCGGGGTATATGGAATTCTCCTCCATTGCATCCAATGAGTCGACATTTCTCAATTGATGCAGTAGGTTCATGATGGTTCCTACGACGACCACCAGACTAAGCTGAAGCTATCTCACTTGATCTAGAGACTGGGGTACTTTAGGCCCTCCATGATCTTTGATGGAATCGAGTTCGCCTAGAGATATCACACGTGCCAAATTCATGCTAACTTCATGCATCGAGTGCCAGAACCTATCCACTCAACCATGTACTCTTATCCATTTGCAGTATGGGGACTTGATGTCATGGGACCATATCAATGTGTGACAACTTTTTAGTGTAGGTACATCCTGACCATTACGGATTTCATTTCCAAGTGGGAAAAAGCAGTTCCACTCAAGGATGTCAAGGCCCATTCTATCATCGACTTTGTGAGCTCCAATATCATCTATCTGTTTGGAGTCCCTCACGCTGTCCTCACCGATAACAGCATGAAATTTAGAGTAGCCGAGTAGAATAAATTTTATCCCAAGTACAAAATCTGTTAAAACCATTCCTCCTGCGACCATCCACAAACAAATGGACAGATCAAGGTGTCCAACAAAACACTCTCTAACATTTTTCAGAAAATGGTTGGTCAAAACAAGAAGAGTTGGCCCGAAAAATCTCCCCAACGCCCTCTGGGATTATCTTATGATGACTCATAATTCGACCTAGGTGTCCCTATATTCCTTGGTTAAGGATCAGAGGTCGTCTAGCCCATTGAGATCCAGCTGCCTTCATTACGCACAGCGCTCTATGACCAGCAAGATTCAGATAAGGTATCCGAAATTCGTTTGGCTGAATTAGAATTACATGACAAGAATATGATTCGTACTCTGCACAATCAGGAAATGAATCATAATAAGATGGATATAGCCTTCCACAAGAAGGTTAGCCTCCACTCTTTCCTACAAGGCAACTTGGTATTGGCCCTCCGGACACTGATGATCCCTATCATGAAACCACCCAAGTGGGAACCCATGTGGTAAGACCTTGCATAATTCACAGGGTTTACCCCAACGGTTCATATTTTCTGGTGACCATGGATGGTGAGTGTATAACTTCTCCCACCAATTCCAAGTTACTCAAGAAAAACATTTCTTGAGCCTTAGGGTCTTCCACAACCTTATACTGCATGATGGTCCCACAGGACCCTAAACTGCATGACAGTCCTACACAACGTTAAAATTCATGATGGTCCCACAAGACCCTAAACTGCATGATGGTCCTGCACACCCTTAAACTGTTCGGTCCCGCATGACCCTAAACTGCATGATGGTCCCACATGACCATTAATTGCTTCATCCCACATGACAATAAACTGTATTTTGTCCTGTAAGATGTTAAACTGCAGCCCTAGAACTAAGTGTGGCTTGATTTCAATTCCATGGGATACGTAGTAATGCTCAAACATTTCATCATGAGACCAACCCTAAACTCTTCTTTTTGACAATACCCCATAGGTATACTTCTCTCGGAGGATACTTGAATGATATGGCATAGTCTTCTTTATCCAAACTCATGCCAAGATTAAAACTGCTGCACCACATGCCCACTCCGTGTTCTTCTATCCTCCCACGTACATACCGCACGAAGCTAAACTACATGGCCTTCAAGAACTATGTACGGCTTGATTCCCATCCTCATGGGATACATAGGAATGCTTGGACATTTCTTCTTTTGGCCCAGCCCAAAAACCAGAATCTCCCCTCAGTTTCAGACATTGCAGGCTTTTTCCCCAATTCACATTCATCTCATCTCGATCCCGCCATACGTCCCACTACCCTGAGGTGTCCTCCTCTTTCACAGAATGGTACATCTATGCTTCACCCACTCCTTTGATTGGGACCCCATCATCTCTCCAATCCAAAATGGCCCCTGAACGACAGGGATGCTATGACCAAGTGCACTCCTAACACTTCAGGCCAACACCCTCGAGGATTATGAGCAAAAAATTGATACAAGTACCGAATTTCGAATATGGCAGTGGTTGATGCTCGTCTTTTTTCTGAGTTCAGGTCTCTATAGGGACGTTGTGTTTCGAACATGGTCAATAGCTATCCTTTTTCATTAGATCCACCCCAATATGTCCCAAACATTGAGTGTAGTGCTTCATTCTAACCCATTGTATCTCAAAGAGATGAACTCCCTTCAGGCGATGCCAGCTATTAGACCCTTATATGACAAGAAGAACTAAGTTTGGATCCTTTTTTCCCACACCTATCACTACTCATGTGGGCTTAGGAGCTGTGATGAGGTGGTAACTGCACAAGAGGTCGTATAGATACCATTGGTCGGGATGCCCAGCCACAGGCCCCTGGGCCTTTTCCGTCCCCTTGGGATTTTTTGGCCCCTTTATCAAGTTATCATTTAGGGTTGTGTGGTGTGGAGCGGACCTATGTCCTCATTCATGTTGGGATATTTTTTCATTCCACACTCATATCCCCTTGAGACATCCCTCTCGTCATTTATCTCCCATACCGCAAGCAAATGTCCTGCCACACTTCGTGAGCCCAATCTCATGCCCTCGGCCCAAGTCTTGGCACTTACAAGATTGAACAGTGAGGTATGGGATTATGTCCTCACTCACATCAGGTCACTCTCTACATCATACACCTCCTTTTTTTGGTGGTATCTTACCTCTTTCTTTTTCCTCACTACAAGCTGTTAAACTACAAACCGATCGGGCCATTCTGTCTGAGGCCCATCCTCAGGCCCCTCAACCTTTTTGGGCCCCCATCCCAGGTTCTCACTTAGGGTTGTAAAGTGTGGTCTGGGATAATGTCCTCATTAATGTCAGGTTACTCTCTACGTCGTACACCTCATGTGTGTGGGGTATCCTACCCATTTGCGTTCTTACCGCGTGATGACAAACTTCACATTACTCCCCTAGCCTCTCAAGAACTATGTGTTGCTTGATTCCCATCCTCATGGTATTCTTAGGACCGCCTGAACATCTATACTACGGGTCCATCCCAATCTCTTTGAGATCTCCCTTTCACCTTGGCCCCTTGGACTACCCATTCATAGAGAGGGGGAGTATATGATGTGGCATGGGACTATTTCTTCATTCATGTCAGGGCTTGTAACAACCACGCCATGTAATTCTCCCTCCCAGGAGTTCTCTATCCCCTTGTTCTACACTCGTCTTTTCAAATCGGTCACCCTCTAGATCCCCCCAGGTCCTCTTTGGTGATTCACCAATGTTCCCAAGGGTACCCTGGTTTAGTACCTAGAAATTCGGACTCTACTCGAACATTCTTTCACTTATTTCTCAAGCTTTATGTTCCCCTTCTTCAAGGATTCCATCATCTTTCACATCCAAAGGGACCCCCGAATTGCATGGTTGCTCAGCCCAAGACCCTCCTACAATTACGGCCCAATGTTCTCAAGGTCTCTGAGAAACAAATTGATACAAGTCCCATGTTATGAATATTATCAGCGGTCGATGCTCATTTGTTGTTCCCATTCCAGGCTAATGTGATATGGATGTTGTGTTTCAAACATGGTCAACAGTTTTCCTCCATCGTCACACCAACCCCATTAATCCCAAAATTTCAGTTACAAGATTCACACCTATATCCACCTAATCATGTCCAAGTAGAATTTTGAGACTCTTGGTACTTTTCCACAGTGCACATCAACACGTGAGGAGGAAAAAGGCATGATAAGGCAATCATTAGGTGCACCACTGATTTCCCCTTTTCATGTATTCCATGTATTACAAATAACTTATCCACCCTTATTTCCTACACAGAGTTTGACTCATGTAGGCTTAGGGATTGGATTAAGGTCCACAATTACTTGGAATTGTCCCACTTCTCTGTGTGTAATGCCCTTACCCCAGTTACCCATAGCCAGTGCATTATTTTAATACATTTCCACGATTATGAGTAATCAAGTCCCGAAGTACCGGTCAGTTTAACAGTCTTGGAAAATATTTTACATACATTAACTTTACAATAAAATTTGAAGCATAAAACACACCATTGATAGTTATTTGAGAATTCCATTTTTACCTTTAGATTAACCAAACATATTAATCATAATACACTTCTTGGAATCCTAGGAAAATAAAACATAAGAAAGGGGTGAGCTCAGATGCTCAGTAAGGGTAAATAATTTATCAGATGCTATAAACATTTAAGGAAAGATGTGTAATTGAAACAATAGCAATTTAAACATAATATGGTAAAAATAAATGAAACATTACCATATAAACATGAACATGGATATTCTACTAGTCGAATAATCACATGTAACAACTAATTTCACAATGAGGGAATGATTAATACCGGACATCATTACTACATAGTCAAGGTCTCATTCCAAGACTAAAAAAACAATTTTGTCAAGGCCTTATGCCAAGACACTAGTTTGTCTCATGAAGCCTACCGATGCATCGAGGAGCTATAGCAGGCTCCATCCGTCACTTACTATGTCTAATACATTCCTCATATGAAAATTTTTAAACATAACATATAAATATGTATTAAAACTGGCATACAAAATGTCAATACATTACCCATAAACCATGAATAGTATAAAAATAACACAACCACAGTCAAACATATCACAAAACCTTCAATACAATATGGGAGATTTTTATCATAATAAATCAACTTCAAACAAGTTTAAAATCCATTAAATGATTTTGACATAGATCAAAATGATTTGTAAAACTCTTTGAGAGAAATATCAATTTTTCATGAAAACATTTAAAAGTCCCACAATTTAGAAAGTTAGAAATTTAAATACATTTTTGAATCAAACTGTCCCATACCACTTTGAAACTTTTAAAAGTAATTAAAATTTTAAAACATTCATTCGCATTTAAATAAATCATTAAAACCATATTGAAAATATGGACATTAATAAGAATGGTTTAGAAGAATATATCTTTAAAACATTTAAAATGTTGTTTTAGTAAAAATTCCCTCAAAAGAATCCCTTTGGAAACTATTTTATGAAACATGGACATGGATAATAAATATTTTCTAGTAGATACTTACATAAAAACAACCTTGGATAATAAGGAGACTGTGAAATTAACCATTACCAATTTGGTAACTTACGAAACATACACCCCATGAAAGTGGTATAATAAAATGAATATGTAAATACACATAAAATAAATTGTATTAAATAAATAATACAATTATGGTCAGTACATACACCACAAATAAGGTAATAGTGGAAATATCGAATGAATCTCATAAGAATAAATAGTGATATGAGAACCTCGTACCTTGCACTTTCCTTTAGTCGAGGGTACATTCAAAATTCTGTATGAAGACTATAGTATGTTATTAAATAATACGAGAACCATATTAATATTTATGATATCATACATTATTCATTTATGAATTTATACTACCCATTTAATAATAATTTCCATGTTATATTAATATTTCGGTTAATAATAGCTTTCCTCATCGTACTTGGTTTAACTTGTTACTCTTGATTGTATCACTTAGATGAGGATTTCAATACTTCCAGAATATAAAACATGATTTATATATGATATTTATTTAGAATATAAATATGTATAATGGACGTATATATGAAATGGAAAACACTATTTATGAATATGGTAGTCCGTACATACGTATAAACATTGTTTCCGTTTTCTTATAGTATTGAACGGATGTAAGTGAGTAAGAAAAATGTAAGTACATAAATACTTATATATATAAATATATATATCTCTAGTAGAATTATTATGTCATATATTACATAATTATTAGAAATATATATTTTTATAATCGTCGATGAATGGTGAACTTGGAAATGAAGCTCATCGCGTCGTGGAGAAGTTAATCCGTACATACGCACGAGCGAAAATATTATTCTTTTGATATTAAAATAATATATAATTGGATGTTATATCATATATACAGAATACATATCATTTTATATTTATTATTTACATAAAATACACATAATTGTTATATCCATTCAAATAATAATGTATTGAATAACAATTACACCACGACGTGGAGATGGTAATCCATACATATGCACGTATGGTGACATGTCATTCAAAGGGTGGATAGAATAAAGAATTTGGTTGTACCATAATTATAATAACATCACATTATCTAGAAGTTACTGGAGTTATTATTTTATAATGGAAACAACAAAGAAAAAGGAACTGGAAAAAGAAAGGAACTTGATAGAGGATGGTGAAATCATTACCTCTTCTTCTGGTTATTCGTTTTGATTTGATCAAAAGGGCTCCGTAGGTTGGGTTCATGATCAAAATAAGGCCTCTTGGTTGAAGGGAGGATAGTTTTTGGTTATTTCAGTAGGGTTTAGCCGTTCAAAATGGCTTAGAAGGTGTGAAAAAGAGTGAAGGGCGAGTTCCCTTTTATAAGAGGGGTGATGGGAACCTTAGGAAAAACATAAAATATTATTTTATAATAAATTAATATTCGGTTTATAATGGCTCAAAATTGATTTATTTAGAGTCTAAGGTTGGTATGGGTCTAAATCCACTCAACCAATAGGTTTTAGATAGGTTTACGTCACTTTATTACCATTATCTTTTATTTTTAACTCTTAGTTTATTAGTTTGACATTTACCATGTCTCTTTGTATTTTTATATTATATGGTTAATAAACTTACTATAAACATTCAATCGATCCCCAAGTGGTCCATTAATGATAAACCTATCATTATATAAGTCCTTTTTACATAACATAGATTTTTTGGAATAGAATATCAATTAATAATATAATATCTTTTTAAAAAACTCATTTATGTCAATTTTTACACCATTGGGTATTTTGTTTTTGATAAATTCATAAAATCATTATTACTTCGATTAAAATTAATATAACCAATCCTAATATGTCATATTAACCGTGAAAATCATAGCAATTCATAAAAAGTCTGAAATTACATTTATTTGGATATTTATAATATCAATTATCTTAATCATTCATTAATACAGTAATTACTTCATCATCATTGTGTCACAAATAAATTATATTATTTAAAGTTGAAAAAATATAAATAAAAACCATTATTTAGGAAATATTTTTAGATTTCTAATGAATATTTCTAATCCAAGTGGACCTAACTGATAATATTTTATTCCTAAGGTTGTTTTTGGTCGAGATACACTTCTCCAATAGAATTAGGACATGTGTTAGAGTAATATTAATATCATTTCACCCTTAATTGCCATATTTACTTTTAACAGTGGTAAATAAAAGTTAAAAGATACTATTCACCAAAATTATATTTATCTTATTTAACCACATTTTACTCCTTGATATTAACTATGTCTCTAGGATTTTTGAAATTCCACTCACAGAAGCGGTAAAATTATGTTTTCTGTGAATTTGAAAATTCTCTTAGGAGATGGGTAAAAGACGGTGAAAAGTTCAACAAAATTTTTATATATCGAAAATAATTATAAACTGACTCCAATGAATTTCATTGAACTTATATAGGTATTATGTATCTATTTTGACCTAAAATAAATTTAAATAAAATAAATAATTGTTTGAATAATAATTCAGTTTTAAACTATAACTAAATGTTTTTCACTATTCAAAAAAATATAATGTTTTCAGAAAAATAAAAAAATCACCCTAATATAATTTTGATATTCAAAATCCCAAAATTAAGTCCATTTTGAAATAAAAAATTTATAAAATTTCAAAAAGTGGTTATTACTATTCATAACGGCTAGTTTGGTATGTAATGGTGTGCTTGAACTCGGTGTTGTCTGTAGTGCAAGTTATTGAATTACATTCAAGAAATAATGTACTATGAAATCATGGGGTGTTACATTCTTCCCTACATCAATAAATATCATCCTCATAAATTGAAATTGTTCTTTTAAAATAAAAGATTGAAAATAGAAAATACCATTATGGGAAAACCCACATCGGAAATTGGGTTAATAAAATTTAGTCTTAATAAGAGTAAAAGGGGAATGAAAAAGTAACCACCAAATTATGATCTCGATTATGAGAACATTGGTGGAAATTAAATACACATAATTGGAGGAAAAATGGAAATATTTATAAGAAGTTATTGAGGGAATATTCCACAAACTATTGTAGAATTGTTGGCCTTAAAGCCACTAATCTATGATGATTTAAAATACCATCGGTTCAAAAAAATGTAAGGTATTAGGATTACACAATTTTGGTATTAAGATGCATTACCTATGGTTTAATAATTTATTTCAGCATAGAATAAGAGAAGAAAAAAATGTATACTTGTCAAGTAGATTTCCAACTTTTAACTAATTTCTACCACAAACTCATCTTTCACTCTAGAAGATTTCAAAAAAAATTCTATTTATCCTAATCGTATAGGGTTCCAAAAAATGAATTTATAATTCATTTATAAGACTATTTAAAAAAATTGATAAATTATACAAACCAGTATATCACGTAGTCCAGTCGTAGGTGATGCACCCTTGTCGCTCATCGATTGCTGGTTTATGTCTCACGGCCTTGTCGGACGCGACTAGTTGTCGCCCGACCTCCGGGTTGTCCATTTATAACTATCCAAAAATAACCTTAACAATAGTATCCAATTTCATACTTAATCCATTCCAACCTTTAGCCTTATAAAGAATACTTATATCCAAACTCTCAGTCCAAAATTTATAAGGAAGTCAAACACAATAAAGTTCATTTTTTCAAGGTAATAACATGTGAACACCTTCATCATGCATTCTTTTAAAACACTGCAACATCTTGAATTACCATAAAACCTTATTGATTACATTAATTCTCCCTTATTCCTTATAGAATACTGGATACACGCCTTCTATCCAAAAATGTTGTAAACACCAACAATGATGAAATATACAAATAATTAATTAGTTTCATGGTAGTCAAGATTATCTAATATAATTTATCCAAATCAATCCTCACTTATTCCAAAATCACTACCTCATTATCAAAACCATATAAAGGATTACATTTCCTTCAACAATGTATTTTTCCAAAAATACTAGCTTACTATGAAGTCAAATTTCTTAGAACCATATAATCTCAAATACTTAATAAAATAGTACTGTAGTACAATCCTTATTTATCTCCATAATTCATATAACCAGTATATTGTATATACAACACTCAAATAAAATAATTCTATTTTAACAACAAAAGAACACTAGTCACTCTTCATCATCTGAGGTAGTATCATAACTTGATTATTATCAAAAAACATCATTGTATTATACTCTTATGACTGGGACATTTATTCTCCAAGTGTCTCAACACCTTGCAGATGAAGCAGTTTACATTTGAAAACATTTTCTTACCCTTGAAATCAAGTACTTGGTGTCGATTTTCTCCACACTTATAACAAACACCCATTTCCTTCAAGCATTTACCAAGGTGATTATTTCAACATTTATCACTTATGGAAAATTAATTCTTTCCCCTATTCCCCTTATCAATCGTTCTCTCTACTACCCTTTTCTTCTCTTACTTCACTTCAAAGCCATATGACTTAGAGAATTCATTACTTATCTTACTAACATATGATATTATTTCTTCATATGTTGAGAATACATGGGAGACGATTTCCTTTCTAAATGATGGTTTAAAACCATGAATGATATTACCCTTCTTACTCTATGGATCATACGTATTACTGGAGTTCTCATTCCTTCTACTGGGCACCATTTCTAAATAATGGCATACACTGGTTCAGTTTATGAATCGCAATTCATAATTCCAAACATGTAAAATACCTAACGTAAATTGAATAGTTTATGTATATAATCTGTAATCACAAAAATGTTTTCTTTGAGGAGATATATACGCATAAACCCTTCGTAGTGGTTTGTAATGAAAATGAGAATTGTAGTATGCATATCCCTCGGGAGTGTCGTAACCAAGTATGCAGCAAGGCCCATTGTCGTGCACCAGTTCCTGTTCGAGTCTAGCTCAAAGTGGTGTTTTCGGGTTTTACCCCTAGGTACATGTGTTCCAGAGCTACCTCTACCTTCTTGTATCCAGACAGGGATGTATTGCTCGGAAAACTCACAAAATCTCTACAATACCAAAATTATAGGAAGTTCTTCTATAATAATACTCAATGTCTATCTTAGGGTAGTGTTCTCTAATCAGAGTTTATCTAAATCTTGTTTCCAAGGATATTGATAAAATTTATCTGATACCAACTATAATTCCCTGACCCTAGTTACCCAGAGCCGGTGCATTATTTTAATACATTGGCACGATTACAAGGAATCAAGTCTTGAAGGACAGATCAGTTTAGCAGTCTTGGAAAGTAGATTACATATATTAACTTTACATTACAATTTGAAGAATAAAACATAGCATAGATAGTTGTTTGAGAATTCAATTTTTCCCTTTAGTTTAACCCTAAATATCAATCAAAAAACACTATGTGGAATCTTGTGAAAAGAAAACATAAGAAAGAGGTGAGCTCTGATGCTAAGTAAGGGTAAATAATTTAACGAAAGCTATAAACTTTTAAGGCAAGATGTGCAATAAAAATAGTAGCCTTTTATTCATAAACCTGAACATAATATAGAAAAAATATGAAACATTACCAAACAAACATGCACATGGATATTCTACAAGTCGAATAATCACATGTAAAAACTAATTTCAAAATGAGGTAATGCCTAATACCGAACATCATTACTACATAATCAAGGCCTCATGCCAAGACTACAAATAAATTTTTTTTCAAGGCCTTGTTCCAAGACACTTGATTGTCTCATGAGACCTACCGATGCATCGAAGAGCAATAGCGGGCTCCACCCGTCACTTACTAAGTCCAATTCATTCCTCATATGAAAAGGTTTAAACATAACATAAACATTCGTATTAAAACTGGCATACGAAATGTCAATACTTTACCCATAAACCATGAATGGTATAAAAATAACACATCCACAATCAAACATATTACAAAACCTTCTAATACAATACGAAAGACTTGTATCATAATAAATCAACATCAAACAAGTATAAAATCCATTAAAGTATTTTGATATAGATAAAAATGATTTGTAAAAATATTTGAGAGAAATATCCATTTTTCATGAAAACATTTAAATGTCACAAAATTTAGAAAGGAATACATTTAAATAAATTTTTGAATCAAAGTGTCCCATACCACTTTGAAACTTTTGAAAGTAATTAAAATTGTAAAACATTCATTCCCATTTAAATAAATCCTTAAAAACATTTTGAAAACATGGACATTAATGAGAATGGTTTAGAAGAATAAATCCATAAAGCATTTAAAATATTGTTTTAGTAAAAAGGTCCTTAAAATAATCCCTTTGAAAACTATTTTATGAAACATGGACAGGGATAATAAATATGTCCTAGTAGATACTTACGTAAAAACAATCTCGTATAATAAATAGATTGTGAATTTTACCCTTACCAATTTGGAAACTTATGAAAGATAGAACCCCTGAAAGAGGTATCATATAATCAATATGTAATTACACATATATTAATGTGTATTACACAAAGAATACAATTATGGGCAGTACATACACCAAACAAAAGTTAATATTGGCAATATGGCACGAATCTCAAGGGAATAAGGAGTGAGAGGAAAACCCCTTACCTTGAACTTTCCTTTAGTCGAGGGTACGTTTAAACTCCTATATGAAGACTATAGTATGTTATTAAAATATACCAGAACCATATTAATATTTATTATATCTAAAATTATTCATTTATAAATTTATACTACCCATTTAATAATAATTTCCATGTTATATTAATATTTCGGGTCATAATCGCTTTCTTTATCATACGTATTTTAACTTGTAACTCTTGATTTTATCACGTAGATCATGATTTAAATACTTCCAGAATATAAAACATGACTTATATATCATATATATTTCGAATATAAATATGTGTAATAGACATTTATATAGAATTGAAAACATAGTTTATGGAGACGGTAGTCCATACGTACGCATAAACGTTGTTTCTGTTTTCATATAGTATTGAACAGAAGTAAGGGAATAAGATATATATATATAAGTACATAAATACTTATATATATAAATATATATGTCTCTAGTATCATTATTTTTTTATATAATACATACATATTAGTAATATATATTTTTATAATCGGCGTTGAATGGTGAACTTGGAAATGAATCACATCGCGTTGTGGAGACGGTAATTCGTACGTACACACGAGTGAAAATATCATTCTTTTTATATTAAAATAAAATATAATTAGATGGTATATAATATATACAAAATCCTTATCATGTAATATTTGTTATTTACATCAAATACACATCATTATTATACCCATCCAAACAATAATGTATTGAATAACAATTACACCAAGACGTGGAGACGGTAAGCCGTACGTACGCACATATGGTGACATGTCATTAAAAGGGTGGATAGAATAATGAATTTGGTTGTACCATAATTATAATAAAATCATAGTATATAGAAGATACTGTATTTATTATATTAGAATGGAAACAATGAAGAAAAAGGATGTGGAAGAAGAAAGGAACTTGAAAGAGGGTGGTGAAATCATTACCTCTTCTTCAGGTTCTTCCTTTTGATTTGATAAAAGTGGATCCTTAGGTTGGATTTCTGATCAAACTAAGGACTCTAGGTTGAATGTAAGATATTTTATAGGGTATTTAGGAAGCGTTTGTCCGTTACAAATGGCTTAGATGGTGCGAATTAGAGTGAAGAGGGAGTTCCCTTTTATAAGAGGGGTGAGGGGCACCTTCAGAAAAACCTAAAATATTATTTTATAATTAATTCATATTCGGTTAATAATGGATAAAAATTGCTTTATTTCAATTCTAAGGTGGTAATGGGTCTAAATCCACCCAACCAATAGGTTTTATATATGTTTGGGTCACATTATTATCCTTATCTTTTAGTTTTAACTCTACGTTAATTAGTTTGACATCTACCATGTCTCTTTGTTTTTTTATATTATATGGTTTATAAACTTATTATAAACTTTCAATAGATACAAAAGTGGTCCATTAATGATACACCTATCATGATATAAGTCCTTTGTCCGAAACTTAGATTTTTAGTAATAGAATATCAATTAATAATATAATATTTGTTTTATAAACTCTTTTATGTCAATTTTGACACTATTGGGTATTTTGTTTTTGATAAATTCATCAAAGCATTATTACTTTGAAAAAAATTCATATAATAAATCCTAATATGTCATATTAACCTATAAAATTATTTTTATTCATAAAAAGTCTCAAATTACATTTATTTGGGTATTTATAATATCAATTATCTTATTCTTTCATTAATATGCTAATTACTACATCATCATTGTATCACAAATAAATTAATTTATTTAATGTCTAAAAATTATAAATAAAATACCATTATGTAAGAAATATTTTTAACTTTCTAATTAATATTTATAATCGATTTTATATTATATATAACCCTATATTAAAAATGTTTTAGTTATTAAACATTTATTTTAACTCTTTTATCTTTTTTTTTTGAATTAAATAATAATAAATGTCCTAATCTAATCCAAGTGGACCTAAATGATAATATTTTATTCCTGGGGTTGTTTTTGGTCGAGATACACTTTTCCTATAGAATTAGGACATGTGTAATGGTAATATTAATATCATTTTCACCCTTAATTACCCTATTTACTTTTAACCGTGGTAAATAAAAGTAACACATTAATATTCACCAAAAATTATTTTTATCTTATTGAACCACATTTTACTCCTTTATATTAATAGTGTCTCTCAGATTTTATAAATTCCACTCATAGAAGAGTTAAAATTATGTTTTATGTGAATTTACAAATTCTCTAGAAGATGGGTAAAAGACGGTGAAAAGTTCAATAAAATTTTTATATATATAAAATAATTATAAACTGACTCAAATGGATTAAATTGAACTTATATAGGTACTATGTATCTATTTTTACCAAAAATAATTTTAAATAAAATAAAATATTATTTAAATAATAATTCGGTTTTAAACAATAACTCAGTGTTTTCACTATACATCAAAAATTGAACGTTTTCAAAAAAAATACCAAAAATTAACCCTAAGCTAATTTAGATATCCTGAATCCAAAAATGAAGTCCATTTTGAAGGATAAAATTTATAAAATTTCAAAAATTGGGTATTACTATTCATAACAGCTAGTTTGGTAAGTTATGGTGCGCTTGAACTCGGTGTTGTCTGTATTGCAAGTTATTGAATTACATTGAAGAAATATTGTACTATGAAATCTTGGTATGTTACACCGTGGTTCAAGTTCTAAAACCTTAAACTAAGATCCTTTCATATTTCCCCTTTTTAAAACTACATACAGCTTGATTCCCATTCCAGGGGATGCATAAGCACAGCCGGACACCTCGTCTATGGGTGAAGCTGAATTTAGAGACACTCTCTCCAAATTTAAACCATCTTACCTATTTTTGGCCCTTTGGACCAAGGTTTATTTATCGTAACATCACACGGTGTGGTGTGGACCTCGTCCTCATTCACATCGGGTATGCTTTATTGCACTGTGCACATTCCCCCTTTAGCCTCATCTCTACTACGCTAACCCGCCCAATGTTAATGTGCATGGTTAGTCCTATCACATAACCCTAAATTGTGACAGTATCGTCTTTGTCGTATGACAAAAAACGGCAAAACACTGGGGTGCTCTTGCTCAATGGAAATCATGTTCGGTATCTGTTAAACATCATACCATTTTTCAATGCCTTCATTTGCCTTGATTCTTGTTGTGATAGCTGGATTCTCTATTCTAGGCCCATCACCTCACAAAAAATAAGCCTATATTCACCCTAAAGAGAAAACTAGATTTATCAAATTCTTTATCTTTTGGTGTGAGGGCTAGACCCGCACACCATTTTTATCCCTGGAATTATGACCATACCATGCCACCCCTCAAAACTACGTACGGATTGATTCCCAGTCTCATGGGATACGTTGGAATGCCCATGCATTTTTTGTATCCGGGTTGAACCCTAGGAATTAAAAATCATGTCCCTTCTCTTTCGGCCCCTCGGACCGAACACTCAGAGGAACATGTGGTGTAGCGAGTATTGCATGGGTCCTCATTCACGTCAGGTTTCTGAAAAGACCGCACCATGTGCCTCAGGCATCTTCTCCCTGGCGTTGCCTGAGCTCTATGACCTTAAAATATGATCTCCCTATGGGAAATGTGTGTCACATTTGGTTGTTTAGCTACCCTACGCAAATCCCATTAGATCAAGACCCTCCTAATGGTGCACCTTAGGACAGTATGTTGAGAGTATGGGACCCCAGGACCCCTGTCCTTAGGAAGGGATTTGACTCCCTCTATCTGATGCGTCTCATTTCCATACTCATATGTGTTTAGGAAAAGAGCCTGAAGTGTGGAAATTTCACTTGGTCATTACCCTTGTTCCATGTCCAAGTTTCATGAGATCATTTTTTGGATCCTTTTCCTCTTCCACGTCTGAAGGGACACCCTTCATGACCTGTTCTCATGCCTCCTCGGCTCACCTAACATTTTGGGGAAACATCCCTAAAGATCCAAGATGACATTTGCGACAGGTCCTGGGTTGCGAATATGTTTAATAGTCGACCCATATCTATTTTCCCCATTCTAGGATAATGTAATATGGATGCTATGTTTCGAACACTGTCAACAACTATCCCCTATCGTCATTCCACCATCATTGTGGTCCAGGTTTCGAGCATCATGATTCATATGTTTCCACTCCCCTATGTTCAAGTGGAATTCCAATATACATGGCTTCTCTCTTCAGCCCATCTAGGTGCGTTATATAGGTGGGTCAGCATCAGTGGGATGTCAGTCATCTAATGCCCCATCGTCCATAACGTGTGACTACCTATGCTAGGAAAGTCTCATCACTACTTCTTGTTTCTTACATCGAGCACGACACACGTGGGCTTAGTTGTTCTGGTAGGACGTGTACTGGCACAGCCATTCCCACACATGCCTTTCCTAGTCCAGCAAGTCGTTAAACTACGCCCTCAAAAATACATTCAGATTTATTTAAATTCTCATGGGATATGTAAGAACCCCCGAATCCTACCTCCAGGTCCAGCCTCGGGGAACATAATTCATGTTCCCCCCTCCTTTCCTAGTCCCTTGACCTGAGATGTTTGGGGAACCACGAAATCATAGCTTAACCCTAAACAAGTTCAGGATGCCCCACGATAAATGTTGGGAGGTGACAGTTTCCTCATTAGAGAGGTCATGTTCAAAATTATGTTTGATCTTTGATCAGGATGGTGTATCCACCTAATGTGTTTCCACCATTGTGGCATAATTTTAAGATTCTTGGACTCTATTCGAACAACCCATCACTATACACTCCGTGCTTTGTGGGCCTTTTATTTGAACATCATCCTATCTCACATCTAAAAATCCCCCTAATAGTATGGATGCTCAGCCTATGCCTCTCTTAATATCCTAGGACATCATTCCGGAAGGCTAATCAATGAAATTCTTAGTCAGGCACCATGATTCAAACATGGTTAGTGGTCGGACCTCGTTTGTCATCCCCATTTCAGGGTAACACAATATAGATTATGTCTTTCGAACACGGTCAATGGTTATCTTTCATTGTCGTGCCATCACCACAGTGTATCGAAATTTGGGTATTGTAATTCACACTTTACATTCCCTTATGTTTGGATTCATTATAGAACCCCTGGAATTGCCCCGCTCGTGCATGAGAGCACGCTAGGAAAATGGTAATTCCGATGTTCTGAGAGCTTCATTCTCCAGTCAGGTCTCTTCATTCCCTTCCCTGGAATCCGTACTGGTTTTTCAAACCCCCGGATGCTTGAATCCCAGTTTTCACTCCTATATTAGAATAGGAAAATAATGTGTTCATCCCTTGTTTCTCACATCAGGCCCGACCCAGGTGAGCTTAAGGATTGGCTGCTAGATTCTCCATGAATGTCACAGGAATGGAATTAACCAACACAAATAACGGAACACATGCATGCAGATATAATCAAATAATCAAAGCACGAAAGTGCATTCAAAGGTTACAGGCATCACAACACCCTATGATCAACCCCTCCCATGTATGGGTTGACCTCGTCAAAAGAGCATAGAAGCTCTGCCACCCTTTGGCTAGTGGTGTCCAGGATTTGTGGCCGCATGTTCAATTCCTACTCCTCCTCGGCAGCGATGGAGTGTAATTCATTAGCCTCCATTGTGGCCCGCTCCACACAGGTCCGGATGATGATCATTTTGTTGGAGGCTCGCTTCATTACCTATTCATCCTCTTCCATATGGTACTTAAATCACAATATTAGCTCAGATTTCACATTGAGTAAGGTCGAGTGCTGGTCCACCCGACTCTGTAGCCGCTAGAACTCATCTTCATCCTCCTTGAGCCTCTGGATGATCACAGCTTTCCTATGCTGCCGACCCACACTGAGGCCACTATCAGGATCCTGAATCTTCTCCACCATAATATCTTAGACGATCATGTGAGGAATTTGGGAATCCACTGCCCCAAAATAGAGTTCGCGCAGTCGTGAGCGAATTTTCAATATCTCATCTATCCATAGTGCTTGGGGGTGTCATCAATGAAGCTCTTGATCCACTTCCATGACCGATGATGGACTATTCTGTTCTCATATTCATCATAGGCAGTCTCGTCCTAGTCAACGTGGTTGGTGGGCTCATACGTAGGGAACGCCTTTAAGAAATCTTCTGCAGGGTGCACATCTAGTGTTGAATCAGGCAAGATGGGACATGGTCTGTCCGACCGATCCCCATCATCAGATTCCACCTCAATGATCTCATGCTCTGCCTCCTTGAAGGTCCCACTTGTAATCGAGAGCACCATAGTTTGGTCAATATGGACCTCAACCTGCACAGTAACCAGCATTCCCTATGGAAAGGCACTTCCAGGGATACCGAATGACCTCTCTCAGGTAACCCATGCAATTTGGAGGACTATGCATACCAAAAAGGAATCATGCGCGTCAGTAAACATGGTCAATGAATGAAAGTAATTAATTTGGTAAAGGAGACATACAGAGATCAAATTATCGGTCTCGTTCTTGGGTTGATGTCGTCAAGACCCCGAAGTGTGGCCCTCCATATATTATTAGGAGTTCTGAAGATTCGAGAGCCTCTTCAAGTATTCTGGTCCCACCAGACATGTTGATCTCTCCTACAGCAGGCGTGGAAACTGAAAGTCCCACGTTTTTATCTCTTGAAGGGTGAAAACAAGCTCTGTGCAGAAGGCCCTCATGAATAATTTAGATTTTACCATGGAGTCTAGAATGACCTAATAATGGGCCCTGAAGAAGCGGTTTGGAGTCTTTAACTCAAGGGCCTCAGCGAAATCTTCAAGATCCGAGCCTTTTTCCCCAACATTACCCTCCTCCAATGGGCTCCCTCTCCCGACCTCATCTCCCGAGAAGAATTAATCTAATTCTTCCGACACAGGGAACTGTTCCCTTAAGTCAGCAGCCGAAAACTATAGGAGAGTGGTGCGATCGAGCAACACCTTCACTCGATCTGTCATTGGATGTGGAGTACCCCGACAGTGTACAATGTCCTCCAACTCTATAAGGTATTTCTCTTCCTCCGCCTGGGATACCACAAAGCCAGCCATGATAGGGCCTATATCTAGAAAAACCATCCCAAAATGGTACAAATATTGCCACATCTCTGACGGGTCGAGGAATTTCTGATTAACTTCCCAGGTGTCCCATGCCTCCGGGAAGACAACATTCTCTGACATATCAATGTGGTGTAGCCGCTTCCCTGGGGCCTGAGTGGATATTATACGGAACCCTCTAGGTGGCCTCCCCTCAAGATGGCTCTACTCTTCTGGGACCACTGGGTCTGTTGACACAATTACCTCTCCCTAAACTTGTGGGGCACGCCGCTACAGCAGCCCCGCCAACGTCAGATGCCCCTACCGCCTTCTGACCTCAACCCCGAGGTTTGGGAGGCACGCCATCATCAACTCAAATTGTTGGTTTCTTCAACATTTCCCCCTGGTAGGCCGCCTCCCAACTCTGGGCATATTCCTTCGCTAGGCCGACGAAAGTGGTCAGTGGGGGTAGCTAGTTCTACATCTTCCCATATTCTTGTGTGGACATAAGCCACATATACACCATTACACATGGGTTTTCCTCATAGAACACCCCCTAATAGACCTACAGGGTCAGTCGCTGCATGCACCAGAATTTTCAAGAAAATTGATGCGGGGCATATGGCTTGTAAAGAGGCTCACGATCCACTCTTTCCACCAAAACTCCACCTCGAAAGTCCACAAGATAGGCATGGTTCCCCTCCGTACCCCATCCATCATTTGTGAATACACCCACAGGCAACGCAAAATGGGTGGAAATTGAACTCCTCCACCTTCCACACTCAGTTCAGAACCGACGGTGCTATTAGCTTGGCTCGAAAGCTCTTCGCAGCGTTTAGGATGGATGGGAGGAAATTCGATCCTAGATGGGAAATGTGGTTCGAGTATTCATAAAACTACCTGACTTGTGCCATTATCCACCCATAGAAGAGGTGGAATGTCCCGCATAGTTTCTACAGCCTCTTTCCCTTGCTTGTATTCCACAACATCTTATGCAGCTTGGTGAGCATCGAGATCCCAAGGTTGACTCTCCCTCCTATCGCCTACACAAATTCCATAATGGAAGTGCTTCACCGCACTCTCATGTTGGTGTCCCTCAATGGTAGGATCCAACCACAGTTGAGAGTCGTGATGAATACAGCCAGCCTGACAATTGGTTGTTGTTCAGTGATAACACTAAATCCCCAGTTCTTCCACTGGTTGTCCTTCAAAATTCACCAGTACGAGTGATCCTTACTCTGGCCCCCCTTCAGGAAAGTCTGAGGCCTTTCTAGAAACTTTCTATTCTCCTAGTAGCTTAGGAACTATTTGGACCACCGCTTGAAATGGATGTCCCTCACTACATCCTTGTCCTCTACCTGCACAAGATCCATCAAAGCCATCACCAGAGGTGGAATTTGCTCTGGGTCCTCCCACACACTCATGACGAGGAGTAATTCGTCACACATATCCCCCAGTATCAGGACCCCTGAGATCTGGTGGAATTCCCACATGTGGATTTCATCTTTCCCATGGTGAAAATGGATTGTATTGGTCCTCAATGACCACTTTCTCAACTTCTCTAACATCAGCTGATTCCGCTAGTAGATATGAAACTGGGAGGCCCAAGATGCCTCATACAGATGCCCTCTTCTGAGCTCCTCCCCAAACTCCTCACACGAGGAACCTACCCAGAAGGCCAAGTCCAAATCATCTGTGAAGTTTGCGCCCTGGAAGAGGTACCACTCCTTAGACCACCCCTTCTCCGGGTTCCCCAGAGCTGCCTTCAATATAGTCTGATGCATGGAGGGAGACATCTCTGACAGTAACTTCTACCCATCAACTTTATTCAGGTGGTTGTATAAGTGGTCAGAAATGATGTGTGTGAAGTACTCTCATGCATGACCATCATCCTCCCTGACCATCAACACAGGCACGACGTGCTCCTGAACCAGTAAGCTAGTTCATCCCAACACCCTTCTGGGATAAAGACGTCATCCCTCAGCTAGAAGACATACAAAGGAAACCACTTTCATAACGGGTAGTTTCTCTGGACCACTAATAGCAGCTCCACCAAAGAACCATGATCAGAGTGGCTCTAAACTAGCTCTCCTAAACCCAGGTTGTTCGCCATCTCATCCATTCGGGAAGCATCTGCAGGGACCCCCTGGGTGGTTTCTTGATGAGCCATCCGGTATTTTAGGGTGGGGCGATTATTTTGGTTTTGTTTCGAAGCTTATTCACAGATTCAATTCATAGAGCCCTACCTCTGCCTCCGAATGAGTCATCATGAAGTGCACAGATGTGAAGCCAAAGACTCTCTACGTGCTGCGATGCTAAAGACCCACTTTGCGGGGGGAAATCATAGAGTACGCGGAGCTTCACGAATTGAGAGCACTAAAATCTAAAATTGTGAAGGAGATAAAGGAAAATATAGAAGTCAGACCCTCTATTTATAGGTGACGACCCTCGCCTCTTTGCGGCGCGTCTTGACTGCTGCAAGCATCACAGTGCAACGAGATGACCCTTCGCTATCCCGCTCAGGGATCCTTTTTCACAAGCCAGCTTCGCAAAATAGCCGATGAATTTTCGAGACTGACCCTTTGTCTTAGACCCTTGATTTCTCCTCGGCTCCATGTCTAGGGGGTGAATTTGTTGGAACCAAAAATTAGAAGGGAGAAGGATAATAAGAATGTTCTAGAAGCTGCCTCGTGAAGACCTTTCGCGAAGCACCATGGCCCTGCGAGCCCACCGCGAAGCCAGGAGGCGAGATGCTCCGCGAGAGGATTTTACGGTCGCAAGCCCACCGGGAAGCCAAGAGGTGGGATGCTCCACACACCCCATTGACATGTGCGAGCCCACTGCGAAGCCAGAAGGCAAGATGCTCTGTGATCCCCTTTGATGTTCATGAGACCACTGTAGAGTGGAATCCATCTTCGCACCGAGTGATGGAAACTCTGCAATGCCTCTTGCCTATAAATATCAGCCTCCTACCAGGCATAAATCATGAATCATTTGACTTTTCCTCTTCTCGGCTCTCTACGAAGAATATTCTTCTCTACAAACCATGAACTGATCAATGTACTTTTACTCCACGAAGTGCCTCCCCTTTTCCTTCTTTTCATCCCCTCCTTAGAGAGGGATGGCTTTCGTGAAGTCCACGGGCCTTCATGAAGGAAGGGGATCCCCACGGGGACCTGGGTCATCACGGAGCGTTCATGCTTCGTGAAGCACCCCCCATGCACATGTGACTCAAATGATATGGTCAAGTCACTGTGCCTCATGAAGCACATTGCTTCCCAGGACCATGCTTCTCAAGGCCCCCATGATTTATAGGTCTTTGCTTCATGAATTCCCTTCCACTTCACAAAGCACTTCGTCTATGCACCTATGACCTATATCTAGGCGAGGCCACTTCACATCGCAAAGCCCACACCGTCACGAAGCCCTTCCCTTTCATGGAGCACCATAGATCTACGAGTCCTCTACTAGTAAACCGGTTTTCTCGGCAACTCTCTCTCCCGTGCAACCTCCTAGGTTCGCATAAAGAAACTTCAAAGTCCCCTGGACACCCCTTCCTGTTATGTTTCTTCTCCTCATGCTTCTTTTTATAGGCATGCTAACAACTATTTCTTCTTTCCATAGCCTCACTAACGTGGACACCCCAATGTTTCTCTCTATGACACCCCCTAGAAACGGGGTTAATCGTCCCCTCTCTTCACCAAGGTGTAGAGGGTACCGGTTATGTAAGTCCTATCGGTGCAAAGAAAACACGCCTCATCCAAGTTACAGGACATTAAACTACCCAGCACAATCATCATTAGCATATGATGTTAAACTGTGACTTCTACCCTTGCATCCTATGTGGGAAAGGGAAACCCCTCTAGTGTAGGCCCCTAGATTTTCTTGCAGGAGGCAGCATCCCAACCCCTCCTTTCTTCAGTGCCAAATCCCTCTCATGCTGGGCTTTTTCACAACCAGGCCTCCATCTTGGAGTAGGTCTGAACCTCTTTGGGCTACTAACCATGCATAATCCCCTGTTTCCCCTTTGGGTTGTGATCATGTGTAAGCCCACCTCCATTTCCCATAGACACACCTTTCACGATGTGATCGTCAGGTATTTGATATCCCTTGTTTCTCACACAGATCGTAAATCACATGGGCTTAGAGAAAGCACCGACCAGGACATCCTCTCTGGGCATCCTAGGGTGTAATCCCCACACACCACCTGAACTACGGGGTCATTGATCCTTTCCAAGGTAGGGTACGTAGGAAGCCTCCACAAGGATAAACCCCCACCCATTGGACCCCAGGTCATCTTTCACGTCGGATCACCAACCCACCTAAATTACAAGGTATTTGATCCTTGCCAAGGAAGGGTACGTAGGAAGCCTCCATGAGGTTCAAGCCCACCACCCATTGGACCCCAGACCCTCCTTCACGTCAGTTCACCGACCCACCTGAACTACGTGGACTTTGATCCATGCCAAGGCATGGTATGTACGAATCCTCCCTGAGGTTCAAACCAAACAACCATTGGTCCCGACCACTTTCATGTCAGCGCACTAGTGCCCCCATCCAAACTAAGGGGACTTTGATCCATGTCAAGGCATGGTACATAGGAATCCTCCATGAGGTTCAGGCCCAACACCCGGTCGTGGTTAACAATATACAACATATGTGGTTAAGGTTTATTCATTATTCTCATAGATCATCATAATGGATTTTTAATGATTGATCTCCATTTTTTATACCTATATAACTTTTATAATTCATAAATTTTAAAATGAATTAACTCATTATCTTAGGAATCATTCTAATTTAGCCTTTAGTTATGTATTTCATCCGAATTATGAAAACCGCATTTTTCTCAGGGATTTTATCATTCTTATGATTTATGAATGGCCTATTTTATTCATGCGGAACACATGTGTATGATTTTAAATTATGGGATGGGTGGGGATACAATTAGGTATCCCCTAATGCATTGTGTAGTAATTTATTTCACAAGATATGTTATGTAAGGGTTTAGGGAGTGAAATTAAATCCATTATGAGAAATTTTCCAAATTATCATTGTGTTTTTATTAATGGGCATTGATTTATGTTTATGATATACTTTTCTATGTTTTCTCACTTGTTTTGAATCTTATAATATATTTTTATTATACCGTTTAATCATGTGTATTATCATCCTCTTTATGATATCATGTTATGCCTTTAGACACTTGTGTTATGCATTATATCCATCTTTATTCCCTAAAATAGATTTCAATTTTAAAATTTTCCATGTGTATTTTCCCTAGGATATCTTATATATATTTATATGTCCCATCAGATGTAGGGGAACTATATTGATTTATAAATAAATTTCTAATTTAATATGATTAAGATGAATTATTTAAATTTATAGTCTTCTAGTAACATTGAACATATAGTTCCATAAATTTTATTTATCAAAAAACTACATTAGCAATCATTAAATAATATTTGATTAAAGTTTGGGTTACTGCAAAAAATTAGTTCAATCTATTATAGTAGTGAAACTGGTCTAATATGTAGCTAACAAGAGGAAAAATCATTTTGGATGGTCTGATAATAATCCCCAAACTCATACATATTATCAATTAATTAGAATAGGTCTATATATATTAGTTTTGTGCAATGATATCTAGAGATGTTAAATCAAATAATTAACCAATAAAATTATTTCACATAGGTTTTCAACATCTATATTTTTAAAAAAAGATAAAACCCCTCATATTATTGATAATAAACCATTTATTCTAAATACCTTATTAATTTAATATTTTTTCTTGAAATCACTTGTTATTGGTAAAATAAATTTTCTTTAAATGTTAAACCAAATTGAAATATAAAAATGTATGATGAATTTAAAATAAATTATTAGTTAAATTTTCTATATATTATTAGTATTTTAGAAAAAATTTGAAAAGAAAAATATTAAAATGAGAAGGAAGACAACGAGGATGAGGAGGAGAAGAATGTCGATGTCGATGATCCGGATAGAAAATATGAAAATACCACGTGTTAAAGAAAATTATATGAAAATAAACTAGAGTATAAAATTATTAACTACCATAGCTAAGTTCACATCACCCCCCCCCCCAATATAAACATATAATTTAATGTTATCTCATTGTAATTAAAGAGAAGTTGTTATGTTTGGATATAACATGGAAGGTGTCATTGATTTAAGACATTTGGAAGGTAAAGTTGTCCCACCAGACACTCTATAAGGGTTTCCTAAAAGTGATTCATCTGATTCCCATTTTCCAATAAATTATTATAGGGTATCATAATTTATAACCATGAAACCCCAAAAATAATAGATATTAATGACTGTGTATGGTATAAGCAAGTGCTAATGGAGGCTTCCTTTATAAAACATAAATACTTATTTGTTTAGTATAACCTTTTTCCCAATATGGTATTTATAAAAAAAAGGATGAGGTTTTCAGGGATAACAATAGTTATATGAATCTATGTTCAAGAGTCTCAAATGAATCACTTAATATTTACTCTAACACTTAAATCTTTATAGTATGTTGATAAATTTCAAGACAATTATTAGAATTTCATTATTTAGTATCCTAATTGGCTTGATTCAAATTCTCAATCATGAAGTGAAAAATCGATCCAAATACATTCCGATTTAGAGTAATTCAAATTTCAGTACTGAAATTATTATGGTAATCCCACAATGTGTCAAGGAGTCTAGGACTCTAAACTTTCCTATTTGGTAGTTCAATTTTCTCATGAATTTTTTTCTCTCTACTTGAGACCTCAATTTTCAATTTTTTTGTTACAGTCTATAATAATATATGTATGACTCCATATTCACACAATAGTTTCTACATCATGTGACTATATAAATGATAGCCATAGTCAAAGATATCGATCCTAGGATGTCCAAACCTAGAGAGAAATTGGGTTATCAAAAATCCAACAACTACAATTGATTTATAAATACATGTAATTGATAGTTATAGATAGATAGACACATAATAAATTTGGGCAATAATATTCAACTTTCAAAATAAATTATTAAATAACATTATAATTTCAATAGCCCAAAAATAAATAAAATCAAGAAAATATAAGGATTCTACGAAATTTCACTTATTTTGGATACATTTCTTATCCTTTAACAATGTGGAAAACCTCTAAAATTTTATTGTACATCTCCAAATAATTCATTAAAAAAATATCCTAAAATAATGTACCTTAGCGGAAACATATTATGGATCGATGTGACCCCACATGCAACAATATGATAGAAACAGAGGATATCCTGAAACTAGAAAGAAAGGATATAAAACCATAGGACCTGAGTCAATTTATAAGGATGTTTGGATCATAATAATATGTCTAAACACCAAATTATCTACTCATTTTTTGTCCCATGATTCTAAATTAAATCTATGAAGGAGGAGCATCAAATGAATGAGACATGATTTGAATTATTTTTTCTTACAAAGATATTAGGGGTATATATGGTTCGAGTACATAGTAATTTTAAACCATAAGGGATTTGACCTGTATTTATCCATGTAAAGATCAATGAAAAAAATATTTCTTAGTTGTCGTTTAGTTTTCCATGGTATAAGCTAATGAAGATGAGTAGTATGTAGTGTTTTATAGAGATTTATATACATTTTGTGATAAGAATTCCACAAATGAATAGTGAGAAGCATCCCACATGTGATAGAATGGTAAATCCCTTGATGTTTTTATATATTACAGGGGTGATGTGACTCTCTATATCAATTTATAAAATAATCAAGATGGTTTTTAAAATAATTTTTTTCCCTTTTTGGTTTAATTGCGAGGTAGGGTGTGAAATATTTAAAAAGTAAGGAATTAAATAATAATAAAATGAATCATGGCCTAAAAAATTATACACACACCACACATTTAGTGAGATTTTTGTGGATTAATGTATATATAATATTAATTTCTCACATTTTATACCATCCCTAAATTTTTTTTCCAAGTACTACCCCTTTCGAATAAGGAATTGGAATTTTTTGTAATTAAATAAAAGATTATTATCAATAAAAAGATTAAGTATATCACCTATAATACTCAAAAACTATTTTAAATAGGACCATAGAAAATTAAACCATTTATGAATACTTCCATGAAATTATATAGAAAGATAAAAAAACTAACAATGCATCATTGTGCAGTTCTTGGAGCATTTCACGTACCAATTGGATGTAAGTGTTCCAAAAAGACAAGTTTAGTTTGTATTTTCCTAATCCTCATGTTAAATATATGTCTGAAAATATATAAAATACCCTTCTTAGAAAACCCATTTGTACTTCTTAGCACACCAATATAGGATCTTGGGAATGAATGATATTATAAAATGTTAACTCTATTGCTGTTGGTTTCAAGAGAGAAAGTCGATAAAGGAAAACCATCTATTCTAAGAATAGGTTAATAATAATTCATTATTTTTATTTTTGATTTATATTTGATAATTTTCATAGGAACTACCAATGTTGGACAATCCAATTGGATATTAGATAGATGAAATTATTTCTAGTATCTAATACATTAGTTTCTATATTTATATTGACATCTATGATGTTTGAGTTTAGTTGGTAGTGTACCAGCCCTACCAATTTACTCTCATCATTTAACAATACATGATGCATGAAAATATATGGTCTAAAAAGGAAATGTTTGAATTTTTATGTCCGTATTCATATTTATATTCCTTCGAATGGTCATAAAATCATAATTTATTCTTAGGGGGAGTGAACTTGCATTAATGAAAATCAACTTGTTTCTAATACCTGAATATGACTAATTCTAAATTTTGAGGAAATCTATAAGTTCAAATTACAATGAATTTTATAATAATAGGAGTATTGGACTCATATATATTGATAATCCCAAATCATGTTTAATTTATGTGATAATAATGTTCTAGTTCTTTGATAATTGGGTTTCATTAATATTACTAGTTTTTATCATGTAGTAACCAAATACATTTAATCTCACTACTCTCTTGTTTAAGATTATAGTGAATAATTTATCTAAGTAGAAAGGTTACAGATGAAAAGGTCATCGATGAAGGTCACCATTGAGAAGGTTTCTACTGAAGGCTTCCGTTGAGATGGATACCACTGAAGGCTACAACTACCTATCTACAGATACTCAATATTATATTCCATACTTTGTCAAATTATAATGATTATTTTAACGGTCATATTTGATAAATTTAATGCTACTGGCATTAATTAATGTAGATTGTAGACATATAAAGTGGTCGTATATGGGGACAGTATGATGTACGAGGAAGATCTCATGTGGTTTACATGTTCATATTGTTGAATTTCAAATATAAAAGTTAATATGGAGGAAGAATCCACGGAGATAGAGAAGCGTGAAAAGACATAGGAATGAATTAGAAGGAGCATACTTGCTAGATCAAAGAATAACAATGCAGCACTTACGTTGTGAACCAAAGATCATCACGAAGATCATTTGGGAAAATCTCATGTCTTCCCACTATGCTACATGAACTCTCTGTACACACAAGAAGCAGAACTCTCGGTTCCTAAAATCTAGAACCCGGAGTTGTGAAATTCTGTTTTGGAGGAAACTTCCAGAGAAAGACTCAAACTGAAAAATCTCCACTCCAAGGAGTCAGAAGCTAAACCGCAAACACAAAGAGATTTCAAAACTAAATATTATAATATTATATCTATCATCATCATTTATTTTACATTTCTTTGAAGTGTGTTGGTATTTCTGTTACACACACTATATCATGTGCTTGAACTAGAGGATACTAAAAATCCCCACATCAAACATAACAAAAACTTTATTTCCCACATATAACTATGGAACAGACCATGTGTGGTCATTATTGTTTGTTTTTTCCACGAAGAACTTTGGTAGAGGGTGTGAACCCTACACAATTTGCAAAAAATTATTGTAAATACCGATACAGGATGTGTATCATGTTTACTGTCTATATATACTAATTTATGGAATGTGATCACCAAGTCGAGCGGATTAAGTCTCGGCATGAGACTGAACCTCTTTCTTAAATCTATTATGTACTATATTTTTTAAAACCTTGTTTTATCTATTTTCCACTGCTTATAATTTCTAAAACAAATACTATTTTTCATTGATATTGATAGTTTGTTTTGGTTAGTGTGTGTATGTGTTTAATTTAGTAAACATTTTTCGAAATTTGAAGAAGTGTTTTACACTCATTTAACTTAGGAATAATCACTCATTGAGAAACCTGCTGACCTATTAAACATTTACATCTCTACTACCTTAATTAACTTGGCCTTTTCAAAATTGGTGGATATTTATCACATGTTTTTAACTAAAATTATAAGTAAGAACCCAATTCATCCCCCTCTTGAGATTCTACTCTGACCAACATATGGTATCAGATTAATTTTTTTATTGCTACAATCTGAACAATTGTATAAGTTGTCAAATTCTTTTCAACTGTGATTTTATTTGTATCTTAACGATCTTAAAATTTCTATCATATAAAAATTTTAATCTCTTTAAATTACAATTAACAATGTATAATAGATTTGAGGGTGTTGTTACTGACAATACACCTTTCATTAATGCTAATAACTATTCTTAGTGGAAATTAAAAATGAAAATATATCTAAAGAGAATGGGTACCGAAATCCTGGACACAATTGACAAACAACATTCGTTTCCTGCTAATTCTTGGGACACATGGTCTTAGTTGACTAAAGATACTTATAACTATAACTGTAAATAAGTGAATCCATTGTACTTTTCTCTAGGTGATGATGAATTCAATAGAATATCTTCCTGGAAAATTGCATATGAAATTTTGGATACTTTGGCTATTTCTCATGACGGAACAACCAATGTTAAATAATTGAGTATTAATACTTATACATTTAAATATAATAATTTTCAAATAAATCATGTTCAACTTATATCTAAAATGTATCTCAGGTTCAATGAAATAGTGAATACCATGAGTCTGCTTGGGAATCCAGTGGACATCGAGGATCATATAATATGGTTTCTTCGATTCCTACCTGACAAAGGGAGAGGAACTTCTATTTCTATGTGAGAATCCTGTAACATAGGAAAACTACCCGTAAAGGAAATAATTGGAAAACATATGACGTAAAAAGAATAGCATAATGGAAATCAAGAATAAAATGAAGAACAAAGAAAAAATTTTTGTATTCCAGACTACTACATCAAAGATAAAAGATAAAGAAAAATTTTAAGCTCCTGCAGATACATCCACTAGTGAAGACTTAGACTCTGACCATGATGATGAGATCGCTAATCATTCTAGAAGATTAAAGAATATCTACCATAATAATAATATCTTTATAAATTAAAAATATAATTGTAGGTATGATAATAATGGATATTAGAAAAAGGACCAAAAATGGAAGGAAAACACAAATGAGATAGTCTGCTATGATGTAAATGAAAAGGTCGTGTGAAGGTTGATTTCCCCAAGATAAAATTTAAGTTGAAATATAAAGAAAATGGAAAGGGTTATAAAAATTCTATGAATGCTACTTAGAGTGCTTCGAAAGATAACTCTAGTGGATCTGAAACTTCTGATATTGAAAAAAACAAATATGAAAACTTGTGTTTCATGACAGAAACTTCAAAGATAAAACTCAATTATCATATACATAATGTTAGTTATTTTGAAAAAAAAAGTGAACCAAATATTAATGAGAATATGACTAAGGATGAACTATTTCAAAACTTTCGAATGATTAAGGATAACTTTAATTAAATCAAGGATATATATAAATTATCTAAAAGACTACATGCATTAAATACTAATTATAAGTCACATCTAGATATTAAGAATGAAAAATGTGATCAGATGTTAAAAGAAAATACTGAACATAAATTATCGATTAAGTAATTAAAAAAGAGATCTTGAGATGTTTAATATAGGTAGAGAGACATTGGCTAAGATTTTAGGGAAATATATTGCTTCAAAATACACAAATGGTATAGTATATCTACCAGGAGAGAGAATGATTATTATAAATAAATGTTTTCCAAAATCTGGACAACTCACTACTAGTTAAAGTTCTGGATCATCTTATGAAAAAAAATCTCTAAAGGACCTAACAATGTGTTCATGTCTCAAAACATATCTTCTGATTATAGAAAATATGTGAGAAAAATATGGATTCTTAAAGACTTACATGCTGACCTCTCTAGACCAAAGAAAATATGGTTACGAAAGTTACCATACACTAAATCTGACTTGCAAGAAAATTGTTTAAAGAGCTCCTCTAAGACTCTATGGTAATTAGAAAGTGAATATTCAAGACATGTGACAGGAGACTATTCATTCTTCAAGATCCTAATTAATGTTGATGGTGGAAATTTCATATTCAGTGATAATGTGAAAGGGAAAATCTTCGTCTTGGGTGAAATTTGTAACCGTAATACTATATTAATATCAAAAGTAATTTTTTTGAAGGGTTAAAATACAATATACTTAGTATCTCTTAGTTTTGTGATAATCGTTTTAATGTTATGTTTTAAAATGATGCATACAATGTTTTTAATTCAAAATATGATTTAATATACACTACTCTTAGAAAAGAAAATCTTTTTGCAATTGATTTAAACACTTTAACTAAGAAAAATGTTTCTTATTTAAATG
Source organism: Viscum album (assembly GCA_963277665.1). NCBI lineage: Eukaryota > Viridiplantae > Streptophyta > Magnoliopsida > Santalales > Viscaceae > Viscum > Viscum album. The sequence goes on along the minus strand of OY728148.1, from coordinate 526,791,341 downwards.
ATTTTCATAAGGAGTCCTTTTTATGGAAGAGAAGATTAAGACACTACAATGTGAAATCACATAGAAAACTAACATGGAATGGTTTAGTTAGAGACTTTCCTAAACTAGAATTCCCACTTAACCAAGTTTGTAATTCTTGTCAAAAGGTAAAAAAACACAACGTTTCTTTCAAACCAGTGAAAGATGTTTCTACTTCTCAACCGCTTGATTTAGTTCACATGGATTTTTTTAGACCATCTAGATTTTCATGTTTATATGGGAAGCAATATGTTTATGTTCTTGTAGGTCATTTTTACAGATATACACAGGTATAAATTATAGCTCAGAAAAATAAAGCATGTTTTTACATCCTTACACATTCCAAATCTATTGAAAATCTTAGTGGACTTAGAATTAAGACCTTGAGATGTGAGCATGTTCATGAGTTTGAAAATCACTAGTTTGAATCTTTTTTCTCACATAATGGCTATAATTACAATTCTATACTCCTAGATCCCCTCAACAAAATGAAATATAATGAATAAATAGGACACTTTAAGAGATTTCAATGAATATGGTAAATAAGTATAATCTGCCTGTCTATTTTTGGGATGAATCAGTTAATAAATCTTCTTACATCATTAATAATGTCTTAATTAGACTTGTTCTTAAAAAACCCAATTATGGGATCTAGAATAATATGAAGCCTAAGGTTAATTACATTAGAGTTTTTGGTTGAGAAGCCTTTATCCTTAACACTAAGGATTATTATGACATGTTTTCTTCTAAAAGTGGTGAAGGAATCTTCGTAGGTTACTCAATCTCCTGTAAAGTTTATAGAGTATTCTATAAGAGAAAAAAAAATAGAAGAATTAGTTCATGTCAAATTTGATGAGACTGAACCACATGAACCCAAAACCTCCATTTAAAAACTTGAGGGAGATATTTCAATTCTAGACTTTAATGATAAAGACAGTGAACCCTTTGTAAAAACAACCAGTTCTGAAAATTTTCATGAATCTGAACATGATGAATCTGAACCTATTGAAAACAATGAAGATTATAGTACTACTCTTTCTCGAAGTATTATAACCCTCATGAATCATTCTTTAGATTTTTAGTAGGTGATCTAAATATAGTGACACAAACTAGAGCTACTCTAATAAAAAATGTTTAACATCAAGATTTTCTTACACAGCTTGAACCCAAAAATATTGATGATACAATCTGTGATGAATTTTGAGTGATATATATTCAAGAAGAAATAAATTAGTTTAAAAGAAACAGGGTTTTGGAATTAGTATAAAGAACTAATGACACTTTGACCATAGACACTAAATGGGTTTTTAGAAATAAAATTTATGAATCTGGTAATATAGTTAGAAACAAAGCTAGGATAGTTGCACAAGGATATAGTCATGAAGAAGGAATAGACTATGAGGAGACTTTTTCACCTATAGGTAGATTATAAGTGATTAGGATACTACTTTCTTATGCAGCTCATCTTAATTTTAAACTTCATCAAATTGATGTCAAAACTATATTTCTATATGGTTACATAGTTGAGGATTTATTTGTTGAACAACCCCCTAGTTTTACAAATCCCCATTTCTCAAATCATGTCTTCAAACTGGATAAATCTCTATATGGTCTAAAATAATCTCTAAGACCATGGTATAATAGACTTATTTCTTTTCTTATTTCAAATGGTTTAACTAAAATAATAGAGGAACCTACCCTTTTTATTAAAAGTATTTCCAAAGATGTTTTAATAGTTAAGATTTATGTATATGACATTATTTTTAGATCATAAAAAAATTATTTATGTACTGGTTTCTCAAAAATGATGCAAGATGAATATAAAATGGGATTAATGGGGGAACTTATATATTTTCTTGGATTTCAAATTTTTCAAAATTAAAATGGTTTTTTTTTAATCAATGTAAATGCACAAAATATCATTTGAAACTTTTTTGTTTGGATAGTAATAAAGGTCGTGATAAACCTATGAGTACCACTTGTATGTTGGATGCAGATGAAACTGGTAAACTAGTGGATCCAACCAATTACAGATGTATGATTGGGAGTATGCTCTGTCTTACTACCAACAGACCTCATATTATTTTTTGTGTATGCATGTGTGCTCTATTTCAATCCAATCCCAAAGAGTCTCATTTAACTGTTGTTAAAAGGTTTTTAAATTTCTCAAGTATACTAAAAATGTAGGCCTATTTTATCCAAGAGTAAAATCATTTGATTTAATAAGTTATTCGGATGTTGACATTACTGGTTTCAAGTTAGATAGAAAGATCACCTTTATAACATTTCACATTTTGGGTAAGTCGTTAGTATCCTGGTGTAGTGTGAAATGGAATTATATTACATTATCCAATCCTGAAGATGAATATATAGTTGCTGGTAGTTGTTGTTCTCAAATTCTGTGGATGCAACACACTTTACCATACTATGTATATCAATTGAAACATGTCACTATAAACTGTTATAATACAAGAGCTATTAACATCTCTAAAAATCCAATATCTCATGCTATGAAAAGAACATTGATGCGAGACATCACTTCATGGGAGATCATTATCAAAGAGGTTATATCACTCTTGAATTCATTGGAAATGAACATCAACTGGCTGATATATTCATGATTCCTTTAAATTCTGAGAGGTTAAATTACATCAAACATGACTTAGGTATGTAAACTATTATGTTTGGGAACCTCACTATTAAACCCACTGTTAGGACCTCCCTGTTGGACCTCACTATAAGGACTTCACCATTGGCCCTCACTGTTCGACCACAAGTTTGGGCATCATCGTTGGACCTCACTGTTAGGACCTCGCCGTTGGACCTCACCATTAGGAACCTCACCATTTAGACCTCGCCATTAGGAACCTCATTGTTGGACTTCGCCATTGAACCTCACCATTAGGATCTCACCCTTGGACCTCACATTTGGACCTCACAATTAAGACCTCATGGTTGGACCTCACCATTGGACCTCACTATTGGACCTCACTATTAGACCTCACCCTTAGGAACCTCACGGTTGAGACCTCACCGTTAGGGACCTCATTGTTGGATTTCATCAATGGAAACTTACTAATAGTCCATGTTTTGGGACTTGTCATTTTTCTGTTGGAATCTGAAACATTTTTTGTTTTATTTATTTATTTTGCATGATTTGTATTTCTATCCCTAAATGGTAAAAACAAAGTGCAAAACACATTTTTTCCACTTCTCTACTGAACTTCTTTCTCCCTTACCTTATAACATAAACTTATTCCAAAACCCTTGAACCACTCCAGATTGATGGAAAGGGTAAGAGACTATTGGTCAATGATGATAGAGATATTCCAAACCATACAAGACCTCGATATGAGTCTATTAGTGGAAGCAAGGTAGTGGAAATATTTCTGAATCCCCATTTGTAGAAGATCAAAATCATGGTTGAGAAGGAACTAAGCTCAGAGTGGCTGATGTCGAGTAGGTCTTTAGTGATGAAGGCACATGAAGCTCATGGTTGGGTCTAATGCCTTGCAAATAACAATGGACCTTATTACCTGAAGTTAGTGAATGAATTATATGAGTCATTAAATTTTGAGTGGTCTGAGAATGAGAACTAAATGTCTTTTAAGGTAAATAGAGTGAGTTTGAGCTTATCCTCTGTTTAATGGGATGATTGTTTAAGATTCCCACATAAATGTATTTTTTATTACTACTCATGAGTGGTGCCTCTAACAAGTGAGTTCATTTGTAACGAAGATGCCTTGGATAAACAAACAGGGAATGGGATCCCTAGGAAAGTGATTGCTGCTGAAATGAAAAAAGAATACATGTTTCTATTTATGTTGGTTTAAAATGTTTTGAGTCCCATGAGTGGGGACAATTCTACCTTGAAATATCAGGACATATATCTTTTCTACTTATTGATGCATGTACAAGAGAAAAATTTGTGTAGGTTATTGATGATTCAATTGGAGGATATGAAAATACCCGGTAATAAGTCCAAATATTTTATTCATTCCATTTTGATATCATTGATGTTGAAGGTAAAATGAGTTTCGGAAAATAAGGAGGAAATAGTTGTTGTGAGTGACCTCTTTTGCATCACCAAGATGATTTTCTTGTTGATGAAGATAAACTGAAACCCTTGGAAAGGAAAATGGGTGAATGATGAGGCTAAGATGTATGAGGAAATCAACCATGTTAATCATGATACGAGGCCAAATAGTAAGAGAGAACCTGTTTTAATGCCTAATGTAGTGTATTCTTCTTACTCGGATGAATAATAAAAGGTTGTTGTTGTGCAAGTAAGAGAGGATTCTCCTATAGATGACAGGAGTGGTCCTGACTTTACCCCAAGTCCTCATGCCAATATTGTATCTTATGGGGATCCTATACCACCAAAAAGAGTTTATAGAAGGGAGGTTATCTTAAGGGATTGTGATGATGAGGAAACCATTAAAGAAAAATGGGAAAAAAATTTCCTGACAGACATTAGAGAGACCTTAGAGGAAGAAAATGAAAATGAATCTAATCATAATGACTTTGAGACAGCTGCTAGTCAAAGTGAAGAGGAATGTCTAAGTCTCAGTCATCTGAAGGGTTATATAAAAATGGTAGAATGTGTAGATGCAGAGGTTGCTGAATCAGTTGATGCTGGTATTAAAATGGTAGTAGTTGAAGATTTTATATAGGAAGTGGTAGTGGACTCTCATGTTGATGCAATTGATCAAGGATGTATGGCAGAGATGAATGTGGTAGATTAGGAGGATGCTCCAAGTGAAGGGGAGGAACCCATTGCCATAGGTTTAGTTTTCGTTGCTCATGGGATCGAAGAATGGTCAGAAGTCCCTGGATTTGTGGTCTTGGGCATAGACTATGGAGACTCTAATGATGAAAGGACTCTCAGAAGTCCTCCAATTCCTTATGTTATAGAAACTACTATTGTGCATCCTATTGTTCTTATGCCTCGAGAGTATGTGAAGAAAGATGATTTGGAATCATTAAAATTTTATTTTAATAGATACTTTGAAGATAGATATGTTGTTATAGAAAGATCAATATCTCACAATCAAGAACATATGACATCTATAGTGGAAATTCTAGTTTCTACCTCTCACTCCATTTTACTACATGAGGTAAATAAATGTCATAATCTGGTCAGAACCTTGGCAGAGTCTTTGAAATCTTTGAAAAAGTCTATTTCTAGTTTAGACTCCTATATGGCTTCAAGGGTTTAAGTGGACAGAGATATTCAGAATGTCAAAAATGTGGTTTAGTAGATGGTCACTGTGTTTGTGGACTTCGAGAAGTCTATGGAGACACATGTGAGTGGGAAGGATGATGATGTAAAGAGGATGATCTGTGGTCTGACAAAATATTTTAAGGACACAGTGGCTTTAACTATATAACCTATGTGTGAATATGCTTCCTCTTCGGCCTCTCCTCCTATTGATCTAGAAGCATTCAGATCGATTTTTTGGAAATAAGTGGAATAATACTCTAGTGCTAGTACCTCATACCCTCAATCTAGGACTCAAGTCATTTCCACTACCAGAGATATTTACAAACTTATGGGAGAATATTTAAGGGAAGCTTCTCCAGATCACAAGACAATAAAGGAGAAAGTTCATTTCTATTACCAAAGGGTATACACTAAGTATAAAATGGATTGTCACATTAAGCTGTTGTTGGAAAACTCGAGGATCCCACCTATCACCCAATCCTTTAAGGGTCACGTTAGAAGGATTACAGAGTTGGATCCTGCCTTAGAGAAATTCATGGAGAATATGGATGACTTTATCTCAGCTATGGAAAGAGGATGAAGAATTATTATGGATTTCCGAAAACATCTTTTACCCTTTCTCTATGTAGAGTGTATTCCCATAATTGTTCCTCCAGCATTACTTTATTCCTCAATTGCCTTAGGATCTACCAGTGATGCCTCATTGATGACTCATGCACAGGCCATCAGAAGCTTCACCCCTATGATTCCTCAGAGATCTACCCAATATAGGTCAATTTATTCTTATGTAGTCTCTCATACTACCCTTCTGATAGCTGTACCTCAGCTTATCCCTCCATCTTCTGAACATGCCTCCTTAGATTCCAAAGACAAACCTCCCTCAGACATATCTGATTTGGATTGAATATGGGATGTCTTAGTTGATAAGGATATTTGTAAACTTTTTGTATCTTTTACTATTACTTCATTAATAATACTATCATCTTTTGTCTCTTTTTTCCTTACATTATTTTTGGTAAACACATAAGGGGAGAAGTTTGTATTTTCTTGAAAGGGGGAGATGTTTTTAAGTTAACTCCAATCATAGCATATATACACTATCTATATTTTCCCTAATAACCATGGATAAATTATACATATACAAACCTCTGAAAATATTATAAAATTTTATTATCCCTGATTCAATAAGACTTAAATGTAAATATTCAGTGACATAGATTTTTATTATCAAAAATGGGGAGATTTTAGGACTCACCTATTTTGATAATCCCAAATCATGTTTCATTTTTGTGATAATCATGTTTCAATTCTATGATAATTGGGTTTCATTTGTATTCCAAGCTTTTATCAATTAATAACCATGTTATTTTAATCTCACTACTCTCTTTTTTAATCCTATAGTGAAAAATTTATGTAATTAAAAAGGTCACTGATGCAAAGGTCACCAATGATGGTCACTTGTAGAAAAGTTACTATTGAAGGTTATCGTTGAGAAGGCTACCACAAAAGGTCACCGATAGAAAGTTTACCGCTAAAGGATACCATTGGAAGGATACTACTGAATGTCACCATTTATAATGTTAACACTGAAGGATACTGTTGAGGAGGATACGGTTGAAGGCTATCGTTACTAGTCTAACGATACACACTCTTCTACTCCATACTTTTTAAAATTTTTATGATTATACTAACAGTCATATTTGGTAAATTTGAGGCTTCTGAATTTAATTAATGTCAATTGTAAACATATATAGAGACCATATTTAGGGATATTAAGAGGTACGAGGAGGACCACACATGGTTTACTTAATCCAGTTATCGAATCTCACATATAAAATGGAAGAATGAGGAAGAACCCAAGGAGACTGAGAAGCGTGAAAAAATATAGGAAAGAATGAGAAAGAGCATACTCTTTAGATCAATGAAGAACCATCCAACACTTATTTGTGAACCCAAGAGCATCACGAAGATCATTTGGGAAAAACTAATATCTGCTTTCTATACTTCATCAACTATTTGAAAACACAAGAAGAAGAACACTAAGTTCATGAAAGCTATAACTTATAGTCATGAAACTCTTTTTTGGATAAAACGTTGATAGAAAGACTCAATCTATAATTTCTTCAATCCAATGAGTCTAGAGCTAAACTGCAAACACATAAAGCATTTTAAACTCAATCTTATATTATTATCTCTTCTGTGTTAATTTATTTTACATTTCTTGTGAAGTGTGTGGGTCTATCTATTACAAACAATGTTTCACGTTCTTGAACTAGAGGATACTAAGAATCCACACATCATGCTTCATGTAGACTTTATTTCCCAAATATAACTGTAGAACAAACTGTGTGTGGTTTGTATTATTTTTATCCCATTATGAACTGCGGTAGAGGGTGTGAACCCCGTAATGTTTGTGAAAACTATTGTAAAGTCTGATAAAGGTTGTGTATCAAGATTATTGTTTATATAAACTTAGTGATCATCAAGTGGAGAGGATTATGTCTCATCTTGAGAATGAACCTCTTGTTTAACTCTAATGCGTACTATATTTTGTTATACTCTGATTTATCTATTTTCTGCTGCTTATACTTTCTAAAACAAAAAACTCTATTGCATTAACATTGATAGTTAGTTTTGGTTAGTCTGTGTGTATGTTTAATTCAGGAAACTTGTTTCAAATTTTGAATAAGAGTCATGAAATAATTTAACTGAATACTAATCACTCGTGGATAATCATGTTTACCAACTAATCATTTACATCTCTACTGCCTTAATTAACTAGGCTGTTTCAAAATTGGGGGATCTTTATCCAAGGTTTTTAGAAGAACTTTTAAGTAGGAACTCAATTTACATCCCTCTTGATATTCAAATATAACCAACAACGCATGATTGTGAAAAAGGGAGTTCTATGATATCATCTATCTTGTTAATGATAACATCCTCATATGAGGATTAATATTTTAAAAGATGATAAGAATCATTGATGTTAATTTGTTACTCACTGAACAATAAATAATCTATTAGTAAAGATGAATGATATATTTTTGAACGATTATAACATTAAATACATGAATCATTGCCATGAATGTCTAAAAATGATGAAATATCGTAATGGTTATTGGGTAAATTGTGATGAGTATTTGTGGCGGGAGGGTTTATATAAATTAAATTAATATAAGGGGAATAATTCACTATTGAGGTGTGCTTAATGGGATCAAGGATGTTAAAGTTAACAGTGTCAAAACTAAAATTCATATATAATGTACCATTATGTAAATTAGTAATGGATTTTATATTTTAAATAAGGTTTTTTCTAATATAATTAATTTATATCCATTCATTTTATCATCCCCTATTTTAAGAACATATATATTTATAAGAAAAATTATGTTTTTAACCCTTATAAAAACATTATATTGTAATATTCATGTAGGATTTATCTCCCCTACCAATAATGAAGGTAAAATGGTGAGAGGAATAACATTTATAGAGTTATACAATTGAATCATAGAATCTAAAAAAATAATTTCCTATATTTCAAGGAACTAAGAATTTTCTATTGTCCTTGTATTTGGTGGGAAGTTATAGATAGGTTAGTACTAAAATGTTACCACCCAATCTCATAATTTCATCCCCTCAAAGGTTCCTTTAGTTTGAGTTCATATCCTTGTGGAACATGTCATATCATGAAATTTTATTATTAGTATCAATCAATGGAAGATTAATATATATATTTTTTAAAATTTAAATTATTTCCCTATCAATTTTGTTTACAATTACATGTCGTGGTTGGGTGGACATTTATTTAAATGTAAGGTGAACAACTGACCTAGGTTTATAATAAAAATAAAAATATTCCTTTAGTGATAATTATCTTAGGACCATAATTTACTTTATTTTTAACATTATGAATTGTAGGAATGGTGTTTTCCTAAGGATATGTTGACTCTTAAGGAAGGGTGATGGCGCTATTATCTATCTTGTTTATTTTCTTAACAATAAGTTGATTTTTTTCTAGACCCTTGACTTCATATTTCACCCACTGATTTGGAATGTTGGATAATTGTTTTTATATTTTATGATATATTGGGTTATTTTTAGGCATTTTATATTTTTTTTAAAATTTATTTTATTAAATATTCGAGGGAAGGATATGGGTTTGGAGGGGTTTTTTGGAATTTTCTTTATAGTGATGGATGATTTTTTTTGTGGTGATGGTGAAATGCTACACATACTCAAGTGGTTACATGAATGTTTAGGTTTGATAGAGTACCAAAATATTATTTTCCAAGTTATATTTCCAACTAGATTTGGATAAATTTTATGGTTGTTTCTTAATGGGTTGGTTTTATGTGTGGTCTAAAAATATTACCTTATAACTCTTGGAATGGTTTAACAATTGGTGGAATTGGTTAGAATAGTGGGAGTATACAACCTAGATACCACAATGAATTGGTGGAGGGTCTAAATTTCCATTAGAAATATAAATTTGGCTATTTCGTGTACTTAACACTTAAAACATTGTTCCTAGCTAATTATTATAATTAAAAAAATTCCATATTGCCCCCATCAATGTGTTCATTATACTATAAGAAAAAAACTCAGTGTTATGGATCCAATTTTTTATGTGTGTCCTTACAATGATTATAGCCTTTTCCACTAAGTCTCCTCCAATAGAAAATTCAACCATATTAGAATCAATAGGAATTAAATATTCCTAAAGATATTGAATTAAATGTTGATCAATTATATAGTAGTTCAGAAAACTTGATTAAATTATTTTATAGTGCTCCCAATATTCATTTATTGTTTCTCCATTAGAATTTCTTATTTAATGAATTTATTATCTTGTTGTTATTATTTAGAATTATGGGAAATAAAATCAATAAAAATGAATTTAATTTCTTCCCAACCACTTATTAATTTGTTCACATTGTATTTCTAGTATATTATAATTTCTTTTAATGATAATGGAAATTTTCTATGTTTTATAAGTACTTAAGCCACACCAAAGGGTTCTATTATTAAAAAAATATTAGGAAATTTAGATAAGTGTTTATGTTGTTCTTAACTTGGATGTTTATATAAATTTGGAAATAAATGAATTATGTTTTGTTTTAGTTCACAGTTTTATTATTCACCTTGTATTTGAATATATTAAACATGAATATAAACATTAGGAGAATTTAGTGCAATTAATTTTTTCCTATTTTCTAATATATTATAAAATATTGTTAGGGATTATTTTTAGATATATAATAATATGGGATTAAAGGGTATTCATTGGCTTGGGTTTCCTCCTTCAAATAATCAAGTTATGTGTTTTGCTATTGATAAGACGATATCCTCATGGGTTTGTGTTAAAAAAGTGTTAGTTCACCTAACCAATAACATTTCCTGAAAAAAAATATATAATGGAATTAAAACATACTATTTTATAAATTAAATTAATGGAAATTAAACAATATTATATGAATTTAATCAGTTCTTAAAAAGGCACAAAACTTCTATTCCTATATAGATGTGATGCCAAAATTTTACTTTTTGTCATACCACATAAAATTTATTATATTTTATAGTTAAATTATGTTATATGGTGGAACCAAAGTTTTCAGTCAAGGATAGTTACCGTTTTAAAGTGATAACAATCCAATTATATTTTTAAAATAGAACTAAATAATGGGGTTTTAAAATCAATTGTATGTAAAAAAATAAAAACTATAACTATGTGATTTTTTTAAATGAAAGGGTTTTTGATATAAATAGAAGATGGTGATATTTTATACTCCACTAAATTAATTTTAATTTTCATTGTTTATATATGTTCATTTAGGTTTGGAGTAACTCTTTGGTTGAGGTCCACTAAGTTCGATATTTCTATTTGTACCATTATATTGATGCATATTGAATAAAAAGTGGAAATAATAATAATGTATCTGACATACAGACCGTATTAAAGTAATAATATCTTCAATAGAAAAGTGAAATCTTAAAATTTTTATAAATTTGAGGATTCAATTATTTTTCAATCAAAAAAAATCAGAGTCTCAAAATCTCAAAATGAAAAAATTATAAACCAATATTGTTTCATTTTATTTCATAAAAAATTAATAAATTATAAAAAATTAATATAAAAATGAATTAAATAATTTCATTACCAAAATAACCCAAACCATTATTTGTGTGGTTTTCCATACCTATTGTAAAAGGTGAATAGACCCATCATAACAATCTCCCATCATTTATCTCACCATCGAGTAGAGGAGGATTCTATAATGGATATCCTTCTTCATTTAATTATATTTATGATATTAGGGTTTACAAGAACCAACAAGGCGATGAATGGAAGATCAACTCTCTCCAAAATGAAAAAACCATTCCCCTGGTTCAATATAAAACTAAGGTAGAAAATGCACAAATATATAGACTATGATAGGGAGTTGTTTTTTCAAATAGATATCGAAATACCATTTTTGAGATTTATTTTGACGAGTAAGATAACTTTTCTATACTTTTGAAAAAGTTAAAGTAGTTTTCTAGTATATTTAATAAATTTTTATAAACTTTTGAAACCAATGGAGTTATATAATCAAATATATCATCCAAATTATGAGTTATAATCTTATTATTGAAAGTTTCATTTTCCTAAATAGATCACTCTATATGGGACACTAAATTGACTAATTGGGGATATATTTCTTCAAAATAGTTATATATCATGTTTTTAATGATTCTACCACCAAATTTTACCCTTTATTAATTGCAATATTTATTAGGATTATTATATTTGTGCAGTTATTTTCTTATAATTCCATATAGTAGGGCCATTTATCTCCTATGTAGAAAACAAAAGAAATATATTTAAAAAATATTAAACAATAATTAACTGAATCAAATGCAACGTGATATTTATTATTATATTTGGAATTTATAAATATAAATCTGTTTGAAATAGTATTTTGAGGGTGAGATAAAATAACGAATCATATTATGATATATATCCTTGTGACAAGTGTCTAATCTAAAACCATGTGATTATGGGTCTCAAGGGTCATTCATAGTACGTCACTGGACTAAGTGGGTGTCGATGTTATAATGATTTGGAAAACAATATATCAATAAAGTATTCTATCAATGTGTTTAAAACTTGATATTATTATACATTATTTTAATAATTTCCCAATGATAAATAAAGAATAAATGGATAATGAAGATGATTCCTCAAGAAATTCTAAAAAGAAAAAATATTTTAATCCAAAATTTTAATATTTTCATCAATTATAAATGAAAATAATTTATATGAATTTATAAATGATAGTTTCTTATCTAATATTTATGATAAGGAAGGTGGTGAAGTTGAAATTAGAGTTAAATCATAATGTGAAGTTGAAGATAAGTCGTTGGTCACTAATGGGAATGATGATAATAACACTAGTTATAATGATAGTATTTATTAAATTGAGGAAGTCGGTAAGATGATTTTTTTAATTACATGTAATTTAAATAAGTGACATTAAATGTTCTTAAAGTTTTGGATAGGTAATATCAATTTATATAAAGACTCTCAAAAATAAAAGTATATTTATTATTTCCATGATAAAAAAGAATAAATGTTATTGGACTAAAATGATGATTTTAAAGTGTCGCATGGTATGGAGAAAAACATTAATGAGTATTTTGATGAGAAAATTAAATATATGAAAATTTATCTCGTAAATTGTTATAAAAATATATTGGAAATGGAATATCAAATTAATAGGTTCGATTTTAAATTCAATAAATTTATTCATGAAGTTAGAGAATGATCTGTGGGAATTATCAGTATTGATGAAGCTTCAATGTACTATAATGATTGTGTGAATCAAAAAATAATTAACACAATAGTTGAAAATGTTCTTATATGTGGGTATGAAATGATAATTTTAATTTAATGGGAGAGGAAATTATTATTGATAAAAAAATCTATTTATGGAATGTTATTATTTTAGAAATGAAAAATTGAATAAGAATTAAGATAAAAAGAGAAAATTTCACAGTTACCATAAGACCTATTATGAGGATAATAATTTTTAGAGTATTCCAAAAAATTAATTCATAAAAGGGATCAAATATCATAGGTCACAATACTGAAAACATTAGGTGATACATTTAATAATATTATCTATTTTGGGAAAAATGTTTCTATTTTATTGATATTGGAGATATTTTTGTAGAATCATAAAAATAGAATGGAGATGACGGTTTAATGAGATATTTTAATATAATACCTTGAGATTTTAAAGGTATACATTTATAGTTAGTCAAGACTCTCAAATAGTAGATGTTAAAAATAATTCATAAAACTGTGATGTACAGATAGATAATCAATTTAATATTTTAATATAACTTTTTGGGCGGTCTGGCCAACCATATCATGGTATTAATAATTTCCTTAAATTTTTTATTAATCTATTAATTTGAATTGTAATATCAAGAATCATCAAAATAAAGAACTCTAACACAATTTTCATGGAAGAATCAATTAAACCATTCCAAAAGGAATGTTTGTCTACACCATACGATATGTGATTTAAAGTGTATAGAAGGTGAAATAATGTTTTGAATGTTTATTTTTATAAATATGAAAGAATTTATATCAATGGATATAAGTGAGAGAATGTAAAAATTCAATATTATAGATGATTTTAATATATTAAAGAAAAAACATCATAGTGGATCTCACTATAGAGATTAAAGAAATGAATGGATTTTTTGAAAGTATGATTTTTTTTAAAACTAATGTAGAAATTTTATGTTATGAATTGAGGAATATGAATTATGGGTAACCTGTTTTAAGGGATATAAATATAAATTTATTTATTTTTTATATTTAAGGATGAAAAAGTGTTATGGGTATAAATATTTTTCTTCCTTGGAAAATTGTATATGAATAAACTTAAAAAAAGAGAAAATGATTTCCATTAACATATATTAAAAAAGAGAGTATTATAATTTTTTCAATATAAAAAAGAATAATATTTTAAATTATTTACAAATATTGATGGAAAATCAAAACTATATCGATTTGATATTATTCATTCAGATGTGTGTGCACATTTGAGGAATAAAGAATGAGTGTATATAAATTATCTATCTATTTTAATGATGTATTTATTTATATTACATGTATTATTTTTTTGAAAAATAAATTATATAAATTTATGTTGTTTATAAGTTTCAAGATAATTGAAAAACAATTGGTGAGGTTTTAAATTAAAGATAATTGGTTCGAGAAATGGATCTAAATATAAATATTTAATGTTTATAGATTATCTAGAATAAGCATGGTATCAATTATGATTTTCAGTGTTCCATATACTCCAAATGTTTTTTACCTAAATGAAATATTAGATTTTTGGTGCTGATGATTCAAACAGTGTTTTTAATGAATGATTAATGATTATTTTTTTGGAGACCAGTGATTGAGATAAAAGTGTATATCTGAAAAATTCTGTTATGTTATAAAAATTTAAACATTTATTCTTGTGAATTTTAGTACAAGATAAATTCTATATTATAATAATGAATATTATTTTGAATCCATATCATTATAAATATGAGAGGGAAAAAATAAGTTTATTTAGAAAGGTTTTTATTGAATTTACCATGGGTATCCCTTAAATTTATGGGTATATTAGAGATATAATATAAAAATTATAATGATTTAGGATTTCTATTTTGTAAAAATTATAGCACAACAATTAAATTAGTGCTGAAAACACATAATTAAATTCATAAATAATTTAAATGAGGTAGAATCTGTTGGATAAATTGATGATTATTCATGAAATATAAAATATTTTTGTGATTCTTATGAGGAAGAAAATGGTTCAACCGTATAATAGGATAATGAAAAAATTAATTTAGTTCATCGATGATTGATAAAATTTGTATATTTTAAAAATATAATTTCAAATAAACTAAAAGATTATAATTTTATGAAATATATATTATTCAAGTGATATTTATGAAGAAAAAATGGATCTACTATATAAAGTGATAATGAAAATATAAATTTAGCTCATCCATGGTTGATAAATAAACTACAGTTTTAAAATATAATAATCATTCATATAGATTCGTTCAAACATGGAAATCATTGATGGAAATATCACATAGATAACTATTTTAACTAATTAAATGAAAACTAATTGGTGTATAATTGTATCATGAACAATATCTTCACTTTCTGAAAGAATAATCGTGGATATAAAAACAATATTAAGAGATTTATCATAATTAAAAATAAAATAGTTTTACAAGAAAATTATAAGTGATCCATAAAATGTTTAGTCAAAAAATGGAGGTAATTTGAATTATTGAAACACCCATTTTCAATGGATTTTCTCAAGTATAATGTTTTTAACTAGATGACATATTCTCTTAGCTGGAAGAATTTATTTGGCAATGATTTTTCATTCTATCTCTATTTAGTGATGATACATAAGTTTCAGAATGGATTTTAGATCAATATTAAAAAATAGCGAATCAAATATCACAATAATATAGAGAAACATAAAGGATTTTTTCTTCGAGATGATGAAGGAATTGTTTGGCTTTTTAACATGGCCATATATTAGTTAAAACAACTCATAAGTTATGATATTTTAATTTTTAATTATTTTTAATGTTGTAAAATTATAGAAAATGAATATTAGAAGTAAATATATAAACGTAAATTAAATTAAATAGATATCCAATATTTTTATCATCTGTATTATTGATATTAGAATTTGGGAATAAATTATTTTGTTGACACTAAAATAAATTATATTGTTGGATGTTTTTTTTCGAAAGGAAGATTTATTTATTTGGTTATGATATTTCTCAAGAAGTGGTTTTCTCTATGCATTTATGTATTCCTTTCTTCCCTATTTTAATACCATTGTAGATCTCCCAACTATATCTTATAGAAGAATCGGTATCACTTTTTTCAATGAATTATCATGTTTTCTAGATACGATAGAATAGGGTCCCCCTCAACTCTAGAAAATCAACAGGCTTGATTATAGAGGATTTTGGGATGTTGTTGATCTGAATTACCTTTAATAAATATTCAATCTTTTTGAAATATTTCCTTCTTGGAAATGTTATTTAGTCGAGAGGGGATATCCCCAGGTGTTATACAAACATAAAAATAATATTTCTCATTGCTGGAGAAAAAATTCCTAGAAACTCATTCTGATTGAGAGAGGGTATTTCCACATAATTATCCAATGTGGAGAGGATCTTATAGATTCTATGTATCTGGTTATTCTACATGTTAAACATGGTATTCATCACAGCTCTGGTTGGAATATTAACATAAATCCCATGAATCGGTAGAAATAAAATTACCTTGCATGGATTCATTTACATAGGTTGAATTGGGTGTATTGGCACCCTAAAATCATCAATTATTTGGAATCTCAAAATGGTATACTGATTAGAATAGATCAACATACTCTATAAGGTGATCATTTTTTTCTATAGTATTTTTATTGATGTAAAATTATTATATGATCATCCTAAAAATATCTTTCTTATTGTCAATGATAAAAAATTGATGTCAATGTTGAATTTGAATGTGTCCCACCCATCTGTGTTTTTTGCATGATTGAAGGTCTCGTTGTGGAAAATTGTAGGGTTCTTAAAAGGAGAGTTAGATATAATCCAAAGTTGAATGACTGGAATAAAGTGTTATAAATCATATGAAAAAAAGATATTGGTTTTGAAAATGTTGGTTGTAAAGGCATTCAAAAGATACTTACCTTCTGCACATCCCCTCCCAATATCTCAACTGAAAAAAAATTGGGTCGACGTCGTTGAGGAGAATAAATATCCTTATTCTCCTAAATCTTCAAACCCAAATGTTTCTAAGGTTCATTATAGAAAAAACCCTCATATTATCTATCATTTTCCTTGTATGTCTCATTATACATCAATGAATTAGTCTTTATGACGGAATTTGATCTTGAAGGTCAACCTGTTTCATCTCACACTAAATAAAAAATTATGGAGCTTATGCTTTCAGTTCAAAATGGGTCACATAATATGGGGGATGCTGATACCAATATGAATACATTAAATAAGCATTTAGATTTACAATATTAACATATTTTACTAGAATCATCATTGAATAAGGATTCCTCTTCTCTCATCAGTGATCATATAACTAAGAGGAAGGTTGGTATGCCTCTAGAACCTTTAGCTGTGAAAGGGAGGGGAGAAAAAAAATGTGAGGATTAACCCCAAAATAAAGTCCACTTAGGTGAATCCTATATCTAAAGAGGTGCCACCTATTAGTGTTTATAAAAACATTACATATATTTTGTATGTGAAAATAATAATCTGAATAGAGAATGTCCTTTGGATCAGATATTGAAAATAAAATTTTATTTGTGTAAGATAGTTTGGGATGATTCTAGTAAAAGGAAATTGATCCAATATTTAAAGATGTATAAATTAGATTTAAAATAAAATGAAGGGACTCAAACAAGAGGAAAATCAAAAAAATAATTAACTTATATTTTATTTTCCAAGGGTTGGGGAACACCGCCATAGTCATGACCTTTAAGCACATAACCATGAGACTTAAGCCCCCTCTTATTGGGTTTGTTGTGCCAAATATGGGTTTGGAGAATTTGAGATCATTCAACTGGGAAACACTGAAGTATAACCTTGTTGATCATACTTCTCATAGTAATGAGTAGAATTATCTATGGCTTTTAAGCCATGGTAAAATCAATTTTATTTCTTGTGATAGATGGTACCAATGTATCATCATGTATCTTTCTTTACTATAGTCAAATAATTATTTTTCATTTTTCTATTACATGGATTAATACATTAAAGGAAGAGAGTTATGTAGAGGATTGTATTTGATGTCAAAAAATTTGAGCCAAAGGTCGATTATTGATAGGTATTTTAACACAGTCTTATGACCTTATGAGAATACTTGAACCAAATTTCACAGATTGGCCTCACATGATTAATCTATATGAATTTCCCAGTGAAACTTTGTCGAAGATCATATTTATAGGGGCAAACTCACTTGAAATATATATAATCTCAATGAGATACAGGCCAGTAGAGTTGATAGGTATTTCATGATGTTAAATGAGGGAATTGATTCTGGTGGTATCTCTTGTTTTATTCTTCCTAGAACACATTCGGATCACAATACATAAATTTTAGAGGGCTTCACACATATTCCAAGGGTACACCCCCTTTTCATTCAAATTCATTAATGGTTTTCTGGTTATCCCTTCGTGTAGAAAAATTGTTCAAGAGGTACGGGGTACAATTTTTCATGGCTGTCTATTTGTTGATATTAAAATTGAAAGCTATCAAGGGGAAGATTTAACGTTGGAGAAATAAATATTTCTTCATCCTCGATGATGAAATCAATTTTGCTATATATATTCTTAAACATTTTTAAATTTATAACCAAGAATATAACACCCATTCAAGATATGAGCTAAATACACTATCAAGGGTGGATAATCTATTGTCTATCCAAGAATGATTGAGAAGAAATCAACTAAATTTCATATGTATAAAGAGTGGGGATAGGACCACTAATATTTTTCAAAGTTTACAAAAGGATAAAATAATCAGGGGAAAGGTAAAATCATTTTGTATTTCTGAATTTCTCTTCAAGTGTAAGAAAATAAATTTCTAGTGTACTGGTTAAGTATTTTCAAAATACTTATACTGAAAATTGTTCCGATTATATAAATAATGTGATTTATGTTATATAAAAATCAATTATATTGTAATAGAATTATGATCACTCTCATATTAAAATTATAGACAGGGTTTTAGCAACCATATTTTCTCTTAACCTCGATAGTGTGGAATTTTCTGATTGGTTTTCTAACAAGTTATTAATATTCTAATGGGATATTGTTTAAATTTAGTTGTTGAAGGATGTCAAGTAATTTTTCATTCATACTCATATTACTTTTGGGGAAAATTAAAAATTCATTTCTATCATACGAAAAAAATATAATGCTATTGATACTAGGATTTTTTTACTACTTGTGTTTGGGAAAACGATCCAAAAAAATATATTAGTAAGATCTTTACCATTAAATTGGGAAACGTTTCAAAGGATATTATCACTATAAATCAATATGGGATTTTCCCTAGTATGAGTATTTAGAATTTCCTCTTTAACACATTTGAGAGTGTAAATATCATGAATATAAAGAATAAATATGGTAATTTTTCAATAAATATTGATATCTCTAAAGTTTTGATACATTAAAATGAAGCATTGTTTATTCGATTCTCAAACATTATTGTTTGTCCAAGTAATTAATTAGGATGATAAGATATATCATGAGATCTACAAATGTCTCCATTGTTTTTAATGTTTCTCCAAGTGGTTTCATCAAATGTTCAAGGGGAGTTAGGCAAGGTGATCCCTTGTAATGTATTCCCATTTCAAAGTCTAAATACTATCTCAGTAGTTTGTTAAATGACATGGTTAATATTGTTTAGTTTAAATAGACCATGGTTTAAATACTAATGTTCACACCTTAAAATTTGTTATGTGATGATGATATTCACCATTGTAGATAGTCTTATAAGAAAACCTTATATCCTATTATGGTAATTTTTTTATCAATATGAGTAGGTGGTTGGGAAATCAAATAGTTGGAACCAATCCTTTATTATGTTTGCTAAGTGGGTTTTGGTGGCAAGAGAAAATTGATTTCCAATAACTCTTTGTTTCAGGTGGGGATTTTTTCCCATTTTCGACCATCAAATTCCTTTATTTCTAAGAAAGGTCAGAATTTCACATATTGATGATACTTTTTCTTGTATTTATTAAATGTTGGGAAAATAGAAAGGGAAATCTTATCTCAAGAAGGAAGGGTGTGATTGGTCAATTTAGTAATCACTTCAAAGTTTGTGTATATGTTATCTTTAATTAAATGGATTGATATCCTTATCAATAAGATTCATAGAATGATTATGAATTTTATTTAGATTGGTCCAGCTTATGAGGGGAAGTTCATCACAGTTTCTTGGAAGGATTGTGCTAAATCCATGGATAGTGATGTTCTGAGCATTAAGGATCATATAGAATTTAATGATTCCCACCTCACTAAATTCACATTGAATGTAATTAACTTTAATTAAGCCTCTATAATTTTTATGATCTGATGATTCAATTAAAAATTTATGAATGGTTACTCTTATTACATAGACTCATCCACATGGTATGATATTTTTAAATGTTTCAATTGATAATTGTGGACTCAAAGTGGATTCATTATCAAAATCCAATTTAAATTATTAGAAAACAAATTATCTTGACATTCTTATTTAGGAGAGCATGATCATCCCACACAATAGAAGGATCCTTTATATCACTAAATTTTTCTCCAAGGGAGACTTGCATAACATGATTCTTCCTAATCATATTTTTTTAAAAATTCAATGATACTTTATTGTGGATAGTGAAATTATTTTTTGGATCTATAATATGAGTGTATTGTTTCTGAGTATATATTTTTTTATGATAAATATTGTTGTAGGAGTCAATATTTTCTTCTGGCTTGTACCATTTGAAATATCATTCATCTAACTAGTAAGAGAAAATCTTATCTACGAATTTTGGAAAAGATGTTTTCATACACAAGATCAACTATAGAGGGTTCGAATTTCAATGGAATATTTAGGGATAATTCAACCTATTTTTGTTAAATTCCGTTATATTTTTATATTTCAGGATTATATTGAATAAATTTTTAGGGTACAGGTTGATAGGAGCAGTGATTTTGAGTAGATGTTCTCTAGTATATTGACTACTAGAAGCCTCATCAAACATATTTGTAACATTATTATTATAGTTATTTATTACATGGATTATTTTAAATTGGTTTCTATGAATTATTCCCTATTTGAGAAACTCAATCCCTAGGATCGTGCTGGGAGGATTCCCAAACACAAGGATATTTTTATAGAATCTAAAATACAAACCGGACTGATGAACATTGGAATCTCTTATCTATATACTATTATATTATTGGGTGTTCAAGGCTATGTGAGAAGACCTATTATCATTATATTCATTATATATATCCCTCCAATCATTTCATGAATTAATTTTTATTTGGATAGAGATACTTTAATTACTCTAGGTCCGTCAGGCTATGGTGCAGTTTTCCATACTTATTGCAGCTTTGCGAAAGAATTATCATTTCATTATATTGGACATGTGCATTCTTATGAGGATGACTTATAGGATTTGATTGATGTTTTTAAGAATTTGTTCCAACATAATTGGAATCTGTTATGGATTGAATCTAATTATGATAAGGTTTTAATACTTTAAGGACATGTAACTAAAATGTACCATGTTGTTCGATTCCTCAATGGATTGATTGTATTCATGATATGGAGAGCATCAGGTGGATGGTTTATCATCATTATTTGGAATCTAATTACATTGGAGATGAATTTTAAAATAATTTTGTCATTGATTTTATCTCGATGTGTTCTTTCAGAACACCTGATTTCTTTTCATCTATGATTGATACAGATATGTGAGGTGTTTTACATTCCCGAGTTTGTAACAACCCCTTATAATGTCGAACCCTTTTTATTAATTGTTTTAATAATATTTTAGGACTAGGGTGTCTTGAAATTTTTATAAAAATGTTTTTTGTGAAATTTTTGGGAGACCTTTATATTTGACATCTTTGATACATC
The DNA here is from genome assembly GCA_963277665.1 of Viscum album. NCBI lineage: Eukaryota > Viridiplantae > Streptophyta > Magnoliopsida > Santalales > Viscaceae > Viscum > Viscum album. The sequence goes on along the minus strand of OY728148.1, from coordinate 526,769,353 downwards.
TTGTTTTTATGTTGTCACATTGTGCCCAAGGAATAAATCCATTCCTTAGGAATCTCACATCATGCCATAAAATAGAATAAAAAGATAATTAAAAATTTCATTGTAATTTCTCTTGAAAAATATAAATCAATTTAAATTTCAATATTATTGGATATTCTATTTTATTTTTGGTTGTAAGTGTTGATGAGAAGAATTCAACATCCTTGGGAGTTTTTTCTCAGTATAGTTTTTTTATGTGGAAAAAATATTATAATTTCATTACCTTATTAACAATATAAGTTAAATATTTTTCGTACATAGAATAAGAAAAAATCTTTCTATGATAAAAAAATATTCAAACATTTGAGTTTGGATGTGATGTTAGCCTTATTGGTGGGTTTTCATGATAAAATTGTGAAAAATAATTCAATAAATTTGATTAAACATTATAGATTAATTCACATTATTTTTAGGTTATTTTTTATCATGTAGAAGGAAGAATATGGATTATGTTCCTACCATTTAGGGGTCTATTATATCTTTAAAAATAATTTTTAAGGATTATTTTCAATGGATAAGTTCAATGATAGGTGTCCAGCCTCATTCTTTTAAAATTTAAGGTATAAATAATTTTCCCCTATATTCTGTTCTTTTGATATTTTTTTGAAATATTATATTAAAAATAACTTCAGAGGATATATTTTTTACATTAAAAGGGATAATAAATTTATGTGGGATTTTTCAAATTAAGAAACATATGGATTTACTTAATGCATGTGGTGTATATGTTGAAATTTTCTATTTCAATGTTTTTTAATTAATTTTTATATGTTTGGAATTCTATAACTATTATGTTGGGTATATGTTTTATAATATTTCCTTTAACATATATTTGAATAGTTTTGAGAATAATAGAAGTGTTTGGAAGTGGCCATTAGTGATTTTAAATTAATTTGAGTTACTATTACGGAAATGATAAATGTTGTTATTCAATATTCATGTTTCCTACACACACTTCCCTCATAAATTCTGATAAATATTTTATTAAAATTCATTTCTATGTTTTATGGATAAACAAAATTATCCAACACCACAATTATATAAAATTTTTCACTTCACATCACCATCAAACTATAATATATCCCACTATATAACAAACATATCATGGGAAAATATCACTCCCAAACATCTTCTAGGTCCTATTAGTCACATATATTGGAAATTTTTTATCTTTTAAAGGCAATACCTTTTTAATTTTAGGTGTTACACAATTATGAAAATTGTTTCTAAATGATTTTTGTAATGTGATATATTTCCTTAAGTTTGATGGTGTTAATTGATGTGTTCTATATAGATTCTATTTTCCATGATCCTTAACTCAAAATTATCAGGTTAAATATGATGTAAAGGTCAATATTGGTCTAATAAGTAAGAAATTATTATACCAATATGGTAATTTAGTTAATTTTACATTAAATTTTAATGCCAATTTTCCAATAAAAGGGAAAATGTGGTGTAATATTGTCTGTAGAGAGAGATATAGAGTGTATGTCTCATAAATCTAGGGAAGAGTAATAGAGAAAAAAATTTGAAACATCCAAAATGATTAATTAAGTGTAGATAATATTTATATAATAGTATGTGGAATTTTTAATAGATATATTAGATGATTAATAATATATTTAAAATGAAGAAAAATGATTTGATATGGGTAGTAATTTTTTTATATAAGTCTTGATGATAAAATATTAAAGGGTTATACATTTATCAATATATATTAGTAAATAATTATAGATAATATTGGGTTGTTAGTGATTTTTTTCAATTATTTTTTATATCAATTTTTGATTTTAAAAAAGGAAAGTGAATTTGGAGGTCATATATAATAAATTAGACATTCTATTTAGAAGTTGGTGACTCGTATTGTTTTATTTCCTATTAATAATGTTTTAGATTTTTGGAAGAATGTTATGTTAGTATAATCCATTTTTGTATAATAAGATGTCATATTAAACCCTCATCTGTATATTCATGATGATTATTAGATCTTGTGATCTTGGGTTTTTTCGGATAATTCCATTTATGTATTCATTCCTATTAATTGATGAAAGTAATAAATTCACTCTATTTAATTTTTATGTGTTCATTGGAGTGTGAGGTTGTTGATTAAAGTGATTAAAATCATTATAAATAAATGAAAATAAGTACTTTATCCAAAATACCGAGAACGTTTTTTCATCTTAACAAGTGATAAATGCAGTTTTATATTTGAACATAAAATAAATTGATCCACTAATTCACCCCCACCCATATTTAATCCACAAGTATCTCGATAAATATTTTATAATCCATATTAATAAAAATAAACCATAAACTAGATAAAAAATTAAACCTTTTATAATTATTCATTTTTCTGATGTTTCTCTAAAATGTTATTATTATATTCCAGATGGGTTATATAGGGGGGCCCAGTTTTAGCCAATATTCTCATTCAAGAAGACGACTATATACGTATGATTTTATTAAATATAATGAATAAATTTAACCATATCACAATTCAGGTTGTTTTAGGTATGGAATCCAAATAAAATATTTTTATAAAAATAAATAATTTTTTTTCCATGTGATTTCAAAAATATTGAAACACTAAAAATCAACCTTTACGGTTTATAGAATATGTTTGTTGATTATATTAACTCATCATAATATCTTTTAATTTTTAGTAACCATTTTACTTTATATATAAAAGAAATTATATTTCTATAAGTTGATGTTAAGCATGGTTTCTTCTACTTTATCTATGTTATAATTCCTCTATTTTGTTGAGAAACATTATATACATTTTAGCTCCATTGTTTACAGAATTAATGTGAAGTTAGCATCTAATAAATATAAATCCATCTTTACCATATGGATTTTGATTCTAGGTTAACTAAATCACTATTTAAACATTATTTTACTCATTAATTGTTGATTCATATACTTTTTTTTGGATTATCGATATATTCAGTATGAATATTACATGGTTCAAAAAAATGACAGAATTGTTTTCTCGTTTATCAATAAAACGTGATACAAATTATTTTTTATAGATTTATGGGGTATTAAAAACCCAAAACACTTTACTAAATCCATTTGGGATAAATTCCATTGAAATTTTATCTAGTTTTATTTATATTCAATTAGTTTAATGAAGAAAACATTCATTAATAAGTGGAATCAATGAAATATATACTATCATAACACATCTATTTTCATTTTTGGTTTTCACTACTAATAGAAATTTTTGAGACCCACCATCCTGAACCTCTCAAAATATGGAACATTGTAAACTAGAGTATTATAAAAATAATTCCATAAATAATTTAATGTGAAACTGAGAATCCTCACGCGGTATAAATACCCAATTCAAACCCCTTCATTTAACAATAAAATTTCAAAACAATAACGAAATCAAGAAAATAGAATCAAAAAATAAACATCATATTTAGATATTTCTATGGTTTTAAAAAATTAATAAAACCATTAGAATCTAGTAACTTAAAATGAATATGTAAAATAAGAACACATATGCACTGAGTTACAAGCATCTAAAAAGTGTATTATAATTACAAAAAATCAAACACGACCATAAAATATCAATAATGAATATTTTAATAGAGTTTTATCTATAATAATTATATGTACTATAAAATTGAATCAATTCAAATATGTATATTGAAGTTCCATAATAGCTATACATTTGTGTAAATTTATCCTCCAGCAGATCTTTACAGACAACCCTCTCATCATATTTGATATGTTCTTATTCTCATTAAATAAAATTACTTCGCCTCTATTTAGTATGAATAGTGAATGTGTCTGGAACTCATCCTCTCACATCATTTCCTATAGAAGTTTCTATAGATTTTGGTAATAGATTTTGGTTTCATTTTTCCCCCATGGGATTCTGAAACCCAAGAATTTAAAATTCATTCTTCTAAATTTTCTTATAGAAAATTGAAACTACATTTCACAAGATTTGAATATTCCATTTGAATACTACATCCCTTGAATTATCAACTATGTTCTCCATGTTACATGTTTCCATGTTTTTGAATTGTCTATTCTTTAGTTCAACCCTCCATTCGAATATTTTTTATGATCATCTTATCACTAGTCATAGAGTCCCTTCAAAAGAATATCCCCACTCCAAACATTCTATAAAATTAATATAGTTAACATGAATTTAATATTATGACTCTCATGAACCTTTCAATGTTCCATCATTCTTTCTTCAATAATAATCTAGGTTAAGTGGTGTGTTATCTGAATGTGTTTCTTTGATGAGTTAAATACATAATACTTGGATATGTGAATATCAATTTCTTTATCACATTAAAAAATTCTAATTTCATACCTTCTTCTAATTTACAATAACAGTTAGTTTATTCACACCACCTGCTTAATTGATTTATTTATTTAAACATAATCATCTTCTATGGTTTTTAATGAATCTAAAGGTATTATTATTGACTTTTGGATTATAAAATTACCTCTATAGGCAAAAAAATAACTAGTTGTGTTCTTCCATGAGTATGTATATCCTCTAAAGATAGAGTATTTTAACCCCTATAATAGATTATCTATTACAATATTGAGTTTTATATATATCTTAACATTGTGATGTATAATAATCGACTTTAGAACATCCCAATGTTCCTTCATTAGATTTTCTACGAATATGTTAATTAAACCTACTGAATATGTGATAAAAACACATAAATAAAGTATGAGTCACGTCAAACATCCATTAAATGATGCACATAGAACATTCCCCATGTATATAGCCTCTTCAACTCTCTTTGGTGAATTTTATATGGATTTTATGAAATTTCTAGAAGGGGGGATACTCATAGATTTTTAAATGATCATTCTGAATATCTATAACATCGGCCAGATATAATACGACTGAGTTAAGAAAAAATTTATTGAAATAATATATTATTCAATCAATATAATTAACCTATTATTTGTGGAACCAAATCCATTCTTAAATAGTATTTTAGAAAACTATATCATTAACACTATAAATATTTTCACCATAGGTCATGTTAAGATCATTTGAACCACATAGAAAAGAAAAATGATGAAATTTAAGTTTATTGAGCATAGAGGATGCTGTTGGGATCATGAAAAATAATTTCGTTCCTCGATTTCAATGGATAAATCCTCATATATGTATATAGTAATCCAATAATATTCATAGAGATGATATTCCCACAAATTATTTATAATTAATTAATTAATAGAATAACATTATATTTAGTATTCATTATTTTTAACAATTCTATTTAATATATCATACCGTCATTGTGGTGAAGAATACCAAAAAAATCCCAGTAGCAGTGTCCAATCATGATAAATGAATCTCTGAATGTCAAAATACGCATTTTATGTTATATCATAATGGAACGAAAATTATATTTTCTTTCTTCATTGATCATAATATTAATATTTTGGGTCATGAATTATTCTTTCTCTTATTCACTAGGTCATGGGATGGTTGAAAAGAATGATCACCTCTTGATCATTTCATAATTTATGAGAGTTTCACCAAGGAAAATATAGACAATACATTATAAGAACTAGTGTTGTGTTCAACAAAGCAACACATTCCACTCAAAATAATATTATTGAGTTAATATAATTAGGTTTAGTAATATTTTAATGGCACAGAGTCCCTTATGTATAATTAACTCACAATAAATACTAAGTCAAATAATAATAATATAGATATTATATTTCATGACAAGTGATAACACATAGATATTTAAATTTAATTTTATAAAAACATAATTAAATATTTATTTAAATGATTTTAAATGAAATATATCATTTCATTCAAACCCTTAACTCCTCATGTTATTCCTAAAAAATATTTATCAACATTTAAAATATATTTATTTATTTAAATAAATAAACATAATTATATTATTAGTTAAGTAAATACAAAAATATTATATTCACTAACTGGTGAATAATTATTTATTTAATATTCAAATAACCTAAAAAATATTTATTTCTTAAATTTTTAATGAAGAAAATAAAAATAAATATTAGACAGTTGGTAATTAGAAAGTACTATTTATTTAATGGTAAACTCTTATATATATTCTTTCAAATAACACTTGATGGATTTTATGCTATGATAATAACCTTAATAATTATTAACCACAAGAAATTATTAATATTTATTAAAACTATTAAAGTAAAATAAAATTTATCAAATATTTTAGATACACATATTTTGTGACCTTTTAAGACTACTTCTCAGTATCATTAAGTTAACTCACATAAATTCCAAATATAAAATCTAGAAACAAAACAAGTCACCCATAAAGAAATAAATCAATGTAACAATTAAAACAAACACATAAATATTGTTATTAGATAATATAATCCATTTTTCTTGACGAACAGTCAATAAGGTTTCTTACTTTTTTCATCAACCACTATACTGGAAATATCTTTCATAGACTCTATAAAATTTACTCATTAATGGAAATCCATGTCCATTGATTTAATCGAAAAGTTTCATTTGAATAAAAGGGAAAAATATTTATTTCTATTCAATGGAATGAAAAATACTTGTGACTTATTTATTAATATACATAACTTTTGATCCACAACACATAATTTATATCACCATGAGAATATAACATCACACATTTTTTTACAAAACATAAAATTACATGATTCATGATACACGTTAATAATTATCTAATGTCTGTGGACCAATACACACACTTTTAGATAGGAATATCTTATAACACGTATAGAATTTAGATTCCCACTTGCAGTTCAGTTTTCAGAACCTTTTCTCTTAAATATAACCATGTCAAAACTCTCTGAGAAGAGGTCCCAATATCTTATGAGCCCCCAACACTGAATAGTCATAAATTATATGTGTCATGATTGAAATATCTCATTTATTGATATAAAATATTTTTAAATATATTTTCATAGAAAATCAAGGATATAATTATAGTAGTAAACCACTATATCCATTAGATATGAAAAATACTCAATGGATGTTATCATGTTAAATTTATATAGAAGATCACTCATCATGAGATAACATATTTATGAATATTCAAGACATTTAATATATATAGCTAATAAATATAACAATGTAATATTTTTATAGAAAACTAACTCCAACATAATCCCTCTTTCACCATATCCAATAATACACTTAATGGTTAGCCTCACGTGTTAAATATTTTTTTTGTGATGTATGGATATTTTTATTTTCCCTAGTATGTTCGGGTGGATTTTATATATTTATTCACATGAATACACTATGAAAACCCAAAAATAAATGATCTCATTGTTTATCTACCGTTAGTACTCAATCAAAAAAATTAAATCTTGGTTAAAACCATATGTTTGAACAAAACATTTATAAAATTATTATTAATATATATTAGAAGTAGAAACGTACTAAAACTATATAGAAATGGAAACCACTGATTATTCGAATTTTACATGGAATAATTACTTAACCTAACTATGACCCAAGACCAAATTAATATAAAATAAGTCAATATCCTTATCCATGTAGAAACTAGTATTAGTATTTCTCTAAATACCTATAAATTATAAATTTATAATTTCCCATGAAATTTGGAATGTTTGAAAAGAAATTATTTTTTGTTCACATAATTGTAATTGATATTCTTCCTTCATGATTTATGAGGAAGAAAAATAAAAGCATAGTATATATCATGTAATATGTGATATATTTCTAATTTACTCTTAGACATGTGTAGTTTACTCATCATAATAATCTCCTCTTGTGTTTTCTCATAACTTCCAAGGGTTATTTTGTTCCATGTGATGTGGGAAATGATTTGGTCTTGAAATATTTCACCATGTATGTTGAATACCCTATCAAATTTTGTATTATTACTTGATTAATAAACCACATTGATCTATTCCTATAAATACTGTTTCCTAAAGCATGGTTTTTTATTTGAATTATTTAATAGATAAATTTTCCTTAGACTTAATTAACAGTAATACTGTTAATTTCTTCTTTATTTTATCAAAATATCTATCAAGGAAAATATTTTGGATCACTGAATCCTATTGTATAAACCTAGACCACATTATTTAGAAATGAGTATTCTATAATGATAAATGTTTGTTATGATATGTAAAACTCTAATGGATATCAGTATGAAAACTAGTGTAATTTTTTTCATAAAGTATGCATATATGTCATGTTAGAACTTTAGAAATAAAATGTAGGTTATTGGAGATAAGTATTTAGGAAAATATCAGTTAAACTGTGGACATGTGACCAATAAATAATAATAATTAACGTATGATTAAAAGATAAACTCATTTTTATATAATGATATTTTCCACACGTAGACTAGAACAATAAATAATTAAATTCAAATGAAACCAAGCATACATAGATTAATAAATATTATAAATATCCACACATGCAATGACTACAGACACAAGAAATGACTACACATTTAAACAAGCCAGAATTCATTTCAATCTGTTATATAGTAAGATAATTATTTCCGAATTAGTAAATTCATTCATTCATTTATTTATGACTATAGACCATAAAAATAGTATATGATTTTTTTATCATCTTTAATTTTAATTAAATTAAATAAAAAATATCATTTAAAATTATTAAGAACAAGGTTTATTAAAGGTAGAATCATGTCTACCCTTATACTTATTCTTAAATACATTTTTGGATTTTAACTATTATGTGGAATGTACCATCATATAAAACAACATGGGTTTAATGTTGTGTATGTTCTATATCATATACATTTTTCATTACACAATAGGTATTCTATATTTTGTTTCTCAATATACATAGTGTGATAAATTGTGATTTAAGATTCATAGTTTTTGTTGTGTTAAATACTACCTGACAATCCGTAAATATACATAATGTTTATCACTAATGATTATCATGAATTATATGTAATGTACGGTATCCATACACAATGTGTATGAGGAAAATAACGAGTTAATTAAATAATCAGTATTTAATATCACACACAATGCATCGAGAATCATTTATCAAGTAATTCATGTGAAATCCCATTTCACATTATGTGTAAAGTAAATTACATGTCATGTTTCTCAAATATTCATTAATTTATTTTACTATGTGTTGACCCACATGTGGCACTTGTTTTATTTTCCTTTCAATTGGGGTATTACCAAATTATAACGCATGTATAGAAAGTTAACTGGAGTGTGAGTCTTTACTGGCCTCCTTCATTGAAAATCTAGGCACATAGAATGTATTTAATGAGGTTTGTTACATATTATATGTGAATTACAACCCACTTCATGTATTGTTTATTTTTTGTGCCACTATTGAAAAATAGTATGTGTCATGTATTAATTACATATCAAATGATTTAAACTAAGGGTTTATTTGATTCCTATATAGACAAATAATATGGGGTAACACTATGTGTACACCAACTACAAATTTTATATCTATTTCATACCATATGTAAACTAGTAGTAAATACATCTCTTATAAGGATAACATTTATTGAACCAGTATATGAGATGCCATAGATTTGATTGATCATCCTTGTGAGTTTGACCATGGTTACATGATTTGTGTATTTCCATTGCACTTTTGAATATGTTTCAGTCTATCAAAAATACCGGAACCATTTCATGGGATCATTGAATGTTTTCCAATTTTTCATGGATTATATTTATCCATATGAAACATAAAAAACAAAATATTTTATCATAAATATTAAATAAAATAATTTGAAATAAACAACTAGTAATGAAATATATAATTGATTAAAAAAATAAAAAATGACCATAAATTAATATGTGACTAATATCATACCACATGAGGGTTTTTAGGAACATTTTATGTGGTTGATCCCATGGAAAATAATTTTTTTATTTTTTTCAATAAAAAATACTATAAAGTACATTTTACAACCCTATAATACTCTTATTTTTCTTTTTAGGTTGTTACACATAGAGATGATCTAATAAAAGGTAATTTAAAATTAACATAATAAAAAAACATTGGACTATGTATTTCCCATTAAAAATAGTACTATTTATTTTTTACCATACCATCATTGGGATTAATGATCAAAATTATAATCCTTCCAGTGGTATCGATACATGCTCCACAAATCTTATAATGTTACTATTTGTATTCTATACGTTATCATGATGGAATTGAACATCATATTTCATTCTCCATTACTAGTAACATGAATCCTTTCGGTCTTTAATGATTATTTCTCTTGTTCTTTTGATATTGGGAGCGTGGAGGAGGACGGTGACCTCTCGATCTTGATAGGGTTAATAAGATGTTCCCCAAATTGATTAATGATTATTATCTAGATAGGATACAACATTCATAAATAATGATATCATTCCAAAATATTGTGAAATCCCTTATATCATTCACCAGTGTGGATTGGTTGTTGTTCCAATAGTTGAAAATGATTAGACATGGAGTATTTACACCCACGAAGGGGTGTAAGATGAAAATTTTTTTATATGTTGTTTAAAATGGGATGAAAGAAATGATTTTATTGACATATGTAGTCTCACTCTACCCAAGGTAAACTCTAATATTAATCATATCTTGATTGAAATCTATATAACTAAATTAGGATCATCCCATTTACCTTTTAGGATAAACATTTCTTGGATTTTTGTGACTTTTTTATTGAAAATTTATTATAGATTCATAGAAGGATGAATTTTGTTGAATACCATGCAGATTTTTCATACTAAACTAAGAGATTATAATGAAAGGATTAAAGAGTGGATAAAAATTTCCTTCTCTGAAATTGATCTTGATATTTTGGATTATCAAAATCATTCATCATAATGTCAAGGTATCAATCAGAATCATGGGGTTCCCTCCCTTGATGAGATTGAATACCTCACTATTCTGGATGATTTTCTCTCACTTAAGGATAATATTACCTAAATCCAATTTTATATTTGGTGGATAAATGAGGTAGAAGAATATTAAAAAATATTTCTTCAAATTCATAGAAAAAATAACACCAAAATAGGGACCACTACCCTAAATATTTATGGGAATTTATTAATTAAAATATGAAATATCCAATGTAGTTAATATTTATTTTGATAATATTTATTTTCAAAAAGGGGCTGGAAACACTCAAAAATCTATCAACAATATTTTCCCCAAAATTGGTTATTTTTAGAATATATGGCTTGTTGAAGTACTCAATTATGTAATAATTATGTAAACCCTCTTTTCTTTAAATACAGATTGTGTTTCTGGACTTGATGGATTCAGAAATAAATTCTTCATCTTCAATTCAGATATTGTGGAGTTAAATGTAATTATTACTCTAATAGAGTTCTTAAATCATTAAATTATTCTATATGTATTGAAGTATAGTTTTATTTATTTGAATCCAGAGAAGGAAAATTCCCTAGATATTAATGACTTCAATAATATTTTCATTGTAAATTTGGTCCCAAAAGTTGTTAGTAAGATTATGACTCTTAGAGTAGATGATAAATCCAATGTTTTTTACTACAAATCAGTATGGATTTGTTCCTGGAAGGAAAATCTAGAGTTCTATTTACATTACATTATATTTTTTCAAAAACATGAGGAAAAAATTTAATAATATTATTCTAGCTCATAATATTTATATCTCTTTGTCATTTGATTCAATAAAATGAAAATTCATATTTTTGGTTATTATATTGCATGGATTTTCTTATAAATATATCAATTCAGTCAATAGAATATTTAAGAGTGATAGACTCTCTATTCACATTAATGTGTCCCCAAGGGGTTTATTTTAGTGCTCAATAGGAGTAGGGTATGGGGATGCACTATCTGGGAATCCTTATAATGTGGATGAAGATAATTTGAGTTTTTGTATAAATGATATTATCCAAGTGACTAGATTCCTTGGATGGCGGCGTACGGGTCTGATGGTTTCTCTCTACGTATCCATAGAGTCTCTATTCTTTGAGAAAGATGGTTGTCCTCAATTGCTACATCAATCTTATTGAGGTGTTTGTTGGCCCTTCAAAGAAGGCTACAGTGAACGCAACAACCACTGCGATGGAGGTATGCAAGTCGGATGCCTTGACGGCTCCAGTCACAAGTAATGAAGATCTTCAGGATCCAGTGTTGGGTACCGAGGTTCAGTTCCGACAAGTGACAGTGGTATCCGAGCATGGCTTATCTCACATATCTAAGGGAAATGACCTGATTTCAGCGAGACCTGAGAAGGATGAAGGCTACAGAGCATTGGCAGTGTCAGTAGTGGTGAATTATGTCGTGGTCATGGTGGTGGTAGGGAATGATGTGTCGGTTGCGGGTGAATTTATTTGTCATGAGTTGGTCATGAATTTTGAGCATGTCGTGGTAGTTGAGCATGACTTATCTGGGGGATTTTTCATGATTGTGGAGATATCTGTGGGAATTTATGACCATAGGGCCCCAGCGATTTGTGTGGCCATGGGCGATGAGGTGGCCATGTTCGATCGGAAAAGATGGCTACCTTAAAAGGAAAAAAATCCCTCATTGTGGGGATGAGTCTATGTTTCTCCAAGGGGAAGTGTCTTGTGGAATGGAAGGAGATTCTACTCAGCAGCATTTCAAATCGGTGGATGATAGCACTGCTGAAAAAATTGTTTAAAATATGTGATATTGTGCTTGTGGTTGAAAATAGAGAAGTTATACCTAATGGATTTAAAATTTTGGATTATTCAATCATTTCTAGACTTGTTATTCCTCATTGAGTAATTCTTTGTACGATTGGTGATTTTGTTCTAAAGTTGACTTCTGTTTGGGGTTTTTCTATTTGGCGATGTGTATCCATGGGCTGAGGATTATTTCACATTATCTTCCTGTCAGAGGATCTGAAACTATGTGAATGGGGGATTGGATCAGTTGTACTGAAGTCATGTATAATTTCATTTCAATAATGGGACTTTTTTATCAATCCTCTCTCAGTATAAAACACTAGGGTTCAATTTTGAATTAAAATTTCTTGTCTTCACTAGATTTTGTGGCATACTAAGATTTTTTTTACATTGACTCAACTGTGGGTATTCCAATTAAAATGGATAGGACCACTGAATATGAAAATTTTGGTCATTATGATAGGGTCCTTGTTGAAGTTGATCGTCGTTGTTGTCTGATTCATAGTATTGTTTTGTCTGTATTGGATGACGACATCTCCCTAAAAATTTATAATGAGATATTACTAGATTTCTTCTTAGACTCTAATGTAATTATTCATGTTAAAGATAATTGTTATAGGAACATTATATGCTCTTTTTTCTTGTGAAAAGGGAAACATGAGGCCTCTAGTAAGAAGAAGTTGAAGAAGTATACATGAAGAAAAATAGTGATGAGAACGACAAAAGTTTTACTGATGCTGGTGTTCCACTAGTGGTGGAAGATATTCCTTGTGAATTAGAAGGGCCTTAGGTGGATCATGGGGCTAAATCAAGCATGCCTATGCATGAAGGGGATGGTAATACTGACTTTATTGGATCTGAGCCATGTATGGCCCTAGTATTGGTTCCTGGGCAAGGTGTTAAGGGAAACATGATCTCCAGAAAAAAGTAGCATGCATTTGGTCATGCACTTGAGGGGAATCAAAATACAAGAGGTTTTTCAAATATTAAAGAGGAAATTACCAAATTTAGGGAAACACAGGTTATACATGGATGGTGGGATGACGTTGAGGATGATTACCCAATAAAGTTAACATATATCTAGACTTTATCCAAAGGAAAAGTGGTTGTGGTTGATGGAGGGTTCTAACCTACTCCTCCTAAGAAAACAAGACTAAGGAATGACTAATAACATCAAAAGACAACTATTATTACCCAGTCCCATGATCCTTTTGATTATGAGTCTGATTGGCATGATGATTATGATTCTTCCTATTGTGTCTATGATTTTTTATGTCTTTTCTTTTTCTTGGCATGAGGGAATGTTTCTTGTATGACTCCATCTATCCTCTATTGGTTTTTATTTTCATCTTATTAAAAATGGATCTACCCTAACTTTTCGGTAGATATTATCCAAGATATACTCTACATGAAAATTATGGTTTGAAGAGGAATCCTTCCACCCTCACACCTCTAATATGCTGATGATATTCTTCAAACGGGAAAGCTTATATAACTACAATAAATTAAATTAATGTCACTTTTGGGAATTATGAATAATTTTATTGTTAGGTTATTTTCTAAAATATATCCTCTTTGGTGTTTAGAGAATTTGTAAAAATATCTAAAAAAATTGTGTTAATAGGTAACATGTTGTTAGGAGATGGTCCCTTCTCATTACCTTTCATAGGGTTCCCCTTTTATGGTTATGGTTAGAAGGTGTCACTTGGATAATATTTACTCAATCATAATAATTAAAATAGAAATAAGGAAAGATAAATTTATGTACCAATAAGGGAGAATTTGTTTTTCCAAATCCGTGATAACCACAATATTTTTTATGAATTCTCATTGTTCAGATGGAACTATAACTGAAATTATAGAGTTCTAGATTATGATTCATAAAAAAATGTTGGAATGGTGAAACACGTTAACAGAAGCTGGTCATTGTTTCCTAGATATATTACTTCCAACCATTAGACATGGGAGGTATATTAATAGGGGACCTTAGGATATTCAATAAGACTCTACAAAAACATGTTGAACATTCTTACATCGAATGACCATTTTTAGTATTTTCTTACTAGTAGATTTATGAAAAAATGAAAAATGGTTATTCAAATTACATTCTTTCATCTGTTTGGTCATATATCATGTAATATTATTAGAATATAATGAAATTCTCAAAGTGTATGGTCTGTAAGAAATAATCCATTGACTATTGGAGTACTTCATGGATTTCGAGGCCAGTCAATGAAGAGGATGATGTTCCTCAATCCATTAGAGATGGACCAATTATTGATTTATAGTGTAATTTTAGTGAATATGCACTACCACCACCTTATCTCAATATGAAGTATAACAAATATCATTAAACTAATTAGGAAATTATGATCTATATATGAAATCTAAATTGTAATTTCAACATGAATAATTTTTATCAGAATAATTGTGATGCCTCTACCATTGTTCATTTTTTATTTTTGGGTATTCGGAAGCCTTTTATTTATCCATCTACTTTTGAACTACTTTGGATGGTATAGAGGGATTTTCTTACACTTGAAGGGATTGTCCTATGTGAAGGGTTATATCTTGCCCCTCCATTTAATCTTTTTTTGAATGATGAAGAAACATTGAATATTTTTTCTTCTAACATTTTTCTTTCATATTGTGGGATTACATATAGGATTTTTTCTACAATCTTGGTATTGGTAATTTTTAAGAGCAGCTAATTTTTGTCAATGTGATTTGTTATAGTGAGTTGGTCTAGGAACATCTATTTACAAATATAATTTTAGTCATATCATATACATTGAGGGTAAGGAATGGGATTTCATTTAATAATTCTGTTCCACCTATACATGTTTGAATTGGTGTAATTCATTACAAAATAATGGTTTCCCTAAAATTAAAACATCATTAATTAATAATGAATTTCTCGACCTTGTCATTTTGAGGTCTGTTATTGTAAATGGTAAGATCACGTAAACATTGGTAACATTTTCTATCAATTGGATTCCATTGATCATTATGTGGATAAATTTTAATGTAGATGGGGTGGATTTAGATTCACCAATGACCTAGAGTTGTATTGGTATCTTCCACACTCATCAGAGTATCATTAATGTCTATTTTACCATTTTAATGAGATTAGATATTAATTTGGGACTGTAATTGGGGATATGATCATGGAGGTTAGTATTTTTCCATCATGATTAGAGGTCTCTATGGATGGAGTCTGACACATTCATGGCATTCAAAATTCTTAAATCTCATTACATTAATGTCCCAAGGATAATGCTCCCATCTTGATATTATTTTCTTCGAATTTTGGATCATATCTTCCTTAATGATATGAAATTATATAGGGATGAAAATCATGTTGCCAATATTATATCCAGGTGAGAAATTATTAAGGCCAGTTCAATATAGTTCTTTGTGACCCTAGATTTGTTTGTTCAATTTAGGTTGAATTGGATGGATATGCTGATTTTTATAACCACATATGAAAAAACATGTTATAATGTCGCATGTATTACTTTTATTTTTCTAATAAATCTTTAAGAGGAGTCATGCGTACCTCTTGAACCATGTGATTACTAAGGGTTAATAAATTAATATTTAAACAGAGGTCCTTATATAATTTTTAACCCTAAATAAACCTCAGGTAACATTACAATATATTTATTATTATTATATTTTATGACATGTGAGAACTTATAGATAATTGAAAATAATTTCATAAATATATTAATCAATATTTCATTATCACCCTTAACTATGCCAATTAATTCTCTTTGATATTTATCAAACATTGAATAATGAATATTTATTATAATAAATAAATATAATATTAAAATTCATCAATAAAATAGGAAAATATTATATTAAATAACTAGAGAATTGATATTTATTTAATATTAGTGTATCTAAATAAAAAATAATTAATTACCTTTTAAATAAATAATAGATAAATTAATCCTATTTATTTTAAAATTATCAAATAATAGTTATTTAATATTTCTCTAATATATATACAAATATATATTCTTATAAATAATTTGTGATTTAATTTATATGATCAATAGAACTAGAATAAATATTAAACCATATGATTAAAATAATATTCTGTAAAATCCCCTAATCTGGAACTCTATCATGTGGCCATGTTGGGTTAGTTATAATACCTCAACCGCACCTCCTTGTATTCTAGAAAAAACTGAGACGAAGTGTGTGTGTAAGAAACATAATTGGAAGAATATACCCCCTAGTACAGAGTTACATCACAATGAAATAATAAATAAAAAATAAATATTGGTTTAATGGATGTAGCGGAAACTGTACTATATAACACTGGAATGGAAAGAACTAATAAATCAAATCAATGTAATTCTAAGATTTAATGTATCAAATGTCAAACTAAAATTAATAGAATAGGGGAATAAACAACCAAAATAAACATAAATGTCCCCAATAATGATCCCCACATTGGAAAAGTCTCCATGCTTTGACTCATCAAGCATGAAACAATAAACAACAACTCCCCTTACACTCGTCAAATCCTATGTCCAAGTAATCTACTTAGGTACCAAATGGTACGCTAAATATGGAGTGAGTAAAACTCAATAGATCAACACCACCATGTCTAAAGAAAACCAGAATGATTATAAATGCCTGCAGTAAATTGATTAATAGGTGTATTAATTTGTCACCATAATATAATAAAACAATCAACCTTCCTAGACACTATGCCAGAAAATATCTGATCATGTGTCACAACCATGAAAACCAAAACCACAAACCATGGAACAAACACATAACTTGGGAAATCCCCATCTAGAAGACTTTAGGAATCCATGAATAACCTTCTAGGTATGAATTACAATATGAAACAGGGCCATTCCACTTATATAATCATTTCAGCATCGTATCATAGCATTATATAGAAGCATTATAGCATGAAACTTGTCCAAAAACTATATATAATCATTTTAGCATCTTAGAATAGCCCTATATATATGCATTACAACATGAAACATGGAATATCCCACTACAAAAGCATTTTACCAACCATTCACAACCCTCTATAAAATCAAAATACCATGAAACTAGGCCAATCCAATTCAGAATCTAGGACTATCCCTCAATATAAGCACTAAAACATCCAGGTATAGCCCTCTATATAAGAATTAAAATATTAAATAGAGCCAATACCACTATATAATCATTTTAGCATCTAGTAATATCCCCCTAAATAAGCATTAGTGAATATGAAAATTACCCCCTATATAAGAACTACATCATGAAACTAGGCCAAGAATAATATATAATCATTTAAGCATCTAGGAATATCCAAATATATAATCATTAGAGCATGAAAATGGTACAAGACCACTATATAAGCATTTATTCAACATTTTATATCCCATTTTATAAGTATTACAACATGATACTAGAAAAAGCATGCTATATAAATATTTCATCATCTGGGAATAGCCCTATATATTATCATTACAGCAAGAAACTAGGCCAATACCAACATATAATAATTTTAACAATTGGGCATATCCCTCTCTTTAAGAATTAAAATATAAAACTAGGCCAAGAAAATTATATAATCATTTTAGAATCTTGGAATATCCCATTATAAAATCATTACATCATCTAAGAATATCTATATATAAATATCAGCATTACATCAGGAAACTAGGCCAATACCTCTATATACATATTTGAACTGTCAGGGATTTCCCTCTATATAATATTTACTTCATCACGTCATATCCCTCCATAAAATAATTTCAGTAATGATTTCACTATATCATAACATAATAATTAATGGTTAATTTTAAAAATTAATGTTTGTCATTCAATTATACATTCATTTTATATCAAATAATCACCAGTCATTTCAATAGAAAAATAAGCCATTGCCAACGTGATTCTATACCCTCAAATCACAAGGGGTCACATGTAAATAATACCACACATTAATCCATTATCCAAATCATTATTATTCAAGATTTATCCCACCCAAGAGGTAGCCACAATCCAATTCGCGACATCTATGGATATAAATTAATTCAATGAATAATCAAATCACATAATTTATCATTATAAATTATTCAACTATTTAGTACATATGTTTCTTTGGTTTGATAACAATATTTTTCCAACATAGAAATTAAATACACTATAGAGTTAGGGTTTCTTCCACCTACCTTAAATCCAAAATCAACACAACGCTTCCAACTGGTAATGCAAACAAGAATTAATGTACATAAGATTGTAATAAGAAACCTATATCACATGATTTTAGGACCAACACCTATTTCAATAGCTATCCAAAATATTACAATATTATAATGAGTAAATAAGAATAATATGAAGATATAATAATGAAAATAACCTTTCTAGATATTTATTGCTAGATTAGGAAGTCCGTAATGGAGGAAGGAACTCTTAAATTGCCTAGAAATCTCTTAGGGCTCAAGAAGAGGAAGGAAGAAAACATATAAAGAAATAAAACAGAAACATAGAGGTTCTTATAATAAAAAATGAAGATAAATACATGGTTGGTAAATTTATTACCTGGCTTGTAATTATAAATTTATAAGGTAAAATGAAAAATTCGCCACCTAACGTTAAAATAACCCTACTCAAACATAAAATAACTTGGACTAGGATCTCAATGTGTGTTAATTACATGTCATGAACCCATTTCATGGATTTTATTCAGGGATTGTTATATGTAATGTAATACATTTACCTGGAATGTAGATTCATTGTAGGAATCATTAATCTCAGCTTCTCTAGAAGAGCCTAAACCACTTCTAAAGCCTTACAAACTCATAAGAAACACTCACAAGCCCCATTAACAATATTTTACCTAGACTCCAATAATTTTAAAAAAACATGCATCCCTGGAAATTAGGTTGTTTTCCAGATTAAAATATATCTTCCTCTTAATGAGGTTCTACTACCAAGGGTCAATAGACAATGGAAGACCAAAACAAAGATTATTAAAGAAAAACTCTGAGTGGGTTGTATGAGGAAAAGGACTAGATCTTAGAAACTCTCCACCATATAATTTCATATCCTAGAGAAAATAAAACAATCATTATGGGGTCTTAGTGAACATGTGTGGATGATGTGCTCACATATCAATATCTATTTCCTTGGTCTTGATATAAACACACTCATTATTCCACTGCACTTATACTGGAGGTATAATACTCCCTTAAAGGTACTACTCGAAATGGTTCACAATCCTCATTGGGTTCTCATCAATGTATGTATCTACACTAAGATCAATGTTATCTTCATATTCCACATGATAAGGATCAAGAAAATATCCCTAAAGATATGGCATGTGAAACACATCATGCATGTCAAAATATTGTTATGGAATGGATACATGGTATTCTATTGGACCAAACTTTTACACTATCTGAAATGGACGAAAAAATAGGTTTTAGCATTCCCAATTTTCTAATTCAACATTTCCCCATACTAAGTGACACCCAAAGTGAAATATTATAACTAACCTTAAACTCCATAGGTTATCATTGATGGTCAGCATAATTTTTATTCATGCTTTGTGTAGTCAACAACCACCTTCTGATCAACTAAACTTGATTTGATGTATCCTCCTTGAGAATAGGCCCATCATGCACTGACACACATTCCTTTATCCACTAAAGAGGGAATGGAAAAAATACCCAAAAAATCCTCGAAAGTAGAAATTTTCAAAAATTACTTGAATATAATGTTATATAAAAACCCCTTTAGTGAAATGGATTCCCCCATAAACTACTGAAATCCAAAACAGATGTTCATGTAAAATACTCCATAATTTTAATGGTCCAATCATGGTGACAATAAGTATGTGGATGGTAGGACATACTCAAAAGAACCTATGATCCTTGGGACATGTAATGACACTAATAGAACAAATAAATCAATCCTAGACCACTATCAGTTAATATATTCCAGGTAATACCATTAAACCAAACTGTCTTCGGCATGTAGAGACTACCTATATCATCAATAATGAAGGAATGCCTAATAAAAAATAAATGTGATTCATTTTTATTCAATCCATGATCACCCATTCTACATTATACAAGTGATGTGTCCTAGGTAATACAATAATAAATCCCTAGTGACATCATACCTTTTAAATTTTGGAATGGGAAGTGGATGCAAATTCACTATAGGACTCTGATTCTCATCTGTCACCTACTAACTGCTAAAACATCTTTCCAAAAATACTTCAACCAACATCATTCAAAACCACCATTATTTTATACATAGATCATAATATATGTTTTTTAAACAAGGATGTGCCACCCATATAGAATAATAATACACTCTTATAAGCTCCTCAAGAATGATTGTAGGAACCCATACTCAGCCATGGAAAAGATGTGAATTTTTACTACCAATAGTCTTTTTCGCGAGTAGCTACCATCCATATATTTTGACTTTTTGAACTAATCCATCAATATCAGATAATAGCTTATCATTAATCTAAATGAAAATTATGGATAGAATACATATCAAATCATAGATATTATTCCTAGGGACTCCCAAACATCTAGATGAATGTCTACAAATTGTGAAATTACCTTCCAATTCTCATAAGACTCCCATTCTACCTATATTGGAAACTTCCATATCAATTAATTGGAAATTAAATTCACCTTAAAATGTTATATTCAAAAGTAATGTCGAAATAATATAGATACCCAACCCACCATCTATATCAAAGGTTTAGGTCCCACTGGGAAAAGATATAGCTGAGGCTTGTGTGGTCTATGTACACCACAAGCCACTAGCAAAAAAGATTGTGTCTCTAGTGTCATAGTGAATATATAACTACATCTAACTATATAACATGATTAGGATAATTAAAATCATGAGGTCATAGTTTTTTGGATCCATAAGAAAACAATCAATCCTACAACATTATAACTACTATGATTCAAACTACGGATACATCACAGAACCGGATATATTATTATACAGGTATAGGTAATGTGAGGATAGATTTTGAGTTCAACCAATCATTAAGATCCTAAAAAGATCGCATGCATACATCATAGAAAATTTTTTTCACCAAATTCATGTTCAATAAAGTCATTGGTTTTGGTAGATAGGGAATGTCATAGATAAAACATTAACAATAACCATCTAAACCAAAAAATATCTAAATATTAGAGACCCTATTGGGTTTCTCCATAGATATGAAGGATGAAACATTATCTGGGTCCATTGAAATATTTTCCTCTAAGATGATGTCACCCAATAATTACACATTATAAATCAAGAAACTATATTTTGTTAGCTTCGTATAATTTTGATGCTCTCTTAATATACTCAAGATGATTTGAATATGTTGGTCATCATCATCTCCAAACTATAAATAAAATAATATATCATTGAAAAAACACACCTCAAACAGATCTAAAAAATAACAATATATCTAATTCATTTTGTCCATGAATACGATCAGTGCTATATTAAAAAAAATATCATCAATACAAAATCAAACAAGCCATACCTACTCCAAAAACAATTCTGAGGTATGTATGAAAGTCTCACCCTCAAATAGTGTCAGAAAAATATAAAATAAAACATAGAGAACATATTATCATCTCAAAAATGATCAATGATATCATAGATACACATAAGGGGCCATTATTTCATGATGGTCATCTAGTTAAATATTAGATAATCCACACATATTCAAAATGTCCCATCATATTTCACGTAAATTATTACTATATATCCCCAAGGAGATGTACTAGGATATATGAATCCTTTGGATTCTAGATATTCCATGTGAATATTGAGCTATTGAATCACTTCCAGATCTACTCTGTAAGTAGGGATAGTAACTATATATTCTCCCATAAACAACTCAATCATGAAATTGATATCCCACATTGGTGTTTACTCATAGTACTTGTGTGGAAGAGATCATAAAAATGTACTACCACTAAATGAAAATAATTATAATTCACTATACCTTTATCCAAAAATAATTTTCTATCTATGTTGTGGGAGTGTATATTGGCACTGAATTAATTTTGTATGTCTATCCTGAGGATCCCCCACAACTTAGTGAAAATATTTTTCTTCTTCTAGATAAATAAAAGTCATTATCCATTGATAAAATTCAATATGATCATGGAAAATAACTTTTTAATACAAACCAGGAATAAAATCAAAATATATATTTTCAATCATTAAAAGTTCCCAAATTAAATGGTAATCTCCAATTTCTTTAGAACATTCATTTTACAGTTAAATGTTCACTAACTTCACTCCCAATGGTGTATCAACTGTCAAAACATCATCCCATATTTCCAAAAAAACAAAACCATTTTAAAAAAAGATTAGATAACCAGGAATGTGACATACCTATCTCAAAATGAATAAAAGAAATAGTAGATGATTCCATAATCACACCTATGATAGTATAAGATCTTTAATCCACACTAACTAGATTAAACTTCATAACATATAGATAAATTTTTCATCTTCCCTATGATCTAGTCTGACTACCCTATAAAATTCCCTATTCCTAGTATTATTGCTCCATCACTAGGGTAAAAAATCCCAATCCTCAACCAAAATGTTCTATGGAATACAAGATACATGTATCTTGAGGGGTAGGTTATTTCATTCTGGACATTGGTACCAATCATAATACCCTTCCACTTCAATATTTCAATAATTTCTTATTGAAATTATTTATGTGACCCAGCATACTACAATAACGGAACTACAATGTAGGGTACAAACACTAAATCCACTTTTGGCCCATCATTCCACATAAAAATCACTACAATAGAACAAAATTGTGATATAGCTTCACACTACCCTGTATTCTCTTCCTGTTGTATCCTTAGAAATAACTTTCATAGAATATCTTCTTATAACTAGAATAATAACTCCCATTTTCCCAATAAAATAGTTTGGTTGTTGCTCCAGGCCTCTCTTAGATTCTCTTCGGTGATTAGTGCATGATTAATATCATCTGAAAAGATACTTGAGTAAAATACATACACTTGTGATAATGACCCATAGAAAATACCTTCCTAAAAATGCCTCATCATAGATATCTCATTTCCAGCTAAAGACGGATCAAGGTGATGTAGGTTAGTGAAGCATCCAATATAGTCCATCACAAACATGCCCTCCTATGTTAGATTCTTGTAGTATAGAGACATCTCATTCCTCAAAAACTATTGTCTGAAGTGTCTTAGAAACATAACCTCAAAGTCCTTCCAAGATAACTACTCTTTATTCCCTGATTAAACTACAATATCCCACTAATGCTTGGGATGTATTTAAGCCATGTAGGATGCAAGGGTCACCCTCTATTCTACATGTGTCTTAAGGTTCTTGAGGATCACCTAAACAAACTCAATACTCATCTCAGCTATTGGGGGCCTCCCTCACCAATAAACATTAGTGGATTTTTTTATCTTAAATCCCCTTTTTAGTTCAAATAATGAAATCATGTTATAAATAGTCTCCCATTAAATCCATTTTATGACCCTCAATAATATTTTTGGATGTTAAACATCCATTTGATCCTCAGGAGATACATGAATCTTAGGTTGAGATGTGTTTGGAACAAGCTAATTTTCACTCTCCTAAAACTAAACATGGAGATGATGATGGAGGTGAATTTTCACTCCAAGTGAAACACATTCCTTAGAAAACTGGACGAAAAAAAAGTTCAAACCCAACAGGTGATGATAATAGAGAACCAATGCATCATCGTCTCACTAAACATGTGTCAGAAGTGTTTTATCATGGTTTAGAAGTTACTTATTTTCATTTATGATATACAATGGGTATCTAATTTTACATTTCATCGAGTAAAATATATCAAATGAAAAAAATATCACTATCAAGAACAAGGAATTTCAATATATATCCTTTTTTTCATATCATTATGCATGAAAATGCATCTCACACCAAGTTAGTACATGATTATAAGTCTCAAAAATTGTATCACCACACAACATGTGAATCAATAACGATGAAATAACATCAACCGTGATAAAAGAACAACATGAAATGTAATCCCATCCCAAGGAACTAGGATTTTTCACCATACATTGTTAGATACTCACATGAACAAGATCATTACAAAGTAACAGCACATTCTAGTCTCTTTTCTACCTTCCCCAGATAGTAAATAAAAAAACATGCTCCTTTGATAAAACTTTTTGGAATCCCCCAATATGACACTCTCTCACATGACCAAACTGAGTTAGTTATGAGACAATAGGAACACCTCCCCATACACCAGAGGTTGTAGACTACCAGTGGGGGTGTACAGAATATAATGGGTAGACTATACCCCCTGATATAGTGTTATAAGATAGTATGATAATAAATAATAATAAATATCAATGTAAACAAAATATAGGAAGATATACAATATATAACAAGAAATGAAATAAGGAATCAATAAATCAAATAAAAATAAATTTAATTCTATGGTAGAATTTAACTAATTTAAATCTTAAAGTAACAAAAAAGATTTATAAATTGAAAAAAAAACTCAAATGTCTCCATTCTCAATCCCCACCTGAATCTCATCTCCATGCTCCAACCCGTCTATAATAAAACAATCAACAAAAAGTCACTTTCACTTTTCGAATCCTACATCCATGTAATCTCCTTGGGTAACAAATTTCCACTAGAACAATGTATTATTAACACATAATAGGTAAATACAATAATGTCTAAACAAAACCAGTCTGATAATAAGTGCATGAAATAAAGTGATAGATAGGGGTAATATATAAAAAAATAAATATAATACAATAATAAATCTACTGCATCCCTATTATAGAATATGAAAATGTTTAGAGCACAACCATGAAAACTATAACCGTAAACCATCATATAAGAAATTAACCAAAAATACCTCTATATATTAATTTTAGTATCCAGGCATAGTCTACAATATAAGTATTGTAACAAAAAACTGATCCAATCCCAGAATATAATCATTATAGAATTGAAGTGTATCCCTCCTTATAATAATTACAAAATGAAACTGGTCATACCCTCTATATATAAATTTTATCATCAAGTCACATCCCTCTATATAATCATTACAACATGATATAAGGACATTACCTCTATATAAGCATTTTTGCATCTACGAATAACTCTATATATAACCATTTCTACATGAATCAAGGACAATAATACTATATAATAATTTCACCATCCAGGATGAACCTGTTGTATATGAAATAATAGATACATGGATAACCCTCTATATAATAATTACAGCATGAAACATGGCCAAACCCACTATATAAAATTTTCATCATCTAGGCATAGCCCTCTCTATAATAATCGCATCATCAAAGAAAACCCTTTTATATATGTATTACAACATTAAACATGAACATGAATGCTATATAAGAATTTCCATGTCTAGGAATATCCATATATATAAGCATTACAACATGGAAATGGGACAAAACTACTACATATTCATTTTAGGATTTGTAAGTAGCCACCTATATAAGAATTACAGCATGAAAATTGATAAGGAAGTCTCTATTTGTATTTTAGAATCTGGGAATATCCTTATATATAATAATTACAACACGAAACAAGTCCAATACAATTGTATATTCATTTTATCATCCCATCATTGGCCTCTATATAAGTATTTTAACTTTGAACTAGTATTATCCTGCTATATAGTCATTTCAACATCTAGGCAGAGCCCTTTATATAATAATTACTACATCTATGCATAGCCCTATATTTAGGCATTACATCATGAAATAGGGAAAAGACCGCTATATATGAATTTTAGAATTTTGGTATTTCCCTCTATAAGAATTTATGAATCCGGTCATAGCACTACATATAATCATTACAACAAGTATATCAAATTTTCATACCAAAATTCTCAATTTATAATTATAAAAATTAGTAATTTTGTTTCAATTACAAATTTATTTTTATATAAAATTATCCCTAGACATTTATCAAAAATATATTTCTTTCCCAAGTGATTCATTACCATGTAATCAATTTCAATATCATGTCATCGTAACTTCACATTAATGCATTAGCCAAACAATTATTATTAAAGGGTTCTCTTTGCTAATGGGCATCCATAATCTGTGTCACAACACCATTAAATCTAATGGGATCCATGTAATAATACCATACTAATTTTTATCATCATCTGTTATTAAATTGATTAATGTACATGTTGTGTCTGTGAAATTGCAATATTTCACATACTTAACAATTAAACATATCATAGTGTTAGGTTGTAAACCACATACATTAAACATTAAATCTTTATAATTATTCCAACCAATAATTCCAATAATAAAAAAGGTAAAAAATGTCACCATAAGTAACCAAGATCACATGATATCAGGATAAACACATGTTTTCATAGATGTCAATATATTACACCATGATAACGAGTAAACAATAAAATGAGGTAGTGATACCAATGAAAAAGCATACAAAAGATTGATATGTTGATTCAGATTATCAAAATAGAGGATGGACTGATTTATTTGGATATCACCTAGTTATTAAGAGAGGAATCAATTATGTAGATGAAGGAATAAAACATACACACAAAACCAATTATAACCTTATATCATGATAAATACATGAAATGTAAATGTATTATGTGGATAGTAATTATCTATTAAAGTGGTATGCCAAGAAATGCCATGATTAGGGTTAAAATAACCCTACTAGAACATTTCCCAATTTGAACTAGGTTCTTATTGTGTATTCATTTTTATTTATGAACTTGTTTTAAGGATTCTTTTGGGTGATATTTGTTACACTATTTAATATATATAGATGGTATAAAAATTTTCAACAAGAATCTTTATGAACAAATTTTACATATGATCCTAAACCCCCCTATGAATGCCTCCAAACTCAAAAGAATACCTCATAATCTATTTTAACACAATTATACATAGATTAAAAGTAATTTAGGAAGACATATATCCCTGATTATTATTTTATTTTCACCCATAAAATCTCTCCATATCTGAACGATAATCGAATAATATGTTTCAAAGAAAAAGGAAATCTCAAACAAATAGTTTTAATGAAATCCTCAAAGAGGTATATACCTGTAAAATTATGGGTCAACATATTTATTTTGGATATTAAATTAAAATATAATTAAACTAAGATTCTAGACACACTTAGTGTGTAACCCACTAGTAATCATTATATGTGGAATTAGGTGAATGTGAAAAGATTGAAATTATAGTATCTTATAACATGAAAAGGCACCCATATATAAAAAATTGATTTTGAAATTAAAATAACATCATAAAGACATTCATGATATTATATAATCCCTTTACCTCGATATCTAATCAATCATGTTTCATACTTGTGTCACCAACTTCTATTCTTGAAAAATTATTTTTTGACTCCCTAAAATGAACTCAATGGTGGAATACAATGTTAAAGGAATTAATCAGATAGTTCCATTCCCATCCAATGACTGGAGATATCTACTTCACACAAATTGATGAAATAAAATACTTTCTTGACTTTTTATCAATGTAACCACTTATGATGCACCCAACATATCATGACTCACCACGAGCATAATTGATCCTGGTTTTCATCAGTACATAATTGTTTTTTATTAATGATACAAATTGATAATAATATCACGTATAAGGGTCAACACAAATGTCGGCATAATGGAATATCCAATGAAAAATATAATATATTAAATTACTATTTATGGATATGTTCTTATAATGTTTCTATTTTAAATATGAAATTGTGGACTTTATGAGAATATTTCCTACTTTCATATGACTTTCCAAAACCTGGTATTTAAAAAAATTGTATCCTTCTTTATTAATTTAATTATACCATATAATACTTGTTTAAGAATATTTTCATAGCAATTCAAGAGTCTCACTATAGCTAGGAACAACATTAACATTTCAATGGAACAATTTATCCATATACATTATTATATTCATGTTATAGAGATAACAACTCATCATGGGATATGTTATTTATTATTATTTTGGCCTCTAAATATTTTTATGTAATAAAAATTAAAATGATAGTTAGTTCATGGGAACCAACTCAAATAGAAAGACCCATTGTTAAACACCATCTAGTAGTATCAATGGTTCACATTTCAATACAATAACAATCGTTCTACCGCAATGGTGTAAAACCTAGAGTTACACAATCATGGTTCCTATGAAATCCCATACATGCATTGTCTGGTATTGTGATCTTGACCACAAAATCTATTTTATATTAATTTATTTTTTAACCATGTAGATCACTTCCCCCAGGTATTTATGACATAATACAGTCTTGATATCTAGTTCTTCAACAAATTGACCTTTCTTGAAAACTAGGTTAAAATCCATCTGTATTTTAGTGTTATTCATGACATGAGATAAAATATTACAAAAATATAATCCTTAAAATTATTTCTATTTGTTTAAAAACATCTCTTATATATAACCTTTTCCACCATATTCTTCCTCTGTCAAATGATAAGAAGATTTGTTCTATAATACACACTTATCACGCTTACCAAACTATAATTCCACTAGATATCGTGAATGAGAAACATTATAGAAATCAAAAATATACTTAAAAAGTTACTCATATATAAATTCGTCACTTCGATATTTTACGTCATCTAAGATTTTGGGTTCTCCACCATTTATAATTTACTATAATGAATTCTATAAGAAGAATAATTATGATGGTTTTCTAACTCAAGTAGAAAACCTTATCTTTTAGGGATGTAATCCTTTTAGACCTTATGTTTCTAAAAATATACCTTGATTTTGTTTAGTCTCTAATAATTCTAGTATAATTAACCTTACAACTTCTAAGACATGATCATCCTATTTCATTCTAGATCTATGTTATACCTCACAAACGTCTATACCCCCTAAAGTATCAAGAATAACCCATCATCTTTTTGTATCTACCATGATATTATTATTTTTATTTATATTAATATATCATTATTGTAGTTATCATCTCTAGGATATCTTCACTGAAGAGGATATTATTATTTATAATAACCAACCATTTATTGTAATCCTCAATCCCAAATCTATAGTTTTCTTTTATATGACCAATAATGAATATTTTTGCAACATAGATTCCTTTTAAACCATTTTGGAATTGAAATTGGCATACATTACACATATAATAAGTTTTTTTAAAAAAAATTAATCTGCATTCCAATCCATGTTTCTTATGATATTTTCATTCCCATTTTTTTTGAAAGACTCCAATTGATAAGAAAATATGCACAGTTCACTGATTCAAACCAAAATTTTTTTTAAAAACAATAACATAACATCATTATTATAGACCATTCATTAAATGTATGATTCATTTATCCTTCCACAGAATGTTTATCATGTTTTATAAGAAAAATACACTCCATCTAAATTACATTCAACTAACAGAAAATGTTGTTCAATAATCTTCTAAATTAACCACTATTATTATAATTAGGAAATTTTAGATTATTTATAGTCTTGGAATACACCCTGATAAAAATATAAAGAATGTAAGGAAAATCATAGACATATATTGGAAAAGAAAACACACATAATATGAGGAATCATCAATAAAGTCATGTCAGTACAATGAATCTCCATGATATCATACTAGTGTTAGAACCCATACATAAGTATATAACAACTTTATATTCAACTCATTGGCTTCAGGTCTAAATACACAGAGATAAACTTCTAATACACCCAAATCATAAAACTTTTACACATTCTATAAAATATTCTATCAATGTTATACAATATATTTATAGACAAGTTTTATAAACCTTTCTTACCAATGTTCCCAAGGTTTTTATAAAATAACTTCTCTTTTTTAGAAGTTATTTCACTAACATGAAACATAGATTACATATACATATTTAGGTATGTGATACAATCATTAACATTGTGGGATATCCCAAGGGAACCATGTTTGATCTTATAGACCCCATCCATTGAGACAGTATGAAATATCACATCATCATGCTAACAAATAAAAATAATGTTATTTAATAATCCAAAGATGTAATGAATTCATTGAAAGTATAGTATGTATATTTTCTACTCTAGAATATTCATATCACCATTTACAAAAATCTTGGGAACATATCCATTTATAAAAAATATAAACTATTGAATTTAGATACATAATTCATTATTCACCCATTCGTAGATATTATATGAAATGAATCATTGGATTAAAGAATTAATCATTCCTACTAACACTTGAAAATAATGATTAATGTTTCATCTTCCCCTTCAATAGAGATTGTGGATGAAATCATAGTATGGTTTTTGTAGATGACACAAAATTCTAGAAATGATTTCCATAAGTGTCCTTTCTTTCTACAATTCTAGTAAACAAAGTCGTCACAACAAGTTGATTTTCTATAAGCTCTTTCCTTTTTATCTCGCTACTTCTTTTGAATTCTTCACATGGAAAATACTATATGTTCTATGCCAAAATTAGTTATTGGTATCACCTAAAAATCTATATTATATATCCCTTCAATCATAATAAGATCATGGATCTCCTCAAAGTACAAGTATTCCTTAACATTGGTTTTTTTAATAGAATTATCCATTAAATCCCATGATTCAATATTTGATGAAACATGTCTCCATTCCAACACATATCTGATAAGCATTACCCCAAAACATTATCTTACTCTTGATTTAATTGAAGTTATTAAAAATATCATCCATAAAACTTCCTTTTGAAATTATTATATTAAAAATTCACTACATAATAAACACTATGTACTATATGGAATTCATATCATACATGTTCACATGTGTCAAAATTAATTTATAATTTTTCCTCACCCCATTGATACATAAGGCTACATTTTAAGAAAAAATCATCTAGATTACACCTTGTACCCTCTAGCCAAGCCATTCTAATTATTCCTTTGAAATTTATTCTTACAAGCCCCCAGTAAATGGAAGATTGATATATATCTTTAATAAGTAATAATCTTGTATCCTTTAAAATCGAAAATCGGTCTCTTCAAATTTTTCATGACACAATTTTCCATAATATAACTCTACCATTATGACAATGAATACTAAAACAAAAATAGTAAGGGGTAAAGGAAAGAAACTCACATTTTTATTAAAAAAAGAACTATATGATTCCTATGAAACTCAAGAGATATACTGATATCGCTTATTGTATAACTAACCATGATTCATAAGATCCATCCTTTCAAACCTCAAAAAATTAAGATCATTTTATTTTATAGAGAAGTCTCGAGTGAGTTTATAGGTGATCTTTTCCCTTTTAGATATATTTTTGGGTTTTCCCATGGCTGTGTTTCAGTGAATATTTGATGTTTTTTTAGCGGTCTTGGGTAGTGAACTGTTGCCACATAGTTTTCCCAACCAGTGCAACCTTCCCTATAAAACCATGAAGCCATAGACAAAGAGGGATTCCATGGTTGGGGAATAGTTTTTGAAACTATTATCCCTATTGGGAGGAACCATGTACCCCAATAATAGAGTATCATTGTTAAGGTTCATGGTTTGAAAAAACATGTTTTTCTTTTATATTAAACAATGTGTACATGTTTAACTCTTATAGAAATTGGTTTTAAAATTCCCAAACCCCCTATCCATTACTCAAAGTTGACCCCGCTTGACCCTAACTCATTGTTCTTGTTTTTAGAGGCTATTAAAACAATTAATTGTTATCTCAAACAAAATTATTAATGAGAAAACTGTATATTTATAGAGCTTAACCTCTCCAAGTATGTGGATTTATATCGAATGGGTTTTTCCCTCTATTGTCTTTATTTTCTCATAAAAAATAGATGGTTTTACTCCAATGGTGATGGGATTAGATATTTTTTTAGGGATCTTGATTCTTTTCATCATTGATCTAGTTTTTGTATCTAGATCTCATTATTCATCATGACATTGGTTGTTCCTCTTCAATTAGGGGTTTCTTTTTCTGAGCATTTATCATAAATTTTGAGTTATGAGGCCTAAATTGAAAATATAACAGTATTCATTTAATTACATGTGTGTAATATCAAAATGTCAATTTCCATGATCTTAAACCTTTATTGGAAAATCAATTGAAATAAATTAATTTCCATGTCATGTTTAATTGGGTTGAAAATGAGGAAAATGTGATTGGTGAAACTAGATTAATTAATTTATTGACTAACTATTGGAATATTGTGATTGTGGAATTGATGGGATATTTGTATTTTCTAATTGTTCAATTAGTGTGGATATGAATTAATTATGAATTTCAATTATTTGATGGTTGAATTACCCTTATTTGGTTAAAGGGGTATATTATTTAAATAAAGAAAATTAATTAATGGTGAATTGTTCAAATTATTTCATGTGATTTAATTGAGGAACCATGTTTGTTGTGATAAATTTTAATCGTATATAATGATGTGAAATGGTGATAAAATGGGTTAATTTTTACTTACCTTGGATGATGTGATATATGAGAATGTTTTGTAACTTTATTGATATAATATTGTAGGACATAGATAGAGGCTCAAAATACTCATATTTCATAACAAGTGTGGGATAGGGATTGAGGCTCCCAATATTAATATTTGATAGTAAGTATGGGTCAGAAAATGAGGCTCTAAATACCCATATGTGATAGAGAGTGGGGGACAAGGATTGAGACTCCAAATTTTATAGGTGATATTGTGGTGTGGGATAGGAACAGAGTCTCCAAATACCCATTAGGCTCGACATAATATATTCTAATCCCTTTATAATAGAATTGGAATATAGTTCCAAATGACTGTGACATGGGATGTAATCAAATTAATAAATAAACCACATCTAATATAATGAATTTTGAATTGAATACGTTATATTTTTTAGAATATAGTATGGGATGAAGTATTTTTTTTATATTTCATGTGTCCTTTAGAACATAGGGGTTATCCTTTTTAATAATGAATAATTGAATATGTAAAATATTTAACTTGTTTTTTGTATTGTATTCTTTATAAAAAATAATAAAATATTATTTACTGAATATTTTATATACAATATTGGTGGTGAAAAATTGAGGTGTAATCACACCCTCATCAGGATGAAAAATCAGTATATGAAAAGACTTAATATTTTCTTTATAGGATAAGGGAAATGGCCCAGTGTTAGATGGTTGAGTTGGGTTGGAGCATTGATGATGGAACGAGACATTGTGTCAGAACATTCTTGGGTAAATCATCCAATTATATAGTTTGGGTGTGAATTTTTACACATTATTCTTATTTGTAATTTCATATATACTTTTTACTAATGTATATTATTTTTAGCTTTGGTTCATCATGTGATACTAGTTTGTTCTGGTTATTTTTTTTCTAGTTGTTGGCTATTGTCTATGGGTTATATCATTTTTCCATTATTTATTTATATTCACTATTATTTTGGTTTTCTAAATTGGTTATAGCTTACCAATGATCTATATTATACCCTCTCTACTAATCAATAGCCTCTAGTGTAAGTGTTGGTGTGCCTGAGTTTATATAACCTACCTGATCAGGGCACTAGTATGTGGCACCCGATTAAGGATATTAAAAAGTTGTATAAAGGGGTCTTCTTTTTTTATATTTATATTTGGTAAACAGATATAGAAAATATTTTCAATTATTTTTATTTTATTTAATTTATTTTTTATCCCAAAAAAGTTTAATTTTTAAGAATATTGCGACATTTTATGGTTTTAGTGGTATTTTGATCTTAATCGTCAAAATTGCCTATTTCGAATTTTTAATAGTTTTTAATTATTTTATTTTTTTGGACACAAAATTTTCAATATTGATCCAAATCATGATCATATTTATTTTTAGGATTCTACACATTCATTGATTCATTTCATCCTTCTGGGACAAAAGCTAAATCATCCATATGGAAGCTCCAAACATGCTCACAAATGGGGCCATGAAAACTATTTATAGATCAAACTATTTTTTGTGTGGGGAACATTACAAGTTCATTTTGAGCCCATATAATCTGAAATTTGGATGGGAGACGCACAAGACGTTTGGAAAAATCTTATATGAAGAATGATACTCATTAAACCTCCATTTTATAGTCATTAAGGCATAACAATATAGAGGTCTTGTATTTAAGGAGTCTGACTGGACATAATAAATTATAAGTGTAAAATGGGAATAAATATTGGAATACATGTCCAAAAATTATAAAAGTTTTAGGTGTGATGTCCGTGATATTTATGAACAACATTAATGAATGCTGAGACATGTGAAGTGGTTATTTATTTGGGTTAAAACACTTCAACATTCAATGGAATAATTCAATCTATAAAAGGACAGGAGAACCTCCCTCTCAAATAATTTTAGTTTATTCCATCCTCACACCCTCCAATCAACCGAAGAGGGAATCATGGGATGACAGACCTCTGAAGATTAATTTATTTTCTTTTTTTATTTTAATCTAATGTATCCCCTCTCTTAAAACATCTTGAATTCCCCATCCATGGTGGGGTTGTTTCATTGATTTATCGGGAAGGGGTAAGTTTTACCAATGTGCTTGCAAGATTTCTTGTGATTAAAATTAATAATATCCCTTCTTCTCTCTTAATATGGTTTCAATTATAAATTCAGTATTATATTAAAAATGTGGTTGTTTTAGTTTTTAATTATGTTAATTTATATTTCTTTGTTCGATGATCATGTCTCCCTGCACCCAATTCTATTTTGTTTATAGTGGAATAGATTGAACTGGGGTAGTCAATGTTTGATAGTGATTACACACATAGGGAGGAGAATAGACCTACATGAGGTTTCAAATAGGAATATTCTTATAATAATTATATATCCAATGGAGATAAAAGACTTCTTAGATGAATGTATTTCAAACCATACAAAGGAAAAAACAGAAAAAACATGGAAACCATGATAGCACAACACAAGGTCCCTCCAAAACCAGCCTGATCACCATCATTTGAATTTGTTTAAAACCAATCAAATAAAGATTCCTATTTATCAAAAATCATTCAATGTCAATTAAAATAAAATTATTTTCTAAAAACAATTAAAAAGTGAAATCCTTATCTTTTGGTCAATACCTTTTATGAGACTACGTAGGATCAACTATTATACTATACTTGGGTAATTAAAATATTTTTTTTCCATTCCCCACAACTGGCATGCGACATAAAGGTATATAAAAAAATTGATTGACTTAGGCCTTGGTTATTAGGTTTTGCATGGGAGTGTCTCTCCCATGTATGATGGTAAATGACAAGTAACCATGGTGGGATTGTGGTTGTTAATGTGTCTAGTTACCCATAGTGGGATTATTGTTTTAAAATGGTTTCTAAGACATGAATCATGGAATTGAATTACCTGAGAATTTAATATGAGTCCATCATTCTAGGAACTCAAAATTATTGTGTGACATGAATCATGTTAGGAACTCATAGGGAAAGAAGGTTGTGAGTAATTTGTTAGAAATAAAATGTTTTTCCTTTATTGGGTAATTGAACTGAATATTGTTCTTGATGTGAAATTTAATGATTTAATATGATGAAAAATGTGAATAGTTGCTTGTCTATTGAGAAATAGAAAAATGAGAATGTGTTTACCCTTTTTAACCATTACCTTGACGTAGGATTGTTATGTGTGGTGATAGGGCCTCCATTTTGACATTGCGAAAGAGGAAGGGGGATCACTTGTTATGGGTTAATGAAAATCCATATTTTTAAATGTGTAAATGTTTTGAAATGTATCCTGAGATGAGTGTTTGTGTTTGTGGATATATTCCTACTTGGTGATGCTTGTTCATAGGACGAGTGTAGTTTATTACTAAAGATGGTCCTCCAACAGTGAAACCCGATGCATAAATAGTGTTGGGTGAAGGATCTAGGGAGAATTCCCATGAAAAATTTTCTTTTCTCATGAAATTTATAGAGAGATACCCATTAAAATCATTAAAGAGTATGTCTTACCAGAAACAGTAGTTTTAGTTACATATCTATCTAAATTTCTCTAGAGTTGGTGAACTAGAAGATGTAGAGTTCTTGAGTGATTACATCTAGATTATACTTGATCTTTTAGAGACTCTTGTTGATAAGAGAGTCAATTTGGGTGCTAATATGTTATGAGGATCATGAAAAAAGAAGTGGGGTTTTCAAGATTGGATCAGGCGGGCAGATGGTATGTTCTGGAAGGAATTTAGGGATAATTTTCTATAGCACTTTTATCCAGAGACACTGAGACATGACAGGGAAACAAATTTAATATGGTTCACCTAAGGGAGTAAGTCTGTGATGGATTGTGTTGCTCACATTACTAAATAGAACTTGTTTTCTCTATTGCTGAAAGGGGATGAGAGAGTTGTGGAAATTCATTTCTATGATGGACATAATTATGATACTATGTTCCATATTAACATCTTTTAGTTAAAAAAGATTGATGAGGTTGTGGATCAGGATCTAATGTCTTAAGGGGAGCCAAATGAGGTTATAGTGGAGGCAGGTTATTCCTACTAGATGATCATAAGGTACGTCTTCCAAGGGAGGGTAATTTCACTCTGATAATGCTGACCAATGAAGTAGAAATAAGAGTGACATAGGGGAAGGATCAGTTATATAGGATCTTACATGAGTTCTTTTCTGCCAGTGTGGTAGGTCGAGCAACTTTAATTGGCACTGTCCCTGACTACCGGTAGAGTGTTGATATTTTGGAAGAACATGACATCTAAATAGGTTCTACAAAATCCCATGATTGATGGGTAATGATAATCCATCTAAGAAGAACCATATTATGGGAAGGGTTTATTGTACACAATATGATTTTGGAAGATAGAGTTCTACTGGTTGTGGTAGTAGAGTTAGTAGACATTGTTCTTTTGGTCAAGATCACTCATATCAGCAATGTGGTGTATCTCAGGAGATTCAGAATACATCCCATGGAAGAGGGTCATTATCGTATCATATTCTTTATCCTACACTTGTTGATAGTGAGGCTGGACCATCGATAGTTAGAGGTTCTATTTAGGTTGGTTCTATACTTTTAGTTCCTAATTTGATACATGTACCTCTCATTATTTTATATCTTCTCACCTTGTTAATGGTTTTCTCCCAGAAGTGGAGTTTATGAGTAGGGATATAATAATAGATACACCTTTGGGAGTATATTCTAGAGACAACTATTTGTGAAAGGGGTGTTCTCTCGGGGTAAAGGCGTATTGTTTTAGTTGGGATCATGGCATCCTTGACATTTTAGGATTTGACCAAATTATGTGTATGGACTGGTTAGTAGAATATAGAGAACACGTTGATTATTGTTGTAGGATAGTGACTTTAATATATCATGAGGGTGACAATTATGTTCTCCTTGGATAATGGGATATCAAGGCTATATGTGCAAGAACAATCCATCTGCAATAGGGGAGGTCACAATCCATGTTACAACCCTGTTGTTAGATAATGTCGGTGTGAAGCCAGATGTATTTCCACCCATAGTTTACAGGTTTTATTATGTGATTCCTTATAATATTTCAGGTCTTCCACATTGTAGAGATATAAAATTTATAATTGAGATCATTTAGGGGTTAATCTAGTTTTTCTTACACCATAATTAATTTCACTCACTAATCTTCATGATATTAATACTAATGTAGAATATTTAATGGTAATGGGTTTATCTATCCATGTACTTATCCTTGGGGTTCTCTAGTTTTTTTTAAAATAATGATGATGATAATTTTACCTTATGTATTTATTACTAGATGTTGAAACAGATGAATGTGAAGAAACGATATCCTTCTCTTATTATTGATGATCTATTTTATAATTTGAGAGGATCTTCAATTTTCTACAAAAACGAATTGAGATCATGGTATCATCAATTGGGAGTTTGACTTTGTAATATTCTAGGTAATTCATTCAAAAGCATGTATGGATTATATGAGTTTAATTTAATTCCATTCAAGTTAAAGAATTGTCCTAACGTTATTATTTCCTTGATGAATATAATCTTCCACCAATACATAGATCAGTTAGTCATAGTGTTTGTGAATTGAATCTTGTTGTACTTTAAGACACATGATAATCAATTAAATTATCTTATCATCATCTTCAGTATACTGAGGGAGCACTGGATATATTCAAATCTATCTAAGTATCAGTTTTATATTGATTAGGTACAGATCTTCGGTCACATCATCTTTGAAGGATTGTTAGTGGAACCATAGAAATTTTAGGTGGTTGTTTTTCGGTATCAGCATAAGAATTTTTTTGATGTCTATACTTTTTTAGGGATTTCAGGTTTTAATAGAGGACTAAATAAGATTTTTTCACTGGGAAGCACCAATTTCGGTCTTGAATAAGAAGGGAGTAATGTATTAATGGTCTGTAAAATGAGAGAATTCATTCTATGCATTGAATAAACACTTGAAAATGGTACCAAACTTGATTGTACCCGAGATACCTGAGGAGTGTATCGTGTTTCATAATTATTTTGGGGTAGGTATTGGAGAAGTGTTGAATCCTTGAGATTTATTTTTCGGATATGGGTCAGAGATTTTGAGAACATATGAATGTAATTAACCAATAAATGACCACATGTTGAATTTAGTAGATTATGTGTTGATGTATTGGAAAAATTATATTTTGGTATTAATTTTTTCCCTGTATATTGATCATAATATTTTAAAGTATATATTTTCTCTAAGATATTTGAATATATATAAATGAAGATGGGTTGAGTATATGGAATCATTTGAAATTGAACATGCATTTATGGTTGGGAAATGAAATAGTTTTACCATTGCTTTTAGAATGAAAACATAGACATAGATAGTTCAGGAGTCAAGATATTAGTGGGAAATGATAATCATATAGGATTAGATGCATGTTTTGGTTTTGGAGATCCAGGGAATGATGAATCTTATATCAATTTCAAAAGATTAAACACTTTTGATCCAGATTATGTAGAGGTTGTATGAGGACCCATAATATTTATCTTTGAGGAAAATTCATGAATATAGAGAGTCGCCTCTAGATTGAATCATAGTTTAGGATGACATAATCTAACTTAGGAATCATTTTTTTCAATATGAGTATACGGTAGGAGCTTATGCACAAATTTAATGCCCTGAAGTGTGTGTTAAACCAAAGAAGGACCAAAATTTAACATAACCAATGATGACTATATTAGTGGTAAGTAATGAAAAATGTTATAGCAGGGTTTGTCACATAATGCTACACCTATCAACAGTTGAGGGCTAAGAATCAATGACCATGTGGTGTACCACATCCATCCTTCATTCCATAATGAAAGTCTGATGATGTTACCATGGAAATATTGGTGGGTCTCCTAAGGACGCCTCAGAAGAAAGACACTATTTTTGTGTGGTTGTTGACTGGATGACTGTGGTAGTGCATTTCATTCCTATATTGGAGACTTTTTTTGTGTATCCATTGTGATACTTGAATGTTCGAGATATATTCCATATTCATAGGGTGCCTCAAGGTATTTCTGTAAACCATGACTCAATAATTACCTCACTCTTCTAAAAGGTATTACATAAGGTGATTGGTACAAAATTCTTACTAAGTACGAAATTCCCCCCATGAATAGATGGAAGTCATAACATACTATCCATGTTCTTAAGGATATGCTTCAGTCATGTGTCCAAGACTTTGGTGGGACTTATTAAAAGAACCTAGAATTATTGTATATATCCTATAACAACAATTATCATTTAACTATACATATAGAATAATATTGAGGCTCTTTATTGAAATCCACATAGATCATATCAATGTTGTATGGAGGCAGGTGAGTCAGAGTTGTCGGGAATGAATATCTTGTAGGATACATCCTAGTAGGATTAATTGATTTGGATACGTACAATAGATAGAGTTCATATTCCAATTGAATTTGATGAACCATAGAGTTTATAGAGGGTGATAGGGTGTTCTTTTTGGTGGCCTAGGATGGATCACACTAGGATTCAATGAACCGAAAATTTGATGCCCATGATTGTTTCACAGTTGGAGTTCGTGGAGAGAATTGGTTTGATGGAATACCAATTCAATCTTCCATAGAGTTATAGTAATATTCATGATGTTATTTATGTTTCTTAGCTTCATTGGTGTCACCATCACCCTTTTCATGTAATTTATGTGGAATATTTTGAGATTGACATTGGTGTTTCTCTTTGAGTAACATCTCATACATGTGTTGGAATGTAGTGGTAAAGTTTTTTACAGAAAGGGTATTCTAGTAGTTCATGTATTATATAATCAAGGTTGTGTTTAGTAGGAAACATGGTCTAGAGAATAAAATATGTGTGCTCAATTGCATAATCGAGTCACCTAATAATCATAGATAATATTGTGATTACAGCTGGAGGAAGAGATATTATATGGTGGGAAGATTATAAGATCCTGACCATTTCTAGAAATATATTGAGTTCATTTATAGGTACTATTTTTCCTTTTTTATGTTTATTTATTTTTGGATTTTATCTTGTTGCATTAGGGTGAACATTGGATGTTTTTGGATGGGTTCTGCAAAGTGCACAGTTGGTGTATGGTTTTCTCAAATCATTCACCCAAGTTTAAAAAACCACAAAATCCTAGAAAGATATGGATTTAACAGTTGGGGCATGGTTTTTCAAAATGTCTGCCCTATTATGAGTACGTATGCACTCCCAAAGGAGAGGTTCATGTCGAAGGAACATATTTTGGAAAGTCCTACTCCCCAAACTAAGAAATTTTGTTCATGAGTTTAATAATTATGAAAATTGATTTAATGTTTTTTAAACCCCTTGGACATCACCCATGGACAACCCATATCTACCATAACTCAATATTATAATTTTTTAAGGATTATGGATGAATTTATATGGATATCGAACAACATTGATGATGAATTAATGGCCGGATTGGTGTATTTTCACCTCTCTGAGTATGTGGTTTCTTCCTAATTTGGTTTCTATCTTCCTTCTCTCTCTCTATCTAGATAAAAAGGGGATGGTTTTTCTCCATTGGTGATGGGTTTGGATATATGTTTTATGGATCGTTATTCTTTTCAACTTGGATCTATTTTTTGGATCTAGATCTTGTTCCTCACATGATCTTTGTTGTTTCTCTTCAATTTGAAAATTTCATTGTAAATCATTCATCATCAACTTTGAGGTAGGTGGTCTAAATTAAAAAACTGATTGTCTTGATTTAATTATGTGTTTGTAATTTTGAAATTGAAATTTTCATGAATGGAAATTTAAATCTGAAACTTAATTGAATTAATTTAATTTATATTTGATAATTAATTAGGTTTAAATTGGTCAATTAGAAGCGGTGATACTAGATAAATTGATTAGATAATGAATTAATGGAATATTGTTGTTGTAGAATGTATGGGATATTGGGATTGTGTAATTGGTCTGTTAATGTTGTTTTGAATTAATTTAAAATTATAATTATAAAATGGTTGACTTGATAATATTAGGTTAATTGTTAGTTTGATTTAAATAATGATAAGTGGATTAATAGTGAATTTTTCATATTATTCAATGTGATTTAATTGGGAAACCATGTTTCTTGAGAAAAATGTTAATTGTATACCGTGATGTGAAATGGTGATAAAAATGGTTAATTTTTATAAAGAGTTAATCATATTATATATGTGATATATGTTTGGTTTGATTTATATACAACTGTGCGATGTGGACGGAGGATCTTGATCTCATATGTGATCGTAAGTGTGGGAATTGTACATAGGATCTAAATAACCATATGTGGTAGAAAGCGTGGGATAAGGAATGAGGCTCACAATTTCTGTATATCACGGTGAGTCTGAGATAGGTAGTGAGGCTCTAAATACACATATCAGATATTGTGACGTGGGAAATGGATAGAGGCTTCGAATAACCATAGGGTTCCTAACATGATGTTCTCCACCCCTGATATTTTCATTAGACTATGGTTCTAAATGATAAAGTGGTGATATGGAATGAAATATATAATATAACCCCATGTGTTATAGTTAATTTTGAATTGAATATATGATATGGTTCAGACTAAAACAAGAGCCAAAGTAGTTCTTGATTGTTTGGGTGTCCTCATGAACCTAGGGTTATATCATTAATTAAGGAATAATAGAATATGAAAACATTCTACCTTGTTTCTTGTATTTTATT
Organism: Viscum album; assembly: GCA_963277665.1. NCBI lineage: Eukaryota > Viridiplantae > Streptophyta > Magnoliopsida > Santalales > Viscaceae > Viscum > Viscum album. The sequence continues at coordinate 526,726,391 of OY728148.1, read as the reverse complement.
CTTTATAAAACTGCATAAGATTGTATTGATTAGATATTTTTTTATATTTTGTAGCAGTTGGCCAATTGATTTGTACTCACACCCTACTAAGGATGTCTGATCAGTGCCCGGATAGACTTTATGTTTGTAAGACAAGATAAGGGGAGGGTCCCTCTATCAGATGATTTAGTTGGGATGGATCATGGATGTTGGAACTGAACTTTTTGTATGGACCCAATTGAGGGATTTATCAGTGTGTTTAGTTTGGGTTGTTATTTTTTACACTTGAAACTTAATTGGTATGACATAAATACTATATATTTATAGATATTGTTTTCAATTTTTGTTAATCATGTAATATAGGTTTGTTCTAATTATTGTATTACTCTATATATTGGTTATTGGTTATTGGTTGTATCATTTGTACATGTTTTATTTATTTCCACTGTTGTTCTATTCTGATAAAGTCGGTATGGTGTCCCCATTATCGATATTAGACCCTCGCTATTATTCTTCATCCTCTGGGGTATATGGAAGTATGCCTGAGGTAACATAATGTACCGGCTTGAGACACCAGTATGTGGAACTCGGGTCATGACATTACAAAAAATATTGAACTAGGTAAAAAATAATACTATAATAAATGACACTTGGAATCAATGTAACAAGTATTGATAAGAATCACTCCCTAGGAACACACTAATTTCACACCTTCCACAAAAAATCATATCCCAAAACCAAAACAGAATCAAGAAAATTGAATTAAATCAATCAAAATAAAACTAAATGATTAACATGGTTCTAAAAAATTCATACTCCATTGGAAATAAGAAACATCAATATAAAGGGGAACATTTGACCAAATACTCATTGAGTCATAGGGATCCTAAAACGTTTTATTTCTTAGTACAAATAGATTGAAATCCTATAGTTATTACAAATTACATACTAACAAAAAATTACTAATAAAAATGATAAGTACAATGAATTTCACCACATACATCTACTTATAAATAAGATATCACAACTACCTGCTAGTTCCATCAATTACACCAATACCTGGTCCTCACTAAAAACCATTATTGATCATATCTTGCTCAATCTATGTCATGAGTGCATAAACCTAACCTTTAATTATGGTGCATAGTGAGAAATTTGAAAACTAATCCTTATAAATATACACTTTCAAAATTTGATTCTAGTTATAGTTTTGGATATTGGTTTAATTCTTATTCCATTAGAGTCCAAAACCCAAAATTGTGAATCACTACCATAATATTTTCAAGTTGAAAACTTAAATCTTTGTCCATTATCTTAACAATTATAACTAGTTTTTGGTTAAAATTTTATAATATTCAACATGAATGGTGTCTCAACAATAAAAAAATAAATTTATTATATATAAATCGAAAATATTTCCACTTATTAATTTATTTCTAAATAATAATATTGTTATAGAAAAATTTCTTTCATTTCAGGATAGGTTATTTTATCTTGTCAAGTTTCCATATGATATATGGTTTATTTTCAATGGGTAGTAATATTTCTATTGTAGATGTTATTATTTATTGTAAAAATATAAATTTGAATCATCCAAAAAATTATTACTATCAATTTAATAATAACATGAATTTATAAAAATAGTCAGGGATTATGTTCATTCAAAAACCATAGATTTGACTATATAATTATAGTATTATATTAAAATTGAAACATAAAAACCCCCATCATAATGAATAATTAAAATACTGGAGTATATCTTTATTCACTATATATTTATATTGTGGATATGGTTATGAATTGATTAGATACCTATAAATTAATTAGATTATTGATAAGGATTTTTGGGTATAGATCTAGATCAATTTTCAAAATAAAATTTCTATACTGATAAAATTTAATCCATGTTTATTTTAGATAAAATTATTTCTCTAAAATATTAAAAAATATAACTATATATTCATGTCTTCAAATTGTTGATAGTCATACAACAATATATCGATATGGTTTAACATCATCCCATATTTCGGTTTCCTCACTTGGTATTGCCTTTTCCGTGTTTTCATCTCAAAAAAAATTTCTATAAAAAAAGAATTTTCAATTTAATATATATTTTTTCACTATATAAACATAATAATATTCTTATATATAGAATCTAGACTTTCAACCAACACTTAGTTCCCTGACTACATCACCTACTTAGATAGATCACTATTGATGCCACATATCAGCATCCTCTCTTATATGAATGTTCTAAGGTTAGTTGTGTTCAAAATAATAGGTGATGTTTCATCAAAAAGAAATCATTAATCTATATTTTTCCCTACTTTTTCACATAAAAACCACATTCACCTTTTAGTACACCTCTTTCACTCAACTAGTGAACCCAAAAATTTAATCAAATGCTAAAAATGTAGTAATTCCAACACTTACACAAATGAAACCTAGAAATATTGGGAATATTATATGATTTTTTACATATATAATTATCATTTATATTTATAAAATAAAGACTAAAATTTTACCAAATAAGTGAATTAAAATGGACATAATTATTATTTAATGAGTCCCATAACTAATTTGGATCTCTAAAACAGAATTAATTCTTTAACTAAATCTGATAAAGATAGTTCAACCATGATTTTACATGGGATGAAGCTTCCATAAATGAGTTGAGAAACTCATTTTAGTGGATTATATAATTTTTAATGTAACATTTCAAATTTAAAAAAATATCTATTTAAACTTCTTTTAATACCCATTCCCTCTAATATTTCACTCTATATTAGCTTCTTTGGGAGTAGAATCATCAAATCATTCATAGTAGAATCCTAACATAAGTAAATATATATTTTTATAAATACCTTAACATATGAAATATCTTTAGTGATATATTTTTTAACCCTATCTGGAATCTATTCGAATGAATTTATAAGAGGGTTTGTATGAAATTTTAAATAACACCTATATATCGTATATATATTAATGTCATTTAGTATATTTTATAACAAACAATTGAGATAAGTAATTGAAAAAAATATCAATTATATAGGGTGTATCCATCACTTATTGGTGTGAATATTTTCACTATTAATTCATAAAAAGATATTCCTTTATATTATATTTTATATTTTTATCAAATACACTATATTTTACAAAAAAATATTAGATATGATAAATTTAATGGGTTTTTTAAATACTTAGTGAAATAATTTTTTATCCAATAGTAATTTGGATTAAAATATATCTTCATAGAAATTATATTTTTAAATAGATCAAATATGTGAACACAAGTATCCTATACTAGGATATAATTAAATAATATGTGGTATATCAAATCATCGCATAAACTATAGAAAATATATATAGTGAAAACAAGTATACCATAGTACCCAAATCATTCATTAGTATGATATTTTTATATTCCGATTTTCTTTGAATAATTTCATTAGAGGGAGAAATCCATGGTTTATGAATGAACATGTACTATGATACATTTTTTAAATTCTTATTATTGAAACATTAAAAATATTTACTGGTGTAATGTTTTTCATTTCTATTTTGTCCCATTATAAGAATTTCTACATAAGGGATATACTAATACCAATTAAAAAAATACTATATATCATTTGGTATTTTTTCAAGACCTGTAAACATGGAGGTTGTTTTTTAAAGGATCTATGTAAACACATCACCATTGATGCCACCCTGCCATAAGAGATGGCAAAAGATAAATTTATAATAGCCATTGATATAGAACAATAGCTAACCCAGTGTTTTCTATTGAGAAAGAAATGTCCATAATATTATTGAACATCCTAAAATTATTTTTTGTTTTTGAATATATAATGTAATAAATGATAGTATAAAGGGAAAAAGTAATGGAATGAGAACCTATTAATGAACAAGATGAATAACAACAAGGGAGAGGATAATAATGTTTGTCAAAATAAGTAATGTTCCAAGTCGATCCACTCCTCAATGACTTATCGTAGGACCAATGAAGTAAAAAATGAACAACACACAACCTCACATTGTTCGTGTCTATTTTCAATAGTGACATACCAATATCAACAAAAATAGTGAACATTAATGTACAAAACCACTTCTTGTACATGAGAGTTCTCCCAAATGTAACGAAATCACCCAGTCGAACCAAAGCAGCCAATAATATATTCCTATAAAAAGTGATAATTTTGATATAATCAATCATAAATCATCTCCCAGATACTAACTTGAGTATAATAACAAATTTTGGGGAAATATATGAATGGAAAAGTGTAAAAATGACTTCTTGTGGATGGTTACACTAACCCATAACTACAAACACCATTATGGTTCGAAAAGAGCAAGGGGGAATTCAGAAATCAATAATATATTTTGACTTTTTGGAATAATTATAACTTCTCAACATTGTTATGGGATTTAAAATCTTATCTCCATTATTAGAAGTTCAAGATCACAACACATATATAGAGAAGAGCAAAAAACATCATTTATTTACAAAATCCAACTCCAAAAATTAAACCTTACTAAGATGTTTGTAATAATTCAAGAATCCTTACCCATTAGTTTTCAACTACCATCCACTACTTTTAAATAAATTAGTCGACTAAGAATACCCCAAACCTATGAGATCTAACTTTTTCACCATATACTCTTGTAGTTGTTTGGATCATCATCTCCACTGTAATATCTAAACGTTGTATTTAGGTGGAACAATTTGAAACACTAAATCTAAATAACAAAACACTAGGACCCATGTTTTAAATAACCAGAATTCATTATCTTTTTATATTTCTTTTTCCCAGATATCACCGATTATGAATCCTCATCCATGGTTAATCATTAGTTCCTCAAATAAATTTTATTGAAAGAATAGTTAGGAAACAATATTCATCATTTTGACCAATTAATTAAGATTAATATACACCACTTAATTTAAATTAAATATAACCTACATTAACACAAACATCAGTTATTATAGCATCAGCAACTTCTCTATTCATATTAATTTTCTCATAAAATAGTTTTTCACCAGTCATCAAGTGTAATTATTTCCTTCACTCGCACTTTTAACTATCAAAATGATTTTATAAATATTCCAACTTCTTAAAATATAGAAAATTGAATCATTTTAAATCTTTAATATTCCATAATTTCATTTGTGGAAATTTTTGAGCACCTGGAAAGCACTCTCTTATAGAGTTTTAGCTTGTCCATTAGGGATTAATGGGTTCCCATCTTCATAATTTACCTCAAAATAAATACTAATGAACACAAAAAAAATATTGGATTGGCTACCTCATAAATTGAAAATTTTGAAAATACCTCCTCCCTATAGTGACCTAGGATTTTCATACATGGGATATTATATATTTTTAGAACATTATTAAATATATTGAACCAAAAAAATTGTTAGTACCATAACAGTTTGGTGTCTTTAGATAATGCATACACAATCATTTAATTTGGAAAAATATCCCTAACATCACCTATAAAGATCATCCCATTAAGTAATATTTGCAAACATACACTATATAAAACCATTATTCATAATCTAGGGAAAAGAAACATAAGAATGGGTGACCATAGATTCTAGTAAGGGTAAAAAAAGTGAGTTATAAAAGATCGCATCAACAAAAAACAAGAAACAGGGTATGAGAACATGGTAATTACATTTGAATACCATAGAATGTATATTAAATATAAAAACATTGATTAGGGAATAAGTATTGGCAGTTCCTCGAATAATAATTATAAAGAAATCAATGAACATGAGCTTTGAGAGAATATCATTTTCAAAGGATATAGAATTGTCAAATACATATAAATATAAAGAATCATTTACATTGAAATAAAGTATCAATACAATAGATGTTATAGTGGTATGGGTTCACTCCCCAAACCAGCATACTAGTCGTGGATCACTCCTAAGACCATCATAGAGGACAAAGCCCCTTACTGAACTAGGTTCTACCCCAATTCCATTATTATTTATCTCATAAGTTATAAATCCTTTCCAAATAAGTTGGAGTAAGATATTGGTCCCACCCATCATATAATGAAATGCATAAATATGTGTTTTACTATATTGTAAAACATTCATCATATCACAATACATGAAATGAAATGGGTATCATTAACACTTCCACATTACATAACCTATGCAAAAATACATGTTTCATAATAATTTCATAATTTAATTATATCAAAACCAATGAAAAGAATCAAGTTTCAAAATAATTTTATCTTGGTATAGCTCATGGACATGAAATGACTTTTATAATCATCATTTAACAGAATCATAAATAATTTAAAGAAATGAAAATAATAGTACCTTTGGGTTATATCCTTGGTTTAGGAAACATCAAATGATTTCATATTAAATGGAAATTGATTTTGGAATCCCAATTGAAACATATATTTGGAAAAATAAATCTTAATTTAAAATAACTTTTTATATATAAAAACTCATAAAATACTTTATAAAAAGTTATCTTTGAATATAAAATTGAAATATTATAAAGGTGTCATTAAAATTCATTTAAACCCTTTATTGAGAAAAATATAATTTACAAATTGAAAAAAAAATTTAAAAATGAATTAGGATTAAAATCCTTTTGATTGAAAATATCCTTGAATCTGATTATGTAATATTCAATTAAAATAATGTTCATTGTGGTAGAAAATTTCATTCATTCCATATAGGTTAAAATAAGGATTCATTTTCATTTATTGTAAAAGAAAAATAGAAATTAGTAGATAAATGTCATTAATATTCTGTTAAATAATTTTGGTAAAAGAAAAATGTCGATAATTTTTTTTTTAAAATCAGTTAAATAATTTCAAATTGTTTTAAAAAATTAGAATACACCATTTTTGGATGAAAATGTGTTTTCGATCAAGGAGAGAAATAATGATGATTTTTCTTAAAAACGTTAATTACAAATCTTGAGTACATAAAGAGAAAAAACTATTATGTAAAAAATATATTATCCTCAAGGAAAATGTAGAGAAAATGAAACTAGAGTTTATTTAGAGAGAGATAAAATATTTCATAATTGGAAACATTATCATGTGTAATCAGGATAAACAATGAGATTTTAACACAAAAACCATACCAATTTGGTAACATTAAACCGTAGGCCCATGAAATAATAATGTAAATTGAAATTAATAATATCATAAAAATAAATAAATTAATGATATTACATGTCAATAGATCCAAATTTATACCTAATAAAATAATATAGGTTTATAATATAACATATGTATCAAAGAAATAAAATTTTAATTAAAATTCATTGATGTTTGGTAATATTTCAACCATAACCCCCATTATAGAGAGATCATCAAATGAATATAAAAATCCCAATAAATTTCAGTATATGAATTATAAAATAAATTCAACGAGAATTATGTACACCGCATAAAATAAATACATGGTCAATATAGAATGTGTCTCATAGAAGTGAAAAAGTGAGACATAAGTCCCTTACCACTTTATAAATATTTTTGATGGTAATAACCAATAAAGAATAACATAAAATGAAATATTTAATATCATTAAAATAATTATATTCATAATATAACATTTCATAAGTTCTATTTATAAATAAAAAAAATAAATGACCAGTGAATTTGTATATGTCTCTAAAAAATAAAAGAGGGACTTGAAATGATTTTACTAAAGTTTTGAATTTATTTTTATGCATTAAAACCACATTAATAATAAAAATAATTTTATTATAAATATATTAAGCAACCATAAATTTATATATCATATCCTATATGTTTTACTTATTACATTTTATTACCCATTAATTAATAATTTTATTTTAAAGTCAGGTCTCGTGAAATAATTACATTTTCTTTCGGGTATGTTTTAACCAGTTAATTTTGGTCCTATTACATTATTTGGGATTCCATAATATAAATAATTTTAACTATGATATATATAATATATATTCAGTATATATGTATTTATATTGATCCATAAAAGATATATTTCAAAAATAAAATACACCATTCATAGAGGTGGTAGGTTTTACATGTGCATGAACATTACTTCCATTTTCCATAATGAATTAATGAAAAAAATGACAATAATATATTTCTATTACATAATAATTTAAATTTCATATATATTTAATATTCTCATTAAACTCAACCTTATTTCCTTCAATGTAAAGCGTGGAAGATTCACATTATTTCAAGAGGTGGTAGTCCGCAATAAACACGCACAATATTATCATATTCTCAAAGAATGGAAAGTAAGAAGGAACATGTGATATCAAGATTCAAAAAGCAAAATAAAATCATAAATACAAGTTAGAATTAAAAAATCCATTATTATATCCATCCATGATAGTTGGTGATGGAAAATGAATTACATCAATTTGCGAGGATGTAGTCTTCCATATACAGAAATGATGATTGAATATCCCATTCGATGGAAGAGAAGTTTGTTATACGTAATTAACATAACATAAATAAATATAAGTATAAATTTGATACTTATTTTATTATATCATGGTGGTTTAATATATATTTAAATAGGTTGGTGAATATATAAAATAAAAATTCTCATTTAAAAACATTACGCCTTTTTTAGGAAACCACCTTAGGTTGTCACCAAATGACTCACATGGAAGGATTTATGACCAAAATAAGGAATCTAGGATTAGATTATGGAATTAAAGGAGTTATTTTTTGAATTAGTTTCTGAACCAATTGGTTTTTGAAGTGTGAGGATTATAAAAGAAGGGGTGTTCTTTTATGAGTGAAGTGATTGTCACACTTGTAAATTTTCTAAATAGAAAAAGTTATACCCACATTTTCCACTTCAAAAAAGTCTGAAAATGGGCCATTATTGGTAATATAAGCTATATTGCCTACATAAGGCCATAAAATGGGTTTTTCTAAAACAATTTTCATTTTTAACCCTTATCTATTCAGTTTAACTCAAATGTAAAACCATTTTTATTGTAACCCAAATAAATAATTTTTAATATATTTACTATTAATTAAAATAAAATTATGTCAAAATTATTATATACTATAAAATATTATAGTTACTTCTATTTAATATATTATTAAAAAAATTGAAAAATTTCAAAAATTTAATTTTCAATTAATCCCACATATGGGATGAGAATAATGGTTTTAATAGGAAATATGTTCAAAATATTAAAATGTTTTTACATAAAAATTCAATATGACATGTATTTAAATTAACTAAATTGTATTAATAGATATATAATTTAAAAAAATAATCTAACATCGTATTAAATCAATTTTAGTGATTTTATATTTTCAATGGAAAATAAATTTTTTAATAAAAGTTAATTTTCATTATTAATCATAAATATTATCTTAGAAAATTATAAAATATATAGCATAAGATAATTTGGAAATTCTAATTTAAAAAATTACCTTTATATTATCAAATTAATTTTCTATAGGTTTTTAAATTTAATTTTCAAATACTTATTTAAATTTCTATGAACTACTTTTTAGAAAAACAATATTATTTTTAAATGTAAAATTGGAATTATTAATTTCAATATTCTATACAAAATATAAGATACTTTTTTACCATTTTATTGAATATATAATATAAAAATTTCAATAAAATCATTCCTTAAAAAAATAATTTATTGATAAAATATATGTTTTTAGGCATAAAATTTATTTGTGAAAAAATATTCATTTATATTCAAATGGTTTATATTTTTTTCTAATTAATTTTACACCATGGAATTATTTATATATATATCTGCAACCCATATGTTTTAATAATATAGTTATTCCTATTCCAACCCACTATTTCATCATCTTGGTGATATCTATCATGTTAAATAATAATATTTTAATAATATGTCTCTTTTTTGTATTTGGTGTCATGTGTAACGAAGGATAAACACTATGTAGCACATAACATAAGAAAAAATCTCTATCATGTGTAACAAAAAATATAAAATTTATAAAATTTATTCAATAATAAATATTATGGTAAATCATAGGGAGTTATATTCTACCTCATTTAAATAAACTTTTATCTAGAAATTCATCAAAATTGTAAAGACCATAGTGTACTTCTATCTCATTACATATTAGGTTCCCACGTAGCTTCCTTATGATGGTGGGTTTGTCATCGAAAATTGACCAGGTGAGTTGTATTGTTTCATAGAACTTTCTCTGCGTAATCCACAATTTCAAATAGTTAATATTTACAAGAAAGATCATGTTCCAGCATTTCAACCTCTAAGTTCAGCACATATGAAAGATAAGGTATGAAATTCCTTAGTCGAGGTGCATGAAATGCATCATGAAATTGATAGAGGTTCATTGGAAGTTTTAAATTATATTATACTTTCACGATGTGTTCAGTAATTTCAAATGACCTAATATACCTAGGGTTTAGTTTTCTGATATTTCATCTATGGGGAAATTCATAGAAATAATGTCTCACCAAAATTGAATTCTAGATCACAATGACTATTATTAGTGTAAAATTTCTATCAACTTTTTTATTTAATTATGTGTTCATCAATGTGTCGAAATTTCTATTCTCTCTCATCAAATTTCTCTATTCCAAATAGATTTCATTTTACAACATTATTTCATTGTGTTTTAGTTCTACACTTTTTCCATAATGTTATTCATTAGGAGAAATCTAAATGATTGAGTTAAAGCTATCATTGCAAGAAGCCTCAACTTAAGTAAGTTTTTTATTCCAACCAATCATAAAATCCATAAAAGCAGATTTTAGAATTTCTGTTAAGGTTTTAAATTTTCTCTTAATCTGACCATTTGTTGATGGATGATATGTTGTGATTAAACTAGACTCTGTATCATAATTTTGTTAATGACATCACCAAAACTCATAGGAAATCATTAGAACCCAATAAGATACAATTTAGTGTTTTACTCTAAGAATATTTTCCACATGATTAATGTATATTTGGTTAAGATGATATAATTTATGAAACATTAGACTTAACCAAAGACATTCTAAGTCATTATTTGAATCCGTAATAATGGTTCATAAAGACTATTCAAATTTCCAATGAAAACCCTCTAGGAGTTTCAAACCATGTGTATATCAAGGCATGTTGTGATGAAAAAGGTAAAAAAAAGACAATCTAAATCCAAAAAATATAGAGTTATTTCTCCGAGTTATGTCTCTTCCAAAACCACATCCACTTTTACTTTCAATAAATGTCTATTATTTTATTAAAACAACTCGCTCTACTAGCTACCAGAATTCAAAGACATTTTCCTATACATTGAGTTATCCGTAGAATTATCCTTATAAATTGCTATTGGGATCTCACTAAAGTCACCTCATACTAGTTTCCAAATTTGATCTATACCATTCATTTAATACCAACTATATAGTCCCTATAATTTCATACATTCATATTAATTATTTTCAGAATAATAATCAAAAAATTACACAACCACATGTGTAACGACCCGACTCATTGGAAAAGGTACGGATCGTCAGTTTTTCTTTTGAATCTTTCTGTTAAGCTTTTTTAATATGTGTAATGTTCTAAAGATGGTCCAGCTAGTGTCCGGGGTTTTTTGGAGTCGGGAGGTTGAGAAATGGACTTGCAGACAGGGGTGCACGGCCTACGCACGTCTTGTGCACGGTTTGGGTATACCATGCGGCCTTTGGTCTAGAAGCAGGGAGGTGCACACAGTTTGGTTAAACTATGCGCCTAACTAGTGCGACCCTTTTTCTATAGGTATAGAAGTGCGCAAGTTTTGCGCATGGTTTGGTAAACCGTGTACCTAATCCGTGTGACCATATTCTGGGTAAATTTGTTGTTTTTCCCTTAAATATATTTAAGGCCTTAAGAATTTCCTTTTTCATTCTAGCGAACAAAACTCAGGGGAGGACCTCTTTTTGAGCTCCAAATCCTCTCCTCTCTCATTCTCGTGATGTTTATTCATCAGGAATCCATTCTTAGATCTTTCGAAGGTGTTGGATCACCCATGGTAAGCCTTACCACACCTAAGCCTCTTTCTTCGGTAAATATTTCCTTCTGTCTTATTATTTTGAAGATGGATCATATGCCCTATTTTCAGGGCATTGAACTAGAACTTAGATCTCTTCCAATCTACTGCGAATATGAGGTTGATATCAAGAGATCCTACGTCTACAGATCTAAGGTAGGTGGTCACGTGGTTTCCATTTTGGGTTTTCGACATATTGAGTTATTATTGTCATGTTGTTTTTTGTATTTCGCCAAACGTCGTATTTATAATGACTGCTTCATATCTAAATGACATGTGTGGTATGAGATTGAAGAATCCAACCTTGTTAGGGTTTTTATATTTGGTATGGACCAGGAGTGGTCAACCATATGTGTTATGCCTTGAGAATTGGCCCTTTTCACTTTTGAACCTAAATGATATGTCCTGAAAGGGAATTTTCCATCTCATGAAAATGAGATGACTAGGTTAGAGGTTGACAATGATGAGATAGCTTGAACCCATTGAATGAATTGGAATGAATGTTTTCCTTAAGAGGTGTTTAAATGATATAATATGGTTTGCCTTATATATTATGATGAGAATGGTTATTTCATGCTTTGCTTATGTGATATTATAAGATGGATATGCCTTGCAATGATAATGTGTTATGTTATAAGATGGATTGCCTTATTTAATGTGATGTGAATGGTAATGCTTTGCTATGTTGACATGCTTGTGATATCCCGTGTGTGGGCGGGAGGCATTCTTACCCCGTGCTAGATAAATATCAGTGATTGAAGTCGACAGGCATTTATAACTAGTTCCCATATAACCTTTATGGGTGGGAGGCATTTATACCCCACGCTAGGTATAGTGATTTAGGACAAGAGACATTTATACCTCGTGCCCATATATCCTTTATGGGTGGGGGGCATTTCTACCCCACGCTAGTTACAGTTCTTGTAGACGAAAGTCATTCATAATTCAGGTTAGTGATAATTGCACGTATGTGAGAAGAATGGATGAGAGGCATGTTTACCTCATGCCAGTGATAACCTATATCTATGTACTTATACCTCTAGTGATTTATCAGAATCCCATCCATGATTTAAAGCAGGTAGACCCACCAGGTGTCCTTACGGATCCTGAGCGGGAGGGTTGCTTATATACTTTGCTTTACTTACTTGTATTCTATTACTCACTTCTCTTGCGAACAACTATTTGTATTACACATAGATATCGTTGGTGGTGGCCTACTGAAATTTCTCTCACAACCTACCTAGGCGGCCTTTTGGGAACCCGTGTATACTTTACTTTTGTAGGTACTAGTAGGGGAAAAGACCCAGCTTCTGGTTGTTGATACATGTATATTCTATCTTGAGATCCAGAGAAGAGGATCGATCTTGTCTAGAGATGCTCGTGGACTAAATTTTTTTGTATTATTGTATAGCATTATTGTCTTCCATTTACATTGTACTAGCATTCCATGAATACATTTTGTATCAAACACTTCCTATGTGGTATTGGTGTATTTATCAGGGTTTTCCTTACTTCTATTTTTTGGTTTTATGTTTCCCCTTTAGTCATGTTTATCCATTGGTTGTTCTTCCTATATTTCTATTACATTGCTCTTATTTCGTTGTGTACTCTGACATGGGGGTATAGTCTCCCCACTGATTTACCATTACACCCCTGCTGCTAGTTGGCAGCCCCTGGACTATGGGGAGATGAGCCAGGGGTCATGTGGACAACCGAGCTCAGGGCTCAGGTTGAGGAGCAGCCGGGTCTAGGACGTCACAAAGTGGTATCAGAAGGATTTTATTTCTTTCATTCTTTACTGTTTTGTGAAAATAGACTTGGAGAATGGGAACACTTAGGGTCTTATCCAAGATCTGTGCTTGGGCGTCGCGAACCCATGTACGGGGAAAAGACAAAGTTGCATATTTTATGTTGCTATTGACTGTTCTATTTACTGTTGATATCATTTCACCGTTGGGTGCTTCACATGTATTTTGATGTTATTGAGATTTGCAATGTTAGAAATTGTTTTTCAGGTTTCGGCCCGATGGAATGAGGGTGATTCATTTGAACATGAATCACGATAGGCACAATATGATTAGGCCATGCATCATTCCATGGCATGTTTAAATTTTTAGCGAGCATTGCTTATTGTTTATTTTCATGCCTTGGTTATATGTGTGCCTTTGTGCTAGCCCTTTGTGCTTCTTGTCGATTGAGTAATGATGTGGTTTTAGTGGGTATCACTCTTTGGTTCAAAAGGTGTATGGTCCCTTATGGATCAGAAAATGACATTCCAACTAAACCAATTTATTTCTTAAAATAAAATTTAAATTCTTGAGATGTGCTGGTAAATGAGAAATGACATACAAGTGTGTGTCATATTTCAATTCAAAAGAAGTATAGGCCATTATGGGCAGGGAAATTCCATATCACTGGATTAAGTTAAATTTGAACAATGGAATGTTTTACTAAGAGTCCCTATGGATGTGGATAGGTGATCTTAGGGGTAGGAAGGCTTAGTACCTATCCTTGCATCTATATTTCAGCCTTCAATTTTGTTGGTTTCTTCTTTTGAGACGTTTTTTTGGAATTGTAGCACTATGCCTCCGAGACATCCTCGACTCGCGCGTGCTGAAGGTGGCGATGACCATGTTTCTGAGGTGGTCGGCCTGGAACCGCTAGTTTATCTTTATTTCGAGCCACCTGTGGCTCCTCTTGTTATTCCTGAGATGGGTGCTGATGCATACTTTTTTGAGAGCTTCTTGCGTATGATGCAGTGTATGAAAGGTGGAGTGCGACCTGCCCCGATTATGGCAGAGTTGACCTGTGTGTTTCAGTCGCAGCATCCTCTTGCATTTACGGGAGATGGCGGACCACTTGTTGTGAAGTCCTAGTTGGAAGCTATTCTGACCATCTTCGAGAACTTTGAGATGCCTCCAGAGTGGAGGGTGAAGCTAACAGCTTATATGATACGTGGTTCAGCCAGAAGGTGGTGGGATGTCATCACCCAGTCGGGACAGTAGAGAGATATGATCTGAACTGATTTCCAGACCGTCTTCTATTATTACTTCTTTCCCAAGACTTTAAGGGCTGACAGAGTTATGGATTATATGAATATGCAACAGGGGACCGTGACAGTCATGGAATATTTGTCTTATTTCACAGAGTTACAGTGTTTTTCTCATACACTAGTTACTGATGATCTCACGACCACTAGGCGTTTCGAGGATGGGCTGTTTTATGCCATCCGGTCAAAGGTTAACGTGTTCAGGTTGATGACTATTTCAGAGATTGTTAATCAGGAAGTGATCACAGAGAGGAATTTGAGATAAGTGGACAGTGTGAACTAGGGAGGTTCGGCACCTAAGGGTTCCAGTGGATATGATTCGGGGAAGAAGTGGTGTTTTGAGGACTCTCATGGTGTTAGTGGTGGTTAGACCCTTTTCTCAGGTGGTACTCCTATCTGTCACCAATGTGGGGTGCCAGGTCATATGAAGAGGTAGTGTACGTGAAACCCAGTGGAGTGTAAAGGTTGTGGTAGGATGGGTCATCTCCACCGCTTCTGTAGGACTTTTACCCTAGGGTCCAGTGAGCAGGGATCTGTACCTACTTCACGATCTGGCACTGGATGGGTAGGATCACGTCAGTCGGGAATTTGGAATACTGATGACCGATCAGGCCGTGGCGGCAGTCGAGGCAGAGGTAATCAGGCATATGATTCTAAGCAACAACAGGGTGGGTCTTCTCAGGGTATCCAGGCTGTGACTTAGGGCCATGGCACTGGCCAATTGTATGCAGTTGAGCCTATGTCATATGAGCAGCACACCGGACCATCTACTATATGTGGTACGATTCTAGTTGCCTCTACATTAGTATCTTCTTTGTTTGACACAGGCACTTCTCACTCTTTTATATTGGAGGTGATTATTTGATATTTGGGACTCGACATAGAGTCATGTCATGGTATTATCATGTTAGATACCCCAATGGGTATCCGTTCAGAGGGCATTCGTCATTTTTAGAATTCTCCCCTCGAAGTGGGTAGTTACCTTTTCGTGTGGAACTTGTATGTTCTGGATATGACAGGTTTTGATGTATTAATCGGGATGGACTGGTTAGTTCCCTATAAATCCCGGATTGACTACTATCATCAGAGGCTGGCGTTTACGTCACCAGAGGATGACACACATATGCATATAGGAGAATGAGATATTATTATGACACATGCAGGACCAAAACACTAGATTTTAGGTGGTTTCATGGCATATTTTCCCAGTATTTATCTCAAAGACCAAGGGTTACAACCCTCTGTTTATCCTCTCGTGGTGGAGCATTTTAGTGATGTCTTTCATGATTATTTCTCTGGTCTACCTCCAGTGTGAGAGGTGGAGTTTACTATTGAGCTTATACCAGGGGAAGAACCAGTGACCATTCCTCCTTATAGTATGGCACCTATAGAACTTCTGGATCTTAACAGTCAGTTGGAAGACCTGGAAGAAAAAGGCTTTATACATCCCAATACTTCTCCTTGGGGATCACCGGTTCTTTTTGCCAAGAAGGAAGATGGTACCCTTTGTCTTTTCATGGGTTATCATAAGTTAAATCAGGTGACCATTAGGAATCGGTATACCATACCTCGAATTGATGACCTCTTTGATCAGCTACGACGAGCGAAGGTGTTTTCAAAGATAGATTTGAGTTCTGGGTATCCCCAGGTGCAGTTCAGGACTTCGGACATACCCCGCACAACGTTCAGGAGCAGGTATGGTCTCTATGAGTACCTAGTCATGTCGTTTGGGCTTATGAATGCACCTGCAGTGTTTATGGCTCTTATGAATAGGATTTTTCACCCGTACCTTGATTCGTTTGTTGTAGTATTCATGGATGATATCTTAGTCTATTCATGCTCGAGACATGACCCTGCAACCCATATTGAGATCATGCTGAATACACTAAGAGAGCGTCATCTTTATGCTAATCTCAGCAAATGAAACTTTTGGGTAAATAAGGTTCACTTCTTGGGTCACATTATTTCTGAGTCTGGAGTTTCAGTTGTAACGCCCCGACCCATGTTACCTAGAGTCGGTGCAGTATTACATAACATTGTCATGATCACAAGAAGGATCAAATCTCGAATGACCGATTGGTTTAGTAGACTTGGAAACACTAGATATATTCATAAGTCTTACATTACATCATAAAAATGAAAACTACAACAACATCTTTTCTTAATATTCCACACTCATATCCCCACATACTATCGCTGCAGGTCATTCATAATTTACTTCTTCATACCCTGGGAAAAATAAAACATAGAAAAGGGGTGAGCTTAAATGCCCAGTAAGGACAACAATATAGCGGAAACTTTCATAAATAAGAATAAACATTTAAGGCAATGTATAACTAAAACAAAAGCCTTCTAAACTTGAACTTAAACATAGTATGGCAAAAATAAAATGAAATAATGCCATTTACTTAATCACATGGATATTCTACTAATTGAATAATTACATGCAATATCAACAACCACTTTCATAATGACGGAATGCATAATGCCAGACTATCATAACCACATAGCCAATGCCTCGTGCCAAGACTACAAATAAGATTTTGTCAAGGCCTTGTGCCAAGACACTAGTTTGTCTCATGAGACCTACCGATGCATCGAGGAGCTATAGCGGGCTCCACCCGTCACATATTAAGTCCAATGCATTCCCATATGAAAAGGTTTAAACATAACATAAAGATTCGTATAAAAACTAGCATACGAAATGTCAATAATTTCACCACAAACAATGAATGGCATAAAAATAGCACATCCACAGTCAAACATATCACAAAACCTTCAATACAATATAGAAGTTTTGTATCATAATAAATCAACTTCAAATAAGTTTAAAATCCATAAAAGGATATTGACATAGATGAAATCAAAACTCTTTTTAGAGAAATATCTCTTTCTGTTTTTGAAATCATTTAAGAGTAATATATTTATAAAATAAAACATTTTCTTTGAAAATATTCTTATAAGCTTGTAATGGAAGCTTCGACGATTTTATAACGGTGGAAAATAGCCGCACCCACCGTATAAGTTAAAAAAACATTCTTACCTTAATTCTGTCGAAAAGGATAAAAGCACTTTGTTTGGAAAACAATGGAAATATTCATTTATAAAACTCTTATAAATATTCAAACAAGGTTATAAATTACTTTAACCTATATTCTTTTATATAGTAAAAAAAATTTGAAATACATTTTTAAGAAACATGGATGTGGATGATAAAGAGATCTCACTAGATTATTACGTATAAACAACCTCGGATAGTGAAGAGATTGTGAAATAACCCTTACCTTGTAAATTTCCTTGGTTGGGGTAGCTTAACCTCCTGTATAATGGTGAAAAAATTGTTATTAAATTATACAAGAATCATATACATTAATATGATATCATATATGATCTTTTAACATTGATTTTTTAATAATATCTTAGTATTATCGTTGTTTCGGGTGTTAACTTACTCGTTTTCTTTTATATGTTTTGTTATGTAAGACATGTTTGTAATGGATAGGTTGTATATTATTAATATCCAGAATGATATCAAGTCCTTAAACATCATTTTTACATCATCAAATGATAATTATACTTGAATGGATACGATGGAGAATGAATCTCATCGCGTTCGTGGAGACGGTAGTCCGTACGTATGCACGAGAGACAATATCATTATTTTGATATTAAAATAATATATAAATGGATGGTATAACATATATACAGAATTATTAACATTTTATATTTATTATTTACATGAGTTACACATCATTATTATACCCATCCAAATAATAATATATTTAATAATAATTACACCACGACGTGGAGACGGTAAGCCGTACGTACGCATGTATGGTGACATGTTATTCAAAGGGTGGATAGAATACTGAATATGTTTGTAACATATTTATAATAACATCACAGTATATATAAGCTACTGGAGTTATTATTTTAGAATGGTAATAACAATGAACGAAGAAGTGTAAGAAGAAAGGAACTTGAAAAGGGGTGGTGAAAACATTACCTCTTCTTCGGGTTCTTCCTTTTGATTTGATCAAAAGGGCTCCTTAGGTTGGCTTTCTAATCAAAATAAGGACTCTAGGTTGTATTGATGGAAGTTGGGAGAGTATTTTGGCAGAGTTTGGCCGAACCAAAAGGCTTTGAAGGTGTGAAGAAATGAGAAGGAGGAGTGCCATTTTATAAGAGGGGTGAGGGGCACCTATGGAAAAGATAGAAATATTAATTTATAATAATTTCATATTCGGTTTATAATGGCTCGAAAGTAGATTATTTAAATTTTAAGGTGTGGATGGGTCGAAAAACACTCAAACAATAGAATTTATACAGGTTTGGGTACTTAAATTAACTATATCTTTAAGTATTAACTTTAAGTTAATTAGTTTCACTTTTACAATGTCTCTTTGACTTTTTATATTATATGGTTAATAAACTTACTATATACATCCAAGAGACCCCCAAGTGGACCATTAATGATATAAGTATCTTGATATAATT
This sequence comes from Viscum album, assembly GCA_963277665.1. NCBI lineage: Eukaryota > Viridiplantae > Streptophyta > Magnoliopsida > Santalales > Viscaceae > Viscum > Viscum album. Next base: position 526,706,836 of record OY728148.1, on the reverse strand, counting down.
CTCTTGGATGAACCTTAGTTTTTTAGGAATTTAATATCAATTAATAATATAATATATTTTTTGAAAAAACTCTTTTATGTCAATTTTGATACTATTCAATAGTTGATTTTTTTAAAACTCATAACAGAATTATTACTTCAAAAAAAGTCAATTATATCAATCCTAATATTTAATATTATCCTATAAAATTAGTTTAATTATTTAAAAGTCTCAAATTAAATTTATTTGGGTATTTATAATATCAATTATTTTAATTTGTCACTATTATGGTAATTGCTGAATCTTAATTGTGTCATAAATAAAGTATGTTATTTAAAGTCTAAATATTATAAATACATTATAATTATGTAGGATATCTATTTATCTTTCTAATGAATATTTATAGTCGAGAATCAAACAAATATAACCCTATGTAACAATTGTTTTTCTAAAAGATATATGCTTGTGTCATTTTTGTATTCATTTTAACTTAATTAAAATTAAGTGTCCCTATCACCTACAAGTGGCTCCATGGGATCCCAAAATCGACCCAAATATGACTATGTTCGAAAATGTATCAACAAATAAGGCTAGGACACGTATTAGGGTAATTTATTATTATTATAATATTATTTTTTAACCTTTATTTACCGGATTTACCCTTAACCAAGGAAAATAAAATTTTTACCGAAGTAATTATTCAAACTGTCTAAAAATAAAAGTTACCTATTTACACAATTTTAACATCCTAATTCCAGATATGGAATCCATTTTTACAAATTCAAAACACAGAAGAGGCAGAAATTAATTTAAAATTAATTCCCGTTGTTAAAACAATAAGTGTGTTGTTTAGAGATAATAACTATCAAAAGATTGACACTTGTTTATGTCCGGCTTAATTGTAAAATTATGTCCAATGACCAACATTGTATTAAATGGTAAAAATATATTATAAATATACTTTAAAACCACTCAAATTCATAATTTATCACTATTAATTATTTTGATTAAAAAATTTGTTTTCAATTAAAATTTAGTAATTTTCACTATTCATCAAAATATTAAAGTTATCCGAAAAGTACCAAAATTTCACCTTAAGCTAAATTTGATATTATAAATCCAAAAATGAAGTCCATTTTGAAATATAAAAAATATATAATTTGAAAAAATATGTATTACTATTCATAACGACTAGTTTGATTGGTTATGGTGTGTTAGAACTCGGTGTTGCATACAACACACGCTATCACATTATTCAAAGAGAAGCGTACCGTAGAAGATTGGGGTGTTACATTATCCCCTCCTTCAAATAATTCCATCCTTGAAATTTCAGAATACTTATCACATGAAAATACTCGGGTGGTTCTTCATCATAAGTTCCTCGGGTTCCCACGTTGCCTCTCCCATCTTATGGTTTCTCCACAAAACTTTTACCAGACATGTCGTCCGGTTTCTTAGTACTTGTTCTCTCCTATCAAGAATCCTGACGGGCTCTTCACAATAAGATAGATCGGGTCCCAGTTCTAATTCTTCACATGTGAGTACATGTTGTGGGTGAGGCATGTATTTCCTCAACAGAGATACGTGGGACACATCGTGAACTTTGGAGAGACTTGGCGGCATTGCTAATCGGTAAGCTACAGCCCCAATTCGTTCTAGAATTTCAAAAGGTCCAATGTACCTGGGACTCAATTTACCTTTCCTACCAAAACGTATGACTCCCTTCCATGGATATAACTTCAAGAAAACAGTATCACCAACTTGAAATTCCAAATCCTTCCTTCGATTATCGGCATAGATCCTCTGCCTACTTTGAGCTACTTTGATGTGATTTTGGATTACCTTCGTCTTTTCCATCATTTCCTCCACCAGTTCTAGACCTACAAGTCTTCATTCACCAACGTCATCCCAACAGGTTGGTGTGCGACATCTCTTTCCTTATAATGCTCTATATGGTGCCATCTGAATACACGAATGGAAGCTATTGTTATAGAAAAATTCTACTAGAGGTAAATACTGATCCTATATACCCTGAAAGTCAAGTGAGGAGGATCTCAACATGTCTTCTAAGGTTTGAATAGTCCGTTCTGATTGTCCGTCTGTCTGAGGGTGGTAGGCAGTGCTCAAATGAAGTTCAGTATCCAGGGATTTCTGAAGACTCTTCCAGAATCTTGAAGTAAAATGAGGATCACGATCAGAAACAATTGATAGGGGTACTCCATGAAGTCTCACAAATACATTAATATATAGTATTTCAAGACGTTTCAGTGGTAGATCTTCTCTTATAGCAAGAAAATGTGCTGACTTGGTAAGATGATCAATAATAACCCATGTTTCATCATTCCTTCTAGGAGTCTTTGGTAGCCCCATGAAAAATTCCACCATAATATTGTCCCATTTCCACTCTGGTATGGGAATAGGTTGCATGACTCATCCAGGGTGTTGCCTTCTAGCTTCCACATGCTTACAAACCATACATCCTTACACGAAATCAGAAATCTCCATCTTCATATTGTCCCACAAAAAAATTTCCTTCAAATCTCTATACATTTTGGTTCTCCCAGGGTGTATAGAGAAATTGGATCTATGAGCATCATCCAGCAATTCTCTTTTTAGATTAGGTATATCAGGAACACAAAGTCTCTTCCTGAATTTCAAAATTTCATCTTCATACACAAAGTCTCTCAGTCTCCCATCATTCACAGCATTAATCTTCTTTTGAAATTCTTCATCATCGGTCTGAGAACTCTTAATTCTTTCTAGTAAAGATGGTTTGGCAACCATTTGAAAAATCATTGATGTTTCTCCTTCCCTGGTTATTCCCATGTCCATCTTTACTAGATCCATGAATATTGGATCCCTTTAAATTCTCATATTGTTCAAAACTCCATGATCTTTTCTCCTCAAATCATCTTCCACCTTGTTTTCCTTCCCCAGGTGGTAGTGTAACGTGTAATCATAATCTTTGAGTAATTCAAGCCATCACCTTTGCCTCATGTTGAGTTCTTTTTGTGAGAAAATATACTTCAAACTCTTGTGATCAGTATAAATCTCACATTTTTCACCATAGAGGTAGTGCCTCCATATCTTCAAAGCAAAGATCACAGCTGCTAACTCAAGATCATGAGTAGGATAGTTTTGTTCATGAATTTTCAACTGTCGTGACACATAGGCAATAAATCTATCATTCTGTATAAGGACACAACGAAGTCCTTCCTTCGATGCATCACTATAAATAACAAACCCATAATTCCCTGATGGTAGAGTCAATATAGTCGAATTGACTAATCCCTTCTTTAGTTCTTCAAAACATTCTTCACACTCTTTTTTCCAAACAAATTTAACCCCTTTATGTGTGAGCTTCGTTAATGGGGTAGCCAATCGGGCAAAATTCTGGAAGAAACGTCGATAATAACCTTCCTAACCAATAAAACTACATACCTCAGTTATACTCGTAGGTTCTATCCATTCTTGGATTGCCTTGGTCTTAGAAGCATCAATAGAGATTCCATCTTTAGAGAGAATATGGCCAAGAAAAGAAATCTCCTGAAGCCAGAATTCACACTTTCTAAAATTCACATATAATTCATGCCTTCTCAGAGTCTTCAAGATAATGCACAAGTGATTTTCATGATCTTCGTAGCTTTTGGAGTATACCAAGATATCATCAACAAATACCACCACAAATTCATTGAGATACTCCTTAAAAACTCTATTCATCAGATCCATGAATACAGAGGGTGCATTATTCAATCCAAAAGGCATTACAGCAAACTCGTAATGCCAGTACCTGGTTCGAAATGCTATCTTCAGAATGTCTTACTTCTTCACACACAACTGATGGTATCCAGATCGAAGGTCAATCTTTGAAAATTATTCAGCTCCATGCAGTTGGTCAAATAAATCATCATGCGTGGTAGGGGATTCTTGTTCTTTATTTTTATATCATTGATCTTCCAATAGTCGATACATAACCTCATAGATCCGTCTTTCTTTTTAACAAAAAGAACAGGGGCTCCCCATAGAGAAATATTAGGGAGAATAAAGCCCTTATTACTCAATTCCTCTAGTTGTTTCTTTAGTTCGACTAATTCTACAGTGGCCATTCTATAGGGGGTCTTTGATATAGGCCTTGATCTAGGAATTAAATCAATGGAAAACTCAACTTCTCGTTCTAGAGGATGTCCAGGTAAATCTTCCGGAGATACATCTAAAATTCTTTCACAACAGGTACATCCTCCATTTGAACATTCCTTTCCTCACCCATAGTCATTTCATTCTCTTCCTCCCCAATAATTGAATTTAGTTGAGCTACTGGGGGTGGATCTAGATAAGAATTAGGTGGTTGTGATTCTACTCTAAATATAATGTGTTCCATATTATCCTCATAAAAAATCTTAACCTCCTTCTTCTTACAATAAATCTTCACATTATAGTCCGAAATCTAGTCCATACGGAGGATTATATCATACTCAATCATAAGTATGACGACGAGATCAGCAGATAAATAACATTTATGTGCTCTAATGGGGACTGATTCACAAAACTTTGTTGCAATGATACTTCCCTTAGGAGTTCTAACTGACAACTCCATTGTTAAATCAAATTGGAAATATCTAATTTTCATAGAAAACTGGGAAGATATGAAACAATGCGATGATCTAGAATCAAATAATGCATTTTCTAAACTTGAGGAAACCATTAAATTACCGTCCACCACGTCTTTCGGAGCTTCTACCTCAGCAGTAGTGATAGCATAATCTTGGCCTTGATCCCTAGGCCTTTTCTGAGGTAAGATATCTTAATGCTTAGGACATTCATTTTCATAATTCCCCATCTCCCTGTAATTGTAGCACTGAACATTGGTAGCTTCCTTCTTCCCCTTGCAATCGCGAGCTTGGTGGCCTTTTTCACCACACTTGTAACAGACTCTTGTTCCCTTCAAGAATGTACCGGGGTGTTTCTTACCACATTTACCACAGGATAGATATTCAACCATCCCTTCTTCCCCTTATCTCCATTCCCAGATTGATTAGCAGGTCTCTTCTTCTCTTGGTTTTCTTTAAAGTCATAAGACTTAGAGAATTCCTTCTCGGTCTTGATAGCACATGAGTCAATGTCTTCGTACGATGAAAAGGATTGTGAGACTAATGCTCGACGGAGAATTTTTTTTAACCCATCAATGAAATGATCAATCTTACTTCTTGGGTTACATATATAATCTCCAGCATACCTTGCTAACCTTGTAAAGTTAGCCTCATACTTTGCAACATTCTCATCCTCCTTTTGTCTCAGACTCAGAAAATGTCTTTCCATATCTGCTCGGTGGTCGTGAAGAAAGTATTTTTCTAAAAAAAGATCTTTTAACTCCCTCCATTCCATATTTTATACTTCATCATCTTCCTTCGTATTTTGAATCAATGACCACCATTGATCAGCATCTCCAGTGATGCGGTAAACTGCCATGATAACTTTTTCCCTTTCACTACTCCCCAAAGCCTGAAATATTTTCTCTAGGGAATTTATCCATTACTCAGCTACTATGGGATTTTTACTCCCATTGAATGTGGGTGTTTGTTACCTCATGAATCGATCTAGCATTGATCCTCTATGTTGTGGATCAGGGTGCTCCATACGGGTAATGTTATTATTCATAACCTGAGTAAGTTGTCCCAGTATGGTGATTAGCTGATCGGCACCAGTTGCATCACTAGCACCACTATAATTATCTTTATTAGGAGGGAAATCCCTACATGCAGTGCATATATTGATACAGTTTCCATTTCTTACACTAGGTTCCATTTCTAAACAATGGCATAAAATAGATCAGTTTATGAATCAAAATACATAATACCATACTTATAAAACACTTAACATAAATTGAACTATTTAGGGATATAATCCATAATCATAAGAGTGTTTTATTTGAGGAAGTATATACTCATAAACCCTTCATAATGATTTGTAATGAAAATGATAGTTATCCTAAGCATATCCCCCGAGAGTGTCGTAACCAAGAGTGCAACAAGGCCCGTTGTTGTGCACCAGTTCACGTTCGAGTCTAGCTCAAAGCGGTGTTTTCGGGTTTTACCCCTTGGTACATCTGTGCCAGATCCACCTCTACCTACTCTTATCTAGACAGGGATGTATTTCTCGAAAAACTCAAAAAATCTCTATAATACCAAAATTCTAGGAAGTTCTTATATACTAATCCTCAAAGTCCATCTTAAATCTATGTGCTCTAATCAAAGTTTATCTAAATCTAGCTACCAAGGATTGTACTAAACTTCCTCTGATACCAACTGTAATGCCCTGACCCCAGTTACCTAGAGTCGGTGCATTATTACATAACATTGGCATGATCACATGAAGGATCAAATCTCGAAAGACCAATTGGTTTATTAGCCTTGGAAACACTAGATATATTCATAAGTCTTACAATACATCATAAAAATGAAAACTACAACAACATATTTTCTTCATATTACACACTCATATCCCCACATACTATCCCTTCAGGTCATTCACAATTTACTTCTTCATACCCTGGGAAAAATAAAATAGAGAAAAGGGGTGAGCTCAAATTCCTAGTAAGGATAACAATATAGCAGAAACTTTCATAAATAAGAATAAACATTTGAGGCATTGTATAACTAAAACAAAAGCCTTTTAAACTTGAACTTCAACATAGTATGGAAAAAATAAAAAGAAATAATTCTATTTACTTATTCACATGTATATTCTACTAATCTAATAATCACATGCAATATCAATAACCACTTTCATAATGATGGAATGCATAATGCCTGACTATCATAACCACATAGTCAAGGCCTCGTGCCAAGACTACAAATAAGATTTTGTCAAGGCCTTGTGACAAGAGACTAGTTTGTCTCATGAGACCTATCGATGCATTGAGGAGCTATAGCGGGCTCCACCCATCACATATTAAGTCCAACACATTCCCATATGAAAAGGTTTAAACATAACATAAACATTCATATTAAAACTAGCATATGAAATGTCAATACTTTCACCATAAACATTGAATGGTATAAAAATAGCACATCCACAGTCAAACATATCACAAATCCTTCAATACAATATAGAAGTTTTGTATCATAATAAATCAACTTCAAATAAGCGTAAAATCCATCAAAGGATGTTGACATTGATTAAATCAAAACTCTTTTTAAAGAAATATCTCTTTCTATTTTTGAAATCATTTAAAAGTCATATATTTATAAAATAAAACATTTTCTTTGAAAATATTCTTATAAGATTGTAAGGGAAGCTTCGACGATTTTATAACGGTGGAAAATAGCTGCACCCGCCGTATAAGTTAAAAAAAACATTCTTACCTTAATTCTGTTGAAAAGGTCAAAAGCACTTTGTTTGGAAAACGATGGAATGATTCCTTTATAAAACTCTTATAAAAAGTCAAACAATGGTATAAATCACTTTAACCCATATTCTTTTAAATAGTAATAATGTTTTGAAATACATTTTTAAGAAACATGGATGTGGATGATAAAGAGATCCCAGTAGATTATTACGTATAAACAACCTCGAAAAATGAAGAGATTGTGAAATAACCCTTACCTTGTACTTTTCCTTGGTTGGGGTAGGTTAACCTCCTGTATAATGGTGAAATAATTGTTAATAAATTATACAAGAATCATATACATTAATATGATATCATATATGATCTTTTAACATTGATTTGTTAATAATATCTTAGTATTATCGTTGTTTCGGGTGTTACCTTACTCCTTTTCTTTTATAGGTTTTGTTATGTAAGCCATGTTTGTAATGGATAGGTTGTGTATTATTCATATCCATAATGTTATCAAGTCATTAAACATAATTTTTAAATCATCAAATGATAATTATACTTGAATGGATACGATGGAGAATGAATCTCATCGCGTTCTTGGAGACAGTAGTCCGTACATACGCACGAGCGACAATATCATCCGTTTGATATTAAAATAATATATAAATGGATGTTAAATAATATATAAAGAATCATTAACATGTTATATTTATTATTTACATGAGTTACACATCATTATTATACCCATCCAAATAATAATATATTGAATAACAATAACACCACGATGTGGAGACGGTAAGCCGTACGTACGCACGTATGGTGACATGTTAATCAAAGGGTGGATAGAATACTGAATATGGTTGTAACATATTTATAATAACATCACAGTATATATAAGATACTGGAGTTATTATTTTATAATGGTAATAACAATGAATGAAGAAGTGGAAGAAGAAAGGAACTTGAAAAGGGGTGGTGAAAACATTACCTCTTCTTCGGGTTCTTCCTTTTGATTTGATCAAAAGGGCTCCTTAGGTTGGATTTCTAATCAAAATAAGGCCTCTAGGTTGTATTTATGGAAGTTGGGAGAGTATTTGGGAAGAGTTTGGTTGATCCAAAAGGCTTTGAAGGTGTGAAGAAATGAGAAGGATGAGTGCCCTTTTATAAGAGGGGTGAGGGGCACCTTTGGAAAAGCTAGAAATATTAATTTATAATAAATTCATATTCGGTTTATAATGGATCCAAAGTGGATTATTTAAATTTTAAGGTGGTTATGGGTCGAAAAACACTCAACCAATATAATTTAGACATGTTTGGGTACTTATATTAACGTTATCTTTATGTATTAACTCTAAGTTAATTAGTTTCACTTTTACAATGTCTCTTTGTATTTTTATATTATATGGTTAATAAACATAATATATACATCCAATAGAACCCCAAGTGATCCATTAATGATATAACTATCATGATATAAGTCTCCTGGCCGAACCATAGATTTTTAAGAATTTAATATCAATTAATAATATAATATTTTTTTTAAAAAAACTCTTTTATGTCAATTTTGACACTATTCAATAGTTGATTTTTGTGAAACTCCTAACAGAATTATTACATCGAACAAAGTCAATTAAAACAATCCTAATATGTCATATTATCCTAGAAAATTATTGTAATTCTTTAAAAGTCTCAAATTATATTTATTTGGGCATTTATAATATCAATTATTTTAATTTGTCACTATTATGATAATTATTGCATCATAATTGTGTCATAAATAAATTAAATTATACAAAGTATAAAAATTATAAATAAAATATAATTATGTAGGAAATCTTTTTATCTTTCTAATGAATATTTATAGTTGAAAATCCAACATACATAACCCTATGTAAAAATTGTTTTTCTAAAAGATATATGCTTGTGTCATTTTTTTATACATTTTAACTTAATTAAAATTAAGTGTCCCAATCACCTAAAATTGACTCCATGGGTCCCAAAATAGACCCAAAGATTTCTATGGTCGAACATGTATCAACCAATAATGCTGGGACACATTTTAGGGTAATTTCGTATTATTATAATATTATTTTTTAACCCTGATTTACCGGATTTACCCTTAACCATTCTAAATAAAATATTTACCAAAGTAATTATTCAAAATGTCTAAAAATAAAAGTTACATATTTACACAATTTGAACATCCTGATTCCAAATATGGAATCCATTTTTCCAAATTCAAAACACAGAAGTGGCAGAAATTAATTTAAAATTAATTCCCATTGTTAAAACAAAAAGCGTGTTTTTAAGAGATAATAACTATCAAAAGATGGACACTTGTTTATGTCCGGTTTAATTGTAATATTATGTCAAATGACCAAAATTGTATTAAATGGTAAGAATATATTCTATATATACTTTAAAACAACTCAAATTCATAATTTATCACTGTTAATTATTTTGATTAAAAAAGTTGTTTTTAAATAAAATTTAGTAATTTTCACTATTCATCAAAATATTAAAGTTATCCGAAAAGTTCCAAAATTTCACCTTAGGCTAAATTCAATATTCTGAATCCAAAAATGAAGTCCATTTTGAAACATAATATATATATAATTTTAAAAAGTAGGTATTACTATTCATAACGGCTATTTTGATTGGTTATGGTGTGTTAGAACTCAGTGTTGTGTACAACACAAGCTATCACATTATTCAAAGAGAAGTGTATCATAGAAGCTTGGGGTGTTACATCAGTTGACCCTGAGAATGTGAGTGCTGTAATTTCTTAGGAGCAGCCCAAAATCGTCTTTGATATCAAGAGTTTCTTGGGGCTTGCTGGATATTATAGGCGGTTCATTCAGGACTTTTCAAACCAAGCAGCACCGCTTACATATTTGACCAAAAGGGGGGTGAGATTAGATTGGTCAGAACCTTGGAAATTAGCTTTTTAGGAACTGAAGGGCAGGCTAACTTCAGCACTGATACTGATCTTGTCGGATCCAAGCAGAGCTTATATTTCCTTTTGCGACATGTCAGGTATTGGGTATGGATCTATCTTGATGCAGGATGAGAGAGTCATTGTGTTTGGTTCTCGTCATTTAAAGCCTCATGAACAGAATTATCTGATGCATGACCTCAAGCTTGCAGCGGTTGTACACGCCTTACGCAGTTGGAGACACAATTTGTTGGGAGATAATTTGGTGGTATTAAATGACCACAAAATCCTCAAATATATCTTCAATAAGAGGGATCTAAATCTAATGAAATGTAGGTGGGTCGAGTACATGAAATCCTTTGATTTCAAACTGGCCTACACTCCTGGGAAAGGAAATTCTGTAGCCGACGCGCAAAGTCATAAAACTCAGTCACTAGTGGTTCAGGAATCTAATGAGGTGTGGAAACTAATTGACCTATTTTCAGAGATGCACGTTGAGGTTCAGGAAGGTCAGGGTCAGACTTTTATCTCAGCCTTAGTGGTGACATATACTATTTTGGAATGGGGCAGGGCTAGACAGTTATCAGAACCAAAAGGCCTTGTTCTACGAGAGAGTGTCACTAATGATGCCACTACAGACAGGGCCATGGAAGAGGGTGATACATTATTGTTCCGTGGGAATGTGTGGGTCCCAGCAGACATTAGAGAGGAGATGATGAGGGATTTCCATGACTCATCATGGGTCGTTCACCCAGGCATCACCAAAATTTATTGTGATTTGCGATGACAGTACTGGTGGCCTAGTATGAATCGTGAGATAGATGGTTTTATTACGGTTTATTCCACCTTTCAGCAGGTGAAGGCGAACATCAGCATCCCGCAGGGTTTTTTAGCTGTTGTTCATTCTGGAGTGGAAATGGGATGATGTTTCTAGGGAATTTTCAACTGGTTTACCTAGTTCACCTCGTGGCAATGATTCAGTATGGGTTATTGTCGATCGTCTGAATAAGGTCGCGCATTTCTAACTAGTGCGGGAGACCTTCACGGTTGATGAGTTGGGAACACTGTATATCAAGGAAATAGTGTGCCTTCATGGAGTTCCACGATCTGTTTTCTTAGACAGAGACCCGTGTTTTACATCTCGATTCTGGCAGGGTTTACAGAAGGCCTTGGGTACAAAGGTACTCCTGAGCATGGCCTATCACCCGCAGACTGATGGACAGACTGAGCGGACAGTACAGGTACTAGAGGATATGTTACATTCATGTGTTCTCGATTTTGGAGGTTGATTGGAGAAACACATTCCTCTTGTTGAGTTCAATTATAAAAATATCTTCCAAGATACCGTTAAGATCGCTCCCTATGAAGCCTTATATGGTAGGCCTTGTCGCTCTCCATTGTGTTGGCTTGAAGTAGGGGAGGTAACTGTTCTAGGACCATGTCTTGTGTAGGAAACTATGGGGCAGATACAACTTATTAGGAAGTGTATACAGATAGCTCAGTCTAGACAGTAGTCATATGCTAACAAGCACCGGTGACCTCTTGAGTTTGAGTTTGGGGACTGAGTTTTCTTGAAGGTCTCACCCACGTTGGGGAAAAGACAAATACATAAGTAGGGTAAGCTCTCACCGAGGTTCGTAGGACCCTTTGAGGTGATGAAGAAGATCAGGAAAGTAGCTTACCAGCTTGCAGTTCCGCAGAGATATCAGGTCATGCACGATTTGTTTCGTGTATCTCAGCTACGCCGGTACTTTTCAGATCGGACTCATGTTTTTCAGCCTGATGAGGTTGAACTAGATGTGGATTCTTCCATCGAGGAATATCCGATGCGAATTGTTGACTGGAGTGTGAAGACACTCCATGGTAGGTATGTTCCTCTTGTACGGGTAATCTGGCAGCACAACCCGGTATTGGACGAGACCTGGGAGTGGGAGGGTGATATATGTTCTCAATGGCCAAAGATTTTCGTTGATGACACCTATGTACCCTCAGAAGGCCATATCGGGGATGACTTTCTTTTAAGAGGGGAGGTTTTAATGACTCGACTCTTTGGGAAAGGTACAGATCGTCATTTTTTCTTTCAAATCATTCCTTTAAGCTTGTTGAATGTGTGTAATGTTCTAAGAAGGGTATGAGGAGCGTCTGTGGTTTGTTCGGAGCCAGGAGGTTGAGAAATGGACTTGTAGACAGGGGTGCACGGCTTACGCATGACTTTTCCATAGTTTGGTTAAACCGTGCGGCCCTTGGTCTTGAAGGAGGGAGGTGCGCACTGTTTGGGTAAACCATGCGCCTAACCAGTGTGACCGTTTTTCTGGAGGCAGAGAAGTGCACACGGTTTGCGCACATTCTGGTGAATCGTGTGCCTAAACCCTACAACCCTATTCTGGGTAAATTTATAGTTTTCCCCTTAAATATCTTTAAGGCCTTAAGCCTTTCCTTTTTCATTCCAGCGGACAGAACTCCGAGGAGGACCTCTTTTTGAGCTCCAAACCCTCTCTTCTCTCAATCTCTGGTCATTTCTTCATCCGAATACCGTTCTTCAATCTATCAAAGGTGTTGTATCACCCAAGATAAGGCTTACCACACCTAATCCTCTTTCGTCAGTAAATCATGCCTTCCATCTTGTTATTTTGATGTAGACTAATATGACCTATTTTCAGGGAATTGGACTAGAACTCAGATCACTTCCAATCTACTTAGAATCCGAGGTTGATATCAAGCGAGTCTAGATCTACAGCTCTAAGGAAGGTGGTCATGTGGTTTCCATTTTGGGTTTTCTCCTTATTCAGTTATTGTTGTCGTGTCATGGTTTTTCTTTCACCAGACCCCGTATTTATAATGACTACTTCATTTCTAAATGACCCATGTGGTATGAGATTGACAAATATAACCTTGTTAGGTTGTTTAGATTTGGTATGGACTAGGAGTGGTCAACCATAGGTGTTATTCCTTGATAATTATACCTTTTTCACCTTTGTCCTTTAAGGATGTGTTTGAAAGGGCATTTTCCATGTTAGGCAAATGAGATGACTTGGTTAGAGGTTTTCTAGGATGAGAGAGCTTGAACCCATTGAATTAATTGAAATGTATGTTTTTATTGAGAGGTTTTTAAATGATATAAGATGGTTTTCCTTATATATTGTGATGATAATGGTCATTCCATGCTTTTATTATATGATATTATAAGATGGATATGCCTTACAATGCTAATGTGATATGATATAAGATGGTTTGCCTTATTTAATGTTATATGAATGGTAATGCTTTGCTGTTTTGACATGATTGTGATAACCCGTTTGTGGGTGGGAGGCATTCTTACCCCGTTCTAGAAAAATTTTAGTTATTGAGGATGAGATGCATTTATACCACATGCGCATATAACATTTACGGGTGGGAGTCATTTCTACCCCATGTCATCTATCGTGATTGAGGACGAGAGAAAATTAATATGATGTAATATTATAAGGAATTTTTTTTCAATTATCACTTTTAACACTTTTTTATGAAATTAAATATTATTCAAAAATAAATTTGTAATCATACAAATTCATCAAAAAATTTCAAAATAATTTTCTTTGAAAATAATCATTAAAACATATAATGATGTATATTAAAATAATTTAAAACATTTCTTTAGGAAAAAATACATTCCGATTTCAATGAAATTTTAAAACATAAATCATTTTTATGAACCTCTTCTTTGAAAATATCCTTGAATATTTATAAAGGAAACATAAAATTTAATAATGGTCATGATGGCAGGAATATTTTTTCATGTCGTACATGTTAAAACAATGATTCCTTTATCATTTTTGGTAAATTCCAAACTTCCATAGTTATGAATATTAATTGAAGATTCTAGTCAAAATATTTTCTAAAAATTAAAACATTTAAACAATAATTAATGAATAATTTTAATAATGTTAGAAGAATTATAAACATTTTTATAAAAAAATTGTTTTGGAATAAAATGGGTTTATACTGAAGAGGGATTTAAATATTATTTTTATATAAAACATTTTATGAATAGTGTAGTATATAAAAAGGTGGTAATTAATAGAAAAAAATTTATTCTCTATAAAAAAATACATGATAATTAATACATTAGTTTCAGGAGTGATATATTATAATATTTTATAATGGGATACCTAATCATGAGAAATCTTGATAAATGATGATATTGTAATATAAATCCCTTACCACTTCAGTATGTTTTAATTATATTCACCAAGAACGAATAAAAATAATTAAAACTCATTCTATTATGTGAAAAAAATTTATAATATTACACATCAAATGGGTTTTATATACACTTCATAACATAATATAGGTTCCTAACATAACATGTGCCAAAATAAAGGAAAATTGTAAAAAAAATCCCATATCACATTGGTAATGTTTGAACAGTAATCCTTTTGAAAGAGATATAATATATTGTATACGTAAAGACAAATAATTATCAGAATAATAATCATAAAATACATTAATGTGAATTATATACACCACATAAAATAAATACCTGGTGGATATGGAATGTGTCACGGGAAAGTAAAAAAAGTGAGATGGAAATACCTTTCTACTTTTGTAATATTTTGGATAATAAGGACCAATAAATAATGACATAATAAGACACACTAAATATCATTAAATATTTTTATTATATATATAACATTTCATGGGGTAAGTATATAGAACACACAAGAGTAAGGAGTGGTGAGTTCTCATAAGTCTCTCAAATATAAAAAAGTGTCTAAAAATACCATACCCTATGTCTTAACATCCTTCATACACATTTAATAATACTGTACAATAAATATACATTTATTTTGAACATATTATGTAACCATATATAAATATTAATTATACCATATATAATTATCTTATGACCATTTTTACCTATTTATTAACAATTTCATGTTATTGTAATGTTTTAGGAAAAAATGTATTCTTTTCGTGTAATCTTGGATTTAATATTTTTGGAACTATTATTGTGATCATGGATACATCATATCAAAAAAAACATGATATAAAAATCATTTATATTCATTATAAATTTATTTATAGTGATCCATAAAATATATAGATTGAAAATAAAAACCAACATTCATGGATATGGTTTGTCACATGTATGCATGAATGTTGTTTCCATTTTTCTGATAGAATGAAAAAAAGAAACGTAAATAATTTATTACCATTATAGAATCATTTTTATTTCTTATATTTACCATATGTTCATTAAAACCATCCTTATTACCATCAATGTAAAGCGTTTATGAACCACATCACTTCGTGAGGTGGTAGTCCATAATACATACGAATGGTGTTATCATATTCCCAAGAAATAAAAAATAAGAAGGAATAGGTGATATCATAGTTCCAGAATAATATTAATATCATAAATATAAATTATAAATAATAAATCAATCATTATATACCAACAATATTTGTGGTTATCGAAAACTAATAACACCAGTTCGCAAGGAGATAGTCCACCGTACACACAAATGATGAATTCACAACGAATTTGTTGGAAGTGGATATAGTTATAGAACATTACAATAAAATACCAATATATAATTATAAATAGGATAATTATTTAATTTATATCATAATGTTTTATTAACAATTTATTTAAGTGGATGAAAAAATAAAATAAAAATGCTTGTTGAAAAAAGTTTCTTCTTCTTTTGTTAACCTCTTTTGGTTTGCACAAATTCCATCAATGGTTGTATTTTTAAACCAAGAAAATATTAATGGATGGTATGAGAGAATTATTAAATTACTTTTTATTGGTATTTTAATAATAATTTGTTTTTTATGTTTGCATATGATAGGATAACGGGTGGCCAGTGTGGTGAGTGGAACACTACTAATTTTTTGAAAATAAATAGGTTTTCCAAGTTTCCCACATCCAAAAATGCAAAAAAAAAATAGACCATTATAGATATGAGAACATATTGTTTTGAAATATTTTCATACCTTGGGTTCCTTATAGGTTTTTGAAAATTTTTTGCCCTTATATTTTCATTTTAACCCCATAGTTGGCCCTTTTTTACCTTAATCATGAAAAATAGTTTTTGATCATTTTAATATTATTTATTGTCAAATTTTTGTGGAAATTATTATATAATATAGATTCTTCCAATTAAAAATATTTAATCAATTTATCCAAATTAAAAACATAAATTTCTAAAAGTTTAATTTAAATTAATCAAGTCGAAATGTTGAGAAAGTTGATTTTCCAACGGAAAATTTTCAAAATTTAAAAAGTTTATATATCATAATTTCACATGAAAATGATTCAAATAACATAAGTTGGATTAATATATATATATAATTTAACTAATTTTTCTTTTAAATACATATACTAAAATTTTGTGTGTTTAAAATTCTATAAATGAAATGAAAACTCTTAATAAAAATAATAATTTTTTCATAGGCATAAAAAAAATAGATAAAAAAATTCACATAAAAATAGTTTTCGACAAAAAGACTGTCTTTATTTTCAAAAGGTTTTATATTCATTTATAATTATTTAGGTAATAAGTAAATCATTATATATAAATATTTAAACCATATATTTTCATAATTTATTTAATATTATTCATTGATACTATTGAAATAGCTATGTGATCACTATCATATTAAATAACAATATTTTTTAAAATGTCACCTTTTGTTAAAACTATGTGTTACCTAAAATGAATGGTTAACTCAGTGTGTCATATAATGCAAGCTAAACTCAATAATGTTTCTATTGAAAAAAATTAAAAGATTAAATTTATTTATAAAAATTATTTCAAAAAATATTTTGGTGTAACATACCCTGGAATCATTGGAATGATATATCAACCCACACTTCTCTATTTGGATTCATAATGATCATCCATGATTCGATTCTGAATGAACATCAGTTTTTATCGATCATATTCTAATATCATGTGTCATCGTTTGTAAATATCTTTAGTAGTTTTCTCACCAAACTCATGTAAACTATATAAAGATCATGTTTATAATCATTCATAGTTAACCTTCCAAGATTCCTCAATCAAACTCATTTCTCCATATCTTGGGTTTAAATAGTGAAGAGCTTACTTCTTCCATAATGTGCTTCAAATGGTTATTCAATGGTTCAACCATGTATTAGGTTTCCTTAAATAAATATCAACATATCATGTTCATTGAGTTTCATATTGTTACTAGTTTCATATTGACCTCATGTGACATATAAAATGGTTTATTCGGGCTCTAGAACCCCATTTTTTTCGAGCACAATAGATTTGAAGTAGATCTCATAGTAGCTTCTGAATCATCATTTTCTCAGTTTGATTTATAGGTGGGGTATGTTAGTTTTATTTTACATTTGATATCAGTTGAAAAATTTCATGACGTATGATTCTCACTTAATTTAGTGACAATGGAACCCTTCTTATGGTTAGTTCAACAATTCATCCAAATATTGACATATATTCACTTATTTATTCACCATTTGTCACTTGTCTCACATTCAATTGAATGATTTTACCTCTTCTAAGTGGTAATGGGTGGAGTTTACCAAATTTTTATGTTGGTCATAAAAGATAGTTAAATAATAATTCAGTTAAAATAATTAATTTCAAAATATAATTCAAAAATCAAAAATAAAAAGTGCCACTGAATTCCACCAAGGAAAATCAAAAAATAATATTTACATAAAAATCAAAAAATTAATATCCTATAATTGTGAAATAATTAATTCAAGAAATTTGGAATCAACATAATTCATTCAAAATTAATATTTCAATATAAATTCACCAAAATAATAATAATTAATATTCATAAAAGTAAATAAATTAAATATATGAATGTAAAATCATCAAAACCCCAAAAAACAATTTAACACAAGACATCTAATGAATTTTTTATTCATCATTAAATTGGTCAAAATTTAATATTATTTCATTGAAACTCTTTTTTGAATTAATTTCTGAATATATATCAAAAATAATATGTGGCAAGAAAAATGAAAAATTTGTCGCATTAAACTCCCCAATACATAATAAATTTCACTCCTAAAAGGTATAATTTATTTTCTATATTTAAAAATATGTATAAAACTAATTTATTATCTTTACCTTATTCATATACTTATCAAAATTATGGAATGTCACGTATTCATCCACTATCAAAAATTCACATTCCACTTATTTGAATTAATCTCACAATCTCCCTACCATCCATACTCAATTACCAGTTCTAGAAGTGTGGACTGATTATATTTTTTAGAATTCAAAATTACACAAGAATTAAATTTAGTTTTTACTATCTCAAAGGTTACCCAAAACCAAATATCAAATATTCAATTCCTTGATGGAACTCTAATTATTTTCTTATAAGTTAATTTCCTCCTTCATTTGGGTTCAATATTCCCCTCAATTGAATGAATTTATTTTTGACACTCAAGAACATTAATGAATTATTCTAATCCATAAATAGTAAATGAACATATTGAATTTACAAATGGATTTTATTTACACATACATCCATTTCCTATTTTCTATGATATTTACAATGGGATCCTAATTTCTTATTTTACTCTAGTTTTAATGAACTTATCTAAGTATATTATTAGTCCTCTCCCAAAAGTGATCAATTAAAAAAAATTGTTATTAGTTTCATGATAAAATATCTAGTTCCCTAAATTTATAGTTATAATTTCACCAATATATTTCCAATCACAGTTATTTTCAAAAAAAAATATTTTCATAAAAAAATTTGATATGCACGCTCAATAATAATGAAAATCTTGAAATTTCAGAATCGATGAAATCTCCCAATATATCATGTAGTTCCTACCTATGATAAACAACATTGAATTTCAATTTCATAATATGTGATGAAAATATATATATATATATACATAGTGAAAATAAAAAAATGAAGCTTATGGAGAGAAAATTGTAAAATTATTAGGGGGTTTATAAGTGTAATAATTTAAATCATAGTTAAGACTTATTTTTGGAGCCCACTACCCCACAATTAAACCCCAAAATTTTCCGTGATATTGAATTTTAATATGATTGAAATATTTGAAACATTTTAGGTTTAGAATACATTTAGAAATTCAGCAGTGAAAACATTATATTTGGAGGGTTTACATGATGTCTTAAAAAATTACTTTTCCACATATTGTAAATGATCAATGATATCAAAACATGAAAATTGTTACTATATGCTATAAATTTATAAAAAATGAATAGAATATAATTTCAAGAAGATAACAATGATTAAATTTAGGTTTAATAATTATATTTATAATATTATAGGAAGGAGTGTGATCAAGAAGAATTCAATAATAAAAAATATCCAAACACTCGCATTGACCAGCAAACTTGATTAATAATTTAATCTTGTAAAAAAGTACCTTCAAAAAAATTTCAACCTCCATTACTAGAAGAAACATTTGAAAATATTTTCAAAGTATTAAAAATCAATATAAATTAAAACAATACTCCTTTTATATTTATAATGAATATTCATTTAAGCACAACCAAAATGTAACATCCATTTTCCCTTTTGACTACGTTACCTGGTTTCATAATAGAAGTTCTTATAATTTAAAGACCCATTATCATTATAACTCTATAGGTAATGTTAAAAATTAAAATAAATAACCATGGTTTCTCATATAGGCTGTTTGATAAGCTGGACCAAGATTATAACATCTCATGTCCATGAAAATTATAAGGATTCTCCCATGGATTAATATTTTCAAACTGAATTCCTTTTAATAGTGATGATCCATTTCGGTGAACTTACTTGATATTTCATACAATAACATATAAAAAACAAAAAATATAATGATAAAATGAAACAATGAATAAAATAAAACATATGATAGTCTTGTAAAAACCCCAAAAGGGGTACAATATTTAGACAACCCATAGATATGGAGTATTTGGGAAAAAATTTATCTTATAGTGGTCGTGGATTCTTCGTTAAGAATAAACATAGTAAATTCATAAAAAATTAAATGATTTTATATTATGAGGTACCCTTTTTGAAAACATTCATAAATTATCCCTACTTCTAATTATTGAAATTTTTGGTTAATTAAGATTGAAAAAACATATAGGTGTACATCAATTATTATTTTTCTTATGGAATAGTGTGTATTGTTTGTAGAAACTAAAACATAGGATGTGAATATTAATTTGGTTTATTAGAAAATTCATTTATTATTTGAAATAAAAAATTTCAATATCATCTTTGATACACTTTCATAGTTCCAACACCTCTTGTTCTACTTAGGTATATTTGAACATCTTAATTTCAACAAAACCAAGGAATTTAAAAGTTACATATCAAGTGTAGGTTTACCTCTTCCATGGATCTCCAAGATATCACAAGGCACATGTGGTTATTAAATATCTATATAGGGAGAAACAATATTCAATGAGCTTTAATAACATCTAAAGAAAAAGAAAACACAAGTTATCCATTAGTTATTGATCTCCAAAACTCTTTCTCATGTTTATTCAATAAGAGTAAAAAGGGACCTTGGGAGTACATCCATGGCTAGAGTAAGTTAGTCATCCTCTTATGAATACCTATTAATGTGTCTAAATTATTATTGGTGTCTTTTAAAGGATAAGATATGTTGTTTTTGGGATGAAGATCCTATGAAAGTATTGAAAAGTCATTAACCAAATCCATATATCATTATTCATTCCAATAAAAAGAATAAATCTATTAGCCTTCCTACATAGAGTGACCATGTTAAATCTCAATAGGTTTATCCCCTTTAAAGAATTTAAAATGATACCCTACATGTTTAAATTGTATTTTCATATTTTAATTTGTGTAAAAATTTTGTTAAAATATAGACATCTTGAGATATTATTTAGATTATTCATTAGATCTATATTTATAATATTATTAAGGATATTCTCAAGTCTTCTAGTCCTCTACAACTATGTTGGAAACATAAAGGAAGTAAATCAATCACTCAATAGCCTCCATGTTCATCTTAGTAGGTACCTGAACTATTTTCCCTAGGTCAAGTTCACTACATAATCCAATTCATATGTCATGAGGTGATATATCAAGACCCTAACTAGGCTAGAAGTATGCCAAGAGTTACACCCCTATACTACCTCTAAAAGGCCCGAGATAGGTGAAAAGAATCAAGAGGTAATATAACTAAAATGAAATGAATTATTATAAAGTATGTACACACACATGAAACTAAATCCATATAACTATAAAGAGATATAATAAAACATTGAAACATCAAGAGTGAATAATTCACCCACTTTGAAAGTAAATCAATATAAAAGAGTATAATAAAAAATACATAATGGCGAATAATACACACCTAAACCAAAATGGGGTACCGACCTATGAACTAATGAACATTGGAAAAATAAAGAGATATCATCTCATAGTCTCAAATCTGAGAAACTGAACATTGTTAGTACATCCAAGTACAACTCTTCTCCACTGATACAAGGTCAATTAAAGTCACCACTGATCAATATTTCATATGTATAAGGAAAAACAATATAGGAAAATCCCATGTAGGGTTTAGTATATACATACCATGTAGGATGCCTAAAAAAGTAATAATGAATCAATAGAAATATCAATAGTTGACTAAACCTATACACATAAGTGTAAAGGAAACTCAAAATCAGATATGCTCAAAAAACCATGTTAATAGAATAAATGGATATGCCTTTCCACAAACAACTAATAAGGAAGAGACTTATTGTATATCCAATGTTCTCATATCCATGTAATAAATCAGGCATAACTGCTAAGGAATATAAGGGACCCTCACCTATCGATTCAGTAGCACAACCAAGGTTTCACTACTCCAATAGAGAAATCACATAGGCCCATGCTCAAATATGGGGAAAACCAATCCAAAGATACATGAAACATGCCATATTTAATGTGAGTGTGTCCACATATACTTGTATAAAATATATTGGGGCCAAACTATAGATACGTAGGGGAGTACCAACCTTAGTAACAATCTGATGACTACACCAAACCATCGCCCGAGGAAATGTTTTAGAAAAAATGAGTTTATTTCTTGCATCTCCTCACATTGTACATATTATGTCGAACAAAATTACACCATTATATCCCACATGGAATATAATTCAGGAGAGGATACGTTTTTTCCTAAATAAAAGTTATGTAAATAAATATACCCTAGGTAAAAGATTTTGGAAAAATTACATTGTGTGTACATATGGTCACGTGGCTTGAAACCTCTCCTAGAAACATGGGAATGTCTTTGCATGGACACATCTTTGATAAAAATGTGCCTCTACAATGAATGTACATAAGGATATACAACATGTACTCCCATACAAACTCTGATTCATGTGTTCAGGACACTCGGATTGGGTATCCATATATAAATACACAGTGTTTCCTTAGGGTAGATGACATTTATATCCACATGAGGTCCATAGAATGTACCCTCAACACACAACATAGCTACCCATGATGGATTGCATAGTGATGTGTCTAACCTCCCAACATATTTTATTTTATTTATACTAACAACCTATTTACTATAAGAACACAGAATACATTACATGTGTTCCTACATGATACATGGGGTGTAGTAATCCTTTCCTTAGATAGTGAATCTTTTCATTATGTGGATACAAATTCATGAAAAAATCTTATGAAACAACCATTTCACTACTATAAAATGACCTAATCTAAAGGATATAATCTCTTGTATATTTTTTATTATTTTCTTGTCAGAAAATGAGAGTATGGTTGCCTAATCGGTTATCGTAGTGTCTTTTATCACCGTTAGAGCTCCCAATCCAAAAATCCATCACCTGAAATTCACAAGAAACCTTTATCCATCTAAAAAACCTTAATCCCTAAATATTTCACAAAAACTTTATGAATGGGGGGTGATCCTGTTAGAATCCAACACAACAATGTTGAATAACCAACCCTATGGTCCAATGATGAATAAAAAGAAGGATTATAGTGGAAAAATCATAATAAAAGAGTGATATAATCATTTTAATATGAAATAATATAAAATGACCCTAAATTTGGAATATCATTAATTTATGTGCACATTAAACGTAAAAATAGGCCCAAGAATTTTCATGCGAAAAACTTGTAATCCCAATAAAAACAAGACAACATGGAATCAATATTATTAAAATAAACTAAGGGTTAAAATAAATAAAATATCATTCCATACCTCAATAAAAAAAATTGATTTTTGGTGAATAACATATCCCCTAGCGATGAATGTGATTATCATATTGTGTTCTTTATCAATATCTTGATTCTCCTAAATCACTGATGTTGATCCATGTTCTAGAGTTTCCCATGCTAATATGGTTATCCTCCTCTTAAATCTCCTACGGTTATCAAACTAACCCTATGGATATTTAATAATGACTTGTAAAGAGATAAATATTTTTTCAGTCATTCATGTAAATTAATTAAATAAATTATTTACTTCACATAAAACTCCTTCCAATAGTCACCTTTATCTGAACACCTGATGTAAACCAACTTTTTTTCACACCTCAGATAAACCATTATTTATGAAAAAAATATGGGTATAGATTTCCTATATGAGGTCTAAAATAATGATAAATCCATTTTTTCCTCTAATAAGTCTGCACGTTATTTATTATTTATTGATATTTTTATAATATAAATTTTGGAGTCCAATGGCATCCCAAACATAGTTTCGTCTCTGAAAAAAATCCATATATATATATATATTTATATATATCAATGCTTAAAACTATTGAAAAATAGAGTCATTACACTCCCGTAAATCAAGTATTTTCACCCAGAAAAGGACATACTACAAAAACAGTGGGTGTGTTGTGCCCAGAACTCTAACACTCCCAGGAGGACCCCTTCATGCTTCTATGCATCCAAAGAACTCAAAATAGAGGAATAATCCTTCCTTGTTCAATCATCCCATATCGATCCTCAAGAATCACGAAGTAATCCAAGAATGATTCTATGTTATCAATGTATATCCCACTTCAGTCAATAATGTGTGGTCAATTATTGACATATGTCCTTAGTTGCAACATATGGAATACATTATGCACTCGCTCCAACTGTGGGGACTATTCCAAGTTGTAAGCAACCTCAACAAGCCTTCATAGTATCTAGAACAACCTAATGAACCTTGAAGATAACATTATTACCCATCCAAATCAATATAGTAACCATCATGGGGAGACTCTTATGAATATTTGGTCTACCCACTAAACTCTAAAGTCTAACAAAATCATTATGATATCAATTTTGTCATTGTAGGGATTTCCACATTCACTCATGTATCACCTAAATGTTAAACACTCTGGCCCAACGAAAAATTCCTCCCCAATATTACTTCGGCATATGGGTGACCTGTAGTGTCTCCCAAATAGGGCCTCAAATGGTTCCATAACAATAATACAGTTTTAGATTTTATCATAAGAAAACTCCACTAATTGAAATTGATCCTCCCATATCTAGATGAATTCCAACACACAACCCCTTTGTATGTCCTCCAGAACCTGGAGGGCCACTCGTCCTGGCTATCCTTCTATAGTTAAAACATTGTTCTCATCTATAACTTGGTCCTAATGTAATCATAAAAATACTTTCACAAATATTATTGGAGTAGGTATTTATGGTCTGAGATGTTTTTTGTTGGTACCCCAATAAGCCAAATAATCTCACCATATGAAACTTCCCCAAACTATCTACTGAACATAGATCCCTGGTTACAAGAAAGTGTGACAACATGGAAATTTCATCAAAAATCACCCATATAGCTTTGTGGATTCAAAAATTACACAAAATATATATCAAAAACTCCATAGATAATCTATCCCAATAAAAGTTTGGATTCTTAAGAAATTGATTAATACCTTCTAGAACATAAGGATCAACCATTACTTATTGGAATGTGATGAATATAGAAACAAGCCCGACAATGAAATGCCAAATTTCATCCCACCAAGCTACCACTAATGGTTTAGTAATACAATTTCCACATACATATTCATATCGAAAGGGGTGGTATGAGACTACATCAACACCTCCAAACATGATGTGACCAGAAATACAGTTTATCTCTAAAAAATATGACGTGTTCCTTCTATCAAAAAATCCATATATTATATCCCTTGACTATATCATTTAATGAAAGCCCATATGACCAAAATCTCATAAATGTGTTTCTATCATATGCTAAAAAAGTTACTAATCCACTACCATTGACTAAATATATGTTTCGCCACTCTATACCACAAGGTTCAGCTACAATGAGGCCATCATCTCAGATGCCTCATCTACCAAGAAATAACCAGATCTCATTCTAAGGGAATATACCGCTATATATTATTTCCCGACAGTATACACTATATCAATGTCATAATCCTAAAAAAACACCAACTAAATCCCATATATCATGTTTGTATATCTCTGGATGAAGATGTACCCAATACTCTGGCTTTCTGGGTAAAAAAATAAATGACCTCTTAGAATATAAATCCTTTACATCTCCAAGGAAAAGGCTATCAGTTCAAAATAAATGTTTTGGGTCACACAATTCATCTCATGGGGCCATAACTACCTCGACCCATAATGGATCACATTCTTTCTTAGAATCAACACACTACTAATACCATCTCTAGAGGCTTTACAGAACACTGGATACTCTACAACATCCTCTAGTAGTCTCAATAATGGAGAACTGTTTAACCTCTACCTCAACTCCTCAATGGATTTATGAAACTTCTAAATCCAAGTAAACAGATTCCATTTCAACATCAAGTAATTCAATGTGGATGAAATCATGGAAAATTAATCAATATATCTATAGTATTACCCTTCCAAACTACAATAACTCTACACCAAAAGCATTATATGAAGTGGATCCCATGAAATAATTGAAATAGACTTTTCCATATCCAAAGTCACACCATGATCATAGATGACGTTCCCTAGATTGTGAACCTATAAGATCAAAAATAGACACTTTAATGCCTTACAATAGAGATTTTTCTCACATAGTACATCTAGTACCATCCTCAAATTCTCTCCATAGTTTGCCTCAAAGAATGAATAAAATAGTTTCATCATTAATGAAACAAAAAAATTATCCCATGTAGGGATAGAAGATATGGTTCATAAGATACATGGACACATTGACAGTATTTTTCACTGTGAAATGCATCTCTATAAAATCGTAGATTTTGTATAGAAATAATAATGTCTTCTTCAGAATATCATTCTCACAAACACTCAGCTAATGGTAGTCAGCCCTGCGATCAATAATATGAAACCAACTTTCACCCTTCAACTATTATAAAACATTGTCAATTCTTGTATTTTTGTATGTTTTACTGATCATCACCTATTTAATATATTGATAATCTATGAAAGACATAAAAATATAATAAAACTTTTTCATGAACAATATTGGATCCACCCATGTGGACACACTGGTTCTGATAAAATATTTCCCTTGATGGAATTAAAACTACACCATTTTCCCTCAGACCAATGTAGGGGGAATATGATAGGAAATAGAAGATATAAATTTGTTTATAGGGTGCATGTTAATGAATAAATAAATATATCCCCTTGAAGTTAGTCCTATAACATATTTTGGAAATAATTCCATATAATCATCTACTAACACTGGAATCTAAATTCTTGAAGAACCAATTGGAATAATAGGTAAACTCTCTAATGGATTGTTGATAGGTTTTCTCTTACTTATCATAATCCCCACCCGTTCATCCAAAAGATCTCTCTCAAAAATTAATGGTAATATCATCCCATATATATGAATGAATCTAAATAGATAATGATGATAGTCAGTCTGGGTATGGACTGTAGACAAAGAATCCATACCCTTAATGTATTCATAAGGTTTCAAAGCAATGAACCTGAATTCACGTGAAAAAATATATCTACTGAGTATTGATTCACACTACTATGGTATGTAAAATTTAGAATAATTGATCCCTGTCAAGACCTATAGTCACAACTGATGACAAAATACTCCGCTAGAAGTTGTAGCTATCACACAAGGGATATGGGGATAAAGGATTGACTTGCACCTATGACTATAGGTACTATTTATATATTAGAGAAGACATAGACCATACCTAGAATCATCTCATGAGTGGACCAATCATATTCCTTGATATCCTACAACTATTTTTCCCTTGACCACCATCCCTCTAATCCTACCTTTGGGAAACTAATGGTGGTGGTGTTTGTGGGAGTAGATGGTATCATCCTTCTCCTCATATAGCTCCTCCCTCTATAGAGCAGCCTACTTTCAATTAGCATCACCTACTTAAGGGATTCACTGACCATTCCCTTCAGATCCCTAATCATGATGTTGACTCTGATGTAGTGTTTGATCCACTTCTTCACTACTATCACTATCAGTGTGAGCCATGATATCATGAGCCATGTGACCTCACCTATCATAAGAATAACAAAATCCTTCATTAGAATGACTGGATCCTCCATGAAAACCATGTGTCATAGTTCCACATGACTGAGTGCATGAATGAGTATATCTTCTATGTTGATACCATAATGACTGAAAACTACAAGTAGAAAGAGGAAAATCTACCCCATGATGTCCACCACAATCTCTATCCACTCTGTGTCCTATTATTAGGATGTTATCTATAACCAAATCCAACTCCATAACTCTATCCTACACATGAATACATAATGAGATTGTGCTAGAATGTTGGTCTCTAAAACAAATCGGGTCAAAAATGCATTCCCATAATCTTCCTTCTCACATCATATCAATACAGTTGTCCATGAGGTTAGTAAACCACATTGTGTACATATAAACTGATATATCAACATGTGGAATCTCTGGAAGCACATGAATTTATAATTGAGAACATGTTATAATGCTAATAATAATCAGAAAAAATGGATGATATTCTATCAATGAAAGGGTCTTCTCATTATGAGTCTGAGTGATCAGACCCCACCAATGGCCTACTACACCATGAATATTGAACTCCATGCCAACCATTTGGTTAGGAGGGGTATAAATAAGAAGCAAAACTCAAACCATTTCGAAGAACCAATCATCTACTGCTTATGGTTCTTGATATCCATGTAACATAAGTGGTCTCTTTTGATGGCACTCACATAAGGTGTTATGACTGTGTATATCATAGTCAAGAATAGTTGTAGATATGGTAATCTCATATAATTAGAGAACATACTTATATTGATCTATAAAAAATCCTCTTGAATAGGTACCTAAAATGAGTCCTTATCACTGAACTTGTCTTCTTCATGACCCTATATCTTTATCCTATCTAGCTAGCATCATGGACGCACACTAAAAGATTAATAGATAATACCATAGTTAGAGGCTCATATATGGGGAGATTACTAAATAAGAATAAAAAAGTAAAAATAATTAGTATTTTGTGTTGCATGTGCCTTTTATTCCATAAAATATATACCATGGTATAATGATTTGAAAATAAGGTAATCAGAGTCCTGGGTTATGGATATTCCAGCTACCACACCAACACTGAGTCACATAGCCTAAGAGTTTAACATGAAACAATCCAACGTCATTACTCTAAATTACCAAACTAAACCTTGTGACATTCCAACTTCAATAATAGATTTGAGGTCAAATCACCATTAATGCCACCCATCAATTAACCGATCCACTAGAACCCTGCCAAGCAAGATGTTAGAAGAGTGTTGGAATCCATGACTTCCTCCAACTAGTTAGGGGTTAGAGACTGTTACAAGTGGGCCCCACTAATAACATAGACACCCCGCCTTAACATGCCCTTTGGGTTATGGCCCACTAAGTATCACCAGTTTCCCTGCAGACATGTGGTCCCCACCCTGGGGCCCACCCATGTGCCTGAACGGGTCATCTGACTAACAACTTACCCCACTGGCCAACACATATCCTTTCCAATGTGTTTTTTTCTCACTCACACTCATCTTGGGAAACATCCCAGAAAGTCAACCATCTTGAGCACTACTCAAGGACAAACATTCTTAATTGTGGAGTTCTAATCAGGTAGGCACCAAAAATGGAAGGTGAACCTTGTTAACGTGAGTCATATCATTTAGTCATTTAACCATTTATTGTTTGGGTGTGTTACATTTACCCATCCTTTAGAGAAAAATGGCCTCATTCTGGGCCCTAAATCTCATCCCAGACAGTCCACCACACATAAGTCTATATATCTACTTTGATACCAAATGTAACAATTGAGCCCTACTGACTGCACAGGAAACTCGACTTAATATGCATGTCGGGTCCTGGCCCACTAGGTACCACCAGTTGCTCTATGGATACAAGGTCCCAACCCTACGGCCCACCCACGTGCTTGAACAGTTCATCTGACTAATGATTTCTCCAATGAGCCAACACATGTCCTCTATAGTGTGATTTGTGCTCACTCATACTCACCCTGGGAAACATTTGAGAAGGTCACCCATCCGGGTCACTAATGCAGGCCAAACATGTTTAACTGTGGTGTTGTAATTAGGTAGTTTCACAAAATTGAAGATAAACCTCATCGACATGAGTTATATCATTTAGTCCTTTAACTGTTTATCATTTATGTGTATTACATAGAGGATTGGTGAGGAATATAAAAAAATGGGTTCCCTTGTCCTAGGGTACTGGTAAACACACATGAAAATAGCTCCATGAATGAATGTCGAGATATAATAATATACTGAAACTTCTCAAGTGAAAAATTCATGAAACAACCTATATGAATACATCAAAATACAATAATGTAAGAAAAAATATAAAAAATGGAAAAATAAATTCCCGCCGAGAAATCAGGACCCAAACTCTATACTACTAGATGTGGGAAAATAATGAAATTTCATCTCATAAACTACTCGGAAAACCACAAAACAATGCTAATACCTCCAATTATCACTATGCCCCATTGATTCGAGGCCCCACAGATCTGTGTGTCTTATGTTTAAGAAATAATGTATTAGAAAATTCTATATAAGTTTGACTATATACATAACAAGAAGGATTATTTTTGAAAACAACATGGAATAAATAGAAATAATAAATATAGATCCTCCAATAAGCAAGATTTTAAAGAAAACAAGGTAGTAAATATGCTCAAAAAAAACCCAAGAAAAGAGAGAGTGGATCTCCATCTCCATAACCAACTATGAATGAAGAGTATACCTATAGCTCCAACGGACCCATCATCAAGACAAACATCATTCATAACCTCTTATAAATTAGAATGGAGGACCCACACCTCACCATCATATAGAATAGTCTAGGGAGAACCACTCTAATGGAGGACCCACATCTTCCAAAGATCATATATGGGGAGTAACACTCCACATATAGAGGATTAATGCCCTATATGATGTGGGTGAATTATGTTTCTACTAGTATAAATGATATTTCAGATTTTCACCGTGGAGATACAAGGGAATACCAACCTTTGTAGCACTCTGATTACCATACCTGATCACTGTAACAAGCTAAGAATAGAGGAAATAAGTTTCGCACTTTCATAACCACACATAATAAAAATAATGACTAAAAGAAACTAAAACCAAGTCCCGTGTGGAAAAATACTTATTTTAGGATACTCATGGACCAAATATAATTTTTTGGATAGTTGGTATGTAAGATAGAATATTCTATAAAAGTTAAAGAATTTGTACATGGGGCCACAATGTGTGTTCCCTCACATAGAAAATTGGGTGTTTCATCACCCGAACACTTATTATCCATCAGTGTGGCTCTATAATAAATGTACTTATGTTTACATGGCATGTACTCACACATGAGTCCATGGGAGTTTTCTATAACCACATGGCTTGGTTGTCCATGTACTACTTCATGGTGCATTCTTGTGGTACACAGTGTGAATTTGGAACATGGAGTGGATACATGGGGAGGATCACATAAAATTTGGTCCTAACATCATGTTGTGGGATTTTAAACATGCACTGAAATCATATCCATCACAAGAACTCGAACTACATGGGTTGTGTTCTTCTAGGAAATAGGATGTGTACTCTAATTATTCATAAAAAATGAATACCTTTTTTATACAGAAGCCATATCCACCAAATCCAATGCTTACACCACTATTTAACACACTTATAATGAATGAATTTGAGGGATTCAATTCTATGTCTTTATTTTCTGGCCACTGGTAGCCTAAAAACAATATTTCAATTACCTGATCAGTATCCCTAATATCATCCATCATTGTTCTGGGTCATAATCCTAAAAACCCAGTGCACACAACCCGCAACATCTCTTAATATATCGATAAAAACATATTTTTACATTATTCAAACAAAAATTATGAATTTTGGGGTTCAATAATTCTTGATCCAAGCCAAAAATGTCTAATCCTCCACCCCATTGGACAACGATAAACAATGTAATGATTTTTGGTTGGAAAATCACAAGAAATGAGTTAGATCATCATTGGATGACGTTATCCCAATCAAAAAAATAAATCAGGTAAAGGGTTAATTAATTTGATTAAATATGTAAAATAATAAGTTAAATAATCTTCTTTAATTGGGCTTATTCGAATAATGTATAATTATAAAAAAATAAGAAGATATGGAATCCATGATTTTCAAATAAATGAATGGATACAAATCTATAAGATAACATTCCACGCATCTAGAATTAATTGATAGTTAGTGAAGAATGTGTATTATAGAAATTAATGTGTCAATACCACTAAGTTTATCATCCATCTCATTATTCTCATTGATTGTTTTCATTGACACACTTTCCTGAGTTTCCAATTCCAAAAAAAATCCTCCTATGAAAACCCTTCTCATTATTGCATATTAATTAATGTTTCATTACATAAGAGTACACATAATAAAACCTATAATATTGATAATTATACTTTATTTTATATTTTTTTTCATTACATAACAACTTAAAATGGGGAAAACATCATCTTTATTTAAGACATCCTTAACATGACAATATTATTCCTTCGTACATTAAACTATATGGGATAGCTTGGGTACATACATGAGAAAGTTTTAAGCTAAAAACCATGTATGGGAAGAAAAATTCAATAAACTAACGAAAATTATTTCTTTATAGATAATAATAAAATAAATATGGTATAAAAATATTGATAATCATAAGCATCAATAATGAGGAATGATATAGCATTTTAATTGTAAAGGCCACATCAGTAATGTAGAAACTACATAAAACATTGCATCATAAGTATAGGTCAATGCTAAATTACAAGAAATCTTGATTAAATAACCCTCATGATAGTTTTTATTGACTCCCTATTACTTTTTATGATTCCCTGTGAAAATTAAACATTACCCAATTCATTAGAGAACTATATAATTTTGGTTTCACCCACCACATTCTTTTCATTCTCATGATTTAGTGTGCCAAATAGATTAGAAATCATGAACTTATTCATCATCATATTTATTCCTGGGATAATGGAGTATGGATTAATTACATTTAAGTTCGCAATCAACAATTTTATGCTAATGAATTTGAACGCCATTGATAGGAAATGGGTATATGTATTCACAACAAATTTTTTGGCATGAAAATTCATAGTGAAATTTTGACAGCATAACAGGTGCGTATTATTATTCAAGGGAAGGTTTGTTGAGAGTGAAAGGGGTATCTCATAATTAATAAATAAAATAGAAAATATAAGATATATTTAATAACATATCCCATCATTAGGATATGAATATAAAATACATAAGATGAAGAAGTTTCATTAATAAAGAGGATAAGGAGTGGATCCCTTACATTGAGGGTGTGATTCCAAATGCTTGGGAGGAGATTCTTGAGAGATTGGGGGAACCTTTTGAGAACTCTATAGCTGGTAAGAAGAAGTATTGACGTAAACTATGTTTTTTAGAGATAATAAATGGGAGCATTGATTGGTTCATATAAGAAATTAATGGGGAATTCATTATCATTTCTTGAACATAGGTTTTGGACTCTATATAACAAAATAACCAAAACAAAAATTCATCCTAGGGGTTTTTCCATGGGTTTTTTCCAAATATTCATGTTTTTAATTATTTTATTTGTCCATGGGACTGACCTATAAAAACATTACCCTTGTAGATGTAGAAGTGAGTCATGTCCTTAAAGAAATTTTTTTAAAACCCTAAAATATTTTATAGGTTTTTTAGGATTCATAAAATTAATCAAATAACATAAAAATCACAATATGAAAATATGAAAATATTTATTATGTTATTTATACCATTTATTGTAGTTATTACATCATTTTGTTTCAATCTGATATCATAATACACACTGTATATTTATAGAGTATTTAATTTTTCCCCAAATATTAAATTGTAACAGTAAATTATGAAAAATTAACAATTGGATAATTTCCAAATTATGGTTCCAAAAATAATATTAATTTGATCTAAATAATTTTATTAATATTTTATTTTCATCTTTTAAAATAAGTATCAACACTTATTGAGAAATTCACTTTTTTTAATAACTGTTTTTAAACCCTTAAAAATTACATTTGATATTATAAAAATATGTGATCATTTATATTTAATAAAAATTATTTACTAATAATATATTAATAAAATATTATATATTTCCAAAAATCCATTAATTCAAAAAAATTAATTTATTTTTAATATTACCTAAAATTTTAATTTTGGTATTATTATATCAAAATAAAAAATCATTTATAAAGTAACCATAAAAAAAATTAAAATATAATCATTATTATATTAAATATACATATTCATATTTTTCTAGTATTGATACAAATACCCTTAATACACCATACAATATTCAAAGAGTAAGGTGGGAGATGGTGATAGTTTCATTGGGTGGTCAACATACATTATCTGGACCCTGATCTCAATGAGATTAAACTTCTCACATAAACGTTTTTACACATTATTATGTTTTTAGATCTCATCTTGGAATTGGTCAAGGGAAATTTCTAGTTATTCTATCTCCCTCATAATCTCTAAATAATGGGATTCACAAGGTATGATCCTATTTGTTGAGGTCATCACATCCTTTTTATATATCAATTAGATTTGTTAAAACATTATGTTTATACTAATCATACGATCATGGTTCAATGACTATATTACCACTGATAATGATGATTAATGGTATTTTAATTTTTTTAGTATATAATTAAAAAAATTTATTTATGTGTTTTCTATTTCTATAATATATAACAATGAATTTAATTAAATTTCAAGTGGAATTTTAATTATAAAATTTCCGGTTATTAAAATTTTCCCCCTTTTATATATTTCTCCCTTGAAATTTCCATTTCGCATAATAAAAGGGATAAAAATTATTTTGTTTTTCTGCTCATATGGTTCCCACATTGCTACTTCAAAATTTTCTTTTCTCCACAACACATTGACCATGTGCATTTTCTTATTCCCTATAACTATATCTCTACAATCATAGATCTTTACCCGCTACTCCTCTGGGGAAAGACCATTCTACAATAGTTCCACCTAAGGATTGAGTAAATGTGGGAGTCTAGTTTGTAATTCATTAGTATTAATATGGGTAATACATCTGGTACTTGAGATATGTCAGGTGGGAGTACTAATTGAAAGGCCACTACTCTGATGTGATCAAGGATATAAAAGAGACTGATGTATCTAGGACTAAGCTTTCCCTTCTTGCAAAATCTCAGGACATTATTACATGGATATATGGGGTGGAATAACTCGACTCTAATGTTAATATCAAAGTATTGTCAATAATTTTCATTATAGAAATTATTTAAATTATGAGCATCCTTTATGTGTTTTTTAATGGTTTTGACCTTTTCCATCATTTCCTCAACCATTTCATGACCCAGTTGTTTTCATTCCCCAACATCATTCCCGGTTTCATGTGTTCTGTAACTCTTCTAATAAATGGATTTATAGGGATTAATTTGTATACATTATTGGAAAATTTTATTACATTGTAAATTCACCAAAGGAATATGTTCATCCAATCCTCCTTTTAGATAATTGTACATTCTTGTAACATTTTCACAACTGTCTAGATAGTTCACTTAGATTGCAAATAGAGTTGTGGGTGATATTTTGTGTTTAACATCAACTCATTATTTAGGTAACGTTATATAATATTCCATAAGATGGAGGATATACATGGGTCTTGATAAAATACAATTGATAGTGGTGTTACATGAAGCCTCACTAATTCTCAAATTTATATCCTTTAAAGATGATCAAGTTAAAAGTCCTCTAGAATTGCATTAAAGTGATAAGCCATCATAAGATTATCTACCACAACACATATGGCATCATTTATTCTTGATTACTCTGTAATACAAGTGACAATGTACATGGTAATGTTTTTCCAATTCCATGTAGGTATGGAAATTGGTTGGATCATCCCATTGGTTTTTTTCTTTCCTCCGTCAATTGCTGATATTCAAGACATCATGATGTTTATTTATCAATGACATTCTATATATTTTCCCACCAATACTGCTCTTTTAAATCTAGATATATATTTTTTATTCCATAATCAACGGAAAAACTTTAACATGTGAGTTATCCAATTTCGATTTCATTAACTCATGATTTTATGGTACTCATACTCATGATTTATATATCACAACTAGTTCTTCATTAACATTGAACTCTAATGGTTTCTCCTTTCTTATATCTTCGAATATCTTATAAATTAACACATAATATTTTTAAACACATATTACCATCTATGAAAGGGATAGTTGAGAAATATTTTGCAAAAGGATTCATGATGTTAATTTCTCTATGATTCTCATGCCCATTCTATTCAAATATAAGAATATAGTATCCTTATATGTTCTATTTAATGATAAAATTTATGGATACATTATAATTATAGTGTATTCAACTTTATTATTTTCCTAGGATGTTAGTGGGTGGATTATTTATTGTCCTTAATCATCTCTATCCATCATCATTGGGAATATTCATCTCATTATATGTGAATATATACTAGAGGCTTTTTCGATCTGTATATATTTCACACATCTCCCCAAGGAGATAATTCACACTATTTTCAAATAAAATATCAAAATAGCCAACTCTAGATCATTTTTTGGGTATTTATATTCTTGTATTTCAATGTTTATAGGGAATAGGGTACCAAAATTTCATTTTTTATTAACACACAATATATTCCCTTCTCGGAGAATCATTCTATACCATGAAAA
The DNA here is from genome assembly GCA_963277665.1 of Viscum album. Lineage (NCBI taxonomy): Eukaryota > Viridiplantae > Streptophyta > Magnoliopsida > Santalales > Viscaceae > Viscum > Viscum album. The sequence continues at coordinate 526,670,319 of OY728148.1, read as the reverse complement.
GTTTTCCACTAGTGGGTAGTGTGAGTATTGGTGTAGTTATAATCCTCTTTTTTTAACTAATTAAATTTCTATGAAAATTTATAATTACAAACAAATTTGACTCCCATATGAGTTAGATTGGTTAGAGGGATTTAAAATCTTGGGAAATTTCTCATAAGTCGATGATAGTGCCCAGCTAATCCATGGAAACCATAGATATCTATCATAGATTTTGTAAATTTTCCATCCTTTAATTACTTATATCATTTAAGGGTTTATATATAACCCATTATTGTTGATAATATTCTTCAGTAATGAAACATACTCCAACCAAAACTCACAAGTAATGTAATTTATATAAATATTCTCCTTTCATAAGGACTTTATAATTGTACTAAAATTTCTATAATTCCCTTCTTCAATTTTAGAGTATATTAGAATATCATCAATATATACTACCACAAAATTTTTTGAAATAATATCAAAATACTCTATTAATCATGTACATGAATATTTTAGTGAATTAGTAACTTTGAATAAAATTAATATGTATTCATAGTGCATGTACCTTGTACGAAAACAGGTCTTAAGGATATCCTCATTCACCCTTGATAATATCAGAACAAAATAACCACATTGGAGAAGTATTGTTCTCTATATAGCATATCAAACAAGTCATAAATATTTCTAAGATGATACTTTTTCTTTATCGTGATATTTTTAAGCTAACAATAATCAATGAAAAGTTGAATTGACACCTCTTTATTCTTGAAAAATATGTTTGATGCACAACAAGGTAATTCACTTCGATGTATGAACCCACTATCTAGAATCTATTGTAGATGAATATTTATCACCTCAAGTTCAATAACATATATCCAATTTGTATTCTATTATAATGGTAATGCCTCTGATATAAGCATTATTGAAAAATACACCTCTCAACTATGAGGAAGATCAGTAATTTCACTGAAAATCAAATCATAGTATTCCCTCACAGTGGGAATGCCATTAAGGATGATCATTTAGATAGACTCAATCATTTATTCTATATATTCTTTCTCATAGGGAAATAATATCCCATCTTGATAAGTTATTGATAAATAATATATGTCCTCTTTCCTCCACTTGTGTAGAATCAAGGGACGATTCATGATACGATGATTAATTTCCTTTTTGATGAAATTTACACCAGTTATATATAAGGAAATCCATTACATGCCCAAAATTTCATCAAAATCTACTAAAGGTTGTATCACATGGTTTGTTGGGATGTTCATCCCATAAATATTGATATGGGTGGAGTTATTTTATACGGATAAAATAATTTTCCCATTTATCATTTTCATGAAAAACTCTACTTCTATTCTTTGGGGTGGTGTTTGAAAAAGTTCTACTAATCATATTTGATGTGAAAGAATGTTTAGAATCAGAATAAAAAAGTATGCTCACTATTTATGAAGGAATAACTACTATACATGTCACCACTTCATTTTCAGGATCCACCTCTATGGTTATGATTACATAATATCACAATTTATACCTTGGAGGTTTTTGGTTGTCTCCAAAGACCAATGGCTAAGTGAATTTTCTCACAAAGTGACGTTATTCCTTGAAATTTAAATAATAAACAATGTGTTAACGGTAGACTAGATCATTCCTTTCTCCCATCACATTACTATGTTTTCCTTTTGGAAATTACTTTCATGGTTTCCTTCCTTCTGAAACTAAATCATTTCCTCACCCCCATTAAGAAATTTTTAAAGTTCTTATTTACAGACTTTGTAAAAGTGGGGTGTTGAAATTTCATAACACCATTAGATATCTCCATTATACCACTATAATAAAACATCAGTTTTTAATTCCTATCCACATGGTAGTTATGATATTCTAGGATCTTCATTTCAAATTTTAGGTAACAGCGGACTATTTCCTCATAGATATGAACAACTCAGGTCACCATGGATTTTCTTATACCCGTTTTTAACCCACAAAAAGGCCAACCATGCATTCAAGGGTGATGAAAAAATTTGAGGAAAATAGTGAGTGTATTGAAAATTATTCCCTATAATCGATAAAGGATTTTTCACCTTTTGAGGTTATGTAAATTCCTTCCAATTTTTATTTGGGAAGTGTGAGGAAAATATCTTTTGAAAAACATTTTATAAAATTCCATCCACCCCATAAATTTGTTCACTTTATTAGCCTTTGAATTCTTTATCAATGTAGAAAATATATCATATTAAACCTACATATTATAAAAATCTAATACGATAATATACTTATCAAGACATTGAATGAAAAACAATATCTTCTCAATGTAGTTGATCCATTATTTCTCAAATTTGGGAATCATATATCCCTTTGAAATTTGAAGGACTTCCTTATATAAAGGTATCAATTACAACTTGTTCATTCCTAGGGGTATTTTTTATATCCTCATAATATAAGTTTCTATTTAAAAACTAAGTCATATGATATACTATCGTCATAATGTTAAAAATTATTACTCTCATTGGGATAGGAATCTCATTTGGGACGTAATCACATTTCCCCTCACATTGATTGTTTACATGATTCCTCCTATTTCAATGCACTATCCTGAATAAAATGAAAATTTAGGGATGATTATTTTTAAAATAATAATCACATAAATGGTAATCCAGTGACATTTAAGGTATAACATACAAATGAAATTTAATTCATTGCTTATGAATTTCTAGGCTTCTTTCTATGTTTTCCATGATCTATTTCTTACATAAACTCCTATGATAATTTTTAGTCCCTTAATAGTGTCTCTTAATGAGATTCTTAATTTAATATATATTATCATATGGGAGTGTCAAACCAGGTGTGAAGCCTGGCCGATTGTCATATAGTAGTTTTCAATCAAGTTTTTCTCAATGTGGTGTTTTTAGGTTTTACCACTATGTACATCTCTTCCAGAGCTACATCTATCTGTAGTATCCATACAGGGATGTATTTTTTTAGTAAACTGCATTATCTATAATCTACCAAAATTTATGGATGTTTTATTTTTATGTTTTATCCCAATGTTTTTTTCTATAATTTTCTAATTGCAATTCTAAAAAATAACAAAACATTTCCTTTGATACAAACTATGACTACCATTATATGTATTACATAGAATTCATGATTTATTATATAAGAGTACACATAACACAACCTAGAAGATCAATAAGTCTAGTGTCATTGGGAATTCAGTACATTACATAACAATTTAAAATTTTTAATACATCTTATTTAATAAAAACATACTTGACATGCCTATATTATTATTTTTTGTACTTAAAATTTCATGGGATAACCTGGGGACATATATAAGAAAGGGATATTCTATATAGACCATTAAGGAAATAAACATGGAATGATAAGAAGAAATTAATACATTTTAGATATTTTTCAAATAGATGGAGCATAAAATGAGTTAGAATAATAAACCTGAACAATGAGGTATGATATAGACTAATAGTCATAACAGAATCATGGGAGATGTGGAAACAACTTAAAACACTCAATCACAAACATAGGTCAAGAAAAACTAAAAATAAATCATGTTGGAAAAACGTCCCCTGAGGGATTATGCTCACTATTGTATCTCTTTAATTATATCTCCTGAGACTACAACATTACCCAATCCATTGATGAGATATATAATTCCATGAGTATCTGCCACTTTCATTTCATTATAATGATTAAGTGTTCCACATAGATAATACAACATTAATTGATTCATCATGATATTTTATTTATCAATAAAGGATTATGTAATATATATATTCAAGTACCCTATTATGATTTATAAGTGCATAAATGTGAACACCCTTTTTAGGAAATGGGAACAAGTTTTCACTACATAATTATTCTGCATTGAAAATCATAGTGAAATTTTGGTAGAATAATGGGGAGAGTATAAATGTTCATGGGAGGGATTTATGAGAGTTTAAGTGGTATATCATCATTAAGATATAAAATTGACCTTAAGGGAGATTTTTTACAACATATACAATCATTATGAAATGAATAAAAGACATAAGATAAAGAAGATACATTAATAAAGAGGATAATTAGGGAATCCCTTACCTTCAGAAGTTGATTCTAAATTATTGGGAGGAGATTATTTAGCTATTTGGGGGAACATTTGGGGGACTATAGAGATGGTAGGGAAGATTAAATATGTTATGAATGTTTCTAAATTTAATATAAATTGGAGCCTGTATAAGTTTATATAAGAAATGAGTGGGGAAATATTTATCATTTCTCAAACATAGGTTATGGACTCTATATAATAAAACAATAAAAAGAATTCCTTGCTTTTATCCAATGGTTTCTTCCCAATAGGGTTGTTATTTTTTATTTCATTTGTCCAAGGGATGATATTTTAAAATTTTAACCTTTATAATGTTGAAGTGAGTCATATCCTAAAAAAATTATTTTATAACACTAAAATATATTATATGTTTTTAAGGAATCATAAAAGAATTATAAAATTAATAAAATAATATAAAAACAGATTATTTTAAACATAAAAGATATATTTGTTTTTTTATAACATTTATATTATTTATTACTTCATTTTGGGTCATTATAATGATATAATACAAACTATATATTCATAGAGTACTTAATTGTTACCTGAAAGTTCGACTGTCTCATAAAATTATGAAAAATTAACTGTCAGGTAATTCAAAAATAATTAATAAAAAAATATTATTCATTGAATCTAAATATTTTTTAAAATTTTGATTTTTCACTATTAAAATACTAATCGACATTTATTGAGAAATTCTGGGTTGTAAGATAATAATAGTTTTTCGAACCCTTTTAAAAATTTCATTTGACATCATAAAAAATATAAAATAATTTATATTTAGTTATAAATATTTAATAATAATATTTTTATAAATTATTAAGTATTTCAAAAATCAATTAATTCATACGTTCTTTAATTGAATTTTAATATTACCCAAAAATATTTTTTTTTATATCAAAATTGAAAAAATATTCATAAAGTAACAATAATTAAATGAATATATATTCATTACTATAATATATATATATATATATATATATATTCAAATTATTATATTATTGATAAATAATTCTTTAATGAAATTTAAAATTCCCTAGGAGTAATGGGTTTTTTGATATAACTTTCATGGTGTGGTTTGGTGTAAATGTTTTGGGTCTTGATCTTGTTGATCTAGAACTTCTTAATTAAATGGGTTTTCATAGACTTAAGTTGTTTGATCTCAACATAGTATTGGAAAAGAGAAATTACAAGTGATGATTTCTCCCCTGAAATCAATAATAAATTGGCTTCGTAGGGTATGATCTAACAAGTTGAGGTTGTCACATCCTTTTTCAACGCCAATTGGATTTTCAAATACCCTATATTTATATTAATCATATGATAACTATTCAAAGGTTATATTATGAGTGATAATGATTTTTATCTTCTTTTTAAATATGATTAGATATAATAAAACCAAATAAGTGAATGAGTTCTATATATCTATAATACATAATAGGGAATAAAATTAAATTTCTTTGGAAAAGATTGTTTATAAAAGTTCAATTCATTACACCTCCTCCTCTCTAATTATGCAGGGTTATGTGGTGAAACATTGGTATTTTTCATATAAATATATATAGGCTATTATGTTTTTTTCATTTGAGTAAATTAATTAAATAAAATTTTTAATTTACTCAACTCTCCCACTAAAGGTTGCCTTTAACCGAACTCCATACATTGGCCAAACTTATGTCTCACCAAGGGTAAATTTGAATTTTGAAAAAAATGTGGTCTCATGATTCCTATCTAAAATCTTGATCAATTACAAGACAATTAATTCCTAAAATATGTTTGTTATTTAATTAATATATATTTTTATTTTTATTATATTTATTTTGGTGTCTTGTAATTCACAAAAAACAGCACCAAAAAATTGCAAATATTCAGCAATATATGTAGAAATATTCAAAGGATTAAACATTAGGTAAATGAATCAATATATCTTATGTATTTTCCTACACATGATATTTTTTTAACAATGATAATGATTTAAAATTTTTTATTACATCTCCTTTTTCATGTGTAATTTTAAATATTAAAGAAAACATGAAAAACACAAGAATAAGTGTTTCTTCCCCAGAAACGACACAAATATTTGGTGTGCCCTCAGCGTAATGGGTGGTCATAGATACTTTTATATTCTCCGCAGATAAATCATAATGATTAAACCAAGGGTATATCTGAAGGAACTATTTTCCCTTATCCTATTGGTGTTCCTAAAATCTTTTTTTATGAATATTTAAAATCCTTCAATAAAATAAACATGAGAACATAGTGATGGAATGAGGGAATGAGGATGAACAAGATGTAAAATTTAGAACAAGAGGATAATAAATTCATCAATAATGAGTCTATATCCAAGATGATCCAATCTTCACCTACTTATCATAAAACCACTAGTTAAAAAATCTAATGACACTCAATCTCACTTGGGGCATGTTTAATTTCTCATGTTAGAAACCTCTCTCGCCCAAAAACTGATCAAACATGCGTAAAACTACTTCCAGTGCTTGATAGTTCACCCATAAGAGAAACAATCTCAAAAAATAACCTCCTCATCCTAGAATTTTCTCATATCCAATGTGATCCTTAATATATAATATGTGACACATCCTATCTCATACACTTGTTCATGTAGATAATGAAAATAATGGGAATATATTAAGAATAAACTATAATAAAAACATTATATGGATGGTTTTTCTCCCATATCACCACTTATATTTTGAATTTTTTCTAAGATAAAGACATATTAAAATGATAAATATAATTTTCATATATCAAATAAGTATTAGTAATTTTCTCCGTAGTTCTAGGATGGAAAATTAGATCTCTATTTCTAGTGGTTTGAGGTCACACCAAATTAATATAAATAAACAATTAACTTGTATTTATAATACAAAATCATAATTATCGAATAATAATTGAGGTAGATGGATATTAGATTAGGGTCATAAAATCAAGTGATCATAACCAGATTTTAGTTAATCCCCATTAAGTAAACTATTTCACATGTAATGAAATTCGAAAACTCGACTTTTCAAGAGCATGGGGTATATCTACTTCTTTTTAAGAAATACCCACATGTTTCTCAGGTATATCCCAGCAACACCCAATATTTATATCCTCAAAGTCATCTATTTAAAATATGGTACATAACCATCTATAGGATTGAGACTAAAGAATTCATAAGAATAAATACCTCATAATTTATATCAAACCAAACCTGCAATATTAGTGAGTTTAGAATCATCAAATTCTTTTCTCTAATTCAAGTCAACATAATAACATCAAGTTATAGTAAACTAGTTTCATTGTTTCCTCACTCACACAACCACTTATTAAATATTATTTAATAAATATTCAAATATATCGAAACAAAAAACTAGTTATTTTCACAAATCTCTAATTTGATAGAATTTCATTTGGGAAAATAATTAACCACCTACAATGCACTCTCTTGTGTAGTTAGATCGAGTATATCAAGGAATAATTATGTCCTATCATTGGATTCATTTTCAACATGAAAAAAATACCAATGGAACAATATAAAACTTTTTTGTTATTAATCATCAACCAATAATTCAGAAAAACCCTTTTCCCAAACTTCAATCGATAGAAATCCTAACATACACATAATTATTTTGATTTGATGAGTCAATCCATTACATACATTTTCACTAAAATTTTATGTTCCTTGTCATATTCTTTGATTTAGGCTCAATGTTGTTGAATATCTTCATTGGTTGTTTCCCATCAAACTTTAGTTGATTACATGAATATTTTTTTCATTAACATTAAGATTTTATCTTTCTGTATTTCTTAATCTAACACATTTATATAGACCTCTAGTTTAACTGGTACTAAACATATATCATCCACAATGATCTTAAAATAGTGACTCAATGGTTTGGTCGTGTTGTACCATTCATTCAACCAATCTCAAAAGCACAGTCTCAGTGTGTCTTATTTTTATTATAGTTTCAGATTGAGCTCCTTTAAGGAGAACATTGAATCATCGATGATTCTAGATCCTAGTTTATTCAAGTGGGATTAATATGTTTTATATATCACAGTAGATTCTCAGTCCTCTTGTGTTATTTTATATATATAGGTCGGGTAAGTGGGATAATTCAGTGAATTATAACAAACTCACACACGGTTAGATAGATTGTTATCATGTGGTAAGTTAGAAAATCATATGTCATAGGCTGGTCATGATTAGTTGAGTTACCATTGAAACCTTCTTACAATCAGTTCAACACCTTCACAAATTTTATCCATTTGGTCACTTACATTTTTCTTCATGTATCAACTTATCTTTTGTAAAATAGACTAATCATTAAACTTTAATGTTCTCACTTGTGGGGTTTTCTATGTTTATGTTCATGTCATAAAAAACCTAAAAATAATAATCCAATAAAAATATTAAATTTAAACTGCTAATTAAAAAATAAAAACAAAATCATTATTAATGGATAACACAATTAAAAATAAAAATATCAATACCATAAAAATATAAAAAACTAAATCAAGTTATTGCTAATGAATTAATTCATGAAATTATAAATCATAAAAATCACTTCCAAAATATCATTCCAATGTAAATTAATCTAAATAATAGAAATAAGGTTTCTAAAGATAACTAAATTCAATTCATGAACGTTTAATCATTAAATATTTAAAACACTAATTTAAAACATGATATTCAACGAATAGTATATTTTATATTAAATTTATCCAAATTCAATATTTTACCATTTAAATAACATTTTAATCATTAATATCTCAATAAATTTCTATAAATTTTTTGTAAATAAGTATTGAAACCATTCCAAATCAACATTTTTTATTTAGATTATTCTTTTATATTTATTGGTTCATGTAAAAATCTTATTGGTTATATGGTCATGGGGTTTTTATAGATGATATTTTATATGCCTATTTGTTATTGATCTCAATTTTCATTTATACCATTCACCCAAATTGGTATATGAATAAAATAGATCAATAGGTTCTACAAGACCCCAATTTCATCTCCCCATATTCTATAGGATTTTGACGTGTAATGAGGGTAAATGAACAAGTATGGGGAGATTATTCCCCCAATAAGATAACCATAAATAATGGTAGGAGAAGATTTATTTTCAGCCATATGAAAATAATAATATATATTTTATAAAAATAATATAATTAACAAACATTATCACATGATATAAAAAAAGTTAAAAAAATATAATTAAATACAAGGAATACCACAAGAGTAGGACCACTCATGGGACTAATCATATAAAACATGTTTCAAAATGGAATAAAGAAGTGATATACAACAAAAGTTGATATGCGACTCTTCCCTTTACTATCTCCCAACGTCCCCAAGAAATCCCTAGATCAACCATCATCTTCAAGTCCAATACCAATACTTTCATCATTGACCATGTAGTCTATACATGCTTTAGGATACCCATGAAGGGTGTGAGTAGAATTAGTAGGTCAAAACCAACATACCCTTAAATAAATATTCAAATTGATATGGTTTATTTTACGAAATTATATGATAATAAAACAAGGATAAATATAATCCTATACATCCTAGGGTACAAATCAACACCAATAAGAATGCCATGTATACATTAGAAATTATCAGAATGGAACATGGTTACCATAATCTAAAATTGTCTTGGGAATAAATTAAATATCATCCCCTCCATCAAAATGTCACTATTAATATATTATATGAACATGAAATCATCTCTATCCATAATATTCCATGTGAGAAAATAATCATCATCCCCAATGGGGATAGATGAAATGGTAATCACCAAGGATATCTTATTAATCTGTGAAACATTTATCACTCAAGACCATCAATAGTTGAATGGTATAAAAACATTATCACTATATTGGTGGATGAGAAACTATCATAATGATAAGGGTATCTTTTTATCACCAACACTAAGAGTATGAGGGAATAATATATCCCCAATCATAATGCATTTTTTAGAAAATGACATATCACCCAAGTCTATCATAATTTGAAAGGGCTATCACCAAGTCAAAAAATGTGAATGATCTATCCCCACACCAATAAGTTGATTAAGTTGTCACTATTTCAATACGGTGAATGTTTTATCACCATATCAAATAATAATAAGTGCATAGACTATCAATACACTACTAACATATATATTTATGATTAGTTTATCACCATAGGCATAAGAAGGGTGAATGTTTCTACCACCAATATATAACATAAGAATTCTGAACAGTCAATCATTGAGGCATTACCTCTTACAACTGAAGGGTATATCCAATGAAGTATCCACCATAATTTGAATGGAGGGTCACAGTAAACATAGTATATAATAGAATGAATCAATTATAACCATTTATATTGAAATAAAAATTTAAATATAAATGATTCTTCATAATATAAAATAAAGGGGTCATCATTATAATAAATAATATATTAAAGGGTGAATTATAAATCACCATAAAAATAAAATGATATCATGAATATAAAGTAATTTTACCAAATTGATTATTTAATAGGGATTAAAATCACTAATACAATACTAATCACAATGATACCCACACCCTCAATGTTATACACCTAGAGTTTATAAGTTAAGCATGATAACACTTGACATGATTAAGATCTTAGATAATTCCTTATCTCATAATGGTTTTGCTCAAGATGGTAATCCCCCCATTCCAATTTCAATGATAATTTCCCCAAATTTTAGTCATACAAGTGCTTTAGATTACTATGGAACGCTCAAGGATTCCCCAATAATCATATTACATCGATGAATGTTCAAGGACACCCCTTGTAGGTAACAAATTTTACATCGCTTCCATCCATCCAAAGGAAAAAATGGTCAACATATACCCTTGATATGAATAAAAGGCTAAGTAGTGTCTAATATGGGATTTTTAGTTCATCTTCACTCTTTAATAACCATTGAAGTTGGGTTTTATTAAGTTACTTTTCATTAATGCACACTTTAGAACACCCACATATCCTACATCACATGAATACATTAAAATAACGGATAAATATAGGGTCCACAAACATCATTATTATATGACCCTGCACATCCAATATTGTATGATGAATCTTTACCAATCAAAAATACTATTAACAATTCCAATCATAAATAACAAAGTTATTTTTATTCAAATAATAATGATATAAAAAAATAAAAATCAAGAATAGATGGAAGATGTCACTAACACTTACCAATAGTGATCGACTATCATAACTGGAAGACAAATTAGAGCACCAAATATGGATAAATTGAAAATCAAGAAGGAAATTTGAAGATGGCTGGGGGTTGGTTCTAATTCCCAGGTGGAAGAAATTTTAAAAACCTACTTATAAATATTTAACATTTAAATCCATTTAATTAAAACATGGAAAATTGTATTTGGGTTGTGGGGCATTATTACGGAATGACCTCATGGGTCAAGGGGAAATTTTGTATCCATAGTTACCTTAATTCATGACCCTTTGAATCATGGTGTGATACACAATTATACACTGTTACCATGAAATCAAGGCCACCCCCTTGAGATTTTAATTGCTGGTTTATAGTGAAACCATTCAAAAATCGAATGATACCACCCCTAGAATAGAACATTACAGTGAATCACCCATGGTTATTGCATGATATATCACATAAACCAATAAAAAAACACTTCTTGTATAGAGACCAAATCCTAATATACTAACCACAAACCACTTCCAACTCATTAAACGATCAAAAACCTTCAAAATACAGATGCTTAATTAAAAATATAAATAAATTCGTAACTAAAATTATGTATGATGTTATAGCCTCTCCTCCATAATGAAACTCACCCCTAAGAGGCATCACTAAGCCTTTTCAAAGAAAATATCTTACCACTATACTCCAATATCAATATACCAATCCCAAGTCTCATTTTGGATATTTTCATTCTACAACCACACACATACCTATGGTATATTCCTCCAAAAAATATCTTTCAATTTTATTATTTTATATATATTGATCATTACAAAAATAAAAAATCCACAATTAGCTCTAAATTTTCAATTATAATTATGTGAGAATTATTTGGATAATATATTTCAAGTTTAGATATATATAAAACAAATCATTAATCCCACTATATCATAAAATAATTTTTAATTGGTACATCATGATATTGATCTTAAATAAAACCTTCAAAGACCTTATAAATCTAGTAACCAATTTCTATAGCCTTTGTTTTCAGTTGTGTCTCAATCAAGGTAGTACTTATAATAATAATAATTAATTCATTTCAAACTATAAAATATGACTCCTATAGTTTACATATGATCACTCCCTACTCTTATTGGTGACTAACTTCTTTAAAATCTACTAAATAAACATTAATAACTCCAGTACTAGTATCATCCAAATAATATATTACCCTTGCCTATAACTAGCATAGAATAAATTGGAACAACCATTAATAGATGTCCTTAATAGGATCCATGTAAACCAATTCCTAGAAACCATTTTTATTAGGAAAAACTTCCTATTAGAGTAATATTTGTGGATATGACTCTCCTTATAGCATCATTAAATAATACTACATCATAAAAATATAATTTACCCAACTCATTAAAATTAGAAATTCAAAAATATATAGTAAATGTGATAAATGTTTCAAAAATTTATCAATATCCAACATCATATCAGTATATTATGGTGTCCTTTAAAACCCTTTCATGTAGTTCATTGTCACATCATAGAATTTCCACTTGGTAATGGGTAGATGTAGAAGAAAACATGATGTATTTTTTTCTTATCCTTCCCTAAATAATAAGTGATTCATCAAGAAAAAAAATGGACACTAATCATATTTATATAGGGAATCCAATACTACATATTGATGTCATGGTGCACCATGGTATGTAAATATATAATTACCCATCTCAACATGTTTAAATCTCAAATTATCTCATCATGCATGATTATAAAGACAACCAATTTACCTTATAAACAAAAAATCTAACCATTATCCTTGGTCCTGTCTTTTAGAAGAGCAAACAATTTATATTATCTCTCATTACATGGAAATATAAGTCCAAATATATGACATTATTTAACTTTATAAATCAGTATGGAGGTAATTCTCAAAGTATGGTGTGTATCTTTTCTATGTCACTATTACACATAATGATTCATCTTAGTGAATAAGTTCATTTTATGTCACTCATTAGAATCATCTTATTTGACCAAATCTCATTTCATTATTTTTAGTGAATTTTAAAAAATTGCCCCTTTCCCATAGGTATAATATATCTCAATATAAAATGAGTATAGATACTCAACCCACCTTCACTACTGAAGGCTTTGGTCGCACTATGAAAATTAATACCTGAGCATTTTATGGTTGGTAAACACTATAAATCTATAAGAAAATATATATGGATTAGACATCATAGTGCATGAACAACTACCACCATCTTTCAATCATTTGTCTAGTAGTCTTTCTAATATATGCAATCTTTCATATATCTATAAGTGACCAATATACTATCATGTTTTAAAGCATCTCCACAACTAACTCCTATTATATCATAACAAATATTATACTTCTTACATGTATCATGTGAGGTTAGAATAGACAAAAACCATAACCTCCAAGTCAGTATATGTAAGGATCTCTCAAAATAATTTAATCACACAAATCCCCCCCCACCCTCGCCCACACCTATATTGTTAAGGCCCATTATTGATGCTTCCAAATTAGATATGTCCAAAATAATTCTATAGTTGTATATTTCCAATACATTGAAGGAATAAATATTGAAAATATTCTTGTGTTTCATCTGAGAAACCATGGCCTTTCACTTCATAGAGTTCACTAATATAGAGGCCATTTATATAGCATTCCCTGAGAAGAAAACGTAATTAATTGAACGATGAATCAATAAGATTTTAATATACAAATAATTCTCATCTGTTATACTCACGAAACCCTTTATTTTTCAATAAAGATCCTTCCATCTATGAGATTAAATGACAATATAATAAAAGAATATAACTAGGAAGGAATCCAAAAAATGATGGAATTCCCTATTTATTAGTTCCACAAATGGTGTCTATGAATTCTTTATTTGAAATGGAATCGTAAGATACCCATATAGTCTATACATTCTCCTCAAAGTATTATTAGGAAGAATCACCCATCTTGCTGAATATAATACTATAACTCTAAGAGGATATTCTCTAGTGAATGAATATATTCGCCTTAAGGTACTCCAGACATGCATTTATCACTATGGCCAATGTAATATCCATCATATAAGGAGGAGTGTATATAGGCTCTTCAACTATTATTAGATTGATTGTAAATGTGGCCTCACTCTAAGGAGTAAATCCCATAGATAATTCTATATATAATTGATGAAATTGGATGACAATAAGAAAAAAATTCTAACTACCTTATCTCACATGCTTCCCTTTCCATTATTCTCACAAACTAGCCTATAATCATCCACATATAATTTTTAAGTCATGAAACCCCCTCTCTAAAATACAACTCTCCAAAGAATGTATAATAAACACGCTCTATAACAAACCCCAAACCACTAAACAAATATAAAAATATGAATATAAAAACCCGATAAAAATAATATAAAATATAAATTAGATGTTATAATGATCACAACACCTAAATTAAAAGGATTGTATACATGAATAAAAATAGTTATCTCAAAAAAATTAAGTACACCCAAGCTACTTCCCTAATATCCTATCACCTAACTCTCAAACTAATCTACTAATATTTCCCTTCTAACCATCATCATCATGTCCTCCTCTGCATCTTAATCAAACATAAGAACCCCAAATATTACATGCCAAAAATTCTCTTAGAATCCCTTCTAAATAGTAATTTTTAATCAAACCACATCCACCATCCTTTTGAAGAAAACTCATAAAAAATATCCATAGGTTCCATATATGATCACGGGATAAATAGTCCTTTGATTACATGTAACATTTGGGTCGGATATAACATACCCCACCACACTGATAGCACAAAATATAATTACTCCCAATTAAAATAAGATAAAATCACCTATAAAGATCAGTGTTTATACCCCAAATGATAATAGTCATACCTTCTGTCCCTAAAACATGAAGACCCTTAACAAACCCCATTTGAAGTATAGTGTTTTATGGAAGGTCCATCCCCAACCAGGGTCACCATGGAAATGAGTTCTTGTCTCAAAACCTACAAAAAAGAATTTAGGATAAAGATATTCACTTAAGTCCATATGAATTTCACTAATCTATCGTCAAATTATCAAACTATGGGACACACATCATCATCCAACATGCATAAAAATCAAATCATCTTAGTAAAATTATCACAACAAACCATCACTAACACACCCATTTGAGTAATATTTATAGTTATGTAATCCATGTATACCCTCAGAATCTCATGAAATAAATTCTTAAATAAAAATTCATGATATTCATTATGGGAGATTCATTCATGCCTAATTATTATAAATATCCAATTTCAGACTCTATTCTTTTTATGTTTTAATCTAATTAAAAAATATCCACAATAAATAGATCCCAATAATTTTTTCTGTGGTCCACCTTCACCAACCTAAAGAGTTTGGTTTTGTATCTAAAATTATATAGTAAAATATGACATTGGCATGCTAGCTCACAGTACACTATAACCCATATTCTATAATTCAAACAGTAATATTTCCTTGATCATCCCATTCATTAGAGTTACTATAGGATCGAAATAATGAATGAGGATACTGATTTTAGTATCTAGTAATGCTAAAAATACAATAAGGGGTGAATTTTATACATTGAAAATTATTTAGAACTTTTAAAGATGAATATGTTTAACAAGGTTAAACCCGGTAATTCATAAAACCTCTAGTTCTACACACTTTCTTGATTCCAGAAATATGATTCCGAGGATGGAATTCCAGAAAAGTGAATCCGGAAATGAAACTTAAAAAAAGTTTACAAAGATAATGATTCTACCTTAAAGTGTATAGAATCTCACTAAATCAATGTGTATGAGTATAAGGAAGTATAAGATAGTTATACTTCCCTCAACAATCAAAATGCAGTGAAAAACTAGAAACAACACAAGTAATAAGTAGTAAATCGTTTAACCCAAAGATAAGGGTATCCAACAACCATGGATAAAGGTCCCTTGATTTATACTTTCAAGAAAGTCGGTCTTACACACACTAGGGTAAGCCCTCGATACGAAGATCAAAGTCTGTCTTTCTATCCCCGTAAGCCCTCAACTTCAAGGTAGTCAGCACCTCTATCTTCTTCAGCATGGAAGTCCTCAAACATTAAGGTAGATGGAACCTCTGTCTTCCTATCCCCGGATGCCCTTGAATGTACTCATCAACATTCAGATTTGCACGAAGCAATTCTGAACAATATGTTTAGTACCCACAAAGCAATAAGGTATCTCTCTAGAAATCACTTTGGAAGTATGTAACCTCTAGATTGATCCTCTTTTGTTGAGATCTTTCAAATGAGCTCCAATTTATAGGAACATCTTCAACGGTCTCCTCCCTCCTCCAACAGTCATATTTTTCCTTGATTTTGGAGGTACTTTTACACGAGTCACCCAAACAATGGTTAGTTATTAACTGAATGAAAGACATAGTTTTGTAACCAAAACACGAGTAAGAAAAAATATGGTTAGTTAAGAAAATTTATTTTTAGGAGTGTAAGAAAAAATTAAATTTCAGTGTATACCCAAAAACTTTTCAGATTCTATAATATATGGATATTTGGATTCTGTCTATTAGAGGAATTCAGATTTTTAATTCAATAGAATTTGTAACCGGAATTAGGAGTCTGAATTTAGAATAATTCCTAATCAAAATTCCGAGTGTGAATTCATAATAATTCATAACTGGAATTCAGAAATGTTCAGAGTCTGAATTCAGAGAACTCAGAGTCAAAACTCATAAGAGTTCAGAGTCTTAATTTAGAGAACTCAGATTTAGAACTCAGAAGAGTTCGGAGTCTGAATTCAGAGAACTTGGAACCTAAATTTGGAACTTGGAAAAAAATATTTATATCTAAGTATATATATGATTCCGAGGTTTTGGATATGAAACAAAATGTTATACTTAGAAAAAATGAACAATGAAAAACATGGTAAGGATAAATTTTCCTAGGGAAGGAAACTTTTCTTTATGAAAGTAAAGCATAAAATAAAAGAGATTTCCCTTAAGATAAGGTGTTTGTTATTTTCAAAAAAAAATGTAATAGTCATAAAAAATTCCTTATTGACTCAAAAATCTCACCAAACATGAAGGAATAGAAAAAGTCAAAAGGAAACCTTATCGTCTCAAAAATATCCCCCTTTTTGGAAATCACAAATATCCTTACGAAAAAGAATATACAGACACACAATATATTTTTCTAGAAATTTAAAATAAAACTTATCTACCTTAACACATGGGCATAGATGAGTATGACTAACTCCCCCTTAGGCTTTGGAACACTAACGATCATATTCTATATTTACAGAATAGGATTTTTCATTATCTTGAATATGGAAATAATTATAATGAAAACTCCCCCTTAGATGAAAACTCACCCTTACTTAGGGATATTTATTCTTTTCATAGAATTCCTTTCCCTTTCTCCCCCATTGTGATTTTCAAAAATAAATACAGGGAATGGAAAAGTAAATATGGTACCTGAAATATTAGTACAGACAACAAAATATATGAAGACCAACCAACAATTTCATTAAGATTGGAAAATATTATACAAGGAAAATACAACAAAAGATTAGATTGGGTCTCTAATCCTTCCTTTTCCTTGGGCATAAACTTCTTCACAATTGTTTTGAGATTCTTAAGATTCTTGTTTTCTTCCTATTCTCACTTAATAATTTGATCCTGATCCAAATCTTTCTTCTCTAAAGGTTTGATTCTATCATCCTGAGTCTTAAGAGCCTCTGCCTGAGCCTTTAGGAATTCTTCCTGCTTGACAAGATTTTATTCTATGTCAATTAAAAGATCTTTTTCTCTCTTCCACATTTATGCCACTGAATAAACTTTCCCATTCAAGTCATTTACTCCTTGTCTTCGAGAATTATTCTCAAGGGTTAGTTTTTCTTAAAAGCTACCCGTAAGATCCTTGATATTCCCATCTTTGATGTCAAAATCCTCCTTGAAACTCTCTTGGAACACATGAATATTTCTCATGTCTTTTATCATTTTCCTCGACCAACTGGTCATCTTACTTCATGATCTTTTATGGGCTTCGTAGTTGATGAAAAATTTCTTAAAGTAAGCCTGAATCTTTACACACATTTCCATCACCATGGATACTGAATCCGATTTCTAGTTTAGGGTGTGTTGGATCATCTGAAATCTCGATTCAATTCTTGGAAAAATCAAAATGAACACAAAAATCTTCTTCAATGATTGAATGAAGAAATCATGTCCAAGGGATGATGATTCCGAATTTGAAACATTGTTTGGTGAGGTATATTTCTCTAGCTCAACAAGTTTCCTCTTTAAAGATCCACCAGTATCCTTCTTCTTCACAACAGCTTTACTAGGTGTCTCAACTACCACCTATTTCGCCTTATCAGGTTTTGGAATGGCTTCCTCATCCGAATATTCATGCTTACTATCAGACAGCTGAACAATTTTATCTTCATCTATCTCTTCTTTCTCAGCTCTTTCCATAGCATCTTCAGGTTGAATAAAGTAATGATGAGAACTTTCTTGCTCAGAGATCATATTCACTTCATCTTCGGCCTTGTCATCTTCTCCTTTTTCCTCTTTCCTAGGGGTAGCTATCTTTGAAGATTCTCCCTCAGAAGTTCGTATTGATAGCTTCTCAGATGGACTTTCCTTCTCATGAAATTCTTCCACTTTCTTAATCAAATCTTCAGTGTCACCAATGATTTATTCTTCTTAAACATCTTTAACTACTTCTTTTTCTTCAACATGTTTTTCTTCGACCTTTTCCAGAGTGAAGAACCTCTTTATAGGGGTTTCAAGTAAGGGTTCTACTAGGAAGGATTTTGGTACCAGGATATTTTCTGATGCTTTCTTAGTAGCCTTAAAAAGATATTGGACAATATCTGCATCATTCATCTTATTCTTTAATTTATTTTTTTCTCTTCCATTTCCAGATACTCAGTTGTCTTCTCATTCAGATATTTCACTTCAGGAGGGTCTAGCACAAACTTGGGCTCCCCTTCTTTCCTGTTCTACTTATATTCCCTCCACTTGGAAACTGCCTCATTCAGAAACGTTTTGTTTCTTCTTAGGTTTTGGAGGTGGGGATTGGATTTCAATGGGTTTTTCAGTTTTTCCTTCCACTACTACTTCCTTCAACTTCCTCGTCCTTCCTCCCTTTTTGGACATTTCAGCCACTTCTTGATTTTTTGGAATAGCTTCAGCCTCTTCCTCTCGTAAATCATAAAAATCTCCAGAGTCTATAGAAAAAACCAATGTTCATCCTCTTCAGGGTATCATCACTGAATAGTATGACCTTGTAATTACTTGTATTCGAGTTGTGAGGAATTTTAAAAGATTCTAAGCACCAAACAATTAACATGGATAGAAAAGCTAGATACATGAGTATCGGAGCCTTCAAGTTTCCATTCTTAATATTCTCAATCGTAATTAGAATATGCTTAACCAGATTTATCTTCCTTTGGTTTAGCAAGAAATCCAAGTTATACATGTCATTATTCCTCAATATGTCATTGTCACCTTTTCTCAGAATGATGAATCCTTGAACCCATAATTCGAGAATCTGATAATTTGTAGACATGTGGATGATCTTTGGAGTCTTTACATCAAAGAGTCCAAGCCATGCCATAGCATTTTCCTTAATAAAAATTCCTTTGACTTTTGGAAACTTATGGGAACAGAACTCATCTTCTCCTTCATATAGAATATTAACCAAACTAGCTGCCTTAGTATATGAAAGGGCATAAGTCTTTCCATAGCTCTGGAAATAAAAATTCTCTCTGCCTTCTTCCTTAAATAAACTGACTGATTCATAAAACTCAACTATATAATCCGGATAAACAAAATTTTGAGATCTTGGATTCGATATAGAAACACTCCCACATCCATTCAGCTTAATGTTCTTCGAGATGATCGAATTTTACTTATAAAAGAAGTTTGGATGCACCAACAATTTTCTATAAACCTTCCACTCCGAGATTGGCTTGACAGTAAAAATATCATTTTGAGAATATTCTTCTACAGACATTCATATTTGAGAAACCCTTGAAAATATGGAATGAGCTTATGTAGAAGGGCAGAACTTCAGCATGAAAGAGCTTGAGATTCGATGTGGGAAAACTATCGGGGGTCCTTTATATAGGTGTTTGATGTGACAGTTCATCTTTAAAACTCAATCCAATGGATGAAAATCCATATAATCTGATCTAACGGTTGACATGATATCAACAAGAAAATATTGGATCTGATCTTTTGAGGATTTTTTTAATAAAAAAATATTCAGATTTAAGAAAAAGAGAGTGAAAAAAAATAAGAAAATAAAGAAACTACCATCATGTAAAATATGTTTACAAAAACTCTGGAAGGGAAATATACATGTTGGATTTCTAGGAATATTATTCGTATTGAAGAAAATTCTTCATTAAGAACATTAGATTCCAAAAAAAATTGATTATGAAAATCTCCATTACAAAAATTTTAACTAAGAAAATATCCATTACGAAAATTTTATGTACAAAAATATTCATTAAGAAAATTTAAGAAAAACATTATTAAGAAAATTCTAAGACTGCGAAAAAAATTCATACTACAAAAAAAATTTAAACTACGAAAATTTCAATTACGAAAGATTTGGAAAATTTGGATATGAAAATTTCTATTACGAATGATTTGGAAAATCTGGCTATGAAAATTTTCATTAAGAAATATTTGAAAATATGAATAAGAAAGTTTTCATTATGAATGATTTGTGAAAATCTGACGACGAAAATTTTTATTACGAAAAAAATAGATTATGAAAAATTTTAGACTACGAAAAAAATTTTGTAACCTAACAAACAAGTGTAATCCCCCAATGAAAAGGAGTTTATTATTGTAAAGAGATTTGTTTCAACAAAAATTTAACAAGAACTATTACCTTATAGTTATCATTCCTAACTTTTGTTTAATTTATTCAAATCTATCAGAGGGTAAATATTTTGTGAAAATATATACATGTTGATCTTGTGTTCCGATAAATTGATTAATGATATCCCAATTTTTTGTGTGATCCCTAAGAAACAGATGGCTAATATCTTATAAATAAAAATTTATAATTTCATTACTAGTACCATCTAAATAATATATTACCCCTACCTATAACCAGCATAGAATAAATTGGAACATCTAGTAATAGATATCCTTAAAAGGTTCCATGTAAACCAATTCTTAGTAACTATTTTTATTAGGAAACATTGCCTATGAATAATGGATCACTCATTCACTAGAAAAATAAAAGAAAAATTTCATCATTTATTTAGATAGTACACTCAAACTCCCCCATAATTTTAAGATGGTATACCATGCTCTAATTACCTAGAGAATCCAACACCTTATTCAATCACTTATATAAACTAGATGTAAATTAGTAATATTAGTGGATATGACAGTCTTTATAACGTCATTAAATAATACTACATCATAAACATATAATCTACCCATCTCATCAAAATACAAAATTCCAAAATCTATAGTAAATGTGATAAATTTTTCAAAAATTTAACAATATCCAACATCATATCAGTATATTATAGTGTCCTTTACAACCCTTTCATGTAGTCCATCATCACATTATACAATTTCCACTTGGTAATGGGTAGATATAGAAGAAAACATGATGTATTTTTTTCTTATCTTTCCCCAAATAATAAGTGATTCATCATGAAAGATAATCAACATTATTCATATTTATATAGGGAATCCAATACTGCATATTGATGTCAGGGTGCATCATGGTATGTAAATATCGAATTACCCATGTCAACATGTTTGAATCCCATATTATATCATCATTCATGATTATAAGGACAACCAATTTACCTTATACACAAAGGATCTAATCATTGTCATTGGTCCAGTCTTGTAGTAGATGCAAACAATTTATATTATCTCTCATTACATGGAAATATAAGTCCAAAAATATTACATTATTTATATTTATAAATCAGTAAGGTGGTAATTCTCAAAGTCGGGAGTGTATCTTTTCTATGTCACTACTACACATAATGATTCATCTTTGTGAATATGCTCATTTTATATCACCCATTAGAATCCTCTTCATTGACCTAATCTCATTTAATTATTTTTAGTGAATTTTCAAAAATTTCCCCTTTCCCATAAGTATAATATATATCAATATAAAATGACTATATATACTCAACCCACCTTCAATACAAAAAGCTTTTGTTTCACTATGAAAATTAATACTTGAGTATTTTATGGTTGGTGAAAACTATAAATCTACCAGAAAAAATATATGGATTAGACGTCATAATGATTGAACAACTACCACCATCTGTAAATCATTTTTCTGGTATTCTTTATAATATATGCTCTGTTTATTATATCTATAAGTGACCAATATACTATCATGTATTAAAACATCTCCACAACTAACTCCTTTTATATCATAATATATATTATACTTCTTACATGTATCATGTGAGGTCAGGATAAACAAAAACCATAACCTCCATTCTAGTATTTGTAAGGATCTCTCAAAAAAACATAATCATACAAAATCACCCCCAACCCCCTCACCCACACATATATTGGTAAGGCCCATTATTGATGCTTCCAACGTATATATGTCATAAATAATTCTATAGTTTTATATTTCCAATACTTTGAAGGAATAAATATTGAAAATATTCTTGGGTTTCATCTAAGAAACTGTGGCCTTTCACATCTTAGAGTCCACTAATATAGAGGCCATTTATATAACATTACCTAAGAAGAAAACATAATTAATTGAAAAATGAATCAATAAGAGTTTAATATACAAAATCTTTCCAACTGTTATACGCAAGAAACCCTTTATTATTCAATAATGATCCTTCCATCTATGAGATTAAATGAGAATATAATCGAATAATATAACTAGGAACGAATCCGAAAAAATGATAGAATTCCCTATTTATTAGTTCCACAAATAGTGTCTATGAATTCTTTATCCAAAATGGAATGATAAGAAACCCATATAGTTTTTACATTCTCCTCAAAGGATTATTAAGACGCATCACCCATCTTGCTGAATATAACAGTATAACTCTAAGAATATATTATCTAGTGAATGAATCTATTCTCTTTAAGGTACTCAAGACATTAATTTATCACCCTGACCAATGTAATATCCATCCTATAAGGAGGATTGTAAACAGGATCTTCAACTTTTATTAGATTGATTACAAATGTGGCCTCACTCTAAGAAGTAAATCCCAAAAATTATTATATATATAATTTATGAAATTGGATGACAATAAGAAAAAAATACTAACTACATCATCTCTCATGAATCCCTTTCCACTATTCTCACAAACTAGCCTATAATCATCCACATATTATTTTTTACGTCATGAAACCCCCTATTGAAAATAAAACTCTCCAAAGAATCTATAATAAACACCCTCTACATCTAACCCCAAACCACTAAACAACTAGAAAAATATGATTGTGAAATTTTGATTAAAATAATATATAATAAAATTAGATGTTATAATGATCACAACACCTAATGTAAAAGGATTGTATACGTGATTAAAAAGAGTTTCCTCAAAAAAATAAGTATACCCAAGCTACTACTATAATCTTCTATCACCTAACTCTAAAACTAATCTACTAATATTTACCCCCTAACCATGATCATCATGTCCTCCACCACATCTTAATCAAACAAATGAACCCCAAATATTACATTCCTACAATGCTCATAGAATCAATTCTAAATAGTAATTTTTAATCAAACCACATCTACCATCCTATTGATAAAAACTCCTAAAAAATTTCTATAGGTTCCAAATATGATCACAGTATAAATAGTCATTTGATTACTTGTCACATTTGGGTTGGATATAACATACCCCACCACACTGATAGAACAACATATAATTACTCCCAATTAAAATAAGAGACAATCCCCTACAATGATCAGTGTTTATATCCCTAATGATAATATTCATACCTTATCTCCTTAAAACCTAAAGACCCTTTACCAACCCCATTAGAAGTATAATGTTTTATGGAAGGTCCATCCCCAACCATGGTCACCATGGAAATTATTTCTTGTCTCAAAACCTACAAAAAATATTTTAGGATAAAGATATTCACTTAAGTTCTTATTAATTTCACTAATCCCTCATCAAATGATCTAACCATGGGACACACATCATCATCCAACATGTATAAAAATCAAATCATCTTAGTAGAATGATCACTACAGTCCATCACTAACACTCCCATTTGAATAATATGTATAATCATGTAATCCATGTATACCCTTAAAATCTCATGAAATAAATTCTTAAATTAAAATTCATGAAATTATTTATGGGATATTCATTCATGCCTAATTATTATAATTATCCAATTTCAGAATCTATTATTGTTATGTTTCAATATAATGAAAAAATATCCACAATAAATAGATCCCAAAATTTTGTTTTTGTGAGCCACCCTCACCCACATAAAGAGTTTGGTTTTGTATCTAAAATTATTTAGTAAAATATGACATTGGCATTCCAACTCACAGAACACTATTACCCATATTCTATAATTCAAATAGTAATCATTACTAGATTATCCCATTCGTTGGAGGTACTATAGGATCAAAATAATGAATGAAGATAATGATTATAGTATCTGATAATGCTCAAAATACAAGAGGGTGGTCAATTTTATACATTAAAAATTATTTGGAACTTTTAAAGATGAAGTTGTTTAACAAGGTTAAACAAGGTAATTCACAAAACCTCTAGTTCTACAGACTTGCTTTATTCCGGAAATATGATTTCGAGGATGAAATTCTGAAAAAGTGAATCTAGAAATGAAACATAACAAAAGATTAGAAAGATAAATATTATACCTTAAGGCTTATAGAATATCACTAAATTATAGTATACGAGTATAAGGAAATATAATATAGTTATACTTTCCTCAATAATCAAAATGCAGCGAAAAACATAAAACAATAGTAGTAAAAAATGGTATATCTTTTAACCCAAATAGAAGGGTATCCAACAACCATGAATAAAGGTCCCTTGATTTATACTTTAAAGAAATTCTATCTTACCCACACTAGGTTAAGCCCTCGATATGAAGATCGGAGTCCGTCTTGCTATCCCCACAAGCCCTCAACATCAAGGTATTCGGGACCTCTGTCTTCCTCAGCAAGGAAGTCCTAGAACATTATTGTAGTTGTCACCTTGGTCGTCCTATCCTCAGAATCCCTCTAATATACTCATCAACATTCATATTCGCACGAAGAAATTCTGAACAAGATGTTCAGTAACTGCAAGGAAATAAAGTCTCTCTCTCTAGAAATCACTTCAGCAGCATGTAATCTCTACATTGATCATGTTGTGTTGAGCTATTTCAAATGAGCTCCTATTTATAGGAACATATTTAACAGTCGACTCCCTCCTCAAACGGTAATATTTTTCCATGAATTTCGGAGGGACTTATACATGTTTCACTCAAACAATGGTCAGATAGTCACTAAATGAAAGACATCGTTTTGTAACCAAAACATGAGTAAGAAAAAATATGGTTACTTAAGTAAATTTATTTTTCCAAGTGTGAGAAAAAATAAAGGTTTGGAGTCTACCCGAAAACTATTTGGAGTTTATAATATATGGATATTTGTATTTTGTTTATCAGAATAATTCAGAGTTAGAATTCTGTAGAATTTATAACCTGAATTCTTAGTTTCAATTCATAATAATTCATAACCAGAATTCAGAGTGTGAATTTATAAGAATTCTTAACAAGAATTTAGAAAGGTTTGAAGTCTTAATTCAGAGAACTCGAAGTCAAAACTCAGAAGAGTTAGGAGTCTGAATTCATAGAACTCGGAGTCAGAACTCAGAAGAGTTTGGAGTCAAATTTCAGAATACTCAGAACCTGAATTTAGATCCTAAAATTAGACTGATTTATATCTAATTATATATATGATTCCGAGGTTTTGGATATGAAACAGAATTTTATACTTAGACAAAATGAACAATGAAAAACATGGTACGGATAAATTTTCTTGGGGAAGGAATCTTTTCCTTATGAGAGTAAAACATAGGATAAAAGAGATTTGCCTTAAGATAAGGTGTTTGTGATTTTCAAAACAAGAAGAAATGGAAAAGTAATAAGGAAACCGTATCGACTCAATAATCTACCCAAACATGAAGGAATGAAAAATTCATAAGGAAACCTTATTTACTCAACAATAAGTAGTGAAACAATGAGTTCTAACTTCAAAACATGTGGGTCATGGTCATCCTCACACCCCTATAACTCAAAAAGAGATATTAGAGGTTATAAAATAGTAAAAATATTATTTTTTACTTAAAAACATGACTATGAAAATCATTTATATCATAGTATGGGAAAATTGTAATAGGATGAATCGTCACTACACAAAACACAGATTTTCTTTTATAAGGGTAGTAGATATCTTGGGTATATATCAAGCAAAAAATACTAATGATCATAACAGGTATAGATAAACATGGATTCACATTATTAATCATAGTAAACCAATAATAACCATTAATATATTTTTATTTACGAATATTTCCACCAAAATTATTTATTTGAGGACTCCATAAAAGTTTTGTTTTAAACATTAAACATTAAATCTAACTCACAATCAAGTCACACAACACATACTGACATAGAAATTTCACAAGTATCTTATGTGTTAAATTTAATGATTGAACAAACTCTCTTTTGACCTCATGCCTATAGTAAAATATTAAATTTTATATAACATATGGTATTCATTTAATATCAAACTGTAACATCATAAAACCAATAAAAATGTTACATCCTTAGAAAAAATGGACATTTATTATGTATTGTCTATCTATGTTCACACCTAAGACCCCACCCCCCACAAGTTCAGATAATATCATATTTATATATACCATATCACAAATGTAATGCCCCGACACTAGTTACCCAGAGTCGGTGCATTATTACATAACATTGGCATGATCACAAAAGATCAAGTCTCAAAATACAGATTAGTTTAGTAGTCTTGGAAACAATAGATACATTCATAAGTCTTACATTACATCATAAAGTAAAAAAACTACAAAAACATCTTTTCTTCATATACCCTCATACTATCCCTACAGGTCATTCATAAATTTCTTCTTCACATCCTTTGAAAAATAAAACATTTAAAGGGGTTATCTCAGATGCTTAGTAAGGATAACAATATAGCAGAAACATTCATAAATAAGAATAAACATTTCAGGCAATGTATAACTAAAACAAAAGCCTTTTAAACTTGGACTTAAGCATAATAAGGGAATGATAAAATTAAATAATTCCATTTACTGATTCACATGGATATTCTACTAGTCTAATAATCACATGCAATATCAATAACCATTGTTATAATGATGGAAAGCATAATTCCAGTCTACCATAACCACATAGTCAAGGCCTTGTTCAAATACCACATATAATATAATGTCAAGTCCTTGTGCCAAGACACTAGTTTTTCTCATTAGACCTACCAATGCATCGAGGAGCTACAGTGGGCTCCACCTGTCACTTATTAAGTCAAATGCATTCCTATATGAAAAGGTTTAAACATAAAATAAACATTCGTATTAAAACTAGTATACAAAATTGAAATACCTTATCCATAAACCATGAATGGTATAAAAATAAAACATCCTCAGTCAGACATATCAAAAAACTTCAATACATTAGGGATGTTTTGTATAATAAAAATTCAACTTCAAATAAGCTTAAAATCCATCAAAGTATGTTGACATAGATGAAATCAAAACTATATGAGATAAATATCCCTCTTTTTTTTAAATCATTTAAAATTATCATAATTATAAAATAAAACATTTACTTTCATAATATTCTTCTACGCTTTTAAGGGAAGATTTGACGATTTTATAATGGTGGAAAATAGCCGCACCTACGGTATATGTTAAAAAAAAGACATTCGTACCTTAATTCTGTCGAAAAGGATAAAAGGATATTGTTTGGAAAACAAACAAAGATTCATTTATAAACTTCTTATAAAAAGTCAAAAAAGGGTATAAATGACTTTAACCCATATTCTGTAAAATAGTAAGAATGTTTTGAAATTAATTTTTAAGAAACATGGATGTGGATGATAAAGAGGTCCCAGTAGATATTTACGTATAAACAATCTCGGATAATGAAGAGATTGTGGAATAAACCCTTACCTTGTACTTTTCCTTGTTTGAGGGTAGGTTAACATATTTTATAATGGTGAAATAAGTTTTATTAAATCATACAATAATAATATATATTAATATGATATCATATATGAACTTTTAACATTGCATTGTTAATAATATCTTATTATTATCATCGTTTCGGGTGTTAACTTACTCATTTTCTTTTATATGTTTTGTTACATAAGTCATCATTGTTATAGATAGATTGTATATTATTCATATACTAAATTATATCAAGTCCTTAAAAAAATTTAACCATCAAATGAAAAATATTCTTGAATGAATACGATGGGGAATGAATCTCAACGCGTTCGTGGAGAAGTTAGTCCGTACGTACGCACAAGCGAAAATATCATTCTTTTGATATTAAAATAATATATAATTGGATGGTATATATAATATACAGAATAATTATTATGTTATATTTATTATTTAAATGAATTACACATCATTATTATACCCATCCAAATAATAGTATATTGAATAACAATTACACCACGAAGTGGAGACGGTAAGTCGTACGTATGCACGTATGGTGACATGTTATTCAAAGGATGGGTAGAATACTGAATATGGTTGTACCATATTTATAATAATATAAAATTATATAGAATATACTGGTGTTATTATTTTTGAATGGAAATAACAAAGAATTAAGAAATGGAAGAAGAAAGGAACTTGAAAGAGGGTGGTGAAAACATTACCTCTTCTTCGGGTTCTTCCTTTTGATTTTATCAACATGGCTCCGTAAGTTGGATTTCTGATCAAAATAAGGCCTCTAGGTTGAAGTGAGGTAAGTTGAGAGAGTAATTGGGTAGGTTTTGGCCGAACCAAAAGGCTTTGAAGGTGTGAAGAATTGGTTAGAAATGGTGTCCTTTTATAAGGGGGAGGAGGGGCTCTTTAGGAAAAACTTAAAGTATTATTTTATAATAAATTCATATTTTGTTTCTAATGGCTACAAAGTGGATTTTGCAATGTATAAGGTAAGGATGGGTCTAAATAATTTCATCCATTATATTTTAGATAGGTTTGGGTCATTATATTAACCATATCTTTTAGTTTTAACTCTTAGTTAATTAGTTTGACATTTACCATGTCACTTTGTATTTTTATATTATATAGTTAATAAACGTACTATATAAATACAAGGACCCCAAAGTGGTCCATTAATGATAAAAATATCATTATATAAGTCCTTTATCTGAACATTAGATTTTAATGAATAGAAAATCAATTATTAATATAATATTTGTTTTAAGAACTCATTTATGTCAATTTTGACACTATCCAATAATTGATTTTTTTAACTCTTAAAAACATTATTAATTAGAATAAAATTAATTTAAGAAATCCTAACATGTAATATTAACCAATATAATTCGTGGATGTATTCAAAACATTCAAATTTTATTTATTTTAACTTTTATAATACCAATTATTTGATTTGTTCATTAATAAAGAAAATAATCCATCATTATTGTGTCATAAATAAATTTAATTATTAAAAGTATAAAAATTATAAATAAAATAAAATTATGTAGAAAATCATTTTATCCTTGTAATGAATATTTATAATTTAATTTATCTTATGTATAAACCTATATTAAAAATGTTTTAGTAATTAAACATTGATTTCATCTCTTTTAACTCTTCTTTGAATTATATAATAATTAATGTCCTAATCTAATCCAGGTGGACCTAAATGATATTATTTTATTCCTAAGGTTTTTTTTGGTCGAGATACACTTTTCCGATAGAATTAGGACATGTGTTAGGGTAATATTAATATCATTTTTACCCTTAATTGCCCTATTTACTTTTAACCGTGGTAAATAAAAGTAAAAAGTTACTATTCACCAAAAATTATTTTCATCTCATTCAACATCATTTTTCTCCTTGATATTAACAGTGTCTCTCAAGGTTTCAAAATTCCACTCACAGAAGTGGTAAAATTAAGTTTTATGTGAATTTTCAAATTTTCCTAGAAGTTGGGTAAAAGACGGTGAAAAGTTCAATGAAATTTTTATATATCAAAAATTATTCTTAATGAACTCCAATGAATTATATTGAACTTATATAGGTATTATGATATCTATTTTTACCTTAATTAATTTTAAATAAAATAAGTAATTATTTATATAAAAATTCGGTTTTAAACTATAACTAAGTGCTTTTTTACTATTCATCAAAAATTGAATGTTTTCAGAAAAATACCAAAAATTTACCCTAGGCTAATTTCGATATTCCGAATCCAAAAATGAATTTCATTTTGAATGATAAAATTTATGAATTTTCAAAAAGTGGGTATTACTATTCATAATGGCTAGTTTGATTGGTTTTGGTGTGTGTTAGAACTCGAAGTTGCGTACAACACACGCTACTATATTATTCAAAGAGAAGCGTATCGTGGAAGCATGGGGTATTACATTATCCCCTCCTTCAAATAATTTAGTCCTCCAAATTTATAGAATACTATGGCATAAAAAGACTCGGATGGTTCTTCATCATAAGTTCCTCGGGTTCCCACATTGCCTCTTCCATCTTATGGTTTTCCCATAAAACTATTACCAGGCGAGTCGTCCGGTTTCTCAGTACTTGTTCTCTTGTATCAAGAATCTTAACAGACTCTTCGCAACAAGACAGATCAGGTTCCAGTTCTAATTCCTCATAGGTGAGTACATGCATTGGGTCAGGCATGTATTTCCTCAATAGTGATACGTAAAACACATCGTGTTGGAGAGACTTGGCAGCATTGCCAAACGGTAATCTACAGCCACAATTATTTCTATAATTTTGAAAGGTCCAATGTACCTAGGACTCAATTTACATTTCTTACCGAAATGTATAACTCCCTTCCATGGAGATACCTTCAAGAAAACATGATCTCCTACCTGAAATTCCAAATCCTTCATTCCGTTATCGGCTTAGATCGTATTCATACTTTCAACTGCTTTGTTGTGGTTTTGGATTACCTTTACCTTTTCTATCATTTCCTCCACCGGTTTTAGGCCTACACATTTTCTTTCACCAACGTCATCCCAACAGGTTGGTGTGTGACATCTCTTTTGGTATAACGCTGCATATGGTGCCATCTAAATACTTGAATGGAAGCTATTGTTATAGGAAAATTCTACCAGTGGTAAATATTGATCCCACATACCCTGAAAGTCAATTGAGAAAGATCTCAGCATGTCTTTTATGGTTTGATTAGTCCATTCTGATTGTCCATCTATTTGAGGGTGGTAGGCAGTGCTCAAATGAAGTTCAGTATCAAAGGCCTTATAAAGACTCTTCCAGAATCTTAAAGTAAAATGGGGATCACGATCAGAAACAATCGATAGGGGTACTCCATGAAGTCTCAGAACTTCATTAATATATAGCCTTGCTAGACGTTCAAGTTGTAAATCTACCCTTATAACAAGATAATGTGCAGACATGGTAAGACGATCAACAATGACCCATATTTCATCGCTCCTTCTAGGATTCTTTGGTAGTCCCACGACAAAGCTCATCGTGATAACATCCCACTTCCACTCCGGTATAGGAAGAGGTTGCATGACTCCTCCAGGCTGTTGCCTTCCAGATTATACTTGTTGACAAACCATACATCTTAACACAAAATCAGCAATCTCCCTCTTCATGTTGTCCCACAAAAAATGTTCCTTCAAATCTCAATACATTTTGGTGCTCCCAGGGTGTATAGAGAAATTGGAACTCTGAGCATCATCCAACAACTCTCTTTTTAGATCTGGTATATTAGGAATACAAACTCTCTTCCAAAATTTCAAAATTCCATCTTCATACACAATGTCACTCAATCTCCCATCATTCACAGCTTTAATATTCTTTTTAAACTCTTCATCATTGGTCTGATAACTCTTTATCCTTTCTAGTAAAGATGGTTTGGCAACCGTTTGAGAAATTATTGATGGTTCACCTTACATGGTGATTCCCATATCCAACTTTACCAGATCCATATATATAGGATGCTTTTCAACTCTCATCTTGTTCAAAACTCCATGATCCTTTCTACTCAAAGAATATTCCACATTATTTTCCTTCCTCAGGTGGTAGTGTATCGTGAAATCATAATCTTTGAGTAATTCAAGCCATCTCTTTTTTCTCATGTTGAGTTCTTTTTGTGAGAAAATGTACTTCGAACTCTTGTGATCAGAATAAATATCACATTTTTCAAAATAGAGATAATATCTCCATATCTTCAAAGAAAAAATTAAAGTAGCTTACACAAGATCATTAGTAGGATAGTTTCACTCATGAATTTTCAATTGTTGTGATGCAGAGGAAATAACCCTATCACTCTGCATAAGGACACAACCATGTACTTTATTTGAAGCATCACTATAAATAACTAACCCATAATTCCCCGATGGTAGATTCAAAATAAGAGCATTGACTAATGTTCTATTAAGTTCTTCAAAAAATTCTTCACACTCTTTTGTCCAAACAAATTTAACCCATATACGTGTGAGCTTTGTTAATGGGTTAGACAATCAGGAAAAATTCTGGACAAAAAGTCAATAATAACTTGATAAACCAATAAAATGGTGTACCTCAGATATACTCATCAGTGATGGCCATTATTGGATTGCTCTTGTCTTAGCACAACAATAGAGATTCCATCCTTAGAGACAATATGGGAAAGAAAAGAGATCTCATTAAGCAAGAATTCACACTTGCTAATCTTCCCATATAATTCATGTCTTCTAAGAGTCTTATGGAAAATGCACAAGTGATTTTCATTATCTTTGTAGCTTTTGGAGAATACCAGGATATAATCAATAAATACCACTACAAAATCATCAAGGTATTCCTTGAAAACTCTGTTCATTAGACTGAAACTTATTTTTTTTATTAAGAAAAACACTTTTATGGGAAAAGTGAGAAACCAAAAGGTTCAACATACACCAAAAAATCCCAACAGAAAACCAGAAACAGCCCCGACCAAGCAAAGATGACAACCGCCCACCCTAATGTAGGACCACTCGGCAATCCCATGCAAGAATGGTCCCTACTGAAGGCAAATCCCTCCCTCTAAATCAACCAAGTCCCAAATGGCCTACAAAGGGGAAAAGGAGTGTACTCTAGCCCATCAGAGCCGAACTGGCCCTCAGAATTTTCCACACACCACAAAGGGGAATAGCAAAATCATTGACAAAAAATTTGATTCTGCCAGAACCCATATCCCTAAATAACTTCCACGATAAAATGCATACCTGATAGAGTGAATCCTCCCTTAATAGGTCTTCAAGTGCAGAAGTCATATTGTTCCATACCTAGATATATTCTTCTAGTTTGATCATACCCTTGTTTAAGCCACCAACCAGAATAATGTATTTCTTTTCAACCCAATTATACTACTCCTCATTGAGATTCACGTCGAGGGACCGACCCATAATCCTGGCTGCATCCTCTTCCGAAGCATTGAGAATTAAAACCTGCTCTTTCAGAATGTCTTCATTCATCACACACAACTAGTGATATCCAGATCGAAGGTCAATCTTTGAAAAGTATTGAGCTCCATGTAGTTGGTTAAATAAATCCTCAATGCGAGGTAGGGGATAATTTTTCATTATTGTTATAGCATTGATCTCCCTGTAGTCGATACATAACCTCATAGATCCATCTTTCTTCTTATCAAAAAGGACAGGGTATCCCCATAGAGAAACACTAGGGAGAATAAATCCCATATTAATCAATTCCTCTAGTTGTTTCTTCAGTTAAACTAATTCCATAGTGGTCATTCTAACAGGGGTCTTTGATATAGGCCTTGATCTAGGAATTAAATCAATGGAAAACTCAATTTCCTGTTATGGAGGATGTCCTGGTAAATCTTTTGGAAACACATCAACATATTCTATCACAAAAGTTATATCCTCTATTTGAACATTTCTTTCCTCACCAATAGTCATTTTATTATCTTTATCCCCAACAATTGAATTTATTTGAGCTACCCGGGGTGTTTATAGATAATAACTAGGGGTGACGATTCCGCTCTAAAGATAAGGTGTTCCATACCATCATCATCAAAAAATTTAACCTCCATCTTCTTACAATAAATAGTCACATCATGGTCTGAAAGCCAATCCATAATAAGGATTATATCAAACTCAATCATGGGTATGACGATGATATTCGCAGATAAAGAACATTTATGTGCTCTAATGGTAACTGATTCACAGAACTTTGTAGCAATGATACTTCCCTTAGGATTTTTAACTGTCAAATCCCTTGTTAAATCAAATTGGATGTATCTAATATTATTAGAAAACTGGGAAGATATGAAACAATGCGATGATCAAGAATAAAATAATGAATTTTATGAACATGAGGAAACTGTTAAATTACCTGCCACCACGTCTTTTGGAGCTTCTATATCAGCAGTAATGATAGCATAATTTTGGCCTTGATCCCTTGGCCTTTTCTGAGGTATATTTCTCTAATGCTTAGGACATTGATTTGCATACTGTCCCATATCCTAGAAATTGTAGCACTAAACATCAGTAGCTTCTTTCTTCCCTTTTCAATCACGAGCTTGGTGGCATTTTTCACCACACTTATAACAGACACCCATTACCTTCAAGAAAGTACTGGGGTGTTTCTTCCCATATTTTCTGTAGGATTGATATTCAAGTTTTCCCTTATTCCCATTATTTCCATTTCCAGAGTGATCATCAGATCTCTTCTTCTCTTTCTTTTATTCAAAGTCATACGATTTAGAGAATTCCTTTTCAGTCTTCACAACACAAGAGACAATGTCTTCATACGATGAGAAGTATTGTGAGACTAATGCTCAATGAAGAAATGGTTTTAACCAATCAAAGAACTGATCGATATTACTTCTTGGGTTATGTATATAATCTCCAGCATATCTGGCTAACCTTGTAAAGTTAGCCTCATACTTTGTGACATTCTCATCCTCATTTTGTCTCAAACTCAGAAATAGTCTTTTCATATCTGCTCGATGGTCACGAGGAAAGTATTTTTCTAAGAAAAGCTCTTTGAACTCCCTCGATTAATTATTTGATAATTCATCATCTTCCTTTGTGTTTTTTATCAATGACCACCATTGATCATCATCTCCAGTGTGGTGATAAACTGCCATGATAACTTTTTCCCTTTCACTACTCCCCAAAGCCTGAAATATTTTCTCTAGGGAACTTATCCATTGCTCGGCTACCAATGGATTTGTACTCCCATTGAATGCTAGTGGCTATGTCCTGATGAATCGATCTAAAATTGATCATCTACGTTGTGGATCAGGGTTCTCAATATGGGTAAGGTAATTATTCATAACCTGAGTGAGTTGTCCCAGTATGGTTATTAGCTGATCATCACTAGTTGTATTACCAGGTCCACTATAATTACCTTGAGTAGGAGGGAAATCCCTACATGGAGTGCGTGCATTGATACGGTTTCGATTTCTTCCACTAGGAACCATTTATAAACAATGTTATAAACTAGATCAGTTTATGAATCAAAATACATAATTCCATACTTGTGAAACACTTAACCAAGAGTGCAGCAAAGCCCATTGTTGTGCACCAGTTCCCGTTCGAGTCTAGCTCAAAGAGGTGTTTTCAGGTTTTACCCCTAGGTACATCTATGCCAAAGCCGCCTATACCTACTTGTATTTAGACAGGGTTGTATTTCTCTAAAAACTCACAACATCTCTACAATACCTAAATTCTAGAAAGTTCTTCTATACTAATCATCAAAGTTATCTTAGGGCTATCTGCTCTAATCAGAGTTTATCTAATTCTATATTCCAAGGATTGTACTAAACTTCCTCTGATACCAACTATAACGCCCCGACCCCAGTTACCTAAAGTTGGTGCATTATTACATAATAGTGGCATGATCACAAACGATCAAGTCTCGAAAGACCGATTAGTTTACAAGTCGTGGAAACACTATATATATTCATAAGTCTTAAATTACATCATAAAGTAAAAAAACTACAACAAAATCTTTTCTTCATATCCCCTTATACTATCCATGCAGGTCATTTATAAATTACTTCATCACATCCTGAGAAAAATAAAACATTGAAAGGGGGGAGCTCAAATGCTCAGTATGGATAACAATATAGCAGAAACTTTCCTAAATAAGAAAAAACATTTAAGGCAATGTATAAATAAAACAAAAACCTTTTAACTTGAACATAAGCCTAATATGGAAAAGATAAAATGAAATAATTTCATTTACTTACTCACATGGATATTATACTAGTTGAATAATCACATGCAATATCAATAACCACTTTCATAATGATGGAATGCATAATTTGAGACTGTCATAACCACATACTCAAGGAATTGTGCCAAGACTACATATAATATTTTTCAAGGCCTTGTGAAAAGACATTATTTTGTATCATGACACCTACCTATGCATCAAGGAGCTACAGCGGGCTCCACCTGTCACTTATTAAGTCCAATGCATTCTCATATGAAAAGGTTTAAACATAACATAAACATTCGTATTAAAACTACCATACAAAATTTAAATACATTATCCATAAACCATGAATGGTATAAAAATTAAACATCCACAGTAAAACATATCACAAAACTTCAATACATTATGGAATTTTTGTATCATAATAATTCAACATCAAATAAGCTTAAAATCCATCAAAGGATGTTGACATAGATGAAATCAAAACTATTTGAGATAAAAATCTCTCTTTTTTTTGAAATAATTTTAAAGTCACATAATTATAAAATAAAACATTTACTTTCAAAATATTCTTATAATCTTGTAAGGTAAGCTTTGACGATTTTATAACGGCAGAAAATAGCCGCACTCTCCATATAAGTTAAAAAAATACATTCTTACCTTAATTCTGTCGAAATGGTTAAACAGACCTTTTTTGGAGAACAACGAAAAGATTCCTTTGTAAACTTCTTATAAAAATTCAAAGAAGGGTATAAATTACTTCAACCCATATTCCATAAAATAGTAAAAAAAAATTGAAATTCATTTTTAAGAAACATGGATGTGGATGATAAAAAGGTCCCAATAGATAATTACGTATAAACAATCTCAGATAATGAAGAGATTGTGAAATAAACCCTTACCTTGTACTTTTACTTGTTTGAGGGTAGGTCAACCTCTTGTATAATAGTGAAATAATTTTTATTTAATTATACAAGAATCATATATATTAATATGATATCATATATTATCTTTTAATATTTCTTTGTTAATGACATCTTATTATTACCATCGTTTCTTGTGTTAACTTACTCATTTTCTTTTATATGTTTTGTTACATAAGTCGTGTTTGTTATGGATAGGTTGTATATTATTCATATATAGAATGAAATCAAGTCCTTAAAAATTATTTTTAAGCATTAAATGAAAATTATTCTTCAATGGATACGATGGGAAATGAATCATATTGCGTTTGTGGAGACGGTAGTCCGTACGTACGCACAGGCGACAATATCATTTTTTTGATATTAAAATAATATATAATTGGATGGTATATCATATATAAAGAATAATTATCATGTTATATTTATTATTTACATGAATTACACATCGCTATTATAACCATACAAATAATAATATATTGAATAACAATTACACCACAACGTGGAGACGTTAATCCATACGTACGCATGTATGGTGACATGTCATTCAAAGGATGGATAGAATACTAAATATGTTTGTACCATATTTATAATAACATCATTGTATATATAAGATACTGGATTTGTTATTTTGGAATGGAAATAACAAATAAAGAAGATGTGGAAGAAGAAAGGAACTTGAAAGAGGGTGGTGAAAACTTTACCTCTTCTTCGGGTTCTTCCTTTTTATTTTAACAAAATGGATCCTTAGGTTGGCTTTATGATCAAACTAAGGAATCTATGTTTAATTGAGGGACGTTTATAGAATAATTGGGTAGGGGTTGGCTGAACCAAAAGGCTTCTAAGGAGTGGATAATTGGTTAGAAGTGGTGTCCTTTTATAAGGGTGAGGAGGGGCTCTTTAGGAAACAATTAACGTATTATTTTATAATAAATTCATATTCATTTTAAAAAGGCTCTAAAGTGTATTATTAAACATATAAGGTGGGGATGGGTTTAAATAATTTCATCCAATTGATTTTAGATAGATTTTGGTCATTATATTAACCTTATCTTTTATCATTAACTCTTAGTTAATTAGTTTGACATTTACCATGTCACTTTGTATTTTTATATTATATAGTTTTTAAACGTACTATATACATCCAAGTGACCCCCAAGTGGTCCATTAATGATACACCTGTCATTATATAATTCCTTTGGCCAATCCTTTGATTTTTAGGAATAGAATATCATTTAATATTATAATATTCGTTTTAAGAACACAGTTATGTCAATTTTGACACTATTCAATAATTTATTTTGGATAAAGTTATCACAACTTTATTAATTATAATAAAATTTATTTAAGAAATCCTATAATGTATTATTGACCAATAAAATTCCTTTATGGCATAAAAATTTTCAAATTATATTTATTTTAACTTTTATCATACCGATTATTTGACTCTTTCATTAATAAGGAAAATACCGCATCATTATTGTGTCATAAATAAATTTAATTATTAAATGTCTAAAAACTATAAATAAATTACCATTATGTAGGAAATATATTTATCTTTATAATGAATATTTATAATCGAGTTTATCTTATGTATAACCCTATGTTAAAAAAAATTAGTAATTAAACTTTGATTTTATCTCTTTTAACTCTTCTTTGAATTAAATAATAACTAATGTAAAAATCTAATACAAGTGGACCTAAATTATGTTATTTTATTACTAAGGTTGTTTTTGGTCCATATACACTTGTCCAACAGAATTATGACATGTGTTAGGGTAATATTAATATCATTTTTACCTTAATTACCCTATTTACTTTTAACCGTGATAAATAAAAGTAGAAAGTTATTATTCACCAAGAATTATTTTTATCTCATTAAACCAAATTTTACTCCTTGATATAAACCGTGTCTCTTGGATTTTCAAAATTCCACTCACTGAAGTGGTAAAATTATGTTTTATGTGAATTTCCAAATCCTCCTAGGAGTTGGGTAAAAGACGGTGAAAAGTTCAATAACATTTTTATATATAAAAAATTATTCTTAACTAACTCCAATGAATTACATTGAACTTATATAGGTATTATGTATCTATTTTTTCCTTAATTAAATTTAAATAAAATAAATAATTATTTAAAAAAATCGGTTTTAAACTATAACTCAGTATTTTTTCACTATTCATCAAAAATTGAATGTTTTCATAAGAATACGATAGAGTGTATGAATTTTCAGTATTTATAATTAAATCAAAATGTGAGTGATTTATTTCCAAAAACGACCACATGATACTAAAATTAAAATAGGGAATCATTATAAGAAATAATGTAAGAATGAATGAATAGGTAATAATAACCAACAAAAATGATATTAAATTTATATCATAATATTAGAAAATTATTTATTCAACAGGAATTTGTATCCCCAATTCAATACTACTATTTAAGTTTCCAATTCCCTAGATATCATATACATATGAAGTATACTTCAATAATAACCATTATTTTCGTGACTGAGATCCCATAATATGGATCCTAATATATTTTTGGTATCTTTTAAGACATTAAGGATATTCTTGAGATCCTAAAGTGATTTGTTTATTGTAATATAAAATTCAAGAAGATTCCTTTGGATTTTTCATTTTTTAAAGGAATAATGATTACATATTTGAATTGGGTGTTTTTTTTGGATTTAAATTTTAATGGACAAATCAAATTTTAACTCATATTATAAAATATCTGTAATGTCAGGGGACATATTTTAACAATTTTGGAGAAATTTAGGATAATTTTGGAGGTGTTTTGAAGAAATATGAATGGAATTGGAGTTTAATATACTTTTATGTGAAAATTCCTAAAGGAACATCATAAGGTATATGATAAAATAGGTAT
Organism: Viscum album; assembly: GCA_963277665.1. Lineage (NCBI taxonomy): Eukaryota > Viridiplantae > Streptophyta > Magnoliopsida > Santalales > Viscaceae > Viscum > Viscum album. Next base: position 526,629,720 of record OY728148.1, on the reverse strand, counting down.
GTTTTCCAAGTAATTTTATAAGTTTCATTAATTTTTAAAATATCTAAATGGATTTAAGAGTTTGTAAGGGTCATTAAAATGTTTTTAAGGTTTTAAATGACTTTGTAAAATTCTCTCAAAAAAAGTTTAACGGAAAATGGAAAACATTGTGGTGTTTATTTTTAAAAACATTTATAGTTCCATGAAGGTTCAAAAATAATATTAAAAACATTTTAATTTATTTTCATTACTTCAATTGTTTGTTTTTTTCATAATATGGTTAAATATAGACTTCGTAAAGCTAATTTCCACTTATATAAAATTCATTTCAGGGGCTAGGGGGTTCATAAGGTTATCGAGAACATTTTAAAAGGTTGGTTAGTTATATTTATAATGTTGATATAAGAATGAGTATTGAAAAATTAATATATCTTCATAGGGTTCAATTATGAATTTTTTTGGTTCAGTTTGACACTTCAAAAGGATGAAAAATAATAGAAGGTATATTCATGAACATTATATGGTTGATATAGACTTTTTATGGTTCTAAACATAATAAAATTTTCAATGTTCCATGATTATTTAGGGATTATAAAGTATGATTTTTGAAACAATTGATGTCTGAACAAATGTTGATAATAATCATTCACATATTAAAGAATCAGAAATAGAGTTTTTTATACAAGTAGTGATAAAGAAAAATGGGTTTCATTATGAAGGAAGATATTACAACACAATAACCTAGAATTAATTTGAAACACATATAGAGAAGTGGGGAAAGATGAATATTATGTTAATAGAATAGGAAAGAAAATTATTTCTTAATATTTGGAATTTCAAAATCCAATTTTTTGTAGGAAATATCAATACTACTTTTGAAGATAATATTTCATGTTTTATGTGAATATTAATTATTTTATGATCAAAATTTATATTCACTAAATTTAAATATTTAGAGATATTCATATATAAAATATGGAAGAGGTAATAAGGAACATGAAAGATTATATATTTTGTTATGAAAAGGTAGATGAAAAGAGAGGAATAAAAAACAATAGAGAACAAAATGATGAGGTTTAATTGGGTGGAAGTCTCTCCTTTTAATATATTTTATTAAATCTTATTGCAACTTTATAGGAAATGAACACTTAGTTTAATGATGTTGATATAATGAAATTCCAATGGTTTTATATGTCAATTTTAAATCAATGGGTTAATACTTTTGGACCATATAATCTCAAGTGAATTAGAATCCAACTAATGATTAATGTGCAGTCATGGACCATGATGCCACTCAAAAGTGTCACATCCCTGTTTAGACACATAGACACAGGTGCATCTTCACAAATTATAGTGGCTAACAACTAGTAAGGAGGGCCTATGTGTTTCTGTGGGGAGACTATTCCTTCATTACCAGAGTGTAACATAGTAGAATAAATAACATACATTTAATGAAAGAAGTATAATAACCAAAAAAGATGTAAACATCATAATAATGATCTATAAACAATTACAGAAGACATTTCACATACAAAAACATGATACATGCCATATGTTTCAAATAATGTATCCAAAACAAGTAAACAAGGAAACCATACAATATATAGAAAAAAATTATAGAAATGAAAAAAGTATCCATCTAGAATCAGGAGCCTCATTTCGGTCCCATGCTCAAAACATCCTAAGTAACTCTCAAGAACCCATAGCAAGTCACTTGCAATTATCCATACCTATATCTATGTAGTATATTTGGGTACCCAAAGGTAGATCAAAAATACTATATATATGCATTTATGGACAAGAGATAGTGCCTTGTTATAGGTTATGTATAGCTTCTTAGGGGAATGGGAGCATGGGACTAAGTTGAGGCTCATGATTCTATCTGTATAATTTTATATTTTTTTTAATTTTGTTCCATGTATTTTAAAATTTAAATGTCTACATGTTTTGGATTATTTAGTAGAGACATATTACATGTATCATGTTCTTTATATGATATGTATTTTGGCATTATTTATATATCAGTCTTCAGCTATTTATTTATTTTTTGTTATTATACTACTTTTTTTACTTGTATGTTATTGATTCCACTGTGTTACACTCTATTAATGAAGTAATAGTATCTACACATACACTATTAGTCCCTCATAGTTAGTTGGAAGCCACTGATGTTTGGGAAGATGCTTTTGAGGCCACGTGTCCAATCAGGCTTGCAGTATTATTGAGTGGCATCCAAGAATTGGACAGTACAATGTTTTATTACAGGGTTATTTTTTTGTTTGATTTAATATTTGGTGACTACATAAAAGTGTAAGAAAGAATATAAAATTGGTAATGAGTTATGCCAAAGATAAGCTACATTGTGTATTGGAAATGTAGAAATTTCCTCTAATTGAATTTTTATTATCTATATTTTGACTATTATGGTTTATTTGATTCCATTGTTGGATGGTGCACTTTTATTGTGATGTTATTATTAGTATGATTATGGGTCTTATTATATTAATTCCTGATGAGATGAGGGTATTCCATATCATGCATCATATAAGAAAATTTATAGAAATCACATGCCTTGTATTTTTCGATTCCATTCAGGATGCATTACTTATTTCATGTTTTTCTGATAGGTGTTGTGATAGTTATTCCTATTGATGTTAAAGGTATATTGATAGGTGTTATGGTTTGAATTATATGGGAAGCATATGTTTTTTCATGAGGTGTTATGGTCACTCATGGATCAGAATATAGAGAACCATTGGATCATCATTTTAAATTGAAATGTCATATTAATGAGAAATGATCATTAATTCAAATGAAAAATGAAAATCAATATAGAAATTTAAGTGAGAATAGCAATGGAAACTATGTTTCTTATAAAATAGAACATATCCTAGATCCTACCTTAGTAGTGGTCAGTAGGTAGTATCTCTAACTTTCATATGACTTTTCCATCATTAAGACCTGACTAGTGGAGCATAAAGAGGGGTGTGTTCATATAGAGGAATTATTTTACCTTGCCAGCTTAAATATCTATTCTTTTGATTTGTGAATATTTATAATGATCTTGAATTGGGATGTGTTTTTTTAATTTAAAAGGAATGCCACAATGATAACCTCCAGTGGTATTCCAGAAGGGTGGTAATGATCATACTCAAGAGGTGGTAGTCCATGGGCTACCAATGGATCCTCTAGTCATGACATATGGGGAACTGTTTTTTGCACCATATATAATTGTTGAGGCATAGTTCTCGGATCGGTTCTTCTGATTTATAGAGACCCTTCAGGGAGCATTGTGACCATCTCTGACAATGGAAGTGTTGAATCATGAGTTCCAGTATCATCATTGGCCCGCATTTTCTAGGGAGGTAGGACCATAGGCTATGGAGTCCTAGAAATATTTTGTTCATTCTTTATTCAAGCATCTATAGACACCTCCTGAGAGGAGGTTTAAGATTTCTACATATGGGGTGTGTGATTCCACCATGAGATGGTGGGATATTACTAGTCAGAATTAATGTCATAAATAGATGGATTTGAGGGACTTTCAAATGGTATTATATGACTAATTCTAAACTAATATGATAAGGGTTGATAAATCCAAGAAGCTTCTGTTTCTAAAGTAGGGAGAGTTATTAGTTATGGATTGCTCGGCCCATTTTATTTAACCCTAGTGTTTTTCACCTATTCTAATAGGTGATGAATTATCTAATGTCATAATATTTGAGTATGGTCTCATGTATTACATCTGATCAAAAGTAATTGTGTTTTGTATTACTTCCATTTCACGTAAAGGGAATTAGATGTTGATCATGAGAGTAACCTAAGAGAGGATGGTGGTGCAAGCCTGAGCAGATTTTCTATCTCGATCTGGTACTATATCAACCAGTATTAATAAAAATCCTAGTGTGCTTTGACGTGGTGATATTAGTATTAAAATAACATACTCATGAATCCATGTGAGGTTCAACCAGTGTGGTAGTTTGAGACATATGATGCCACCAAATATGAGGGACCCTGTCGAGTAACGTCCCTATAGAAAGATGGGTCATCTATAGCGCTTCTGTAGAAATTTTTCATCAGCATCCATTAAGAAAGGGTCAGCACTAACCCCACATATAGGGGTTGGGTTAGAAGATTTCCATTATGTAGGGAGATGGGTTACAATTTTCTGATCAGTTTTTGGTGGTGGTCGTGGTCATGGTAGTCAGACCCAAATTGTTAAGTGACAAAAATCTAGATCTGCTTTAGGTAGCTAGGTAGTGACATAGGGGCGTAGTTCAAGCCAAGAATATGAATTGAAATAGTCCCCATAGGAGTGGGATCCTAGAATTTCTATTATCAAAAGTACTTTTCTTTTATCCCCCACATTGTCTTTATCCCTTTTTGATTAACTGTATTCAATTTTTTTTATATTTCATCCCATTTTGGAGAGACATGGGCTTAATTTTTTCTAATTCATATGTTGTTATATTACTAGACACTCCATTAGGGGTTACCATGGAGGATGTATATCAATGTAGGGATAAAACCATTGATATCAATGAGTTTAACTTTATATGGGGCCTATTTTTTCTTGAGATGAAATCTTTTTACATCATTTTTAGGATGAACAAGTTGTAGTATATTCATGATTTGTTTACTTATATCACAACAGGGTCACCCTCACGTCGCCATTGGGTGAACTATTTATTCACAAGATAGATTGTATGTCCAAAAGAACTAGGCTACATGTGAGAATCATGATCTGGAAGGGATGATAGCCTATAATATGAATTTATAAAGGGAAGAGTAGGAAATCTATTACGCATATTTTCCTCCTGTGGTTAATCATCTCATGGGAGTCTTCCTGGATTACATTTTAAGATTACCTCTTGTGAGAGTGGTGGTGTTATCTATCAAGCTAGTGCAAGGATCTTCCCTAGTGTCCATTCCTCATTATATGTTGGCTACTACTGAGAATAAAGAGCTCAAAAGAAAGCTACAGGATTTAGAGCTAAAGGGTTTTATCATTTCTAGTATTTCTATGTGGGGTTCATCAGTCCTTTATTTGAAAAAGTAAGATGGTCACCTTAGTCTATGTGTGGTACATTAGAAATTGAAGCAACTAACAGTTAAGAAAAGTTATCCTCTTCCATGGATAGATGGTCTCTTCGACTATCATTGAGGAGCTCGGCTTTTCTCAATGTTGGATTTGAGATCTAGTTATTATAAGGTTCATGTTCTAACATAATACACACCTCGAATATCCTTTCATAGAAGGTATGTTCTATAAGAGTATTTGGTTATGTCGTTTGGTATCATGAATGTGCTTGTGGTCATCATGGAACTGATGTACTGAGTGTTCCATCCTTATCCAGATTCGTTTGTAGTTGTTTTCATAGAAAATATCTAGGTGTATTTTCACAGTCGACATGAACATTAAGAACATTGTGAGATCATAGATAACACACTAAGAGATAATTAGTTATTTTCTATGCTCATAATGTTCCAATTATAGATGGATTATATTCACGTACTGGGTCTCATTATCTCAGAGAAAGTGGTATCATTCAACCTAGAGAAGGAAAGAGCTTTAGTTTCATGGGAGAATCATAGGGACATATTTTTTTATGATGTCTATTTGGGATTGATGGTTACTATAGACGTTTCATGTACGACTTCTCAAGATTAGTAGTGCCACTGAATCGATTAAATAATAAGTTTGTGAAGTATATATCAAAAAATTCTTGTGATAAGGCATTTCAAGAGTTGAAAGGTATATTTTCTTCAACCCTTATATTGATATTTCCAGATCTAGGCAAGAGTTAGAATGTTTACTAGGATGAATCAGGTATTGGTAAAGGATAAGTTATTATGCAGGGTGATAGAGTTGTGTAGTATGGGTCTAGGTGTTGATTCCATGCAAGAGGAATTACCAACGCATGATATCGAGTTAGCTGCAATGGTTCATGCATGGCACTATTAGAGATAATACTTACTTGGAGATATTTGTGAGGTGTACCCAGACCAAAAAATCCTCTACTACATATTTACATAACATGATATGAATCTAAGGCTATAAAGGTGGGTTAAATAAATATAGTATTTTGACGTTGAGATTTACTACATGCTTGGTAAATGAAATGAAGAGGTTGATGTATTGAGTAGGAGGAGTCAGATACTGGTAGTTCCGTAAACTCATAGCGAGTGGAAGATCATGGATTTAATCTCGGATATGCAGTTGGATGTGCACAACAGTTAGGGGTAGAAATACATATTTTCCTTAGCAGTTACTTATACCTTTCCTAATAGCGTGAGGATAAGGCATCAATCATATTATAAGAGCCTAGTCCTATGGTAGAGTGTGGAAAATGAGTATCATCCTCCTAGTTTGGCCATAGGTTAGGATAGATCGTGCATGTATGTGGTCGCATATGGATTTCAAAATACATGCGTGAGGTGATGATATGAGACTTCCATTAATTATCTTGGGCATTGTATTTAGACATCACCAAGTTTTATTAGGATTTACCTTGTCAGTATTGTTGGTAAGGTATGAAAAGAGATGTAGTTGGTTTCTTCATGAGGTGTTCCACTTATCAGCAGGTCAAGGTAAGGCACCAGAGACCAAGTAAAAATTTATAATAGTTACCCATACCAGAGTGGAAATGTGTTGATGTCACAGTGGATTGTGTGACAGGTTTATCATGGTGACCTAGGTAATGGAGTTGTATGGCATATTATTAATAGGTCATGATGTTTTCAAAATTCTTACAAGATCTATGAAACCTTTTGTGTTGATGAGATGAGAAGGTTATAAATTTGTGGGAGTGTACGGACTCCTAGGGTCATGTGCACTATCATTTCAGATAGGGAGATCAGAGTTAATTCATGGTTTTTTAAGTTCAATATATAATATAGGGAATATACGTGCTTTTGAGCACAACATACCACCCCCAAGAAATATGACCAATTAGAGCGCATGATTCAGGTGTTTAAGGACATAATATGAGCGTGCATCCTAGATTTTGGGGGATCTTTGGAATTTCATTAAACTCTAGTCGAATTATATTAATATTTTATCTTTCAAGATAATATTCAAATGGATACTTATGAGGCATTTTATGGTAGGCAATGCCGATCACCCCCAAATTTGTTAAATTTTGGATGGGTTGCTATGATTAGACAATATCTTATTTAGGAGAATATATAGTAGGTACAGTTGAATCGGAGGAGGATAGATACTACACAGTCTCATATAAAATCTTATATTGATCGCCATTGATGGTCTCTAGAGTTCATGATTAGTGATCTGGTTTCCTTTAATTTCTTACTAAGGTAGAGACACAAAATTATTAGGATATAGGGTAATCTTTCATCGTTTCATGTTGGGATTTTTTATATTCTGGGGAGACTCAAACCTGTAGCCAATCAATTTTTGTTACCTCAAACTTATGGATCCATGCACGGCGTCTTCCATATTTATTATATGCGATGATACTATTAGGACATGTTTCTTGATTTTCATTATATGGAGGCTCAGATACCACTATATTCTTCCCTTAATGAGCATATTTTATGTATTTTAGATCATATCATGGAGGTTATTCAATGGTGTAATGTTCTTCTACAATGGGTTTTATGGCAGCATGACTGAGTGGAGGATGATAAATAAGAGTAGGAAGCATATGTATGATCACAGTGGCCATAGTTGTTCCTAGATCATTCTTTACCCTCTTGGGAACAAAATTTATAGAAAAAAATTTAAAAGGGGGGATTGTTTATGGACCTAGTTCTTCATTGAGTTATGGATCCTTTTATTTCCATAAATTCTAAGTTTAAATGTTTAATTTGGGCTAATATGAATTCCATAGAGTTTTTATAGACCTAATGGTTTTTAAAGGCTTCCTCAAATCCCAAAACCCAATTCTAAGAGTGAAAAATTCCCTATGTTTTATTAGTTCAAACCATTCGGGTTAAGCTGCATGATTTTAAAAACCATTTGTGGCCTGGGAAGAGAGAAAGGGAGGTCGTATGGTTATAATAAATCATGTGATTTTGGCAGCATGGTTGTGTGACCACCTATTTAATTTTGACTTTCCGTTTTTCATGATTTCCTTGGGGTTAGAAAAACTAATCATGTAAAATGTAAGGTTTCTCTAGACCATTCCGCAAAACCATGATTTTTTAGGTTTTGAGTGAAAATCTATGTTTACACCTAAAAAAATTTTATTTTAAACCTAATTATCACTCTTATTACTCATGGAGAACTTGTTCACCTCCTTTGATCTCCCATTGGATAATATTCTTTGATTTTATCCCCCTCAATTGTTCGATGTTTCATTCAATAATAATTTGTCTCATTGGATATGCACCAGTGATTTCTCAACTGCGTTTTAATATCATGTCATTCTTCTAGATATCAGATGCCCTATTTGGGTGTCAAATAATATTTCCTATATTTAGGTTCTTCATCTGTTCTTCGATTTTCTACTTAAATTAGATTAATAATGAGATGATATTGGAAGATCTATCAACTACTAATGAAAGGTATGTGGTTTCTTTGTTTTTCATTTAAATTCAAGTGATTTATGTTTACGTCATTATGACATGCACCCAATTCATGGGGGGAACCTTAATTTGGAATTTGATGCTTGATATGAATTGTCAGGTATAATATATTAAATTAAAGAGGCCCATTAATGTATGATTATAGGTTGAGATCCTTGAATGAAACCACCCCAATGGGTGTTTTGGTAATGTAAATTGATCACCATGGGTGGCCTTGAATGTTGGATAAATTAAAATGTTCCTATTTCCTTGACATGGATTTTAAATAAATTATATTAATTATAAATGAAATTTAAATATGTGTTGTAAATTGTAATTGATTTTGAATAAAGAGAGGGAATGGATGTAATGTCCCTAGTCTATGAATTTTAGTTTATTGTTAAGATATAATTTCAATTATAATTTTTTTTCCTATGTGGGTTTGATAGAGGATATTACATGGGGTAGGTTTTGAATCATGAGATGCTTGTTATAATGTTTTTCCCATGTGAGTAGTTGAATGGGAACTATTTTATTCTTATCAAATGACTTTATTCCTCTTTTGAGGTGACTTATAATTTAATTTTAGAGTGATTAACCTTGGTATAATTGAGTGACTAATTCATATTGAATGTTATATTCCTTGGGTGACACATGGATTCAAATTAGAATGGCATGGATGGACTCACTTACCTATTGAATTTTATTCCTGAGTGATACATGTATTTCTAGGGATGGAGTCTTATAGAATTTATAGTGTTATATGTTGAGTGACACTTAGATTATTTTTGAGAATGCCATGGAAAAAATCAATGAAAATTTGACCATATATTCCATGATTAATACTTGGGAACCCATTGTGGTCCTCCAATGGTGGACTCGATTGGAAGGGATGTTATACAACACCTAGGGCGACATTTAGGTTCTTTAAACAATGCACAAGATCGTTGGGTGTTGGTTATATTATACCTCAAGTGACACCAAGAATCAAAAATTAGAGATGCCGAAGATGGACTATAGTTCTAAATTCAATAATGAATGAAATGAATTATGATATTTTTCTACACCGAAAAAGCATAATATTGGGTTTTATTATTGTTTTAAACTTTATGGATGGCCTATTGGGGAATCTTTTTGTTCATGTTATCACAGAGGATGTCGAGCTACGCATCAGGTGTCGATAGTAAATATTCAAATGAAAATGATTGGTTAATTGGGCATTCTTCTAATTAACATAGACCTTGGTGTTAAATCTGATACTTCATTCTTAATTGTATTGGATTTAATGAATTGGTTATATAATTCAACCCTAGAATTATAGGATGTTTACTTTTTAGTTCTTCCATTAATTGTTATATTTTTTCTACACACTATTCCTATATATATATTCATTGCCTAATTGGAACCTAACCATGGTTGATTTCCTTGGTGGAGTGTGTCTCGCACCATATTTTGTCTGTATTTTACTTTCCAAATAGACAACATGGTTACAAGTATGGATAATAGAAATAATCCTATTGTAGGATCTGGATTTATACTTAGGAGCATGAGAACATGGGACCTTGATGAGGCTTGTGATTCTAACTAGATACTTTTGGCCTTTTGTAATTTTGTTCCATGTATTATACCCTTTAATGAATAAATGTTTTTTCTACTTTATTAGATTTATATGACATGTATCACAATTTTTTATATGATATGTATTCTTGAATTGTTTATATATAAATCACATATAGATTATTTCTTTCCTTGTTATTAAACTGCTTATGTTACATTTATGTTATTGATTTCACTGTGTTACATGAGGGAGTATTCTCCCCACAGTCACACCTTGACCCTCGCTTCTAGTTGGAAACCTAGAGAATTCTGGGAGATATGCTTGAGGTCATATGGCCAATCTGGATTGAAGGAATTTTGAGTCACATCAGGGTAAAAAAATTTACAATTAACCATATTAATGTCATTGGTTAACCTTACAAGTATGTTATTCCTACTGTGTATGAATAATTATTTGTTAAAACAACATATTTTTCATTTAGATTACCTTAGGGGAAAGGTTATTTCTAAAATAGATAAAATTTATTTTTTTCAATAACTGATTTACCCCCCCCCCCCCCACTCTAAATAGTTTCCAATGATCAATGTGTTATTTTCATGTGAACCTTAATCTCATTATGAATTCAGTCAATATGAAACTTATTATATAAAAAACCATTATCAAGTTTAATCTATTATAAACGAACCTATACATGTGATTTTTATTACTATGAAACACTCAAGGATTCCTCCTAAGTCCCTATACATCAACACATATTATGGGACACCCCTTGTGGGTTCCAATAACATTGTAATTCACTACCTTTAGGAAAAAACATAGTCATCAATGAAAATGAATAAGAAAGAGTATGTTGGAAGATTATATCTAAGGATAGATAGGGAATAATCACTTCGTAGGCACAAAGTAACCAATGTTTTTCATTATGATTCATTCACAAACCCTTGCCAAAAGTTTTATATCATAAAGAATGAAAATTAAAAAACTATTATGTAGAAATTTGTGGACTAACTACCATATTTTCTTAGGACCCTACTCATCAAATATCATTAGGATAATCACATTCAGTCAAAAGAAATTATGAAACATTAAATAATCACCCAAATTAGGGATATCCAATGATTAATGATATGTCATTATGATAATCAAAAACAGATAGAAGATAAAGGATATACTTACCTTAAATGATCCATCAATATTTATGGAAACTGAATTTTTTCAGTGGTGTAATATAAATCAAATTAGGAAGGAGAAAACCTCATGTTGGAGAGCTTGAGGTTTGTCTGACTAAATGGGGGAAGAATCTAGGAAATCACATTTAAAATATTTTACCAATTTAATACAGTTAATTAAAACATAAAATAAAATTAATTGGGGTCCATTATGGTGTAACCATATGTGTCATGGGTCAATTCTCTAGTCATGGTTACCTTGTGGTGTGACCCTATAGATCTTGATCAAAGACCCATTTCTTGAGTCACACTAATAAATCAAGACCTCCCCTTTATTCCTTGATCAAGGACTTCATGTAGAAACTCTTTTATAACCCAATGGAACATCCCAATGGATAGTAGTTTATGCAGTTATTCCCTAGGATATAGTGTAATTTTCCACCCTTAAAAAATGATATTCATCACTATAATCAAATCCTCAAATAGTAACTCATGGCCACTTGCAATACCTAAAATAGTAGAAAACCATTGAAATTGATTTTGTTCAATAAAAATTTAAACAGATACATACCATGGAATAGGTTGGGTGTTACAACATTCATATTGATGTAGTATCATTATATAATTTTATTATCACTCCAAGTATTCTGGTTATACATATTATTGAATTTGTTATAAATGGTTTTTTTAAACATAGAAACATTAAATGTATTGATGTTCCATGACTGTTTTATAGTTGAATCTTAAATTGAAATATTATTTCTATCCAAGATGGAAATTTCTTTTCGATGTTATAATTCAGACCCACAATGATAGTTTCATACACCTGAATAATTAGGAATTTTTCTAACATTTATGGTGGTCAAGTTTAAGTCAGTAGTGGAATCCAATTAAAATAAATATAATAATTCCAATTATATAACCAAATATACTCTTTTAATTATTTTTCATTAAAAAAATACCAAAAAATCATGATGATATATCAATGAGATATATTGATATCAAAACAACCCAAACATTTAGTGTTTGTATCATAGAAAAAAAAACTACTCGGAATTAGCGTAATATAATATATAGAAATTTTTTAATCTTGATCCCAATAATGAATAAACCATAAACAAATTATAAAAAATCATCTTAATGCCGTAATGGTATATAATCTCTAATCCAAAACAATACAATATATAACTGTTGGGAAAAACAAAGAGATAAAGTATAGATAAGTGTTACATTCTATTGTAAATATGATTCTTTCTTAGAATCCATTGATTGAAGGTAGAAAAGAAGAGGAGATTGTATCTATGAAGGAAGATCATCTCTCTCATTAAAGAGTTCGAGATGTAAAAAATCCGAAAGCAACCAAAAAATGAATTAAAATGAAATAATATAATGAGACCCACTTTACCATCCCATACATTAATGGCAAACCCTACTCAGTATCCAAATGATTCTCATCAGCTTCCCAATGGATTCTTAGTTGTAGCATCCATACTAGATTTTTCAATAGGTACCCAGTGATAATTTAATAGGTACCTAATGGGTATTTATTTCCCCAAACCCTAATAATAACACTATGTTCCCAAAAACATCATTATAACTTCTAATAGTCATTCTGAAATCTATTAATACATATTGTCAACTTCCATAAACACAAAAAATTATCCCTCTACCAAATTTAATCCAAAAAACTAAAATATATTACAATTTATCACAAAAGATCCCAATTTAAATCAAAATAAACTAACTTTTTAATGTACTCCTGACACATTAATATTCAATATTTAATATTAATTTTACCTATATTGAGGTTCTCTGACCACATTAATTATTATTATTTTTAATTATATAGAGGTTCCTTGAGAAAAAGAATTATTATTTAGTTTCCCTATATAGATGTATCGTATGAATGAATAATGTTATTATATTTACTAAACATTTGCATCAGTTATTAAAGAAAGATAATATGTTTTAATTTCAAATTGAATGGATTTTGAGCATGGTTAAAATTAGGAAGAGTCGGGTTTATCTAATACTTTTCAAACACATGGAAACAAACACTAAATATATGATGGTTAAATAATTTTATCAATTATATAATTAATTGATTATGATTATGCATTTCCCATATTATTTCTTTATTTTAATTAAATAAACACATGATATTATATAAATCTGTTAGGTTCAGGTGGTGACCAACTATTGGGTATTAATTACTCAAACCCTATAAATGTCTCATCAGATTTTTATAAACCCTAATATTCATGATCTCTGTGTTGTGAATGAACCTCTAGATAATGGTTATTAAGAGTATAAAATTAGATTCTTCATGGAACTTTTAGATTTTTTGATGGATTGTTAGGGTTGGGATGCATTGAGATTAATTTATCATATATTTTAGATATCCCAAACATGGGGATAAACATTAATTTTTCGTAGTATCACATTTTTTATCATGGGATTTATAAGTATAGATTATATTTCCTTAATATGTATAATGGTTTGTATTCATTTTAAATAAATTTATTTTTTAATACAAACTTATAGATTGTTTTTTTATATTTATATAGATACAATCGGTGTCCTACATAAAAAAAATCCATTTATCATTATGGATAATATTATATATTTCATAGTTATATATTTCAATGGTTCATTCTAGTTTTTTAAAATAATTATTGATTTTCTAGAGTAGTTTTATAAAAATTAAATGTACTTCCCAAATTATGTCACTTGAACCTCGTTTTTTTATCTCATTATATAATAATTGGGAAGCATATATAAGGTAATAAAAGATTTTTAATGGGTGATTTATTTGGGTTATTATGGGAGGGTATTAGAGGCCACTTTGGGTAGCTACGTTTGGAATAATGTAGGGATACGAGTGTAAAAAAAGTAAGTCAAAAATATGTAGTGTTCGAATAATTTTGGAGGAAGATTGTGCTATTAGGGGATTTCAATGTGTTTTTTGGGTTCTAAACAACTCCTTTGAGTCTCATGTATTCTTACCATAAATTTGGGTAGGCACTATAGTGAAAAAATGTGAGACCCCAAACTTCCACCGTACGCTTCTTTTTGAATAATACAGTAGTGTGTGTTATACGCAACTTCGAGTTCTAACACACACCACAACTAATCAAACTAGCCATTATGAATAGAAATACCCACATTTTAAAATTTTATAAATTTTATCTTTCAAAATGGACATCATTTTTGGATTTGGAATATCAAAATTATCTTCTGGTGAATTTTTGGTATTTTTCTGAAAACATTCAATTTTTGATCAATAGTGAAAAAAACGGAGTTATAGTTTAAAACTGAATTTTTATTTAAATAATTATTTATTTTATTTCAATTTAATTAAGGTAAAAATAGATACATAATACCTATATAAGTTCAATGTAATTCATTGGAGTTATTTCGGAATAATTTTACATATATAAAAATTTTATTGAACTCTTCACCGTCTTTTACCCACCTCATAGAAGAATTTAGAAATTCACATAAACCATAATTTTACCGCATCTATGTGAAGAATTTCGAAAATCTAAGAGACACAGTTAATATCAATGATTAAAATGTGGTTCAATGAGATGAAAATAATTTTTGGTGAATAGTAACTTTTTACTTTTTTTTACCACGGTTAAAAGTAATATTGTAACTAAGGGTAAAAATGATATTAATATTAACCTAAAACATGTCCTAATTATATTAGACAAGTGTATTGAGACCAAAAGAAATATTAAGAATAAAATATTATCATTTTGGTCAACTTGGATTAGATTAGGACATTTATTATTATTTAATTTAAAGAAGAGTTAAAAGAGATAAAATCGAAGTTTAATTATTAAAACATTTTTAATATAGGGTTATACATAATATAAATTCGATTATAAATATTCATTAGAAATATAAAATGACCTCCTATATAATGGTATTTTATTTATAATTTTTAGACAGTTAATAATTAAATTTATTTATGACACAATAATAATGAAGTATTTTCCTTATTAATGAAAGAATCAAATAATTTGTATTATAAAAGTTAAAATAAATATAATTTGAAAGTTTTTATGACATCCACGAATTTCGTTGGTTAATATTAAATGTTATTATTTCTTAAATTAATTTTATTCGATTTAATAAAGTTATTAAGACTTTAACAAAAATCAATTATTCAATAGTGTCAAAATTGACAAAAATGAGTTTTTAAAACAAATATTATATTATTAATTGATATTCTATTAATAAAAATCTAAGGTTAGGCCAAAGGACTTATATAATGATAGGTGTATCATTAATGGACACTTGGGGGTTTCTTGGATGTATATAGTAAGTTTAATAACTATATAACATAAAAATAGAAAGTGACATGGTAAATGTCAAACAAATTAACTAAGAGTTAAAACTAAAAGATAAGATTAATATAATGACCCAAACCTATCTAAAATATATTGGTTGAAAGGGTTTTGACCCATACCTACCATAGAAATTTAATAATTAACATTAGAGTCATTAAAAACTGAATTTAAGTTTATTATAAAATAATAATTTATGTTTTTTCTAAAGAGCCCCTCCCAACCTTATAAAAGGACACCAATTCTAACCAATCCTTCACACCTTCAAAGCCTTTTGGATCGTCCAAAACCTACACAAATATTCTCTAAACATCCCTCACTTAAACCTAGAGGCCTTATTTTGATTAGAAAGCCAACCTAAGGATCCCTTTTCATCAAATCAAAAGGAATAACCCGAAGAAGAGGTAAAGTTTTCACCACCCTCTTCCAAGTACCTTTCTTCTTCAACTTATTATTTCTTTTTTATTTCCATTATAAAATCATAACTCCAGTATATTCTATATACTGTTATGTTATTATAAATATGGTACCACCATATTCAGTATTCTATCCATCCTTTTAATGACATGTCACCATATTTGCGTACGTACGGCCTACCGTCTCCACGTCGTGGTGTAATTGTTATTCAATACATTATTGTTTGGATGGCTATAATAATGATGTGAAATTATTGTAAATAATAAATATAACATTAAAATTATTTTTTATATATTATATACCATCCAATTATATGTTATTTAAATATCAAAAGAATGATATTGTCACTCGTGCGTACGTACGGACTACCGTCTCCACGAACGGGATGAGATTCATTCCCCATCATATCCATTCAAGTCCAATTGTCATTTGATGAATAAAAATAATGTTTAAGGACTTGATATCATTCTGGATATGAATAATATACAACCTACCCATAACAAACACGGCTTATGTAACAAAACATATAAAAGAAAATGAGTAAGTTAACACCCGAAGCGACGATAATACTAAGATATTATTAACAAAGAAATGTTAAAATAATCATATATGATATCATATTAATGTATATGATTCTTGTATAATTTAGTAAAAATTATTTCACCATCATATAGGAGGTTAACCTACCCTCAACCAAGGAAAAGTACAAGGTAAGGGTTTATTTCACAATCTCTTCATTATCCGAGGTTGTTTATACGTAATTATCTACTGGGACCTCTTTATCATCCACATACATGTTTCTTAAAAATGTATTTCAAAACATTATTACTATTTTACAGAATATGGGTTAAATTAATATATAACCTTGTTTTGAATTTTTATAAGACGTTTATAAAAGACCTTTTCGTCGGTTTCCAAACAAGGTCCCTTTTTACATTTTCGCCAGAATTAAGGTAAGAATGTTTTTTTAACTTATACGACGAGTGCGGCTATTTTCCACCATTATAAAATCATCGAAGCTTCCCTTAAAATCTTATAAAAATATTTTAAAATTAAATGTTTTATTTTATAATTATGTGACTTTTCAATGATTTCAAAAAAGAGATATTTCTCTCAAATGGTTTTGATTTCATCTATGTCAACATCCTTTGATGGATTTTAAGCTTATTTGAATTTGATTTATTATGATACAAAACTTCCATATTGTATTGAAGGTTTTGTTATATGTTTGACTGTGGATGTGTTATTTTTATACCATTCATGGTTTATGGAGAATGTATTTACATTTTTTATGATTGTTTTAATACTGATGTTTATGTTATGTTTAAACCTGTTCATATGATGAATGCATTGGACTTAGTAAGTGACGGGTGGAGCCGGATATATCTCCTCGATGCATCAGTAGGTCTCATGAGACAAAATAGTGTCTTGGCACAAGGCCTGTACAAAATCTTATTTGTATTCTTAGCACAAGGCCTTGACTATGTGGTTATGATAGTCTTTCATTATGCATTCCATCATTATGAAAGTGGTTATTGATATTGAATGTGATTATTCGACTAGTATAATATCTATGTGAATAAGTAAATGGAATTATTTCATTTTATTTTTTCCATATTATGCTGAAGTTAAAGTTTAAAAAGCTTTTTTTTTAGTTCTACATTTACTTAAATGTTTATTCTTATTTATGAAAGTTTCCGCTATATTGTTATCCCTACTGGGCATTTAAGCTCACCCCTTTCTATGTTTTATTTTTCCCAGGATGTGAAGAAGTATTTTATGAATTACCTGGAGGGATATTATAAGGGGATATGAGTGTGGAGACAAAATGTCGTTGTAGTTTTCACTTTATGATGTAATGTAAACTTTATGAATGTATCTAGTGTTTCAAGGCTACTGAACTAATAGATCTTTCGAAACATGATCTTTTGTGATCATACCAATGTTATGTAATAATGCACTGACTCTGGGTAACTAGGGTCAGGGCGTTACAGTTGGTATCTGAGTATTTTTATTACAAACCTTGAAACTATATTTAGATAAACTCTGATTAGAGCACATCGACCTAAGATGGACTTTGAGGATTAGTATAGAAGAACTTCCTAGAGTATGGGTGTTGTAGAGATTTTGTGATTTTCTTGAGAAATACATCCCTGTCTGGATACAACCATGTAGAGATGCCTCTGGCACATATGTACCTAGGGGTAAAAACTGAAAATACCGCTTTGAGCTAGACTCGAACGGGAACTGGTGCATGACAATGGGCCTTGCTACACTCTTGGTTATGACACTCCAGGGGGATATTCATAGGATAATTCTCATTTTATTTACAAACCATTATGAAGGGTTTATGAGTATATACTTCCCCAAAGATAAATTTTTTTTATGATTATGGATTATATCCATAAATAGTTCAATTTATGTTTAGTGTTTTACAAGTATGGAATTAAGTATTTCGATTCATAAACTGAACTAGTTTATGACATTGTTTAGAAATGTCACCTAGTAGAAGGAATGGAAACCGTATCAATTCATGCACTCCATGTAGGGATTTCCCTCCTACTCAACATAATTATAGTGGAGCTGTTGATACAATGAGTGCTGATCAACTTATCATCATACTTGGACAACTCACTCAGGCTATGAATAATAACCTTTTCTGTATGGAGCACCCTAATCCGCATTGTGGAGGATCAATGTTGGATCGTTTCATGAGTAAAAAACCACCAACATTCAATTGGAGTACAAATACATTAGTAGCTGAGTAATGGATAAGTTCCCTAGAGAAAATATTTCAGGCTTTGGGTAGTAGTGAAAGGGAAAAAGTTGGCATGGAAGTTTATCACCTCACTGAAGATGCTGATCAATGGTGGTCATTGATACAAAACACAAAGGATTATGATGAAGTATCAAATATAGAATGGATGGAGTTCAAAGAGATTTTCTTAGAAAAATACATTCCTCGTGACCATCGAGATGATATGGAAAGGCAATTTCTGAGTCTGAGACAAAAGGAGGATGAGAATGTCGCAAATTATGAGGCTAACATTGCAAGGATAGCGAGGTATTCTGAAGATTATATATATAACCTATGAATTATGATTGATCATTTCTTTGATGGGTTAAAACCTTTTCTCCGTCGAGCATTAGTCTCACAATATTTCTTGTCATACGAAGATATTGTCTCATGTGCTATCAAGACAGAAAAGGAATTCTCTAAATATTATGACTTTAAGGCAAAGAAAGAGAAGAAGAGATCTACTGATCACACATTGAATAGAAATAAGGGGATGAAGAGAACAAGTTGAATATCCATCCTGTAGTAAATGTGGGAAAAATTAACCTGGTACATGCTTGAAGGGAATGGGAATCTGTTACAAGTGTGGTGAAAAAGTCCACCAAGCTCATGATTGCAAGGGGAATAAAGAAGCTTCTGATGTTTAATTCTACAACTGTAGCAAGATAGGACATTATGTAAATGAATTTTTTAAGCGTCAGTGGAACTTACCTCAGAGAAGGCCAAAGGATCAAGGCCAATCTTATTCTCTCACTACTGCTGAGGTAGAAGCTCCGAAAGACGTGGTGGTAGGTAATTTATTGATTTCCTCAAGTTTAGAAAATTCATTATTTGATTCTGGATCATCGCATTGGTTCATATCATCCCTGTTTCCTAAGAAAATTAGATATTTCCAATTTGATTTAACAAGTGAGTTGTTAGTTAAAACTCCTAAGGGAAGTATCATTGGAACGAAGTTCTGTGAATCAGTTCCCATTAGAGCACATAATTGTTCTTTATTTGTGGATCTCATCGTCATACCCATGATTGAATTTGATATAATCCTCAGTATGTATTGGATTTTGTACCATGATGTAAAAATTTATTGTAATAATAAGGAGGATACTATTTTTTATGCTGATTATAAGGAACACCTTATCCTTAGAGAAGAATCATCACCACATAATTCTTATCTAGATCCACACCCAGTAGCTCACCTAATTTCAATTATCAGGGAGGAAGAGAATGAAATAACTATGGGTGAGGAAAGGAATGTTCAAATATAGTATGTAACTATTGTGAAAGAATATGTAGATGTGTTTCCAGAAGATTTACCTTGACATCTTTCAGAATGAGAAATTGAGTTTTCCATTAATTTAATTCCTGGTTCAAGGCCCATATCGAAGACCCCATATAGAATGGCCACTGGGAAATTAGTTGAACTAAAGAAACAACTAGAGGAATTGAGTAATAAGTGATTTATTCTCCCTATTGTTTCTCTACGGTGAGCCCCTGTCCTTTTTGTTAAAAAGAAAGTTGGATATATGAGGTTATGTATCGACTACAGGAAGATCAATGCTATTACAATAATGAACAAGTATCCCCTACCTCGCATTGATTATTTATTTGACCAAATACATGGAGCTCAATAATTTTCAAATATTGACCTTCAATATGGATACCATCAGTTGTGTGCGAAGAAGGAAGACATTCCGAAGATAGCATTTCGAACCACGTACGAGCATTAATAGTTTACAATAATGCCTTTTGGATTAACTAATTCACCCTCTGTATTAATGGATCTAATGAACTGAGTTTTTAAGGAATACCTCAATGATTTTGTTGTGGTATTTATTGATGAAATCATGGTATACTCCAAAAGCTATGAAGATCATGAAAATCACATGTGCATTATCCTGGAGACTTTGAGAAGACATGAATTATATGGTAAGTTTAGCAAGTGTGAATTCTAGCTTCAAGAGATTTCTTTTCTTGGACATATTGTCTCAAAGGATGGAATCTCTGTTGATATTTCTATGATAAGATCAATCCCGGAATGGACAACACCAATGTGTATTACCGAGGTACATATTTTTATTGGTTTAGTAGGTTATTATCGACTTTTCGTCCAGAATTTCGCCCAATTGGCTAACCCATTAACAAACCTCACACGTAAAGGGGTTAAATTTGTTTGGACCAACGAGTGTGAATAAGTTTTTGAAGAACTAAAGAGAATATTAGTCAATGCACCTATATTGAGTCTACCCTTAGGGAATGATGGGTTCGTTATTTATAGTGATGAATTGAAGAAAGGAAATTGTTGTGTCCTTATGCAGAATGATAGAGTTATTTCCTATGTATCAAGACAACTAAAAATTCATGAGAAAAAATATCCTACTCATGATCTTGATTTATCAGCTGTAATATTTACTTTGATGATTTGGGGAAACTATCCTTATTGTCACATACATGAAATATTTAGAGGTATTTTTTATTTAATTTACATCCTTGATTTGTTTTGGTGGGTTTTCATGCATTTTTAAAGGAAATAGTGGGTTTCCAAAATTTGGGCCAACCTAAGAGCCCATTTCCAGTTTTGAAAGTATATTTTTTTTCTTTAATAACTCCTTCGTTTTTCAACATTTTTCAACCATTCAACTTCCAAAATGACCTTCATTTAAATATTAAAACCACAAAATAATTTTGGGCCCCTTAAAAATTCATTAGAATCATGGATTTGGGTGATAAAATTAGGTATTGGGCCAACCCGAAAGCACATTTCCAGTTTTAAAATTGTTTTGTAATTATTTCATAAAATATTTATTTTTTATCCTTTTTCGGTGATTCCACCTCTCACACATTCCCATCGAACCCAGCCACACCCCATCTTCGTTTTCGCCTCTTTGGAGCTCATATTGGTCGCGATTTAGGGCCGAACTTCTGTAGCTCCAAAAAACGTCCAGATTTCTCAAGTAAGTTGTTTCTCTTCCTTATTACTCCCTTCTTCTTAGGTTTCTTCCTTTTTTAATGAATGCCCAAATGTCCAGAAGATGGGGTTTCGTACCTAGGGTTTTAGTTTTGAGTTTCGTGGTCCAATCCTCTGGTTTTAGGTTCAATCTTACTCCTTTGTGGTGCGGCGGAGGTGCGGTTGAAGTGACGCACAAGGATTTGGGGGTTTTGACTCTTTTGGTAGGTGATTTCATATGTAGGTATTGTATAATGAGTTGGCTTGGTGTATTTAAGTTTCAATTATGTTCATCATTCAGTATTTTGATTTCAAAAATTGATTTGGGTATCATTTTAAAAGTGGTAGATTTTTAAGTGTCAATCTTGTGTGAAAATGGGTGTTTTACATGTGTAACGCATATTGTGCCTCTTGGTGTTGTTTTATAATTCAGGGATTGGATTAGAAAAATGTTTTGATGCTGAAATTTATGTTTTGGTATAATATTGGTCTCCATTTGGTTTTAAATATGGGATTTTAGATGAATTTAATCTGCAACATTTGATTAATTTTCTTGAAATTGTTTTATGGAAATTATAAATGGTTTATTGAGTTATGCAAAAGGTGAAAAGAAGGTGTAGATACTATTTTGAATGTGTGTGAACAGAACTGAAATTTATATGTGAATAGTTATTTTGGTAGCATGTGGTGACTATTTGAGCACAATACGGGAAACCCGAGTATCTAGGTGGGCTAACGTGTGCTAGTACGCTAGTGAACAGAGGGGTTTTGACCATGGTTCACTTAGCAAGTCTGAAATGGATAACACTAACAAAACTATAATGGAGATGATTGGAGACCACTAGGTTATGGGTATGCTCCCTACTAGTGGCTCGTGCACGAGAACGAATTTCGTTATGGTTACTTTCACCGAGGTACGAGGTACTTGGGGCTCACAACAAACTAGTACCTAGGGGGGTTCCTACGCTTGGTGCTCGTGGCCTTTTTGGCATTTAAACTTTCTTTATGGTATTTTGGGATTTGAAAACCAGTAGCTTGAATGTTTTATTCAATTTCACTGATTCTTTATAGTTATCCCCATTGAAAGTTATTTTCTTTTCAAAGTTTCACTTTTAGAAATAAATGCCACTATTATCTATTTATAACTCTGGCAAGCCTTTTATTTTACAATGCCTATCACTTGAAATCCTTGGGAGATATCCTATTGGGCTTAGTCTCACACCCTACTTACACCTTTTGGTGTAATTAGACTTGATCATGTTTGACACAGGCAAAGGAAAAGCCTTGGGCGATGGCGGTTCGGGTTGCTAGTTTCTCTCGATGGTGCGGTGTTGTGGAGACGGCTTGTGGGTGATGACCCCTTGTCGTGTGGAGTCTCATGGGCTGTTTGATGCTACTTTTATGTACCTTTGGACCTCTTTTGTCTTCTTTAAACTCATATACTAAGTTCTGAATTTTTATTAATTCTTGTTTGGCATAATTTTTCAGATTTGGTTTGTTGTTTGTTTTTGGTTATCTTATGAACCCAAACTCGGGTAAATCGTTCCCAAATGAATTTTTATGATAACCGGGCACTTGTGCCAGCCCGTGGGGATGGGGAACGCCCTTCGGGTCATGTCACGGGCTGGGTTTGGTGCCGGTTTTGGCGGTGACCAGATTCGGTTCGTGACAAAATGGCATCAGAGGAGGTTAATGTTTTTGGGTTATATTGTTATTTTGGGATGAGTCAGGATAGACAGGAGCTAGGACTGTCGGGGCTCGGGGTTTTGGTTGTGAGTAGGGTGTCTGGCCCACACCTCTCATGGCATACCCTGAGTCACTAGGGGATGTTGGAATTTAAAGATTGACTTCACTTCCAGGTGAGACGTGTGGGCTGCAGACCACATGTGGACATCATGCGGATGTGTTGTAGTTGTTTATTTTATTACTGAAATGTGTTTTGATTATCTATATTTGAGGCATTTGATTAAAATTTTCAGAATTGTGGTATTGATTATTATTTTGTGACTGTTACATTTTGTAGCAACATGCCTCCCCGGAAAGCTCTCACGCACCCACGGGAGGAAGCCGGAGAGAGTTCTCCCACACCAATTGATCAGAGGCTAGTCGAGGCCGTGGTCCGGGCTGTCCAGGCTCTAGGATATGGACCAGCTCTAGTTCCAGCTCTTATTAGAGAGGATGAGACTGGTCCTAGAAAGGACAAGGCCCAGGAGTTCCTGAAAAATAAGCCTCCAACCTTCCGAGGCAGCTCAAAACCCCAAGAAGCAGAGGAATGGCTCGAGAAGATCGAGCGTATGTTTGAGTTCCTGGAAACACCCGAGGAGCTTAGGGTGAAGTGTGCCTCCTTTCTGTTGGAGGGTCCCAGCTATAAATAGTGGGAGTCAGTGCTTCAGGCTGGGAAGAATGAGCAGATGCGCTGGGGATATTTCAAGGCTGTCTTCAATGAACAGTACTGCCCTGAGGTCTTGGCATATGCCAGGTCTAGAGAGTTTATGGAACTTGTTCAGGGAAATCTATCTGTGATGGAGTATGCCAACCGTTTCGCTGAGTTGGTTCGGTATGCTCTAGAAATTGTCTCTAATGAGCAAGCGAAGGCCCAGAGGTTTGAGAAAGGCTTGAGACCAGAGATATACTCCCAGGTGTTCTTGTTTAAGTTGAGGACCTATGCTGAGGTCGTTGATCGGGCGTGCATGGTGGAGACTGATAGAAAAGGAAGGGCTGGTTACTATGGTTCTGTATCAGCAGTGGGAAGTGGAAGCTCCTCATAGAAGAAAAGGAAGCGGGAGGATCATGTGAAGAAAGGAGGAGGTAGTTTAGGGAACTCTTCTAGGCAGTTGTCATCAGCGGCTTCTGATGCGAGATCGGTCGTGTGCCACCAGTGTGGGAAGACCGGGCACATCCGTCCAGCATGCCCTCATCCTCCGAAGACCTGTTTCCAGTGTGGAGGTATCGGACACGTGCAACGCTTTTGCGGGATAGCGCGTCCACTTAATAGTGGGGCAGGATCCATGGCTCCCAGAGGAGTGCCATCACAGTCTGAGCCGTCGAGGACTGGGGGATCTCGATTTGGCAGCCGTGGTGGCAGGGCTGGGTCATCTTCTGGGCAAAGCCAGTTCAGGGCACAACCACAAACTAGCGGTCGTCTTCAGGCAGAGACTGGACATCTCCATGCGGTGGATCATGCACCACCAGGATCAGAGGCGGGACCGTCGACTGTTCGAGGTACCGTTTTGATTTCATCTTCTATAACTACTGCTCTATTTGATACCGGTGCCTCTGTTTCATTCATTTCATCCCGTTTTGTGGACATTCTGAATATTCCAACTGATTTGATGTCATTCGCAATGGAGTTGGTGACACCGCTGGGAAAGAAGAAGGAGCAGGGTCTCAGGTGCCCATCTTGTGCGCTTTCTGTGTCAGGGGTTGAGATGGAGTGGGACCTCTTGGTCTTAGACATGAACCTTTTTGATGTCATACTCGGGATGGATTGGCTAGTAAACTTCCAGGCACACATCGATTGCTATAGATGGCGTGTGAGTTTCACGGCACCTGATGGGAGTCGTCAGGTTTTTCATGGAGAATGGGATCCTCGGTCAGGTCGCGCAGGGCCTCCACTGCCAGAGTTGGGAAGTGTTATCTTCCAGTTATCTTCTCTTATGATAGAGGATGGTCTTTCCCCTGAATTTGCACTGCCTCATGTAGTGAATGAGTTTTCGGAGGTATTCCCTGATGATTTTTCTGGTTTTCCCCCGGAGCGGGATGTGGAGTTTTCGATTGATCTGGCGTCGGGAACACAGCCGATATCTCTTCCCTCTTATCGCATGGCCCCCACCGAGTTGAGGGAATTAAAGATACAGCTGGACGACTTAGAATCCAAAGGATTCATTCGCCCGAGCGTCTCTCCTTGGGCCGCTCCTGTGTTGTTTGCAAAAAAGGCTGATGGATCCCTCCGGTTGTGCATTGACTACCGGAAGCTGAATAAGGTAACAATTAAAAACAAATACCCTTTGCCCAGAATAGATGATTTTTTTGATCAGTTGAAGGGGGAAAAGTGGTTCTCAAAGATAGACCTACGTTCAGGGTATCATCAACTCAGGGTGAAGGAGTCAGATATCCCTAAGACAGCCTTCCGAAGCAGGTACGGCCACTTTGAGTATTTGGTCATGCCCTTCGGATTGACCAATGCTCTAGCAGTATTTATGGCACTTATGAATAGGGTGTACCATCAGTATCTCGATTCCTTTGTTGTGGTGTTCGTGGATGACATTCTGGTATACTCTTGCTCTGAGGAGGAACACGAACATCACTTGAGGATCGTTTTGGGTACATTACGAAATCACCGCCTCTATGCAAAGTTGTCAAAGTGCACTTTCTGGATCAGAGAGGTGAGATTTCTGGGGCATGTGATCTCAGAGCATGGAGTTTCAGTGGACCCTGAGAAAATTAGTGCAGTCATGTCATGGGATAAACCGAAGAATGTGTTCGAGATCAGGAGTTTTCTTGGCTTGGCCGGTTATTACAGGCGATTCGTTCGGGATTTCTCTCGGCTTGCTTTACCGATGACTTCCCTCACCCGGAAAGGGGTGAAGTTTGTATGGGGTCTAGAATGTCAGGCATCATTCGAGGAGCTAAAGAGGCGATTGACTACTGCCCCCGTGCTGATTTTACCAGAGGCTGGAAAGGGATATGTGGTTTATTGTGATGCTTCAGGTATGGGTCTTGGGTGCGTGCTTATGCAGGATGATCATGTGGTGGAGTATGGCTCTCGCCAACTTCGGCCACATGAAAAGAACTACCCAACCCATGACTTGGAGTTGGCAGCAGTGATGCATTCTTTGAAGATGTGGTGTCACTACCTATTTGGGGAGAAGTTTGTGGTCTATTCTGATCACAAAAGCTTGGCTTATATCTTCTCACAAAAGGACCTCAACATGAGGCAGCGTCGCTGGATCGAGTACTTGCAGGGGTTTGATTTTGACATTGTCTATACCCCAGGTAAGGGTAATGTAGTGGCTGACACCTTGAGC
Source organism: Viscum album (assembly GCA_963277665.1). NCBI lineage: Eukaryota > Viridiplantae > Streptophyta > Magnoliopsida > Santalales > Viscaceae > Viscum > Viscum album. Next base: position 526,602,945 of record OY728148.1, on the reverse strand, counting down.
AGAAGGGTTCCAGTGCAGGCTTTGAGGGAGTCCAGTGATGAGTGGACATTGATGGGGAACTTTTCTCAGATGCATGTGGAGACCAAGGAACATAGTGGAGGGGCATTCTTGGCGAGCATCCAGTTGACTCCTTCTCTGTTGGAGTTGATTCAGCAGGAACAACCTAGTGATGAGCTTTGTCAGCGATCGAAGCAGTTTCTTCATGGTGGGGAGACATCCTCTGATTGGTCGTCATCTCCCGAGGGCATCTTGTGCTTCAAGGGTCGTTCGGTAGTGCCGTTATCTCTACAGAAGGTGGTGATGCAGGATAGCCACCAGTCTCAGTGGGCTGTCCATCCGGGTGCCACTAAGATGTATTATGATGTCCGTCGGCAGTTTTGGTGGCCTGGTATGAGACGGGACATAGCGGAATTTGTGTCGAGATGCTACACATGCCAGCAGGTGAAAGCAGAGCACCAAAGGCCCTCCGGTTTGCTCCAACCACTACCCATTTCTACCTGGAAATGGGACGAGGTTGCCATGGACTTCATTGTTGGATTACCTCGTACACCTCGAGCTAAGAATGTCATTTGGGTGGTGATTGATCGTCTAACCAAATCAGCCCACATCATTCCGATCAGAGATACATTTAAAGTGGATGAGTTGGGACGTTTGTATCTTCAGGAGGTGGTGAGACTCCATGGTGTGCCATCAGCAGTTGTCTCAGATAGAGACCCTCGTTTCACATCTCGATTCTGGGAAGGCCTTCAGAAGGCCTTGGGGTCCCAGATTAAGATGAGCACAGCATACCATCCACAGACGGATGGTCAGACAGAGCGGGAAAATCCGATTTTAGAGGACATGCTTCGTGCATGTGTCCTAGACTTCGGAGGTTCTTGGGATACCCATTTGGGATTGGTTGAGTTTGCTTATAATAACAGTTACCAATCCTCGATTTGAATGGCTCCTTTTGAGGCGCTCTATGGTCGGCCTTGTCGGTCCCCCCTCTGTTGGGCTGAGGTAGGTGAGACCTCACTACTAGGGCCGAGTATGGTGCAGGAGACATCTGAGAAGGTAAAATTAATCAGGCAACGTTTACTAACAGCTCAGAGTCGTCATAAATCATATGATGACCGGAGGCGTCGAGACCTAGAGTTTTCTGTGGGTGATAGAGTATTCTTGAAGGTGGCCCCTCGTTTAGGCCATCGTCGATTGGGGAAGCAAGGTAAGCTGACTCCGCGGTATGTCGGGCCATTTGAGATCATTGAACGTATTGGAAAGGTGGCATACAGGTCGGCCTTACCTTCTCAGTTGACATCCATCCATGATGTTTTCCATGTTTCTCAGTTGAAGAAATACTACCCGGATCCGTCCCATGTGTTGAGTTGGGAAGAATTGGAGATAGAGCCTGACTTGTCTATTGTTGAGAGGCCAGTGAAAATAGTGGACTCCCAAGAGAAGATACTTCGAGGGAAGTCTATTCCATTAGTCCGGGTTCTATGGTAGCATGGTAATGATACACATGAGACATGGGAGCGAAAGTCGTGGGTCGAGGAAGAGTACCCGTTCTTGTTTTCCAATCAAGCCTCGTGTTGACTTTCCGGGGCGGAAAGTCCTTCATGGGGGGGAGAATTGTCACATACATGAAATATTTAGAGGTATTTTTTATTTAATTTACATCCTTGATTTGTTTTGGTGGGTTTTCATGCATTTTTAAAGGAAATAGTGGGTTTCCAAAATTTGGGCCAACCTAAGAGCCCATTTCCATTTTTGAAAGTATATTTTGTTTCTTTAATAACTCCTTCGTTTTTCAACATTTTTCAACCATTCAACTTCCAAAATGACCTTCATTTAAATATTAAAACCAAAAAATAATTTTGGGCCCCTTAAAAATTCATTAGAAGCATGGATTTGGGTGATAAAATTAGGTATTGGGCCAACCCGAAAGCCCATTTCCAGTTTTACAATTGTTTTGTAATTATTTCATAAAATATTTATTTTTTATCCTTTTTCGGTGATTCCACCTATCACACATTCCCATAGAACCCAGCCACACCCCCATCTTCGTTTTAGCCTCTTTGGAGCTCATATTGGTCGAGATTTAGGGCCGAACTTTTGTAGCTCCAAAAAACGTCCAGATTTCTCAAGTAAGTTTTTTCTCTTCCTTATTACTCCCTTCTTCTTAGGGTTTCTTCCTTTTTTATTGAATCCCCAAATGTCCAGAAGATGGGGTTTCGTACCTAGGGTTTTAGTTTTGAGTTTTGTGGTCCAATCCTCTGGTTTTAGGTTCAATCTTACTCCTTTGTGGTGCGGCGGAGGTGCGGTTGAAGTGACGCACAAGGATTTGGGGGTTTTGACTCTTTTGGTAGGTGATTTCATATGTAGGTATTGTATAATGAGTTGGATTGGTGTATTTAGGTTTCCATTATGTTCATCATTCAGTATTTTGATTTCAAAAATTGATTTGGGTAGCATTTTAAAAGTGGTAGATTTTTAAGTCTCAATCTTGTGTGAAAATGGGTGTTTTACATGTGTAACGCATATTGTGCCTCTTGGTGTTGTTTTATAATTCAGGGATTGGATTAGAAAAATGTTTTGATGCTGAAATTTATGTTTTGGTATAATACTGGTCTCCATTTGGTTTTAAATATGGTATTTTAGATGAATTTAATGTGCAACATTTGATTAATTTTCTTGAAATTGTTTTATGGAAATTATAAATGGTTTATTGAGTTGTGCAAAAGGTGAAAAGAAGGTGTAGATACTATTTTGAATTTGTGTGACCAGAACTGAAATTTATATGTGAATAGTGATTTTGGTAGCATGTGGTGACTATTTGAGCACAATACTGGAAACCCAGGTATCTAGGTGGGCTAACGTGTGCTAGTACGCTAGTGAACGGAGGGGTTTTGACCATGGTTCACTTAGAAAGTCTGAAATGGATAACACTAACAAAACTATAATGGAGATGATTGGAGACCACTAGGTTATGGGTATGCTCCCTACTAGTGGCTCGTGCACGAGAACGAATTTCGTTATGGTTACTTTCACCGAGGTACGAGGTACTTGGGGCTCACAACAAACTAGTACCTAGGGGGGTTCCTACGCTTGGTGCTCGTGGCCTTTTTGGCATTTAAACTTTCTTTATGGTATTTTGGGATGTGAAAACCAGCAGCTTGAATGTTTTATTCAATTTCACTGATTCTTTATAGTTATCCCCATTGAAAGTTATTTTCTTTTCAAAGTTGCACTTTTAGAAATAAATGCCACTATTATCTATTTATAACTCTGGCAAGCCTTTTATTTTACAATGCCTATCACTTGAAATCCTTGGGTGATATCCTATTGGGCTTAGTCTCACACCCTACTTACACCTTTTGGTGTAATTAGACTTGATCATGTTTGACACAGGCAAAGGAAAAGCCTTGGGCGATGGCGGTTTGGGTTGCTAGTTTCTCTCGATGGTGCGGTGTTGTGGAGACGGCTTGTGGGTGATGACCCCTTGTCGTGTGGAGTCTCTTGGGATGTTTTCTGCTACTTTTATGTACCTTTGGACCTCTTGTGTCTTGTTTAAACTCATATACTAAGTTCTGAATTTTTATTAATTCTTGTTTGGCATAAGTTTTCAGATTTGGTTTGTTGTTTGTTTTTGGTTATCTTATGAACCCAAACTCGGGTACATCGTTCCCAAATGAATTTTTATGATACCCGGGCACTTGTGCCAGCCCGTGGGGATGGGAAACGCCCTTCGGGTCATGTCACGGGCTGGGTTTGGTGCCGGTTTTGGTGGTGACCAGATTCGGTTCGTGACACTTATGGTGAAAATAGAGAGATTTATACTGATCACAAGATTTTGAAGTATATTTTCTCACAGATATAACTAAACATGAGGTAAAGGAGATGTATTGAACTACTCAAGGATTATGATTGCATGATACACTACCACTGGGGGAAGGAAAATAAGGTGGCAGATGCTTTGAGGATAAAGGATCATGGATTTTTGAACAAGATGATATTTAAGAGGGATCCTATTTTCATGGATCTTGTAAAATTGGATTTGGGAATAATCATGGAATGTGAATCATCAATACTTTTTCAAATGGTTGCCAAAACATATTTACTAGAAAGGATTAAGAGTTCTTAGACCGATGACGAATAATTTCAAAAGTATATTAAAGCTGTGAATGATGGGAGATTGAGAGACTTTGTGTATGAAGAAGGAATTTTGAAATTTGGGAAGATAATTTGTGTTCCCAATATACATGATCTAAAAAGAGAGTTGATGGATGAAGGTTATAGTTCCAATTTCTCTATACACCCTGGGAGCACCAAATTCTATAGATATTTGAAGGAACATTTTTGGTGGGACAACATGAAGAGGTAGATTGCTGATTTTGTGTCAAGATGTATGGTTTTTCAACAAGTGAAAGCTGGAAGGCAACAGCCTGGTGGAGTATTGCAACCTATTCCCATACCTCAGTGGAAATGGGATAATATCAAGATGGAATTTTTCATGGGACTACCAAAGACTCCTAGAAGGAACGATGCAATATGGGTCATTATTGATCATCTTACCAAGTCAGCACATTTTCTTACTATAAGGGAGGATTTAACACTTGAACGTCTAGCAAGAATATATATTAATGAAATTGTGAGACTTCATGGAGTACCCCTATCAATTGTTTTGGACCGTGATCCCCGTTTTACATCAAGATTTTGGAAGAGTCTTCAGAAGGCCTTTGATACTGAACTAAGTTTGAGCACTGCCTACCACCCTCAAACAGATGGACAATTAGAACAGACTATTCGAACCTTTGAAGACATGTTGAGATCTTTCTCACATGACTTTCAGGGTATGTGGGATTAATATTTACCTCTGGTAGAATTTTTCTATAACAATAGCTTCCATTAAAGTATTCAGATGGCACCATATGAAGTGTTATATGGAAACAGATGTCATACACCAACCCATTGGGTTGACGTTGGTGAAATAAAAAACATAGGCCCAGAACAAGTGGAGGAAACGATGGAAAATGTAATGGTAATCCAAAACCACATCAAAGCGTCTCAAAGTAGAGAGAAGAGCTATGATGATAACCAAATGAAGGATTTGGAATTGCATGTAGGGGATCATGTTTTATTGAAGGTATCTCCATTGAAGGTAGTTATATGTTTCGGTAAAAAAGTTAAATTGAGTCCCAGGTACATCGGACCTTTCAAAATTCTAGAATGAAGTGGGGTTGTAGCTTACCGTTTGGAAATTCCGCCAAGTATCTCCAAAGTTCACGATGTGTTCCACGTATCACTATTGAGAAAATACATGCTTGTCCTAATTCTATTGGACATGTGTATCTCGACCAAAAACAACCTTAGGAATAAAATATTATCATTTAGGTCCACTTGGATTAGATTAGGACACTTATAATTATTTAATTCAAAGAAGAGTTAAAAGAGATAAAATCAATGTTCAATTACTAAAACATTTTTAATATCGGGTTATATATAAGATAAATTCAATTATAAATATTCATTATAAAGATAAAAATATTTACTATATAATGTTTGTTTATTTATAATTTTTAGACATTTAATAATTAAATTTATTTATGACACAATAATAATGCATTATTTTCCTTATTAATGAAATAATAAAATAATTGGTATTATAAAAGTAAAATTAAATATAATTTGAATGTTTTGATGACGTCCACGAATTATATTGGTTAATATTACATGTTAGGATTTCTTAAATTAATTTTATTCAAATTAATAAATTTGTTAAGACTTTAACAAAAATCAATTATTGAATAGTGTCAAAATTGACATAAATGATTTCTCAATACAAATATTATATTATTAATTGATATTATATTCAAAAAAATATAAGGTTAGGCCAAATAACTTATATCATGATAGGTGTGTCATTAATGGACCGCTTTTGGGTCGCTTGGATGTATATAGTATGGTTATTAACTATATAATATAAAAATACAATGTGACATGGTAAATGTCAAACTAATTAACTAAGAGTTATAACTAAAAGATATGGTTAATATAATGACCCAAACCTATCTAAAATCTATTGGTTGAAATTATTTCAATTCAGATCCACCCTAGACTTTTAATTATCCACTTTTGAGCCATTAGAAACCAAATATTAATCTATTATAAAATAATACTTTATGTTTTTTCTAAAGAGCCCATCCTCCCCCTTATAAAAGGACACTGATTCTAACCAATCCTTCACACCTTCAAATCCTTTTGGCCTTGCCAAACCCTACCCAAATATTTGTTCAAATTCCCTCACTTCAACCTAGAGGCCTTAGTTTGATCAGAAATCAAACCTAAGGAGCCCTTTTGATCAAATCAAAAGGAAGAACCCGAAGAAGAGGTAATTTTTTCACCACCATCTTTCAAGTTCCTTTATTCTTCAGTTGCTTCTTTATTTGTTATTTCCCTTCTAAAATAATAACTCCAGTATCTTATATATAATTTGATGTTATTATAAATATGGTACAACCAAATTCAGTATTCTATCCATCCTTTTAATGACATGTCACCATACGTGCGTACGTACGGACTTTCGTCTCCACGTCATGGTGTAATTGTTATTCAATACATTATTATTTGGATGGGTGTAATAATGATGTGAAATTAATGTAAAAAATAAATATAACATTATAATGATTCTTCATATATGATATACCATCCAATTATATATTATTTTAATATCAAAAGAATGATATTGTCGCTTGTGCGTTCGTACGGACTACCGTCTCCAGGAACGCGATGAGATCCATTCCACATCATATCCATTCAAGTCTAATTCTCATTTAATGAATAAAAATAATTTTTAAGGACTTTATATCATTCTTTATATGAAAAGGATACGACCTATTCATGAAAAACACGTCTTATGTAACAAAACTTATAAAAGAAAATGTGTAAGTTAACGCCCAAATTGATGATAATACTAAGATATTATTAACAAAGAAATGTTAAGAAGATCATATATGATATCATATTAATGTGTATGATTCTTTTATAATTTAAAAACCATAATTTTACCATTATACAAGAGGTTAACCTTACCTCAACCAAGGAAAAGTACAAGGTAAGGGTTTATTTCACAATGTCTTCATTATCCAAGGTTGTTTATACGTAATTATCTACTGGGACCTCTTTATCATCCAAATACATGTTTCTTAAAAATGTATTTCAAAAAATTCTTAATAATTACAAAATATGGGTTAAAGTCATTTATACCCTTGTTTGACTTTTTATAAGAAGTTTATAAAGGAATCTTTCCATCGTTTTCCAAATAATGTCCTTTTTATCCTTTTCAACAAAATTAAGGTAAGAGTGATTTTTTTAACTTATATGGCGGGTGCAACTATTTTCCATCATGATAAAGTCATCAAAGCTTCCCTTACAAGCTGATAAGAATATTTGTAAAATAAATGCTTTATTTTATAATTGTGTGACTTTTAATTGATTTCTAAAAAGAGATATTTCTCTCAAATAGTTTTGATTTTATCTATGTCAACATCCTTTGATGGATTTTAAGCTTATTTGAAGTTGATTTATTATGATACAAAACATCCATATTTTATTAATGGTTTTTGATATGTTTGACTATGGAGGTTTTATTTTTATACCATTCATGGTTTATGGAGAAAGTATTTACATTTCGTATGCTAGTTTTAATACGAATATTTATGTTATGTTTAAACCTGTTCATATGAGGAATGAATTGGACTTAGTAAGTGATGTGTGGAGCCCGCTATAGCTCCTCGATGCATCGGTTGGTCTCATTAAACAATCTATAGTCTTGGCATAAGGCCTTGACAAAATCTTATTTGTATTCTTGGCACAAGGCCTTGACTATGTGGTTATGATAGTCTGGCATTGTGCATTCCATCATTATGAAAGTGGTTATTGATATTGCATGTGATTATTCAACTAGTATAATATCAATGTGAATAAGTAAATGACATTATTTCATTTTATTTTTTCCATATTATGATTAATTTAAAGTTTAAAAGACTTTTTTTTAGTTATACATTGCCTTAACTATTTATGCTTATTTATGAATGTTTTCCCTATATTGTTATCCTTTCTGGGCATTGGATCTCACCACTTTCTATGTTTTATTTTTCCCAGTATGTGAAGAAGTATTTTATAAATGACCTGTAGGGATAGTATATGGGGACATGAACATGGAGAAAACTATCGTTGTATTTTTTCACTTTATGATGTAATGTAAACTTTATGAATGTACCTAGTGTTTCCAAGGATACTAAACTAATCAATCTTTCGAGACATTATCTTTTGTGATCATGACAATGTTATGTAATAATGCACCGAATCTGGGTAACTCGGGTCAGGGCGTTACAAAAAAGATATATTTCTTACTTGTGAGCATTTGTATAAATAGTTATTATTAATAAAAAATTATTTATATTTAAAAATAAATAAATAATAAATAAATTTTTGTATAACTCATTAGTTATTAAGTAAGAGGTAAATATAATTGTTTAACTGTTTTATTTCATTTCGAAACCCATTTTATTGTTTTTTCAACATATATGTTTCATGATTATATTTAATGTAATGTTTTTTGAAAAGATTTTGGATTGATGTTTAAATATTTTATGAAATAATATAAATATGGAATAAATTTGAATGGTTTAGGGGGTTTTTCTTCAGATTTACTATATCTTCATTAATTTAATAAGAATGTATATTCTATAATGAAAATATTAGGAAACCTTTTACTTTAATATAGAGTATGTCACATAATCAAGAAAATATCACTATACAAAAATAATCTGATGAATATGATTCATTGGATAGGAAACTAATTGATCCAATTGTCCAAAAAGAACATTTATATCTACTCAAATGTGTAGGGTAGGGTGTTCCTCTATGTGATTCTATATATCATGGTCATTTGAGACTTTCAATTTCAACACCTTTCAAAATGTTAGGGTGATTTCACAACACTTGATGCATAAGAATGGGTTAATTATGCTAAATATTTTTTTAGTGGATAGAAATTCCAAAGAAATATTGTGTATAATTATCTACCTTTATATTAATAGGTAAATCCCACTAATGGTGTGATTTTATACTATAAATAATTAAATAACATGTTTTGGCTGGAAAAAATTAAATTATTATTCTTTGATTAGTTTTACCATGAATCATTTTTTAGTAAAAGGATTATGTGTTTATATAATTCAAGATTGGGTAATGATTATAACAGATTATGTAACCAAATTTTTTTATTTTCTTCTCTCCACTCTCGAAATGAGTGGGGATGAAAAAAAGAAATCAAAAAATTGGGATACGAGTTTGATGGAAAAGTTGTAGTCACATATGATTTTGTTGAATTTTTTATCATTTCATATGATTTAGATAAATAAAGATTTGTTCAGATTTGTTCCTTGGTAAGTACTACAGTTGGTTGTAAATTTCCAAGGTGAAGCACTTGTGTATTATTTTTTTAATAGAAAGAACATTATTCTTAAAAAAAATAGGCAGCGTTATATGATTTCAAATTTGTCTCTATATAAGTTATCTATCTACTTTAATATTAATGAGAACATTAATTTTATGTTATTAATAAATATTCATATATTATACTTATCCTATTTATATTTTTTATATAAATAGGTTCCACTAATATTTTTAATTTTTTAATAATCAATGATTTATCATCAAAGAGTTCATCTTATAGTGCCAGTTTGGGTCCTTTATGGATAAAAACATAACATGATCTGTTGAAAAGATTGTATAATGGGTGCAGTCAACTGAAAATAAGTTGACTATTTTATATAGGTAGGTGTGGTTGACATAGTCAATGCTCTGTGACCCTTCTTCTAAGTAGGTTGTTTAGTCTCAATGTCAGTTTGAGAGTTTGAGAAGTGTATATATATCTAACAATAGTGGAATAATATTGATCATAACAGGTTTTGTTTTAGAATATTATATTATTTCATATTCTTAATTTGACATATAATCCACTCGTTATTTTATTTTAGAAAAACTATTAGTTATTTTACTATTAAAACTATTAATATCTCATAAACTGGTCAACATTGATACAATGTTCGGAATACATGAATAAATGAATTAGATGTGATTTCCTTATTCTATTATGATGGGTATATATATATTCTTCTTTAATAATTTTCACCCTCAACATAAATATCATCACTATTATTATCATCTCATACTTTTTATCTTTATACTCATATTGATTTATCTCAAAGCCAGGTCACTTTGTCCTCTTTGGTTTGTATTTTGTATACCTATATTAGAGAGTAAAAAATCAATGTTAGTTGAGAAGTATTAGATCAAGAAATTATTGGTCCAATCATCGAAAGTTGTTTTAGTATGACTCTTGGGTATGTTAAAGATGAGGAATTTAATTAGTTACCTATTATGGATGGTAACTTCCATGATAATTTAATAGAATAATTTCGAACAAGGCCTTCTAAATTATATGTAGAATTATGAACCAATATTTTTCCTACAATGAGAATTATTTATATTTCAATATATCATATTGATCCAAATGGGATAAAGAAATTTAAATTTTTTTATAGGTGGATAAAAAATAAATTCACCATACCAAACACCTCTCTATGGGGTTAAATAGTTTTTTAGCAAATAAATATAATTGGGGTCTATAATTATGTGTAATTATTTAAGGAAACAATTATGTAACTATTAATAATAACTTCACACTACCCAATTTTGATTATTTATTCAAGTAATTACATGTTTTTAAGTCATTTTCATTGAATTTGCCTCATTTTGTATTTCATTAACCCATGTTAAAAATGGAGGAAGTTATAAATATGAAGTTTTATACCAAATAATGTAACTTAGAGTATCATGAAATAATATTTGGACTCTATAATGGAAATGAAATGTTTTTATATTTAATGATAATATATTTCATCATGTTTTAAAATATTTTTTAATTACCTTTTTGGATGAAATTTCTATCTGTTAAAGATCGTAGGATGTGCATTGATGATGCATCTAGAACATATTTTTAATGTTTTCAAGAGAAGAATATATATTCCATGTTTTCAAAATAATCATTCTTCATTTATAAAGCTATATTACATGGTAATTATTTCCTATAAAAATAATTTCTATATATCCAAACAATTTTGAGGAAGTAATGTCTGGTAAATTAACCATTACATTCATTGAGATTAATAGATTTCAAGGGATTGTAGGATATCATCAGTTCTATTGTCCTAATTTTTTCATGATATTTTATCTGATTAATGTTATAATAATTAATGGAATCATATTTTTGTTTTATGAGAAATGTGTAATGGTATTTCTGGAACTAAACAAGTTCTTATCCACTTATTTTATATCAATTTTTCCCTAGATGTGTGATGTTTTTGAGGTTTATTGTGATACTTCTTTAGTTTTATTTGTAAGATTTCTTTTTTAGGATCCTATTATGGTATCATATGGTTAAAATTAACTTTGGTAACATAAAAAAACCTAACTAGTCCACTAAATAAATTTTTGTGGTAGTATATACCCTAAAGTATTTGTGGAATAATAATTTAAGAGCATAATTAATGGTATAAATAAGAAAAATACAGAAATATATTTTGTATCAATGGGATTTAAATATAAAGAAAAATTAATGGCATTTATACCTTTAATCAGGTGATTGAAAACAATTTTATACTTATGATAAAGAAACTTCTTTTTTCTACTTTGATTTGTTTGATTCCTCGCCCATACAAGGTGTTAAGGGAAATAAAAGAATGAATATTGATGTCATTGACGTATGATATTATTTTTTTTATTTTCTAATATCAATATGGAATAAATTTATATCATATTTAATTGGATTCATCCATTTTAAAGGGAGATAAGTATTTTTTAGTGTTTTTATCAGGCCAATATCTTTATTTTAAAAAGACATAATAGTTTTTAAATTCTAAATGGGTATGCTAAATATTTTTATTCATTATATTATATTCATGGATGGAATTTTTTTGAAACAAACATAAGGGAAAAATTAATGTTGTAATTTCACAATTTTAGTTGGTTTCCACTTCCATGTGTGTAGAAAATATATTGTGATTTTTGAATTAAATTAGTGAAACAATCTATGAAGAGTGAAATAATTGGTTTTATTTCTTGATTCCATACGTTCCAGGTGTTGAAATCATAGAATTGATGACCCTCTAGAATAATAAGAAACCTCCTATACTAGTGTGTAAATGGGATAAGATTATAATGGATTTTATGTTCATATTTCTGAAATTTTTGATAATTAAAAAAATATTTGGTTGTCAAGGATTTCTTGACTATGATAACTCATTTCATACCCCTCAGGGAATATTTTTATAGAATTTATAGAAAAATTATATGCCTTAGAGAGAGTGAAGTGTCATTTATTTATAGAAAACATTATTTATTTTCATGACTCGATTTTCACCTATAATATTTGGAATGTTTTATAGAGATCATTGGATACACCAATAAATCTAGGTAAAACATAATACCCTTTCACTAGCAGATGATCTAAATAACCCCTTCTTATACTAAAATATATATTTCAGTCTTATATTATTTTTTATGGATCTTTTTATAATCACATTTCACTTGTAGTGTTTTCTTATAATGTTATCACTTATTAATTAAAATGTTTCATTTTGAAGCTCTATATGTCACGCCATGTTTAACCCCTTAATTCTACAAAAAAAGGATAATTATTATTGACATGGCCAAGAATAATGTTACATAAGATTGGTAAGATTATGATAATTTAATAGTGATTAATCTTATCACAAAAAACACAAGAATGTTGTTTACTAATTATATACAACAACACATGAATTTTAATATTGGTTAACATTTTTTCCATTGATATTATCCAATATTGGGACACTAGTGGATGGAAAAAATAGGGGAAGTAAAATAAGATATTTTTTGACCTTTTTAAATGTTTAGGATATTGGAAAAATACTTGATGGAATTTTTTGACCTTAATGATTTGGTATTATATATAAAAATTAATATATATTAAAATGAAGGAGATATATACTAGATCCTACATATGTGATTATTTTTTATGATATAGAATTAGATACCAATATTTTTTATATGGGTTAGACTGTCTATATCATCAAATGATGTGAAATGGTTTTTTGAGTGAATGTTATATCAGTTTTGTGTGTTTTGTGGAAACATAGGCAAATTTAGTTTGAATCATTTAAATAAGAAATGGATGTTAAAGATCAGTGGACGATATATTTTTCCTCATGAGACTTGTCTAAGATTCATAGAAGATAAAATCAAAATAATAGTGAGTATTAGATGACCCATATCATCTTGTGTCGATATTATTTTTTAAAAACTCTATTTTTCATTTAAATAATTATAATATTTTAAATAATATTTTTTGGATCTAGTCTCAATGTTTGTGTAAGATTCATAATATCAGGAAGGATCATAATTGATATAATAAAAATATTAAATATATTATATCACATGCATGACAATTTTTAAAAATAATGGTCTAACTCTCAAATAAAGTCTCATATTGGAAAAATGAGACCACAATAATGTCTCTAATTTGTGATTTCCCAATGATGTGGTATAACCTTTTAGGGTTTTGGCTGCTTCGGTTGAGCGTGGTCAATGAAAGAATGATAAATAAATTTATTTATTTATTTTTATTAATTACCCTAAAACTAATAGACTATATAAGTAAATTTTTATAGACAAATCTAAAAGTTATCCACATAACATTGGTTATTTTAGAGGAGAGTTTGTGGAAGAATTGGTGGGTGTTGGGATTATGGGTCAACAATCAATGTATCGCAAGGATCCCCATTGATATTGGAGTTTTTGGATATTTACAATTATAATAGACATATGACCATTATTCATCAATGTATTATCCAATCTTGAGATATAGTTCTATTTTATGTTGATTTATTTTTTTTATCCCACAAAATATGTGAATAAATTCTTATAACATATTGATTTTTTGGACAATCATGGTGTGAGGGTTTAGATTAATCTTACACAGAATTGTAATTTGATATTTATTTTTTAATATACTTTATTAATCATCTTAATGATAGTTTATTGATTCCAATATTAACATAGGATTAGGTTTGATCTTAATAGTTTTATTTAATGAATTTCTTTCACCATTCTATATGTGGTCATTATTTCTATTTCATTATTTTGGTTATTCGACAAATACCCAGTGACTGATCATTGCTCAATTGACCATTGGTAAAATAGATTCATTAACACCGGTTTCTGAAAGAGAATGATGATATGTTTTTAGTGTGTGATGATGAAAAAAATCATTCATATTTTGAGATCCCTAGTGCATGGTTTTTGGAATCTCGGTATGTTGAATACATGGGAGATGATATCTAGGAGAATCAATAGTCGAAATACAATCATTGGTTACTGAAGCTTATAGGAGATCTTATATCAATAATTATATGTAGACCTAGTAGAAGAGTTGATGATACTAGTGTTATGGGATAACACATGAAATAGTCTAAAATTTATATGAAATTACAAACTACACAGTGTGTAGTTGAAATAATCCATGCCATTTTGTCCCCCTTCTATAGAGCTAGAACTTCCAGGAAAATGAAATCATCACATTCCTTGTGAAATTCGTCAAATACCATGTGACTCAGTGATGGAGAATTAGAATGTTCCCCAATGTTTACATGGGCATGGGAATAATCGGTAACATTGTCACAACCATAGTACAAGGGGATGACCCGGTACTCAGATATGGAAAGGTACACAGGCACAACCCAATGAACATGGGAATGACCCTAAGTCCACATTCCTGAAAATATATATACAGGCATAGCCAGATTTTCACGAGAACTGGTAGGTGGCATGCTAAGTGTTGGCCCAACCACAACACTCTATTTATGATTAAAGGATACACCATGTATGTATAAAGGCATGTGCTATCAAACGGTGAGACATGGGTTGGATCGGGGAAGAAAAGGCACGCCCTTTCTCCAAGAACATGTCATATAATTATTCTATTGAAATTTTAGGACCTCCTTCTCTTCAGTTTCAACATGTTTTAATTCAGTGTGATTCCTTAGTCTATCCCTTCAAGGCTATAGTTTGGAATTACATCATGAGCATAGAATTGTTCTATCCTCTATGGGTTTTGTCTCAAATAATTTTTTTTGGAACCCCTCCATGTGACCATGGTGGGATCCTCAATCAGTTCTTCATCATCCCTGTGTGGGTTTTGAAGAATCTGCATAAACAATTTATATGGAGGTATGATCCCCTACTTAGAGGGTTATTTAAGTTAATGTTTTTGGTGTCCCTCAGTCATCTTGGGTGTAATCCCATATCAATGTATAATGAAATATGGAGTTCTAATGGATACTTCATTGAGGATTTTCCCTTTGAGCATGGCATCTCATATGAAATTCCTCACAGATATCATAGAAAATATAGTGGATACTTACATGAAATTTTTATCCTGAATCCTTCATAAAAGTAGTGTGGCTATTAGTATGGTTGAGAATATATTGATACATAGAGTCTTTTATGAGTACATATTGGTTTTACTACTTCAATGTATCATATTATGATCAAAATAAACCTTTTATGAGATAAATATTCTCTTGATTCTTTGTTTTTTGTAATTTTAGGGTGTCCGGCTATATATTTTTATACTCACAGCTTGATGGGACAATCCCACACTTGTCATATCATTCACAGATAACATACCATTTTATTATTTCCTAAGAGGACATAGAGATGGTAGAGCATAGTTACTCGGAAAAAATATGGTTATTTCAAATGTTCTATTTGAAATTAGTCCTCTCTTTTTAAAAGGTTGTACTTTTTTCAGTTTTTAGAAGCCTTTATTTTTCTCATTATTATTTATTATACATTTTCATACTCTAATTGTGGGATAAAAATTTATTCATTTGTTTGGTTTTATCTATGTTTTACCTTTCATCATTGTATAGATACATGAATATATGTGAATGCCTATAGGTAGTTTAGGATAAGGCCTACCATATGAATAATATTTCTACTCAACACTAATCACCATCACCAAGACTATTGGAGGTGTTCTTGGGGTATCAGACATGGATTAACATTGGTAATGAAAGCTTCATTCAGTTAGGTTATTAAACTCTATTTATTATTATTCACTTACTGGTAAAATGTATTACATTGGATTTTAACAAGAATTAGAATTGAAATTGAAGGAAATTGGATGAAATAAATGTAATGCCCCGATCCCTATAGTCTAGAGGCGATGCATTACTAATTACATTGGAATGCATAAATGTATTTAATTATCAAAGTAATTATCAATTTAGTAGTCTTGAACAAATTAGATACAAATATTTAACATATATTACATAGGGAAAGTTAACAAAATACTATACAAAAAACAAAAACTAAAAACTGCATCAATAGAAACCCAATACATGATCTCCTCTATATAACCTTATGAAGGTAAAAAAAATAAAAGGGACGAGCACAAATTCTCAGTAAGGTTTAAAAATAGAGGAAGCATGAATCAATAATAACTAATTCATAAAAAACTTGGCATAGACAAAATTACATGGTGAATAAATGAAAAAATCACACCATTAATAAACATAGAATGAAACTGCACCCATATGTTTTTTAATAGTTAAAACCTCATGGATAGTAATTAATAATAATGGATAAATATAATTATAATTATTTTGGAATCATGTATCTAGAACATGATACCATAATACCGTTGATATGGTTTATGTCTATGGGTAGAAACCCGTTTTATTTTTTGAAAACCAAACTCAAAGGGTTTGTCACCAACTAATTGTCTCATGAGTCCTATCTATTCATCAAGGCACTATAGAAGAACCCATCCATCAATGAATGCCCAAATAATTATTTATAAATTGATTCAACACAAAATAAATATATATTTACATTATCCATATAGAATAGATTATACAGATTCATCAACACTTCCATAGTTAAAACAACATTCAAAATAAATACTATACGTAAAATGGTATAAATCTTAGACAATAATCATATCCATGATATTAGAATATGTATATTTAATAAAAATATAATTTCAAATAAAAATTCATCTCAAATGGGAAGTATGTACAACACATAGGAATTATTATGTGTACAATACAAAGTAAGTCACAACGAAATGGAAAATTGAGACAAGGTCCCTTAACACAATGTAATCAGTAGAATCATATAACCAAAACTTAATAACCATCAAATGAATCATTTAATTCCATGAGTATAAATATAATAATGATATTATGTGTCAAATGGTAGTACATATACACCACATTAAAGAAATAAGTGGCGAGCATTGGAAATGTCACAGAAATGAAAGTAAGATGAGAGAACCCTGAAAAAGATTTCGGTGTGGTAATGGGTGTTCATGTGAGAGATTAAAGAGAGGTAAAATGGTATAACATAATTTATATATCATAAGGGAATTATGGGGAAGGTTAGAAAAAATAACCCATAAATAGGAATTAAAAATAAAAGGACCCAACATTGGGGGAATTCTTTAACAAAAGTGTGAGAGAGGATCCCTTACCAAGAATGTGTCATTAGATTGAGGACAAATCCGGGAAATAATTACATGTAAAAAATAGAAACCCACTCAATAAAAGTTGATATACATAATAAAACAATAATAGGTAATTCACACATATTCTAGTAAAATACAAAACCAATGTCATTGATGCTTAACTCAATGAATGGAATTTGACTTAAGATATCCCTTACCTTATGCTTGATAGTGTTCATGATTGTTCTTAAAGACCTGAATACTAAACTTTAGCTCCATTAATTAATTAACCAAAAACCTCATAAATATGTAATTGATATGTAATAACATTATTAGGTTCATTAAAGGCCTTTTTGATCAGTCTAAGAGATTCAATTTTATTGTTTTGGAAGCATTTTCTTCCTCGGTTTTCATGATCTGTATACTTGTATTCATGAATGTAAGTCTGTTTGAAATGTGGTTAAAAATATAAAATTGTTAATATATATTATTAGTGACATAAAATAGATTTAAATGATCTTATAATTATTATATTTATATACCATGAGGATGACTCATTTGAAGAGTTAATGATAGACGCATAGATTTGGCTTGGCCATTTTGTGCACAATAAACTTGTTTTGTATTATTATTCCATATTATCATTGTGTAAGGATTCCAGAACATTAAAAAAGACAAAATAAATATATTATTATCCAGTTTAACCATTGAAAATTTTTCATGTCTAGTCTTGAAGATAGTAATGCCAATTGAAAATTTTTCTTCATTGAGTGTGATAAATTAACACATCTCAGAATATTTTTGCATTTATAGTATAAAAGGAAGTGAAAAAGAGATATG
This sequence comes from Viscum album, assembly GCA_963277665.1. Classification (NCBI taxonomy): domain Eukaryota; kingdom Viridiplantae; phylum Streptophyta; class Magnoliopsida; order Santalales; family Viscaceae; genus Viscum; species Viscum album. The sequence goes on along the minus strand of OY728148.1, from coordinate 526,584,509 downwards.
ATGATGAAATATTCCATTAGAATAATGAAAATACATTACATGTAAGGTAATGTAATTATCATGGCAATTGGATGACGTGATGTGAGAATAGAGAATAAAATAGTGGAACTTCGTAAAAGAAATTGGAAGAAAAAGGAACAGAGGTTCACCTCTTGAGTACCCCTTTCTTGTGAATCTCCTTAAGGCCTCAGTTTTTGGCCTTTGGTTAGACTAGAAAGTCTTCGATGTGGATGAAATGGTTAAGGACATATTTGAGTAGATTATAGGAATGTATTGAAGAATGAGTGGTGTGGGTGGAATAGGGGGTGAGGGGTGGTTTGTATAGTGTAGGGGAGGAGAGTTTTCTTAATATTATAATAACTAATTTATTATTTCATCCCAAGACAAGAAATAATGAATATTTTTGGACCTATAATAGTAATAAATTCATGTGAGTTTGAGATTTGAGTGCTTAAATCACTCACTATTCTAGGAATAGTTAATTTAAATTATTTTTTATTTATATGGTAAATTAATGTATTTTACTATTCACCAAAAATTCATGTATTTCAGAAAAATCCCAAAAATTTACCCTATCCATTTTTTGACGTGTAAAATCTAAAAATGTACCCAATTTTACAAAAGAATTTCTAAATATGATAATTTAATTTTTTATTAAAATTATTATTTAATCAAAAAATACAAACACTTAAAATATTCATCTTCCTTTTTAGGTGCCTAAATTTATTTATACATTCAAGGTTATGGATACCATTCATAAGAGTCATATTACTATTCATAAGTGTAATTTACTATATATAAGAGAAGGTTACTATTTATAAGGGTAGGTTACTATTCACCAAAAATTAAGTAAATTCTATTAGACTCTAAATATCATCCTGAACACAATTCAGTGCGTAAAATTTTAATAACACAAATTACAGAACTAGAACATTTATGTTTATTGGCTAGGTTATGACTATATACTATAAATAACTATGTAGTGTTCCATATAGTCTTAGTGATTCATCAAATATATTATATCTAATGAATACAGTGTATTTAAGAGAAACATACCATAAAATGTTTGGGGTGCTACCATAAAAAAATTATCATTTTAGGAGAAGTTCTTGAACAAAAATGCCAAGTAATCAGTAACCAGAGGTATCTAGAGTAGACTAAAACACTTATAACCTTATAAATAGGAGCTTGGTCACCTTTTATTTTGAACCTGATAGACTCTGGGGTGTTTTTTTATGAATGGGTAAACTTATCTTTAATATTTTATATTTTAACACTTTAAACATTTCATTAAAAACTTATTCTTTTTTCAACAATTAAAACACCTCCCACAGGGAATAATTTCATACCCCATTCATTCTAATTGATATACTCATATAGGTTTCTTTGATTATACTCTAATATTACGAAATGATATTTTGATTGATGAATTCAGGTAACATCATCCCCTAATTCCATTTATTCACTTTTATTTCATATAACTAAAGTAAATCCCAAATTACACCTTTTTTAGAATTATAAATCTATCAAAACATAGGTTTATTCACCCTACGTGTAGGATGAGGATAATATATTTGATGATTTTGAGGAAAATGAACTATTCATTCTACTAATTTCTATTACTTAATAATGTCACTAACATATATCCATATTATTTTTGTCATAGATTTCCTGAATTCATAATGTGGTGACATATATTTTCCCCTTGGTTTAAGGATAGGAATCATTAAACTCTTGGATATAAGAACCCTCATTTTCTCACATTATTTCACAATATATGGGTAAAATGTAACTTTTTCTAAAATTAAACAAAACCTTAAATGAATTTTATTATAGTTTTTTATATTTTAAATAGTAGTTTTGGATGGATTTTAAATGTTTTTCAAGTGTTTCTATAATGCAACATGATATTATTTCTTTATTCCTCATTCAATAGGTTATTGAATGTTTGGTTTACATGGAATAACAAGTATTTTATTAATTATTTGAATTCCATAAATGGTTATTTTTTTATCATTATTTAAATGATTAACAAAATTGAAAAAAATATTTAAATATTTAAACTACTATGAAACACATATTATATTTGTTTTAAAAAACAATGATATTAATTCCTATGGAATTTTATAATAAAACATATTATATAAATGTACATGTCATAATTTTTTATAGAAATATATTTAATGTAAATATTTTTATTTATTCTCAATCAATTAATGAATGGTTAAAATATTTGAATAGTTAAATCAATTATATAGGGAAATTTGTACATCATCTTCATATAATTATGTTGATCACTTGAATTATTATTTGTTTTAAAATATGGAGATTTCTTGTTTCTAGATTTATTAATTACATTAATATATGGTGATTAAATGAAAATTTGATTTCTTATTTATATCTCATATATAAAAGTTACATGAACTCTAGGTTTATCATTCCAGGTATCCCACCAATTAATACGTTTTTCCCTTAAGAGAACATAATTTAGTGTCTACCAATATAGATTCAATGTTAGGAAAAAAATATGTATAGTTAATTCCCACTATGGAATATACGGACCATACAAACTAACATTAAATATATATTGGATAATTTTGTACCAAATTAATATTGTTAAATGAATTTGAATATTTATGATATATCTTAGTGATTTTTGATACTTTTATATACACATTTGTTTATAATAAATGGGTAGGGGTTGGGTAGTGACCACCTACTATATATGATGTACACACACCATGAATTTGTCCCATAGCATTCCAATAGAACATTATATATGTGCTCTATGTAATGGTATAACACTAACCTAAAATATTTATTATGAGTATTTAATAACTATCATGAAATAAATTTTTAGTCTTTTCATAGATAGTTTGGATGGGGATATAATTTATCTATTTTTTCGTACTTTTTTGGATATCTTAAGTTGGGCCTTTTATTTATTTGTTTTATTTTTCAAAAAAGGGTTTCAAATGATATGTACATAAGGATTTTTATTTTTTGTTATATGTTTTATGGTTTTTATTTATGTTTTTTATTTTGGTTATTTTAGATAGAATCCATATAGATTATTATTTTTATATCTATACAGATGTTAAGTATAACCACTTACATATAGGCCATTTACCTTATTTGAAATGTTAATATTTTAAATATTCTAATGTATAAATGGTTAATTACTATTTTCATAAAAAATACATATGTTTTTTTATCAAATTTCATAATAGGTAATATCACCACTCATATAATATTTCTTCTATAATCTTGATGTGTGTGTAAAGAATTATAAAGCTCTGAGTTGGTTCAGTGGATTATCTGATTTGTAACATGAAATATACTCTATATATGTAACATTATAATTTTTTTATTATGTTCTTAGTGAGATATGGGGTGGCTATATAAAATTGTTACTTACCTAAGAGTACACTATTTTCGTGATTTATATTTTATATGCATGTATATAGTATAATTATTTGATCACATTAATTTAGTTGAAAGATATATTAGGATGTCAATGAGTATGTTTATATGTGTAAATAACCCTACCCTATTAACCTAGTTTTTTGGTTACATTATTACATTACCATTAGATACAGGGGATAATATATCGAAGGACCTAATAGTTTTGTATTCCTAGTAAACTAGATAAATACATGAATCTCATAATACAATATACTACCTAAAATACAACAAATAATTTTTTTAAAAAACGATTATTCCCTTTAGCATATCCCTTCATATCTATTGTAAAACACTTCCTATAATTCTGAGGAAAAGAAACATAATAAATGCTTGAGCTCAAATTCTCTGTAAGGGTATGCGTACAGAAGATTATATCATAAATAAATAAGAAAAAATCAATATAGAAATATAAATATCTCGAAAGACTTCAATTTAACAAATATCTTGATCATGAATAAAAATATGGCATGAATAAATGATGATCTTGTAATTCCAGATAAATAATCACATGATCTAGAAACTTATCCATGGACATTATAACTAATTAAATAATCTCATGGAGATCAATAACTAATATTATGATGAGGGAATGAATAATTTTGAACACCATAAACATATTTCTGAGACCTCATTTGTAGATATATTACATAAATGGGTAAGTCCTTGTCCAGATACACAATCTAATTGGTCTCATGGGACCAACTGATGCATCAAAGGGCTATATCAGTCTCTTACCAACACATAATAAGTCCTATGTAATCCTTGTATAAAATGGTTGAAAATAAAATAAAATATTAAAATATTTTTATTAAAAAACTAACTAATGAAATGTTAATACATTCCCCAAGAAAAAATATAATCATAAATGATTTGGAATAATTTTTAGAATGGCATCTAAATAGTACATCCTCATTCAGAAAAAATCATAAAAAATCCAATGAAATCATAAGAAAATTATCATTACAAAAAATCCTCAGTGTATCATAATTAAAATTATATTTTTTCATTGATGAATATAAATACCAAAAAAATAATTTTAATCATTCCTAGACTCAATACACATTTCGTATTGAAATTCACTTTTAAAAAATAAAAATATCTATGATATTAAGAAAACAGTTTATCTGAAAATAAACTTGTAAAATTATAATGTTTGATTAAAATGAAGGATCCTTCATGACCATGGGAATATTACATATAATATAAGTTCATTAAAACTAATATTCCTTTCAATTTTATGATAAATACTCAAAAATTTCCTTGTTTAAAAAACATAAAAAAAGATTACTTATAAATCGTTTTCTAAATTTTAAAACATAGTTAAATGTAAAATTCAACAATCACAAAATAAAATTTAAAAAACAATTTAAATCATATTTAAAAGACATTAATATGGAATAAATATAATTTTTTACCTTAACGATAAATAAAGTTATATTTTCTTTAAATATCACATTATTTGTAAGTAAAAAAGTGGTAAATTTTAATATTATTTAAAACAATCATGAATTACTATAGGATAAAAAAATATTTTTTTTCAGAGACAATTCTCATGAAATTTCCATCAATGTAAATTCAACCATAAGTAGTTCTATTTAAGATACAATTTAATCATAAATACTTTCTTCTTTCGTAAATTTTGATGCATAACCCCCGTGAAATAAATAAATTCAAATGAAAAAAATAATAAAATGAATATAAATATATTAATTATATTAAATATCAATGTTGATGTAGATAATCCTTATAAAATTTAATAGGGGTATAAATCCAAATATATCTTAATAGACTAGAAATTGAGATGAAATCTATTACAAATATCATACCATTGAAGTGGGAATTAATAAATGATTCAATAATTTTTATCAAATTTAAATTCACAAAAAATATATGTAAATGAATCATAAAATATTCCTAATTTATTACACACATAGTCTAATAATATTAAATACAATGAAATATTAATATAACCTAATGAAAAGAAATTTATTTATGAAATAATTACTACTAGGTATTTTTGAATTCAATTACCCTTGGTTGAAATAATATTTCATGAAAAATGAAATACTAAAAATTATGAAGTATTCATGATATAATATATAAAATCAGTATTTTATACATGATATAAATTATATTATGTGCATAACATTAAAATGATCCTTAGTGAAGGAAAGTTTAGATAAAATACCTTACCTCAGATGTGAATTCCTTTGTATGTGTTCTAACCACATATATCTTAAATATATATTTATTTTGAATATATAATAGAACTATAATAAATTTTATCATACCATATATTATTTACTTATTTTCATTAACCCTCTATTTATTAATAATTCATTGTTTAAATCCCAATTTTGTGTAAAAATTATTTCATTTTTCATATATATTTTGTCTTGGTAGTTTTGTTCCTTATTATATGATCACGGTGATATCATTACCATAGCTTCCACTATAATATAAATATCATATATATTAATTACATATTTATTTAAAATATTCCATAAATGATATAGATTGAAAAATGAGATACACTATTCATGGAAACAGTAGGTCATACATATACATAAACACCATTTTCAATTTTTTCACTGTTAGAATGAAAAAATACAAAAAAATGACATTTATATAAAAATTATCATATCATATAAATAATATATTTTCACAAAATTCAATATTTATTTCCATCCATTTAAAAATAAAATGAAAACTGGATCGCATCACGTCCTATAGGGAATAGTCCACGCGTACGCACGAGCGGAATTATGGTTTTCCAATAGATTGGATGTTAATAAGGTATATTTAATTTTTTAACACAAGAATTATGATTATTTAATAAATTTCATATATAAAATAACTTTATCATTATATATTGTCTTGATAGGTGGGGATGGAAAACAAATTACATCGGTTTATGAGGCTATAGTCTTTTTTACACTTGGTCGAGGGTTTCCTTTCTCATTTGATGAATAAATAAGTGGATATAAGTTTTCAAATTAAAAAAATAAAATCTAATTATTTTTTAGCAATTATTTTATTATATTTTAATTATTCAGTAAGATTTATGTTTATGACAGAAGAGGTAAAAAAACAAATATCTTAGTTGGTAAAATTGCCTTTGGTTAGAAAAATTTCCCTTGGATATCTTATTAAGGACCATAGAAATTGTATTTTTGATGAAAAATATATTTATAAATTTATAATCATTTTTCAAATAGATTTTGGTCGGGTTAGGTTGAGATAAATGTACTCATAGGTGTGAATATGTGATGGGATTACATGACATTTTATAATTGAGGTGGAGTGGCATTTTTGAAATACCCAAAACTATTCAATTAGGGGAATTCACTCTCAACCCAAGAGATTGAAAAGTTGATAAATATTAGATTTCATATAATATAATATGGATAAAGGCCTCTAAAAATATTGGAAACATGTTTTAAACATGTATTCCCATATCCTCTATGATTACATTGTTTTAGTATTTTAGTTTTCACCATAGTATCTAGTTTTTTCTTTAACTACGTAATTTTTCCATTATGACTGAAAATAAATGATACATGTTAAAAAATTTGGAACTATTTATTATGAATATTAAATATAATTTATCAGAAAAACATAAAATGTGTGTGACAATTGTTTTTAACATTAGGTCATATAACGTAAAAAATCATGTTTTAATCTTATTAGTGGCTATTAATTTATACTTTATTACTATTCATTATGACTAGAAATTATGTATAAATTAGTAAATAAATTTAATTATTCATATTCCAAATATTTAATAAATTATAAAAAAATTAATTCATAAAAGTGAGAGAATTTAGTTTTAATATTATACTCACAAGCATGGAAAAAATGTAGTTTTCAAAAAAAATGTTTTCTTAAATAAAAAATGTTTTTATATAAAATTTAAACAAAAATATTTTTCTATTAATATAAATTGGAATAAATTATATATAATTTAAATAATTTTACTTTAAAAAAATGTAACATAGTAAATTCTTTAAATGAAAATGACAATATTCAATAAAAATTATTGTCCTTCATTGTATATCGAGAAATTCATCTTTTCATAAAATTATAAAAAAATTTACCCTCATTAAATTTTCAAATTCTTATTTCAAAAATTATTTTCATTTTTTAAAATTTGTTTTATAAAAGTGTTAAAATTTAATTTTATACTAACTATGAAAAACTTAATCAACCATCTTATTTAAAAAAATACAATTTTTTTGTTTAAAATTTGATTTATTCTTATACCATTCCTATAATGGTATTATATGATATATAAAACATTTGATTGAATATAAGATACATAAATTTCAATAAAATAATTCACCAGTAGTAACTAATTTAATTTGTTAATTTGAAAACACATTACAAATCCAAAAATAGTTTTTCAAAAAAAATATATTTTTTAATTTTAATTGATTCTTATATTTATTTATAATCAATTAGTAACTAATTAATTTATTTTAAAAAAATTTAACTATATGATTTTTATAAGTTTTTCTAAAATTTATAGTCACCAGTTTAGTTTCTATTTTAGGGTGGTTATATTTAAATAATATATATTTTGGGTGTTTTAAGCTCGTTGTTGCATGTCGTATACACAATTGAACATAATTTTTTTATTTTAAAATGTCAAGGACTTATATTCTCCACACCTTAAATAAATTAAATCCTCTTTATGTAAATGTGTTCTTTGGAAACAAGGGATTTGTATTTACAAAGTCATTTCTGAAAAAGTCACATCGTAAATTTCTTTATAAAACAACTTCTAAAAAAGAGGTAAAAAGAAATATGATGGTCATCTAGAATAACACATATTATTCTTTCATGTTGTAGAATAATATTAAAGTGAATGTATATAATTCTAGTATAAAAATAATGTCCAAATAATTATGGTGAGTCATATCGATCATTGATCGCAACTAACAAAATGAATAAGAGAATGGTAATATCCACAAACCCATAAATATTATGATGGGAGAAGTGAACATTTCTTCATTGTAAATGAATTTAAATTTATTAAATTTATATCATAAGATACATTTCATAAAATAATGAGATTATTTTACTATAAACATAGAGAACACCCAAAATAATTACATATTTCAAATCACAATTTCATCCTTTGGTAGTGATTTGATCACTTTCTACTTCGTTTATTTCCCTAGAAAATGAATATTAGTGGTGATTTTTTTATTCAAAAATAACAAAAATAGACATTTAAAGTATCATAAGATCCATAATAAAAGAAAAATCTTTTATTCCTATCATTTAAGTTAATACAGTTTCATATTATCTAGTACATAATGTAGGCTAGTGGTTGGTGATATACCCTTTCACTCTGTAGTTGCATGTTTAAGCCCAATAAATTTTTGGGATGTGACAAGTTGTTAACCAACATGTGGGTTGAAATTTTTCATAAACTATTTTAATATAATTCATATAAAATTCCAAAAATTAATATGAACATATTAAAAAAATGACAATAATAATCAAATCAATTTTTAACCACTGTGGATTTCTATATAGATAATTATTTTCAAAAAAATATAATAATCATAATTAACTTATGTTACCGTACATTAATGGTCATATTAACTAAAAAAATTTATCAATAAATTAAGACATAGGATAATATAATTCTTCCTTAAATAGTAATTATTTTTGAATGTAAGGATCATATATACCTCAACCCAAAAAAACATCTTCCAAAATATTATTAATCACATTAAAATCCATTCACCTAAAACCAAAATATGGTCGTCTAAGAATTTTAGCTTATGATAAACCATGAAATCCTAAACCATTGATGTCTTTCATAACTCTTACGTTAATATTATATAAAGACATGTCTTTTTCAAAAATTAACACATTCTTTAGATGTCTTATGATTCATGTAACCAAAATACCATTAGTAAAAAGGCCCCTCCAATACAATTTGTGAATAATAATACATAAATACTTCACCCCTTTCACATTAGTTTTGGGTATAATAATGGTCCTTACATATTGTAGGAGTTATCCTATAAAATAAGGCATTAAATCAGATAGTTATTTGGTTCCAAAAATTTAATGAAATCAACTATAAATTGGTGTTTATGATGAAATTTATTTTCCCCCTTGTAATACTCAATTTTACACATCAATTATATTACCTATGTCCTTATTTTCTAAAAATAAATCATTTCTATATTTTTTTGAGGCACTCTCTATGATGTCTCTTTCCACATTTATGACATGATGAAAATTGAGCCTTCATTTCTCCTTGGTTTCCACTAGCATGTCTGTTAGAGAAATAAATCCTTCTAATTATTAGTGAGTGAAAAAATTGTACAATATAAAGGTTAAAAATCATTAATCATGATTACATATTAGAAATAATTATAATAAAATTAACTTTGGTCACCAATCCATTTATTTTCTCTAAATCACTCTGTTTTTTATCGCATTCAGTGTAAACATCATTCCTCCTAGTTTCATAAAATGACTAAAACCAAAAATCATATTTTGAACCACAATAATAATTATAAATAAAAATAATTAATAGGATGTGTAAATAATATCACATTATATTCAATTTATGGCACTATAGGTCTAACCATGTTCATAAAGGATCATCATCTATTCAAATAATTTATGATGTTTTATAAATAAAATGTTAATTAAACCAATAATATTTCTCGGTAGTGTCAAAACAGTTCTATAGAATGACTTATTGTCATGCACCGAGTGACGATTGAGTCTACTTCCAATGTACCCTTTAATATTTATTACCCATAGGTATAACTATTACAGATCCATGTACATTTATAGTATCTAGGCATGGATTTGTTTCTAATAAAAGATTATAACACTACTGGAAATTAGATCTTTCCCAACACTTCTATACCAACTGTTTTCAAAAACCATTGGTATAGGTCCCCTTTCCCAACATTTTGGCCAACCCGTTGGGGAAGGCCCCCAAATTGGCCACTTTTCGCAATGGTTGGGCCAAACCATTGGGAAAGGCCGCCACATTGGCCACTTTTCCCAACGTTTTGGCCAAACCGTTGGGATAGGTCTACCTTTCCCAACGGTTTGGCCAAACCGTAGGGAAAAGTGGTCCAAAATTCTACATCCTCCACAGAATGAAAATCTCAACCAAAGACCTATACCAACGGTTGTTAAAACCATTGGTATAGGTCTATACCAACCGTTTTAACAACCGTTGGTATAGGTAATTTCATTTTTTATCGGACCTTCGTACCGAGAACATTATATAAATCAAAATTTAAAATATTTATGAGAATACATATATATATTTATTTAATTATGATCACAAAAGTCATGTTAGGTTAGTGGTTGAGTCGTTCAATGATAAACGAGGGGTCCTGGGATCAAATCCCAGCCGATGTTTTATTTTTGGAATTTATATACCAACGGTTCCATTACCGTTGGTATAGATTTCATATTACCTATACCAATGGTTTCCAAAACCGTTGTCATAGGTCTATACCAACGGTTTTTTGAAAACCATGGGTATAGACCAATCCCAACGGCTTACTTGGATACGGTTCTCCAAACTGTTGGTATAGGCTATACCAATGGTTTGGAGGCCTATACCAACGGTTCCAAACCGTTGGTAAAGGTTAGTTTTCCAGTAGTGTAATATCTACCTTACCAAAATATGAGGATGTTATCCAATATCTAGACTTGTCCTAAAAATAAGTCACATGGATATGTTCCCTAATATATATTTTCTCCTAGTTCCTATTATTTCTATTAAACATCATTCGGTACCAAATATAAAGACCCCAACCCATATAGACTAGTTTTGGTGGTTACATTATTACATTAGAATTAAATACAAGGAATAAAATCCTAAAAGAATAATGTAATAAATTTGTGGTCATGTTTATGATAAAATTCCATAAATTAAAAGTATATTAAAATAAATATTCCTTTCACATTTTCGAAAAAATATTCAATGTAAATTGTTTCAAAAATGATAATAATATTCATTTTAAACCATTTTCTAAAAATTAAAACAATGGTAAAATTGAATTTATAAATTTTTATGATAATATTATAAACATTATTGAAATAATTTTTAGAATAAATTTATATGGGTAAAAAAGTGTTGTCAACTGAAAAGATTAATAAAGTGGTCTTTTCTTAAAACAAAGTCTCAATAATTTTAAGTAAATATCATTGGAAAATGGTAAAATATTTTGAAAAAATCAGTATTAAATATAGTATAATAAAATAATATGGTTTTATTATATAATTAATATATAATTTCCTTCAATGTAAATTCCATTATAAATAATCAAAATTAAAATGAGATTGAAGCATATAACCTTAATACTTTGGAATCTTCTGAATCATAACCCCCATGAAAGAAATAACTCCACATAAAACATTAAATATATTGAATATAAATAGAATCGTGATATAAAATATCAAATGGTCATTATATAAACTCATTAAAATTTTAAGGTGAATAATAAAAAATATATCTTATTTGAGTGGAAATTGAGATGATATCTGTTACAAAGATCCAACCTTTGAAATGAGATGTAATTAATGATTTGATTATATGCATCAAATTAAAAAAATGATCAAAATAAAGCATAAAATATTCAAAGTTCATTAAACAAATAATATTATAATATCGAAGAAAATGAAGAATTAATATAACCCTGTGGAAAAAAATTGTTATGAAACGCTTACACTTAGTAACTCTCATGTTGAAAACCCTTTGAAGAAATAAAATAAATATTAAATTAGAATTCCATTAAATTAAAATAATTCCTAGTGTGAAATATAAAAGGGGTTTTTATACTCCATAGAAATTATATTAGGTGCATAATATTAAAATATCCATCAATAAAAGAAAATTGAGACGACATTTGTTACCTCAGATCTGATTTCCTCCAAAAATATTCAAACAAAAAATTTTGAAAATATAGATTACTGAAAATCTATTATAGAACCATAATAAGCTGTATAATGTAATATAAAATTTACATATAATCTTTTATCACAGGTTTATAAACAATTATTTTTTGTAATTCACTTTTTTGGGTAATAACTGCTTCATTTTTCATGTATGTTTGGGTTTAGTAGTTTCGGTCCTTGTATAATGATCATGGTTACATCATCTCGAGAATTTTAACCATGATATAAATATCAAATATATTAATTATATATCTATTTATAATTTTTAATAAAATTTATGGATAAAATTTTTTTTACACTCGTTCTTGGAGATGGTAGACAGTATATACGTGTGGATTATATTTTAATTTTTTAAGATTGATACAAATAACGGTATATAATAAACATCAAATAATTATTATATAATAAAAATAAAATATTTTTATCAAACCCATATTTATTACTATCCATTTCAAAATATGATTAAAAATTATTCATTGCACATCAAGGAGGCGGTAGTCCACACGTACACTTGAAAGATGATATCATTTAAGAAAACAATCGAACGTAATAATGTAGATATAATATTTTAATAAAAAATGTATAATAATTTTGATACTAATAATATATATTTATATATATATATTAACTCAATCATTATATCCAGTCATGAGGTGGTTATAGAAAACAAACTACATAGGTTCACGAGGCAGTAGTCTATTATAAACATGATCGAAAATTTTGTTTCCCATTATAATGAATAGGATAAAGATATGTGTAATAAAATAAATATAATAAAAACTCATTATGTGTTGTATAATTGTCTTATTTTATTAGTATTACTTAATATAATATTTATGGTGTAAAGAGAAGAATTAAAAAATTAATTATCTTTGTAAGGACAATTACCTTCTCTTAAAAAAACCCTTTTTGGATTTCTAATTAAGGAAAATACTGTCGTTTTTTTTGGAAATTAAATATATTATAGAAAATTTAAATGTATGTGTTAAATATAATATGGAATTTTATAGTTGAGATTAATCTATTAATTGTTCTGATGAAGTTAGGGTAAGATATTCTGTTTTATAATTGAGGTGTAGCATTTCTGTAAACAACAAAACTATTCAATAATGGTAAGTATATCTCAAAAAAATTAATAAAATATTGATAAATAATGTATTTTATATTATTTAAGTTCCATAAAAACAAAAAAACAATTTAATACATTTTATTCCCTTATCATCTAATTTTACATACTATTACATCTTTAGTTTTCATCATGATTACAATTTGTTTATTTACCTAGAAAATTTATACTTTACACCAAAAAATAAATGAGGATTGTTATATAATTTTTTAATAACAAATCCTCATATGAATTAAAATTTTCCAAATAAATGTTCTTTGTATGTGGGAAATGAATTTTAACATAGGTGTATATAATGTGGAAAATATTATTTTAACTGTAACTGCATAATTATTTTTACTATTCTATTGGGCAAAATATTAATTTTCCCATATTAACTAATATTAAATCTTATGTTTCAAAATATTTAATCCATTTTAAAAAAATTAATTTATATAATATGTGGATTTAAATTATAAATTTAAACTCACAAGCATGGTGAAACATCATTTTTAAAGAAAACGTTTCTTAAATATAATGTGTGTTTTTGTCAAATTTAAACATTAATTTGATCCAACATATCTATATTGTATTAATGAAAATATATTTTAACTATTAATATTTTTAAAACAATTTTAAACAAAAATGGAACTTAGTAAATAAATTAAATGAAAAGACACTTTTCAATAAATATCATTATTTTTTACTATTCTTTGAAAAAGTTAATCTTTTCTAAATAGTGTCATAACACCTATATAAAAAAATTTTAAAATATTATTTCCAAAATAATGGTCATTTATTCAAATAAATTTTCTTTATGTGGTAAAAAATAATTTTAAAATAGGTGTGAAAAATACGCCGAAACTGCTTTTTAGATGAAAAAATCATTTTTTAGCTTAAAATTTTATTTATTTTTATTCAATTCCAACAAAAATATTATTTGAATGATAGAAATGTTTATTAGAGTACAAATATATAAATTTAGTTAAAATAATTAACCAATATTAACATATTTAATTAATTAATATAAAATCAAATTTTACACATAAAATATTCTTCTAGAAAAAATACTTATTATATATTATAATGATTTTACATTTATATCTAATAAGTTAATAACCAATAAATTTATTTCATACTTTTGTAAACCAAGTAATTTTCATAATTTAGTTAGTATTATTCACACCCTCAAATTTAAAATAATGTTTATAATGTCCATATTTAAATAATACATTCCATGGGTCATTTAAGCTCAGTGTTATTATTTTTATATGCTATCAAAATTAATGTTAATATTTTAAAATCTATGGGTGTTACATATTCATGTCATTATATTATGTAGTCTCTTTTAATATTTAAAAAATATATATGGATGATTTAATTTTTTATGGGGTTAAGTTGTATTAACATGATACCAATAGATTTTTATTGAAGGTGAAACTATATACAATAGGTGAAGCATACTTGTTGTGTTGGGTTACTATTGTTTTATAGGTTTAGTTATTGTATTTTATCATCAATAATTTATTTATAATGATTTTTTGAATGAATATATCCATTACTATACATTAAATTTACTTTGAATTTTTTATTTAATTATTTATTTACAAAATTTCTTCATTATCTTAAATCATGGTTAAAGATTATTGAGGAAAATAACTCATATGTGTGTGTAATTTACACAATATTTTTCTAACATTATCCCCCAAACTACTTGTTGTGGGATATGTATTTCATAGTCTATTATGTTTTTTAATCTTGGTTGTTTTCCAATGAGTTCAAGCCATGATATATTATTAAGGGGTCAACCGTTTTGGATAATTTTTGGAGTATTCCCAAGTTAAGAGGAATTGGGATGTATTATAAATTCAAATAAAAAATTATTTTGTTAAATATGTCAAGGAAATAGATATATGGATATAGTTTCCCCATTAAATCTAGTATAAGGACAATGATTATCTAATAATTATTGTGGAGGGATAGTATGATGTCAACATAGTAAAAGTGTTCGTGTGAATCATGCAACATGTAATTATATATTGACCATAGTGATTTTGTGTACATCTAGAATAATGGTTTACATAGTGGAAACATATAAAATAAATTTGTATTCATGGAATCTTTACCCTTCAGATGAATATGATTATGTATATTTAATTTTTAATACTATTTTTCATGATTATTTTTAATGATATATGTTGAAGGATGAGTTATAGTATATTATTCTAATTCAATTTAGGGATAATAATAGTTTCTCATAATTAATTATACAAGATGAATATTGTTTGTAAATTTTTCATAGAAAATTTTACTAAGGCGTGTGAGATTAATCTTAGTTTTAGAGACTATGTATCGAATGAAATATGTGAACATAGATTTTTTATGGTTCCAAAACTATGGGAGAATCAGGTATCACTAGTGGTGAGCCTATTCATGAGGCAATCCATTCAATGGTGAAAAATAAATTAAAAATACCAATTTCATAAATTATTTTTATAGAATAAGTTTCAATGGTAGTTTTAAAAGTAGTTTTTGTCAGTAAACCAATAAGTCGAGTTCTAGTGGGAGTATCTATCATTTCTTTTGGGTGGTCTTATGTTTGGGTGATTTTTATTCTGATTTTTGGTTAACATACTTATTCTATAGATATTTTTTCTAAATAAGATTTGATATATAGGAATTTAGACATGGAATTTCACCAAGGGTTAAAGTGGTAAATGTATACTCTATATCTTAAAATATATTATAATGTAATCAAATGGAATGAGATGGATATGAATTTTCTTTCCACCATGAACCATCAAGTGAATCATCAAATTTGTGTACATAATAGAGTTAGAAGTCACAATTCTTATTCTGTTTGGAATGTAAATTTTATGATGTAATTATGAATAGTATCATTAAGAACACTATAATCCTTAGGATATTTTCACATAAAATCATATTTAATTAGAATGTTTTTTTAATGTTTTATTTGGTATTACTCAGATAATTGTCCTTATTTTTAAATAAATTAATCGGGAAAAATAGTTAATGTAATAGCTAACGGTCTAACGTGAATTATTTTATAGGTATATATTGAAACATTTTGATTAATAATAACAGGATCAAGGTCCTTTTCCCAATAATATAGGGTGCAGCTAGGCAAGGGTAATATCATGTTTGCAAATGTGGCCTTAGTATTAACATCAAGATAATTATAGTGATTATTTTACGAAGTATAATCCTTATAGTGGAGTGCCTTAGAGATATTAGTATCATATCATTTTAGTGGTCGAGGTTGATGGTCTATTAGTAGTGAGACTTATAATCTATATATATCTAATTATTATTTCAATGTTGATAAATATTGGTTCTTATAATTCCATTTTTTCCAAGTCTTTTCCATTAGTTGGGATTATATATAAAGATGTTGAGGTGATTTTTGGAAGTTTTTATTAGGGTTGGTGTTCAATATATATTATTACGTGGTTTTAATTTATGGTATCGTGGTATTCAGTACGATCATAAATCTCTATATTATGTTTTTCTATAACTATAATCATACTATTTGAAAATTAGAACTGATAGTTTTCATAGTATTTATATATCGACTATTATTGACTTAAGGTAGTTTTGTCATATTTGAGTAGTTTTTTATCTATATTTAGAATAGAGATTGATCATTTTTCTAGATATATGTGTTTCATGGAACAAAACTTTGAAATAAGGTTTTTAATATTATAATAGGAACATGTAGTGGGCCAAGATGAAGGATTGGCATAATTGTTTTGGGTTTTTTTCAGAATATGTTATATTTTTACTGTTGTATCATGAGTTTGAGTTCAGTATTGAGATGTATCCAGTTACCCAAGATATAAAATTACCATCAAACTGGATGGACATATCTAATAGTTTATTGATTATATATCAAATTAGTGATTTTTCAATAAAAGTGTTTCATATGACATCCCTAGTTATTATGGGAGCACTGACTATATTTTTTAGGAAGGTTTGTTATATACTAACAATTTTTAAATGTTAACACTATTTTAGTCAACAAACGTTAATAACTATTATTTTTTCAAATACATATGATCGCATTGATCGTAGTATGGGTAAACCTTGGATTTTCTATGATTGGATTGAATTAAATATTTCAATAGATGAGGACTCTCTACGTGTGTTCTGAAGCATTCCATTTATGGATTGTATGAAAATTATAAGTATATGGTTTTGTCTTTGAGTTTAAAAAATGTAAAAAAAGGGTTTAAGGAATTTATTTAGTGAGTATTTAAACCATTTATTTAATAGTTTTTGGTGGTGTTTATTGATGATATTATTGTGTATTTTTATTATAAGTAGAGTATAATAGATATCATAAGACTGTCTAGTATTTTTTATGTAAGAATTAGTTTTTCAATATTGCTTCAATGAGCCTTTTTTTGAAATATTACGTTCTTTTACTTGATCAATTTATCATATTGAGTGGGGTTTTTTACACAATGATGTTTAAGTAGTTTTTTGTATATATCAAAATTAATTATTTTATACATTCATATTTTCCATGGTATAACGATATATTATAGAAATTTTTTCTATAATTTTTTATAATGTGTTCCCATTATCATTTAAAAACATAAAAGGACATAAATTGTTTACATGGAGGAGTCCAATGTTGGTTTCAATTTTCAAAAATATATGTTTAAAATTTTACTAGTTTTGAGTTTTTCAAAGGGGTTATCCCTTCAGGTAACTATTAAAATTTTCCTCATCATGATCAATTTTATTTTTTGACGTAATAATTGGTTAATTCATGTTGGTATATAATGTTTCACCCTCACAATAAAAACAATGATTCACATGATATGGATTATGTAGCAAGGGATTTTTAATTATGAATATGGTGAAGTATTTTCATAGAGATTATTTTATGATAATTATGAATCATAAAAATTTATTGTATAACTTTAACAAAAGGGACTAAAATTTGAGGTAGTATAGACTAATAAACATCATCCATGAATATCATTTTCAGATCACATATATCTTAAAAAGTGTAATGTGGATATATATTATTTTAGTCAGAAACCTTATGAGGATGTGTCACAAAATTTGGTTAATTAGATGAGATGATAGAGTGAGCGGTATTTTATATCCTTTTCTGGAAAAGGTACATGCTTAAAAATATTATATCACATGTTGGTGGATTATATTATACAAGAATAGGTTATTAATCCTCTATTAAAATATCATAAGATGAAATATATTTTTTTGATGGATTATACAATATGACACTCCATACGGGTGGTTTGAAAGTGGTTACTATGATGTTTTATTTTGATGGTAATAATTTATCCAATATTTCATTCATAAGATGGTGTTTTACATTGTTTATTGTTCATTTTTAGGTCTTTATATCATAATATAAATGAAGTATCATTCTATGGGTAGTAAATTTTGTATTTTGGTTTTAATATGCCTATAGTGTAATTTTTTGATGTATTCATACCCATCTGCAGCAAAAGGTTAATCATTGAGTTAAAAATAATTTATTTTGTACATTTTAAATTTTTTAGCGGGTGTGGGATGATATCATTATTGGTTTTTTATCTTGGATGTCAGTGGACCTATGGGTTACAATATAATAAAGGTAGATCTTCATTAGTGGATAAAGTTTATTCATATATTACTAATTAGGATTATCATTTGATGCATTATATTGAAAAGTTGTATACATCAATGTTGGAAAAATTGTTTTAGGTTGTACACTTAATTATGTTTGATTATGATTGGTTATTTAAATATCAAATTATGAGAGTATTTTATCAATATTTGATTGCACTACTAGGAATGGGTGATACATTTCATTCAATGAAAATTGTTTTAATAGATAGGTTGACTATGAACTTATAGAATAAAAAAATAAGAATGTTCTTTTCATTTAGGTGGTTATTAGAAAGATAAATTAACTTTTTGGGTACATTTAAAATAATATCTTCCATTTTCTGTAGGTATGGAATCATATGATTTGTTGAATGTTCATCCATTATCCTTATAATTTTGTGTGGATATTATATTAACATAAACAACTGGTATTAATTTCCTATATTGTGCATTTGATCATATGTAGTTGATTGAAGTGGTTATTAGGATTTTCCAAATGATTCGAAAGTAGTATAAAGACTGAAGGTGTACAATATTTATGTTAGAGATAAAATTATATATGTTTTCTAGATTATATAATATATGGGAATCATATATTTTAAAATAATAGTATGTTGTGATTGATTTTTTTATACCATTCATGGTAATATAGATATTTAATAAATTTAAATAAATATTGGAATTTCCTCATTAATTAGGATTAATTCATGATGTTTTCCAAGTTTCAGTATTCATGAAATATTCAATGATCATTTTCATTTGATATATTGGTGTGCGTTAAATATATATGACAATGTAACATTTAAAAGGTATCTATTTGAGATTAAAGATCATCATGATGTAGTTTTTTGTTGTTTTTTAATTATTTTTTTGGTTACACTGAATATATGGTAGATTTAAAGCGGGAACATAGGAGATGCAACCCCAGTTGAGGCTACAATTCCAAAACATGTTTCTTTAATTATCTTCTATTATCTTATATGATATATAATAAAATGATTATAATCATGGTATTTTTTTGATGATTATTAATATGGATTGTATGATATGGTTACATTTCATTTGATATATAAAAAAGATAATCCAAATAAAATATTTAATGGTAGGAAGAAAATAATAATCAAGGTTTGATTTTCTCAAATTTTGTGTATATTATGAGGGATATTTTCATTATTCACCTTAGTGAAAATCTAGTTATTTTTCTCCTTGTATTTAATTTTTAATAAGAATATTTTCATAATTATTGTGTCTATAATTGAGTGATTACCCAAGGGTTTAATTTATTATTTGATATCATTTTTTTCTTTCCATGATTTTCATATGTGTTAAATGGTTTTTAGTACTCTTTTTATATCTAATTCCCATAAATATATCTTGTAGTTTTCATTTATTTATGATTTTAAATCTCTCATGTCATTTATCCCACACATTTAAAATATAATTAAGGGGAATTTTCATTTTTTAAAAATCATAAGAAATATATAAGTGAAAAAAGTTCAGGTTTTATTTTGATCTTGTAGGAGGTGTCCTTCCATTATCAAATGTTTTGAAAGTGTGGTCTAATGTTGTGAAATGTTGTATATTTTGTTGTTTTATATAGAGTATTTATAATGTACCATAGAATTTTTTTTCTATTTTAGATATATTATTTTATAATTTTTTTAATAAATCATAATACTATATTCTTTTAATTTCAATGATATAAATTAAAAATTAACAATTCTGTGTGGAGTTTGTTTTGGGTTCTATTTTAAATTTTACTTTTTTTCTTGTAAAATTTTATACTACTAGGTAATATAAATAGTTCATGTTGTTGAAATATATAATGGATGGTTGGATTTTTTTTCTTTTACGAGAGTCCAGTATATGATAATTTATATTTATTATATATTTTTATAGATAGACCAATAAATTAGTTTTAAGTTTTTTTCCTCCTAATATGACACTCAACATGTTAATTAAGATTAAGGATAAAATTTCAGTGTTATCCAAATGAAATTAGAAAAAATTTAAAATATATTTTGGGATCTAGAATATATATAAATAGTTGGTCAAATAGAAAGATAGGGAAGATGGGTTTTATCAAATATGGTTTTTAGTGGATGTACGGAATAATTAATGGTTTGAGGGTTTTTTTTACATTATATAACATTAAATTTATTACCAAAACTCCCTTTATTACTAATATATTCATGTTTATATGGTCGAAATCATATGGTTGAGTTTCATATGGTTCTGAATATGGAATCTATGGAGTGAACATTAAGAGTGTTTTGTGGTGTAATCCTTCTTATATCATATTTATGGTTTTTGTATCCTAATTTTAATGATAATCGATTAAATATTTATATTTTGTATTCCTTTACACATATATTTTCAAAAATTTAATATTAATAAAATAGTTTGATTTATAGGATTTTTTTAATGAATTGATAGTGATGACCAAATAGATAGATCCAAAGGATCAAATAATGTTGAAAAGGAAGATAGTTCTAAGGGGAAGTATTAAAAAATTATAATTGGATATTGGTTCTAATGGGTAATGTTATTATTATATAAGTAAATATTTTTTGTCATTTATTCTTTGAAAAAGAATTCATATTCTAGATAGATATATTTTAAACCTGGTGATTTTTTCTTAATGGTATGATTTATAAGGTGTAGTTTACAAGGTTATGTCTAGATGGTGGGTTTCAATAGGAATTATCATTATTATTTTATTATTATTGGTATATATAATATATTTTCTTATGATATGTTATTTAACAAGTTTTCTCCCAAATATTGTTCGGATTCCAAGTTGGATGAATATAAGCAAGTCAAGTGATCTAGATGATTATATTCTTTTTATTTTGTAACGGTATGATATGATTTGTTGAGATATAAATATTTTATGTTTTTTATTAATTGAGGACCTTTGTTTGGAATAGTATAGATTCTATAATTATGATGATAAATTTCGTTCAATTATAATTTTTTTATATCTATTGGTTCCACCACAACTTAAAATTAATTCTATGGAGCCTTGAGAAGTGGGTGAATCTGGTTGATTACCCAATGAAACTTATTTGTTTTAACCTCAAACTATAATTGAATCCTATTCTTACAGTAGTTGGAACACATTTAATTTTCACATTTACAAAATGCATCCACACAAAGTGTAAATAAAATTAATAATGAAAGTTACAAAATAAATCAAGTTTTTTTTACTTGTTTCACCCACACTATGGTACATCCATTGAGTGTAAACATGTTGATGTGTCGATGAATCAAAAATATACAATATCACACTATTATTTGAACATAATGATTTTCTAAAATATACTCCTCACCAAGGCACATTGTGTTTACAAGATGTTTATTGATTGTGTAATGAATCTCAATGAACATTTCCTATCTATTTTTCTTTGTGAACTGATTCATGTGGGGACTATATAAATATTTAAATAGGTATATTTATTTATAATTAATATATGAAAACATATATTAATTCTCCAATAAAATTTGGTGTGATTTGTCAATTAATTATACATTCTTCTTCCACATTAATTGGTCTTGTAAATGAAACTACTAGTTAAGGATGTTGTTATGATGTTCACTAATTATCTTTATCACATCAAACACTTCCTTTTTCATGTATGCAAATTAGATCAAATCATTTTGATGGTAATTGTATTCAATATTAACGATATTATCTTTCTCCAATATTCTATATATGATCAATTATCCCTCATGGATGATGAGTGACTCTCAATATATTTACTTGTGAGGATATAAAATATGCTCACTATAAATATTCACACTCTACCAGTAGATCGTAGCCTTAGTTTTTTTACATACTGATCAGTTCTTTCAATATAAAATATAATAAATATATGTTTGTAATCTTAAAGGCCTATATTTTATGAATTAGATCAAATTATGAAATCATGATCCATTATAATCATTCCATGTTCCAAACCCCTTAATGTGTGGTGAAGAATATCAAAATATGTCAAATCAAATCAGTAATTCATGATCTATATCCTACCATATCATCAAGGGACTAAAATATTACATTCATATAAGTATAAATAGTATTATTTCATAACACACTATGTCATGTAGTTTTGTTATTCAATTATTATATCTTTTTAAAAAATCATTACTTGACCGGAGAATAAAATACAATAAATCATGTCATTTAGATTTTGGTACACATTTTAGAAAGGAATATTTTTATAATTTATTTTATTTATTCATTATCCTTTATTGTTAACTAAATCTATAGCCACTAGTTGTAACCTTACTTCTAGGATGTTACACATAGCCCTGTACACTTATTGTTTAAAACTTTATCACTCACAAATAAAGAACATGAATTTTAGTTTGATTTATAACATTTAAATAATTGTATTAAATTATATAATATCCCATAAGATATAATTTTATAATTATCAATGTATATTAGGCTTTTATTTAGTTTAATAGTTAATCTATTTAATGATTTCTTATCCTTCCTTTTAAGGTCAAATATGTTGGAAATTTCAATTTTTGGAGTTTCATAGTAGGGAATATCATTATTGTATAGTTAACATTATCCATGTAGAAATTATGTGGAGGACATATATGTTTTAGAATTTTTTTTTTTAATGGTTGGAGTTTATTTTTTTTAGTATGAGGAAAAAAACCAAACCAGTGCCTATATGTGGCTAGTAAAAGTATCACGATTAGTGAATGGTTTAGTAAAATGTGTACCAAAAACATGTGCTATACTAGGAATTTAAGATCCTAAAATTACCTATATATAACTCTAATAATTTAAGCCCAAAATTATTTATTTCCCTACAAGTGGATTCAAAAACACCCAAGATCCTTACCTTCAGTTTTAACACATTCATACTTTGATTTCTTTAGATTACTTCAAAACAATTTCTTGATTCATCAATTTAAATCCATATGAACATCCATACCTCATCATGTTATCCCTTTAGTTCCTTTTTCATTGATATTTATTACTATAGTGACCAAAGGAATCATTGGTATCATTTTATATTTATGAATTTATTGATTTCAGGGCCTATATGGGTTCCCTGAGGATCATTCATACCTTATTAGGGTGGATTCAAACATATCTTGTATAGGAAACGAGATTAAGATAGTATACCCCTTTTTATTATTCTTTAAATTTTACATCCATTCTTACTTGCTAATTTGCATTCATATTTTTTAAAACAAATAATAGTAGTTAATGTGTTTCTAGAATATTTGTAAAAGAAACAAAATTTCCACTTTATTTTCTTTGAATGGAGATAGTTTTCAATTTAAACCTATAGTATAAATCTGTTTTTACTTGACCACTCAAACCAATATTCTTAAAAAGTTATTGATGTGATTTTATAAAAGTATTTTTATAATTATGATTGTGTTTAGGGCCTTTAACTTATTTTATAAAGGATAAATGAAGTTTAAAGGTGAGACCTATTTTTAATAGGGTGTTTTTAAATGTGTTAAATATATTGAATATACTATATGGTTTGATACATAGTTTTCTATTTGATTTTAGGATTTTTAATATTAATGAACATTTGTATGGTATAATTGATTTTTTTAAAAGATTATTTACATAGAAAAATACATCATTAGGAATATTATTTTTCATTATTTGTTTAAAAAGAATGAAATTATTCTTATTGTGGGATATGATTTCTATGTTTATATTCTTGCAGAACATAGGGTTGTTCCAAAAAATGGTTCTTGGGGGTGAGGCTCTATTTCTTGGTCCATTTTCGTCAAATTATATATTTTTTATGTCTTTTTGTAATTATATTTATAAAATTTCATGTTTATATTTCAATTTTACCTTCTAAATTTTTTATATCAAGGGGAACCAAGAGTATCAAGTTAAATTTTTAAGAGGAAATATTTATCTAATCTAGGATCATGATTTAACTAGTAGCCCTAGGTATGTATTTCAGTATAAAATAGGATTTTGACCCTCTGTAAGGATGCGTAGGTTAAAAATGTGCATCTTGGTGGTTAGAATGCATCATGAACACTGATTTTATGGATACTTTTCTAATAGGTTCTAATTTTCTCCTCAATCTTCAATATTCAAATTATCACTAGTACTTTCTTATGTTATATGGGTTATGTTTCCCTTATTTGTGTGAGAACTCATTTCTATTTATATTTTGTTAGTATTAAAGCATTGATGTCATTATTATTATTATTAATTGAATTTATTTATTATTAAATTAATAAATTGTTTTCATTTTAACATAATGATTGAATATTTTGGAGTTTTCTTATTAATCTATTTCATATATCCTTACACACGGATATTTTTTAGGGAATGTTCTAAAAATGATTAATCCTAACGTTCTTAATAGAACTATTTCAGTGAAATAATAGAAACAAACAATTATTTTTCTTTAATATTTAAAGGAGGAAAAAACATTTTTTACTAAATTATATTTGAAACTATATATGAATGGTTCTTTAGTCTAATGATTATACATGGGGTCTGGTTTTGATATGCTAAAT
Source organism: Viscum album (assembly GCA_963277665.1). NCBI lineage: Eukaryota > Viridiplantae > Streptophyta > Magnoliopsida > Santalales > Viscaceae > Viscum > Viscum album. The sequence goes on along the minus strand of OY728148.1, from coordinate 526,558,813 downwards.
TAGATTTTCTATGGACGCCAATATATAAATATTTTACATTTAGGGTAACTTTTTTTCACTCATGGATCGCATGTGGATTTGAGGTGGGATGGTGACTTGTGAGTCATGTGAAAATCATGTATTTTTTATTTTATTTTAGTATAATTATGATTTAGTCACATCATATTTATCCTTTGTTTTATCTTAAATAAAATCTTCTATATTTTATTATATTGAATTTATTGTTTATTCTAGTTATGTTTAATTTTAATTATATTAAATATTAATGTTGTTTATTTATTTTCTCATGGATTCCCAAATTTTGAACATGTCTTGCCATAAATTATAAAATAATTTCATATATTATTAAATCATATTTAGTTGATGGAGTTACTCCAACTCTTGTGTTTATAATTTCCTTGTGCTTGTCACCAACCGGTGGAGATCAAGATCAGCCTTAATAATTTTCCAAAGGTCATCTTGGGTTCTCAATTCTTGGGTGGGCTTATTTGGTTCAAGATAAAATAGTATCATAACCTAGGTTCTTAAAAGGGCCTTAGTTCAAAAACAACCACTATAATTTGTATGTCAGTGTTATATTAGAGATAAAATTATCTAATAGTATGGTGTGGGGATGAATAAGTGTTTGGAAAACACTTTCAGTACTAATCCTCGAGTTATAGTGAACTGAACCTAACATACATTGATATTACATCATTTTAGATGAGTATTTAGCATATAAAAATTTTACATTTCCAATAAATATGATAGTTTAGTGTCTTTTTAATCATAGAACAAAATCTTATATCTTGGTTATAGATCTTAAATGTTCCCCCACAAAGATCTTCCCATTTAGTACTTCAACATTAAAATAATCTTCATGACCCGATGAAAGGAAACACAATGATGGGTGTGCAATGATTCTGAATATGGGTAAATAAAGGAGGTATGTAAGAATAATAATGTAGTGAGTGTATGATAATAAGATAAAAACATTTTGATATCATGCCCTATATATCATAGATCATATACATGAGTCATTTCACAAAGATTTGATGTTCAAAAGAGATGAATCATTAGGGTATCAAGAGCATAATCCATAAAGTCATAAAATAGTAATAAGACATAGAACTTGTGGCATACATGTATGTATATAAAATTATTTTCATAGTAGTTAATGATTAATTCCATGTCCGTTTTAATGGAGTGGGTTCACTCCCCAAATCATCATGGTAGTCATGGATTACTCCCATGGCCATCTTAGTAGTCATAGTTCACTCACAATACCATCTTAGTGGACCTAGTCTATAACTAAACCATGTTAACTCCCAATTTAGTCATTTTTATCTCACAATATATAAATAATTACCTAATTTATTAGAGGGAGAAATATTTCCCACCCATCTCATTATGAGATCATAAATTTTTTCCAATAGGCCAAAAAGCCATCATATCATAATCCATGAAATTAATTCAGTATCATAATGATATAAAAATATCATAACCTATGGGAACTAGAAGTTTGATAAACATTTTATCAAAGAATAACCTATTGAAATATGAGGGTTTTGTAAACATATAACCCATGAAATAGAAATGGGACTCATAAATATGTAAACTCTGATATATAAATGGTATTAATAAACCTATAATAAAATGAACCTAAAATGGGTTTCATATTATAATCCAATAAAAAACAATTCAGAGAAATAATATTGATGTCACCTTAGATCATATCCCTAGAAATTCATGACTAACAACAATGGTTTTCTTATTATATTTTAAATAATTTAAGAATATATTTTTAAAAATGAATATATAAAAAATATACTCTCTTCTTCAAAAAAATTATTATAAAACAAAAAACATTTTGAATAACATTTTCTTTGAAAATAACAATCAAAATTTATAATTTAATCTTCAAAACCTTTTGAAAAACGTTCTCTTTGAAAATAATTTGTAATCTTATAAGTAAACCTAGAAAATATTTTGAAACCCATTTTTATTTTAAAAAACTATGACTACATATAAATAAAGCATGAAAATATTTCCAAAACCATTTTCGTTAAAAACTTTTAAACATTTAATAAAAACATAAAAACATTTTGAATAACTTTTTCTTTGAAATGAATTTAAAAACTCATAGAGAAAGATTTAAAACATTTTGAAAAAATTAATCATTAGAAACAATTTTGAAAACATATAAATAAACCATGAAATCATTTAGAAATACTTTTTATTTCAAAAATCAATAAAAATATACAAATATATCTTGAATTTTTTTAAAAGAATTCATATTTTGGACTGAAATGAGAAATAATGTTATATTTTATTAAAAATGCTTTTGAAATTATCCTCAATACCAAAGAGTTAAAAAAAGGTACCCCTAAATTAATATATCAGGAATAACCATATAATAATTAAATTCATTAGGTTTATTAATATATGAATCATAATATTTCATCAATTAAAGCATAATAATAAATAATCCTGATAAATGATGAGATTATAGTAATAAAATATTACAACTTTCTTAATATTGAGTCAAAATACACATGAAGTAATAACATTACATGAGGCTTAAAATATAATTAATACATTAATATTCATTATATAACATTTCAAAGCACAGCACATTCACCCCATATAAAAATATAAGTTTGTAACATGACATGTATCTCAATGAAAGAAGATTGAGACAAAAATACATTACCAATTTTTTAACTTTTGAAACATAAAACCCATGTGATAAAGATCATAAAATGATTATGTAAATACCCATAAATTTTTTTATAATAATAACTTAATAAATTCACGTACATTATAGACACAATGCAAATGAAAGGAGTGGTTAATAAGGTATTTGTCTCATAGGAATAGATGTGAGGTGAGAAAATGTTTACATTAAGTATTTACTTTCATAGTTCACATTCAAACCTCCTATATAAAAATAATAGATTATTATAAATATACTAAATAACCATATTCCTATATCTAATACCAAATATTATTTTATTATAACATTACATTACCCGTTTATTTACAATTCAATGTTAATTTTACATTTTAGGTAATATCTGCTATGTTTTTCGCATATGTTTGGACCAGTTATTCTTAATCCACTTATTTAGATACTAATTTACTTAATTACACAATATACAATGTGATATAAATACAATATATATTCATTATATAAATATTTATAATAATATATGAACGATATAAATATGAAATTTAATACATCATTCATGGAGACGGAATGTCGTACGAATAGATGAATGTGGTTTAAATTTTCTAATCGTAATGATAGAAAAAGGTCAATAAAATATATGTATATATATATATATATTATAATTAATGTAAAATTATTATTTCATATATATCATATTATTTTACGAAACCCGTCCTTAATACATTCCCTATAAATTATGAATGAATCACATCCCTTTGAGGAGGAGGTTGTCCACACATCAACAAACAAACTAATCGTATTTACATAAGATAAAAAGTATAAAGTATTTTTATATAATAATTTAATAATATTAACTAAATCATTAATATAAAATATATTAAATAAAACTAGTATCCCTTTTCAAATTTTGACCCATGATAAAAGGTAATGAAAAAAACAAATGACATCATTTCGCAAGGCGGTAGTCTGTCATACACATGAAGGAAAAATTCATTACCCACTTGATGGAAGTGTGTGTAGGTGAAGGTCTAAAACATATAATAAAAAAATTAGTATATTTATTATATTAAGTATATTAAATATTCATGTAATAAGAATAATTTAGGAGGTAGAGAAAGAAAATCAAATAAAAGTGATCGTTGAAGGATGTTACCTCTTCTTTGGTTGACAATAATTGTTTCAACATAAGGCTTCCATTGTTGGATTTATGACACAATTTATGCCTATAAAATTATGGTAGACAATTTTTTATCTTATTTTGGTAGGTTTTGGATGATAAAAATTGTTTTGTAAGGTGTGGAGAAGGGGATGAGTGAATACCTTTTTATAGAGAAGGGTGAAAATATTATAAATACCAAACGGTAAACACTATTGGGAGTTCTTCGTTACTTTATGTGATTATAAATGGAAACATAATGAAACAAATGGGAATTATTTTAGATATGGACCTCCGACACACAAAAATAGGTTCAATTTTATAATTTTGTTCTCTACCTTCTATGTTTCCAAAATATTATCATTTTGTATTTTATTAAGGTAACTAGTTTTTAACCTAAATCATTTAATGATTAAGAATAAATTAAATATATATTATTCAAAAATATATTCCAAAATAATTCTTAATATTAAATATATTTTTTATACAAATAAATCGGATATTTTTTGGAAATTAATTTGAAAACCATAACATGTAATATGCAAAAAAACAATTCTTTAACCCAAACTTTGCTAATAAAGTTTTTATTATATAATGGTCAATATTTTCATTATAAAATTTTATTTGGTTAATTAATAGATCATATTTTAAATTTATTAACATTTAAAAATATGTTTTTCAAATATTTTATTTTTGGTAAATTTTAAATCTTTTAATAAAAAATCATTGAAAATAAAATCAATGTCAATTTTAAATTTATTTAAATAATTGAAATTCAGAAAATATCAAGACAGATATAGAATTTGAATCTATTAATTTCACACATGTTTCATATTAAATATTCATCTATAAATAAATATAATAATTCAATCAATTAACTTTTCTTTTAATATTTTTAGCATTATTTATTTTAGTTAATTACAAACAAAATAATCACCGCATTTTTCATTCCTTAATAAGTTAATGTAAATAATTCATATATAAAAATTAAATATAATATAATATAATTAAAAATTCTTCATTACCTTTTAAAAATAATTTCTTCCATAGTACTAATGTAGTTTTGTCCATATCTTAATGCTTTATAAATGATAAGGTAATGAAGGTTTTGTTTTTTTCTTTTTAACTACATAAATTATTATATTAGTAAATTTCATATCATAGTATCACAAAAACTCATATAATTCAAAAACATAGATGATATGATCGAAAATGGGAATAAAATGGATTTTTGATTGGCTTCTAGGTAATCTTTCCCATTAATATTAATGTTTAAACACTAAGTAAAATAATTCTAACCTTAATCACATAAATTAATTTTATCTTATCTGACTAACAGTTTTTGCCAAAAATTAACTTAAACATAATATAAATTATAAATTATTATTATTCCAAATATGAAATCTATTTTCCCTAAATATAAAAACATAATTTGTCACTATTAATTTAAAATTAATTCAATAGACGTGTCGTGAATGCTGGTTTTTTAAGTAAAAAAGTTCAAAATATTAAAATTGTTTATATGTATTTTCAATGTGAAAATGGTTCTAATTGAATTAATTTGATTAATTGATTTATATTTGGTCTAATTACACTATAAAAACAAATTAAAATATGATTTTATTATATAAACATATTAAATGAAACGACATTTTACCATTAAAATTTTGTATTTTTCACTATTCATCCATAATAAAACTTCTTAGAAAAATTACAACATATCAACCAAAGTAAATTTTTATATTCCTCTTAAAAAATGAAGTTTAATTTTCCAAATAAAAATTATAAAATTTTCAAAAATTATATTTAAAATAGTTTCACTGTTAAAAGGTGTTAAAGATACCTTTTAGAATAACACGTTTTTATTCATATAATTTCATTTATACATATCTTATTCATATAAAATCATATATATGAGTGTCATAAAAAAATTAATATAAAATAAATAAATTTTATTAAAAAAATCATCAAAACTAGTTTGTTAATTTTTTTACAATAAAATGGTTTTTATATAAGGAAATTATTTTATTAGAAAATGATTTTCTTTATTCTCAAATAGTTATTACATTAAATTATAACTAATAAATAACTAAAATAATCCTTTTATATACATTTATACAAAATATTTTCACTCACTGGATAATATTATTTGAAATTTGTATTTCATTGGCAAGGTGGTAACTATAATATTATATTAATAACAATATTAATAGAACAATGTTATTCAGTGAAAAATGGGAATTCATGTAACAGAAGCTATTGATGGAATTCAAAAATTGTTTCTAAAACAACCAAACATAGTGTTCTGTGTCTATAAAGTTAATATAAGTGTTTTGTGTAGCACATTTATTAATTAGTTTTGCATATAAATAAATACAAACTGAGTAAATTCATATAATAAAAACTATATTCAGTGTTGTGTGTAATGAAAAAAATCAAACAAATAAATTAATTCAAAAACTTATTTCACAAAATCTCAGGGTGTTACATTCTACCACCATTAAAATGAATTTTTCCCATGAAATTGATCTTGGTTTTCAAAGGTTTAATAATAGATTTTTCTTTTCAAAGAAACCCACATCCTAAAATGAATAATGAAACATCAATTAAAAATGGGAAGATGGAAACATAATACTTACCCATAGTAAATCATAACTAGGTATTCAAAAAAAATATAACATAGGTTGAAAATAAAAAAAATGGACATGGAAGATAAATTTAAAAAATGATTTTTTATGGATAGTGATAGCGAACATGGTTAGGTGAAAGTTAATGATCACAAATCCATAAACCAAAGACTCTTGAGAAGGTTCGTTGATATCATCATAAATGGTGATAATTGGTAAAACATTATTTTAATTACCTTTTCCTAATGTTGAATACTTTTTATGAGAAGATATACTTATATGGTTTTAGAATAATCTCACCCTTTCTACTTCCTTGATAAATTTCAACTTTATATTTTATTCCATGAAATGAAGTAGAATATATCATTCTAAAAGCATTATAGGATCCTAATATCTATAAATAGAATGAAATGTCATTCCCTTTATCCATAATTAACATCACAATAAATTGGTTAGCACATGTTATCAAATATACATAAATTATCATGCGAAGAGATAATAATTTAATATCTAAAACCTCATCTGATGTTCTAACATAATCCTTTTCATAGGTGTTTGACATTATAATCCCTCTAAAAGGTAAAATTCTAAAACATTATAAATAAGGTCACTAAATCTCACAAGACCTTATTATCATTGATTAGACATAAATCATAAATTATCTCTTATGTGTCACATACCAAACATGTGAATACCATCATCATTTATTCTCTTGAAACATGGAACTGAATTTCTAGAAATCCTTTTTGATAAAATTCATGTTTCATTGTTCCTAATAATATTGTATATATTCCTTAAATCCAAAAATGGTATAAACTTCATCCATGATAGCATAATATACTTTTTCAAAAAATCCTTAATTGGTTACATGTTAATCAGTACCATCCAATTTAATTATTTGTATCCTACATTTCAATATCTAGACATTATTACGTCAACATCAGGAAAATATTAAGGGTCGTATTCTCATAGACAATGTCTTACCTTTCTATTAAATCTCTTTCTTATTCTATTATAACCAGTCAATATATTCCTATATATCCTTAGAGAAAAAATAAACCTGAAAATCTATGTATATTTTACAATTCCTAATTCATGAACCCAAATATATAAATATTTACATCCTTTCTCTCTAATTATTAGCATGTAATAGGTCCATCCTGGGTTTAGATTTAAATTTTTAGGTCGGGGCATTGAGTTGGGTAGTACACATGTTCTCTAGATAAGATACATTAAACTTTATGAAAATTGGTCACTCTATGACCCCTTTTCCCACATAGATAACATCTTCCCCTCTATTTGAGGTATTCCTAAAGGTTCTTCTTCACTTCTTCTTGACATGTAGGAAGCTAGGTCCTTTTTCCTATGTGATCCTTACAGTGTGAACATTTTTAAAATTCCCGTATTCCTCTAATTCTATAAGTTATGAATATCACCCAATTTTAAATTATTAATCATATATAATGATAGGTGATTCAACAAAATAACAATTTTTTTCTATTTAATCATTGTCCAATTTCATTACCAATACTCACCAAATTTTACATCAAATTCAATGTTAACACAGTTCCTTCTTGTTCCCCCCATTGACTAAAACTATAAAGCTTAGAGTTAGTGACAATTATAATATTAGGAAACCAAATAATCATGATATTTCACTTATAAGATGTCAAAACTATGATACCCTAATTAATATATGAAACATAATGCTTATCATTAGATACAACCATAGAAATATCCTTAGAATTACCCCTTTGTATCTCAATAATGTTTTCTCATCCTAGTTTCAAATGTTTGAATAATCCTTTACTTTGATACCAACTATAAAGACATTGGATTATTATACATGGATATTATATCATTTTAGATGAATATTCAGCATATTATAATATTGAATGCCTGAGGACCATAACAGATTAGTTTCTTTAGAAATATGGCACACATTATTCTAACTTGGTGAAAGATCTTCAATTTTTTCATGGAAGATCTTACCCTTTATTAATTTAACTTAAAAAACTTTCTTCATAACCTAGGGAAATTAAAAATATGTAAGGGTGATCTCAAATGATCGATAAGGGTAAATAATAGATATATGTAAGCATAAAAGGAGAGTAAGGTTATAATAACCTAAGAATAACATTTAAAGATCATATTATGCATAACAAAGATCACATACATGAGTTATGGTATAAATATTTTCAGTTCATAACACATGAACCATAAGGTAATTAATAGAATAATCCATAAAACCATAACATCATAGTAAGATATTGAATATTTGGAAGAAACAAAAGCATATAATATTATTTCCACAATTTTCAAGTCAAAATGAAAATTCCATCTTTGTGAAATGTGTTTACTCCCCAAACCATCATGGTAGTCATGGTTCTCTCTTATTATTGTCATATTAGTAAAGTTTCACTCCCAAAATTATATTAGAAGACATCATCCCTTACTCAACTGAGTTCACTCCCCATTCCATCAATGTTTATCTCATGATATATAAATCTTCAAAAAATTCCATAGAGGGAGATGTAAGTCCCACCCTTATCAAAATAAAATCATACATATGTGTTCTTCTAGATCATAACCATAAATCATATCATAACCAATGACCTGAAATGGGTTTCATAAACACGTAAAAATATCATAAACTGTGGAAAATATTAATGTTTCAAAATCATTTCATCAAAATATAACCAGTGAAAAGAAGCAGGTTTTGTAACATCTCGACCGGGGCTCTACTCCCTAGTGCATCATGCAGGTGTGTTAGGTGACATCAATCATGCCTCTTCATATATTAGTGGCTTCCAAATATTATTTAAGGTATAATATTGATAATGGAGAGACTATACCCATTTAATCATATCAGAAAACTAGTGAAAATAAATAAAAATAACCAATTTATATAACTATAACTAAACCCAATATCAAAAGATGACCAAACAGGATTCCCAATATCAAAACTAAATTGTAAAAATTCTATTCCAATGTACATTTAATGTGTCAAAAATAGAAGCTCAATATTAAATAGACTCTTAACTCTCATGAGGCTCCGAACACCAAATTTGGTTCTCTCTTCCATGAAAAATCTCGACTCAATTATCTAATATAGGGCTCATTCTCTTATACATTCTTGAAACTATGAAATCTATTCAGGTACCGATCAGGAAAAATGAATAGGAAATTTTTAAAACTTAGTAGGCCACCACCAACGATATATAGAAAAATATCTAGTTAAATAACAGTGAATTCGGTTTTATAATGAATGAAATACAAGAAATAAAGTAAAAATTATACATTTAGTAAATTTAACATTATTTGACCACATAACTCCCCCAGGTTTTCAAGGATATCTAAAATCTCAATACCTTCTTCATTTGGTGCTCGTGAATTAACAATATCTAATAATTAGTTCACAATTCATTTCATTTCACATTATTTCAAAACTGATTGGGACTATATTCTAATTCCAACTCACGGGAATGGAACATCATGTCTGATACCCCATGGTATTCATAGCCATTGTCCTCATCCCATGCCTTAATAATCACTATGGGATTTTGAAGCAACAGTCCATGTCCCACACTCATTCATCCCCATGTTCATTTGATACAGAATATCATGTCCTGCACAAGAATATCTATTTATCACTATGGTATTTTGATGTAGAAGACCAAGTTACACACTAATATCAATTTATTATTATGGGTTTTTTGATGTAACAAACCATGTCCCAAACATTAATATGACAGAAACACGTGTATCACAATATCACATGTTTGAAAATATTACATGTATCATAACATCACGTGTATCAAAATATCACATGTATCACAATATCACACAAATCCATATTAATCAACATTAATCCTCTTTCACATTTCACAATCACAATATTTGATTAATGAATGCACGATTTAATTAATCCAATTAAACAAAATGAATATTGATAAGAATTCATGTTAATTAATTAAACAATTAATTAATCAAATTATATTAATATCTTAATAACCATAATCAGTTAATTAATTCATTCATCAATTGATTCAATACCATAATCAAAGTAATCAATTAATTCAATCAATAATTAATTAATCTCATTCAATAAATTCCAAAACAAAAAAAATCTTTATTAATTCATTAATTAATTAATTAATATTTTCACAGTACTAATATCACATTAATTAACTCATAAATTAATTAATCCATTTCACAATCACAATAATCTGCCTTAATTTTCCAATTACAACAATCATTTAATAGGAAAATTTTATAAATGCATTAATCAATCAATTCCTCAATTCCTTAATTAATTAATTGACTAAATTAATTAATTCAATATAAGAAAAAAAATTAAATCTTAATTCTCAATTAAATAATTATATACATGTAATTTAAATCAAGTCTCTGGTCTTTGAATTGCAATCCACCAACCGTGAATCATAGACAAGCTATTTCCCAAAGGAAATGCCATAAATTGAATCAAAAAGATCAAACCCACGAAAAAGAACAATATGTTGAATAAAAAACAAGATATAAGATCAAATGTATAAATATCAAATAAAAGTAGATATAGATATAAACCCTTTACAATTTTTGATATAACATCCCTTTTTTTAAAGAAATAGGACTAAGATATATATGCCTAATTGAGAATAAACCACATACCTTAGAAGGTGAATATATTCAATTCGCCTTCAAATAATCAAGAATATTGGTCAAACGAGATTTGAATCTCTTCAAGGGACTCAAAAATGATATAAATTGGTTAGGAAATGGTTTGAGATGATTTAGGGTGACATCTGGTGGTTCATGTATTTTTAAGAGAATTTTCAAAAGTTTAAAATATCATATACATGGTTTCCTATACAGGGCACATGGTTTCCACTAAAAATGATCCTAAACTGTGAAACCTAACTATGTGCCTCACCTAGTATTGTTACAATGTTTCTAATAAGAGGTTTCTCAATTTTTCAAACCATGTTTTAGTTATGTGAATCCCCCCTATTTGGTTTCACATGGTTTTCTAGGATGGGCACACGGTTTTGGAAAACTATGAACCATCCATGCACATCCCCTCCTTTTTCCAAAAACATAATATTTCCACCTAAATTCACAAAATATAAAAACAAAACAAAAATAACTCCAAAAACAAACAATATTAGTTATAATAGAGCTCAAGACATCCCTATAAATGGTTGAGTAATTATAATATTCCCACCTTATAACAGCACGTCCTCAAGATAAAATCCCAATAACTTCTAAGTTTTCAGGATAAAAAGATTGTTCTAATAAGACCTCGTATCGTCTTCCCTCTCCCAAGATTCCTTTTTAATGTGCCCATGGTGCCATAGTACATGAACTATCAGCACGGTCTTTTCTTGTAACATTTTCTCAGTGAAATCTAATACTCATATCAGATGTTCCTCAAATAATGCATCAGTCTCAAACTCAGAATCATACACATCAATCTCATGAGAATGTTTTGAGTGAAACCACTAAAGATTTAACACATCAAAAACACAATTCATAACACTATTCCTCTATGGAAGATACAATTGGTATTCAACAAGTTTTATCCTCTCCAAAACATCAAATTTTCCAACAAACCTTGGTGACATCTTTACCTACCTTTTAATCTTGAGGTGATCATTTCTAGGTGACACCCGAAGAAAAAAAATGATCACCCACAATAAATTGAAGGTTTCACATATTTTTTTCATCATTTGAATTTTTTACTACTAGGATTTGTATCCATATGCTTCCAAACCACATAAACCTTATTTGAAGCTCCTACAGGAGACTCCTTCTCAAAAACTCTAACTCACCTACCTACATCCAGTATAGAGGTCATCTTCATGTCTTACCATAAAGTTCCTTTTATGGTTATATATGAATATTTTCTAAATAATTTTTTTTTAGGAAAACTCAACCAAATATAGGTGCTTCTACTAATACCCACTGAAGTCATGAACACATGCTCATAGCATATATATAATCACTTAAATAGTATTCTTATACTTCCCATTAGTCTATGGGTGGGATTTCATATATAATAAAACTTTTTTAACCAACACTTTCAGAAAAAACTTCGAAAAGTGTGAAGTAAAGTACATGTCATGGTTTGAAACAATACTCTGTGTCACTCCATTTAGATGTACTATCTCCCAAACGAACATGTCTCCCAACAGACCCACTAAGAATGTATCTGGTATTGGTAAGAAATATGTTACCTTTTAAGAAAAAGAGCATAGTAACCCATATGGTGTCATTATTATGAGGCATACCTGGGAGACCCACCACAATGTCCATAGTAATATCATCCCACATATATTCTAAACTGGGAAATTCACGTAGTAAACCACAAGTTCATTGATGCTCAACCTTCACGTATTGGAAGGTGTAGCATCATCTCACAAACCCTATAATATCTTTTTTCATGGCCACCCAAAAAGACTATTGATGTAGGTCATAGAAAATTTTGGTCACACCTAGATGCACCACACACTTTGAGTCATAAAAATTATGAATTGGCTCCACCCTCATGAAAATAGGCACACCAACCCAGTTCCTAACATACATGACATCATCCCCTTATATGGTCCAATTTGAATGTGACTCCCAACATTCAAGGATTTTCCTCAATGAAAAAAAATCATATCCTCATATTGTATGTCCATGATCCATATCAAGAGTTTAGACTCTACTAACACATATATGGTAATCATCTACTCATTGATCTCCTGAACCATTACATGTTATTCATCTAGAAAATTCATCATCTTCCACACAACACTAGAATCCTATATATCCCATGTCTGATTTTCCCCCTTAAATTGTCTACAACATTGTTTCCCTTATTAGATACATATGCTAGTACAAAATAAAATGACTAGATATACTCAACCCATATCCACTGTCTAAGATTCAAATATCTGTGGGAAAATATGTACTTAAATATCATGTGATCAGTATATACTATATACTTTTTCCCTAACTGTTAATGTCACCAACAATTCAAATAATAAACAAATTATTTAAACTTGAGGTCATGCATAGGGAAATTCCATTCATGTGGCCTCAATTTCTAAGACCCATATGCCATGATTGGTTGTCCCATCATCAAAACAGCTCAAATTCCAATCCCAAAACCATCAATGAAATGTGTACTCCTTACATGGCATGGGTAGGATCAACATTGGTTCCATTTTTATGAACTTCTTTAGCTCCCGGAATGCATTCTCACATGGTCTAGAACATTTAAACTTTACTCCCTTTGTATCATGACATGTCCTCGGGGGCCAATGTCGTGACTCCACCAATCTTTCCTCCCAAAGGCCAAGGGTTTACAAATTGCACTTATGGTGTCAAAATACATGTGAGAGGAATTTTCTTGTGTACTTGTATGCCCACACACACAACTACATCCCAAAAACTGGAAAGGTAAACTTGAATGCCACAACCACTAATTAAAGGTAAAACTTGTATGTCAAATAGGACAGAATACTAACCCAACAAAAGAAAAACAAAAAACAGAAAATTGAAAATCTTCCTTGAAAAGTTGTTCACAGAAAATTCCACCTAATTTGTAAGTGTAGAGTACCTACCCAAAGTCATAGAAGTACACCCTACCTACCTGATCTCACTAGGAACTAATGGGTCCCAGGCTACCAAGTCCTCCATCAAGGAGTCGGCCATTTGCCCGAGACACAACAGATCTGGGTGAATCCCATATAGGGGTGAGTAAGAAAACACTCATTAGGGACCCCAAACCAAAAGAAAGTACCAAAAATGAATCGACAAGTCAAACCATAAAGCATGATTATGAAGGAGGACAACTCACACCATGTATAACTAAAAGTAAAGAAGGCATCAATATCAATGATAACATTGAACACCATGTACTACTATGTTACTTATCCCTGATGAGTATCATGGGTGTGCAGCATCACATCGAGACTCTCCCCATTGTGGGTCTTCTAGGTCACATAGAGTCGTTTACTACTTAGGTCATTATAGCTGATCTACATAGGGTCGCTTATATCTTTTCCAAAAAGGGGCTCTTGTGGCTGATCCACACAGGCTCACTTGTTGATGATCCACATAGGGTCCCTTATAGCTGATTCACACAAGGTCTTTTGTAGCTGATCCACATAAGGTCGCTTGTGGTTTATCCTCATAGGGTCACTTGTCTGTCGTAGGATTTTTAAACATATCCCACTTGATTCCAGGAAAGTCTATTCCTCATTCCCTTAGTTATATTTCAACTTCTCTGAGAACCAACTTAGAAACCTTAAAATAACGTAATCATCACAAGGGTTCCAACAACACAAAAATCTAGTCAATCTGACACTCCCTCTGAGAGTAAGTGACATTTTTTGTAAACATGGGATTGTTGTATTCGGGCCCAGTTGGACCGACCCGACCAACCCATCTTGAGGGTATATCATGACCCAAACCACATTGGCCAACCTGAACCAACCTGTCTGGATTTTGTTCAGTCCTATCCAGCCTCTCTACTAGACCTATCCCATTGGCCCTCGTTGGACTCAGTCCGGTTCGCCCATGGGTCCAGCTTGTCGGGTCACCCAGTGACCAGGCTTTATCTGTCCGGTCCCACACTATTGGTTCGGCTTTCATCCAAATCCTGGGACACCCAGTGGCCCAGCTTTATCCTTCCAGCCCGACATTCAATAGTGGGTCCACTTAATCCATCTCGGGCCACTCAGCGACCTGGTTTGTGCCCCCCATCCAGAACGCCATGAGGGAACCCGGTTCATATTCCCCACGACCAGCTAAGTCGGTCGCCCCTCTGATCCCGCACGCAGTCCCCACTTGACCACATTTGAGTCTACCGCATCGTGGAATGCTCCACCGAATTTTCTAGGTGGATGTGTCCCTATCTATTAGCCACCGACTCACTTCCTGTGACTCTTACAGCTTCTTCAAGGATCGAACCAACCACATACATGTCCGCCATGGCACGCCATCAAGAGCCCTGGCCGAATTTTCTACGGATCACCAGGTCAACTCTGTTGGATTTTTCATCGATCCGTCTATGCCTCTAGCCTCTATGGGGGCACCATCATCCTTACTAATACCTCTTTAATTCTATTCCCTAAATATAGAGTTTTCTCCATGAAGAATAAACAAGAACGCACAAAGGCGTACGGGCTCTGACCTAGTTTTCGTCGGTCTGCACCTTCCGTGTTAGAGTTTTTAAAACATGGGAGGGATAAAATTATAATTCTATAAATATAAAACCTGATACAAAACCCTGAGAATGATAACCCTCCACCAAGAAAAATTAATATGTGGATCAATATGTTTGTGGGTTGATCCATGTTCATTGTTTTAGAATGAAAAATAGGGAAACTCAAAACACAAAAAGTAATCCCCTAACTAGGACAGGTTCATTGATGAAGTTATCCGTCCATGAGGATTCACATTCTTTTCGAAGCTTTTGTCTTTCATCCCTCTTTGGTCCCATTCATTTAGGTTTGTGGTTATCATTATCAATTCTCCGACGATCTTAGTTGGATATAATTTTTTCACCACCCATCAAAGAAATTCTACCTCAAATTCTCCAACCCATTATCTCATTAACAAGGATATGCATAACAGCATTTCGGTTACACTGTTTCATCACGTCATTATGGTATTTCATTCATGAAATAGTGTATCTGTTCTCAAATATTTTTTTTATTATATTGAAACTTTATGTACAAGTGGAAATCATGGTTCGCAAAACAAAGACACTATTTACTGAAAGAGCTCACAAAATGATGAAACAGAAGACTAAGATTATTTTAGTCAGACACTCTATATAATTACTAGTTCATAGTACTAACCTGGGTGTCTATATCCACTCAGATATGTTTTTAATGGTGAGTAACCATTCTGTCCATTTTCTGAATGAATTCCTCCAAGGTGATTTTTCATTGGTTAAAGCATCGGGCTATGATTCGGTCTTGCTAGTTTATCCACACTTCTTTCTCTTCAGTGGCATCAACATTCAACATTCTTTAATAAATTCTTGAAATTTCCTCATTTGAGGTGTCGAGCCGAAGGACTTATTCAATCATTTCTTCCTTGGTGTGGAGGATGAGCTTTAGACACCCCCTGCCTCTTCTTCCATCACTCTTGGTTCTTTGCATGGGTCTCTACTTTCCCTTTCTTGTAGGCCTTTCCTTTCCTTGTTTTCACCATTATTGGCAGACCTGGTTTCCATCAGTTTCATCAAGAGAGAGTACTCTTTTCATCCCTTAGTTTTTCTCCCCTGGACCACAATGCATTTCCCTAAGTCATGCTTACCTTTTTCCCCTTCTTCCTTCTTGGGTTGGGAGGGCCTTTACATCGGTAATGGTCCACACTATCTGCTGTGAATTGGCTATAACCATCATCACCAAAATCATCCTCCTCCTGCATCAATGTTTTTCCATGATTCGACAGACCTTCACAACTTTTTTTCAACTCCACCCCCAAGTTTTCTTTGAGGGGCCTTGGACTGCACTGAAAATATTCCTTTCCTCCTTTGACCTCCAAACCATACTTCTACCCCTATCTTCTAGCCTGAAGGTATGAGTAGTTAATAAAGAGAGTGTTTGGTTCCAAGGACCCCAAGACACGAACCCCATCCTACCTCCCTTGTCCACTAATTGAATATGTAGCAGCTTGAAAAAAATACTTCCACTGCAGTGGCATTCCAGAATCCTCAGCCTCCATGTTGTTGTCTCCCACAAGGGTAGAACTACACGAGGGTATTGTCATATCTGGGCTTGTGTGATGCTCGAATCCTCGACCCATAAATTGAAGCTGCTTGTTAGTATCCTTTAAGACCCAAACTTTTTCTTCAACATAATTGAATTGACCTTAGGGGAAATCTCAATGTTTGGAAACACATTCCTAGGACATGATCTCACCCTAGTTGAAATCCTCACCCACTTTCCACTATTTTCATTTGATCCACCTTTCCTAGATGATTGAATGTTCTTTACATGTCCCTCCCTCGCCTCTTCATTACCACCTGAAGGTTTGGTCGTCTCTTGATGTTTCACCACTCATTATATTTCAGCACACATGATCTCGGCACTATCCTTGGCAACCAAAGCCCTTGGATTGCACACCCCTAGATTGCATTTCAGTCTTCCATACACCACAATAACTCTCGTGTTCACAAACTTCTCCACCGACTACTTCACGATGCCCTATTCGGCAATACCAGAACAAGACCTCACCACCTCCATATTAGCTAGACCTTGATGCCTCTACTAAGAACAGGGAACCACACTAGCTTGAACATCCTCAGCAGCCTGCAGAATCAACTTCCTACCTCTGCAATTTTCCGGTTGATGTCCAATTTTAAAGCACCGAGACCAGAAATCATGCTAGGACACAAAAACCACCATTTGTTGATACCTGAACTCCTCACCCACTACATTCAACAAAGATTTCACCGGGGGCTAGTGATATCTACTTCAACGCAAATCCTCGGAGAAACCGAATGACATACTACCCTAGTTATACTATTAGAAAAAATATATCGGCCGACCATATTTCCCAGCATACAGATAATGGATGGATTTTGAAATGGAAGTTATAGTTTTATAAAACATACCCAAATTTCCTTGGTTGGAGAATCCCATTTCATATGATAGTCATTTGTCCATTGGAAGAGAAAAACATGGGTGTCATCGCAAAACTAAGGAGCATACGACCATGCCAATATCAGATCTTCTTCACATGAAATACATATCATTATATGCCTTGAGTCCAGGAGACCCATGGTGGATCACTTCTATATACCCCAAGAGTCAATGACAAACCAGTCGAAGAGGTCCATGGATGGACTTCGTTGCTTGAATCTTGCTATCAACGTCATTTTCAGCAAGGAGGAAGCATCCGTGAACTCCCGAGTTGAGATCGGGAGCTATGGGATCCCATCGAAATGATCTGGAACTTTGGGATAGAGGGAAATATGGGGAAACGAGGGTAGGTAATCAGGATATGAGAAGTAGATGAAGCAACGATCACCAGGAAGTGGTGGTGATGATACCCTGCCACCCACCAAGTGAGGAGGGGTCTATTCGGAGTCCATCGCTGCAAATGGTGGAGGCTTCCATTCACAAACCCTACCGTTCATTTCGCCGTTTATCCCATTTTAAATAGGGTATCTATTACACTTCAATTAATGAGTCATTACACTGCACATTTAAGAGACACATTGATGGGATTCATTTAATGCGACTCATTGTCACCTCATCATTGCAATGTTGTGCTAATATGATACCACCTAACAGTGAATAGAAACAAATAACATAACTTTTTATGTTATTCTATTTTTCTCTTCCGAAGAGTTTGAAAAATATCTTTTTCGGTCGACCCTTGCTGGTCCATGTTATGTTCTTTCTAGGTGAATCCCGATGTTCCAAGTTCAATTATTGCCTCATATTTTTTATTCAATCATCAGTTTTATTGTTTGAAAAACATGCTTGCAAATTTATTCAAATGAACTAAAAAAGATCAAAATTTTATTCTAGGCTCATCTAGCCTTAGAATCGGGTTCTATCTAAGTATCTGGTCCTAACATACTCCCATATAATTTTAAAAAAAAGTACCTAGAATTTCTTGGATATTACACTTCTTGGTCAAGCATAAAAGTGGTGTTTCCAATTAGGAAAAGTTTTGAATGAACCTCAGATAATCTCAAAGTTTCCTCATAAAGATACATATATCAAAAACATTATTGGACTACAACCGAGATACCACTATTTAATATTTATCTAGATCTACTAACACACCTTTCTATGAGATGATGAAACCCAATAATTGTACCTGATCAATCCATATTTTACACTTGGATTTCTTGGCGTATAACCGATGCTTTCTCAGTGTAATCAGTATGATGTCATGATTTTGGGTATGATCATCGTGGCTCTTGGAGTACACCGAGTTTTCATACACAAACACTACAAAAAATTGATCTAGTTATGGATGGAAGATTCTGAGGTCATAAACACTGCTTGTGCTTTTTTCAACTCAAATGGAATCATGAAAAATTAATAAAGGTCAAACATTATTCTAAATAAAGTATGTGGTATATTAGATAGTTGAAATATAAATCGATGATATCCTTTTCTCAATTTGATATTGTAGAAAATTCATGCTCCCCTCGACTAGTCGAAATGATCTTTGACACATGGAAGAGGATATCGGTTCTTCATAGTTATCAAGTTGAACATCTGTTAATAAACACATAAGTGTATATTCCCTCCCGCATTCTTAAATAACTAGATTGGATTAACCAAAGATGACCCACAGGGTTGGATAAATAACTTATTCATAAACACTTTTAATAGAGAGTTAATCACTTGAGGCTTCATTGGTTCCATTTTGTATAGTGGAATAGAAACTGTCTCAGCCCTCAGTAGAATCACAATTGTAATTTCTACATCTCTCCCAAGTGATATCCCTAAGAAATATGCTACAAATAAATCACGAAAATGGTCCACTACTTTTTTGAAGACATCATGTTATACACTAATTTCATCCAACAAAAAACTAGAGCCTTGGGTGGTAAGCTCTTCTAGTTGCTGGTGAATTAGAACTACATGGAATACCTTGATATCACACTCTCCGCGAAGAATATAATTTCCACCCTTAAGTGATTTGAAATTCAATATCTTAGGGTAATAGTCTATATGGGCTCAGTATTCTATTAAATCATCCATATCCATATTTATATCAAAACTATATATTTTAGTATGTAAATATCCCAACTAAAATGATACATCCCAACCTCGAGAGAACTCCCCTTACAAAAATAGATGATCCTTTACCATACTCCTAGAGGTTTATCTATCATCATAACCCCACTCACGAACTCCACTTCCATGCTCAATCCATTTACCTGTGATGTAGAAAAAAAATAATGAGAGGGACCGGTATGAAATTTGGTACTAGATAATATTGAATCTAAAAGAATAGTTTTTTTAACTATCAAAATTCTAGCCTTTCTATCCACTCGTGTATCGAGAACAGCATACAAATATCATATTCCTATTTTTTTGATATAGTCTATGTCCCCTTACATGCACCACTTCTCTGATATGGGATCTTCTTTTCTGAAATACCACATCCACATCCTCTACCTCCATAGATAGTTGAACTATAACTACCTAACTGCAACAGTGTATAAGTCCATCTTCCCATATTATTGATCAATCTTTTAGCTCCATCACTACCTGTCTTTTGTGGGTTCAGAATGATCTTATATAGATATCCCATTCATCCTCAACCTTTTCACACTACAAGTGTTCAGGGAAAATGACTATGAAAGTGTCCATGCATACCGCATTGGTGACTAGACACTTGGTTAAGGTCTTCTGTGGCTGGCCTTTCCCCCTCACCACCCTTCATGCTATCACCCTGGTTAGAATTCTCATAATGATAGTTCTTTCTCTTGGAATTTATACCACATGATCACCCATTAGAAACCAAAAATATTCACAAAAAATCATCCCTTATGTTCCCCTCAAATATGAGATATCGGTCCATAAATTCAAAAAACTTCTTCAATTGAAAGATATTAACTTAAAACTTAATCTCACATTCTAGTTCATCCTGGAAAAACCATTCCATAAATGTGTTGGATCCTTTTAGAACTAGAGAAAAGTGTTTCAATTTAGTAAAGAGACCAGAATAGACTATCACATACATATTCCTCTAATATAATCACAATAATTCAACTTCATTATCCTATTTTAGGGCCTCTAGTAAAAATATCCCAAGAAATTGTTCAAAATACCTTTTCCACCATTACAATAGCTTACTCATTCTGATATTGTATATCCAACCCTTATATTGTTGATCCTCATAACATGTAAGAACCTAACATGACCCTCTTCTTAGCTAGAGTGTCCAAATGTTCAGGTATAGTACATATTGACTCGATCCAGAACACAGATGCCTTAGGTCAACACTCTCCAACAAAAGTCGAAGGGTGTTTTATTTTAAAATCCCATATCATGTTAGACATACTCTTCAAACCCCACTCTTGTTATCTCTCCATGAACATCATTAATCAAGAAACTTTCTCTTATAACTTATCTCCAAATTCATCAATCGACATTATTAATGCATCAAGTTCCATTATTGGAGGATCATTTCCATTCATTTCCACCTGTCTTCCTCTATCAAAACATAATTGTGGAGGCACATATCCACAATTTCAAATATGTGTATAATGAAACATAAAAACCATTGAAATATTTAACGAAAGGGTTTCACAAAATATATAACAAGTCATTCCCCAAAATCCCACCATACAGTAAAAAGTGAGGCACTATAACTACCCTTAACCATCCTACGTCTAGTTCATAGTTAACAAAGTTTAAACTCATTATCATTTTCATGTATCATTAGAAACACTTTTATTCACATCTCACATCATTTTAAAATTATAAATTTCATAGTAGGTACATTTCCATTTCCATTACTCATGTATGGAAAAGCATTTCAAGTTCAACAACTCACTTGAAACCCATTTTCCCAAGCATTCCTATAGTGATGCACATCACAAAATAATATTTAGTGCCTAAAACAATTAATGAAAACTCAACTCTCATTCAATTCTAGGCCATGATTCAAATATGATAAAATCGTATAAATAATAATCAGGTCACACAATAAGTGTGTCGCCCAAGGTGAAATAACATCAACTGTAACATCACATATAAATTTTAATAATCCCACCATTGGTACCTGAGTTTTCTCCCATATATGGATTAGCAACTCCCATATAAGAGCTCATGACCATAGCCTAAATCTTCCTTATCTCCTATCAACCTTTTCTAAATAGTAATATAAAATAATAAAAATGGAATTTGATACCACTTTGTAATTTCTCGACAAGGTTTCTACTAATTTGCAAACCTAGATGGTTTTTAGGTGACCTCAAGCATACCTCCACATATACAAGAGACTAATGACTAGCATCAAGAGTATAATATCAATCCTGGGGATACTATACCCTCTTTATCAGAGGAACAAAATAGTTGGAATAAATAAAACTAACCATCTAATATATCAAAAACCAAGCCCAATATCAAAGGTTGACCAAAACAAGATATACAACATCAAAACTGAACAATAGATATGTCATGCCAACATAAGTATTCACTGTTGAAATGAAAATTCAAACAGAAAGACATAGAAAAATCCAAAATGAATCCTGAAACCAAGTATAGTTCCCTCATCTATGCTCTATATTGACTCATTTATCTAACATGGGGCTTCTTCCCTTATCCTTGCCTTCAATTCGGGTACAAATGAGGAAGGCCGACTAGGGTATGAGTATAACTCAGTAGGCCACCACCAACAGTGACTAAAATAATATCCAGTAAATAACAGTGTATGCAATTGTATAAAAAATAAAATACAAGTAATAAAGTAAAAAAAAATATTTATTAAATTACTCTTTATTTAAAACCTTACTCCCCTAGGTTCCCAAGTACACCTAAACTCATAATACCTTCTTCAGCCCATGATGGAATTTGAACCATAGCACATAATCAATTCAAAACTCATTTCACTTCACATTATATCATAGCCAATTGGAACCATATTCTAATACCAAATCATGGGAATAAATCTTCATGTATAACACCCGGTGGTGGTTTTATCCTATATCCTTTTCCTGCTCCTCAATAATCACTATGGGATTTTGATGTAGTAGTCCATATCCCACAATCATTCATCACTATAGGGTTTTATGAAAAATACCATTTCCCACATATGAATACCAATTCATCACTATGGGATTTTGATGTAGTGGACCATGTCACATATATAAATATCAATTTATCACTATGGGATTTTAAGGAGGTAGACCATGTCCCACGCAAGAATATCATAAAATCAAATATATTAGAATATAACATGTATCACAATATCACATGAATCAAAATATCATATTAATTATGGTTAATTAAAATTAATTCACTTTCACATGTCGCAATCACCACATTTAATTAATTAATTTAAAAATTAATTAATCCAATTCTGCAAATTGAATACTAAAAACAATTCCCTTCAATTATTTCAAAAATTAATTAATCCAATTCTATCAATTTCATAATCAAAATGGCAATTAATTCATTAATTGATTGGATTAATCTAAAAGTCATAACAGTCCATTAATTAATTCAACATTTAATTAACCTAAATAAATCAATTTAATAATCCCAAAAATCACCAATAATTAATTAATTAATTAGTTAATCTATTCAAAATCCAAATATTCAATTAATTAATTATATAATTAATTATTAAATTTCTATAATCATATCAATCCATGTTATTTGACTAATTAAAACAACCATTTAATTGAACGATTTTATATCCTCATTAACCAATCATCTCATAGATTTTTTAGTTAATTAATTAACAAAATTATTTAATTCAATTTTAAAAAAATAAAATTTTAATCATTTATTAGTAGTTCTACAATTATATATGTGTAATTAAAATGAAGACTTTTGGATTTGAATAATATACCGCCTACATTGAATCATTGATGTAACTACCCATTGTTTAATCAATGAAAATTACCTTCTTATAATTATGTCATATAATCACCTGAAATCACAACTCAATGAACATCTATATACTACGTGACCTTTAAACATACTATTGTCACTTCTGTGATTTGAATTTCGAAAATATGATGTACACAGTTGTGATCAGTAAGAAGTTTAGAGTCTGATAAAACAAACATAATTTTTGGTGAATAGTAACTAACCCTTATGAATAGTAATTTCGCCATCATGAATAGTAAAATGACTCTTATTAAGATTAAATTGGACAATTAAATAGTAACCTTACCAATGAGAGTTTAAATACAATTTATCGGTCTTATAAGTGACCATATGATAGTGTTGGTATTTTTAAAAGTCATTAATATTTAATTAAACACTTATGAGTAATTTAATAATTAAAAAAGAAAATTTATTTTCATGAAATTTATTAATTAATTATTATTGTTATGTCTTATGATTATAGTATAATTCTATGAGGCCTTAGTTAATTTTTAAAATTATTATAAAATCAATTATAATTTTATAATATGTATTTTCAAGTAAATGGTGATTTTATTTTAAAATTAAATTTACCATATTTAGAAAATTATTTTCCTAAATTATAGTTCATTTTTTATTCTACACATTGAAAAAAAATTGGGTGAGTTTTTTGTATTTTTCTAAAATACCTGAATTCTTGATGAATAGTAAAACACGACAATTTATGATAAGTGCCAAAACCTGAATTTATGCATCATGCCTGAGTCATGGATGATATAAATTGTTATTGGATAAAACTCAATTACACTTATTACTTTTTTCCCATATAGTAATTACTATTTCTGGTCTTATGGGGAAATAATTAAAAATCCCCCCCCCCTCCACTATAAAAACCACCAACACTCCCCTCTTCTCTTCGCTCCTCTAATGAATTTTTCCTTGACAAAATTCTGCTCAAATCCCTCCCAAAACTCCTCCCCCATGCTCATAAGACATTTTTATCTTCAAAATACCAAATCATCTCCCTTTAATAGGATCCCAAAGAAGATTAATTTAAGAGGTAAATTCCTATTTTCAATTCTTTTAATTTCCTTTCATGTTCCTTTGTTTCCTTATCAATCATTACCCATACTCATCAAAATGTTATAAAAAATCAATTAACTTATATGTATTGAAATTTTCTTATGACAGATTAATAATTTATCATCATCTATCCTTTAACCTTTTTTATACTATAAGTAAAAAACATCCTCTAAGATGTGTTAATTTACAACATTCAATGGTGATGGGTATTCAATTTCCATTATCGTCTTCAATTCTGGTCATGAAACCATTTATATAGTTGTAAAAGACTATAATATATTTATTATTCTTCATCTATGGTATTTTAATCTTATTTTACACTTGTTTTTTATTTATAAAACAAAATATGTTCATTGGGATAAAAAATCACCAACTAACCCAAAAAGTTATCACTAATGTTTTATATGAAGATTCATCTTCACTCCAAGTTACCAAAAAAAATTTACAACCATTTAACCTTATGGAATTTAGATAATAAAATATAACTCCAATTCTGGACAAACATCCTCATTTTAAATGATTATTTGTTTATGTATATAAGTAAACTGATCATGATACAAACGGACCCCAACAATGAAATTGAACATCATAACGAATCAAAAAGGTTATGAATGAAATAAAAAATATTATACTCAATAAATTTAATGTAAAAGAGGTTATCAACTTATTAATAAATGAAAATCATTTTATTATTCAGGACATTAATATCATGTGGAGAACACTGTCAGACTTAAGGTAAGGGATTTGACCCAAACATACATTATTCCTTCAGGTTATTCTTACTCTATTTTTTCCCAAATCAGATCATATATTGTTTTTGTTTAAATATTATAATTTATTTTTATATGTCCAAAATAATGTTTCAATATCAACTAATCATTCTATTGTAGGGATATATATGCTTTTTGGTGATTCCCTCCTCAATACTACCCGATAAAAACCCAGTTTTAAGCGAACTTTCTGAATTCTTAACCAATTTCAAGTACACTATACAATCTGTTTTTAGGAAAACATTTTATTTCTAAAACCTCACATTTTACCATGAAATAATTATTAGTTAACTTACGGTTTTTTATATAATATTATTCCATTTTTGGTTTTAGATAATCTTCTATATTTTCATTAAACCGCAATAAAATGTTTTTATTTTAATGATTCTTAAAAACACTATTACATTTTGTCACTTAAATGTGGCATAATGTATTATGATATATTCCTATTATACCTTATTAATATCCCTTCTTTATCTAATTCCTTTTCTCATGGAAACTTGTATGATACACCCATTCTTATGCGTTTTGATATGATTATGATACTCATTTCTTTCCATGGGTACCCTTATATTTATGTATGACTGGTTATGTATGGTTTTTATGTGAAAGGAATATTCATGAACATCTTAAGATGGGTGATCCTAGATAGAACACTAATTAATTAGGTATATTTTAGTCTCATGATACATTATATGCAACTATCCTAGAGGTTGGCCTTGACTTGTACTACCATGAGAAACAATCTTGGTGGTTAACCATGAATTATGCTCCTATATGTGAAAATTTCATTGAACCAGGATAAATTAATGTTTTATATTGCTTAAAAAATATTGTTAATCCATTTTTATATGAGCTCATGATTGTATGTTATTATTTCACATGTTCCTTTCCTTTTTATATCATTCTTTCATGCCTTCTAAAACATGTGCTAAAGCTTTATTACTATTCTTTTTCCCATTCTGGACTTTTAGCTCATCCCTTTGTTCATGTTATACCCCAGTTACCCTATTTATATGTATGATAAATATGGTATCTATGAGATATTTATGATGATTAAATAAACAAATATTTTATTTATCCCCGTGTTTTGAGTTTTGTGTACCCTATTTTTTAAGAAACTGGGTTTCATGATCCTTTTCTTGTAATGTAATGTTCTATTATGCTTAAAATCACGTAATGATATGTGCAAAGGGATATGGATTCTATACTTGATATCAGATGGAGGTTTAGTTACTTTTTAAATGTTGGTAATAGAGCACTTTTATTAAAACATTATAGATGAGACTATGTATAAGAAAAAAAACCCAAATTATTGTAAGTATAGAGTAAGTGTTTTATCAAGAAGAAACATCCTTTTCTAGATACAAACAGGTAGAGTTGGATCTGGAACAGATGTATGTATGGGTAAAACCCGAAAACACTACATTGAGCTTGACTTGAATGAGAATTGGTGCACAAAAACGGATCTTGCTGCACTTTTTTTTATACACCTAGGGGACACACATTGGTAAATTCAAGAGCATCGTACAAACCATTATTAAAGGAATAAAAAAATATTGGATAAGAATATAAGTAAATAAATAGATCAATGATATCCTAGATTTAAACCAAGGGAAACATAGGTCAGTATATACTTCTCCTTTACATTTTTATCATTTTTTGTTCAACATTTCCTTTTAATGCTTAATAGATATATATTCAAGTCCTCTAATTTTATGTTATTTTTCATAGTTAATAGAGGGAAATAGAAAAATAAATTGAAATAATCAATGTGATAGGGAGTGTGATGATTTACCTAATGATATTCCAAATATGATGGGAATGGGTGCTCAAAACATTATGACAGTATATGCTCAGTTGGACCATGTTATGAACAATTACATGAATCATGTGAAACATCCTCATCCTCCAAGAAAATATAATTTTTCCATTTAATCCTTCATGTGAAAAAGGCCTCTCATGTTTAGTGGATCTTCTGACCTCGTCCTCAGAGAGCAGTAGATTGAATCCATTGAAAATATATTCTCGATCCTACAATTATTAGAAGAAGAGAAATTCATATTGGAGGTCTATCATTTTTATGGGTAATATCAGCAGTGGTGGACACTAATAAAGAATAAAATTTATATATAGAAAATTGATTCCATGGATTGAGAGGATTTAAAGAAAATGTTTTTCAATAAATATTTTCCTCGAACCCTCCACCTCAAGATGGAAAGAGAGTTCCTTGGACTCATGTTGAAGGAAGATGGGTCCATCGGTGCATGTGAATAAAACCTCACAGGGCTTGTAAGATACTCCTCTGGCTCTGTCATGAACATAGAAAGCATGGTGAATCTATTCTTTGGTGGAGTAAAGCCAAGTCTATGAAAAGTGTGGGTGATTTGAGATTTTGATAGTTATGAAGACATTGTATGTTGTTCCATAAAGGTTGAATTGGAGATAGGAGACTCTCAGTGGTATCGTGGGAATGGAGAATAATATTTTAAGATAGAGTCTAATATGGGTGGTTCGGAAAATAAATCCCATGATAGAAAAGAGATCGAAAATCCCACTTGTCGAAATTGTGGGAAGAAGAATCCTGGAAACTATCCAAAGGGAACCAAGGATTTCTCCAAATATGGAAATATAAAACATCTAGTATAGAACTTCTAAAGGGATATGATGAATACCACTAATATGGAAGAAATATGGAAGGTTTAAATAAATGCTCAGCCAGTGGTGTAGTGTAACAACTGCAATGAGCATGTGATTTATGTAAACAATTTCATTAAGCCGAGGGTTGTCGGAGGAAATCAATAACAACCCCCAGGGAAAAAAATAAGTGCTTATGATATCACAACTGTGGAGGTGTATCTATAAAATTATGTGTCATATATATTCTGGTAATTCATTCCATAATAGGGTATGTACTAATTGATTCTTGGTTCTACGCATTCATTCATATCATTCAAGTTTAGTAGAACTATTCAAGCACTATCTAATAATTTTAAGGTTATGTTATCTATGAGAACAAAAAATGGGGAAATTATTTCATCCAAGGTTTATATCTCCTCCCTTATAAAGTTTTGTGGAATGAACTTCCCAAAAAATCAATTCATCCATCATTTTGTGCAGTTAGATGTTATCATGGGCATGGATTAGCTATCTTTATACAAAGCCAAAAACAACTGTTGGGAAAGGGAGATCAGTATTCACATCTCAAAGAATACTAAAATTCCTTTCCAGTGTAAATAGGAAGATTGATCTTCATTAAAATATTTATCTCAATTATGTATATTACTACCTTATGATATATAATGTCTAGCTCAAATGACTGATACAAAGTACATGATACTTATTGAAGATATTCCCATCGTGAGGGATTACACTGATGTATTCCCTAAAGAATTTCATGGTCGTACTCAAATTAGAGTGGTTTATTTCTCAATTTCTCTTATTCATATATCCCTAACTATATAAAATAAACCTTATAGAATGGCCACTATAGAGCTAGAAGAGCTAAATATGAATTTACAGGAGAATCTGGAAGTGTATTACACTTGAGTGCATCACCATCTGGTGTACCCATCTTCTTCATCAAGAAGAAGGATAGATAAATGCTCCTCTTCATTTATTATTGTGAGCTCAGTAAAATCATGATAAAGAAAAAGTATCCCCTTCCATGGATAGATGACTAGTTCGATAATCTTTATGGGGTGAGATATTTCTCTAAGGTAGACCTTCAGTCAGAATATCACCAATTAAAAGTGAGGAAAGAATATATTCCAAATAATTCCTTTAGAACAAGGTATGAACACTATGAGTTCATAGAGATGCCCTTCAGAATCATTAATGATCCATAAATTTCCATGTATTTAATGAATGTATTCCTTTAATATTACCTCGGCCTATTTGTGGTAGAATTTATCGATGATATTTTGATATACTCTGAGGGAAAGAAGGAACATGAGGAGCATTTAAATATTGTGGTAAAGGCATTATAAAGGTAGAAACTGAATGAAAATTTTAGAGATTATGAGTTATATATAGATGAAGTAATATTCTTGTGGAATGTTATCACTAGAAAAGGGATATATGTGGACCCTTCTAGGACAAAGGTTAATAAAGAGTGCCCTAGGAAAACATCAGTAATAGAGATCCTAGCTTTCTAGTTCTATCTGGGTATTATTGATGATTTATGAAGGACTTATCACAATTTTCATACCCACTGACCAAGATGACATGGAAGGGAGTGAAGTTCATCTGGACGGAATAATGTGATGACTACTTAAAGGAGTTGAAAAGAGGCTTATCACTACATTAATACTAACACTTCCAAGGAGTGGAGAACTATTTGTTATGTACAGTTATTCTTCAAAAAAGGTCTTCGGAATTGTGCTGATGAAAAATGATAAAGTGATAGCTTGTTCCTCAAGGAAGCTAAAAATCCATGATCAATACTATACTATGCATGATTTAGAGTTGGTGGCTTGGATCATTGCATTCAAAATCTGGCAGTATTACCTCTATGGGGAGAAGTGTGAGATATATTATGATCACAAGAGTCTCAAATATATATTCATAAAAAGAGATATGAATATGTTCCATTAAAGAAGGTTTGAGATTATTAATTATTATGACTTCTCAATCAACTACCATCATTGTTAGAAAAATAAAGTGGTGGATGCTCTAAGTAGAAAGGATCACACCTAATTATCAATGATGATAATTGAAAAGGATCTAATATTCATAGTTTTTATAGGATGAAAATGAGAATAATTAAGTGAGGAAAATCATCAATCCATTCTTAAATTATTTCTCAACTATCTCTCATGGATAAAATAAAGGATTATCAAAGAAAATATGTGGAAATTCCGAAATGGATCGAAGCCATTAGAAATGGGAAATCTTCTTAGTTTAAGATGGATGAGTAAAGAGTTGTATGATTTGGGTCATGATTATCTATACCATCTGATATACATATAACAAGGGAGATTTTGAAGTATGCATATATATCAACCTTCTCGATTCACCCATTGAGCACAAAGATGTCTCGAGATCTATGATAGAACTTTTGGCGGGACAATATGATGATGGGGATTTCTAAGTATACATTAATGTTCCTGTTATTTCAACATGTGAAGGATAACAGGCATATATATAATAGGATGTTGCAAGAAAAACCCATACCGACATTGAATTTATAGAACATCACCATGGTGTTTGTCAGTGAACTTCCAAGGGAATCTAAAAGAAGCAATTCTATATGGGTCATTATAGATTTTCTTACAAATACAACATACTTTAACGCAATTTGAGAGGAATTCTAATTAGATCAACTTTCACGGATATATTTCAAAGAGGTGGTAAGTCTACATGGAGTACCATTATCTATTGTATCGAATAGAGATCTTATATTCACGTCAACATTCTACAAAACTCTCCAACATTCTCTAATCGCTAAACTGAACTTCATTTCGGCCTATTATCCTCAAACTGATGGCCAATCTGATAAAACTATTCATACACTGGAAGGCATGTTGAGAGCATGTTCTATGATCTTTAAAGAAGGGTGATACCAACATCTTCCTCTGGTTGAATTCTCAAAGAATAACATTTTCTACTTCTACTCTTGAATGGAACTATATGAAGCCCATTATTGGAAAAGGTGCGGAACACATGTATGTTGGGATGAAGTCAGTGAGAGTAAGATACTTGGACTGGAAAAGGTCGATGGAATGGTGGAGAAGGTAAAACCCATTCAACACCACAATAAGGAATCCCAAATTTGACAGAAGAGTTATTCATACAATTGTCGATGGGACCTTGAGTTCAAGGGTGGAGACATGGTATTCCTCCACATATATCTATGGAAGTAGGTCCTGAGGTTTGGGAATAATGGAAATCTAAGCCCCCAAGTAAATCATCCCCTTCAATATTCTTGATCATGTCTGGGTTGTGGCCTATAAACTGAAACTTCCACCTACCATGTCTAATGTATACAATTTATTCCATGTATCCCACTTTTGTAAATACATACTAGATCTTCCATATGTACTCTCTTCAGAGGTGGTACAATTGATGAATAGTCAGTCATATGAATAGAATCTAGGAAAGATCTTGGACCATAGAGATAAAGCTCTACATAATAAGACTACTCACCTAATCAAAGTACTATGGAGAAATCATAAACTAGAAGAGGCAACATGGGGATTGGAGGATGCAATGAAGGAAAAGTACCCACACATGTTTATGGCATAGAATGTAAACTGAAATTTTGAGGGTGAAATTTTATATGGGGAGAAGAATGCAACGACGCAATGTTTTATCAATAGAAATTACTTTCTTATAATTATTCCATATAATCATGTGAAATCGCAACTCAATGAACTAATAAATACTATGTGATGTTTAAAAATAATATTTTCAATTCTGTGATTTAAATTTTGAAAATATGACATACATAGTTGTGATCAATAAAAAGTTTAGAGTTCGAGAAGAGAAACTTAATTTTTGGTGAAAAGTAACTTAACTGTATGAATAAAAATTTCACCCTTATAAATATTAATAAGACCCTTATAAATATTAAATCATTCATGTAAATAGTAACCATACCAATGATATTATAAATAAAATTTATCCATCTTATAGGTGACAACATGATAGTGTTGGTATTTTTGAAAGTCGTAAATATTTATTTAATAATTTATGACTATTTTAATAATTAAAGAAGAATATTTATTTTCATAAAATATATTCATATATTATTCTTTTGATGTCATATTTTTATAGGATAATTTTATGAGACCTTAATTAATTTTTCAAAGTATTTTAAAATCAGTTATAATTTTAAAATATATATTTTTCATGTAAATGATTATTTAAATTAAATATTAAATTTTCCTTATTTATAATATTATTTAAAACAAATGGAGTTCATTTTTGGATTCTACATATCAAAAAATGGTTTGTGTGGGATTTTGGGATTTTTCTAAAATACATCAATTTTTGATGAATTATAAAATACGATAATTTATCATAAGTGCTAAAACCTGAATTTATACATCATGCTTGAGTCATGGATGATGAAAATGGCCATTGGTTTGAAATTTCATGCATTAATTATATTTTTAGGTCATTTAATCATCACTATTTCTTTTCTTATGGAGAAATAATAAACTAATGATTAAAATATTAAGAAACCCCTCCTCCCCTCCACTATAAAACCCCCCCTCACTCCCCACTTCTCATCACTCTTCTCATGCCTTGTGCCTTGCCTAAATTATGATAAAATATCTCCCGAAACTCTCCCCTCCATGTATATAATATGTTTTTATCTTCAAAATAATAAATAATCTCCATTTAAGATCCTCTCAAGGAAGATTAATTTTAGAGGTAAATTCCTCTTTTCAATTCTTTTACTTTTCATTAAAATTCCATGGTTTTATTTTCTATCCTTACGTGTCCTCATACAAATATTTTGAAATTTCTAGTACCTTATATTTAATATAATTTTTATATGATAATGGAATAATTTATTATCATCTCTCCTTTGCCCTTATTTTATACTGGTAATAAAAAAATCATCTGAGATGTGTTAATTTACCACATTCAAGTACAATGTGTTTTCATATTTCCATTACCATATTCAATTATAGTCCTGAAAGAATTATTATTTTTGAATGAGACTATAATATTATTATTATGTCTCATATATGCTTCTGGAATCTTTTTTAACACATGGTTTTTATTTATATGGCAAAATATGTTTGTTGTGGTGAAAAACCTCCAATTAATAGAATAGGTTATCAATAATGTTTTATATAATGATATATATTCACTCAAAGTAACCAAATGAAATATACATCCATGTAGCCTTTTGTATGTTCAATAATAAATTATAACTCCAATTCTATACAACCATCCAAATTTTACTTGATTATCCATTCAGGCATATAAGTAAACTGATCATGAAACAAATAGACATGAAATTTTAAATTGAACCTCATAACAAATAAAAATTGTTATTAAAGAACTCAAAAAGGTTATACTAAATCTTTTACATGTAAAAATGTTTTTGGATTTATTAATTAATGATCCTAATTTTATTATTCATGTCATTAATATCATGTGTAGAACACCATCAGACTTAAGGTAAGGGATTCTACCCGAACATCCATTATTCCTATGGGTTATTCTTACTCTCTTTTTACCCAAAATAAATCCTATATTCTATTTATTTAAATCTTATAATTTCTATCTATATGGATAAAATCATGTATCAATATCTATTAATCATTCGATTTTATGGATATACATGCATTTAAGTGATTCCCTCCTCAATACTTCCCGATAAGCAAACCCATTTTAAGGGAGCTTCCCGAATTCTTACCCAATTTCAAGTACACTAAATGATTTGTTTTTAAAAACCATTATATTTATAAGTACCCTATAATTATCATTAAAACATTCTTTGTTCACTTATATTTTATATAAAAAAATATTCTATTTCCAATTATCTTTGATATTTTCATTAAATCATACTAAAATTATTTAATTTTAATGTTTCTTAAAAATTCTTTTACATTATATCACATCAATACTGAATAAATTATTTTGATATATTCCTATTATAACTTATTATTTTTCCTGATTGATCTAATTTCTATTTTAATGGATACTTGTATGATATGCCAATTCATTATGCTTTTTAACATGATTATGATACTCATTTCTTGCTGTCGGTACCCTTATGTTTATGTTTTATTGGATATGTATTATTATTTATGTGGAAATAATATTCATGAACATTTTAATATAGGTGTGAATAAATAGAGATCCAATTCATTGGGTAATGTAGAGTCTCATGAGACGTCATGTGAAATAGTCTTAGTGGTTATCATTGACTCATGCTACCATGTGTAATAGTCTTGGTGGTTAATATTGACTTATTATCTTATATTTAAAATGTTCCTTGACTTATGATACATTAGTGTTTTATGTTTCTTCAACATTATTATGAAATCATATATATATGACCACATGTTTATATGTTATGATTTCACATGTTCGATGCCTATTTATATCATTTTTTTCATGCCTTATAATCTATAGGCTAAAGCATTATTACTTTTCTTTTTCTCTTACTGCGATTTTAGATCATCCCAATTTTCATGTTATCCCAATGTTTCCCTATGAAGATATTTGATAACAATGGAAGTTAGGAGATATTTATGAATATTAAATAATGAAATTTTTTACTTAGTCCCATTTTTTCAGTTTTATGTTCCTAGTCATTCAAAACACTTGACTTCACGATCCTTGTCTTGTAATATAGTGGTTTGTTATGTCTAAAATAGTGTAGTTATATGTGTAAATTATATGGTCTCTATAGTTGATGAGTGATATCCCAATTTAAATTCCCCAAATTGAATAAAAAAGATGAAACCTCTTAAGAAGAATGATATATTTTGTAAAACTCTATAAACAATATCAAATAGATCATGATCCCAAAAAACTGTTGGGAAAAAATTCCCCAAGGCATCATTAAATAATTTTTGTGGTGATTGTGTTTTTTGAAAAAGAGGACCTCCTTGTGGTGTTTGTTGATATAGCAGAACATGTTGTTACTTTTGTTGAAAAATGTGGTTTTACATGGGGATTTGTTGAGTTTCATAGATATTGTCGACAAACTATGTTGAAAAGGAACTATGAAAAGTGAATGGATTTTCTAGAGGTGGTAATAAAAGAAAAAATATAAGGCGGTGTTGTTTTCTAGTGTTTGCCAAATTTTTCAGCATGAAAATTTGAAAATGGAGAGTTGTTTTTTTTTTGGAAAAGGGATGTGCATGAAAAATTAGAGTGGTTCACGAAAAAGAAAGTATTGCATGAAATATTGGTGTGGTGTGTGAAATAGAGGAATGGATCTTTCGGCAAAAGAGGTGTTTCAAAATCAGAAGCTCGAAAATTGGAAAAGGCATGAGGTGCATGACAAATTGGAGCATTGCTTGAAATACGGTGTTGTGCGGAAGATTTGTTTTTCATCCTCAAAGTGTATTATGCATGAAAGCAGGGTTTTTCATGCAGGGGTCAATTATACCTATAAATATGAAGTGACCACCCTCAGTAAAAGTAGCTCAAGACTTAGGGAGTATCCGAGCTCTGGTGCACAAAATTGGAATATGAAAGGGTTTTGTGCGTAAATGTCAAGTTTGCGCATAAAGTCAGGTGTTTTTGCATAAAGAAAAGGTCGCATGTAGAAAAAAGGTTTCGTGAAATGTTCAGGTGATGTGTAAAAAGGCTTTTGTGTGTAATGAAAAAGTTGCACGTAAAAGATGGTTGTTGCGGGTAAAATAATTGGTAGCGCGTAAAAGAGGTGTTGCATAAAGAGTGAATTTCACACAAAATCAGGAAATTATGCGCAAGGCATGGTGAATACTATACATAAAAATTGGGTTTTCCTGGTACACCCGATACCAAGTGAGATTCATTTGAAGGTGAAAGTGGGATGTCAACAGAAAATCAATTAACAGTTAGGGATTCATATTTCATTAGAGATAATTAAATACCTACATGTCTATAAATTGTGAGTGGATATTCTGAAGAAGTAGTGAGCACACTTTAGTTGACTGGGTAGTGAGATTTCATATCGTGATTGGTTGAAAACCATAAGGGACTTTGAGTCCTCTTAGAGCATTGTAATAAACAGTCTGCTTTTAGTGAATTTGGTACAACAGCACATCATCAGTGTATTCTCCGTGGATGTAGCATTATGAGGGTGAACCAAGTAAAAATCATTGTGTATTATTCATGATTTTATTTATTTTTATACTTTTCTATGGGAAAGTTAGAGAATGGGGTTTTTCTTAATAGTGAAACAAGATAAATAGGGAAAGTTTTTTTAATTAGTCATACCATTATTCACCCCCCCCCCCTCAGGGTATCTAACCAAGTAGACCTAGGAAAACTTATATCTATATCTAAAACCTTGAAACAGTGGATAGAAAATCTTTCTTTTATCCTTAGAGATGGCGGGAGAGAGGGGTAGAGAGAGATCTAATCAAGAAGAAACTATATACATACTAAGGTTCATATCTTCAATTCGAGATTTAATTCACTAATAATGGAGGTTGTAAGGTCTTGCAATATAATAAAGAGCCTCAAAAAAAGAGATACATTGGTTATGTTTGAGTTAGGGTAAATTTAAGGTGATTTTCATGGGTTCAGATATTTTTAAGTGAATTTAATTTGATTAAAATCCCATAAGCACAGTTTTCTGTAAGGGGTGCATGGTTTCCTAGAACAGTGCGCCCCAACCATGCAACTCACCTAGGGCAATTTAATGTTTCTCTTTAGAGGGATATTTTTTTTTAAAACATTTTCTAGTTTTGTTTCTCTCTTCTTTTTCAGTTCACATGGTTTGTTTGACTGGGAGCATGGTTCGAGAAGATCATTCACCAACCTTGTACAACACCTCCTTACAAAAACATCAAATTTACCCCATGATAAAACACAAAAAAAATAAGAAAATTAAAATAGTATATTTAATCAATCTCGAGACATCCCCATAAATTTACGGGAACATACAAGTTTCATAAGAATATAACATGTGAAAGAGAAACAATATTCACAGACATATAAACCATGAAAGATAAAAATGTTTCATTAACATATAACCCATGAAAGGGAAAAAAGTTTCATAAAAATCATGTCATTGAAACATAAACAATCAATAGAAATAATCTAATTGGTGCCTTTGGATAATAGTCTTAGAAAGGCATCGGTAACACGAATAGATTTTATATTAGATGAAAAAATAGAAATATTATTCTAAAAAATTTCTTGATAAAAATATACTTCATTCTTTTAGAATAATATTTTAAAACATAAAAGATTTTGGAAACCATTCTCTTTGAATGTAACGTTTATAAATTCTAAAGAAATCTTTAAAACATATGGAAATCGATTTTCATTGAAAATATATTGAAAACTTATAAATTAATCTTGAAAATATTTTGATCCCCATTTTTATTTGAAACACATTGAAATAATATAAAATTATATTTAAAAACTTTTTAATACCTTTTACATAAAAAACGTTCAAAACATATAAATAAAACAATAAATCATTTTGAAAACCATTTTATTTGAAAACAAATTAATAACTAGTAAGTAAATCTTGAAAATAATTTGAAAACATTATTTTCTGAAAACACAATGAAAACATAAAAAAATATTTGAAAACTTTTGATTTACTTTTTTTAATAAATTTAAAACATAAAAATAAAACCTGAAAATATTTCCTGAAAATAATATTTTTAGATAATAAATATTTCTGAATGAAAAGAGAAATAAAGTTTTATTTTCCTAAAAATATTTTTTTAATTATCTTAAGTGAAAAAAGAGGAAAAATTATACCATTACATGAAGTTATCATTAATGCCCAGATTATAGTAAAAGTCTTTTGTGTTCTTGAGATATGGATCATAATATTTCATCAAAGGAAGCATGATCATAAATAATCCTGATAAACTATGAGATTATAGAAATAAACTATTACCACATTAGTATGTGGAATAATTATCCCAATTAGATAATAATATTTTATGAAGGTTATTATTTTATTAAAATAAGTATTTTCAACATATAACAGGTCAATGGGTAGTATAAACACCCATATAAGAATATTGGTGCAAAACACGGCCTGTGTCTCAACAAAGATCAGTTGAGACAATACTACTCTCTCAATTTGGTAACTTTTGAACCATAAACCCCATGAAAGAAATATAATAAAATGTATATGTAAATAAAAATAAATTTAATTATGTGAATCATATAATACATTCATGGGATTTATATACACTACACAAAAATAAAGGGGGTGTGAATAAGACACATGTATCATATAAATAAAACTAAAATGAGAAACCCTTACCTTAAGTCTTGACATTCATCATACACATTAAAACCCCTTAAATAATAAATATAATATTATGATAAATCTTCCAAAATAACATATTATTATATCCAATACAATATATTATTTTATTACGACTTTATATTGCCTATTTATAAACAATTCCATGTTAATGTTATATGTCGGGTAATATTTTCTTTGATTTTTATATATGTTTTGACTTCATTATTGATCTTATTACATATATCATGATTTAAATAAATAAATAATGTAAAAGATCATATAAATATTATATATATTCACTATATAAATATTTATAATAATCTATAAATGATATAAATAGGAAATTGAATACATTATTCAAGAAGATGGTAGGTCATATATACAAAAGAACATTGTTTCTGTTTTCTTATCATATTAAAAAAAATAAAGTAGATGAAATCTATATATATATATTATCATTAAATTATTATTAATATTTCATATATATCAAAATATTTTACTGAACTCTCCCTTAATACATTCAATGTAAAGTGTCAATAAATCACATCGTTTTGAGGAGACGGTAGTTCGGATGTTCAGAAATGAAGTTATCGCAATTACAAAAAAATGGAAATAATGTAGGCTTGTATTATATTATAATTATAAAAACATTAATAAATCATAAATATCATAAATAAAATATAAAAATACGTTTTCCATCATAATTTTCACCAATTAGTTCTAATAAAGTAAATAATAAAAGACATCAT
The DNA here is from genome assembly GCA_963277665.1 of Viscum album. Taxonomy (NCBI): domain Eukaryota; kingdom Viridiplantae; phylum Streptophyta; class Magnoliopsida; order Santalales; family Viscaceae; genus Viscum; species Viscum album. The sequence goes on along the minus strand of OY728148.1, from coordinate 526,519,274 downwards.
TTCCCGAAGAGTTAGTCTATCATGCACATGAACTGTAAGTTCATTACCCATTTCATAGAAGTGTGTTAAGATGAATAAATAATACTTATATAATAAAATATCAGTTTATTTAAGATATTTTTTATTATATAGTCATGTAATAATAATAATTGAGGTAATGGAGAAAGAAAATCAAACCAAAGTGATTATGGAAGGATGATACCACTTCTTTGGGTAAATCGTTTTTGATTTCACCATATGGATTCTTTGGATGGATTTTTTCTGAAAGTGGGGGATATAGTATTATTTTATAGAATATGTGAGCTTACAAGGGATTAATTTTTAGGAGGCAATGTGTCTTGGGAGGTGTGAAGAAGGGGAATATTGAATGCCTTTTATAGAGGAGGAGGGGTGGAACTCTTGTAAATACCAAAAGTTAAACACTATTGGGAGGTATTACATACCTCATGTGCTCAAAAAATTAAACATAATTAATTAAATGGTAATTATGGTCGATAAAAACCGCCACCATACAGACATCAATTCATTTATATAATTTTTTCCTTTACCTTCTATGTTTCCCCACTTTTATCATTTTGGTTTTTATTAAGGTTACATGTTTTATAACATAAGAACTTTAACCATTAAGACTAAATTAATGTGATATTTATCATAAAATACTTGAGTTAATTCTAGATAATATATATAATTTAAAAAAAACCCATGTGAAATAGAAATTAATTTCAAAATAATCGCATGTAACATGCCAGAAACAACTTTAGCCCAAAGTGTGCTAACAATTCTTTTACTATTTAATGGACTATATGTTCATTATAAAAGATAAATTGGTCTATCAATTGAAAATATTTTCTAAGTATTTAAATTAAATAATCTTGTTCTAAAATATAGTATATTGAGTAAATTTCATATATTTTAATAAAATATCCTTTTAAATAACCTTAATATCAATTATCCCTTATTTAATAAATTAAAAATAAAAAAACATTAAGAAAAAGGTGGAATCTGAATTTATTATTTCCACACTTATGGAACATGATATATTGATCTATAAAATTAAAAAAATAATTTAATCAATTTTCTTTACTAATAATATTAATAGTATCATTTGTATTAGTTAATTATAAACTAAATAATTATCATATTTCTCATTCCTTAAGTAGTTAATCTAAATAATTTACAACTAAAAATTAAATATAAATTAATATGATTACAAAAACTCTTTTAACATTAAAATAATGGGTATAACCTAACTAATAATATTTTTTCCTATATCTCAAGTATTTATAACTTTTAAATGCAAGAAAGGTTCCTTTTTTCCTTTTTCAATATATAAATTTTTATATTGGTCGCATCCATGTAATGGTACCTAATAACACATAAAGTTATAAAATAGGGGTTATATGGTCGAAATATGACAATAAAATGTCTATTATATATGTTTCTGGATTATTTTCTACTTAATAATAATGTTTAAACACTAAGTAAACTAATTTTTATCTTAATCACTATAATTAATTTTAATGTAATTAATTAATTTTTTTGGTGAAAAAAAATAAAATATGATTATTAAAAATATGGAATCAATTTTTACAAATTAAAAACAAAAAAATCCATAAATTTATTTAAAATTAATCTGAGGGATGTGTCATGAATACCAATTTTTAAAGTGAAGGTTCAAAAGATTGAAATGTTTTTATGTCTAATTTCATTTCAAAATTTTTTCCAATGACCTGAATTGGATTATTTTATATAAAAATAATGTATTTAAAAATTAAAACAAATTTCAAATATAATTTTAAAATATAAATAAATTTTATAAAAATGAATTTTTCAATTATAATTCGGAGTTTTCACTATTCATCATAAAATAAAACTATCTCCAAAAATATCAAAAATTACCCAAAGTGATTTTTTTGTATTAATATTTAAAAAATGAACATTAATTTGTTAAATTAAAATTATATAAATTTCAAAAAAAAATATTTAAAATAGTTGCACCATTAAAAGGTGGAAAAATACCTTTTTAAAAATACCTTTTTTATTCATATAATTAGACTTATTCTAATCATATACCTATCAAATTTGATGGAAGGGTGTCAAAAAAATTATTTAATATATAGTATATAAATTCTATTAGGAATATTCATCATAATTTTTTGGTTAAATTTAATGAGCTAAAATGGTTTTTGTACATAGAGAAATATTTTTTTTATAAAATGAATTTCATTATTCTCAAATAGTTATTGTATTCTTCTATAACTAATTAATAACCAAAGGACACATTTGATATACATGTTTAAATTATATTTTCACAAATTATTTAATATTATTTATAACTTACATTAAAATTTCTAATGAGTAACTATAATGATATTTTAATAACAATATTAATAGTATATAATCATTTGGAAAAACTCAAACTTTGCGTGTAACCCAAGCTATTGAAGTAACTCAGCAGTGTGTGTAACATAAGAAAAACATAGTTATGTATGTAAGGAAAGTTAATCTAAGTGTTTTTTGTGTTGAAAATAGAAATTAATGCTTCATATAATGCAATCCAAATCTAGTTCTTCCATAGAAAAAAATCTATATTCATTGTTTTGTCAAATAAAAAATAAAAAAAATATTAACTTAATCTGAAACCAAATATTTCACAAAATATTGGGGTGTTACCTGAGTTATCCTAGGATGTTGGATTGTGAATATTTGATTTTGAGAATTATTTATTTATTTTTGGTTTTCTTGTTTAGTATTGATGGTTTTACAAAATGATAATGTTAAAATATGGATTTGTTAAATGATTTATATGATTTCATAAAGGATAATAGCAGTAGAATGGGTGGTACATTCTGAGTTTGTAGCATCTAGAAAACCATGGGAATCATGAGTGCATGGTTCCATATTACTCTTAGTGGAAACAACACAACTAAATCATGTTTTAAGAAACTATGTATTGAATACATTCGTGGACATTAGTCCCTTTTTTTAAGTTTAATGTGTTCTGTTGTGTTGGGATAATTTCATTGATTTTAAAAGAGATTTTGGATTTTTAAATGGAAATGGTAAGCTTTGAAGATAATAAATAATGATTTTAATATTTGTTGAAGTGTATTTGGAATATAAAAACATTATATATATTTTACAGGTAAATAACATTGGGGTTTGAGAATTATAAAGAGGCTTGATGATGGAAAACCATGTTTTGTAAGTAAAATGTATCTTTTAAAAAATTAAGATGAGATTTTTCCATATGAATTAAAAATGAAATAATTTTTTGGAAGTGGTTAATGATTTTAATGAGTATTTCTAATAAAAATTAGAATTGTCACTTAGTGATCATTTAAATACCCAAAAATCTAAGATATTATATTTTGAAATATTTTAATGACAAATATTTTATATTCATTATTGTGGTTGAGATTTGATTTTGTGGAGTGATATTTTTATTTATATTTACTTATAGTGTTTTTTGGTTTGAGTTTGGATGTTTATAGATTGGTTTTTTTGTTTTTATTGATATTTAGAGTGCACCCCCATCAAGTAAAAAATGGATCTTCAAGGGAATGAAATTGGTTGTTTTCTAGAAGTGAACCATATAGTAGATTATTTTTTAGGCTTCTTTCTAGAGTTCTCGAAGCTAATTCCTCCTATTTTTTAGGGTTAGACTGATCCTTGTGATGATGAAGAATGTTTTTTAAATATCAAAATGGTGCTTAGACTTCTTGATATTTTCATGTAAATAAAGTTCATGTGGACGTCCTTTCTATTAGAAATTATAGGTTTGATGTGGTGGGATTCTATTATTAGAATCAAACTATTGAAGGGACTTTCCTAAGAAGGGTTCAATGCCTTGATCAATCTAGGGTGTTTCTTTTAGGTATTAAAAATGGATATGGTGGTGGGGTCCTAATACGTTTGACTAGGATTTCATTTGATGTTAGATTACATTAATATTTTATTAGACATAGTTCCCTATATTTCAGAGTTAGCCTTGTATGATTACTAAAAGGAATAATATTTTGAGAGAGGTATCATTCATGACCTTTGTCCAATGGTATTGGAATTAGTTTTGGCATCATATATAGAAGAGGTAATTCAGAAGGGTCTAGTTTAAGAAACCTTAACAGGATTACTAGAGGTGAATTCTACTTCCTCTATTACTAATATCTGAAATGATAATTTTAGTAAAGGAAAGGGGAATATATTTTATTCCTTTCTTTAATTTCTTTGTTTAAATAGTCATAAGTGTATCTCTTAAATGGATTCTTTTTAAGGTAGTAAAATAGTTTTCATTCAATGTATAAATATATTTTATATGAACCCCTCATGTTAATAATATATCAATACATATTTTTGTGGATATTTAAGTCATATAGAGTGGTATTATAAAGGATTCACATCTAATGGGACTAGATCAACATCTACTTCCTCATAGGTTTTTTAGGTCCAACCTGTAGAACCAGGTCATGATTAAGTGAACAATTGGGGTACTCTTCAATCTAATCCATATATGTTTTCTAGTTTGTATTAATTCTTATTTATAAGAGGTTATTTTAGTTCAATTACATTTTATTTTAAGGATGTTTTAACCTTGTTTACTCTAGTACCTTCTTTTAGAAATTTTGAATCATTGATGGTTAGGTTTGGGATTAGTTCTTTTAACTAATAATTTTTTTAGATTGTGAATAGGTAAATTTTGTGTGGTTGATTATTAATAGTTTATAGTAGATTTAGAGGAATTTAAATATAGTGGTGAAACCACAATATTATTATAACCTTGATTCTATTATTGATCAAGCTTATAGGCCTATGTGGGGGACTGTATTTATGATGGAGTATCTTATTGTTAATCCTAGCCTTTCATGTTCCTTCAAGGATTATCAATTTTGGTGAATAATTATGGATTGTTTTGATAAGAATATTAATTATTATTTTAGTGGTGGTTGTGGGGTTCTTGGTTTTGATATTTGAGATGTGTTTTAAGAGGATTGATCCTATCATTTTTAATGATCAACTAAATATTTTGAAGAATTAATGGGAGAATAAAGTTTTAATGTAGAGAGAATTTTTTTAACAAGAATACTATCTCTATTATAATTTTATTTACACATATTTTTATATTTTAATCATCTTTTTGGTCCAAACAATTTGAAATATTTTATTATGTAGTTTTAGTGAATTTTTCATGGTTCACCCATAGTTAGTAATAACTATTTGTAAAACAGGATGAGGGACAAATTTTTTTGAGTATCCATTTTACATAGTTTTCCTGTTAGTATTTCCACACCAAGTAGATTCCCATGTGTTCTTAGTGATATCCACATAGTTGATTAATAATTCCAAAAACCACCTCACTAAATAGTGTGACCATCCCTTGATATTGAGATCATGATATCATTTATCTACCAATTAATTAATTTAACAACTAAATCCTCTATTCTCCTCACAATCGATGCATGTATCACCTAGGAACGTCTCCTTTTATTTTTACTCACTCTTTTTTGTACTTAAACGGATTTATTCTTGTATGAGGCCTAAATATGGATGTTAAATCCATTTTAACCTCATCTTCTATTCATTTTCTCATTCCCCTTCCGTGTTCTAGCACTATTTTGGTTGTGGAGACCTATAGAATCCCTTGAAATTTTTTTTCATTTGGTTGTTTGTTGATTTTAGAATCCATATGGGTCTTTAAGGATCTGTATTTCATTATATGTGTGGATTAACATCTCTCTTCGGGTTATGAAAATATTCAGGTTGGTTTCCCCTTATATTAGTAATTAAGTATAATCCCTTGTTTTATTAGTTAATTAAATTAATGGTTTGGATATAAAATGTTAAGATTAAATGTTTTAGGGGATTATTTTTAGAGGAAACTATGTTTTCACTTGGTTTTCATTGAATACAAAGGATTTTCAATTTTAAAAAATAGTATAAATCTATTTTTACCCAACCTCACTGGTCAATTTTTTTATAAAATTCATAAATGGTTTTTATAAAAGTATTTTTTGAACTGTTAAGTTGTTTTTGTTTTTTTTCTGATTTTTCAAGGTTAAAATAATGTTTAAAGTATTCTTGGATTATAGAACGGGTGAATTGAAACATTATGAATATTTTAAATATACTATAATTTTAAATTCATTATTTTAATTCCTATTTTTTATTTCTTAATTTTTAAGAAAGATTTTAAATCTCAATTAGAACTTTTTAAAAAGGTCTTTCTTAGTAAAAATACTCCCTTTTGATGTTTTATATACCTTTAATTAATTTAAAAGAACGAAAATATTTTAATTTTATGATATATTTGTTATATTAAAATATGTTATTAATATATGAATGTATCCTTAAAGGGTACTTAGGGGTGTGGTTTTACTAATCATTCTATTATCATATAACTATATATATATATATATATGTGTGTGTGTATTTATATTTATATTTTTTATTTTTACTATTTAAATTGTTTCACCCTCATTTTATATATTATATAAAACCATGTATATATATTTTAATTTTTAATATAATGTGTTTCATTTGTCTCGGATCATGCTATTTCATGAGTCCCTTAGTATGGATATCACCCAACTATAATTGTTTTCATCTTGGTTTGGAGAGGTAGGGTATGACCAAGTATCTGGGTGCCTGGATTTCATCAGGTGAGCCAATTAGGATGCATCTTCTTCTATTATATTCTAAATTTTCTCCTGAGATAATAGGTTCCAATGATATTTACCACATGGATTTATTATATAGGTTATTTTTTCCTTTATATCACTAATATCATTTTTTACATTCTCTCTTTCCGTTATTTTACTATGATATTATTATAGATATTGTTTTTTTAATATTAAAAATAACCGGTGTATTCATTTAACATAATGAATAAATGTTTTTGAATTGTTTTAAAAATTTCTTTAATTTATCCTTACACATGAGTACTTTCAAATTAATGTTTTTGAAATAACCTAAAAACCATGTTTTAAATGAAACTTTTTTAATTGATAAAGGCAAGTGAGCTATTTTTTTAATCTACAAATGTGAAAACCAATGTTAGTAAATTTTGTTAAAAAATATCTTGAAATATATATTTAGTTTAAATATGATATATGTGATGTAGTTTAGAATTCCTATTTGGATTTCATGCTCACTTCTATATATAAATATTTCATGTCCATGGTGAATTTTGGTCACTCATTGAGCTATCTATAAATATGAGATTAGAAGGTGACTTCAAAGTAATAAAAGGATTAGGTGTTATTATTTTATTTTAGTATTTTAAATGACATACCTCACTATCCCATGGTGTTTTCATGGTCACAAACACTCACCTACGTTTCTAATGATTTTATTTAAGTGAGATTAATTTTTTACATTAAAATTTAAGGTGGTTAATTCAATGGAATCATCGAATTATTTTGATGCATTGATAAATGCTTATATATATCTCTCTATTAATGATTAAATTCTTTGGAGTCATCATATAAGTCTAATGGAAGGCCTTAGGTGGAAGTGGATGTGGAAATTATTGAATTTGAAGTTGTACAGGAAGCACCATCTTTGCAAAGACTACACAGTTCCATGATGGAAGTAATCTATTTCTTAGTAAATTCACTGCCCAGCCAATTTTGAAGGTAATACCATAAAGATCTCTAGTAGTATACTAGATAGCCAGTGGAGGTGTATTAGCTAAATGGTGTAGGTTTATTAGTATCTCATGATTCTAGGTATCCCCCCAGCTACTTAATAAAAGATATCATGTATTGTGTCGAATCGAGAATAATCTTGAAAGGTTTCATTTATTATGGTCAAAAAGACTATAAATGAAGTCATCTTCAGTTTCATAGTGCTAGTCACATTACAGAATCTTTTTTCTCTTTTTGGAGCCAATGAAAGGATGTCTTTAGGTCCTTAAAATAATTAACTATCCATGAATTGAATTATTGATCCAAATCAAATATGAATTACTATAATTAAAAATTCCTCTCAAAGAGCCATCTTTAAAGCTCTCAAACCTTAAATTCTATCTACCATTCTCTCAAATATCTTATTCTCCATTGGAAATAATCTTTCAAAGTGATTTTTTAAAGTCTTTTAAGAGGATTTCTTAAATAAAACATGTCTCTCCACAACCACCATTCTCCAATGGGTCACTCTATGAAAAATTGTGGGATCGGTTCTATATTATCCCATGTCTTTGGACTATTAATATGCCCAATGGAATTTCAATTTTCCTATTATGCGGATCGGAAAAATTTTAAAACAGCATTAAAAATGTATATATAATCATTTGAACACTTAGAAGTGTTATTTTTATAAAGGACTTAAGACCTTATTGGTGCGTTGGAAGTTTGGATGATTTTTTACAGTGTTGGGACCTAAAAATTCAATTTCAAGAGAAAAAAACATTGGAAGGTGGTTGGAACACTTTTAGTGTTAACCATGGTTTACAACTGTATGGAATATATTGTATAGGGATATGGTTTTTTTGAACCATGTAGCCAGCAGTTGAAACTTTGTGTCCCTGTCCATGGGAGATGAGGGTCTCACAAAATTTTTTAAAACCATGTGATAAGAGGTGCACCATCATGAAAGAAATTTCAGACAAGTTGTAGAGGAGAAACACACATACTATGCATGTTTTTTCAAATCATATTGGGGGAGGGTTTCCCATAAAATAGTTTTGGTTTATGGTTGACACATGGCTTGGCCACCCATATGTCCAAACCAAGACCTTTATTAAAAGGGTTGAAATTACACTTTTTCTCTGATTTTTTTAATATTCATCCTCCCTTTTCTTCTCTTCTATGTGAACAGCAACCCTCCGATCGAGCTCCACCATGGGACTACTACAAGGAAAGTAGAAACCTTCTTTATTTGAGATATGAATCAATAACCACCATATGTGTTGGAAGCATGTTAGTGATCTTAGTACTCCTCCTTTCTCATATTATTTTTTTGTATTTTATGTTATCTCACTATGATCTAATTATCTATATTTTTAGGGAATTTTTATATTTTTTATTTCAATAAAATCATATAAAATTAAATATATATAATGGATGAGTGAGTTTTTCTAATAATGATTTAGGTGGTCAATATCATTTATTCTTAATGTATCATTGTTTATAATTTATGTCATTGTGTCGCATGCCAGATTCTCCATGTGTTTCTCCTAAAATCTAGAATAACATAAATTAATTGCCTAAATCATGACATTGACCCTTAATTTGACATGTTCACATGATTGCAAGTTTGTTGCCTCAACATGGTACACCCCTTGGATTTTTTTTTCATTTAATTTACCTTATTCTAAATTTTTGTAATTGTCCAAAGAGTAAGAATTAATTAACTAATGATAAAAGATTTTAAAAAAAATTAGAAATGGTCATGTGTACTTGTCTATACCTCAGTATTAATAAAATATTAAATGAATGAAATCCCTTCTTAGTCTTAGGTCTTAATAAATTACTAATTTAAATAGAATAAAATTTTAATATATAGGATCTACATTTGGCCAGTATCAATTAATGAACAGAATGATTTACTCATCTCACATGATAAATTGGTAGTGACATTGACATCCCTCCAGCGTTCTAAATTGACCTATAAATGTAATGTACAAAATTTTACAAATGAGTTTTGATATTTAATTATCTTAGGAATGGCCTTTTTGACTATCCATGAATTAATAATAACAATTCAATTTTAGAAACATGGTCTTCTTAATTTTTTTTCTTGATTTTCATTGAAAGATCAAGGTGGTTATAGGTATTGGCATCAACCAATTTATAATATTGTTTATAGTACTAAAGAATGTCATCCATTATATATATTGTGATATATGGGAACATAATATTGATATAATTGTGTTCATGGATTCCCCATTTTTTATTAGTATGGCGTTCTTATTCTTTCCTGGACATTGTGTCCCTATTTCTTAACGAGAAGAGAATCTTAATTTATTCATGCACATGGAATTCCTATTTATTCAATGGAATGGAATCCACATTTTTTAGGAATAATGTCCCATTTTATTATAATATTTGTTCACAGCATCACTTTATCTTATTATATTCGAGCATGGTGTAACATTTTATTATAATATTCAGTCATGGTGTCTCATTTGACTGTGATATGTGTGCATGACTTCCCTTATTATTTTTTTTATATAGGAATGACTTCCCCATTTTACAATGATACTCAAGCATATAATCCATCTTGACATATGACACACAATCATTGCATCCCTCATTATTTCTATCTTTCAAGCAATGTGTCCCTTGTCACACTATGATACTTTACTGACTATGGAAAGACTCCCGAGTTACGCCATGGGTCTTGGATAATTATTGTGTCTATAGATATGGAAAAATATCTCACTACATATCTATTATATAGATATATATAAGTATAAATATATAAATATATCTATGAGAACATATTTATATGTGTTACAGCTTAGGCTAGAGTAGGTTTGGTCATTCAGGCATTCCTTTAAGAATCTGAGATAGACTTGATTGTATTTAATTATTTACTTACTTATTAATTTTCATTAAAAACTGATATTTTTTATACTCAAAAATAGGATATCATTAAACACCATTAGTGTTGGCCTACTAATTTTATCTCACTCGTTGATCTAGAATCTATTTTAATGGAGTACCTAGACAGGCCGCATGGTTGAAAGTGCAAGTTCATGTATTATTCTTGTGTTGTTATAATTCTACGTTGGATATTATGGGCCAAGGATTGATCTAGAGATTAAGATACTCATGAGGATAACCATTGAGGATATATTAATTATTTTTGTATGATTTATTAATTTTTTAATGTTTGTTAATTCATTCATATTGTAGCATCACATGGACATACATGGTTTTGTAATATAGTTTAGGATATTTTATCAATAATTATTGTCTTCTTATCCCATTTTATTTATACTGCTCCAATTTTTGATTGATTGATTATTTATTATATACCACTATATCATTATGATAATGGGGTTATAGTCTCCCCATCATATCATCATTGTCCCCTTGCCACTAATCGATAACCTCAGGAATATGGGAAGGCTTGAGGCCATGTGAAAGATCGGCTTGGCACACCATTTTAGTGACACCTAGGTCAGGATATTACAAAGTCATATCATAGATAATTTTTCTTTGTCTTGCTATTTTTTTCTGGATGATAGGTGACTCGTATTATGTTATCACATTGTAGCTAGTTGTTTATGAGAGTGCTCAACCAACACATGGGGAAATGACTAAGTGGCCAGAGATTAGACTATTGTTCATGTTGTTCCTTATTACAGTTGATTATGATTTCTCATTGAGTAATTACTATACATTATATATCTTTGTGATTTATGATATATATATATATATAATTTTACCCTTGTTCTAGTATGTCATGGAATTGTTGTTACAATAATCATTATTGGTATATAGATGTTCATATTCTATGTGTATTCAAATTTATGTAGGTTTCATTGCTTGACTGGATAATACATTTTTCTGGTTCCATATGTAGTTTAGTAGAATTATTATCAATATTCCATATTATGTAATTAATATTCATGTTCACTTGTACATCATATTGTCTGATAAATTTCCATGATCACCTCAACTTATTTTTTTTGGTAGAAATAATTTAAATAATAATGATAAAGGATTGGTTATAAAAGTGTATACATAAACCTAAATAATTTTTTCCCATATATATTGATAAGGGAAACCTTATCTAACCAATAACTACATGTTTGAGTCCTGGATCATTGGTCGCCTTTAAAAAAATGTGAATAGATACAATTAAACTAGTGTTGCATTTTCAATTTATAAAGTGTATGGGTTATTTATAAATTGGGAGTGGAAATTTGAATAACTGAACCATTATAAATGATCGGTTTTCGTTACTTGAATGATAAAATCAAATTATAATTGCATGTACAATTTTAATTTAGATATGTTGATTCATCTAACTAGACCATTAAATAAATATAAAATTTAATAAACTCTCACCTATAAATGATGAAATTTATTACAGTTAATATGCCAAATTCAACCCAATTAGGTCAGTCTAAGCCTACTATAGTTTTGATATAGGCTTGAATAGACCCAAGTTGGTTATTTATGGTGCTTACTTTTTATCATATGAACCAATTAAATGTGTAATGAATCCTTAATAAAAATAATACTTTTGGATTACATTTATATATAACTAAGATGGTATTATGGGACCCTCATAGGTCACCTTTATATTTTTTATTCCTTAGTTATTAACTAGTGTGGGTATGCATATTATTTATAGGAAGGTAATGTATAGTTTCACAATTCCCCTATACAGGTTACATAAAAATTTATGTTGGTGTCTTAATGAACCATTTTCATTAATATTATAATGACCTTTTAGTGTATTTTTATCTTTATTATATGAGGATTTAGTTATTTATAATTCAAATTACTACCAAAAGGGTATTTAACTCTACTTATTGGAATAAAAAATTTATTTAACTGTGACTAATTATGATAATATTTTCTTATAAACCAAATGTAAAAAATGAATTTTCATAAAAGAATTCATAATTGTGAAAAGATTTAAAATAAATAAAATATGTTTGAGGAGAATTTTGATGTAACTTTCATGTGGTTCCTAGTGGAATTAGCTACATAAAGTGTCAGGTATAGATTTAATTAAAAATTCATTCTATATTTTCATTAAACTTAGCCTTTGAAATGATAAAATTTAAATTGAGAATTATTATAATGGTTTAAGTGAAGCCTCAATGTGGTTTCCTTAGTTGAAACTCTTATATAAGCATAGTTTAAAACCTTCCATTAGTTTTTCCTAGATCATAAATGTGGGTTTTTTCCCATATAATTATACTTCTATTTTTTGAACCTAAATGGTATATGGTATTTACAAGTAATATTTTTTTTCATGACCTATAAATTAGGTCAATGCTTCCTTAGTTAGAAAGTGGAAATCCCAGTAGAGAAAGAACCCCCCAGAACATGAAATCATTATTAATCTCTTAATTGGAGTTTCATATGTTATGTGTCATTTGAGTGCTATTAACCTGAGTAGGAAACATAGTTTCTAAAATGAAACTCGGGTTGAAAAGGTGGTTATGTGGTGAAATGGACCCTTTTGGCGATGTCATTATTTATTAATGCTTGGTATTAGTGGGTTCGACATGCCTAGGGAATGGTCGACCACTTGGTAGGTTGTGTGACCTTTCTTATTAATTAGTAATGGATGAATTTGTACATTATGATCCATGTTAACACTAATATTTGTTAATAAAAATATCTTATATATCATTTAAAAAATCAATCAGATACTGGGATTAATAGTGGTGATAGGCATATAAAATGTTTTAAACGTTGTTCTATTTTCCTTTTAAAGAATCAGTGAATTATGCATCGATACATGTGGTACCAATAAAGTTGATTAATATATTCTTTGAACTATATGAGTTGAGTGGAAATAATTTAATCCATGGTATATTATTCATGGGACATCAGATATCTTTGAGGAGAGTATCATGATAATTAAAAGAAATATGATTCATCCCAATACATCGGATGGTGATTTTATAAAAGGATTAGGTGTTGTCACACTACCCACCAATTTAGTCTATATTTTACACTTGATTCTATTGGAATCTATGATTATGGATCTGGATAGTATCACATTTACAAAAAAACGTAAAATCTAACCAAGTACACTTTTATGTGGTTGGTTTTTCTCTATTTTCAATTGGAACATTGTAAAAGTATATTGGCATCATCTGTAATCCATTCTTGGGGGTGGTATGAGCGAGATGCATGAGATGAGTTCCAGTTATTATTAAACAATGACTAAGAAAATCTTAAGTTAGGTAACATCACATGGATTATGGGAATGTTTTTCCTTTTATTTAGAGTGAGGTTAATCATAAAGGAAAATTATGCAGTGGTCACCTTTTCTTTTGAAAACCATGAGAAAAGTAGTTTATGTTATATAAACATTGAGATGATAATCAATATTAAAACTAGTTATGGTTTTGTATAGAGTCCAAACTATTGATTCAGGTTCAAGGTGTGTGAGTGACCCAGGAGATGTAATATTTTTGAGACATGTTTGTGCTTTCAAGGTTGTATAATGATAAAATTGTTTGTTATAAACCATTATGGTCACATTTTCTTGTTTAAGATGGAATTTTTGTGGTCCTCATTAGTAATATTTGAGATCATCTCAATGTACATATGCTTTATATATGATCATGTTTTCTATGATGACATCATCCGATGTACACTAAAATATCATCAGCTTTATGTTATGGACAAGATGGAATGAAATTACTTGTTATCTAGACGAATAGATTACATGGGAATTAAACTCAGGGAGCATCACTACTAGAAAAATGATATATAGCCACAGATCTAAAGCCATGGTTTCAATGATCTATGTATATAGGTAAGATAAAGCCACACCCAAATAGTTGGGCGTGGCAATACATCGTCTCATTTTCTTTTTGCGATCGGACTTTCCTCCCACACCCAAAGCCCTCTCCCTCCCACAACTTCTCCCTACTATATCGCAATTCCTCCTCCCCTCGCCGTCCTCTCCGTTTCTTTCCATTCCTCCCCCACCCAAATCCTTCTCCCTCACCATCCGCATTGTTCCTCCTACCCTCTTCCCATATGGATTCCTCCTCCCCTCGTTATTCCTCCTCCCCCACGATTCCTCCTCCCCCTTCAGCTCCGACGCATCCAAAAAACCTCCTTGTCGGCTACAACGCGGCTCCAATGCCTCCCTACTGAAGTGGCTCCGGCACTACCAGCCCACCTCCCCACTAACACAACCTACCAACCTCCCTTGGGATCACCTCACCTCCCTGTCGACACTGGTCCTAGGCTTCCTCCCCACCTCCTCCTCCAACGCACCTCCTACACGGGGATTTGAGGTAGGAGTCTTTATCCATTACCTTCCTTATTACTTTGATTTTATCCTCTCTAATTTTAATGGTTCCCATTATGGTTTTCAATGCTGATTCCACCAAAACGTGATGTAATTGACCAGGAATCTTGGTTCTTTACTGTGGCTTAGAGATTAGATGTCTCATGATGCAGAACACATGTCATCACTCATCATTTTGGAGATGGTATGAGGCCTAATGTATTTGTTTTAAATTTTCTTTTAAATTTATTAGAATTTATTGGTAATCAGGTGTTTCTTGTTAGAGATTTTTCTAAGATTAATATCATGGGTATATTTTTGCCCACTTTTTGGAATTTGGTTGTGGTTTCAGAATGTGGAAGCACCTCAATAACCTTTCAGGCATTTATTCCTATTTGGTTGTTTTTAATTAATTAATTATAAATTTTTATAATTAATGTTTTCTATTTCATGACATGAGATAGGTTCCTGGGACGTTTTTTGATCATAGGTTCAGGTTTTCAGCTTTATTATTTTCATAATAAGGTAGGTTGGGTGTTCTATATTTGTTATATTTCCCTAATCAATATTTTTTTTTAATTTCTTTTGTTATTAAATGACCATTGCTTTTCTAAGAGCACCTTGAGAACCTTTGTGGGTCATCTTTGAGAAGTGACGGTACCAGGTGTCTCACATAGGGTTTTTGTTCAAAAACCCTCACTCTTGCTTTTGGATTCAAGAGAAAACCTCACCTGCTTTTAAGTGACACATAAAGGCATGAAAGGGGAGAAACATGGATATAATTATTTTCTTGTGATTTGAGTTTGGACATGTGATGGTCTATCCATGGTGATTTATATACGGGGTGTGGTGTTAGAACCCTCAATTAGTTAGAGGCCTTTTGTGAGATGCTTTTTTTAGTCTAGGTTAGATGGGAGGTTCCCCTCAAGTTTTTGGATCTAGAACCCTCAAAGTGAGTTGTTTATAGAGAGGTTTTCCATGAAGGTTTTCATTTGAGAGTTCGTCAAATGGGGGTGTGGTGTGAGACCCAAGTGGGGGTTGTATGTTTTTTCGACAACTTTCCACAGGTGATTCAAATGGGATTCTTTTGATGTTCATAAGCACATTCCTTGGGTAGTCTATGGTGTATAGCTTTAGGCATTTATACATCTCTCATAAGGCAGGAAAAAGTATTATTTTGGATGTTTCATGGATGTTTAGACCAATTTCTTGGGGTTTGAGTTGTTAAAGATTTGGAACTTCTTACTAGAGGTTTAATCCAATTGGAACCTTTAGGTTGGCCTGACACCACAGTGTGTTGGTTAATGTTGGGTGTCACTAAGATTAGTTTTGATATGGGTCTGAGGAAACCTTGAGGAATTTCTTATGGGTGTGGTGTTTCTTGATGATTCTCTTGTGGGTGAGGTGATGATCATGGATGTGTTAGTTTTTAGAGTCTCCAGATGAGGTTTCCATATCTAGATTGGATCATGATTTTATAGACGTGGTCTAGGGTACCATGGGTGCCCCATGTTTTATTATCCCTAAGAGGGTCAGTGCTAATTTAATCATTGGTGTCTTTGGGTGTTACCTTAGAACCTAGAGTTTGGAAATGTGATCCTATTGTGGCTATTTTTGTAATGTTTTATTCATGAATTTGATTGAATAGTGTTTTATACATTATACTAAAGATGTTTGAGGTAGTTCCTTGCTCAGGTACTAGATATAAAATGATAACTTTGGGATATTACTGGATCTGGATTTGACCCTGAGATTGATATGATGTTTCTTTTTATTGCCCTACTGGTTGTGTTAGATAGGTCTTAGGGAGCTAATGGGTGATCTAAATTATTGAACCCCCTAGTTTAGAGTTACAAAATCGTTATAGGGTTAGTGGTAATGGATTTTTAGAACTCACTGATAGTGTTCCTGGATGCCGAGAACTCCAATCATGAAATCTTCTTCTCCACCATATATTTGAAGTGTCAAACTTATCCACTTGTGGAGAAGGATAGGATCACATGATATTCTTGGAAAATAGACTTGAGATATTCAACTATAAGTCTATGAGGCAAAACCCTTTATATAAACAAGAGTCTATAAACAAGTAATCAATGCAGTACATAAATCATTGAGTATGTGATGTCAATCTAAAAATTAATGTTGGGGTTGTTCAATATAACCTCAATGAATAATTAGAATTAGGTTGTCCATATTTTGAGATTCCATACGGTTTGACATTATTGAAAATGTTAAGTTAAGCTTTTCACCCCTTGATGGATGGTCTCACTTTCTTCATCATGGAAAATCTAACTTCAACGGTATTCTAGGAAGTATACTTCATTCTTGTTATACGCAAATAATACAACAGTCATCCATCTCCCCAATTTTATTCTTTAATTACCTATAGGAAAGTATACAAAAAATTAATGGGAATAATGAGGAGATACATTTACAATAGTTTTTTCAGGCTAGGAATTTTTTTACTAAGAGTATTCCTACTTCTATTACAACTAATTATATTCTTCTCTGCTATGCTCCCCCTTTTTTCATCCCAGTTCTAGTGAAATGACATATTATACCAGTACTCAAAATATTTATACAGAAAATATCTTCAACAATATTAATATCCCGTGAAACTTCATCTTCCTTTATATTGATTATTTTGATTATAAAATTCTTCTTGTTTTGAAGGCATCCTCTGGCCTTTATTTTCCCATTTCCTTGGGGTTTTCCCATTATCAGGTCATCCATTGGAGGAAAAGTTTTACAATATTAATCATCCTAAAAATATTCTAATTATGTTTCATAATATTTATTATTAAAGCAAACAGATTCAGTATCACATGAGAATTTAGAAAAATGTTGTACCTTTTTCATGGGGCTGGTTTTCTCATCATCCTTTGATAGTTCAGCTTGAATATCCACTGCATTTTCATAGACTTATATTATATTCTTTAAGGAATTTCCATATTTAAGATACCTAGATTGTGCCTCATGAAGTTTCTTTTATTTAGAAACCATTTTTGTATTAAGAGATTCTGGTATCCTGACTTGTTATACGCACTTCATCATAGACATTTTAAATCTCTTCTATAAGATCATTTTACTTCACATTTACACTTATTTTCTTCTTTTACAATAGTTTTACTTTCTTGTAATATATGGAATTATGGTTAAAGTAAGAAATAAAACAATGTCTTAGAATATATTCTATATAACCATCCCCTTTTTCTTCTTCATAACTACTTGTAATGACTATTAATCTCTTAAACTTATAGGTATATATGTATATTAATGGGAAATTCTATTTTCTTAGTGTTGTTCATGGATCTGATTATGATTTTTTCTTTTTCCTACAGTTAAAGTCGGGGCGATGGTGGGCGGGGGGGGGGGGGGCTAATGCAGGGCATGGGGAGTGCCAGTGCTGGGGGATGTGGGGGGTGCTATTGTAGGGGGTGGGGGTGCTGGTGTAGGTGGAGGTGGGGGGAGTTGTTGCAGGGGGTGTATGTGGTGGGGGGGGTGGTGGTAGATGAAATTTTCATCCCTAGGGGGTATAAGACTATTGCATCATAAATTAATGTGTTCTATGGAAACACTATAAATCCAGAGTGACCTAGATATGAGCTTTTAACTTCTTTATATTTGTGCAATCACAAGTCTCATCTTAAGTTCACTAGAACTTGTTATGTTTACTTGGTCACAGGGAGGAAGCAGTAGTAGTATTTTGTGTTCGTGCACTAAATTTTACTTAGTTCAATGGGTGATACCACAAAATTAGAGGAATCATGAATAAATGTATAGGAAAAAGTATCTAAGGTATTAGAACAAGAAAAGGAATTTGAGGATTCAGCTGCATCATTTATTTCAAAGGCATCCATTGTGGAAAAGGCTCTTTTTCAGCGTGCTATTTCTCTTGAATCTACAATCAAAAGGTTGCTCTCTTTAATAGGGTCTCTTCTTGATAAAAAAATGACTTAGATTTATCTTTAGCTGATAAGGTTGGAATTCCTTAACTAATATGCTTTAAACCTTCTATTCTGCTTTATCGTGTCTGTTTTCTTCTAATTAATAATCGATTAGTTCTGTCGTAGGCCTCAATTTGACAGAAGGGGTGTCTCCACCCAAATTTATGTTACTGGAGTGATATATTATTCCAGTGTTTTAATCTCTAAATACAATATGTTTTTACTTTATTACAGCTCGATGAAAAATTGTACAAAGCAAAATGTATCATGGCCTATGGCATGGGAGCTTTATTTCTCTCTGTAAATTCTCAAGGAACTAATTTTGGGTCCATTAATTTTCTATATTTCCCTTACTAGTACCCTTGAATTTGATAATTTCTATCCTTTTCCCACTTCTTTGGAATACTAATGTGGTTGGATGGGGATGCTCATGTGTTATCAATTCCATTTCTTCATTTCAAATGCAGGATTCTTTTTGATGAAGTTTACAGGTCCTATCAATATGTGCACTCCTAGGTAAGAGATACAGTTCAAAGTAAAAGAAGAGTACAATCGTTATATTATTCTTCTTTAAATCCCATTTTTCCTTGTCTGACTGTGCATACGTTGTAGGCCAGTCACTCATGAGAATAACCATGAAGGCCAAAGGATGCATCATTGCATATTAACTTGGTTAATTATGGTTCTACTTCATCCTTTTAATCCTATTTTCTTAGAATCTATATGTAAATAAAGACAATCTCGATAAATAAAGAATTAGGAATATGCATGCTTCATGAAACACAACATTTGCCTTTCCTTGGGTTGTATTTGACAACACTTACTGAAAAGTGCTTATTTCACTCATCACTTATGATAAGAAGTTTGACTAAACTAGTTTTGAAACTAGTCGGTGAAGATACTCCAGCCATCAAATGCCCGCTCTTAAGAGTCCCCTCAGCCTTACAGACCAACCATCTTGGTTTCTCATATCTTTTTATGCGCGACACATGCTTCTGTATAATCTCAATAATGGAAATGTTGAATTCCATTTATTTATGTTGGTAGTATATATTGTAACCTAATGTAGTTTCCTTCTCCTATCGATGTACATTTTAGATTTAACTATCTGGGGTGCAAGGTGGTGGGTAAAGGGGGCAGTGGGGGAGGGGAAAATGTCAAGGGGGTGCATGAGGGATGGGGCATCTGCAGGGCAGTGGGGAGGGAGGCAAGGGGGTCTGCCTGGGGGGTCTGTCTGGGGGGTCCAGCAGGGGCTGCTGTTCGGGGGGCCTGATGTCCAGGTGGGGTTGTCCAGGGGGGTCTGTCTAGGAGGGAGGGGGTGTCCAGGAGGGGTATCCTAATCTAAGAGGTAAAATGCCAATTCAATTGTGCTGGACATGTAATGTTCCACTTGTATTTCATTATGAATAAAGAAATAAATTATTTTTTCTTCTCAGGATGACTATTGATCTCTTTGCAGACAACTGAAGCCTAGAGAGAAGTGTTGTATGGAGGAAATTCAATGCAATACTATAGTAATGAAATGTTACATTTTGAAAGTTCGCTATTTAAATTTCTTAGGTTCACCTAATAAAGAATCTGAATATGATCATACCTTTCATGTGGTAGATGGAGCTGCTCAAGAGAATTGGAAATACAGTAATGAATTAGTAAGGTCCATTCGATGACCAGCCATGACTACAACAAATAGTCTAAATATCATAGAATCATTTACTTCAATTGATGCAGGAACTACATCTGTATCAGGTACAGACCTCAAAATTCATTTTTCTTCATCCCTGAGATAAAGGGAAGAAAAAAAGAGGAATCGCTGGACACTTAAAACTATAGTCCCTTCGGTTATGGGCATGCATGATGAATCCCCTGATCCCATTTTTAGTGTTCTAGTGATTTTGATTTTGATTTTGATGAGAAAAGTGTTTCTTATTGCGAAATTTACCTATGTTTTTTCTTTTATTTGACTATAGATTAACACCTGTAATGTTTTCTACTATGATAACATGTCACCAAAGAATTCAACCCGATGATTTGAACTAAAATCTTGCGTGGTTGGTACCTTTATAATCTTCCATGTTCATGTGCTGATGAAATTTTCATAAGAATTGTTTTCTTTAAATTTTTTCCTTCATATGTCGCCCCATGATCCCATCCCTCTTCTTCCTTTTGTTGAAAGGTACACTGATTTTGGATGGGGCTTGCCTTTCCATCATGTTGAAGACTTGGCAGTCCATAACAGATCAA
Source organism: Viscum album (assembly GCA_963277665.1). Lineage (NCBI taxonomy): Eukaryota > Viridiplantae > Streptophyta > Magnoliopsida > Santalales > Viscaceae > Viscum > Viscum album. The sequence continues at coordinate 526,498,146 of OY728148.1, read as the reverse complement.
ATGAGCATATTAGGGAACTGAGAATCTGAAATGAGCTCATACAGAGACTCAAGGGTTGCAAAGGAGGAGCTCTAAATGCGTTCCATTAACTAACTGCTAGATTTATAACAATGAAAAATCATCATGTTATGCGTTTCAGCTGTTTTAAGGTATTTCTCAACTATGAGAATTGCTTTTTTATTAATGGAGGAGTCATTTTTTGGATTATAAGTAATAGTGATTATTTTTTTGTTACGCACAGTAACATACATTCAAGTATACACATATTTTATTCCAACCGTTCTGTCCAGAGTTTAGTGGGGGGATGGGTAGGGGGTTGGCAGGGGGTATGTTTTGGGTGGGGGTGGTAGTGGGGGGATGGTAGTGGGGGACTGGAGGGGGAACGAGCAGGCTGGGGGTGTCCAGGGTCTGGAGGGGGAGTGGGGGGTGTCTAGGGACTGGAGGGGGAGTGGGGGTGTCCAGGGTCTGGAGGGGGAGTGGGCTGGGGAGGTGGACTGGCAGGTGGGGGATGGCAGGGGGGACTGGAGGGGTGAATGGGCAGGGGGTGCATGGGGAAGGCAGGGGGCAGGGTGGGGGTGTCTTGGGTCTGGGGGGTTGTCCTGGGTGGGGGGGATGGCAGTGGGAGACTGTAGGAAAGGAAGGGTAGAGGGGAATGGGTAGGGGATGGCAGGGGGTGCAGGGTGGAGGCAGTGTATTGTAGTGAAGTGCAGTGCAGGGTGCAGGGTGTAGGGTGCAGGTAGTGGAGGGTGCAGTGCAGGCAGTGCAGTACAGGCAGTGCACTGCAGTGGGGGATTGGAGGGGGGAATGGGTATGGTGGAGGGGTGTCCAGTGTCTGGAGGGAGAGTGGGGGTGTTCAGGATCTAGAGGGGGGAATGTTTAAGGGCAGGTGGGCCTGGAAGGGGTTGGGGGGATGGCAGGGGGACTGGAGGGGAAATGGGCAAGGGAAGGGGGTGCATGGAGAAGGCAGGGGCTAGGGTGGGGGTTACCAGGGTCTAGGGGGTCTGTCCGGGGTGGGGGATAGCAGTGGGGCTGGAGGGGGGAATGTTCATGGGTGGAATGGGTTGTGGGTGGCTTGCAGGTGGAGGTGGGGGGAAATGGGCAAGGGGGACTGACAGGGGGTGCAAGGTGTAGGCAGTGCATGGTGCAGGCAGTAGAGGGTGCAGTGCAGGCAGTGGAGTGTAGGCAGTGCAGTGCAGGGTGCAGTGCAGGCAGTGCAAGGTGTAGTGGAGGGTGTTGTGCAGGGTGTTTTTCATGGTGTTGTACATTGCATGATTTATTTTTCTTTCATGTAGTTTTTTTATTTTCATGTGTTCCAACTATGAGGTACATAATATCATGTCCTTTGAGAATGTTTAACTTATGGATGAGGTGTTGGTCTCTTAACAAATGGATAATGGGCACTCATGTATGATTAACCAGGTTCAGGGTGTCATGGAGTACAGGGTGCAAGTTGTGTAGTTCACTATCAGATTCAGGTAAGGTTTCTTCCATTTTTATTCTTTGAGTCAATTTGAATTAGGGTTTTGTGATTCTTTCTGTTCCCTATCTTTTTGCAGTGCATTTTGGATCTCATTGAGTACAGTGAAGCACTACATGACTGGGATATCTTATCAACCTGTGGGGATGAGGCCTTCTAAAATTTCATCACAAGGCATGACTCCTTGGTTCAGTTTGGTTCAGGTTAGGTTTTCTATGTAATTTTTTATTGGGTTCATTTTTTCCGTTTATGTCATTTGTAACCGGTTCATTTTGTTCTATTTGGTGCTATTCAGTTCAATTAAATTAATTTTAGATTCAACCAGGTATGTTTCATTAGTTTCATTTTTTCTTGCACAATTACGCTTTATTGAAGTCAGTTTGGATAAATTATTTTAAATTTGGTTCAGTTTCAACTTTTTCAAAACCATTTAGTTTGGCTCCACTCTACACAATTTGGCTTGATGATGATTGATTTAGTTTTAATCGTATTAGCATGTTTTTTATTAGTGTTGTTCTTTTTACTGGAAATTTCTGTATCATATCCATATTAGAATTTTTTTGGTTTTTTCAATTCAATTGACTGGTGTGTTTGAATGGTTGGGGGGTCTAGGGTGGGGGGCTATCTGGGGGGTATATTGAGGAGGAGGGGTGTGTAGGAATGGGGGGGTTGTCTAGAGGGAGGGGTTGTCGAGGGGAGTGGGGGTGCAGTGAGGAGGGGGCAGGGGTGGGGTGAAAGGTACAGGTGTGTGGGGCAGGGGAGGTGTGCAGGACTAGGGGTGGGGGTTCCGGTGCAAATTGGGGAGGGGGGAGGGGGAGGGGGTGTACAGTGAGGAGGGGTCAGGGGGTGCAGGGTGTGGGGGGTGGGGTGTAAGGTGCATGGGGGGGTGGGGGTGGGGTGTAAGGTGCAGGGGGTGGGGTAGGGAAGGTGTGTTGAAGCAGGGGATGGGGGTGCTAATGTAGGGTGGGTAGGGGGTGTCTAGGGGGAGGGGGTGTGTGGTGTGGAGGGGAAAGGGGGTGGGGTGCAAGGTGCATGGGGGTGGGGCAAGGGAGGTGTGCAGGATCAGGGGTTGGGGGTGTTAGTGCAAGGTGGGGAGTTGTGGGTGGGGGGAGGGGGAGTTGGTAGGGTCCTCCCAACAGCCAGCACGGTGAACCGTGCTGGTTTTTTTATGTGGTGGAATGTCTTATAGCTACGGTTCTGTGAACCATGGCCTTTATAGGCATGCCAATAGAGCTAACCCAATAGTCACGGTTTGAAAACTGTGGCTATATGGCTTTAGCTACGGTTGGATCCATGGCTTTAGGGATATAGCCATGGTTCGAACCATTTATATAGGTCTATAGTCAGGGTTTCAAACCTTGGCTATAGACTCTGACCTATATCCACCCCAATACCAGCCACAGTTCATGAAACTATGGCTATAACCTATAGCAAAGTTTTAGAACCGTGGCTATAGCCTAAATTTATAGTAGTGCATGGTGATTCACAAATTAATGGTTTTTTTGGAGTTTTACTAGGATTCCCATATACAAATACCTATAATAGACTCATAGGAACCATCAAATTTATGTAATTGATCACCAGATGAGATACCACAATTAGGTTAAGTTGAGGATCTTGGTATGTGTAAATCACAGTTACGTGCTGACATCCCACTTATAAACTTATGAACATGTAGTAACATGGATGAGATCCTTAGAATCTAGTAGTTGATTCTAAGGATACCCCCATAAAAGATGTTATTCTAGGATGATATTATTCTGAGTGTGATGATCCAAGGATGCTATATCGAGTATACACCAATTTTTCTGTTGTGGCACGATGACAAAAATGAACATTTTGTCTATAGACATCAACGAAAATCATATTATATTCGTAGGAGAAATTTCATAAATAAATTTTTATTACCATAGATAAAATGAGTCTATATCGTGTTTTCAAAGCATCAGCAACAAAATCCACAAATTTTAAGGGATCATTGGCATGTAGTCACGTGACTTTTTTTCAACATTGTTGTTGAATGTGGTTCATAGGGAACCTCATCTTGAACATTTTTGGGGTGAAATTAGTATAGTGAAAATTTAATCCATGCAATTTAAAGGAAAATTTATTCTCACTAAGATGGATGTGGTTTATTTTTTAATGATTTTTTGACTTTTGATGAAACATAGAAAATGCATCATTATAACTCTAAAGGAACACTGTGTAGGAAATTCCAATTGTGGGAGATACTATGACATGAATTTAGTTATTTCTGATAAAACCTATGGGGGGGAGTGATATAAATTTTTTTTTAAAGATGGTATGATGTGATTATATATTAGATTTGATGGCCTTGGGTTAAAACAGTCTCAATTTTTATTTTCTTGTATGAGTTTTTTCTCATGTTTTAAACATTATGTTCCAAAAATATAATGTGATTCATATATGTGAATTTAGAATTTTCAAATGAAACATGAAATTTCCAACATAAAATTATTACCTAAGTAAGATTAGTTTTGTTTTTATTTTTTCCAAGTATTATAAAGGATGATAGGTTCTAATGTGGGTATATATTACCAGCTATGTTTTTGAATGATTGAAAATTCCAAGGGAATTTAAATTTTTCAGTTTTGGTGAAGTTGTTGAATTTTAAATGAAGATTCAAAATGTAAACCAAATCATGGGAACAAATAAATTTTTTATTTTTTGATGGGTTTAAAGACCTTATAGGTGTATCAGGAGTTCAAATTTTTTTTGGGAGTGTTAGTTGCCAAAAACATAGTTTTGATAAAACTAAAAAACCGAACATAGTTGGAGCCCAGTTACTGAAAATCATACATCCCAACCCTACAACATATTTTATATAGGGGTAATTTTTTTCGAAACTGTGTGGCCACTAGGATATCCCATGAATCATCATCCATGGGAATTAAGGGTGTCTCGTGATTTGGATTTACCGTGTGAGAGGAGACTCATGGTTATATAAAAAATTGCAGATAAGTTGCAGATGAGAAATGCCTAGGACATGCATGGTTTGTCAAAGCATGAACTATAACTGATAATAGGGGTCCTTTAAATAGTATTCGAACACATTTTGTAAAATTATTCTCCAATTGTGCATATAAACTATGCACCTCATTAAAAGAAGTGTAATTACCATTTTTCACTATTTTTTTTAATCTGCCTCCTCCCATTATTCTCCCCCATGGGCACAGTATCCCTCTGCATGAGCTCCCCCTTGGAAGTACACCTATTAATGTATATATACTCATCATTAGATATCAAAAAAATGAATTTTAATATTCAATGGGTTCATTTTAGTGATTTTGCGGTTCCTCCTTCCTCTTTTCTAGGTTTCGTTACCGATATTTAATGTTATGTTCATGTGACCTAATTCACCCTTTTTCAGAATTTTTTTATATTTCATCAAGTTATATTGTACTGTATTTAATCAAATATTGATTATAGAAAACACAATCATCCTAATAATGATGTAGGTGGTATTTTTATTTCCCCAGTTAGAGATAATTATTTATTAATTACATTGTTGTTTCGCATTCTAGATTATCTTTATATTGCTCCTAAAATGTAGAAAAACATAAATTAATATTCTAAACCCTATCCTAGACCCTTTAATAGAACTTTTTCCATGATTTATGGTTGGTGACCTGAACTTGGTCCACCTCTTTGGGGTGTTCAATTAAATTTTGTTATTTTTCAATATTTTAATTTTTCCCTGTAGTGAAAACACTTTACTAAATGAAACATGAATTGTTTAAAAATAAAAATAGTTGATTGTATAAGTCTATCCCTCCTAATCACTTATATTTTAATGTATTAATTCCATATTTAATTTCATTTCATTTTAAATGACTAATTAAAATATAATAACGTATTAATCGCATGGATTCACACTTGATCCATATCAATTAACCAACGAAATTCTTAACCTGTCTTACACGATAAATTGGTTCAGCCATGGATCTTCCCCTGAACATTTAAATTCACTTATAAGTGAAATAATAAATATTATAATCATATTTTTTGATATTTAATGATCTCAAGTAGGTAATTTTTTACTTTCCATTAATAAATTTTAACAAGTAAAGTTTACAAACATGGACTTCTTTATTATTTATACTTCAATTGAGTTGAACAATCAAGGTGGTTGTGCATATTGGGGTTATCCATATTACATCATTATTCCGAATAATTAAGCATAAAATCCCTTATATATATTGTGATTTAAGGGCTTGTAACCACTATTTATTCATGGGAAGGATATATCTATTTATTCATATATATGGAATACCAATTTAATTATAGCCATGGTGTCCTTATTTATTGATGGGCATGGTTTCCCTTTTTATTCATGGGCATGGAATCCATATTTATTCAAGAATGTTATAATATTTTATTATGATGTTTGTTTCATGTAATACCATGTGATTATGATATTTGGGAATGGTGTACCATTTGATTAAACTATTCGAGCATGGACTCCAATTGGATTATGATGTGTTGGCATGACATCTTGTAAGATTTATGATATATGGGAATGATGTACCCTATCAATTATGATACTCGAACATGGCATGCCACTTCAATTATGGAACTCATTCATGGATTCCTTCATGATTTATTATTATTTGTTAAAATATCCCTTATCACTCTATGAGAATTTAGTGACTATTATAGGATACCTGAGTTATACCTCAGGTCCATCCTAGTTATAGTATCTATAAAAATGGAAATATATGTCACTATGTATGAAGTATATAAATATAAATGTATATAAATATATGTGAATATGTATATTTATATATATATATGAAAATTTTAATAACTATCCCGACTTAGGATAATGTAGTTATGTTTGGTAGAGCATCCTTTGAGGAACCTGAGACTGCTTTTTTGTATTTATTTATTTATAGCCTTTTTAAAATTCCTACACACTGATTTATTTTATACACTCGGACTAGATATAATAAAAGATAGTTGGCAGTCTCCTGATGATTTTTTATCAGCCATTTTTCTGACTTATATATCAATGGGGTACCCAAAAAGACCTTCTGGTTGCATGTTCAGGTTCCTGGTTTATTTTTGTGCTATTATAGTTTTATAAGGGTGGTAAGGTTCCTAAGACTAAACCAGAGATAAGGATTCTCATGGGGATATACGTTAAGGATTTTATCATTATTTTTTAATTATTTATTTATCAACGGTTATATGTTTACGGCTTTCGTATTGTAGGATCACATGGACATTCATGATTTCATTATCTATTGTTGGCTATTTTATGAGTTATTATTGTTTTTTGTTTCCCTTTCATTTATACCGCTTAAATTGTCGATGGAATTTTTTCATTCATTTTCTATTATACCACTCTAATCAGGAGGTTATAGAATCCCCATTATACCATCATTGGACTATCACACCTACTAGTAGCCTTTGGTGTACAGGGTGGTGGGCTTGAGGCCACATGACCCACCGAATTGGGGAAACATTTTAATGGCTCCCAATTTTGGATGTTATAGTTTACATGTATACTAATGAAGCTCGAGAGAGAACACACTAGAAATAACTATGAGTGGTTATTTTCTTGTTTACCAATTAGTTAAGGTATTTATACTATTGACCACTAGAGTCTATGGGTGGAGATGTGAGAGCACACATTTAGATTTAGTTGAACAGCTTATCAATTTTTTTATCTATTTTATTTTCTATATTTTATAGTTTAATATAAACCCACATAAAATAGTATATTTAGATTCATTATTTCTGTGATAAAATTACATTCATATTATCTTTATAAAATCAACTTGAATATATAAACTCTTTGCTAATAAATTTATGTCTTTACTGTCTTATTTTTATTAAGATTTTTAAAATGGAAATCTACCACCCCCCCCCCCCCTCTTTACATAATCTCTATCGAATAATTATTATAATGGAGTTCTATCCATATTTTTAAAACATTCTAATTTTCAAAAGATATTTTTAATTTTTTATAACTCTAATTGATTTGAAATATAGATTTTACTATGTCACCTAATTATAATTCATGTGTTCTAATTTTTATGGCACATGGTATTATATTTAGAAGACAAAGATTCAACATTCCTTGGTATTATTTCTTATATTATTTGGAAAATTTTAGTTCAAGTGTATATTCCAACCAAATAATTTGAAAAAATCTGGATTATCATAGATATTTCAAATTTTTAATTAAATAGAAAGGAAATGAATTACATACATTTTGTTTCTGATTGAAATGAGTTTAATCATATATCTTCTTGAAAAACAACATATGAAATTTAAATTTATAATAAATGACCCTTAAGAAAAAAGTAATGTAAAGGTCCCTAGATTAGGTTTTTATCTTCATGATTTTAAAAAATTTCTATGAATTCTAATGAAACTATTACAAAAACATTTTTAAGATACATTATCATTTTCAATGGTATAAAGTCCCTTGATTACGACTTTTCTACATAAACACTCATAATAAAAATTTAATGGATTTAACAAACATCTAGGGAAATTAATGTGATAGAGATCTAATAATTCAATGTCTTGAAAATGATAGTGGTTTTGGAACTAATCTGGTCTTTTATGACATGAAATCCTGATGAAATGATAAGTGGAAATGGAGGCCAATCAATCCAAATAATTGAAGAAAACTCTCACCTTACAATCTATAAATGGTGAAAAATTCATAGGTGAGTAACTATAACATTTATTTCCTACCAGGAACATGTAAACTATTTCCGAAAGAATAACTTCAATAAGATATAATAAATGTAAAATGAAAATAAGGAATGAGAGGTTTTGTTCTATAAATGTAAAAATAAAGGTCATATAAAATAACAGTGCCACATTTTAATAAAAATCTATGAGAAAAGAAAAAGGTTGAAAGTAATTCAATGTCTCTATTAAGAGTTCAAGTGATGAGTCCATAGATTCAACATCAGCATTCTCATCATGTTACTCTAGACAGAATATCCATAATGTATATATTGATGATGAAATAGAGGTTATTAATCCATTTCATATTTCCTCCTCATCTTCTTTTTTCCCTCATTCTTCTCCTCTCTTTTCAACTTCTTGCTCATCCATACACCTAAATTATAATCATTTAAAATATTCATGATATCAAATTTAAAATTCATGTCATAAAATCAATTCATTATATATATACCACTAGAGAAAAAATATAATAAAGTAGTTTAGGAAAAAGGAAATATCCAAAAATAAATTGATCATTTGTTCAATGAACGGTAAGATCTCTCTATGACAATATAAAATCACCTGGATATTGAAAAACTTGAATCCCCTATTAAATATATCAAAAATTAACTTTTAAATTTCACCCAAGGTGAAGAAAATATAAATAATATTTTAGGCTATTATACACATAGAAAATACTGGTTCAACTTTGGTAAATAAAATATTGCTACCACCTCTAAAAATCCAAGAAAACTATATTTTTAAAATGTTTCATTAAATATAATTTTTTGATTATTTTAAAAAAACAGTCATTAAACCAATGAATATGATTTCAAAAATGACTAATATAAAAGACCAAATTAAATTCATTTTTCTTTCAATAATTCAAAATTATAACTATCTAAATATTAATTTCTAGAATTTTTATTTTATAACATATGCGTACCCCTTTTTTTATGTGTGGCCAAACCTCCCCTCATTTAATTTCATCAGAAAGTGTCCCTCAAACAAAACCCAACGATGATTGTGTTACATTGATAGTGGTTTCCTGATATACAAGTGTGGAAATCTTCTTGAATTTAATCAATTAAATAATCTTTAAGGAGGTCACATCACCTTCAGTGATAATCAATGGGGTAAGATAATCAGTGAACGTATAATCTTTTTTTAACTGAATGTTAATTAAATAAATTTTATTTTTAAATTTTTCTGAACACAATTTACTAATTATATGTCAATTTTATGATATTGGTATTCAAATATCTTTTTAAAAAGTTTTTTAATGTTTTTCATTAAATTGGAAAACTTTTACTTACCGCATTAAAATTTCAATTTGATTATAAAATCAATTTTGAATATATTTCAAGAAGAAAAAATCAAAATTTTGAGTGTGCATGTGAGAGTAGTATTCTATTGGTATACATGCCTTGTTCAATATATCACACGATCCATTATCAAACTCAAATTTTACCAACTTTTGTAATATGTTCCCAAATTTCATCATAAAAAACACTTGAATTAATTCATCATGAACATTTCAACTTAATTAAATTAAAATTATAGAAGGAAGATACAACTTTCTCATAATTTTCGATGAATTTAAAATGTTCACATGGGATTTCTTATTAACTCATAAAAATGAGGCTTCATGATCAGGCATAATGTTTTAAAGAAACATTGAAAATGAAAAAGTTTTTCAAATTATTTCAATTCTAAGTGATCATGGTGGATAATTCAAATACAATGAATTTATTTATTAAATTTATTCAAAAGAATATAATAATTATTTTTTCTACTAAATCACTATAATAAAATGGGTTATTATATATGTGTAGTGAAAAAATCCATGAAATCACTCAAACTCTTTTAAATGAATTTTAAATTCTAAAATATGTTTTTTCCAAGGCCATAAATATTTCATGTTTCATAATTAATCCTATTATCATAAGAGCATTTCATATGAAAACCCAATATAATCATTTAATTAATAAAAACCCTAAACTCAAGTTTCTTAATGTTTTTGTTAGAGAATATGTTATTATAAACAAAAAAGAAAATATCATAAAATAATATTATGAATCTAACATAATTATCCCTCTTCAGTACCCCAATATAACAGAAGAATATAATTCCCTTAATAAAAGCACTAAAATGTTGTAAGAATCAACCCATTTTTTAATGAAAGTTTTCCAATATCTTCTTCCCAATATGTTTTTGAAAATGTGGTATTAAATATAACTTTTCAAACTAATGAAGTTAAAGTAGAAAATAAATATACCTTAAATTTTTTTCCCGATGGTTTTAAGATAATTAAATACCACCCCCTTTAAAATGTCATAAATTATTCATATGATGAAAAACACACTAATATATTAGTTAAAATAATGTTGAGAAACGAGCTTTTATCTCTCACCTTGAACCCCCAAACCATAATGCTTCCATTAATGATGAGAATTGGGAACTTTCTGTTCAAGAGGATCTTAATCATTATTTTTTTTTTTTGAAAATGTTGTTTTATAAGGACCTTTTCCAAACTAATGAAGTTGAAGAAGAGAATAAATATTCTTTAAATTTTATTCCTAATGTTTTAAAAATGATTAAAAACAACCTCCTTGAAAATGTCATACATTATTAATTGGATAGAAAACATACTCATAGATTAGAAAAAATGATGTTGAGCATTGGGCGTTTATCTCTCACCTTGAACCCCCAAACATTAATTATTCCATTAATGGTGAGAATTGGGTAATTTCTATATAATACAAACATAATCAATTCCCTAAAAATAATGTCAGTACTCACATAAAAAGTCCCAGTTATCATTTATTATAGTTTATAAATGTGTTTTTAGAAATAAATCAGATGTGTCTGGTAATATCACTATATAAAAGTCTCTTTTAGTTTCAAAAGTTTATAACCCAGAAAAATTATTTGACTATAGTAAACCATTTCACCTTTTATTTGTTAGAATCCATTTAAATATTCTTCGAACTTATGTATCATATGAATTTTGGACACATTGAAATGGATGTAAAAACATATTTTATAAATGGTTTTATTTATAAAAACTATTTTTGGGAATAACAACCTAGTTTTAAAAATCATTTTTATAAATTCTATTTTTTTACTTACCATATCCCATTATGGATTAAATAATGTCCCTCAAGATTGGAATGAAATTATTTCAAAATATCTTAATTGAAATGATTTTAAAATGGGAAAATCCAATTCAACTATTTTTTTAAAACACATATAAAACGATTTTTTCATTTAAACATTTATATTTATAAGTTGGATTTGATATCTACCAATAATAATATTTTTTTTGAATTTTTGGAATCGTAAAAAAGTAATTTGAGATGATATTCATGGGTGAACTAAAATTCATTCCTGATTTCCAAATTTTATAAATAAATGATCGAATATTATTTTACCAAGGAGAATAAAATAATGAAAACGTAAAATGGTTTAGAGTGGATCATGAGAAAGACATTAGTACTCTCAATACAACATGTAAGTTAACATTTAAAGAATATAGTAAAATGGCTGATGAAAAAATTTATACAAGCTTGATTAGTAGTCTAGTTTAGCTTTCTTTTACATGGCCTTGTGTCATGTTTAGTGTATATCTCTCTAATAATTTTCTATAAAATCAAAATTTATAATATTTCGTAATAGTCATATGAATGTTTTTCTCTAATAGGATCCCAAAATCTCAATTTTTTCTATTAAAAACCTATTTTGAATTTTCTTCTATTTGAAATTACGATTTTAGTGGATTAAGGATAGATAGGAAAAGTATTAGTGGAACTTTCAATTTTTTAAGAAGATGGATTATCATATAGATTAGTAAGAAGAATAATTTTTTTTCTCTTTCCATAGATCGAGTACACTAAATAGTTTCTAGGAGTGTTACACCCAAATTATATCGAATCAACACACTCTCATGGACTTTGGTCAAACATTTAACCATATCCCTATCAAGTGTGACAATAAAAATTTCATCTATATCAACAAAAATAATATCCATGTATCTCCCACCAAACTGAATAATCTTCATCACCATTACAACATATTTAACTTCCAAAAAGTTGATATCTTATTATATTTTTTACCAATAGAAAATTAATTCACTGATATTGTCACCAAAACATTATACCGTGATCACATATAATTAATTAAAGGATAATTTAGATTGGTTATATTGTTAAATTGTTCATCTAATCTATGACTATAATTATTGTTTTGTAAAAAACAAAAAACTTTTTGAACAGGAAATACATATTTTATCTTTTATTTTGTTTTTGAAAGGATTCCTTTACCTCTACCATGTTTTCATTTGTGATGAAGTATTATTTATTTATTTATAAAATTTTCATTAAAATATATATTATGTTTTTAAATTAATTATTCTAAAATTTAAAAAATCATATTTTCATAATACAAGTAATTTTTTTAATTTCATTTTTATTCGTTTTAATATACCATTGGTACCTTATATTTTCCTTTGGTGCCTTTTCTTAAAATAAATTTCAAAACTCACATGTATTTAATTTTTTTCATTTATTCTTACCACTTTTAAAACTCATCAACAATATACACTCACACACCCATGCATCAAAATGACATTTTCAATACTCATGAGTGGTGACCCATCCCATCACCAAGTTGTTGCCTCATGTAATCCCAAGTTCCACTTTGATAACAGTAATAAACCACTTTTTCAATTTTTTCTTTCCTCATAGAGTACCTATCCACATTCAACACCCACACAACCATACATTCCCAATGAGGGCCCCAATACTATTGAATCGGGGCACTTACCATACCTAAGTCCTAATATTTTGGAATCTCATCTTCCACTTTGACAATAGACACTTATGTGAACTAACATGGTATCACCAATGAAATTCCATACACTCTTTCCAATCACGCATGGAATTTTCTCAACAAACATTATTTCCTTGGAAACCATTTTAATTAAATAAATTTATCAAACATAATGTGAGAATAATTTAATGAAAAAAGTAATAAAAAATAAATTATAGGGTTATTTTCCAAAAATTAGTGGAAAATGGTTTAATCATTTGTAAACCAAGTTCTATAATGATAAAAATAGATGACAATCCACATACCTCTTAAGAGAAGATGATAACATTTAATGCATCAATAAAACTATAGAAACAACTTCACAACTACATACCATTAATAGATATAGAATATATATATTTAAAACAGATAATAGGTCATAAATCTATCTATAACATATTTGATTTAATTTTTTGGGTGATAGAAGTGGAGAAAATCTAAAGATAAAGAGAAGAAAGTGAGACTTATATTGATTCTAAAGATCTATTGTGCTTGGATTTTCAAAACCAATCTTTAAAATATTTATATAATGTAATAATAGATCTATTTCTAGATTGAATAGAATAGAAATGAGGGTATTGGTGTTTAAAACCAAATTAAAAACTCATTTTTGGAGAATTGGATACACATTGAACAGTTAGGTTGAATGGTTTGAAAAAACATTCACCAACCATATACATGCTATTAAGAAACACCCAAAGTTATTAATAGTTTAGAAGACAAATTTTTTATTAGTGTATATCTATTTTCATAAAAATTCTCATCCCACGCTTGTTTCTGGGACATCTGCAATGTTTTTTCCAACTGTGTACCTACTGTGAAAAACTAATATCCAAAAAACTCTCATCTCACACTTTTTTCCTGGGGTATCCTCAAAATTCTTTTGAACATTGTTCCCACCATGAATTATTATTGTACCAAAAAAACACTCATATCACCTATATTCTTAAGAAACACTCATGTTTATACTGAATTTACGCTCTAAAATTCCCCTCTAAAACATCCCAAAACCACACCAAAACTCCCAAAACTAAACTATAGTATTATATAACCTCAAAAATACACTATATAAGAGTAATTAATCAAAAATAATGGGTTCTTAATCATCCATAAAAGTGTAATTTTTATCTTTATAATGTTGTAGACAAACATTGGTTTTAAATATTTTGGCCCACTATTCCAACATTTCTTTTTCACATTCCCATGTCTCTACCTAAATCTAACTATGCTTCCAAAAGACTCATAATAAATTGACATTTTTACCATGTAATATATTATCTTATCTACCCAAAGTATTTATAATCAAATAAATCAACATATCATCTGACTCAAGATGTACCAATTGAATTATATTGATATACATGAAACACATTTTTCAAAGAAATGAGTCTTTTTGGTAATTTTTATCAATAAGAAACATCGCCAATTAATTCAAGTATCTCAAAATCACCAATGTATAGAGGTATTAATATTATTTTCATACCAAAATGATGATACCCTAGACTTGGAGATATTATCATGAAATGTGATCACCCACATCAAATAATAATGACCAACAATTATTATCCACATAAGATTTCCAAATTTTTTTACTTATTACTATCTTCTTTATGATCATTTAAATATTCTTCATAATATCATGTCTACTTATAGGTCTTATAAGTAAATTTACTCCTGTTTCCACATAAAAAAAGTGGATAATGATGAGAAAACCTATATAAAGCTACTAAAAAAGCCATATGAATCATGGTATAGTAACTATTATTGTATAATAACTATACTAAAGATAAATTAACCTTCCCTAAATCATCAAAATACATAACATGTGCTCAATTAATTTCGTCCAATATTTGGATCGTCCACTCTAACTGAACATATGTTTGAGGACAATAGGCTATGTTCATGGTCCACTCGGTTTCAAGGTCTTGCTTCAAGTATTTACAAAACTGAGATGTAAAAATGGGGTTCTTGTAAGATACAACTAAGATTGCTATTCCATTAAAATTTTCAACTTCCTAGATATAGATATTTGTTATGTCCTCAACAGTATTAGATTCAAAAAATTTGAGGAATTGATCTGACTCTTTGAGCTGATCCAAAATTACCCATGTGGTATCTTGTTTATAAACAATTCTTTGAATACCTGTGATAAGATACATAGATATATACTCTCATTTCCTCAAAAATATATATAAACATTGAAACATATATTCTTCTCGTTGGTTCACGTTATAGACCTATTGATATGTGTGTAATCTCTATATATACTTCCAAAATTTTCTTTCATTCTAGACCTCAAAATTTCTCCCCTAATTTCATTATACATATTTTGAAAGATATAATGACAAAACCATATTCAATAGTGTAAGAAAGACACAATTTATTACTAATAACTTTAAGGAATTATAATCTGAAATATAAACCATAACATATATTACATATAAGGCATTCACCCCTTTATAGTGTCCCAACCATTGAGTCTTAACCTCATGGTTACACATTCAGCATTAGATGTATCAACATATATAACCTAATCAATAAAATTTAGAATAAAATAAACAAAAAATAAAACCACATAATCCCTTTAATCATTATAATCAAAATTCATTTCAACTAGGACTGACATCTACTACCACTACATTCAACCCTCTTTAGCCAACCAACTATATGACTTCTTACAAAATGTATCATCCATGAAATTTCCATTATTTAATGTGTACATAAACTTGTTGGTCAAAAATCCCTCAAGGTAACATTGCAGTATTTTTGGGTTTATTGTGTTTGTTGACAAAGCAGGTTTTCATGGAGAATTGTCGAGTTCCCAAGAAGTTGTTGACAATCCTTGTTGACAAAGAACGATGACAAAGGAATGGATGATCTGGAGGTGGTACAAAAGAGCAGTACAAGGTGGCGCCATTTCCCAGTGTTTGCCAAATTTTTGGGGTCCAAAATTTGGAATTTGGTGAGCATCGCGAAAATAGGATTTCGATGAAGAGAATAATTTAATATGGAAAAGGCCTGAATTTCGTGAAGATATGATACATGGATTGGATTTCGCGAAACCTGAAGAATGGAGGCGGTGGTGCTTCGCGATTACGTCAAGCTTCACGAACGGCAGAGGCTGAAGCGAATCGCGGCGGAGAAGGGCTTTGCGAGAAAGCATCGCGGCGAAGGCGTGAAGGAATGTTGGGCTTCGCGAGGGAGCTTTACGACGAAGGCGCGAGCCGCGAAGGTAAGTTGACGGTGGTTCTTCGTGATTACGTCAAGCTCCGTGAATGGAAAATTGCCGTGGAGCTTCGCGATTTGGACAGAATTCCGGCTGAAACTTTGGAGCTTCGCGATTTGAGATGACGTGGCGTTGACTTTGCGTGGAAGGGACGAGGGTCGGTGGAATCGCCTATAAATAGAGTCCGACCCCTTCGAGCGAAGTAGAGAGAATTTTTAGAGAAAATACTTTGCTCTCGATTTGTGAAGGTGGTTCGCGGAGCCAGTGTGCTTCGCGAAAGAGGTGCTTCGCGGCGACTATTGTAGCTCCGCGAAACCTGTGAGCTCCGTGTTGTCTTACTTAGCTTCGCGAGGGTCTTTGCTTTACGATGGCTTGAGCATCGCGAGAGAGCTTCGCGAGTGAGCTTCGCGAGTGAGCTTCACAAAAAGGCAGGAGCTTCACAAAGGCTTGTTTGAGCTTTGCGAAATTGGGAGCCTCGCATTGTAGGGTGCTTTGCGAAGGTATTTCCAAAGGTTGTTTGCCCAGTGGATAGTGGAAAATGGATATTCATCTATGGGTGAAATTTGAACTTCAACATAGAATCTACATACAGAGAAAGATTCATTCCTTTTTGGAAATGAAGAGACTTACAGGTCTATAAACTGTGAGTGGATTCCCTTCCAAGAGCAGTGAGTTTAGGAAGAGAAAGAAGATGATCTTCTCCACCGGCAGTGAGCCAGAGAGAGAGAAATAGGGAGTGACCCTTGGGAAAGCAGTGAGCTGACCCTAAACCTTGTATAGGTAGTGAGCCTAGTCATAGAAGTGATCTAGCCCAAACACAACAGGCAGTGAGCCTATGGACAGAGTGCATGTCCCGAACATTGTAATCCACAACTAGTGAAGTTTAGTGGACTTGGTACGACCGGAAACCTGTCGGCGTATGCTCCTTGGACGTAGCCCTTAGCGGTGAACAAAGTAAAATTTCTGTGTCCTGTGCTTGCTTTACTTTCTGTTTATATTGTGCAGCAGGAAAGAGAGAGAAGAGTGTTTTTCTTAACAGCAAAACAAGATCAGAATAGGCTTTAATTTTTAATTATCCATACCCTGATTCACCCCCCCCCCCCCCTCTCAGGGTATTCCGCCTAGTGGACCTAACAAGTGGTATCAGAGGGAAGGTTGACAGTTGTTCTTATCTCAAATGGAGGTCACTAATCATAGAGGGATTCCGATCTTCGACGGATGTAATTTTCAGATATGGAAGAATCGAATGCAACACTGTTTCCGATCTTTGGGAATGGATGTGTTTTCAGCAGCTATGCATGGTATCACAGCTGATATTACTAGTGGTGCTTTATCAGAAGCTGAGCACAAGGAGTTGGATGCTGATTCCAAAGCAATCAATGCCTTAGCGGGAGCTCTCTCTAATTCCAAATATACAAAGGTGATGTCATGAAAAACGTCACATGCCATGTGGGAAAAGCTTTTGAATATTTATGAAGGGGATACAAAAGTCAGAGAGGCAAAGCTTCAAGTGTTGTGGAACAAGTATGAAGATCTCAGAATGAACCCGAATGAGTCTGTTGATGCATTCTTTGACAGGGTGAATGCTGTGGTAGAAGACATGCGGGGTCTTGGAGAAATTATCGAAGACATTAAAATCGTAAAGTGCATCTTGAGAAATCTTCCACCTCGGTTCAATCCGAAAGTTTATGTTTTAGAAGATAAAGATCCGAAAGAGCTGACATTGGATAACCTACATAGCACTCATGTTGCATATAAAATGAGAAAAGATGACAACGATGTTGTGGAAAAGATTAAATCTAAAGAGGTGGCATTTAAGGCCATGAAGAGGCTCACTATTGAAGATTCTCAGGAGGAAGAAGAGTCAGATGATGTGATGTCGTTCCTTTCTTCAAATCTGCAAAGAGGAAAAGGAAAGTTTAAAGGGAAACTTCCACTAGCATGCTTCTGATGCGGAAAGGTTGGTCATCTTGCTGCAAGATGCCCCAAAAAGTTTCAAGAAGAAAGCGATGAAGATGAAGTTGAGATTCCCATGAAAAAATCTTCAGCCTATGTGAAAGGGAAGAAGCAGTTCAAGAGAAATTTTTTTAAGAAGAAGAATCTTCTTTCCCAAGAAATAGACAGTTCAGCTGAGTCTGAGGGTGAAGAAGTTGAAGAGATAGAAAACTGCAAAGATCGTGGACAAAATGCGATGGTGGCTGTTGCTAGTAGTGCTTTAGAAAAGAAAGAAACCGAAATTGATGAAGAAGAAGAAGAAATTGAAGCGAGAGTTAACATGGAAGCTGAATTAGAATCATCTCTTGAAGAGATAGATGTTTGGCGAGCAAAAACAATGAAAGCTGACAAGATAGTACGTGATGCCATACTCTACATGCAACAACAAGAAGAAGAGAAGTCTGAGCTTGAGAAAGAAATTGAAAATCTTATGTCTTCCAGGCCAGAGCGCACAGAAAAGGTTGATGAGCATAATCTCAAGATTGAAGAGCAGAAAAGTGAGATCGATTTCTTGAGTCGAAAATTGAAAGATCACGTCAAGCGTATTGAAGAGCTTGAAGAGGAAGTTGTCGGTCTGCGGAGAAAAGTTAAAGACCAGGAAAAACCTTTGAATCCCAACACATTATTGGGAAATCAGGTCGTTACGAAGACTGAAAAGAAGAAAGAAGAGCCTAGTAGTTCAACAGGAAAGAAGCAGCAATTGAACTCAGAAGCTAAGGCTGATTCATGGCTTAATCAGAAACAAAAATCTGTGGCAGTTGAAGTTAGACCGCAAGCACCTATCCCGAGATTGAAGGTGGATCTGAGCACAAAGCAGAATCAGAATACTCAGAGATCCAAAGGGAAAACATGTAGTGCTGAAGTAATAAGAAGGAATGCACCTTATATCAGGTGTTATTGTTGTAGAAAGATGGGACATTCACAGTATGTGTGTTCCATAGCCAAAAGATATCGAAGGGAACAAGAACAGAGATGGCAGCCAAACAGAGAATGGTTTTCCAGAACAGATTTTGAAGGACACTGTTTTTGGTGCGGAGGATTTGGACACATGGATAGGTACTGCACTCCGACCATTTCGAAAAATGTGCCAAAGCAGAATCAAAATGTTCGCAAGCAGCAGATCAGTAAACCGACAAGTGAGTTAAAAGTTCATAATAGATTTGCAGTTTTTCAAGATGAATCTGGTCCATCATACTCTGAGAAAGAACAAAAGCCTCAATCCATGACGAGTATGAAAGAAAAATTATGGACCAGAAAGAAGAAAATTGAGAAGGCCGTAGTTGCGGAAATTGCCCTTAAAGCATCAGATCGTTCTGGTGTTTGGATCCTTGACAGTGGTTGCACATCCCACATGACGGGTAATAAGGATCTGGTTACAGGCACAAAATATGACAAAGAAGGAGTTGTCAAATTTGGAAGTGATGAAGGCCTGAAGATTGTTGGCTCATGAAAAGCCAAGTTTGGGGGCAAAGAAATGAGACATGCTGATTTCTTGGTGGTAGAGGGTCTCAGTCATAATTTGCTTAGCGTCAGTCAACTATGCGACTCTGGGCACTCTATCCTATTTACCAAGAAGATGGGTTTTGTTAAAGGAAAAGACGGAATTGTCATTCTTCAGGGAAAACGAACAAAGGGGAATCTTTACCTGGTAGGTGGGGAAGAAGATTCATGCCTTTTATCCAGAGAAGAAGAAAATCAGTTGTGGCATAAGCGACTTGGTCATCTATGTCAACCATCTATGGAAGATCTGGTAAAGTGTGATGTTTCTAGAGACCTTCCCAAACTATCACGTGATCGCACTCATACATGTGATGCTTGTCAACAAGGGAAGATCATAAGGAAGATATATAGGCCAAAGAAACAAAAAGCAACTCGAGTGCTCGAATTGGTGCATGATGATGTATGTTGATCCATCTCACAACGAGCTATAGATGGGAAAAGGTACTATGTTCTTTTCATTGATGACTATAGTAGAATGGCCTGGGTATTCATCATTACCGATAAGACAGAGGTGTTCAGTTGCATAAAACAGTACAGGAGGGAATCAGAAAAGATGCTTGGGCAGAAAATTTTGAAGTTTCGTACTGATAACGCTACGGAATTTACAAACAGTCAGGTTGAAAACTATCTCGAGAAACATGGGATAAGGCATCAAGTTTCATCATTAAGAACTCCCCAACAGAATGGAGTGGTTCAAAGGAGAAATCGGATCATCAACAACATGTCCATAACAATGCTTATCGATAAGGACCTACCAGAGAAATTTTGGAAGGAAGCAGTTTTGACATCGGTCTATGTTTCAAACAGGTCTCTATTATGTCCGAAGTAAGGGAAGACTCCATATGAACTGTGGTACGGAAAGAATCCAACGATGAAATACTTTCGAATCTTTAGAAGTAAGTGCTTCATTCTCAACAAAGAACATCATAGGAAGTTTGAGGAACGAGGAGACGAAGGGATATTCCTTGGCTATTCAGGGAAAAGAAAAGCATATAAATGCTTCAACAAGAGACTGGGAAAAATTGTTGAGAGAAATGATGTCACTATAGTCGAAAATGAACAGACTGCTCAACGACCCAGTGAACAGTTTCTGGATGAAAGTGATGATGAGGTAAGCAACACAGGGGGAGTAGAAGTGGCAGAGGCTGACTCAGAAGAAGATACTGATGATGAACAAGAAAGTGTCAAGTATGTATCTGCAAGGAAGACAAAGAGTCGAGCTGAAATTGATAGGAAAAATATCATTAGTGATCAGACAGCTCCAGTTTAGACTCGAAGAATGAAGTCATTCCAGCAGACATCATTTTTATCTCAGGTGGAGCCAAAATGTTTTTCCGATGCAGCTGAAGATGAAAACTGGGTTCAGGATATGAACGAAGAACTTGATCAGATTGAGAAGAACCAGACATGGGAGATTGTTTCGAGGCCAGCAGACAAGAATGTCATCGGGACTAAATGGGTTTATCGCAACAAGATGAATGAAGATGGAACAGTGATTCGGAACAAAGTACGACTAGTGTGCAAGGGATACTCCCAGATAGAGGGAATAGATTTTGATGAGACATTTTCACCGGTTGCAAGGCTGGAGACAATCAGATTATTTTTGGCCATAGCAGTGCAAAAAAAGTTTAAAGTGTTCCAGATGGATGTCAAATCCGCATTCTTGAATGGGGTTCTGGAAGAAGAGGTGTATATTGAGCATCCAGATGGTTTTCTCATTCATGAGGATGAGAACAAAGTTTTCAAGCTGAAGAAGGCATTGTTTGGGCTGAAACAAGCACCAAGGGCATGGTACTCAAGGCTTGATCAGTACTTGAAGAAGCTTGGTTTCCAGCGTGAAGGAGTTGATTACAACCTCTATTTCAGCAATGACAGTAATCAAAGGATGATGGTTCTAGTGTATGTCGATGACATAATTTTTGGCTGATCAGATGAAGCTCAGTGCAGACAGTTTTCCGAATTCATGTAAAATGAATTTGAAATGTCAATGATTGGAGAGCTAACGTTTTTCCTTGGTCTGCAGGTGACACAAGGAAGGAAGGAAAGTTTTATTTCTCAATCCAAATATGCCATGGAGGTTCTAAGAAGGTTTGGAATGGATAATTTCAAGGAGATGAAGACTCTGGTTGCTACCCGGATGAAATTATCAAAAGATGAGGAAGGGAAGGCAGTTAATATCACAGAATACAGGAAAATTATTGGAAGTTTGTTGTATCTAATAGCAAAAAGGCCTGATATTGTTTTCGCCACATGCCAAGCAGCAAGATATCAATGTAATCCCAAGGAAAGTCACATGATCACAGTGAAAAGAATACTTCGGTATATCAAGGGCACAGTGGAATTCGGACTGACCTACACTGACAAATCTCAGACAGAGTTATTGGGATATACTGATGCAGACTGGGCCGGTTCAGCAGATGATAGAAAATCAACGTCAGGTGGGGCATTCAATCTTGGTGGATTGTGTATTTCATGGCTAAGCAATAAGCAGGATTGAATTTCATTAAGCACCATAGAAGCTGAGTATATTGCGGCCACTCAAGCATGCACACAGTTATTGTGGATGAAGCAGCAGCATGAAGATATGGGAGTTGAAGTGAAGTCTCCGATCAGAATCAAGTATGATAACTCAAGTGCTATAAGTCTCAGCAAAAATCTCGTCCATCATTCAAGGACAAAGCACATTGAGATTAAGTATCATTTTATCAAGGAGAAGGTTGAACAGGGAATCGTGAAGTTGGAGTACATGCCTACAGAGCTACAGGTTGCAGACATTCTGACAAAGGCCTTACCCAAGGAAGCTTTTGAGAGACATCGACTGACTCTGGGAGTTCAGTCGACTCCCTGCACTTGAAATAGTGTGGATGTGGGACCCCCCCTCTCCCCGAGGTATGGTGTGTTTTTTCCTAATGTGTTGATATGTGTTCTCTACCATGTTACAGACTTCAACGGAGTGACCTTTGGGTTCGTTGACAAAGGGAGAGAAAATTGTTTGTTAATGGGGGAGAAAATAGTGAGTGTTCAAGGGGGAGATAGTGCGGAGATTTGATAAATCATAATTGATACGGGGAGAAGCTGACAGGTGGAGAAGCCAGAAAGGGGGAGCACTGAGAAAGGGGGAGAGATTTTTAAAATCTGACGATGCTAGAAGTGATCAATTAAATCATAGAAATCACAACATCTGAGGATCGTGATAAAAGCAGAACAGTGGTGTTGGAATGGTGTGAGACGGTGTCCAGCTATCACCACTTGGTATCAATGTGGTTCAAAAATTCGTATCAATTTAAGAATTGGTATCAGTTTGGAATTGACAATTGGGGTTTGACATGAAGTGATTCATTGATGATCTTTTCATACTACTCTTGTTTCTCGTGCCGAGCATTGCTCATGTAGGATTAGAGTACGTGTTAAGTGATTCCTTGAATGCAATCCGAATCACAAGTGGAAAATGGTGGTAGTGACTGGAAGAAGACTCAGTGAGGTATCAAAGTGCAGAACATCATCCTGAGCAGATTTGTGAAGAGTTGTCAACAAACCCAAAGGGGGAGATTGTTGGGCAAAAATCCCTCGAGGTAACATTGCAGTATTTTTGGGTTGATTGTGTTTGTTGACAAAGAAGGTTTTCATGGAGAATTGTCGAGTTCCCAAGAAGTTGTTGACAATCCTTGTTGAAAAAGAATGATGACAAAGGAATGGACGATTTGTAGGCGGTACAAAAGAGCAGTACAAGGTGGCGCCATTTCCCAGTGTTTGCCAAATTTTTGGGGTCCAAAATTTGGAATTTGGTGAGCATCGCGAAAATAGGATTTCGATGAAGAGCATAATTTAATATGGAAAAGGCCTGAATTTCGTGAAGATATGATACATGGATTGGATTTCGCGAAACCTGAAGAATGGAGGTGGTGGTGCTTCGCGATTACGTCAAGCTTCGCGAACGGCAGAGGCTGAAGCGCATCGCGGCGAAGAAGGGCTTTGCGAGAAAGTTTCACGGTGAAGGCGCAAAGGAATGTTGGGATTCGCGAGGGAGCTTCACGGTGAAGGCGCGAGCCGGGAAGGTAATTTGACGGTGATTCTTCGCGATTACGTCAAGCTTCACAAATGGAAAATTGTCGTGGAGCTTCGCGATTTGGACAGAATTCCGGCTGAAACTTTGGAGCATCGTGATTTGAGATGACGTGGCGTTGAATTTGCCTGGAAGGGACGAGGGTCGGTGGAATCGCCTATAAATAGAGGCCGACCCCTTCGAGTGAAGTAGAGAGAATTTTCAGAGAAAATACATTGCTCTCGATTTGCGAAGGTGGTTCACGGAGCCAGTGTGCTTCGCGAAAGAGGTGCTTCGCGGCGGCTATTGTAGCTCCGTGAAACCTGTGATCTCCGCGTTGTCTTACTTAGCTTCGCGAGGGTCGTTGCTTTGCGACGGCTTGAGCATCGCGAGAGAGCTTCGCGAGTGAGCTTCGCGAAAAGGCAGGAGCTTCGCGAAGGCTTGTTTGAGCTTCGCGAAATTGGGAGCCTCGCATTGTAGGGTGCTTTGCGAAGGTCTTTCCATAGGTTGTTTGCCCAGTGGATAGTGGAAAAGGGGTATTCATCTACGGTTGAAAGTTAAACTTCAACATAGCATCTACATACAGAGAAAGATGCATTCCTTTTTGGAAATGAAGAGACCTACAGGTCTATAAACTGTGAGTGGATTCCCTTCCAAGAGCAGTGAGCTTAGGAAGAGAAAGAAGGTGATCCTCTCCACCAGTAGTGAGCCAGAGAGAGAGAAACAGGGAGTGACCCTTGGGAAAGCAGTGAGCTGACCCTAAACCTTGTATAGGCAGTGAGCCTAGGCATAGAAGTGATCTAGCCCGAACACAATAGGCAGTGAGCCTGTAGACAGAGTGCCTGTCCCGAACATTGTAATCCACAACTAGGGAAGTTTAGTGGACTTGGTACGACCGGAAACCTGTCGGCGTATGCTCCTTGGACGTATCCCTTAGCGGTGAACCAAGTAAAATTTTTCTGTCCTGTTCTTGCTTTACTTTCTGTTTATATTGTGCAGCAGGAAAAAGAGAGAAGAGTGTTTTGCTTAACAGCAAAACAAGATCAGAACAGGCTTTAATTTTTAATTAGTCATACCCTGATTCACCCCCCCCCCCTCTCAAGGTATTCAGCCTAGTGGACCTAACAAAACTCAAAATCAAACATTTTATGTTATTTTATCCATCTTTATTGACATAGAATTAAATATCGTTGCGAGAAAATGTGTTTCAATGATTTTACGTACTATGAGAACTATAAATTTCTCACCCAAATGATAATGATTCATTTTTATCAAGTCTTGGTATATACAAACCAAATCCACAAAATTTTTTGTTTAATTATTCTCATACACCCATAATTTTCATGTGTTATAACATATAACAGAATCTCGCTGCATGAGAAAACTTCCCAAACTAGATTCAGATGCATCATAATAAACCATATAGCCTCATCATAACCTTGAAAATATAAGGATAGGTAACTATGTAATCTAAAACTTAATATTTATAAAATATTTCTAGAATTAATCACTATATTGGAATTTGACACCTTCCTAGGTAAAATATATCATAGGTGAGGCATGTCATGAAAAATCATGAAAATGAATTATTAATATCCTATTAATCTGAGGAAACTATGTATCTCAAATACATTATTCTTTGGTTTCCAAGTGATAATAGCTTCTACATTTTTATGATCTAAAGAGACTCCTAATTCCTAAATGACAAGGTCAAGGAAACATAAATCTTGTTTCTAAAAATCATATTTTGATAGCATAAGGGTGATGTTTTAACGCACAAAATTATTCCCAATGTTTCTTTATATTCAGACTTAGTATGAGAATACATTATAATATCATTGATGACCACCATAAAAAGGATTCTAGATACCACAAAAATATATAATTCATCAATTTTATAAATACAAATGCAATATTATTTAGAATAAATGATATAACTATGTATTGATAATGAGTATAACACTCTTGAAAAATGTATTTAAAATATCCCCTCTCCTAACATAAAATTGGTAATACCTCAATCATAACAAAAATTATAGAACAATATTCATCCCCATAATTAATTAATAATTTCATAAATTCATTGAGGATTATACCTATTATTTATAATAATTTGTTTTATCATATAATAATCCCCTCAAAACCAATTAGTTCATTCTACCATCTTAACAAGAATAACTACTGCTACCCATAGTGATATACAAGGTCAAATAAACCCTTCTATTTACAAATATTATAGTTGAACATAAAAATCTCTTAAATACATTGATTTTATCCTATAGGTTATAATATAAATAGTATTGGTCCTTATTTTTAGATCATTCATATATTCCACTTCTCTTTTAGGTGGAAACCTTGTCAAATTTTTAGGTAAGGCATAAGGAAATTAATCCACGATGGTTTGAAAATCACTATGATTGATTGCCTCAAAAGTTTCCAAATTAACTACTATCAACTAGTAAGAGATTTTTCTAACTACCGGTATCAACGGTCCTTCTCTACTTGTATCCATGCGAATATCCATTAATGATATTTGAAACACCATCTGCTGATGTGAAACTAACTTTTTGGGCATAATAATCGATCTTCATCATCAAGGATATCATCCAATAAATTCCCAATATCTTGCCATAGATTACTTTCATAATTATACATAAATCTGAAAAATATTGCTACATAAATATTTATGTAATAGACATAACTCATAAAGGATTGACATTCTCATTGGTCAGGATGTGTTTCATTTTTTATGACATGAGGCATTATTTCAACATTTAATCCCATATGATTCACAATATGACCAATTGTAAAATAGTGGGATTCATATATTTCAAACAAATAATACATGAGTGTAGAGTTCAAAATAATCATACTTTACACTATCTAAAGACCAAATTGATCTTTTGTGATCATCTTCTCATAATCATACAAATTATTACTAGTTATGCTTGAAAATTATTTATTAATCCATTATTTCATTGACGACTACTATGGTGTTAGTGTGATATGAGAATCACACTAGGTCATTTGGTTTTGGGAGAAATTACAATTGTGAGTTTATCAACCCATGTGACCATAATAATACTAGGTTATTATCAAACTATCCAAATCTGTTGACCTCAGCTTCACAATAAAATATTGTTTCTGATGTTCAATGTTTCCATAGTTATGGTATTCATGATGTGGTGTCATCAGTTCCCACTCGATAAGCTTATATTATCAACATAGATAACATCCTAACTAATTAATCAAATATGGGGAAACGATACAGAGCTAAAATAATGGTTCCTTAGAGCTTTTTTTACTTTATAAAAATTATCCCTCTTATGTTGTTTCCCAATATTAGAGTTCCCACTTGTACTTGTGAATGTATATTTGTTTTTTCCAATAGTGGTTCCCAAAATATCCTTTATCTCTACCATATCCATGTCCACCATATCTATATAGTTTTAAATTAATAAGACAACTAACTTATAGAATATTCTAGGTCAGATCCTTACCTCAATAAGTCTTACAAAGTGTTTACTTTCAGTCACTTTAATAGAAAAACTCATCGAGCTAATTCAAACACATGATCCATAATATATATATTTTCATCCTTTGAAGTATGAAAATATATCATCCTTGTGATATTTTAGGTGTGGGGATATAATTTTTTGTTAAAAAACTCCTCAAATCCTAGCCTTATCAAGAATTTTCCCCGTCTAGTCTGGAGAATAATATCTCACCACAATCTAGAAATGTTCTTGAGTATAATAAATACTATATAAAATTTATTTTTATTATAGGTTTTGAGGGTAAAAACATTGATTAATCATTATAATACAGGACACCGCTTATTCAGATCTAGAATCACCAGAAAAAATCAGTGGATTATGTTTTTGTAACTCTGTGTATAAATTTTCTTAGCATAGATATGGATATTGACTTCCCATGTCCATAGTTTGAAATACTTAAACTATACTCCAGATGAGCTGGTGATTTTTTTATAGTTCAGGCTAATCCAATTTCTTATTTCATTTCCTCTGTGGGTTCATTGTTCGTTGAAATAGTTCCATTATCTAAAAAGCACAACTAAAAAACCTAAACAATTGAAATTTTTTCAAAAAATAATTACAGATAATTCAAATTCATCAAAAAAAAATCATTTCCAATTTTTAAAATTCATTATACACAATATGATTGAGGTAGTCCAAGACATAAGACTATCTATTAATACATGATATGCTAGAATCATCATCTAAACACATTGAAATTAGATGGAAACACACATAGAGGTGTCTAAGAAAACTTTTTACTTAAACAACCTTGGTAACTTGAAGTTCATCATAAAGAGCTTATTAAATAATTTTATAATATACATTTCACATTCTGATATTCAGGACTCATTTCTACCATCCAAAAAAAGGAAAATTGACCTACCAAGACTTATAAAATTAGTAACATCCCACCCCTTCTCTCATAAAAAGGAGTAGGTAATACTGACCTTAGGTGGAACCCCCAAGGCACCAAGTCTGTTTACAAGTTCCAAGGGTGAAAAAAATCATTAGAGATGATTTTACTGAAAATGGAAACAACCTACAAAAGATTAAAAAAGAAAAAAATATTATAAAAAGAATGAATAATAAAAATACAATATAAATGAGAAATTAATATCATATTATAATATGGAATAAAAAATAAGGTACCACACTAACTCGAAAGATAAAAACAAAACACAATGGAGTCAATGTGAAATCAACCCAAGAATCACCCTAACCAAACCCCAAACTCTAACTGAATTTTATAATCCTGACTCATCATGATTCATCCCTACAAAAATATTACACATTTCTTTTACGTGTATCTCAATATATAACATCTAGAAATTCCCAAATGTTCCCAGGATTGGATTACTATAAAACTAAATAGATAATATCAAAACACTTCCCAACACACTCCAATAAGAACATTTTAAATTTAACTCACATTAAAAAAACATAATATAAATTGATGTAGTGTAAAAAAATTCATTATTATTTAGTTTAATAGATTTCAAAACCGTTAATAAATAGTTTGAAATAAAAATTGAAAAAAAATATATTTGTTTATTTATTCTTACAACTTTAAATACTCATACAAGTTCTTATCACACACACCCATGCCTTCCCACTAAAATTACCATTAACAAGTCATCAGCAGATGGAATGGGTTATGACACTTTGAAACCATCACCAATTCTGAGACAACTAGGTTACTCCAATGATATTTCATAAACATGTGCTTCAAAAACATGTGAATAACTTAAAAACCATATCATTTAGAACCATTTTCTATCAACCAATTTATCAATCACCTTATATGAAATATTTCAAAACCCATGATTTAGGTACAAAATTGAAGGGTTTATTTTCAATAAAAAAAGATAAAATGAATTAAACATCAGGACATTATGTTCTATAATGTGTATAAGGGATGAAAATCAATATCCCTCTCAATGGATGATCAGAATAAATAATGTGCTAAGAAACCTATAGCCACATCCTCACAATATATTACCATTAATAGATCCTAGTTAGATCACCGTAAAACACATAAATAAAGACATATCTATCCAAAATAAATTAGGTTTAATGATTTGGTTGAGATATGAGGTGAATATTTAAAGAAAAATTAAGAAACTGATACACGTCGTTTATTCATGACAAAAAATAAATTTTGATATACCAAAATATAGTTTATAATGAAAAGTAATAAATAAATATTACTTGTAGGGGTTATGATATTGGTATCTTAAGATAATGGGGGGATAATGATTCTTTTTTAGGTGTAAATCTGAGTTAAAACCCAATTTTAAGAGCCTTGACTCAACATCACATGGTTAGGATACATGGTTTAACAAAGAGTGATCCATCTTTGTATGTGCTACAAGAAATGTAATGAATTAGAATTTTTCAATGATATTTGCTTCCTGAATAAATTTTTTACAAATATTATATAATATTATACATGTAAAAATAAATGGAATCCATTAAAATTTTATATCGTTAACAATTTTCATTATATTAGTCAACTATGAAAGCTGTTGGGATTCCAAATAATACAACTAGATAAAAAATATAAAATATATTAACTAAAATAAGAAAGTATGGATTGCCTCAATCTACTAGAATCATCTACCCACTAAAAAGGATATAGAAATAAAAAAATCTTAAGCCAATCAACATATTATGCAGATGAAAATATTTCCTTAAAAGAA
This sequence comes from Viscum album, assembly GCA_963277665.1. Lineage (NCBI taxonomy): Eukaryota > Viridiplantae > Streptophyta > Magnoliopsida > Santalales > Viscaceae > Viscum > Viscum album. The sequence continues at coordinate 526,468,088 of OY728148.1, read as the reverse complement.
ATAATAGAGAATTTTGAGTGAAATAATGAAGTAGTATTTACAGTGTATAAAGGGAAATGTGGTCATTGGTATTCAACCATTATATGACCATTGATCAAATATAACAATTGGTCAGTATGACTATTGAAAAATATTACCTTGTTTAATAATTTTTCCATTATAAATATTGTGTATTAGTATTAATGACAAAGTATAATTGATACAAAAAGGAGAATCAATAACCATAACCAATAGAGTCGTTCCATTTTAATCCAATTTATACAAAATTGTGAGTGAGGCATTATCACTAATTGTTTGCTTTAACCAAGCTTATGTTGATCTTTATCAAGTGAAACAAAAACCAAATCACCTAATGGAGAAGTTCAAGTTACTTGAGATTATCGCTAAGTTGGTTTTAGTCGAGGCACCCCATGAAACTACCACCATTTCACAATTTACCCTTATAGAGTATGTGGGTGTAATAACGGGTTTGAAGTCCAGTATTTAGTTAAATATTGTATAAATTTATTTTTATAAATAAAATTATTATTCAATAAATTCCTCGAAATAATCATTTTTCTTATTAAAATATATTTTGAATTGAGATGAATATGATAAAAAATTTTGGGACACAAATAACTCATAATTGTTTTTTTATATAAAATATATACAATTTTTATAATAAACCTTGGTGTTTTAGATAATATATGTTTTAATGAAATATTATTTTAAAACAAATTTATTTAAATAATAAATGATAAAATAATTTTTTAAAGTCTGATGCAATTTTGTATATGTGTAAAAAATGAGATTGTTCTTTCAAAGTGTTATTGTTAAAGAAGTAATGTTTTTTATATTTAAAATATAAAATTTTTATATATAGAAAATTTTTATAATAAAATAAAATTCATATTTTAAGCAACAAATCAAAATTATTTTTGGAATAATTTATGATAATTTTATAAAATACTTTATTTTTTATGAATAGTAAGTACTATAGTTTTAAGGATTCAGTATATTTTATAACATCATATTTATTTGATACTTATGTAATAACTAATCAAACACAATCCATGACTGAAAAAAATTATTTTATAAATATTAAGTATTTTAATTGATTTCATCAATTATTAAACCTAAAAGTGAATTTTTAATGTCTAAAAAGGAATGATTGTTTTTTAAAAACATTAATTTTTTGAAAGTGGATTTTTCATGCCAAAATATGTATTTTTTAATGATCTATGGTTCTCGCAGTTTCAAATAGCATAAAATTTGACCCATATTTCAAAAACCATGAGCAAAAACCATGGTTAATCCAATGGTTTTTCTTTTACCCCAACCTTGTTTTCTAAGACCTGTATTTCATAATTATTAAACATTACATCCACTTCACCTGTAAATACCCACCCATTTATCAATATCTATTCCCTCTCAATCCATCCTTCATGATGTTATAATTATTTCTACTCCAAATGAGTCCCCCCAAGGTTTTTTCAAGCCCTCGAGGTTATATCCTCATGTTTTAGGAACAACTCTCTAAAGAAAGGGAAATATTTATTTCTATTTTCTATTCAAGTTCCATTTTCTTGTGGTATGTCTTCTAATTTACATAATAAGTTTTTTTTACCTCTTTATATTATACAATTATTTTAATAAGAATATTTTATTAAGGGGAGACCCTTTTCCCCTTTTATTTTACCAATTTATAGAACCATTTTTATACCCATCATGCTGTTGAATTTCCTTTTCAAATATTCCTCTTTTACAAGAGAAATTATCTTTTTGGTTTTATTTTAATACAAAAACTTAATTTCTATTAAATTTGTATTGAACTATATTTAAAAATGAGTTTTTTACTTATGGATTTTTATATATGAAACTCACACTTCCATTAGTGGGATAAAAATGACTTAACAATCATGTCATAAGATCTTTTTTATTCTATAGTTTTGGTAAGAAACTGAATATTTATCTTCCACATGTTATTAATGAAACTATTTATAATTATCTATGTGTACGACATAAAATTAATACATATTAAGGGTTTTCCTTGATTTCTAACCAATACATTGGGTAATTAATTTAATCTCTATAGATGATACGGTTTGTGATACCTTGGTGAATAACCTAGATAATTTGTATTTATGAAACCTTGGTGATAAACCATGGGTAATTATTATGAATGTAACATTTAAATGTTGTATCCATATTTCCCTATTATGATTGATGTCCTTAATATAATTTTTTTTCTATTTTTCAAGCCTTATTTTCATTCCTCATGTTCTTATTGAAATTTGTCAATATCACATGTTATATATCTTTATTATGTATTCCCTTACTAGGCATCATGCTCACCCATTTCCTTTGATGTATACCCACGGGATAGGAGTTGTAGTTAATGAAAAAAATCATTAATCCATAAATATTTCTTTAATCTTTATTTATAAATTTTTTTTATGTTTTCATGTATTATGTTCCCAATTTTCAAGAAACTAAACATGAAAACATCCTCTATTTTGTACCGTGTAATTAATCTTTATGTAATAAAAAGGTGGGATGAAGTAGTTGGGCTAAAAAATGGTTTGGTTATTTTTGGAAGTTAGTACTTGGAAACATTAGGAAGAATCATAGTGATATATATATATATTACAAAATATATTTGAATTTTTGTAAGTATTAATTATTTGGTTTCTAAGAAAAGAAATATTTTTCTGGATGAAAACAAGTGGATGTGGATATGGAAAAAATGTTAATTGGTGTAACACTAGAAAATATCTCTTTCAGCTAGACTCGAATGAGAATAGGTACATGATAGTGATCCTTGATTTACTCTTGGATTGACACTCTTGAGGGATATTTTTTGTTTATCACAAGCTTTTCATGAACAATTATGAAAGGCATATAAAAAATTTAATTGTTATTATACGTGGTTAATATCATATTTAAGTGTAATGTTTTAAGAAATAAATTCATTTTAGAATTATAAAATTCATAAAAGTAACTTCTTTCTAACAATGTTTTTTAAATTGTATGAAAATTGTAGTAAATAAGAGGAACCGTGAAAATAAAGAGTGCAATAGAAGAAGAAATGATGGATTTACGATGGATAATGGATTGGAAAACTTCATAATGATGATAAATCAACAAACTCATGTTATGAACAATGACTTGAATCAAGATGAGATAGTAGATTCACCTTAAAGGGAAAAAATTTTCATTGAGTCCATCATGCATCAACCACCACCTTCTCTCAGTGGATCTACCAACCCATTGATTATTGAATAATGGATAGGCTATATTAAAAAGATCTATTATGTACTAAATTTTTAGGAGAAAGATAAAGTAATATTTTTAGTATAATATTTACAATGACAAGTCGATCAGTGGTGGAAACTGATTAAAACCATAAATCCAATAACAGAGATCAATTCTATTGAGTAGAAAAAGTCTATGGAAATAACTTTCAATAAATATTTACCTCATTTCATGTGAAAAAATGGAGAAGTAATTATTATAACTAAAGTATAAGGAAAATTAATCTATGGGAATCTATGAAATGAAATTTAAAATACGTCCTTAATACACCTCTATCTTTGTTATAGATCATAAAGTAAACGTTGTTATATTGTTCAGTGGACTGAGAAAGCACCTATGGAGGAAACTAGAAAATAGATTCTATGAAATATTTTAAAAGGTATTGAGGATATATATAAAGTTTTAATTAGGGTTTTTGGAGATGTATGGGTCATATAATTTGAATGAAAATAAGAGATAAATGTACCCAATTTCATGGAATAAATTTGGTCATGGAATAGGGCGAAAAGTGAAATATCTCACATGTAACAAATATGGGAATAAAAGTTTTATGAACTACTTAATTGGGAGTGGAAAGTGATACAATTGAGGAAGTTATTTCTATAAATGTTGAAACTATTATGGTGAGGTGAATCCTCAACTTATCAACACTAATGGAAAAGACATGATGGTTCATAAACAATATTCAATTCAATGCTTAATGTTTGGAATGTTTAGGCTTGCTGAAAATTAATGTCCAAATTAGAAGATACTTTAGGGGATTGACTATCAACCTCATATTAGTCTAAGGGTAAAATTCCAGTCATTTTCTATCATAACAGATGAAGTGTAGACTCTGAATGATGTGGTGGCGGGTATGCTCATTGTAATATCTAAGACCAAAAGTATATTATTTATTCATTTTTAAAATATTATATTATTTAATCTAATATTTCAATGAATATAAAATCAATACCAAAACTTATAGAAGTTTATTTATCAATATAGAATCATAGAAGAATTATCTTAGCATCAGTAGTGTATAGAAACTTTATATTTAACTTTAGTGAGTACAATCTCAACAAAAAGATAATATTGATTCCCATGGAGGAATTAAAAACTATTCTAAGTATAGACTGGATCTCAATTTATAATGATAATATAAACTAAAGAAGAATGTAAATCCTAGTATCCCTGATTGGAAAACCTAGAAAAATTATAAAATTTGAGATATCCTGACCTGAGAATTTTCTATAAGTACATATCGTAGAATTTTTTATGGAGATGGTAGTAATGAGGGGGAATTAAATTAATGATTAAATATTGATAATGTTCATATTGATTAAGAATACTTTATTTAATTTCCAAAAGAGTTACATTGACCTCCCCTGGAAAGAGAGGTAGATATGTCCATTTAACTCATACCTAGATCCACGATGATATCAAAGACCCCATGTAGAATGGAATACATGTAGTTAGAGTAATTAATGGAAAAACATCAGGATCATTTGGATAATGTATTTTTCTGAACAAGTCTATATTTTGGGGAACACATGTTTTATTTTTGAATAATAAAGTTGGATTAATGTGTTAATTCGTGGATTATAAATAAATTAATGGGATCTTGCTGATGAACAAGTACCCTCTCCCAAGGATTGATTATTTATTTTTATCAACTCTATGAGGTACAATTCTTCTCCAAGATTTACCTTCTGTCTGGGTATCATCAATTGAGGGTGAAGGAAAAATATATTACATAGATTTCCTTCTGAATAAGATATGGTAATTTAGAGATTATTTTTATTCCATTCATCTTGGCTAATGCTCCTACAATATTTTTGTATTTTATGAATAGAGTCTTTGATAACTACATTGATAAATTTTTAGTATTTTTTATTTAATATATTCTGAAATATTCTAAAATTCCTAAGGAGAATGAGGATCATCTAAGTGTTATTTTGGAAACACTGAGGAAGGATAATATTTTTGGAATGTTCAGATAATGTGAATTATTGTTACAATAAGTATCACTATTAGGGAACATTATAACCAATTTAGAAACCAAAGTTAACCTTATGAAATAAATATTTATAGAAGAGTTCTCTTGTCCTATAATTGTAACTGAGATTAATAGTTTCACTGGTTTACCAAGAAATTATAGGACATCAGTGATAAAATTTTCATGGTTTCCTAATACACTAAGAAAGTAAACTCTAAAAGGATCTATGTTCGTCTAGAAAAAGGAGTATGAAAAATGTTTCCATGAGCTGAAGAAGAGATTGGATACTATACCCATAATAACTCAACACACTTTTGGGGAAGGATTCATTATATATTGATATATATCTTTGAAAGTTATTGGGAACATCCTCTTTTAAAATGACAAGGATTTTGATAATGCATATAAATAGTAAAATAAACACGAGCATAATTGTCCTACAAATCACCAGGAGATAGATATGTTTATTTTTTTCACTCAAAATATGGAAGCACTATCTATGTGGGGTGAAATGTGATATATACACAGACCACCAAAGTATGAAGTGTATTTTAACTTCAAATGAATTGAAATTTAGACAACGGAGATAATTGGAACTTCTTAAAGACTATGAGTGTTCAATTCATTATCACATTAGATTATCTAACAAATTAATTAACTCATTAAGTAGGAATGATCAAATTTTGATGGAAATTATGAGGATTCAGGGAGAAATTTTGATCAGGGGCCTTGTAAAATTGTACATGGGAATCGTAAGTGAGGGTACATCATAAACCCTATCTAAACTTATTTCTAAACTATTATTACTAGATAATATCAATAGTGATAAAAGAGAATATCATTTATTAAAATAGAATATAGAGACATTGTAGAATGGGAAGTTTCCTAAGATCAATATTGATCAAGAAGGTGTATCAACATTTCATACAAGGCTATGTGTCCCATCTATCCAATACATAAAAAAAGAGTTTATGGATAAAGAAAATGGATCAATATTCTATATACATTCTGGAAACACAAAAATTTATTGAGATCTTCATGATCATTATTTGTGGATTAATAAGAAAATGGAGATTATGGACTACACTAAATGGTTCTTGGTGTATCAGTAAGTGAATCCAGAGTAACAACATCTAAAAGTTTTATTACATCCACTACTGATACCAACAAGGAAGTGTAATAATATCACTATAGACTTCATCATGGGTCTCCCAAGAATATCCAATTTAAATAATCTTATATGGGTTATAGTCGATCGACACACCCAGACTTCCCAATTTATCTATATTCATTAACATTTCTCTCTTGACCAAGCTTCCAAGATAAAAGTACAAGAAGTTGTGAGGTTTAATGGGGTTACACTTTATATCTTTTCGGATTGTGATCAAAGGATTAAATATATATTCTAGAGAAGTATCTCTGTGGCTCTGAATACAGAATTGAATTTCAAGATGGCCCATCACCTGCAAACTGATAGAAAATCTGAAAGGACTATTCAAAAACTCAAAAACATTCTCAGAACATAATCATTTGAATTTAAAGGCGTATGACATAAAAATATCCCATTAAATGATTCCTTATACAAAACAATCTTCCAATCGAGTATCCACATGACACTGTATGAATCTTTGTATTGGAAGAGACGTATAACTCCTAGTTTTTTAGATGAAGATGGTGATAGTAAATTTAATGAGCCAAATCTTGTGTAAGAGATGATAAAAACTTTTTGTTCTATACAACAACATATAAAGGATACTTAGAGTCCAAATAAGATTTATTCTGACCACCATAAAAGGGAATTTGATTTTATGTTAGAGAAAATTTTTACTTTAGATTTCACATTGCAAGAGAGTCATGTGATTTGGAAATAAATAAAAGATTGGCCAAAGGAACATTGACCCCTTTGAAATTTTTGGTCTCATAGGATAAGTGTCCTATATTATATCACATCCACAAAATATTTCTCATGTACATGATGTAATCCACATGTATCTATTGGGGAAGTACAAAGTTGATCCCTCTCATGTATTGAACCCGTAGGTGGTACAACCGGAACATTAGCTCTCTTATGAGGAGAAGTTCATAGAGATATTGGATCGTAGAGATAATGCTTTACATAGAAATACTACCCACTTCATAAAAGTCTTGTAGAGGAACCGTAAACCTAGATAAGATACATTGGAACTAGAGGAGACAATGAGACAGAAGTACCATCACCTTTTCTCTACGGATAAAATGAGTATATATTTTGGGAATGAAATTTCATAAGGGGGAATAATGTAATGGCCCAGAATTATAAAAATGATATTTTTTTTGAATAAATTTTTGTTACATGTTATATAATATTTTGAACATAAAAATAAACATAAACTAAGAAAATTAGTCTCATTAATAATGATCGTTATATTATTCAGCAATGAAACCAAAAAAAAATCAAGCATTAAAACTGAACAAAAATATAAAATAGAATAGCTAAAATGTGAAAGTATAGATCTCCCCAATCTTATAGAATCATCACCCCTACTAATAATTCTATACAAATAAAAAATATTATTAAACCAAAAAAACATATTATAAATATGAATATAAAATATTAAGAGAAATTATAGTGAATTTTCAGTGAAATAATGTAGTTATATTTATAGTGTATAAAGGGAAATGTGAATGTTGCTATTCAACAGTTACATGAATATTAATTGAATATGATCATTGAAAATGACACTTGGTTGATAATTTTACCATTATAATTAGTGTTTATAATTAGTAATAAAAAATAATAATTGACACAAAAAGGATAACTGATTGCCTCAACTAGTTATGTCGTGTCGTTTGAAGCCCATTTTTATAAACATGGGAGGGTGGTATCCTGATTGGGGTTTGACCATGACCAATAACACGATGAGATTTAACACGTGAATCTTGAATGAAATCGCCTATGGTATAAGTTCGGGATAGTAGATATTATCACTCGGTCTATATTTGTAGATGCACCCCAAAAAACTGTCCCCATCAAACACCTTATGCTTAGGGCTTATTCGATTGTAACAAGGGGTTACATTTCCAAACCATTGTTACATAAGGTGTTAATTAGTTTTTTAAAATAAAATTTCTATTCTATCAATAATTATTAATAATAGTTTTTTCTTAATTAAAAAAATAATTAATTAAGATGAATTTCATAATTTTATTTTTTGATACAAATAAAACATAATTATATGTTTCAAAAAATTTATATAAATTTCTTATAATGAATAAAGGAATTATAAAGAATATTTATATTAATTAAATATTCTTTTAAATAGTTTTATTTAAATGATAAATGTAAAATAATTTTTCTAATCCCTAAGAAATTTTCTTATGTGTCAAAAATTTGATTCTTCCTTAAAACTACTATTTTGAAATTAATATAGATTTACAGATATAATTTAAAACCCTCATTTGAGGATAATTGTTCTATTAAAATAAATATAATTTTTAAATTAATAACATTACAATTAGTTAAGGTTAAATTTATGAAAATTTTATAAAATGTATTATTTTTTTATGGAAATTAACATTAATGGTGTTTGTGTTTCGGTATATTTTATCAAATCATATTTATTTCATAATGATTTAATAATTAACTAAATATAATACATGACATAAAATATGTTATTTTATTAATAATAAGTATTTTAATATATTTAATCTTTTTTTTATAACTATAAGTGACTTTCCAGAGTCTAAAAAGTAATGTTTGATTTTAATTAACATTACGTTGTAGAATAAATAATCTTCCATGAAAAAATAAGTATTTAAAAATTAATTCAATTTATGGTGGATTAAAATATCATATAATGTGACCCTAATTTCAAAATACATGACAAAAACCCCTAGTTAATCCAATTATTTTTCATTTTCAACAACCTAGTTTTCCAAGACCTATATTTAGAAATTATTCACCAATTCGTCTACTTATCCTATAAAGACCCTCCCATATTTCCATTTACATTCACTATCAATCCATCCTTCATGAATTTATGGTGATTTATCCTCCCATATATCCCCCCGATGTGTCCTCATGCCCCAAAGGATCCATCCTCATGTTTTAGGAATAATTCTTCAACGTAAGGGAGATCTTCACTTCTCTTTTCCATTCAAGTTCCTTTTTCATATTATATATCTTATAAATTTTGAACTATGTTATTTTCCTACTTTTTATAATCACATTTCTCTAATAAGAGTCATTTATGAAATGGAGACCCTTATTCCCTCTCATTTTTACATTTTCTAAAACCATGTTTCCAGCCTGTCATGTTGCCTAATTTTCTTTTCAAATTTTTCTCTTTTACATGAAAATTATCCTTTCCTTTTTATTTGAATACCCAACAACATTTTATTTTCAATGGGTATTCAACTAGATTTTAGAATTTCTTTTTTAGTCTTGGATTTATATAGATGAAAATCTCATTTCCTTTCATGAGTTCAATGTGACTTAATGATCACACCTTCATCTATTTTGTATGCCAAGATTTTGATAAGAAAATATTTTGTTATATTCCATTGGTTCTAAATGAAATTATTTACTATGATATATGTGGATCACATAAAATTAATAAATTTTAATGGTGTTCCTTCATAGATCTTCAACACATTGGGTAAATAATTTAGTCTTTAAAGATGACATTTGTTTTATTTGTTGGTGAATAACGATGGTAATTTTCATTTCTGACACCTTGGTGACAAAACATGGTGATATTTTTATGAATTTATTATTTAAATTTTCTATGAAAATTTTAATTTTATGATTAATTTCCATATTATCATGTTATGTATATTTTTTACACCATATTTTTGTGATTCCTATTATTATTGATATGTCTCTTTTTCACATGTTATATGTCACTATTGTTTGTTACCCTACTAAGATTAATTATCTCCCACTTCTTTTGATGTATATCCCTATGATATGAGATGCAGTAAAAGTATCTTATTATGGAAACATAAAGATTTATTTCAAGTGTATTTATAAGAATGTTTTGTGTTTTCATATATTATCTTCTTGATTTCAAAAAAACTAAACTATAAAAGATCCTATGTTTTTTACCACGTAATGAAATGTTATGAAATAAAAAGGTAGGATGCCACTGGAAAACACCTAGAGTGTTGCATGGCTGTGATCCATGATTAAGAAAAACTATTTTCCATCCATGTGTATCTTTTATCAAAGAAATTCACATATCATACTATTTCGTTGGAAATCTTCACGGCTTTTACAAACCGTGTACCAACTTTATGTAGATTATATGCCAAAAAAATATTATCTCTCAAGCTTTTCTAATAAATTCACACAATTTAGCCCAACCATGAGCTAAAACAAATTTATATTGTTACAAAAAAATCTATTATATCACATTGTTTCTTGTGGAATCTACATGGTTTCTACTAACCATGGATAACCCATGAACTCTTAACCACCCCCCCCCCCCCCATAACATCCCAACAATATATAGAAACTCCAAAACTCATCCCAATAATTATATAACCTCAAAATTCATAATAAAATAGTAATTTACTAGAAACTTAGTGTGTTTCACCTTCTTTTTTCAAATCTATTTCAATGTTATTTTTCAAAACAAAAAAAGTATTTATATTTATTTACTTAATAATTTTCAAAAAATGTTTGTTTTTTTTCTCTCTCAAAAAAGATTACTGATTAATAAAAAAAGTTGTTATCAATTATTATCAATATAAGTTTATCTTGAGTTATATTTGATGAGACTCTAGTCAATGTATGGGTTGAATTTAGGATTTCACACTCAAAGTTTATTCTTCTTACTAGATCTTTCAAATAGGAGGACTTTCAAAGAAAATTGACCGATTTATTATCGAAAAGTGATGTTGTTAAAATGGTATGTAATGTTTTATTTTGTTTTACATTATTATATTATATCTTCTCTTTCTTATCTATTTCATCGTCTATTACCTTTTTTTTATTTTTTCCATTCATATTTATTTCTTATTCCCTTTTTATTTAAACATTTTATTCACTTTATCTCTCTAATGATCATATTATTTTGGGACATTGGATGCATGGAAGTGGTTTCAAGTTATCATATTTTTTTTATTTTCTTTTCACTTTTACATTCCAATATCTATATATAATAATTATATTATTTAGAGAGTTTTGTAAAATAAAATGTTTTTACTAAATACTTTTTTATAAAAAAAATTTCCCTCTTAAATTTATTTTAAAAAATTCATGTTTTTAAATATCTAGTGATTAATTTTCTTCAAAAAGTTTCTTAATATTCACTTGAATCTCGTTATTTTTTTCATATTTTTGATAATAAAAAGGGGGAAAAATTTCAATATATAAATAAGGGAGAATGTTTAAGTAATTATTTTAATAGAGGGGGAGTTATTATTAAATTAATAAATTATTTTTACTCTTCTCTATTTCTTAATTTTTTTGTTATAGGGAGATTTTAAATTTATATTTATTATTTTTTTCAGTATTTCTGATGTGTTTACTCTTTAACTCATTGAATGTATTATTGATATCTTAAATTTATTATTATTTCTTTCATTCTTGATTTATATTTAATTTATCTTTTATTGTTAAGTGTTATTTATTATTAAAAAGGTTGATATTTCAATACATATCTTTCTTTATCTTGGTGTTCTCATGATTAGAAACACTCACGTATGATTTTAGTGATTTAATTTAAGTGAGTTTCAGTGTTTAATTCAAAATTCAATTTTTTTGAATTTAATGGAATCTTCAAATTTTTTTGAATCCTTGAAAAAAGAATGGATATATTTATATTAATGATTAAAGCCCTTGGAATCATATTAGAGGATAAAATGATGGATTTGAGGGGAATTTTAGGTCTCCATTATTGATGTTAAAGGTGTGTAGGTAGCACCGGATTTCTGGTGTAGTACACTAGCTACCAGGCACAATGATAGGAAGAACACATCTCTCTTGAAGACCTTTTGGTCAGCCAATGGGGATGAAAGAAACAAGAATATCTCTAAGAGTTTTATGGATGACCATCCTAGGTGTATTGTGTAACCAGTGGTCATCTTCAAATATCTCTTTATCCCATTCATCCCATATTTTACCCGGTATAGGCTATCGGGTATCTGGTGGAGTAGATCAGGATCCATTTATGTTTAATTTATTGCGGTTAAAAACCATGAATGTTGTTGTCTTCAACTTCATGTCTCATTTGAAATTCGTAATCTTCCTGTTACTTAAGATCCAACAAAATTATGTCCCTAGCCACTTGGAAAAGGTACATTTCTCCCTAAAAATAATCTTAACATGAATCAATATCGAATAACTTGATTTCTTATTTCCTCTAAAATACCAATAGTAAATGTTATAAAATACTTAATATCTCTCTATCATCCTATAAAATATATAATCCACCATTTTAAATCATCTGTAAAATATATATGTGAGTGGATTTTGATGTGTTTTCCAAAATCAAACCTCCTGCTCCTCTATATTCATTCTCAAACAATTCTCACTACAAAAAATTGTAGGGTAGGTTACCTATCTATCGATGAATCTCAAGAGGATGATCATAACAAAAAATTGTTAGGGATTGGTTTTTTATTCAATGTTGATACAAAAGAATTTATACAATAGACCTACCAATTAAATGGGCTGGGGAATAGGGTCTCACATTGAGCTTCAGTCGAACTTCTTATCAATTATGTTTTTCACCTATTTACTTTCCACATTACATAATTTATCATTCACTTTCATACTTGAATAAATTATTTTTGATCAATTTTTGAACATAAATTAATTTTATATTATCTTAATAAACTCAAATTGAATTTACCAAGTATTTCATAACTGATTTATTTCTTTGATCATTTATTTCACTTTAAATTTTTAATATATAAATTCACCCCCCAACCTCTTACCATAATCTCTGAACAATAATTGTTTAAATGTTGGACCTCTCTATTATTTAAAATTAGATCTTATCATATTATATTTAACTATATTGAGATTGATATTAATTATTTTTTATGTTTTGTTTTTTTATTTTTTATTTTAAAGTTAATTATTTATTTTGGAGACAGTGTAATATGTGTGGACCCCTCATGCTTGTATTTCATAATGAATTCAACTACTTATTAAATCATATTTATTAGGTTAAATATTTTTCAATCATGTATGTATGATTTCCTAGCTATTTTCTCTAACCTGTGGTGATTGGTAATTCCAGTTAACCCTTAACACTAACCATCTAGCGTACCCATTTTATGGTGGTATGGACTGGTTCTTGATAAAGGAACACTGTTTTTATATTCAAACACAAATCACAATGAAATATAAATCATTAATTAAATAATTTGTATCCAATTTATGATAAACAAAAATTTATAATAATAATCACATCATAGAAAAAATTATTTTTTGTGATCTATACTTTATTATCCTCAATCAATTCTTACCATGGCTTACAATTATTGTGTGAATGACTAAGTAAGTACATAAAGTATAGTCCCTTCACTTTACATTTCATTATAATATGAAAATAATCATCCAAAAATATTTATTAACAATAATATATTTTTTAGATTACCATACTTTATATAACTCCATATAAAAACATGCCATACCAAGAATAATTACAGTGATATATTTTTCATCTTTACTAAATCTTCTCCAAACTTCTCAAAAAATATGCAATACTTACCTAACATTATTTATTTACTAGATAGTATATAATAAACATCTACAATAACTTACCATAGTTATAAAATCTAGATTAATTAATTCTATATTCTTTTATCCCAAATTCCATTAACATGTTTTTTCATAGACACCAGAGTCATTGGGACATTAAATATTTCATTTCTCATCTTCCATGTATCACCATGCTTAATATTATATATCAGTACCACTAATTTCCTTATTTAGACCATGTCAACCTAATTATACATTAACTTGAGTGATCTATTCATACTATCCTTAATCACATTATAAAATATCTTATTAGGTATTATATAATTACAAATATATCCACTTGTTAAATACATACATGATTATAACATCATTTTTAACAAAAACATACACTATAATAAGACATCCAAAATTAAACAGTTTAGTTTCATGGGAATATTCTACTATTAAAACATTAATAGACATATAAATTTAAATATTATCCAAATCATTAAACATAGTTCTTATATAATCATTATTAATCTCCTTGTCACTTTTGATTACCTGCGAAATTACCTCAATGAGTTTGTGTGATAAAAATCAGAGTGAGTGATGAATAATAAAAAGTAACATGAGACCTGATTCAACATTATTTCCTAGGTGAGAATAATAATCATAATCAAATAATAATCAAAGTATCAAAATCACAAAGAAATATAAATCATATATTTGAGACATGGAATGTGGCCCATGTATTAAAAAGAAACATCATAATTTGAGGCACACTGACATTATATTATAACATTATATAAAATTTTTACCTCATAATGTAAACTAGTATGATTGTAATTAAATGTAAATAGATCATGCATATTAATAATAATATCATGTTATAAATGTCATCCCACCTTTTTATTACATAAACCATTCATTACATGGAATATACAGAGGGCCTTTTATAGTTTAGTTTCTTAGAAAACAGAAACATAATACATGAACCCATAAAATATTATTCTTATCCACATGAAAGTGTAATTCATGGGTTTATTCTAAGTAAATTTAATTCATCTCATATCCTATAGAAAAACATTAAAGTATGAGGTGATCATATATCCCAGTAATGGAAAACATAAGGGAAACTGTTTACATGAGATCATGATGAATATCAATAAGAACATGAGAAATGACATTAAAGAATGAGAAAAGAAAAAATACTGAATATAATAACAATAATAACATAAATAATAATATGGAATATTTTTTAATACATTTAATTATGATACTCATAATCATATCATTGAGGTTATTCATTTAGTGGTCCTGAATGAAAATTTCCATTTTTATTTACCAAGGTATTGTAAAACATATCATCTCTATATATTAAAATCTTTACCCATTATATCGGATCACATTAAGGTCTCACTCATCATATTTAATAATTTAATTTGAACTAAATAGATCATA
The DNA here is from genome assembly GCA_963277665.1 of Viscum album. NCBI lineage: Eukaryota > Viridiplantae > Streptophyta > Magnoliopsida > Santalales > Viscaceae > Viscum > Viscum album. The sequence continues at coordinate 526,452,681 of OY728148.1, read as the reverse complement.
ATAAAATATTTCATTAATAACCTACGGAGATTAAAGTACATTTTTTCTATCAAAATAGGTGCCTATAAAAGTTTTTAAAGACAAGATCATTACATCATTTTTATCCCACAAAAAGGTCATGTGGGTTTATTATAATAAAATACAATAATAAATAAAACATTTTTACATCTAGGTTAGTACCCATGGAAAATAAAATTGGTTCAAAATTCACATAATTAAAATTAAATATAATTTCTTGAGAAGAAGGGAGAAATTTTAAGAAGTATTTTCAATAGCATAACGCGTATAAAATGTGGTTTTAGAAAATGGTAAAATTAGAGATACCAGGGTCTCCCAATCATAAAACATAATTTTGAAGTAATGTTTTAAATAAAAGGTAATTAGATAGTGTAACTATAATATTTACAAGACATATACAAAAAATGTTCTTGAATTGAAGAGAAAATAAATATCATTCACTTACCATGAAGAGAGTTACTCATAGATCATGGCGAATGGAACTTTTTGGGATTGAAGACACCTTGGGGGTACTCATTTCGAGTAAAAAACCATAAATACATAGTGGATGGATTGGGATTGAATAGGAGAAGTGAAACGGGTGGGTATTTATAGAAAGTGGAGGATTCGATTAATAACATTCAAATATAGGTATTGAAAAACTTGGTTGTGGAAGATGAAAAGGCATTGTCGTACTCAAGGTTTTGGACATTTGGGAAATATTTAATATTATTTTAACCCAACATAACCACAAATTATATTATATTACTTATTTTGGTATAGAAAAGTAAATTTCCTATAAACTAATTTTTTGAAAGTCAAAGTTTTCATTTTAGATTTTGGAATGTAAATTATAGGTTTTTTAAAGTGATTAAAATATATCAAAATAAATGATAATAATAAAATAATATATTTTAGGTCATTTTTTGTGTTCAATTAATTATTAAATCTTTATAAAATAATTATGATGTCATTAAACATACCAAAAATCCCAAACTGTAATTTTACTATTCATAGAAAAATAAATGTATTTTAGAAAAGTGTCATAAATTCACACCCTAAATAATTTAATATGTTTATTTAAAAAGTTATGTTCATTTTATCAGAATATTTCTCCAAATATAAAAATTATAAATTTAAAATATAAAAATATATATTTATTAAAAAATAGTGGGTTGAAATGAAAAATCAAATTTCTGACACATAAAAATTTTCAAGGAAATAATAAAACAATTTTATTATAAATATTTAAAAGAGATTTTTTTTAATAAAATCTTATTAAAATAAATAATATTTAAAATACCTTAGTTTATTATAAAAAAATATATCCTTTCTAAAAAGATCAATTTGTGTCTGAAAAGCAATGTATCAAATTATGACTGAAAATTAAAGATTTTTTTTATTTTAAAAAACTATTGATGGTATAAAAATTATATTTATACAAAGGAATTAAACTATAAATAAATAAGGAATGGACATGTAACCCATTATAATACCAATGTATGACCTAATGGTAAGTTGTGTAATGGTGGTGGATTCATGGAGCAGCTCGGTTAACCTCAACCGTGTGGTAATTTCCACTAACATGAACTTTTCCCATATGTGATTTCATTCTAGATTCACTTATTGAATCTATTATTAGTCTAGTTAAATTAAAAACACTAGTGATGAAACCTCCCCCTTATTCCCTAAAAAATATTCTTTATACAACTTGACTCTATTGGTTGAGTCATCACTTATCCTTTGGGTATTAAATTCCCTATATCATTTCTACTTTAAAACAATAATTAAAATTTTACAATTATTACCAAGAGTACATTTTCAAATAGACATATTGACAAACGATCGTATAAAGGTTGAATCCTAATAGTCACATTTCCCATTATACTCTTTAAATACCATATTATTATTAAAATTGTATGGTTTGGTTTTATATAATATAATATAATAAAATTATAGAGACAAATATCACATAAAAATTAGGTGTCATTACATTCTTCTCACATTAAGAAATTTCTTCCAAGAAATTTTCAAATCATTCTCTAAATTCAGAGAAGGTGTGGGTACTTATGTCTCATTGTTTAATATGGTTCTTATGTCAGTTATTCATATTTATTCTTCTACTAAAACTCTTTTACAAGATGGCTAGTCATGTTGCATTGAACCTTGTCTATATAGTCCATGATCTCCGTCAGCTTCTCATCAAAAGAGAGGCCATGTACTAGTTGTACCACCTCCAGATTCATTACATGTGAGGGATCAGGTTTGTAATTTCTCAATAGAGATATGTGGAATACATAATGAACATGATCTGTATTTGTTGTAAGTGAAAACTAGTAAGTCACTTCTCATATGTGACCAAGGATTTCATAAGGTCTAATGTACCTAGAGCTAAGCTTCCTATTATTCCAAAGATAAATTAATCTCATCCATGGTGATATTTGAAGAAAAAAATTATCACTAATATCAACCTTCATGTCCCTTTAATAATTGTCTACATAGATCTTCTGGTGACTCTAAGAATTCATTATATATTTTTGCATGTCATGGACGTTTTCGGTCATCTATTTCACATGATCAGGCCCAAGAAACATTCTCTCACTAATTGTATATCAACAATCAATATTTATACATCACTAACCATATACGTGATTGGATAGTTACAATTTAATACTCGATTAAAAGTTGTTGTTCCCTGAGAAATCAAATAAGGAAAGGTGTTTATTCTATCCACCATTAAATCCCATTTATTTTGTTCTCAATATGTATTTGTGGGTATAAATAGTCCTTCTATATTGGCCATCAGTTTGGGATGATAGGTTGTGCTAAAATCCAATTCAGTGCTCATATCATGTTAAAGACTTATCTTGAATTTTTATGTAATTATTGGATCATAATCATAAATGATATAAAATTTCACCCCATACAGCCTCACCACTTCCATTATATAAATCATTTCAAGTTGGTGAAGAGAGAAATCATCCTAAATAGTGATGAAATGGGTAATCGTGGTGAGTTGATCCATTAAAACCCATATCACACTGTATTTTTTTGGATTTTCATGTGAGACCAATGAAAAAATACACATTGAAATTTTCCCACTTTCATGCTGGTATGGATAGTGGTTGTAATTTCAATTTAGAAATTTGTCACTTAGCCTTTACATGTAAACACACTATGAACCTCTTAGTGTAGTCATCAATCTCCCTTTCCATATTTTCCCATCAATAGTTATTATAATGATCCCGATACATTTTAGTGATTCCAAGATGTATATAGAATATAGTGTTATGAACTTCATCCATTAGTTCATTCATTATATCTAGAATAGTTTTAAAACATAGCCTTGTAAAAAAAATTCATTACAGCTACTTGATCAATATTTAACACAATAAACATCAGATTATTTAGATCCTTTATTTTTTATTTAACAAAGAATTTTCCCCTTTAACTTTCTAGATCTTATCTAGTAATGGTAGTTGAGAAATCATTTGGGACAGTATTTATGATTTCCCTTCAATAATGATTCCCATGTCAAACCTTAATATTCCATTGATCAATAGATCTTCTTTAATCCTTATCATTTCCATAACAACAAGATATACCCTAATTAATGCATCAATAACTTTGTTTTCTCTTCTTGAGTGATAATGAGATGAATAGTCATAGTCTTTTTAAAGTCCCAACCATATCCTTTGTCTCGTTTTCAATTCTCTTTTCCCTGATATATAATTAAAATTGTGGTGTTTGTGTATATATTACATTTCTCCCCATAAATATAGTTCCCCAATATTTTTAGAGAAAAAATAACTACAGCAATATTTTTTTCATGCATAGGATAATTCTTCTCATGAGGTTTTAACTGTATTGATGCATAAGAAATCACCTTTTAATTTTACATAAGTATGCATCCAATACATTTGAAAAATTCATCACTAAAAATAAAAAATAATTATCTAATATAGGTTAGTGTTAGTACATGTGCAGTAACTAGTCACTTCTTCAGTTCATGGAAACTTTCTTCACACTCCTTAGTCTATATTAACATAGCCACTTTTTATTTACCTTGGTTAGTGGATTAGAACATCCAGAAACATTTTTTTAAAACCTCCTATAATGTCCTGATAATCCAAGGATACTACAAATATAAGTAACTATTCTAGGATGAGTTCACTCCTTCACAAACATTGTCTTGGTTTGGTCAACTATTATTCCTTCATTGGTTATAGTGTTCCCGAGGAATGAATGTTTTATTAAATCCAATTAAAAATTTCTGAATTTTAAAAATTGATTTTCGTTCCTTAGTGTATTCAATATAACCATTAGATGATCATCATGATCCTTTAATCTTTTTCAATATATCTCAATATTATAAATATGAACTTCATCAAATTTATCAAGGTAGTCCTTAAATACTCTATTCATCAAATCCATAAATATAGAAGAAACATTATTCAAGTTTAAGGGTATAAAAACAAACTCATAATGCTATATCATGATAGAAAGGTAGTGATTAGAATATCTTCTTTCTTCATCATCAATTGATGATAACCAGAAAAAACATCAATCTTGAAGAATAATTGAGACTCTCTAATCTCGTCAAATATATCATTGATCCTTGGATGTGGTACTGGTTCTTCTCTCTGATCCTATTATGTTCTATGTAATCAATGCATAGCCACATTGATCCGCCATTATTCTTCACAATGTGAACATGTTTTCCCCAAAGAGACACACTTGGTCAGATAAATTTCTCATCCAAATGATCTTAAAATTGTTTCATTAATTTCCCCATCTCCACATTTGTGATTCTATATGGGGCCTTTTTATATAGGCATAGAGCCATGTATGAGTTCAATGGAGAATATTTCCTCTCTTTTTAAGGAATGTTCAAGTAACTCCTCAAAAAATATGTTAATATATTCCTGAATACTTGAGTCATTTTCAATTCTAATACTTTCATTTCCATATTCAACTTTACCAATTATTTATATAAAGAAGTATAATGGAGGTTTTAATAGACAAAGAAAATGCCATAATACCTATCCTTTGATAATAACTATAGGTTTTACATTCATGACTACTGATATTTCCTTACTATTTCTATTTATCATAACATTATACTTTGAGATTTAGTCCATCCCTGGTATAGTATCGAGTTCCACCATAGGAATTACCACTATATTTTTAATGAGATTACTTTATCCAAAGTCAATATTATAGTTTATATACATTGTTCATGCTTCGATAATCCCTCGAAGAGTCTTTGCTGATAAGTCTACTTGTATCAGTTTGGGGATTGATTCTATATTCTTTGCAATCTCGGAGAAAATAATGAAATGTGTATAACTCGAATAAAAAAATTACATGCTAGATTAGAGAGAATAGAAAGAGTACCTTCCACCACCTAATTTGGAGGTTATAAATAAGTCTTAATGATAGAAAATTCTCAACATTGATCTATTGACCTATGATGAGGTTGATTGTTATTCCCCACCATTATCTTATTATTTGGAAAGTAATTAGAAAAGTCCCCAATTTTTCCACACTTAAATAATTGTACTTCAGTATTGTATTACATCGTATTCCCTTATTATTTAGTGTTGATAAGTTGAGTATTGACCTCAATATGATATTTCCTAGCTATATGGTCATCTCTCTTACACTTGTAACATTTTCCACTCTTGAGGAACAAGTTCACTAAATTCCTCTCCCAACATTTGTTTCATGTCAGAAGTTCAAATTTATTTTCTCTTATTCCATGATCAATGCTTCTCAATATGAATGGATCCATTGAACTATTATTTTCATTTGACATATGTGACCACTACATATATCTGAACCCTAGTTCATCCATTATATCACTCCTCGCTAACTCTGCATGGTTGTGATAGTCTCAAATGGATATATTTCTATGTTTATGCGGTATTAATCAAGAGATGAATCTATAAACCTTTCCCTTATTATCCATAATAAATCTACATTCATAATGTGAAATTATTGTAAATTTAACCTCATAGATTCTCATTGATTTACATTTCTTCTTCTTCATGTGTATTACTTCCTAATACATTCTCATTCAATCGAACAAGGGAAATATTTATTGAAAATTGTTCCACTAAACTCTTCAAAATCCCTCGAATAAATATCTCTTCTTGACTTCTTTATTTTAACTATTTTCCACCACTAATCGGCTTCCCCCTCTAAGGGGTATATTTCCAAGGTGACTTTCTCTTATTCCAAAAAATGGAGTACAGAGAAGATATTTTCTATGGAGATTATACATTGTTCATTAATCAATTGTTTGGGGGATCCCCAAAAAGAAGGATTCTGAGGACCCAAAAGGACTCAACAGAAGGTTGTTACCTTATAGGTGGATTTGGCCTCTCGGTTTGATTAATGTTGTTGTTCGTAACTTGAGTTAGTTCAATCATCATTCTCATAATGTTTTCCACTTCAGCTTCTATAGGAGGGATGCAAACACATGGTCTTTGGAATACATCATTTATGTGGTTCCTCCTGTTTACCTCTATTTTATATAATAAGAAAACAATAGTGTTAAATGTGATTATGGTAATATATATATAATTCTAAAAGAATTTTAAGTCTTAAAAAATCACAATTAACTTTGTTATTCTTTAACAACAAATACATTATCTATAAATCCTTTAAAATGGTTCTTTAAATTGTTGTGATTAACTAAATATATCCCCCAGTAGAGTCAAAACAGTAGTGCAGCAAGGATCACTTTCATTCCCTAGTTCTCATTTGAGTCTAGATCAAATTGGTGTTTTTGGTGTTACCCTTAGTTGCATTTTTTCTATAGCCTCATCCACTTGTTCATATATAGATACAGATTTTGTTTATTAGAAACCACATAAATAATATTTAAAAAAATAACTGGATATTTTATTATATTTAAAAAATTTATAGGGTTTACACTTATCATTTCTATTCCAAATTCCATCAAATGAAAAAACTATTCTTTGATATCAAATTTGGTATACCATGTTCTTATTATATAAACCATTCATTCCATGGATCTTATAAAGGATATTTTATACTTTAGCTTCTTGAAAATCAGAATCTTAATACGTGAAAACATAAAACATTTTTTTAATACACTTTAATTGATTATTCATGGGTTAATCCTAATTAAATATACAGCATATCATATGCTTGTGATAGACATCCAATTAAATGGGTGATAATGGATCCCAGTAGGGTAATATGTAAGAGAAACATTTTATATGAGATCATGATGAATATCAACAAGAATATGAGGAATTTCATTAAAGCATGAGAAAAAGAAAATAATTTATATAATAATGAAAATAAAATTAATCATAACATATGAATGTGGATAAAATATTTAAATTTATACATTAATAATAATATCAAGAACCATAATAACTAATTTTTTCTAAATGAAAATAATCAGGGTTATTCACCAAGGTATTGAAAAACCTCTCATCTCTTGAGATTAATTTCATTATCCAATGCATTGGACCACTGTCAGGAAACACCCTTAATATGTATTAATTTCATGTGAGAGAAATAGATCATATTAAATAATTTCATTAAAAACCTATGGATATTAAAGATTTTTATATTATCAAAATCATGACATTGAAAAGTGATTAAAAATATGATCATTACATCATTTTTATCAAACAAAAAGGGAATTTGGGTTTATTATGTGTAAATTACATAATCAATAGATAATTTTTACATATATGGGAATGCACATGGAAATTAAACAATTTTGGAATCCACGAAATGAAAATATAATATAATTTCATTAGGAGAATATATAAATCATGAGAAGTAAATTCGACAGCAGAACGGGTATAAAACATGGTTTTGGGAAAAGGTAAAAGGAATATGGAAAAGTGTATCCCATTGATAAAACATAATTTCTAACTAATTTTTTAAAAAAAATTTAAAAAGTGATAGTGACCTTAAAATTATAAAGCCATATACAGAAATTGGTTCTTGAATTGAAGAGAAAATAAGGATAATTCCCTTACCTTGAGAAGTTACTCCTATATATTGAGAAATGAAACCCTAGGAGATTTAATACAACTTGGGGAAACTCATTGGGAAGAAAAATTACCAAAACTACATGGATTATAGATTAGGAGTGAAAATGAGTAGTTAAATGGGTTTGTATTTATAACAAAAGTGGAGGATTTGTTTAATAATTTTCAAATATCGGTCTTCGAAAACTATGCTGTAGAAAATGAAAAGCAATTGGATTACCTAGGTTTTTTCCCATACTTTTTGGAAATTTGGGACACTTGTTAGGTTATTTCATCCCATAATAACAGATAATCATATTATATTACTTATTTTTTCATGGAGAAGTAAATTTTTCATGAAAATAATGTTTTTAAAGTCAATGTTTTCATTTAAGACTTTTGGAAAGTAAATTATAGGTTTGGAAATTGATTAAAATATATTTAAATACTTGATATTAATAAAATAATATTTTTTTCATTTCATATTTTGGTTAACTAATTATTACATCATTATGACATAATTATAAATTCTTTAAACATGCCAAAAAATCAAAACTATAATTTTACAATTAACTGAAATATAAATTATTTTAAAAAATTCTCATAAATTCACCCAAACCTAATTTTGATGTGATTATTTAAAAAATTTGTTTATTTAATCAGAATAATTATATAAATATAATCATTTAAACATTTAAATATAAAATCCCTTTTTAAAAAATAGTGTGTTGAAATGCATATTCATGTTTTTTAAACATAAAATTTTTCAAGTACGTAATAAAATTATTTAATCATTTTTATTTAAATAAGAATTTTTTTTCATATAATTAAATTAAAATAAATATTATTCAAAATAAATAATTTTTTTATAAATAAATTAAAATTCTTTCAGGAAATTTCCATTTGTTTCTGAAAATAAATTTATCAGAATCCAGCTCAATTATAATTAAACGATTTATTAAGAAACTATATTTATTGAATAATACTTTTTTCATACAAACAAAATGAAATTTAACTAATTAATACCAATTTACATAATAAATATGTAATCCACAATTATTATGTGTAAAATTGTGATAGATTCATGGGGTGTCTCATCTAACAATAATCGGGTAGTAGTTTCTACTAACTTGAACATCTTACATAAGTGATTTCATTGTAGCTCAACTAGTTGAATATCTTCTTGGGATTAGTAAAGGTAAAACCTCATTGATGATTCCTCCCTACCAATTTCTAAGATATTGGATTCATATGGCATGACTCTAAAGGATGAGTAAATCACTTCTCCTTTATCCATTAGTTATCCTTTTTCATTTATACTTAAAAAACACTAATTATAACATTTATATTTTTACCAGGAGTATAGTTCACCAAGGTCATATTGACCAATAGTCATATTTGGCCAATGGTCATATAATGTTTGAATCATAATGTTGACATTCCACTCTATTCTCTCTAAATATCACTTCATTATTAAAAAAAAATTGTTCTGTTGTGTATACTATAATATAACACAAATTTTGAGAAAAAAATATTATTGAAAATTTATAGATCATTACAATATATAATCCATTACCTAATGATATATAGGTTTCTATAGTTTTTGTACCTCCCATAACATCTTAATATTTTTATAATAATTTATACCACAAACAAAAGAAACATGCACTAAAAATGAAATAATCATATGATAAAACAATGTGTTTTAAAATAATTTTATAAAGAATATGTCAATGAATAATCTTGGTGGTTACCATAATAAGAAAAGAAACAAATTATTTTAGAAATTTATGTGTATTGTAAAATATAATATCATAGTTCATGAAGAGAAGGAAAAACAACATAAACAAAATCAATAAGGGGTTTTGAAAATATACACTTCATCAACATTTTTAGAAATAACAATGAATTCATCCCAAATAATTAAAAACATGTATATCCAAAGAATAAGTATATTGAAAAATAAATAAATAAACATTCAAATGTATCCAATGAAAATTTATAAGATTCATATGAAATAGAATATAAGGGATAGGGTAAACCTAAAAAAAGTTGGGATGGTTAAAAGTCCCCTTATATTAGGTCATGTTTTGTTTTTTCCGATTAACTCCGATTATATAATAAATTTTAGTTTATTAAAACATTAAAATAGAATTATATTTATTTCATTTGTGTATGTTTTAATAAATTATATTCACTATTATTTATTTATTAACTTTGTATTAGAAAAAAATGGCCTGATGACATGAATGATTGAATTATCCAATTTTCCTTTTGATTTAAAAATTTTGATTCCTTAATATTTATCAATTAGTAAAATTCCCCCCATAAGAATAAAAATACATATTAATATTCTATATATAGGTAATGATAATAATAAATGAAGATATTGATATAAAAATATTTTTCAAATTCATCGTAGGTAGTTAAACTGATCATTGATGGGACTTCATAGAAAACATACATAGAGATTTATATGTAATCAATAGATTTTAATCATTATAGAGAATAAAAATAATTATATATTCATATATATTTTACTAACTCACTATATGTTGAGTGAAATATATTGAATTGATAATATTCTCATGAGAAGATAAAAACAACCATTAAAGAAAACTGTAAAAAAGAGGGGTGAGAATGACTAAAAATATTACATTAATTTTATATTAGCATAATAACTCTAAAATATATTTAATATAAAAAATATTAATTTAAGGATGAATGGTTTATAGGGTATCATGGAAAATAATAGTGGAATTATAATTGTTTAGGTTGAAAAAAGGAAGTTGTGTTGTTATGTCATTGATGTTTACACCTTTTCTATGATATTAAACCATGAAGGATTTATTCAGGGTGATATTATAATGACTATAAATACATAAGAAGTCTCAGGATATTCGAATTTAGTAAATATTTTTCAATGTAATATATTTGGTAATTTATTTTCCATGGCGGTGAGAGGGTGTATATATACTTGAATGGGATGGGTATTTTATGAAGTCGAGGCCGTTTAACCGGTAGATTTAATTTTGGTGGAAGGGTAGGAAACACTGTATTAGCTGAATATAGGATGTACATAGATAATTATGTAGGAAGAAGTTTAAACATCATTGTTGAAGGATGGAACGGACAAATGATAGGATGATGGGAGGAGTTTTTATAGTTTAGGGATTATAACTCTAGGCCTTCAGACCATGTATTAAGGTAATAACTGCATTTGTACTTTGAGCAACGTATTCTAGTATTTATAGTCTATGTAATGGTTCTATATCAACCTAGATAAAAAAAGAATTATTTTCTAGAAATCCAACAAAAATAGGATTTCAGGGTAGAGGTATCTTAGACTAAAATAATTGGTAATATATTATTCTAGCACTAACACTTCAATAGTGGACATATTTGGGATAATAAATAGTATTTAATTAAAAATATATTTTTTGGCCTTTGAATACTTAAACCAACAAATTTATTACATTATTGGAAATAAATTATTCAAAAAAATTAAAAAATATCAATTTAATAGAATAATTTATCTTTTTATGAATTTGGAAAATTGATTTTAACATTATAATATAATTTTTTAATACATTATTTTTATTATTATACTTATTTACGGTCAATCGAACCATTTTACAATTTATTCGTACATTATTATAATAATATTATTTTATAAAACATACCAATTTGAAAAGGTATTTTTTCTATTCAAAAAATAATTCCTTTCTTTCAAAAAAATTTAAAAATTAACTCTTAAATAATTTCAATGTGTTGATTCAAAAAATATGACATTAATTTTATAAGAAAAATTATTACATAGGTAATTATAATATTTAATTATTAACATAAAAATTAAGTTTTTATAAAATAAGTTAAAAGTTAATCTATTAAAAATACACAATTATACTTTCTTTAGGTTACCTAATTTGGATATTTTATGGAATTATAATATTTATAATTAGCTATTTTTTTCTTGATAAATATTATTTACATACAATTTTTCTATTTCAATTATCAAGTTACTATTCTAACCACTAGTTTATTATTCCATTCAAAATGGGACTATTAAAATTATCATATCAAATTTATGAATCATATAAATACAGTTTATTTCATTTCTTCGTTATTCATTTATATTTATCTCAAATTTATATAAATTTTTTACAAAATTCCAATTATATTTAAATTTTTTATAGTATTTTCATTCAGTTTGGTATTTATAGGAGGACATGAGCCTATGTATTTTCAAATTCGTATATTTGTTTTTTTATTATCTCATTTTAATTTTTGAAATTTAAATGGATGTATATATTCTCTATATGTAATGTTATATAATTAGGAAATAGCATAGCATGTTTCCATTATGTTGTTAATATTTTTTCTATAATACCTTATAATTAAATATAATTCACATATGGTTTGAGAATAAATATTATTTTATTGAAATTTTGGTATGTTATAAAAAACTACGATTTGAGCCCTATTATTCTATTTAAAACTTTCAATTATAAATGACAGCCTTATAGTTACAATATTCTCTTATTTTCTACATTAACATGTCCAACTATTGTCTAATTATTTGGTTTATGTACATAAAACACAAAAAAAAACCTTAATAAAATTTTTTATTTTGATTAAAAAAAATACAAATACATTTAGAATTATTATGAATCAAATACCTTTATTTTCAAAAAAAAAATACATCATATTCTTCACTGATAGAAAAACAACAAAAAACCATATATTTTTTTTTGAAATTATGGATGAACGCTTTGATTTATATTTTTATAAATTTAATATCATACATCTATCATTAATTTTTTAGAGTTCATCAATGATTTAAAATTACAATTCATAAATATATTTTAAAATATGCTCTAAGATTACTTGATTTGAAAGATGGTGTAGTAAATGAGAGAATAAGTTGGTATCCTCAATGTTGTCTAATTTACTCACCTATTACGTTAAGATAGTAAAACTTGAGCATTTACCTCCTTCAAAAATTCACATGTGATCTCAAACACACTTTCATAAGAATTTACTCAACAAAACGTTAAATAATAATGTATATGAGCCATACTAGTTGTTCAAAAGTGTTTTCTCCCTCTATGGAGTACTTCTCGTTTTTTATATTATGATAGTCAAATTTAATTCATATATTCAAATAGAAATTTACTTATATCATTAAAAATGGATTTGGGATGAAAATTATTCTTGAGAGTGTCTTTTACTTACTAGTGTCAAGTATTCCAAATTTAAGATAACTCCATTTTTTATCAAGATCTGATAAATCTTAAGTTCCTAATTTTATTTTGTCACTACTCCATCAAAATCAAGTTATATAATAAATTATTCAAGGTATATTAATTATTCATAAGTGTTTTATTTAGATAAAACGTATATAAAAAATTATTTCCAATTTAAAAAATTAAATAGTTCTCAAAATGGTTGTATTTTCAATTTTATTTTCAATAAATATCCTTAATACAACGTGATATTTAAAAAATGTTATTACAATTCACTTACCCCATTGATCTTATCTCAATTTCTAAATTAAATCACCTCATCAACTAATAATAAAATTTAAAAAATTATAGAGGTATATTTTTTACTCATCCTAAATTAGGAAAATGTGGTTCACCCTAGTAAACCAAACCATTTTTGTTATCTTTCCACCACAAAAATTGTTTGGTTATTCATTGAGTGATAACACTTTTACAAAACTATTTACCAATATCTGATATTTTATTCTTAATAATATCTATTTTGAATCAAATTTTAATGTTATATTGATCCTAATAATATATTTTTTCTCATTTCATTTATCTTTATTTCATTGTCCTTTATTAAATTTCCTTTATGATTGGAAAATTTCACATATTTTCCACTCTAGATTTATAGTGTTATTTTTTAATCTAGTTAAACATGAATTATGGTGATTTTATTTATAATTAATTCATAATAATTATTATTTGTTTCATTTTTTAGTGAGTCTTTGTTTAGTTGTACATCTTCCCATTGTATAAATAGTGTTTCCTTCTATGTTATCATCTATCTTTGTTTCTTTTTCTCCCAAGATGGATGTAGAAATTATCTAACCCTTTTTAATCATTTTACACTTATTTTCCTTCTTTCATTAATGTATGTATATATATTTCATTATTATATATTTTGATTTATTTTTCACTCTCATACCCCTTCTTATGAAAGTGGTTAATTTCCTCCTAAAACATTAATAAATTATATTACAGTAATACCATTCTATATGTCTATTGTTAGTAGATAAAACTCACTTTAAAAATATTAACTATGGTCGTACTTTATTAAATGATATGTTGTATTATTTTCACTTATATTTTTTTATGTGTATACTCAAAAATATTCCTTTATAAATTTTTCAATTTTTATATAGTACTATATCCTGTTTTCACATATAATCTTAGAATTATTTTCATAATATTTAAAAAAACTAACTTTACTCTTAATTATATCTTTGTTTCATTATAATAGCCTCTATTGATTCCATTATGTGATTGATATCTAGTATTCCATTATAAAATGAGTATTAAAAATTCTTTTCATGATATTTTATTTTCAATTACTTTTAATTTAGTAGGGAATCCATCACCTCTATTTTAGAATAATTTTCTTCACCAGATTTTGTTCACTCTTCATGTCATATTTCAATAGAGACCATGTCATATTTTAATATCATCTCTATTGTCATCTCAACATCCATATTATATTATAACACTCCACGAAATTTTTTCCCCCATGTATATTTTCTATAATCTATCTAATAGATACATTGAGGTCTAACTCCCCTTTTCAATTTATTTTCTCTATGCCTAATTTTTTTAAGAATATTAAACCCAATCATTACTTTATTTCAAATTATTGAACTTCTTGGCATAAATTTTTTAGATTAATTTGATTACTATAGGATAATTATTTATATTATCTACTTTATTTAGTTTCATATTCTTTAATGAAGTCGTATTTCATATCCATCACTGAGGATTAATCTAGAATTTCACATTTTTCATAAAATTCGGGTGAAAAATTAATTTCAAATGAATCATATTAACTATAATACATAAACATAATTTCAATTTGTATCTTCTTAGAGGCCTTTTTCCTTTTTTTATTCTAATTTACATATGATATAAAAAATATTCATTGTATTTTCCATTACTACTTCATCAGGTCCATATTTACATCCAATACTTATATATGTATTCACTAAAATTTATCATTTCATGTGTTATCCATAGATGTATTTTTAGTTCCCCCATATTTACAAATTTATATCACAATAAATGGTTTTCATCATGACCTTTTCTTGGAATTCTACAAATAAAATTATTTATATCTACATTATCATGTTAGAATCATGATTTATATATTTCATAACATCATCACTAAAAGTCTAGCAAACCAACATTAGTTAACTTAAGAAATCACCTAGGTATGGTATCCAAATAAATTGAAGCACATAACTAATCACCACAAGGAAGTGATAAATACTAATGGTATCAAAACACAACCATTAGGATTTATTTCACCCTCTCAAAATAATAAAACAATATAGTGGAATATATGTTGTAAATCTATATGTGGTATGTATACACTGAATATTAATTTCAAATTAATAATTAGTTTTAAAATATAACCAACCAAATATAAAATAAGAAAATAAATCAAAAAAATATCAAAAAAAAGTTCTATAAAAAATATACATAAAGTCATAAATGAATTTAATATATAAAAAGAGACAAAAATGAGTATAGGATGATGATTCTTATATAGGTATATCCTAAATTTACCAAAATATCATCCAAAATGCAACATCAACCATATATTTGTGACCTATGGTCAAAAACCAATATATATGATATCAAAATAGTAAATATGTTGTACTTGGATCACTACCAAAGTATGAATATTTTTTCCATTACCTAAATCCAATATTGCAATGTCTAAATACTTAGGAACATGTGTATTTAGGTTGTGAGTAATCACATAATAAGATACTACTAAAAATAAATTAAATTTATTTGTATAATTTATGCATTAAATGATATATCAATCAAGAATTAAAAAATAGGCCTTCATCATTTGTTTTTAAAAAATAAATAAAATACAAATAATTATTTTTTATAAAAAAAATTATTTAAGAAAATATATAACAATGGGTAAAGTATGTATGATCTACCAATAATAATAAATGAAAAATAATAACAGAAATAATAACATAAGGAAGGAAAATATATCATGACATGGAATATAATGGTGTAAGTAAAACCATAAAGTAGAAGTAAAAAACATGATATAGAATCCTCAATCCTAATTAGAATTACTTATGACCTAAAACATGGATCACTATCACCATAACATGAAATAAAAAAAACATACCATGAGTTACCCATGTTCTCAAATGGTATAAACCCCTATTAATATTAAATAGTAACTATGGGACACTTTCCAAAGCGACATCATAGTTAGGATTGTAATCATCATTGATTACTCACTTAACACCTGAGGCTCCCATGTAAACCATTATTTGGAATCAATTAAGACAATAAATAATATAAAATATTAATCAATACATATCCCAATACCAAATTATACATTATACCCATAAAAATTTCACAATGAAAAATAAATATAAAAATTCCACATCAATAACCAAGTATGAACCTAAATAATCAACAATTATAATCATAATTTTAAAAATTACTAAATAATAAAAATTGTGAGGAATCATTGAGAAACCTAAATATATTATCCAATACCCTTATACCCCCTTTATCAATCAGTTTTAACTATAAAATCTTAAAATCCATTAATAATACACCTTGTAGAAATTGAAATCCACTTTAAAAGGATATCATTAGCAATCTATAAAAACCCATTTTTAGCCAAGTTGAAATCCATAAAAACACTAGAAAAATAATAAAAAATTTATCCTTTCCATGATATTTACTAATAATATACTATGAAAACCTTTGTAAGAATATGAATATCTTGAGGATTGAAAAATTAAAGGGGTGATAATGGAATAATTAAATTAAATTATTTGAATTTGAATACCTTCTTAAAAGGGTCCCCTCCTATTATCTGTATATGATTTCAACTGAATCTATCCGAAAAAATAATATCATGAGTAAAAAAAAGTATCATTATTATACTATATAAAAAGTTTATGAAATTATCATAGACACCCCATACATAGTCCAATATAATTATAATCTACATGTCCACCCAAAAAACATGTCAAATGGTGTCATTGAAATAGAAGAGTCATATTTATTATTAAAATAAATCTTATCCATATGGGAATTAATCTCCCACAAAACCCTAAAATTGATAATGGGTTCATAAAAATCTCCCCCAAATATCTTGATCATTATCTCTTTACTATAATCATTTTGAGGGTAAAATGTCATACTAAGGCAAAACTAGGACTCAAAATACCAGTTCAAACATTTTCATATTATAAACCTTAAACAATGGTCTTTATCTGAGATGATTATAATTATAACTTCTTGAAGAACTTTTAAATCGTTTATATAGTGTCTTTCCTAAGAATCTACCATAATAAACTCCATGAATTTTAATAAATCAGACAAATTCTTCAATTATCCGCAATTTTTGGAAAGATGTTCGAATGACAAAACCATTGAGTTGTGGAATAAACCATGTAATGTTTTTGTACTATTATAAACAATTATAAAATAAGGTAAACTACTCTAATATCAAGTTCATAATTATATATATGTTATAAAATAACTTTTTTTCTCACATTATATGCTATCAGGTTAATTTTATTCATCATGTTATGATAATTTTGGAGTTTTAACATATAATTCAATTATTTAAACAATAAATAATTTATATTAATAATGATTTATAATTTACAAATAGTTTTGAAATATGAATAATTTTTTTAAAATTTAAATTTAATAGAAACATATTTGAAAAAAATTTGGAATCTAAGGAATATACATGGTATTTTATAGAAATAATATCATATATTTTGACAGTGTGTGGTATTCAAATATGACATTATTATTGTGATAAATCCTTAAACCAAAACTATATCACTTATATTTTCATCATGTTTTGAACTAAATGACATAGTAAACTATTTATCAAAGGAAATAATTCCCTTGTATTTGGGTATTCACATAGATAATGGATACCCGGGTAGAAATAATTTTTATTATTTTTTTTAGAAATTTTTTTCACAATCATATGTAAAATAATTGATATACTATATCATATGAGAATATATTTGGTTTCTTAATTTATTTTACTATATATAAATTACTAGAAAGAGGTTACAGAATATATCATTTTTCAATTTTTTTACACTTTTCTTAAATATTTCTCCCCCTAGACTTCATATTTATTAGAGAAAAGGTTAGTGATTTAACTAGTTACGTGGAACTCTTATATAATAATGATAAATAATTGTGTCTCTATACATATAAGATTCATTATTGATTGAAAGAGTTTTATAGGACAATTATTTGGAGAAATAATGTTTTCATGAGGGTATCACATTATAATTTCTCATTTTAGGGATGTCATATCAACCTTCAATAGTATCATATCCAGTTCCAAATAAAATTTGTTGATTTTTTAAAAGATAAAGAAATTCAAAACATTGCTTTCCTCAAACCATGATTTGTTTTATGGAAATAGTTACATTTGATAATTCATTTCATAATAACATTCTATTATAATTGAAAAATCGAGGTGGAAAAATATAAGAAACAAATATATAATGTTATTTTCAAAAACCAAAAAATATGTAATTGTTTTTTGAGAAAATGTAGCATCATAAATAATATAATTTGAAGTTGTGGTTATCCCAAAAAAGTCATGGTTTTTATAAATATTGGGTTTCTATAAGACAACAATGATAAATAGAAGTGAATCCATATCATCGTAGTAAATGTGAAACTTTTGAATTATCATGATAAAAACTTTTAACTAATAAAATAATTCATGGTTTATCATTTGTAACATTTTCACATAAGAAAAGTCAATTTTTCTGTGGGAAACTATAATAAAATGATGATTTAATAGTGACTTAAAATAGAAAAATTAATAAATTTTAAAAATAATTTCATATTATTGTCTTGAGAGTCATTATATATTGATTCTTTCAAGTTGTTTTTATTTAATGACTACATTTATCTTTATCTTTTATAAAAAAAATTGGAATAAAAATTTTAATATTATTTTTTTAATTCTTTATTTAATATATAAAATTTATTATTTATTATTTATTATTTATTTTCTATTATTGTAACACCTCTAATTTTTAGAAATTTATTTTAAAAAAATAAATTTCTTCAAAACCTAGCATTGCATGTAACACTAAGTTTTAACAAACTTTGACAAAATATTAATATTACTATTTAAACATGACCATTATTACATACCTGGTAAACATAGTGTATTGAATAAGAATAAACAAATTTTAAATATTAAATATAAAACTTTTATATAAAGAGAATATATTGATAAAAAAATCTGTTAATTTTCAGTAAAGTATTTAGATGCTTTATAAGTATGATTTTATTCAAAATAATTTTTTTATATATTTTTGTGAATGATAAAAAATTATATATTAGGAAATTTAAGAGAATTAATTTCAAAAAATAAGCTTCATTTTTTATTTCCCATTTTGAAAATTATCCTAGTGTTAATTTTTTTTATTATTCTTTAGAGATTAATTTTTTGGTGAACTGTGAGAAATAATGGTGTTTTTTAAACTCCATTTGCTTTTAAAGAATGTATAAGATAATTTATTTTTAAAAAATATATTTAAATGTGGAATAAATTCAATTATATGTATATTAATCCAGTTTATGTATTTTTAATCATTTTTTTATTTACATTTTGTATTAAAACCACATATTCTTCTAAACATTTTCCATTTGGAAAATTATTTTCTCGTTGTGATTTTGGGATTAATTATAAATTAATTTTTAACACTTATTTGGATGGAATTTACAAAAATATAAATATAGAATTTTGAATAATTATAATTTATTTTATCTAATATGTTAAAATTTATATTTTTCTATAATAAATTGTAAAAAGTGTAAAAAATATTTACTATAATTAAGGTAAAAATGTGTTTAATAGGGAGTTAAACAAAAAATATAAAGTTTAAAAATGACACAAAACATATACACAACCTGTTATCTAACCATATTTAAACCTTATATCTTATATTATATATGATGGACTATTTTGGATGTCAAACCTCGACTGCGGATGCTCTTGTTTTAATCTTTTCTTATTCCCGGTTTGATATTTTTTTCTAAGTTTAACTGTGTTGGCAGGTTTCGCATCGGTGCGTGGTTACCGCATCGTTACTGGTGACCATGTGTTCGGTCCGGGTGACCGTGTGCATACCCAGCGTTTTAAATATTAATGTTTTTATGTTGGAATTTTATTATTATTAAATTGTTGTTATTTTTTTGAAGTTATTCTTATTGTATATATGTCTACATACAAGTTTAAATATGTGTATATATATATGTGTATATATATATATATGTTTATATGCGTTTATATATAAGTGTATATGTTTATATGTGAAAAATATATATATGTTTATTATTTTAAAATGGTTTTATTATTTTAAAGGTTTTGATTATAATAATAATTAATGTAATTAACTTATTATTATTATTATTATTACTATTAGTATAGTTTTTTTATTTTATTATTATCATTATAGTATTTCATTATTATTATTCTTATTCTTATTATCATTATTTCGATATTATTATTATTATTATCACAAAGTTTATTATTATTATCATAAGGTTTCTTAAAATTTTTAATGTAAAGTTCATTATTATTATTAAGATTTGATTTTGTTTATTTACTTATTATTCCATATTATATTATTATTACTATTATTATAATATAATAAAAAAAACCCTAGCCCCCATTTTCCCCCTCCTGCACAGGCAGAACCCCCCCCCCCCCTCTTTTTCGCGAGCCCTCCCCCCCAGCCCCTTCTGTGTGCCGCGCTGGCCACCACCCTCCCTGCTTCGTCACCGTCTCGGCCTCCCCATCCGGCGATCACTGCCACGCCTCCCATCTCCTGCCTCCAGACGCGCGCCGCGCCACCCTCCCCGCTCCCTATCATAGGCATCTCGGCCCTACATCCCCTTCACCGCGTCGCCGGCCCCTGCGCGGCTCCCTCCACAATCCCTGCTCCCTTCATCGTCCCAGTCTCCCTCCCCATCCGCCGTCCCGGCCTCCCTCCGCCATCCCGACCTATCACCCATTTTTCGGCCCCTCTCCCAATTCTGTCGCTCCTTCAGGCCGTCAGCCTCCTCCTCCGGCTGGCGTGAACCGCACAGGCGCCATTTTCCCACCTCACACCATACCCATCGTACCCCTTCTTGACCGGCACAACCTTCCTCCACAGAAGATTCTCCTTGTAGGATTATTTTGATCACCGTGTGGTGCGGCTATTCAGCAATTGGGGTTCCACACAAATTTTTGGGAATTTTGACACAAAAGGTAGTCGGTTTCATGCATAAACTTTATGTGGTGTTTTAATTTTCTTGTTGATCAAT
The DNA here is from genome assembly GCA_963277665.1 of Viscum album. Classification (NCBI taxonomy): domain Eukaryota; kingdom Viridiplantae; phylum Streptophyta; class Magnoliopsida; order Santalales; family Viscaceae; genus Viscum; species Viscum album. The sequence continues at coordinate 526,431,044 of OY728148.1, read as the reverse complement.
TTAGTATGTTGTGTGATTAATCTCCTTTGTGAAAATATATTTTTCTTTAAAGTTTATCTATGTCTTAAAAGTGTTTATTAACATTTTTATGTAATATGAATGTTTTGATTTTATGAAAACTTTTTTTGAGCCATTCGTGGTGTTTTCTAAACTGTGTTGTTGTTCTGCTATGGTGTTCAAGGGCTGAAAATTCTGTTTGGATATTGTTTCAGTATGCTTTTGGCCTTATAATAGGTTTTTGGGTGTTTTGTTGTTTTATGTCATGTCACGCCTATTTATAATGTTGTATATAAGTGATGTAAATGGTTTATTTAATTTTTATAAATGATGCAAATTTGTTTTGATTTGGTTCATTGGGCGTTTGATTTGTTAGTGTTATGTTTAGGTGGTGTTAGCGTACGTATTCTTTCTAAAAACTCACTTTGGGCTGTTTATCAGCACCAATTTTTTGTGCAGTTGTGTTTTTGAAAGTGTTGTGGTGCAGTTGACCTTTTGGGGGTGTCAAAAACGTGTTTAGTCTTAAAAAGTGGTTTTTTGTAAATAATGTCGATGGTGCGAGTGATGTTTTGAAAATGTGTCGAGGTGGTTCTTTCACATTGGTTGCTTGTTTGATTTTCTTTCAGTTTGTTTTTGTGTAATTTCAGTTATTGTGCGTTTGTTGCAGCGCGTTGGTGAGATAACCTCTCCATACATTGGTCATCAACGTGCGTGTGTTTGTCCGTTTGTACGAGGTGCGACACACCGTTGCGTTTTGATTGCAAGCTGAGGTAGGTCTCCCACTGCACTTGCTTTTAAATTTAGACATTTATTTATTCCTTTTCACTTCATTGTTTTTCAATAAATTTATATTTGTTCTAGATAGCTATTACTAGAGTCGTTACTTGTTGAAATTGAAAACTGTTTACTCCTTGCATCGCACTGAAAACATTTTCATGGATTTAATTGTTTGACTTTCTTGTGATGTTGCTAAATTAGTACTTTATGAAATGTTCAAGTCTTGTTGAATAGTGTTTTTAATTGGTTGGTGTGTGTGAAATGGAGTGTGTATCATTTATGGAAAGTGGTGATTTCTTGAAAACTCGGATAGAAGAAATGCCCTTTGGGCCTTTAAATTGGATTTTGGGAACTTTCCAGTGGTGGTTCGGTGTTCCTTCAATGAGTTTCAATGTATGTTTTTTTCTGGTTTTCAACGGGATGGTGGGTGTCATATCTTTTGGAAACGCTTTGGAATTAAATGGTTTAAATTTAAATGATGTGGCGGCCCGGTTGGCACTTTCTTGATTGTGAACTGACTATATATATATATATATATATGTATATATATATATGTACTTATGGGGCATCTCTACAGGGGGACTTCCCTTCTAGGATTGTTGTGTAGTGGTGTCCGTGTAAGGGGCTGGCAAGTGCGGTGAGGTGAGTCACGCGTGCGAGGGCCTCCCACATACACAGTATTATTAAAACCACCGTGGGTTCCTGGGCCTCTTTGTAACGCCCCGACCCAGTTACCTAGAGTCGGTGCATTATTACGTAACATTGGCATGATGACAAGAAGGATCAAATCTTGAAAGACCGGTTGGTTTAGTAGCCTTGGAAACACTAGATATATTTATAAGTCTTAAATTACATCATTAAAATAAAAACAACAACAAAATCTTTTCTTCATATTCCACACTCATATTCCCACATATTATCCCAGCAGGTCATTCATAATTTACTTCTTCATACCCTGGGAAAAATAAAACATAGAAAATGGGTGAGCTCAAATGCCCAGTAAGGATAACAATATAGTGGAAACTTTCATAAATAAGAATAAACATTTAAGGCAATGTATAACTAAAACAAAATCCTTTTAAACTTGATCTTCAACATAGTATGGAAAAAATAAAATGAAATAATTCCATTTACTTATTCACATGGATATTCTACTAATCGAATAATCAAATGCAATATCAATAACCACTTTCATAATGATGGAATGCATAATGTCAGACTATCATAACCACATATCCAAGGCCTCGTGCCAAGACTACAAATAATATTTTGTCAAGGGCTTGTTCCAAGACACTAGTTTGTCTCATGAGACCTTCCGATGCATCAAGGATCTATAGCGGGCTCCACCCGTCACATATTAATTCCAATGCATTCCCATATGAAAAGGTTTAAACATAATATAAACATTCGTATTAAAACTAGCATACGAAATGTCAATAATTTCACCATAAACTATGAATGGTATAAAAATAGCACATCCACTGTCAAACATATCAAAAAACTTTCAATACAATATAAAAGTTTTGTATCATAATAAATCAACTTCAAATAAGCGTAAAATCCATCAAAGGATGTTGACATAGATGAAATCAAAACTCTTTTTAGAGAAATATCTCTTTTTATTTTTGAAATCATTTATGAGTCATATATTTATAAAATAAAACATTTTATTTGAAAATATTCTTATAAGATTGTAAGGGAAGCTTCAACTATTTTATAACAGCGGAAAATAACCACACCCGCCGTATAAGTTAAAAAAACATTCTTACCTTAAATTTGTCGAAAAGGTTAAAAAGCACCTTGTTAGGAAAACGACGAAAAGATTACTTTATAAACCTCTTATAAAAAGTCAAACAATGGGTATAAATGACTTTAACCCATATTCTAGTAAATATTAAAAATGTTTTTAAATTCATTTTTAAGAAACATGGATGTGGATGATAAAGAGATCCTAGTAGATTATTACGTATAAACAACCTCGGATAATGAAGAGATTGTGAAATAACTGTTACCTTGTACTTTTCCTTGGTTGGGGTAGGTTAACCACCTGTATAATGGTGAAATAATTTTTATTAAATTATACAAGAATAATATAAATTAATATGATATCATATATGATCTTTTAACATTGCTTTGTTAATAATATCTTAGTATTATCGTTGTTTCGGGTGTTAACTTACTCATTTTCTTTTATATGTTTTGTTATGTAAGCCATGTTTGTAATGGATAGGTTGTATATAATTCATATCCAGAATGATATCAAGTCCTTAAACATCATTTTTAAATCATCAAATGATAATTATACTTGAATGGATACGATGGAGAATGAATCTCATCACGTTCGTGGAGACGGTAGTCCGTATGTACGTACGAGCGACAATATCATTATTTTGATATTAAAATAATATATAAATGGATGGAATATCATATATACAGAATCATTAACATGTTATATTTATTATTTACATGAGTTACACATCATTATTATACTCATCCAAATGATAATATATTGAATAACAATTACACCACGACGTGGAGACGGTAAGTCGTACGTACGCACGTATGGTGACATGTTATTCAAAGGGTGGATAGAATAATGAATATGGTTTTACCATATTTATAATAACATCACAGTATATATAAGATACTGGATTTATTATTTTATAATGGTAATAACAATGAATGAATAGATGGAAGAAGAAAGGAACTTGAAAAGGGGCGGTGAAATCATTGCCTCTTCTTTGGGTTCTTCCTTTTGATTTGACAAAAAGGGCTCCTTAGGTTGGCTTTCTGATCACACTAAGACCTCGAGGATGTATTTATAGAAGTTGGGAGAGTATTTGGGCAGATTTTGGCCGAACCAAAAGGCTTTTAAATAGTGAAGAAATGAGAAGGAGGAGTGCCCTTTTATAAGAGGGGTGAGGGGCACCTTTGGAAAAGATAGAAATATTAATTTATTATAAATTCATATTCGGTTTCTAATGGCTCCAAAGTGTATTATTTAAATGTTAAGGTGGGTATGGGTCGAAAACCACTCATCCAATAGAATTTAGACAGGTTTGGGTACTTATATCAACCTTATCTTTAAGTATTAACTCTAAGTTAATTAGTTTCACTTTTACAATGTCTCTTTGTATTTTTATATTATATGGTTAATAAAATTACTATATACATCCAAGAGACCCTCAAGTGGTCCATTAATGATATAAATATCATTATATAAGTCTCTTGGCCGAACCTTAGATTTTTAGGAATTTAATATCAATTAATAATATAATATTTGTTTTAAAAAAACTCTTTTATGTCAATTTTGACACTATTCAATAATTGATTTTTGTGAAACTCATAACAGAATTATTACTTCTAAAAAAGTCCATTAAATCAATCCTAATATGTCATATTATCCTATAAAATTATTGTAATTCTTTAAAAGTATCAAATTATATTTATTTGGGTATTTATAATATCAATTATTTTAATTTGTCACTATTATGGTAATTACTGCATCATAATTGTGTCATAAATAAATTAAATTATTTAAAGTCTAAAAATTATAAAGAAAATATCATTATGTAGGAAATATTATTATCTTTCTAATTAATATTTATAGTCTTAAATAAAACATATATAACCCGATGTAAAAATTGTTTTTCTAAAAGATATATGCTTATGTCATTTTTGTACTTATTTTAACTTAATTAGAATTAAGTGTCCCTATCACCTAAAAGTGGCTCCATGGGGACCCAAAATCGACCCAAAGATGCATATGGTCGAAAATATATCAACAAATAATTTTAGGACACGTTTTAGGGTAATTTAGTATTATTATAATATTATTTTTTAACCCTTATTTACCGGATTTACCCTTAACCATGGTAAATAAAATATTTACCGAAGTAATTATTCAAAATGTCTAAAAATAAAAGTTACCTATTTACACAATTTTAACATCCTGATTCCAAATATGGAATCCATTTTTCAAAATTCAAAACACATAAGTGGCAGAAATTAATTTAAAATTAATTCCCGTTGTTAAAACAAAAAGCGTGTTTTTAAGAGATAATAACTATCAAAAGATTGACACTTATTTATGTTCGGTTTAATTGTAAAATTATGTCCAATGACCAAAATTGTATTAAATGGTAAAAATATATTCTAAATATACTTTAAAACCACTCAAATTCGTAATTTATCACTATTAATTATTTTGATTAAAAAAGTTGTTTTCAATTAAAATTTACTAATTTTGATTATTCATCAAAATATTAAAGTTATCCGAAAAGTACAAAAATTTCACCTTAGGCTAAATTCGATATTCAGAATCTAAAAATGAAAGCCATTTTGAAATATAAAATATATATAACTTCAAAAAGTAGGTATTACTATTCATAACTACTAGTTTTATTGGTTATGGTGTGTTAGAACTCGGTGTTGCGTACAACACACGCTATCACATTATTCAAAGAGAAGCTTATCGTAGAAGCAAGGGGTGTTACATTCTCCCCTCCTTCAAATAATTTCATCCTCAAAATTTCTAGAATACTTATCACATGAAAATACTCAGGTGGTTCTTCATTATAAGTTCCTCGGGTTCCCACATTGCCTCTTCCATCTTATTGTTTCTCCACAAAACTTTTACCAGACGCGTCGTCCGGTTTCTCAGTACTTGTTCTCTCGTATCAAGTATCCTGAGGGGCTCTTCACAATAAGATAGTTCGGGTTCCAGTTCTAATTCTTCATAGGTGAGTACATGTGTTGGGTCAGGCATGTATTTCCTCAACAGAGATACGTGGAACACATCGTGAACTTTGGAGAGACTTGGCGGCATTGCCAATCGGTAAGGTACAGCCCCAATTCGTTCTAGAATTTCGAAAGGTCCGATATACCTGGGACTCAATTTACCTTTCTTACCAAAATGGATGAATCCCTTCCATAGAGATACCTTCTAGAAAACATGATCACCGACTTGAAATTCCAAATCCTTCCTTCGATTATCAGCATAGCTCTTCTGCCTACTTTGAGCTGCTTTGATGTGATTTTGGATTACCTTCACCTTTTCCATCGTTTCCTCCTCCAGTTCTAGACCTACAAGTTTTCTTTCACCAACGTCATCCCAACAGGTTGGTGTGCGAAATCTCTTTCCGTATAACGCTTCATATTGTTCCATCTGAATACTGGAATAGAAGATATTGTTATAGGAAAATTCTACCAGAGGTAAATACTGATCCCACATACCCTGAAATTCAAGTGAGCAAGATCTCAACATGTCTTCTAAGGTTTGAATAGTCCGTTTTAATTTTCCGTCTGTCTGAGGGTTGTAGGAAGTGCTCAAATGAAGTTTAGTATCCAGGGATTTCTGAAGACTCTTCTAGAATCTTGAAGTAAAACAGGGATCACGATCAGAAAAAATCTATAGGGGTACTCAATAAAGTCTCACAACTACATTAATAAATAGTCTTTCTAGACATTCCAGTGGTAGATCTTCTCTTAAAGCAAGAAAATGTACTGACTTGGTAAGACGATCAACAATAACCCATATTGCATCATTCCTTCTATGAGTCTTTGGTAGCCCAATGACAAATTTCATCATAATATTGTCCCATTTCCACTCTGGTATGGGAAGAGGTTGCATGACTCCTCCAGGGTGTTGCCTTCCAGCTTTCAATTGTTGAAAAACCATACATCTTGACACAAAATCATCAATCTCCCTCTTCATATTGTCCCACCAAAAATGTTCCTTCAAAACTCTATACATTTTGGTGCTCCCAGGGTGTATAGAGAAATTGGAACTATGAGCATCATCCATCAATTCCCTTTTTAGATCAAGTATATCGGGAACACAAAGTATCTTACCTAATATAATAATTTAATCTTCATACACAAAGTCTCTTAGCATCCCATCATTCACAGCTTTAATCTTCTTTTGAAATTCTTCATCATCGGTTTGAGAACTCTTAATCCTTTCTAGTAAAGATGGTTTGGAAACCATTTGAAAAAGCATTGATGTTTCTCCTTCCCTGGTTATTCCCATGTCCATCTTCACTAGATCCATGAAGGTTGGATCCCTTTCAATTCTCATATTGTTCAAAACTCCATGATCGTTTCTGCTCAAAGCATCTGCCACCTTGTTTGCCTTCCCCGGGTGGTAGTGTATCATGCAATCATAATCCTTGAGTAATTCAAGCCATCTCCTGTGCCTTATGTTGAGTTCTTTTTGTGAGAAAATATACGTCAAACTCTTGTGATCAGTATAAATCTCACATTTTTCACCATAGAGGTAGTGCCTTCATATCTTCAAAGCAAAGATCACAACTGCTAACTCGAGATCATGAGTAGGATAATTTTGTTCATTAATTTTCAACTGTAGTGATTCATAGGAAATAACTCTATCATTATGCATAAGGACACAACCAAGTCCTTTCTTCGATGCATCACTATAAATAACGAACCCATCATTCCCCGATGGTAGAGTCAATATAAGAGCATTGACTAATCTTCTCTTCAGTTCTTCGAAACATTCTTCACACTCTTTTTTCCAAACAAATTTAACCCCTTTACGTGTGATCTTCGTTAATGTGTTATCCAATCGGGAAAAATTCTGGATGAAACGTCGATAATAACCTACCAAACCAATAAAACTATGTACCTCAGTTATACTCGTAGGTACTGGCCATTCTTTGATTGCCTTGGTCTTAGAAGGATCAAGAGAGATTCCATCTTTAGAGACAATATAGCCAAGAAAAGAAATCTCCTGAAGCCAGAATTCACACTTGCTAAACTTCTCATATAATTTATGCCTTCTCAGAGTCTTCAAGATAATGCGCAAGTGATTTTCATGATCTTCGTAGCTTTTGGAGTATACCAAGATATCATCAATAAAAATCACCACAAATTCATCGAGATACTCCTTGCAAACTCTATTCATCAGATCCATGAATACAGAGGGTGCATTAGTCAATCCAAAAGGCATTACAGTAAACTCGTAATGCTTGTACCTGGTTCGAAATGCTGTCTTCAGAATGTCTTCCTTCTTCACACACAACTGACGGTATCCAGATTGAAGGTCAATCATTGAAAAGTATTTAGCTACATGCAGTTTTTCAAATAAATCATCAATGCGTGGTATGGGATACTTGTTCTTTATTGTTATAGCATTGATCTCCCTGTAGTCGATACAAAACCTCATAGATCTGTCTTTCTTTTTAACAAAAAGAACAGGGGATCCCCCTAGAGAAACACTAGGGAGAATAAATCCATTATTACTCAATTCCTCTAGTTGTTTCTGTAGTTCAACTAATTCTACAGTGGCCATTCTATAAGGGGTCTTTGATATAGGCCTTGATCTAGGAATTAAATCAATGGAAAACTCAACTTCTCGTTGTGGAGGATGTCCAGGTAAATCTTCCAGAAATACATCTACAAATTCTTTCACAACAGGTAAATCCTCTATTTGAACATTCCTTTCCTCACCCACAGTTATTTCATTCTCTTCCTCCCCAATAATTGAATTTAGTTGAGATACTAGGGGTGGATCTAAATAAGAATTAGGTGGTGAAGATTCTGCTCTAATGATAAGGTGTTCCTTACCATCATCATCAAGAATCGTAACCTCTTTCTTCTTACAATAAATCTTCGCATCATAGTCTGAAAGCCAGTCCATACCGAGGATTATATCAAACTCAATCATAGGTATGACAAAGAGATCAGCAGATAAGGAACTTTTATGTGCTCTAATGGGGAATGATTCACAAAACATTGTTGCAATGATACATCCCTTAGGAGTTTTAACTGACAACTCCCTTGTTAAATCAAATTGGAAATATCGAATTTTCTTAGCAAACTGGGAAGATATGAAACAATGCGATGATCCAAAATCAAATAATGCATTTTATAAACTTGACGAAACCATTAAATTACCTGCCACCATGTCTTTAGGAGCTTCTACCTCAGCAGTAGTGATAGCATAAGCTTGGCCTTGATCCCTTGGCCTTTTCTGAGGTAAGTTCTCCTGATGGTTAGGACATTCATTTAGATAATTCCCCATCTCCCTGCAATTGTAGCACTGAATATTGGTAGCTTCCTTCTTCCCCTTGCAATCAAGAGCTTGGTGGCCTTTTTCACCACACTTGTAATAGACTCTTGTTCCCTTCAAGCAAGTATCGGGGTGTTTCTTACCACATTTACCACAGGATGGATATTCAACCTTTTCCTTCTTCCCCTTATTTCCATTCCAAGATTGATCAGCAGGTCTCTTCTTCTCTTGCTTTTCTTTAAAGTCATAAGACTTAGAGAATTCCTTTTTGGTCTTGATAGCACATGAGACAATGTCTTCGTACAATGAAAAGGATTGTGAGACTAATGCTTGATGGAGAAATGGTTTTAACCCATCAAAGAAATGATCAATCTTACTTCTTGGGTTATGTATATAATCTCCAGCATACCTTTCTAACCTTGTAAACATAGCCTCATACTTTGCGACATTCTCATCCTCCTTTTGTCTCAGACTTAGAAACTTCCTTTCCATATCTACTCGGTGGTCGCGAGGAAAGTATTTTTCTAAAAACATATCTTTGAACTCCCCCCATTCTATATTTTATACTTCATCATCTTCCTTTGTATTTTGAATCAATGACCACCATTGATCAACATCTCCATTGAGGTGGTAAACTTCCATGGTAAATTTTTCCCTTTCACTACTCCCCAAAGCCTGAAATATTTTCTCGATGGAAAATATCCATTGCTCAGCTACTAAGGGATTTGTACTCCCATTGAACATTGGTGGTTTTTGCCTCATGAATCGATCTAACATTGATCCTCCATGCTACGGATCAGGGTGCTCCATACGGGTAAGGTTATTATTCATAACCTGAGTGAGTTATCCCTGTATGGTGATTAGCTGATCAGCACCAGTTGCATCACCAGCTCCACTATAATTATCTTGAGTAGGAGGGCAATCCCTAAATGGACTTCATGCATTGATATGGTTTCCATTTCTTCCATTGGGCACCATTTCTAAACAATGGCATAAACTAGATTAGTTTATGAATCAAAATACATAAACCCATACTTATAAAACTCTTAACATAAATTGAACTATTTATGGATATAATCCATAATCATAAAAAATGTTTTCTTTGAGGAAGTATATACTCATAAACCCATCATAATGATTTGTAATGAAAATGAGAGTTATCCTAAGCATATCCCCCAGGAGTGTCGTAACCAAGAGTGCAGCAAGGCCCGTTGTCGTGCACCAGTTCCCATTCGAGTCTAGATCAAAGAGGTGTTTTTGGGTTTTACCCCTAGGTACATCTGTGCCAGAGCCGCCTCTACCTGCTCGTATCCAGATAGGGATGTATAGCTCGGAAAACTCACAAAATCTCTACAATACCAAAATTCTTGGAAGTTCTTATATACTAATCCTCAAAGTCCATCTTAAATCTATGTGTTCTAATCAGAGTTTATCTAAATCTAGCTTCCAAGGTTTGTACTAAACTTCCTATGATACCAACTGTAACACCCCGACCCCCGTTACCTAGAGTCGGTGCATTATTACATAACATTGGCATGATCACAAGAAGGATCAAATCTCGAAAGACCGATTGGTTTAGTAGCCTTGGAAACACTAGATATATTCATAAGTCTTACATTACATCATAAAAATTAAAACTACAACAACAACTTTTCTTCATATTCCACACTCATGTGCCAAAATACTATCCCTACAGGTCATTCATAATTTACTTCTTCATACCCTGGGAAAAATAAAACATAGAAAAGGGGTGAGCTCAAATGCCCAGTAAGGATAAGAATATAGCGGAAACATTCATAAGTAATAATAAACATTTAATGCAATGTATATCTAAAACAAAAGCATTTTAAACTTGAACATCAACATAGTATGGCAAAAATAAAATGAAATAATTCCATTTAATTATTCACATGGATATTCTAATAATCGAATAATCACATGCAATATCAATAACCACTTTCATAATGATGGAATGCATGATGCAAGACTATCATAACCACATAGCCAAGGCCTCGTGCCAAGACTACAAATCAGATTTTGTCAAGGCCTTGTGCCAAGACACTAGTTTGTCTCATGAGACCTACCGATGCATCAAGGAGCTATAGCGGGCTCCACCCATAACATATTAAGTCCAATGCATTCCCATATGAAAAGGTTTAAACATAACATAAACATTCATATTAAAACTAGTATACGAAATGTCAATACTTTCACCATAAACTATGAATGGTATAAAAATAGCACATCGACAGTCAAACATATCACAAAACCTTCAATACAATATAGAAGTTTTTTATCATAATAAATCAACTTCAAATAAGCGTAAAATCCATCAAAGGATGTTGACATAGATCAAATAAAAACTCTTTTTAGAGAAATATCTCTTTCTATTTCTGAAATCATTTAAGAGTCATATATTTATAAAATAAAACATTTTCTTTGAAAATATTATGATAAGCTTGTAAGAGAAGCTTCAACGATTTTATAACGGTGTAAAATAACTGCACCTACCGTATAAGTTAAAAAAAAATACTCTTACCTTAATTTGGTCGAAAAGGTTAAAAAGCACCTTGTTTGGAAAACGACGGAAATATTCCCTTATAACCCTCTTATAAAAATTCAAACAAGGGTATAAATTACTTTAAACCATATTCTAGTAAATAGTAAAAATGTTTTGGAATTCATTTTTAAGAAACATGGATGTGGATGATAAAGATATCCCAGTAGATTATTACGTATAAACAACCTTGGATAATGAAGAGACTGTGAAATAACCCTTACCTTGTACTTTTCCTTGTTTGGGGTAGGTTAACCTCATGTATAATGGTTAAATAATTGTTATTAAATTATAAAAGAATCATATACATTAATATGATATCATATATGATCTTTTAACATTGATTTGTTAATAATATCTTAGTATTATCGTTGTTTCGAGTGTTAACTTACACGTTTTCTTTTATATGTTTTTTTACGTAAGCTATGTTTTTAATGGATAGGTTGTATATTATTCATATCCATAATTATATCAAGTCCTTAAACCTCATTTTCAAATCATCAAATGATAAATATACTTTAATGGATACGATGGAGAATGAATCTCATCGCGTTCGTGGAGATGGTAGTCCGTACGTACGCACGAGTGACAATATCATTCTTTTGATATTAAAATAATATATAAATGGATGTTATATCATATATACAGAATCATTAACATGTTATATTTATTATTTACCTGAGTTACACATCATTATTATACCCATCCAAATAATAATATATTGAATAACAATTACACCACGACGTGGAGACGGTAAGTCATACGTACGCACGTATGGTGACATGTTATTCAAAGGGTGGATAGAATACTGAATATGGTTGTACCATATTTATAATAACATCACAATATATATAAGATACTGGAGTTATTATTTTAGAATGGTAATAATAATGAATGAAGAAGTGGAAGAAGAAAGGAACTTGAAAAGGGGTGGTGAAAACATTACCTCTTCTTCGGGTTCTTCCTTTTGATTTGATAAAAAGGGCTCCTTAGGTTGGCTTTATGATCAAAATAAGGCATATAGGTTGTATTGATGGAATTTGGGAGAGTATTTGGGCAGATTTTGGCTGAACCAAAAGTCTTTGAAGGGGTGAATAAATGAGAAGGAGGAGTTCCCTTTTATAAGAGGGGTGAGGGGCACCTTTGGAAAATCTAGAAATATTAATTTATAATAAATTCATATGCGGTTTTTAATGGCTCCAAAGTAGATTATTTAAATTTTATGGTGGGTATGGGTCGAAAACCACTCAACCAATAGAATTTAGACAGGTTTGGTTACTTATATTAACCTTATCTTTAATTATTAACTCTAAGTTAATTAGTCTCACTTTTATAATGTCTCTTTGTATTTTTATATTATATGGTTAATACACATACTATATACATCCAAGAAACCCCCAAGTGGTCCATTAATGATATAACTATCATGATATAAATCTCTTTGCCGAACCTTAGATTTTTAGGAATTTAATATCAATTAATAGTATAATATTTGTTTTAAAAAAAACTCTTTTATGTCAATTTTGACACTATTCAATAGTTGATTTTTGTGAAACTCGTAAAAGAATTATTACTTCGAAAAAAGTCAATTAAATCAATCTTAATATGTCATATTATCCTAGAAAATTACTTTATTTCTTTAAAAGTCTCAAATTATATTTATTTGGGTATTTATAATATCAATTATTTTAATTTGTCACTATTATGGTAATTACTGCATCATAATTGTGTCATAAATAAATTAAATTATTTAAAGTCTAAAAATTATAAATAAAATATAATTATGTAGGAAATCTTTTTAGCTTTCTAATTAATATTTATAGTCGAAAATACAACATATATAACCCTATGTAAAAGTTGTTTTTCAAAAAGATATATGCTTATGTCATTTTTGTACTTATTTTAACTTAATTAAAATTAAGTGTCCCTATCACCTAAAAGTGGCTCCATGGGGTCCCAAAATAGACCCAAAGATGCCTATGGTCGAACATGTATCAACCAATAAGTCTATGACACGTTTTAGGGTAATTTATATTATTATAATATTACTTTTTAACCCTTATTTACCGGATTTACCCTAAACCATGGTAAATAAAATATTTACCGAAGTAATTATTCAAAATGAATAAAAATAAAAGTTACCTATTTACACAATTTGAACATCCTGATTCCAAATATGGAATACATTTTTTCCAAATTCAAAACACAGAAGTGGAAGAAATTAATTTAAAATTAATTCTCGTTTTTAAAACAAAAAGCGTGTTTTTAAGAGATAATAACTATCAAAAGATTGACACTTTTTTATGTCCGGTTTAGTTGTAAAATTATGTCCAATGACCAAAATTGTATTAAATGGTAAAAATATATTATAAATATACTTTAAAACCACTCAAATTAATAATTTATCACCATTAATTATTTTTAAAAAAAAAGTTTTTTTTAATCAAAATTTAGTAATTTTCACTATTTATCAAAATATTAAAGTTATCTAAAAATTACCCAAATTTTACCTTAGGCTAAATTCGATATTCCAAATCGAAAAATGAAGTCCATTATGAAATATAAAATATATATAATTTCAAAAAGTAGGTATTACTATTCATAACGGCTAGTTTGATTAGTTATGGTGTGTTAGAACTCGGTGTTGCGTACAACACACGCTATCACATTATTCAAAGAGAAGCATACCGTAGAAGCTTGGGGTGTTACAGTATTTTAGAGAATCAAGTGATGGTTGATGGCTAACCCCAATTAGACGGGTTAGTCCCCCCTTGGTAGGTAAGGCCTTGTGGGGTGTGCCACTGGTCGGCTGTTAGGGCGGCTAGTTGGTTATTGACTATGGAGTACCATGCTGGCAGGTAGTCTAAACCCGAGTACGTCCAGGGGTTTTCTAGGGATGTTTAGGATCACCCATGGTTACTTGATGTTCCTTTCTTGTTTACTATCAGTGGTTCCTTACAGCTTATAATATTATACCATGTGAAAATGGTTTTCAATTGAAGATGCATTTTTCTCTTTGAGAAAAATTTGAAAAAAAAATATAACAATTCATTCTCTTTTAGAATGAATTTGGAACCAATGAAAGGAATTAAACTTTTGAAAAATAATAAGAATAATATCTCGTGTTTTGACCTTCAAGTGAAACATTATGAAAGGTTACTTTTAAACAATGTAATTCAAACCTGGAATTTATAGATTTTTTATTTGCTGGTAGTGCTTTGGAAATTGTTATTAGGATCACCTACTGAGTAATTTTTGTGCTCACGCCTATATTTCACTATTCTAGATACAGGTTCCTTGGGTTCAGGTTTTCTTGGTTTGGGTCGCTCAGTGATAGAGCGACGTTGGTGTTTAGTTAGGTGGTGACCATGAGGTCACGTGGAGGTATATTTGTCATGTAGTTTTTATTTCCTTTTGTTGTTAGTGTTGTTTATTTTGTTTAGTTTGCTTTCTTTCTTTTGATCCTGGTTTGGTTCGGGCTGAAATCATTCCCAACGATTAAATTTGTTTTATGCCCGGCATTAGTTGTCATCCCGGGGGGATCGGGAATGCCCCTCGAGACTTTCCTTGGACTGACTCGGGTGATCGGTTCAGGGTCGACCCGGGCTGGTTCGTGACAAAATGGTATCAGAGGAGGTTCCTGTTATTTGGGTTGTCTAGTAGAAGGATATTAGGACTATCGAAACTCGAGAGGTATGTGTGGGAAGAGCGTCGCGAACTCTTTCTCATTCTGATCCTCGAGTTACCAGGGGTAGTCCGGAAGTTGTGTCTTTTGACCTCGTTTTGGATTGAGGAATGAAAAAGGGGATGAGCCAATGTCACGTCGCGAATTCACATGGATTAGTAACCCATGTGGAGTCCGAGTACACGGTTTAAGTTCCTCCTAGATGTTGATTCCTGCTTGGGGCGTGGCTCACTACCATGTCATCGAGTTAAGCGTAACTGCTAGTTCCTCATTCGGATGATTTTTTGTAAGTTTTACTACGTTCAGTTCTGGTAGGTGTGGTCGTGTTTTTGAAAATTTAAGTTGAATTTTGAAATGGAAGTGTTTTAATTTAAAATGGGTTTAAATTAGTAAAGGGGTCTTTTTTAAAATTTAAAGTGTTCTGGTTTCAAAAAAACATGGTTTTTACTTGGATTTGGTAAGGAAATTATTTGGGTGCAACCCTTGGTTTTCCTTATGAATGATCGCATGTGTGCGTGTTTGTGCGAAAAGTACATGAGAGGCACTTGTTCGTGGATGTCATGAGTGGAATGGATGGACACGCATGCGATGATTCATGAGATGATATGGGTGTTTATTTGAAACCAAAGGTTTGACCTTGTCTTTACAAGATGTTTTTTGAAAGAGGAAAATGATTTTGGAAATTGGATTTTGTTTCGAAAAGTGGGTTTTGTGTTTGGAAGTAGTCTTGAAATGAAATGGTGATTTTTGAAAAGTGGATTTTTGGCGTGGGAGCCAGTTGTTGGTATGTGATTGCCCTTTTGATTAAGATTTGTTTGGATGCTGATTTTTGGCTTTATGTTTTTATGTTGTTCAGAGAATGTTGCCCAAAAAGATCCCCAAAGTTTCTAATGATTTGTGCCCAGTTTTGGGTCCTTCTCGGACGTTGCCTATTCTTCGTGGTGATCGAGGCCCGTTAGAAGCAGTAGAGTGGTTTAAAGAAGTGGAGAGTATCTTTTGAACATTGGGAACTCCCAAGACTGTTAGGGTTCATGATGTTATGGGATTGTTTGAAGGTCCATCTCTGGACCAGGGGAAGGTGGTTTCCCCACCGTCAATGCAAGTCGAAATGACATGAGATGTCTTTAAAACCATATTCATCCAAGTATTTATACCTGAAGAAGTGAAGGCAAAGAAAAAGTTAGAGCTTGTGCATATTCAACAAGGACAACAGACGGTGAAAGCATATGTTGACCATTTCAAGGAACTGATTGCCTTTTCCCCTATAGTGGCGTCGCATGAGATCATGAAGGATTCTCTTTTTACTGGGGGGGGTCTTTATCCAGAAATCAAGGAGTGGGTCCTCCCTCCTAAAGACCATCGTTTCAAGAAGCTGATAGAGGAAGCATTTTTAGCTGAATTGGTGCCCGTAGCGCGGGTGGTTGGTAGTCCAGCGTACCCAGTTGTTCGTGGGCTTCCATCTAGCGAGGAAAGGATGCTAGAAAAACCTGTTCCTAAGGAGTTATCTCCTTTGGTCCCAGCTCCCGGTTCGTCAGATCATTCAGTGGTATGCTATCAGTGTGGTCGTTTCGGACATTTGAAGCCATCCTGCCGCAACCCTCCGAAGAATCGTTGCGGTTGTCTGGGTTATTTGGAGAAGTTTTGCATGAAGCGTCGCTTGAAGAGGATGTCGTGATTTGAGAGTGTCAGTACCTGACTGTGAGGAAGGAGATGCTTCAGCAATCAAAGCCCCAGCCACAGGTCTTAGAGTAAATCTCGCGCACAGTCAGGAGTCCCCAGGGGTGTGAAGCATTGGTTTGGGTTTTGTGTTCCGAGTTGGCGGTGGAACAATTAAGATCTTTTTGTACTGGTTTTCTGCTCTTAAAGATTTTACGTTATTGTAAGTTCTTTGTTTTTCCATGGGGTTATCATGGACCAATTCTATTTTGATATAGGTAGTCCCGTTTGTGTGGATGTGGTCATGTTTTGTAGATTTCAATGGGTCATGTTTTCCACTCGATGTCTGGTTAAGTATTTTCCATGGGTTTTCCCCTGGTGTTGAAGGTCGTTACTTTGGTCGAGGGTTCAACGTTCGACAAAGGTTTTGTTTTTCACTCATTCTATACGATTTGGTATAAATCGGCTAGGAGTTCCCACGTCGACCCCCCCCCCCTTTTCCTAGGGTTTTTTATTTAGATTGTTAATTGTTTCTCCACAAGTTGAGCTCTTGTGGTGGGGAGAACTCCTTAATGTTCTCCCCTCAACCTTGGACTTTAATTGTCTCTTAAATCGGTCGGGTGTGACCTTTTTTGAGTAGGGTTATCATGAGACTCTCATTTCTCTTCGGTTCCTTTAGTTCCATTTGGGCATAGACTTGAATCTTGGTCGAATTTTTCCTTTGTGAATTTTTGGGGGCAGAAAGTGTCTGTGGTGGGGAGAATTGTAACACCCCAACTACGGATGCTCTTGTTTTAATCTTTTCTTGGTCCCGGTTTGAAAAACAAATTTTAAGTTTAACTGTGTTGGAAGGTTTCGCATCGATGCGTGGTTACTGCATCATTAGTGGTGACTGTGCATTCTGCCCGGATGACCCTGTGCATACCCGGCGTTTAAAATATTAAAATTTGTATGTTGGCATTTTATTATAATTAAATTGTTGTTATTTTTTTTTGAAGTTAGTCATATTGTATATATGTCTACATACATGTTTATATATGTTTATATATATATGTATATATATGTGTATATATATGTATGTATATATATGTTTATATGCATTTATATATAAGTGTATATGTTTATATGTGAATATATATATATATATATGTTTGTTATTTTAAAATGGTTTTATTATTTTAAAGGTTTTGATTATAATAATTATTATTATAATTAACTTATTATTATTATTATTATTATTATTATTATTAGTATAATATTTTTATATTATTATTATCATTATAGTATTTTATTATTATTATTTTTATTCTTATTATCATTATTTCGATATTATTTTTATTATTATCACAAATTTTATTATTATTTTCATAAGGTTTCTTAAAATTTTTAATGTAAAGTTCATTATTATTATTAAAATTTGATTTTATTTATTTACTTATTCTTCCATATTATATTATTATAATTATTATTATTATTATTATATAATGAAAAAAAACCCATCCCCTGTTTTCCCCCTCCTGCACGAGCAGAACCCCCCCCCCCCCCTCCTCTTTTTCGCGAGCCCCCCCCCCCCCTCATCCCCTTCTGCGCACCGCGTCGGCCACCATCCTCCATGCTATGTCACCATCCCGGCCTCCCCATCCGGAAATCCCTGCCGCGCCTCCCATCTCCTTCCTCCAGACGTGCGCCGCGCTGCCCTCCCCACTCCGTGTCACCGGCGTCTCGGCCCGGCATCCCCTTCATTGCGCCGCCGGCCCCTGTGCGGCTCCCTCCGCCATCCCAGCCTCCCTCCCCTTCGGCTATCCCGGCCTCCCTCTGTCGTCCCAACCTACCTCCCATTTTCTGGCCCCTCTCCCAATTCTGCCGCTCCCTCAGGTCGCCGGCCTCCTCCTCCCGCTGGCTTGAACCATATAGACTCCATCTGCCCGCCTCACACCGTACCCGTCGTACCCCTTCTTGACCGGCACAACCTTCCTTCATGGACGATTCCCCTCCTTGGATTATTTTGATCACCGTGTGGTGCGGTTGTTTGGCGATTGGGGTTCCACACAAATTTTTGGGAATTTTGACACAAATGGTAGTCGGTTTCATGCATAAACTTTATGTGGTGTTTTAATTTTCTTGTTGATCAATTTAGTATGTTGTGTGATTAATCTACATTGTGCAAATATTTTTTTCTTTATTGTTTATCTATGTCTTCAAAGTGGTTAGTAACATGTTTATGTAATATGAATGTTTTGATTTTATGAAAACTTTTGTTGAGCCATTTGTGGAGTTTTCTAAACCGTGTTGTTGTTTTTCTATGGTGTTCAAGGGATAAAAAATCTCTTTGGATATTGTTTCGGTGTGCTTTTGGCATTATAAGAGGTTTTTGGGTGTTTTGTTGTTGTATGTCAGGTCACGCCTATTTAGAATGTCTTATATAAGTGATGTAAATGGTTTATTTAATTTTTATAAATGATTTGAATTTGTTTTGATTTGGTTCATTGGGCGTTTGATTTGATAGTGTTATGTTTAGGTGGTGTTAGCGTACGTATTCTTTCTAAAACTCACTTTGGGCTGTTTATCAGTACCAATGTTTTGTGCAGTTGTGTTTTTGAAAGTGTTATGGTGCAGTTGACCTTTTGGGGGTGTCAAAAATGTGTTTAGTCTTAAAAAGTGGTTTTTTGTAAATAATGTTGATGGTGCAAGTGATGTTTTGAAAATGTGTCGAGGTGGTTCTTTCACATTGGTTGCTTGTTTGATTTGATTTAAGTTTGTGTTTGTGTAATTTCAGTTATTGTGCCTTTGTTGCAGTGCGTTGGCGAGATAACCTCGCAATAATGTGGTCATTAACGTGCGTGTGTTTGTCCGTTTGTGTGAGGTGCGACAAACCGTTACGTTTGGATTGCAAGCTGAGGTAGGTCTCCCACTACACTTGCTTTTAAATTTAGATATTTATTTATTCATTTTCACTTCATTATTTTTTAATAAATTTATATTAGTACTGGATAGCTATTACTAGAGTCATTACTTGTTGAAATTGAAAATTGTTTACTCCTTCCATCGCACTGAAAGCATTTTCATGGATTTAATTGTTTGACTTTCTTGTTATGTTGCTAAATGAGTACTTTATTCAATGTGCAAGTCTTGTTGAATAGTGTTTTGAATTGGTTGGTGTGTGTGAAATGGAGAGTGTATCGTTTATGGAAAGTGGTGATTTCTTGAAAACTCGGATAGAAGAAATGCCCTTTTGGCCTTTAAATTGGATTTTGGGAACTTTCCAGTGGTGGTTCGGTTTTCCTTAAATGAGTTTCAAATTATGCTTTTTTCTGTTTTTCAACGTGATGGTCGGTGTCATATCTTTTGGAAACGCTTTGGTATTAAATGGTTTAAATGTAAATGATGTGGCATCCCGGTTGGCACTTTCTTGATTGTGAAATGACTATATATATATATCTACTTATGGGGCATCTCTACAGGGGGGCTTTCCTTCGAGTATTGTCGTGTAGCGGTGTCCGTGTAAGGGTTTGGAAAGTGCGGTGAGGTGAGTCACGCGTTCGAGGGCCTCCCACATACACAGTATTATTAAAACCATTGTGGGTTCATGGGCGTCTTTTAGAGAATCAAGTGACGGTTGCTGGCTAACCCCGATTAGACATATTAGTCCCCCCTTAGTAGGTAAGGCCTTGTCGGGCATACCACTGGTCGACTGTTAGGGCGGCCAGTTGGTTATTGACTATGGAGTACCATGCCGGCAGGTAGTCTGAACCCGAGTACGTCCAGGGGTTTTCTAGGGATGTTTAGGATCACCCATGGTTACTTGATGTTCCTTGCTTGTTTACTATCAGTGGTTCCTTACAGCTTATAAAGTTATACCTTGTGAAAATGGTTTTCAATTGAAGATGCATTTTTCTCTTTGAGAAAAATTTGAAAAAAATAACACTTATTTCTCTTTTAGAATGAATTTGTCACCAATGAAAGGAATTCAACTTTTGAAAATGAATAAGAATAATGTCTCGTGTTTTGACCTTCAAGTGAAACATTATGAAATCTCACTTTTAAACATTGTAGTTCAAACCTGGAATTTATAGATTCTTTATTTACTGGTAGTGCTTTGGGAATTGTCATTGGGCTCACCTACTGAGTGCTTTTTGTGCTCATGCCTATATTTCACCATTCCAGCTGCAGGTTCCTTGTGTTCAGGTTTTCCTGGTTTGAGTTGCTCAGTGATGGAGTGACGCTGGTGTTTAGTTGGGTGGTGACCGTGAGGTCACGTGGAGGTATGTTTTTCGTGTAGTTTTTGTTTCCTTTTGTTGTTAGTGTTGTTTATTTTGTTTAGTTTTCTTTCTTTCTTTTGATCCTGGTTTTGTTCAGGCTGAAATCGTTCCCAACGATTAAATTTTTTTTATTCCCGGCACTAGTTTCCATCCCAGGGGGATCGGGAACGCCCCTCGGGACTTGCCACGGACCGACTCGGGTGACCGGTTCAGGGTCGACCCGGGCTGGTTCATGACATTGGATCCTCTTGGTTTTTGAAAAACATGGGTATACCTTTTTTTCAATAAATTAAAAGTGTTCCACTCACCTCACTTATAAAATGTCACCCCTCTCATCTACTCTTTTCACTTACAAAACTCTATTTTTCAAAAAATACCTACCCAAATCCCTTCCTTAATTCCATACCATTATCTTACAATCCTTATTTTGATCATAAATCTATCCTATCAAGGTTTTTAATAGAAGCCAAGGAGGTTACTGAGAGAAGAGGTAACATTCTTCAAGAGCATTTTAATTTATTTCATACTCCACAACCTTCAGTTCATATTAAAAAATGATGATATGATAACATATGTATCTTCCATATAATGATTTGTTTTTATATTAATTTCATCACCTCGATCCATATATTGTTCCATCAAATGGAAAATTATAACATCGCTCATGTGTACTGTCAAATACTATCGTATGAACCGATGTAACATGTTTTCCATTGTCACCTCACATGGTTTGGTATGATGGAGTATATAATATATATATATATATATATTATATTTTTAACATAAATATACTTCAATTAATATATTTTCATATAGAAATTTTTTACTTCCCTTTCTATAGAGAGTATGATAATGTCGATCATGTGTACAGTGGACAACAGCCTCATGAAGTGATATGATATTTTTTTCAATTAGGTTTTACATAAAAGGTAAAAAAAATGGATATATTTAATGAATATATTTGATATATATGAAATATCAATGATTATGAAATGTATATTTAACATATTTAGTTTTTTAGAAATATATTTTTTCAAATAAAATTAATCTTTTTGATATTTTTTATTACATACAATATTGATATTAGCTTACGTTACATGAAACACTAAGTTTAATGAAATTTGACAAACTATTAAAATATTTTTATTTAAAATTATATTTTTCTCCTAGAAATTGAAATAGAGTTCATTAATATGATTAACTAAATTATTAAAATATATAGTTTACACATGTATATAAAATTAATTAATTGGATACTAATTAATTTAAAATGAAAATAAAAAACAATATAAAAATATAGGAAATATATTTCTACAAAACAATTTTTAATGAAAATAAAAACATTTTACCTAAATAAACTAAACATATCATTTTTGTTTAATTATTTTAATGAAATTAAAATATTATATTTTTAGTCAACTATTTTAAATTCAACTTTTTTGTTTTCTAGAGAATATATAAGAACAATTCCAATTTTGCGCTTAAAATATGTTATCCATAAATAAGAGTTTTGGCACCTTATTGCGAATGCATTTTAAGACTAATTTTTTCACTTTTAGAAAATCTATTTTTTATTATATATATTTAATTTTTTAAAACATAATATAAAAATTATCTTAGGGTGAATATTTTATAATTTTTTGAAAATATTAATTTTTTAATGAATAGTGAAAATACTATATTTTACTTGAAAACTGCCTTTTCATTTGGATTATTTATGTAGAGAAGTTTTATTTTAAATTATTTTGAAAGTCATGTTAGTTAAATAATATATCTATTAATACTATTTATTTCATTTTATTATTTTTCATATTAAATTTGGATCTAAAAACTTTATAAAATTTTGAACATTTTCTAATTGAAAACTAACTTTCTCATCGCATTTGTGGGATTAATACTGTAATAAATTTATCCAATTATATGAATTGAATAAATAAGGACCCAGCCTTAATACTTACATAATCTTGAGTTAATTCAAGAATTTAACTTTATTTACCATTGAATATCTTTTCAGGTTTAGTGTTTTATATAATTAGGCTATAACTCATATATAACAAAATAATTGAAATACAAAGTGGATACTTCTAAACAGTACCCATTTTACAATAAAAATGGCTTTTAAAATAAAAAATGGATTCTTTTCATCTTAAATCTTCCCAATTTTTCCCTTGATCCCAACATTTTCACTATTCTACCATAAATCCTATGTGAAACATTTTAATTCTTAGGATGAGCATAAAAAATCTGAGTAAGCGATACAAAAAAAAGTAAAACTGTTAGTCTTGTGAAAACATGTAAATTATGAATACTTTTTCTTGAAATAGTTAATTTTAACTTTAATTGTAGTAAATACTTTCATTAAAATAAATAATCAGTTACCCTTTTAATAATCATAATATTATTATAAATCTCATATCCATAATATATAACACATAATGGTAAATTAGGAAATAATAATACATAAATGTAATAACCATGAAGTCAACTTTTATGCATGTCACTCTTAAAAAATGGAATAATGATACGATAGACTTACATAACTAATGAATTGGAGGTTATAACATAACCACCCATCCATAGATTATCATAAAACCACCCATCCTTAGTTTATCATGTAACCACCAATCAAATGTCCAAGTACCATTATATAATCATAAAACCAAAATATTATAATTGTCATCATTTCACTTAGAAAATTTAATTTGAAAACAAAAAACATATAATTTCATCATATATAAGAAATTATTGCATTTTAAAAACAATTTTTATTAAAAAAATAGCCATAAAAGTGAATAAATGATATATTTTTCCTTTCAAAACATTAAGCCTTATAGATGATGCCAAATATCAAATAACGGTTACAGCAATAGAAAATTCATTTTCACAATATACATTAATAAAAGAACATTCCATTTATTATTTTTGATGAAATTCAAAAAAATCAATATATAAATATCCTTTTCTAAAAATATTGGATGCTATTAAAAGTAAAATGGGTTGTTTATAAACCTCATAAAAGAAGGGGTGTATAATACCAAAATATTCCTCAATGAAAAGAGATTGAGATGAATCCCCTTACCTCAAGTCTGATTCATAAATAATGATCTTTATCTTCATGAGAAATAAAATTCATTTAATTATTTACTCTCTTTAAAAACTTTTTCATTTTTATTATTCCATTTATATCACTTACCACCATATTATAATAATTACTTAATTATATAATTTATCATCAGTTGTTTTGATGATATTCAGTACATGAGTTGAAAATGACTTGGAATGATTTCTATAAACAAATATAGTAATTATTCCATCATATTAAAAATTATATTCATGAAATAATAATCACTTTTAAACATTAATTTTATTTTATATCAAAATATTTATGTACAGTTATGAAAAATGAACAATGTTATAATCCTAGAGATGGTAGGTCGTATTTCTGCATGAGTAACCTTCCCATTTTCCATTGATCATTATGGAAAGAAGATAATAATTTTTTTATCTTCCCATAATAACAATTATATCTTAAATTACATATTAATAATTAAAATATACTTATACATATCATACATAGGATGCGGTGTATAAAAATGAATCGCATCGCTTCGTAGTGGTGATAGTTCACACGTACGTCTGAACGACGTTAACATTTTTATACGCATGGGAGATAAGAATGTAGTTGATATATATTATTTTCTTATAATGATAAATATTTCATGAATATCATATATAAATATATATTCTATCATTATAACCAGTCTTGATTGACAGTAATGGAAACAAATTATATCTGTTCATGGAGGTCATAGTTCACAGAGACACATGACCAACTAATTATTTTACTAGTTGACGTAATTGTAGATAGACGTAGGTGATGATATTAACTTAATAAAATCTTATTCTATTTAATATTCTATATTTATTATATCATCTCTATTTAGGAAGTCTTGTAGGATGTGAAATAATAAATTTTAAAAAATACGTGATAAAAAATGATACCTTTCCTTTGGACGATCTCCTTCATTTAACACCTTATCTGCTCTATGGAGGGTTTTCTTCCTAAATTAATGCCCCAAGAATGTTTATAGTGATTCTTGGATGGGATTTTTTCAGATCTCTTTCAAACCAAAATGTTTTTAAAATGTGAATCAATGATAGGTAATAGTGACCTTTTACAATAGAGGGGATGGTAACTCTTAGAATTACTCAAAATATTAAATTAATAAAAATTAATATTTGATTCCAAAAGGTTATAAACTAATTTATTTATAATAATGTATGAAGATGGGTCTAAATATAATCATAAAATTAAAATTAGATATGTTTTGAATATTTTTTAATCCTTATCATTTTTGTTTTAACCCATTTAACTCTTACCGTTTAATTAAGTAATTTGTACTTCAAGGGTCAATATATACTTACATTACATGAAAAAAAATACTAATAAAGGAGTAATTTAATACATTATAGGACTTATCCCAACAATTTGGGTGAATCTTGTATTTTTATAAATTTTATATCATTTAATAAAATATTTTATGTTTCAAATACCATTAGTGTCAATTTTGAAACTATTCAATTACTGGATTTTTAAAAATATCATAACCTCGTGATATAGTAAAACATACTCTTTTAAAACATCAATAACATGGAATAAAAAATGGAAAAATTATTCTACATCATAAATTATGTCATATTATATTTATCTTAGAATTTATAATGTCATTTATTTTATTCTTAATTTAATTATGCAATTATTTCATCATCATTGAATCAACATTTAATTTAATTATTTATTTCTAAAAAATTATAAATAAAAAATCTTAATTTAGTTTTCCAATTTGAGTTTCTAAATTTTATTTATAGTTAAATATTTCCCAAATATAATCCAATATTACAAATAATTTACTTGTTAAAAACAAGTGTAATAAAAATGAATTTGTATTAAATATAATATTATAAATGTATTAAAGTCATCCATGTGGATCCAAGTGGACCTAAAATCAAAAATAGGATGTTATTATCGTAATGAAGTCATCCAATTAAATTAGAATAAGTTTTAGGGTGTTTTATATTTTTATAATATAATATTTACCTTTAATTACCCAATTTACCCTTTATCTTGGTAATAAAAATTATTATTAATGTTACTATTCATAATTTCTAGATATAAAAGAGACATATTCAAATATTTTTTCCATATTATTACAAATATATAATCCATTTTTCAAAATTTAAAACATAAAATTGTCAATAATTAATTAAAAATTAATCTCATTGACGGAATAAGAAAACGAGTTTTAAAGGTAAAACATTCAAAAGTTCAATTAGTTTTTATATAAAATTTCAAAGTGAAATTAATTCTTATGAACTAAATTGAATTAACTGATAAATTTTAATCTAATTATAATTTAAATCCTTTAAATAAAATTATTTATTTCTAAAACAAATTTTCTTGAAAAGTTGTTTTCAATTAAAATGGATTATTTTTTAACTATTCATCAAAAATGAATCTTATTATAAAAATAACAAAAAATTAACCCAAGTAAATTTTGATATCCCATATAAAAATAAGAAGTTTATTTTTTCAAATATAACTTATTATAATAATAAAAACTATATCTAAATAAAGTACTCCAGTAAAATGTGATAAATATGATTTTTAGAAAAATAATGTTTTTAAAAATAAAACTCGATTTATCATATTTGATGTTGAATGTGGTATCTATTTTAATGAATATCTAATTAGTAAATGAAAAAAACATATTTTATCAATACCTGGGTTGCTACATTCTTCTTCACCTTTGTTAATTGCACCCTCTCAATTTTATTCACATATCAAACAAGTGGGGGTGTTTTTCCCTTGTACCATTTTCAAATTTTCATATTTTCTCTTCAACCATATAGTTTTTACACAAAAATATTACCTCATGAATCACCTTATTCTATAACACTTCCTTTCTAGGGTCAAGAACCTTGACTAGTTGTTCCTCATAAGAAAGATTCTCTAATAACTGAACTACTTATTGACTCAAAACATGAGATGGATCTGACATATACGTTCTTAACCCTGAAACATGAAACACATTGAGTACTGAGGATAGACCCAAAGGAAGATAAACTCGTTAGTAATCTCATCCAACATTCTCAAGGATTTCAAAGGTTCTAATGAAACTTGTATTCAACATCATCTTTATACCAAAACACATCACACTTTTTTGTGGAGAAACGTTAAAAAATCATAATCACCTACCTCGAAAGAATGATCATTATCTACTTATATGGAAGAAAATAATTCCTTATCTCAGATTTCCTCATGTTTATATGAATCAACTAAACTTTCAATATCATTTTCTATACAAATTATTGTCTCATTAACTTTCTTTCACCTAATTCATCCTAAAAATATAGATTTCGACTTCACATTCCATATAATGACACAAATAGTTCCATATATATACTAGAATGTAAATTTGTATTATAATAAAAAAGTACCAAATAAATATTTTGATCACAAATTCCAGAGTTATATATTGAACACAAGCTTAGATTATCTTCCAACGTGAAAATGGATCATTCTAGCTTCCCATCTGATTGAGGATGAAAAGATGTACTAAAATTTAATTTAGTACCCAATGACTTCTGAAGGCCTCTCCAAAAGATAAAAGTGAACCTAGGATCGTGATAAGATACAATAGATAATTTAAATCCAGGAAACCTAACTATCATTTTTATAAGAAATTGATAAATTTCATCTAGATAAAGAGTGTCTTGAATAGTTATAAAATGAGAATATTTAGTCAATGGAGAAACAATTACCCAGATCACATTGTTTCCTCAAGAACTCTTCGGTAATACCACTATGAATTCCATATATAAATTTTACAATTTCCACTCTTTCATTAGAAAAGGATGAAGCAACCCTTTCGGTAACTGTCTCTATACTTTATCCTATTTAAAATTCAAACATATTAAGGTAAATTCATCAAAAACTCATTTCATTTAATCCCACCAGTAATACTTCATAAGGTCATTGTACAACTTAATGGTTCCCAGAGGAACATAAAACTAAGAGATTCACATAATAAATATTTCTTTAATTTTAGATCACAAGAAATACAAAATATCCTTATATATATCAAAACCAAATCCATGTCAATGTTAAATTAAGGGAACATTCCCTTCTTAACCAATTAGACCTTTTTTTGCAACTCATGGTCTTCCTTATACTCTTTCTTAATTCATTATGGCAGAGACGATTGGATGGACACAATAAAAAATGAGGAATTATCTGCAAAAAAAATTTAAGACAAAATACATTAAATCATTAACCAAGGGTCACATTACAAAATCATCATGGTTAATTTAGCAATACGTTTCTGACTCAATAAATCAGCCACCTTGTTTGATTTTATAGGATGGTAATAAATCGAGAAATAGTAATCGTTTATTAGTTCTTTCCACATTTTCGATATCATGTTAAATTCATTGTGAGTGAATATATACTTTTAACTTTTTTGAATAGTCTATATTTCACACTTTACACTATGCAAATAATGCCTCTAAATTTTTAATTCCAAAACAATAGTAGCTAAATCCAAAACATGTGTTCTTTAATTTAACTAATAATTTTTCTACTGAAATGATGCTTAAGAAAATACATGACTATTTTTTATAAGGAAACAACCATTTTCTTTCAATGAAGATTAAATTTAGATAAAACAATCACCATTTCTAGAAGGTAGGCCCAAAACTGGAGCATTTAGCAATCTCTTATTCAGTTCAGGAAAACTATCACCAAATTGTTATTCTCTGATGATCTTAACTCCCACACATGTTAAATAAGATAGTGGGATATATAACTAAGAAAAATTTTAAAAAACCGTTGGTAATAACCTTATAATCTAATAAAATTATTAATCTTTGTGACATTCTTAGGTCTTGTCGACACTTTAACAAAAAAAATTAGAATAATCAATAGTTATTCCATCTTTAGAAACAATATATCCAAGAAATGAAATTGTTTTCATCCAAAACTCACACTTAATAAAATTTAAATATTGTTTATTTCCTTTTATGGTTTTTGAAACAATACTTAAGTGACATTAATGTTTCTCTTGGATTTTAGAATATAAAAAATATCATCTATAAACACAACCAAAAACCCATCCAAAAATTAATGAAAGAATCCATTCATGATATTCATAAATATAGTTAGTTAATTATATAACACAAGGGGAACAACTAAAAAATCACAATTCCTGTATCTAGTCTAGAATTATGACTTTGGAAGGTTTTCCTCATTCACCTTTAGCTGATTTTACCCAAACATAAAATTAATATTCAAGAAATTATGATCTCCCTGTAGTAGATCAAAAAAATATTTGATATGAGGAATGAATATTTTTTCTTATAGTGATGTTATTCAAGGCACTAAAATCAATACAGAGTCTCATGGAACCATCCTTATTTGTCACAAAACAATATGACCACCCCCTGGTGAAGTGCTATGTCGAATGAAACCTTTTTCAAGAAATTCATGAATTTTTTTTCAATTACACTAGTTCCACTTGACTCATTCAATAATGGGGTTTATAAATAGGATTTAAATCAGTAACTAAATCAATAGTAAATTAAACCTCCCAATCAGGAACAGCACCATGAAATTCCTCTAGAAAGATATTCATAAATTTATTCACTACTCCAATAACACTAATCAAAACTATTTCTTTCTTTTCAACAACATGAGAAGGATAACCTTCAATTCTGTTTTTAATACATCTCTCAACTTCTTGGTATGTTATCAAAGGAATGAAATAATTTATTAAAACTTTTTTTAATCTATATTAGCATGATAAACTAAATTCCAATACATACCCAAAATTATATCTAACTCCACTATCGTATGTTCAAAAGGATTTTTAGGAAAGACCATCCAACAATTGATAATAGGAAGATTTCTATAAATCTTGGTTTCTTTAATACATCCAGATGGAGTATTTACCAAGAGTTCTATATCAAATTCATGAGGAAATATTTCTAATTTACTTGTGAATCTCTCAGAAATAAAATAATGTGAAGATCAAGAGTCAAAAAGATCATTGGCAGATTTTAAAAAACCTATAACATGTCGGTCACTACTTCATTTGGTGGCCCAATTTTGACTGGAGTAGTAGAAAAATATTTTTCTATAACCTTTAAATTAAATATTTGTGGTTTCCACCTTGGGTAATAAAAGTTTGACACAAGTTGGCATAATACCTTAATTTATTGTGATTGAAACATCTTACTTATAGCTTTTCATTTCTTGTATGATCATCTCCCTTACACTCATGAGAAATATGACCATTTGTAATGTATTAGAAGCACTTACAGAACATTAAAAGACATTATATAGGATTATTTTTACAACACTTATCACAAGATAGAATTTTTTTTTTCTTACCTCTAAAATTCTTTGATGAATGCTTTCTCATTGCCTAGAAACTGGACCTCTTCTTTTTCTTACTCTCATCAAACACATGATCATCAGAAAACACCATTTCTACCCTTTTATCACATTAAAAACGTTTACCATTGATTTTCATCCCTAGATAAGCTAATAACATTCTATATCTTGAATTTATTCTTATATAAAACTCATTTTTCTTAATATCAATATCTTAGAAAAAATTTCTGATGTATCTTTCAAAAAAGGTGAAATTTTCAACATATGCATCCGCTGAATCTTCTTATTTTTGTCTTAATTCCAATAAATTATTTCTCATACTATGTTAAATATCCTTAGGAAAATATTTCTCAAGTGATATATTCTTAAATTCATCTCATTCCATGACATAAATCTTTTCACATCATCTTATATTTTTAACCATTGACCTCCACTGATCTGCTTCGCCTTCAAAATGTTAAATTGAAAGAGTTACATATTTTTTATCCAAAAAACACACATGATATTGAATATATTTTCTAGGTATCTAATCCATATCTCATCTAGCATGTGGTCATATAATCCTCTAGTTGATGGGGGATTTTCTCTAATAAAATTATCCCCTATCATTATGTTCCATTATGGTAGATACGATTTCCAACATGCATGGACGCCACCCCATTTTATTGCATGAGTCAAATGATACATAACTACAAAAAACTAATAAGTTTTGATTCTGACCATCTTGGGATACTGATTAGGAAGGATGCTTTCCTCTGGATTCCTACCCAAAACAATTGCCATGTTTCCTCTAGGGAAAACCATTCTGAACAGAAAAATCATAGATGTAGTAACATGGTAGTCATAAAATTCTATGAAATTTTAACTCTATCCTAAAGTAAAATAATCTGAGGGTAATTTATTAATATTACCCTTACCTCTAATGTTATTTAACCCATCCTTTGATACCAATAATAATTTTACAGCCTTAAATATTTCATAAACTTGAGTTATGTTAAGAATTCTACTTTATTTTACATTAACGATCCTTTCAGGTTTGTAGGTTTAGAAAATTGGGCCATAAATCATAAATAAAAAAACATTGAAATACGTAGTGCACACTTTCGAAGAGTATCCATTTTTTCATAATAAATTACTTTTCAAATTAAATATGGTTACTTTTCATGTTTAATTGTAACAATTATTCCTTAATAACATCCTTGAC
Organism: Viscum album; assembly: GCA_963277665.1. NCBI lineage: Eukaryota > Viridiplantae > Streptophyta > Magnoliopsida > Santalales > Viscaceae > Viscum > Viscum album. The sequence continues at coordinate 526,399,426 of OY728148.1, read as the reverse complement.
TCTATTATACTTTAAATCATGTGTGAAACATTTTAAAACAAGGTACGAGCATAAAAATAACAGAAAGGGATAACTAATATGGAAAAATTTTAGTCCTATGAAAACATTACACCATGAATACTTTACCTTAAAGTAATATTTTTTACCTTTAAGAAGTAATAAATATTTTCCTTAAAAACCCATTGATTACCCATTTTTTAATAATAATATTACCTTGAAACTCATATTAAACATATATATAACATAAAGGTAACTTTGGATATAATAATATTTAAATTGAATAACCATGCAGTTAACTTCCATACATGTCACTTTTACAAAATAGAATAGCAATAGGGTAGACTTCCATATCCATTACATTAGAGTTTATATAGTAACCAATCATAATTAGTTTATCATTGAACTTCCCATCCCTATTTATCATGTAACCACTCATCAAATTTCTATGTACTTTTATATAATCATAACACATAAAATATTGCAATTTGAAAATTTTTACTCATAAAATTTCATGTGTAAAAAAATAATTCTTTTAAAGATACTGAAATAATCATTATATTTTAAAAAGTATTTTCAATACACAAATTACCATAAATGAGAATGTGTAATTTAATTTTCTTTTAAAAACATTAATTCTTATAAAGGAATCTAAATATCAAATAATGGTCATGGCTGTAGAGATGTTATTGTCTCCGTATACATTAAAAAAGAATATTCTTTTTCTACTTTGTAAATAAATTCAAACATTCCATATATAAATATAAGTATTTAAAACCATTTAATGATATTAAAAATTCAAATGTCTTTTTATAAACCTCGTAAAATAAGGTGGTGTATTATATCAAAATATTCCTCCATGAAAGGAGATTGAAATGAAGTCCCTTACCTCGAGTATGATTCTTCAAGTATATTCTTTATCTTCCAAAATAATAAAGTCATGTTAATTATTTAATTTTTTAGAAACATTTTAATGTTTATTATTAATTTTACATAACTTATCACTGTATTATATCAATTACTTAATTATTTAAATTCAAAGTGTATATTTTGATGAGATTCAGTACATAAGCCCAAAATGACTTGGTATGGTATCTATTGCCAAAAGTAGTCAATAGTCAATCATCTCTAAAATAATATTCATGAAATAATAATGTCCTTTTTAAAATAAAATTACTTTTAAATCAATCCATTTATGTATGGTTGTGTAAGATGACCAACGATATAATCATGGTGATAGTAGGTCGAACGTACGCATGAGTAGCATTCCAATTTTTCATTTATAATTATGGAAATATGGTATTATAATTTAATATTTAGAAAATAATAACAATATTATAAATATTAAATTAATATTTAAAATATATTTATATATATCATACTCTTTATGTGGGGAATAAAAATGTATCACATCACTTCAAGGGGGGATAGTTCACACGTACGCATGAACGCCGTTATCATTTTTATGTGCATGGAAGGTAAGAATTTTATTGAAATATATTATTTTCCTATAATGATAAATATGTCATTAATATCATATATAAACACTAATTCTATCATTATGACCATTCTTGAGATATGGTAATGGAAAATGAATTATATCAGTTTGTGGAGGTGATAGTTCACACGTACGCAGAAATGATTAATTCATTTCCTATTTTATGAAAGTGTATATGGATTTAAGTTATTATATTGACCTAATAAAAAATAATTATATTGAAGATACTATATTTATTATATCATCATGGTTGAAGAATATTTGAAGTAAGTGGAAGAAGAAATAAACATGAAATACTTGATTAAGAACGATACCTTTCCTTTGGACGATCACCTTTGATATTAACACATTAACACCTTTAAGGTTTGTTTTATTCATAAAATAAGGAATCAAGAATGTGGTTAGGAATAAGGAATCTATTTTATAAAATAATTGTGGAACCAAAATATCTTTTATGTGTGAATAAATGATAGGATGTAGTGCCCTATTATAAGAGAGGGGAGGGGAACTCTTTGAATTATTCAAAATATTAAAATTATATAAATTAATTTTCCATTTTACAAGAGTAAAAAGTGATTTATTTAAAATTTATAATGTTAATGGGTCGAAATATAATAATCCAATGAAAATTAGAGAATTTTTGAATTTTTTTAAATCATTATCATTTTATTTTAACCCTTTTAACTCTTACCGTTTAATTATGTAATTAAAAATTTAAGGGTCAATATAATTACCATAACATTCTAAAAGACCAATTAAATTTCCATTTATGAAATTTTAGGACTTATCCAAACTATTTTTAAGAATATAGGATTTTAAAAAAAATTATTTCATTTAGTAAAAAAATTATATTTTAAAATACCATTAGTGTCAATTTTAAAAATATTCATTTCTTGACTTTTTAAGAATATCATAACATCATGATATAGTGAAAAAAAAAATCTTTGAAAACATAACTAACATGTAAAATTAATCCATAAAATTATTTTATGGAATCAATTATGTAAAAATATATTTATTTTAATATTTATAATATCTTTTATTTGATTCCTTTATTAAATATGAAATAAATGCATCATCATTATGTCTCCATTTAATTTAATTATTTTTTTCCAAAAAATTAAAAATAAATTACCATGATTTTGGTATTCATTTTATATTTAAAAATTCTATTTATAGTTGAATAAATCTACTATATAACCTCATATTAAAAAAACATTACATGTTAGAAACAAAAGTGTAACAAATATGACTTTTTATGGAATATAATATTATAAATGCATTAAAATCATCTTTGTGGAACCAAGTGGTCCTAAAATAGAATAAATAATGATATTTTTTAGAAAACACTCACAAAATTAAATTATAACAAGTTTTATAGTAATTCTATATTTTTATAATATAGTTTTCACTTTTAATTTCTTAATTTACCCTTAACCGTGGTAAAATAGTTTTTACTAAAGTTATTATTCATAAAGTCCAAAAGTAAAAGGATCCTATGAAAATAATTTAGACCTTATGATTCCCAATATGGAGTCCATTTTTCTAAATTTAAAACACATAATTTTCATAAATTAATTAAAAATTAATTTTTTTGATGGAATAAGAAAATGTTTTTTAAACTAAAACATTCCAAAGTTCACATATTTTTTATATAAAATTTCAATGTGAGATTTGTTAAGATGACCTAACTTGGATTAATTGATAATAATTTTATATAATTAAACTTTTAAAAAATTAAAAAATATTATTTAACACTATTATTAAATTTTATGAAAAATTAGTTCTCAATTAAAATGCAATATTTTTCAAAATTCATCAAAAAATGAATCTTATGAGAAAAATACAGAAAAATTTACCAAAGTAAATTTTGAAGTCCTGCTTCTAAATAAGAAGTTTATTTTTTCAAATAAAACTTATAAAATTTATAAAAACTATATTTAAATAAATTTTTCCATTAAAACGTGACAAAAATATTTTTTAGAAAAAATTTGGTATTAACCATAAAACTCATTTTATCATATAAGTTGTTTAAAATAATGTCTATTTTAATTTATGTCTAATTAATAAATGAAAAAAATTATATTATCATTACCTAGGTTGTTACATAATATGGAAAAATGAAATATGTATTTGGAATCATAATAATTTATATTTTCAAATAAAATCAGCTTAATTATTTACCCAAAAGAATAGTGGAAATAGTTGAAATTATTTACTATGGTTATGTATAAATTGTTTCACATGGGTCCAACAAAGAATATAAAAGTTAAAATGACTGTAAGACATATAAAATTATTATTTTGGGGACATATTTCAATATTATCCTTCCAATGTTCGAATATATTTTCATTTGGAGTCTTTTATATTTGGAATAAAAAATTAGATTATTTTTGGAAATTTCCTCGTATTTTCTAAGTGGGTTCCTTTCCCCCACTAATTAAAGGCCACTACCAACCTCCAAATCTTCACACTTATCAATCCATCTAGTTCAGAAACACCCTTACAAAATCCCTCTCAAAATATTTATCCATTTTCTAGAGCTACTCGTCCTCCCAAAAGACCAAAACAAGGGTCTTTATTTAGTGATCCAAAGTTGGTACTTCTAAGGGAAGGTAACTTTCTTCACTAAGATATTTCTTTTTATTTATTCTTTTTCCACATGTAATTATTTAGTTAAATATGTTATATAATGAAAGATATATATTCAATATATTTATATGTTTTTTTGTTAATTTAATAACATATCTCCTTCTTTACATCAACCTAAAGAAAAATCAAATTGTTGATCCGGTGCATAGTGGACTACCTCCTCACAAACCAGTATAATTAATTTTCCATAAAAACCTCTCACGTTAGGGTGTAATTATGTATTCATAGTATTAATATGATATTTATAATAAAATTTTATTTTTGTAAATATAATATCACATGTGACCTTTTTATGTTCCATTCTGTGGGGGGTACGCTAACGTCGCTGACAAGTATCAGGGAAGGTAAAAAAAATTGTGTTGATGGAAATATTTTATATATATATATAATAATGGTTCTTTAATGGTTAATAATTTGTTACATTCCTTTCATTACACTTTCTGAAAAATGGAAACAACATTCATGCATACTTACGGCATATCGTCACAATGAATACTGTATTTTATCATTTTATATCTATATTTTTTGAAAGAATAAAAACAATTATACAATGAAAATATAGGATATTAATTTCATATTTAAAAAATGAATATTAAAGAATGATAATCAAATTAAAATAACCAGAACTACTGAACCAATACTCCCATGGGAAAATAGAATAGTTGATACCTAAAATAACAATTTTATAAAGGAATTATTAATAAATGGGTGTTGAAATATTATAATAGGATAATATATGATATTATAATTATGTATATGAATATTTAATATGTTAATAAGAATCCTATATTTATTATACAAATATATATAATTTTTATAAAGGAATTCAATATTCGTGTGGTAAGAGATTTCTAGCTCCTCTTTATTTTTTGGGAGACACAAGTCATATTCCCCACGTATTTCCTTTATGTCATGTATATACAGACCCTAAATTTATTTTATGATTATTCTCCTAAAAATTATGGTGATTACATATCCATTTTAGGATCTCTATTACATGCATATTAATTTTCAAATGATAGAAAAGTGGAAATGATTTTATATTAGAATCACATTGTTTGTCGGGATTGTTTATTAATTGGTCTCCAATGTTGAAATATTATGATCTACTTCTCAAGAATTGTTAGGAAATTTCTCCAAATATAGTTATTCATGATATTTTCATGTAATTATTCCATTTCAGAACTATAGTTTACTTAAAATAATTGAGTAAAATAATAATAAAACTTTTGTTATTTCTCACTTTGGTTGAAAACCCTTTTTCTTCCAAAATAATGTTTTCTAAAAAACTAAAAATTATTTTAACAATATTAAAGTAATATATAAAAAAAATTCACATAGTTTTCTTTTTAAAAAATAAAAAATTAAATAAATCATCATGTCGATGTCCAAAAAATGATTGTTTGGATTTTACCAAAAATGTGAAAAGAATCATTATTTTAACCTCTATGAAATGTATGGAATTATCCACCCATAAAAACCCCAATTTTTTTAAATATTCCTTGATAATTTTTAAATTTTAATTTTAAGGGAATGTATTTTCCCAAAAAATACTAATTTGTAGTTTTCAAAAGTATTTTTCAAATCATAGTTTTTTAACTAAATATTTTTAATCATTTATAAATATTAATTTATAAGTTTTCTAGGTTTATTTTCACATAATTTATTTCCAAATTATATTTATATTCAAAAAGTGATGTACAAAAGAAATTAATCTTCCTCACGAAATGTTCTAAGTGATTTATCTTTCAAATTCATTCTCTATCTAAAATGTTATACTTTGATGTAACTTATTCTTTTATAGGGATATGAACCAAGTATGTCATTATTATTCTTTATTTGAATGGATTATGATGAAAACTTATTTAGGAACCCCATTTATTTTCTATAGGTTATACCGTGATAGAATTATTAGGAAACTTGCTTCTTTTTTCCATGGGTTATACTATGATGAAATTATTAAATTATTATGTAACCTATATAATTTCAACAGGTTGTGATATGATGAAATGTTTATGAAACCCATTTCATTTCATGGATTATGATATGATAAATTTTTTATGATTATGTGGCACAAAAAATTATGATTTACATTATGAGATGGGTGGGGCCTATATTTCCCTCCAATGTTTTTGGTGAATATTGATATCTAATTAGATAGGTAGGACTGGAATTGGGAGTGCACCCGATATAGTAAGTGGTATCATCTACTATGATGGTATTCAGAGTGAACCTTGATTTTTATAATGTTTTATGGAGTGAAACCATTCTATTTGACAGATTTTGGAGTGAGACTTAGATACTATAGAAATGATTTTTTATGCTTATTTTTTTATCATAATTCTAAGAATGATTCCAATGTCATTCTTTCATGAAACATGTTTTTTTATTTCTATGGGATTAATGTCTTATGAACGATTAACATTTACTCCATAAATCAACATTCTCATATTTGAATTATAGGGTATCGATTTCACGTGTTATTTTAATGTTCTCATTCCCTTTTTTTGAATTTATTCTTGTGTATCTCCGTTGTTTACCCATATAGAGAAAATGATATCACATTTTCTTATGTTTCATTTCCCTAGGTAAAAAAATGTTTTAAGTAGGGTATGTTTGTGATGAGTAATAAAGGAGAATATCTTTAAGGGAGATTTGGAAGATCCTTCCCAAAATTAGAATATTGTGTACCTATTATCTAAGGAAACTAAAATATTATATTCCTCAGGAATAATATCCATGTGGGAAAAGTTTGAGTCACTATAGTCGGTATTATACGAAATTAAAAAGATGATAAAACATTAAAGAGATCCCTAGAGATAATTATAAGCATATGTCTAGGGACATGTCTATTGATAAGTCTAAGGACGATTAACATTATAGGAAAATGTCCTAGAATTTTAGTAAAGCATAGTGTAATGATCCGTAATTCTATCAATGAAATTTCTCAACTTATGATTATTTCATTTTTTATAAATCATATGAAGTCACATATACAACACAATAAATCTTTATAAATTGATAATTAATAAAATTAGAGGATTTTCCATAAATTAATGATTATAAACCAATGGAATAGTAACTTGGCCTTTGGAATAGTAATATGACCATTAGGAATAGTAATTAGGTCAGTAGAATTGTAACATAACCTATGAAAGTGTAAATAAAATTTAGGTATCTAATATACAAAAATATGATATATTTATATCAAGGTATAAGTAAATAAATTTTTTAAAATGATAAACTAAGTATTGGTATTTTAAGGGAACAAAAATTCTAATTTATAATTTTTTAATTAATATAATGACAAAAAAAATTATCTTCATAAAATAGATTTATTCATTAATATTTATTTGTATTATGATAATATGATAATATTAAGAGACATTAATTAATTTTTAAATTTTTTATAAAATTAGTTATAATTTAAAAATCAGCTTTATTCATATAAATGAGAATTTTAATTGAAAATTAAATGTATAATATTTAGAAAATTATATTTAAAAAATTCAGTTAATTTTTTAAATCTACAGGTTATTAAATTGTTAGACTAAATTTTTATTTTTTCTTAAATACTTTATTTTTTGCTGAATAGCGAAATATGGTAATTTACAGTAAAAGAAAAATACCTAAATTATTGAGTCATGGATGATGTATGGGTGATGTAATCACCATTATATCGAAATAAAATGTACTATTTAATGTACTTAATCACAAAAATCCATAATTTTATATTATTTATCCAAAATAATAAGAAAATGAAAAAAATAATCAAAAACAAACTTCTATTCCCACTATAAATACTACCCCTAAACAATCATTCTCCTCGCACAGCCACATCTTGGAATATTGTAAAAATTATACATAATACTCCCAAAATAATATAATTCTATTTCTAGGATACTTTTTTCTCGACAAATGACCAATCCAAATTTCCCTAAGGAGGTTTTCAACGAAAAGAGTTCAAGAGGTAAAATCCTCTATTGTTTTCTTTTAATTTATTTTCAATTTATTTTATTTTATTATCCTTCCCTAACCACACCATTCCAAAGGAACATGATAAAACAAGTATAATACATATTCTATATCTTTATCAAATTAATTATATATCCATCATCAATTATCTTCCCCAATAAATTTTATTATTAAAATGAAAACATCATCCATGAGGTGTTAATTTATCATCTTCAAGGATCAAAAATTTTCATTTTACATTAACACAATCAAGTATGGCCATAAAACCATTATAATGGTTAAAAAGTATTGAAAATTTTTTTATAATAAATTTTATTTTTTGTAACTAACATTGATTCATAATATAAAATAAAAAAATAAAACTAGTTCCTCAAGATTGAAAACCCACCAATTTAATCTAAATAATTGTCGTTAACAGTTTATCTAATGATCCATCCAAATAATTGAAAACAAATTATTGAATAAGGCCATATAATATTATTTTTGTTCATTAATAATATAAAATTTTAGTTCTAGATAACTATAACCATTTTACAAGATCTTTCATAACTGTATACAAGAGAACCAATAATGAAAATCAAAGAAACAAACACTCCTGAATGATAAAATTGAATCTTATAACTCATAAAATAGGTCTTAAATTAACATAATAAAATTAAAATAATTAAAATAAATATTTTATAGTTTCTTAATTAAATTATTATTGAATATAATTTCATTATCTTGGATATTAAGTTCAAATGTAGAACACTTTTGTATATAACATGTGGATCTTTCCAAATCTCCAATTTTCCTTTCGGTTATGGATCCTCTCTGTTCACCCCCAATGCAATTTTTCATTATTTTTATATAATTATTTTGTATTATTTTTATATTTTCAGAAATCATATATCCATATCATTTCATCATTCTTTAATGAGGAAATACATTTTTAAAAAGGTTTTTTCTCAACCCTTCCTAGTAAGAAAGCCCAATTAAAGGGAACTTCATGATTTCTTACCCATTATAAATTGCATGTCATAATCTATTTTAGTACACTATAATTTTTATAAAGACACTCTTTTTATCTTGAAAACCCATCTAGGTTCATTTCTAGTTTTATACAAACAATTATTCCTTTTCTATTTTTAATAATCATTAACATTTTCCCTTAAACCACGCTAAAGTGGCTCATTTATAATGTTTCTTGGACAGTCATTTTACTTTTTCACTTTATATTGACATTAAATAACATATTTTATACCTATTTTACCTTATTAATGTCCATATATGATTACAATCTATTTTTCCATCAAAATATATGATACACCAACTTTTTATGCTCCATGACATGGTTATGATGCTCATTTATTACCATGGGAAACCCTTATGTTTATGATTTATTCATCATGTTGCACACATATTCATGAAAATTTTATGATCGGGGCACCTAGGTATCACTTCAATTCATTGGGTATTGTAAATTTTCATAAGACCTTTTATTAGTACATTGAGTAAACCTGATTCTTATATGATACTTGGTCTGCCATATGCAATGGTCTTTGTAGTAAGCCTTGACTCATGCTCCTCCATTTGAAATTGTCTTAGAATTAATCCATTACTCATTATTATTTTGTATTTTATATTATCTCCATATTCCTATGATTCAATTATTACGTGATCTTATGATCTACATGTTATGATTCCTTATGTTTATTCATGTTACATGCCTTTTTATGTCATCATGTTATGCCACCTAACCATTGTGTTATATTTTAAATCTATCTTTATTACCTTATTAATATTTTTATCTCATCCCTTTGTTCGTGTATTCTCTAAGTAATCTTATGTAGATGTAAGGGCTAAAATAATGTTATGATATCATTATGAAGATTAAATAAAAGATGTTTTAATTTGGGTTTCATTCTTTGTAATTATGTACCTAATCTTCCAAAGACACTAGACTTTACAATTCGTGTATTGTAATTGATTCTTATTTATGCTTAAATTTTGAAATAATATGTGTAAGAGGCGAGGACCATTATAGTTTGTATCAGATCATAGCTTAATTATTTTTGGATATTAACACTAGAAAACTTTAGTATTAACCCTAAAGATAATTTTATCACCATGAATAACCAAGATTAAAAAATTGTGGATCACATGATATTATATACAATTCATTTACAAGTTTATCATTCTATGTTAAAATTTTCCTTTTTATATGATTATTATGTAAGCATTCAAGCCCTATAATTCTAATCTCTTTTTCTTAGTTAATGGATGTAAATAGGTGAACTCATTCTAATAATTAATTTGATTGTAAATGTGATGATTTACCTACTAAAATGACGAATTTTATGGGAATGGGTGGTGAAAAATTCATGATAGTACTTTCTTTACTGGAACAAGTTATGAATAATAACTTTAATCATGTATAATTCCTTTATAGTCCTAATAAAGATAAAATTTTGGCTTAATCCTTCATTCATCACAAGCCTCCTATATTTAGTGGATCCTTTGATACCCTCATCACATAATAGAAAATTTACTCTATTGAGAAGATATTATATGTCTTAAAGTTATCAGAAGAAAAAAAAGTTGTGATGGAGGTCTATCGTATTGGTGTAGAAGCTGATCAGTGGAGGACACTAATCAAGAACAATATGTACAAAGATAAAATTGATTCCATGGAATGGGAATATATCAAGAATTTTTTTATAATAATTATTTTCTATAAAGACTTCATCTTAAAAAGGAAAAAGGGTTCCTTGGAATAAAACAAATGGAATATGAATTTATAAGGGAGTATGACGAAAACTTCAAATGTCTGGCATAATACACGTCTATATTTTTCATGAACACTAAAAAAAATTGGATCACTTCTTTAGTGGACTAATTCTAAGCTTATGAAATAATTATTGATTTGATACTTCTATGGTTATAAGGAGATTTTATGAAGTTTTGTTAAGGTTGAAATGTAGATCTAATTCTAACAGTGGTCACACGATCCCGAAGAAAAGTATCAGAAGATGAAGTTTAATATGGGTGGACCAATATATAAATCTTTTGATAGAAAGAAAACCCCACATCAAAATTATCAAAATTTATGGAAGAAACATTAAGGTAACTATTTAAAGAGAACTAAGAGAGACATAAAATGTGGAAGATTGGGGCATCTTGCTAATAATTATTGAAGGGATATAAAGAGACCCACTAATGTGGAACTATAAAGGAAGGACATATCAACACTCATTCAATCTTACAAGGTTTCAACTGTAAGGAACTTGAGTATTTTCCTATATAATTCTATAATACCATGGTTTTCAGAGTTAATCAACAATAACCTCCAAGTTAGAAAAGAAGTGAATATTCTATCACTACTAATGAGGTGGATCCCAACAATGGTGTGGTGAGAGGAATGCTGGCTATTCATTCAATGATATATAATTTATTAATTTATTCTTGTTCTACGCATTGTTTTCATATATTTATAATTTAGTAGAACTATTAAAAACCCACCGAAAAAATTTATAGGTTGATTTATTTGTCAGAACAACCAATGGGTAAATTATTGCATCCAAATTATATCACTCCTCCCTGGTTAATTTTTGTGTATTGAACCTCCTATAAAATAGTTTCATACTTCTTTTGGTAGAGTTTGATGCTATATTGGGTAATGATTTTCTATCTTTATACGAAGACAACAACTACTATCAGGAAATATAAATCACTCTAAACATAAAAATCATCCTTAAATTCTATATAGGTGAAAGGATTACGATTAATCTCCTTCAGAATAATCTTCTCATGTGTGGATATTACTTCTTTATGAGGAAGCATATCTATCTCAGATTATTGAGACAATAAAGGGAATCATGATCGAAGGAATTCCCATTGTGAGGAACTTTATGGATGTGTTCCAGGAATAATTTTGTAGTCTTCATCCTCATGAATAGGTTGAGTTATCAATTGAACATATTCCTGGATCTCTGTATATATCAATGACACCTTACAAAATGTCAAAAATTGAGTTGAATTAACTGAATAAGAAGTTACGGGAGAATCTGGGATAGTGTTTTATATTTCTATGATCTTCAATATGGGGTGTTTCAGTCCTCTTCTTCAAGAAGAAGTATGGAAAAATGAGTCTCTGAATTTATTATTGTGATATCAACAATATCACAATAAATAAAAAGTATCTCTTTTCACATATAGATTACATTTTTGATCAACAAAGTGTGGCCTTTTATTTATCAAAGGTCGACCTTCAGTTTGGATATCACAAATTAATTGTTAGGAAGGATTATATTCCCAAGACTATATTCCAAATATGGTACAGACACAATGAGTTCATATGATTCCCTTTAGACTCAAAAATGATATATAAAATTTATTGGACGTAATGAATAGAGTCTTTAGCGATTAAATTGAAAAATATTTGGTAGTATTTTTGATGATATTTTGATATAATCCATGTACCTGGAGGAACGTGAGAGAAATTAGAATATTGTGATTAATAATTTTTGTTGGGATAAACTATATGAAATGTATAGTAAATGTGAGTTCTATATGGGAAAGGTATCATCCATAGGGAATGTAAATACTAAAAATTAATATATGTAGACCATTCCAAAACAATGGAAATTAAAAAGTGGTCCAGGACAACATCTATAATGCAGATCTATAGTTTCCTTGGACTATTTGGGTATTACCGACAATTTTTCAAGAAATTTTAATGATTTTAAAACCCACTGACCATGATGACACAAAAGGAAATATTTTTTATCTATATTAGTGAATGTGAATCCTCCTTTAAAGAGTTTTAAAGGGATTATCACTAAAATAGTTCTCATACTACCTATAAGCGGGGAAATCCTTGTGGTATATAGTGATTCTTCAAAGAATTTATTTGGATATATACTGATGCAAATGATAAATTAATTGGTTATTCCTCAAGGATGTTGAAACATCATGATAAAATTTATCCCGCACACGATCTCATGTTTTCAATTGTGATATTTGTGTTGAAAATCTGGTGGCATTATCACTATGTGGAGAAGTGTGAAATATATATTGATCATAAGATCCTCAAACATATATTTACATATGAAGAGATTAATATGCAACAATAGAAATGGTTAGATATCATGAAGGATTATGACAACTCAATTCACTACCATCCTAGAAATGAAAATAAATTGGAAGATTCTCTAAGTAGAAAGCATCTTGTAACATTGTCAATGATGTGAATTGAGAGGGATACAATCTTCTTAGAAATGAAATGGGAAAAATTGGGAATAATTAAGGGAGTAACATCATCAATTATTTCTCAGATGATATATCAACCATCCCTTGTGGATAATATAAATTATTCTCAAATAAATAAGGTGTACATTCATAAAAGGGTAGAAGGTATCATAAATGGGAAGTCCTCAGAGTTTAAAATTTGTGATAAAGGATTCATAAGATTTAGGTCACAATTATGTGTACCATCCAACCCAAAGATAAAGAGAGACCATCTGAATGATGAAAATATATAAACCTTCTTTATTCCCCTTGGGAGCATAAAGATGAATTAAGGTCTCTAATATAACTATTTGTGGGAAAATATAAAGAAGTAGATCATAGAATAAACATCATGGTGAATGGTATATAAACAAGTGAAAGATGAAAGGAAATATTTTGAGGGTATGATGCAACCATTTCCCATACCAACATTGAACTGTGAAAAATCACTAAGAAATTTTTCAGTGGACATCCAAATATATCCATAGAAAATAATTCTAATTGGTTCATTGTGGATCATCTTATAAAGATATCTCACTTTATTGCAATTCAAGATGACTTATGACTAGATCAGGTAGCATGTATATACATCAAATATGTGATAATAAATTATGGAGTACCATTATCAATTGTATCTTATTCGGATTGAAAACTCACCTCCATTTTCAGAAAAAGTTTTCAACATGCTCCAAACACTAAGATGATAATAAGTAAGGCATATCATCCTAAAAATGATAGTCAATCTGAGAAAACTATTTAGACACTGGAATACATTTTTGAGATCACATTCCAAGGATAAAAAAGAATAGGGCCAACATACACCTCTCATCGAGTTCTATTGCAATAACAATTTCTACTCAAGAATTCAAATGGCTCCATATAAATCCCTTTCTGGGAAAAGATAAAAAACACCAGTTTGCTGGGATGAATTTGGTAAAGGGAATATGATAAGAATTAAAATGGTTTAAAAAATGGTAAAAAACATGAAAACTATTAAATTGCATATCTGGGCTGCCCAAAGTCGACAAAATTTCAATAAAGACAATCATCAATGAGACCTAGAGTTCAAGGTTGGATACATGGTATTCCTATGTATTTCTCTATAGAAGAGAACCATGAGATTTTGGATGAAAGAAAATCTAAATCCTTGGTATAGAGGCCACTTCAAGATTATTAATTATGTTGGAGATATATCCTATCGATTCTAACTTCTACAAACCATGTCTCAAGTACATTATTTATTCCATGTCTACCTATTGAGGAATTACAAACCAAATCTTTCACATGTACTAAATTCAGAGGTGGTACAGTTGGAAAATGATCTCTCTTATAAGGACGATTCGGTGAAGATCTTAGAACATAGAGATAATGTTATCTACAAAAATAATACACTCCTAGTCAAAGTACAATGGTGGAACCATAAGTACTAAGAGGAAATATTGGAACTAGATGAAGTGATAAAGGAGAAGTACCCTCACCTATTTTCCACTTATTTTGTAACAGAAAATTTTGACGATGAAATTTTTTAAGGGAGGAATAATGTAGCAACCCCAAATTCTTTCAATGAAATTTCACTGGTTATAATTTTGTCATATATAAAAAATTTATTTATATCACATATATAACATAATCAAAAAATTATAAATGAATAATGTATGAAATAATAGTTTTTTTTTGGAAATTAAGGAACCAAAACCAATGGAATGTTAACTTCACCAAATGAATTGTTATATGAACATTAAGAATAGTCATTCATCCAATAGAATTGTATCATCATTTATGAAATTAGGAATAAAATATATCCATCGTATAAATGAAAATATTAAATATATATATATATAATTGAATAATTAAATAAATGTTTTTAAAATAATAAACTATGTATTTCTATTTATATAAAATATAAATTTTTATTCACAATTTTATAATCAATATAATGACTTGAAAGAAAATATGTTTTCATAAAATTTAATCATAAATAATTTTTTTTTATTATAATATAAATTTATGATACTTAAATTAATTTTTCAAAGGGTTAAAAAATCTGTTACAATTTAAAAAACTGTATTTTTTGAATTAATGATCATTTTACTTAAAAAATTACTTTCTCATATTTATATATATTTTTTAATAAAATGGAGTAAATTTTTGAAATTTACATTTTAAAAAATGGTTTGGTTGAATTTTTTTTATTTTACTGAAATATTTTTTTTGGTGAAAAGTGAAATACGGTAATTTCCAGTATAAGATAATACATGAATTATTGAGTTATAAATGATGTATGGATGATGTAATAACTGTTATTTAGAAATAAAATGAACCAGTTACTATACTCAATTACAATAAACCACACCATTCATTTACTTGATCCAATATAATAAACTTAATGGATAAAATAATAAAAAACGCTCCTCTCCTCCGACTATAAATTCCACCCATCACCATCATTTCTCTTCACATATCCAAAGACATGATGCTTTTAAAAAATTTAATAAAATCCTCTCCCATGCCTCTCCCCTAACTTTTATATTTCTATGGTCTCAAGAAAATAACAAACCAAATTTTCTTAAGGAGGTTATCATGGAGAAAAATTAAAGAGCTAAAATCCTCTTTTGTTTTCTATTAATTCCTTTTCAATTTCTTTTTTTCTTATCCTAACCTCAACTTCCCTATACAGATAGAAATAATAAATCCATTATAATAAATATGGTGGAGTTTTATTTTAATAATGGTATATCTATCATTAATTATATTCTCCTCTCACTTTTATTATGAAAAATGAAACATCATCTCTAAGGTGTTGATATATCGTCTTCAAAGTTGAAATTTATTTATTTTCCATTATCCCCTTCAAGGTTTTTCATAAAACTATTATAATGGTTGAAATATATTTTAAAATTTATTTTATAAGTCTTTTTATTTTCCTTGATGTTTTTCATTTTTTATGATATGGAACTAACATATATACATAATATCAAATAATAAAACAAATCTATTTCTTGATGATCGAAAACCCACAAATTAAATCTCAACAATTATAATTAACATTTTATCTAATAAATCACCCTTAAATCTAGGAAACATAATATATAAGATCATTTAAACTTATGTAATTTCATCAATAATATATAATTTAATTTCTGGATAATGACCCCCCCTTTTACATGATCATTAATACATGTATATAAGTGGACCAATCATGATAATTAAGGAAACAAATACTCTTGAGCTATGAAACTAGATTTTATAACTCATAAAAAGGTCCATAAATGAACATAATACAAATATAATAATTCAAATTATTTTTGAATATGTTGTGAATTATGTTATTAATGAATATAATTTCATTATCCAAGATATTAAGTACAAGTGCAGAGCACTTTCGGATATAAGGTAAGGGATTATTTCTGAACCTCCATTTTTTCCGTTGCGTTACACTTTATCTCTCATTACCCCAATGTAATTAATATTTATCTGTATTTACATCTTCTAAATTCTATTTATATGTTCCAAAATAAAGTATAAAAATAATTTCAACCTTATTTTATGGGGAAATACATGTTTTAAAATGGTTCTATTCTAAATTATTCTCGATAAGCAAGCCCGATTAAAGAGAACATCCCAATTTCGTACACATTTTCAAGTACACTCCTTAAAATGTTTTAATACACCATTATTTTTATAAAATAATTTATTTTATCATAAAAATTATCTTGGTAAATTTCTAGTATTATATGAACAATTATTCTTTTTCCTGTTTTAATGAATCGTTAAATTTTTTCCCAAAACTGCACTAAAGTGGCTCATTTCTAAAGTTTCTTAATACTCTTTTTACATGTTTTCACTTTGTTTTGACATCACATATCATTTTTTATAAATATTTTACTTTATTATTGTGTTTTTTTTTATTTAAATCCATTATTTAATGGAATCTTTTATAATACACCCATTTTTATGCTCTATAACATGATTATGATATATATTTCTTTCTATGGGTTACCCTAATATTTATTCTTAATTATTCATGAGGAACACATTTTTATAAACTTTTTTATGATGGGTGTTCACGATATAAACCCTATTCATTGTGTTTTGTTTAGTCTCATGATACGTCATGATTTTATAGGGAGTAAACTTGATTCCTTTATGGTAATTGGTGTGACGTGTGAAATGGTCTTAGCGGTAAGCCTTGATTCATGCAACTCCATGTTAAATGGTTTTGGTAGTTATCATTGACTCATTATTTTTTCATCTTGTAAGTTGTTTCCACATTCCTTTGATTCCATGATTATATGATCCGATGATGTACATGTTATGCTTCCTTATGTTTATTCATGTTTCATTCCTTTTTATGTTCTCCTATTATGCCTTCTCATCCATGTTCTATGATTTATATCTATGATTATTCCCTTACTAAGATTTTTAGGACATCCCTTTTTTCATGTATTACCCAGGTTATCCTAGGTAGATGTAAGGGCTCAAATAAAGTTAAGAGCTCATTATGAATATTAAGTAAAATATGATTTAATTTTGGTTTCATTGTTTCTAATTATGTATGTAGTCTTCCAAAGACTCTAGATTTTACAATACATGGATTTTAATTGATGGTTATGTATGCCTAAAATTATTCAATGATATTTGTAAGAAGATAGGTCTGTTATAGTTGTCTTGGAGCACGATCTTCTTATTTTTAGATATTCGGACTAGAAAACATTTGTAAAAACCTAGGTTTAATTTTATCACCATGGATAGCCTAAATTAAAACATAGGGAATAACATGAGAGGATATACATTTCATTTACAAGGTTATCCTTATATGTTCAAAGATTCATTTTTATATACTTATTAGATAAGTATTCAAGCCCTGTAATTATAATTTATTTTTCATAGTTAATGGCAATAAATAGTAGAACTTATTCCAATAATCAATTTGATAGTAGATATGATGATTTACCTACTGCAATTCCAAATATAATGGGAACTCATGCTGAAAAACACATGAAAGTTATTTTCTGATAGGATAAATTTATGAATAATAACTTAAATTTTTTAAAATTCCCTCATTATCTTAATAAAAATAAATTAGTGGTTAAATCCTTCATGCATTAAATATCTCTTATATTTAGTGAATCTTATGATCCTCTCATCTTAGAATAGTGGATTAACTCTATTATGAAGATATTATTTGTCCTAAAGAGATCAGAAGATGAGAAAGTTGTACTATAGGTCAATCTTATTGTTGGTGAAGTTGATCAGTGCTGTTAACTGATGAATAAAATTATTTCCAAGGATTAAATTGATTCCATGGAATGGTATGATTTTAAATATATATATTTTTCAATAATTATTTTCTTTAAACACTTCATCTTTATATAGAAAGGGGGTTCTATGGAATGAAATAGATAGAATTTGATTCTATCATGTTGTATGAGGCAAACTTCACAAGGAAGGCACGATACACCTCCAGCATTGTCATGAAGACTGAAAGAAAAGTGAATACTTTATTTAGTGGAATAATTCATAGTCTATAAAAAAGAATTAGTGATTTGAGACTTTGAAGGTTACGAGAAGGTATTCTGATGTTCTATTAAGGTTGAGATGAAGATCAGATACTATCAGTTGTCTCATGGTCCCAAAGGTAAAAATATGATAATGGAGTTTAATATGGTAGTATCATCAGATAAATCCCATGATGGAAAGAATACCTGACATCCAACATGTAAAAATTATGGGAAGAATCTACTTGAGAGCTATCTAAAGTTAACTGAGAGATGAATAAGATGTGGAAGAGTGGGGTATCCTGCTAATAATGTTCAAAGGGATATAAATAATCCTACTAATGTGGACGAATAAATGAAGCTTCAAATCAACACGCAGCTAATTGGGTAGTGTTTAAACTGTAAAAAACTAGGGTAATTTTCAATAAAATTCCATAATCCCAGGGTAGTCGGAGGCAATCAGAAAAAACCTCCAAGGTAGAGAGGAAGGACATGTTCTATCAATATTAATGTGGTGAATCCCAATAATGATTTTTTGATAAGTATTCTGTCTATGCTATCAATAATAGATATCGTATTATTTGATTCAGGTTCTACACATTCTTTTATATCATTCCAGTTTAGTAGAACTATTCAAACACCATCAAATAATTTGGAGGTTGAGTTATCTATGAGAACAACCAATGTGTAAATTATAGTCTCCAATGTATATAACCATTCCCCAATTAATTTTTTTTATTTAACCTCCTAGAAAATATTTTCATACATCCATTGGTGTAGTTTTATTCTATATTGGTCATTGTTTGTATACCTTTATACAAAGACAACATCTATTGTCGAGAAATGGAAACCACTCTTCACATCCCAAAGAATCCTCCAATTCTATACAGGTGTAAGGAGTATAATTAGTTCCTTTAGAATAATCATCTTAAGTGTGGATATTACTCCCCTATGATCAAGCATATCTATATCAAATGGTTGAGACAAAGGAGAGAATCATGCTCAAATACATGCCCATTGTGAGGGACTACACTTATGTATTCCTTGAATAATTACCAAGTCTTCCTCTTGAGCAAGTGTTTGAGTTATAAATTGAACTTATTCCTATATCTATATCAATATCAAAAACCCATTATATAATATCCTCCATAGAGTTGAAGGAAATGAAGAAGACGTTACAAGAAAATATGGGCAAGGGTTTTATCTGTCTCAGTGATTCACCATGGGGTGTGCCAGCCCTCTTCATTAAGAATAAGTATTGATCATTCTTCCTCTATATTTATTATAACGAGAACAAAAATATCAAAATAAATAACATTTATCCCTTTATATGGATATATTACTTTTCTTATAAAAAATATGGGGCTAAGTATTTATCTAAGGTACACCTTATGTCAGGATATCACCAATTATTGGTCAGTATATAATATATTCCCAAGACCGCCTTTCAAACAAGGTACATACACTATGAGTTCATAGTGATTCTATTTGAATTCACTAATGCCATAGAAATTTTATTGGACTTAATGAATAGAGTCTTTGTATATTACCTTGGAAAATATATAATAGTCATTATTGGTGATATTCTAACACACTCCATGAGTTAGGAGGAACATGAAGAGAATTTTAATACTATGTTGAAGACTTTATTAAGGGATAAACTATATGTAAAGTAATGTAAATGTGAGTACTATATGGATGATGTATCATTATTGGGGCTTGTAAACACTATAAGATGAATATTTGTAGACAATTCTATGATAAAGGTAAAATAAGAGTGGCCCATTCCAACATATGTAATGGATATTCCTAGTTTCCTTGGTCTAGATAAGAATTAACAAAGATTTTTGAAGAAATTATCATTATTTTAAAAATCACTAACCCTGATGACATGAAAGGAATTAATATGTGTCTGGATCATTGAATGTGAAGTCTTGTTTAAAGAGTTGAAAAATATATATATCACTGCACCAGTTCTCACACAACCGAAAAATGGGGAACTCTTTATGGTATACATAGATTCATCAAAGAAGTTATTAGGCTATATAATGAGGAAAAAGAATAAATTAATAGCCTATTCCTCAAGTATGGTTCAAATTTATGAGGAAAATTATCCTAAGCATGATCTGGAGTTTGCAGTTGTGATCGTTGCATTAAAAATCTGGCAGCATTATCATTATGGGGAGAAGTGTAAAATATATATTGATCATAAGATCCTAAAAAATATATTCATACAGAACGATCTTAATATTCACCAGTGAAGATTGTTAGATCTCATTAATAATTTTAACATCTCAATAAACTACAATCCGGGGAAAATGAATAAATTGGAAAATTCTATATGTATAAAGGATCATGTAACATTATCAATGTTGATAACTAAGAAGGATCTGATATTTATAGACTTGAAAATAATGGATATTGTAATAATTAAGGACAAACATCATTAATTATTTCTCAAATTATTTCTCAACCATCCCTTGTAGATAAAACAAAGGATTCTCAAAGAAATGATGTTGACATTAAAAAAAAGTTAAAAGCTATCAGAATTGGGAAATGTGAAAACATAACTATATACTTATTCAGTAAAATTATAAAGACATACATAGAGAAAAATTCTATAAGTGTAATTATGGATTGTCTTACAAAGATATCTCACTTTATCACAATTCAATTGGACTTCTCACTAGATCAACTTGCACATATATACATTAGATATGTGGTAAGTCTTCATGGAGTTCCACTATCGATTGTGTTTGATATGGATTCAAGACTCACCTCCAAGTTCTGAAAAAAGATTCCAACATTATATAAATACTGTGTAGATCTATAGTATGGCCTATCGCCCTCAAAAATATAGCCAATATTATGGGAGTATTCAGAAACTATAATACATGTTTAGAGTGAATTCTATGGAATGTAATGGAAGACGGGGCCAACATCTACCTCTCATCAAGTTCCAATACATTAATAGTTTCAACCCAGGAATACAAATGGATCCATATGAATACCTTTCTAGTAAAATTATAAAAATATATGTGTGCATGGATAAAGTCAGTGAACGGAAGTTTCTAGGACCTGAAAGGGTCGAAGAAATGGTAGAAAAGGTGAAAAACATTTAGCAGCATATTTGGGCTATCCAAACTCAATAGAAGAGATATGTATACAATCATTAGTGATACCCAGAGTTTATGGTTAGAGACATAGTATTTCTAAAAATGTCTCCATGGAATAGGATCATGTGATTTTGTATGAAAGGAAATCTAAGTCCCAAGTACATTGGCCCCTTCGATATTCTTGATCGTGTCATAGCTATGGCCTATAGAAAATAACATCCAACAACCATGTCTCAAGTACATGATGCATTCCATGTAAACCACTTGAAGAGGAGTGGGTAAAGATATTAGAGTATAGAGAAAAAGTTCTATGCGATAAAACTACTCACCTAGTCAAAGTACAATGGTGGAACCATAAGTATGAAGAGAAAACATGGGAACTGGAGGAAGGGACGAAGGATAAGTACCCTTACTTGTTTTCACCGTAGTTTTAGAAAACATTGAGGGTAAAATTTCATAAGTGGAGAAGAATATAATGACACATAATTATGTTAATAAAATTTTCCTTCTTATAATTTTTTTGTATATAATAAATCAACAAAAATCACATATATAACAAAATAAAAACTTAATAATTAAATAATGAATGAAATAAGAGTCTTTTTTAGAAATTAAGTGACATAAACCAATGTAATAGTAACTTCACCTTTAGAATAGTAATATTACACTTATGAATAGTGATCCAGCTAATAGATTAGTAACCCCACCAAAAAAATTATAAATAAATCTTAGGTTCCCTTTAAATTAAAATATGATATATTTATATTGTGGTGTAAGTAAATAAATGTTTTAAAATGGATAAAATACGTTTTTGTATTTTAATGAAAAATAAATTTTTATTTTCAATTTTGAAATTAATATAATGATGTAAAAGATAATATATTTTCATAAAATTTATTTATAAATTATTTTTTTTTTCATATGATTATAAGATAAATTTATGAGGCTTTAATTAATTTTTTGAGGAGTTACAAAATAATTTATAATTTAAAAATCATTATTTATTGAATAAATGAGGATTTAAATTAAAAATTAAAATTCTCATATTAATAAATTTATTTTTATAAAATGGAGTACATTTTTAAAATATACACATTGAAAAATATTAAGATGAATTTTTGGGATATTTTTTAAATATTTGAATTTTTGTAAAAACTGAAATAGGGTAATTTACAGTGTAAGATAAATACATATATTATTGAGTCATGGTTTATGTATGGATGATGTAAGCACCATTAGTTCGAACTCACTTATAATCATTCTGACAATTAGTCACAATAAACCATATAATCCATAGTCTTGATCCAAAACAACACACATGTGGATAAATTAATTAAAAAGCACACACCTCCTCCCACTATAAATTCCACCCCTCACAAATATTTATTCTCACACCTCCAAAGCCTCAAATCATTTCCAAATTTTGTAGAATACTATCCCAAGACACTCCCCTCACTTTTATGAGCCTTTTTTCTTAGAAAAATACCAAATCATATTTTCCTATGGAGGATCTCAAGGATAAGAATTCAAGAGGTAAATTCCTCTTTCATTATCATTTTATTCATTTTCAATTTATTTTTTCCTTATCCTTATCTCACCTCATCTATCCAAAGAGAAATGATAACTCTAGTATCAAACATATTCAATAATTTTATTTTCATAATGGTATATCCACAATCAGTTCTCTTCTCCTCTAACTTTTATTCTGAAAATGATAACATCATCTGTAAGGTGTTTTTTTATCACCTTCAATGTTGACAAATATTAATTTTCCATTAACTCATTCAAGGATAGTCATAAAAACACTCTAATGGTTGAAATTTTTTTTAAATTTATTTCATTAAAATTTTTTGTTCTAGAACCAACAAATATACATAATATTAAATATTAAAACAAAACTAGTTTGTGATGATCAAAAAACCCCCAAATAAATCTAAATGATTATCATTAACATTTTATCTAAGGAATCAAAATTATATCTAGAAAAAATAATATATAAGACCATTTATTAATATATAAGTTCATTAATAATATATAATTTATATTTTTGATAATTATTCCCCTTTTTAAAGATCTTTTATACAAGTAAATGAGTGAACCAATCATGAAAATCAATGAAACAAAAACAATTGAATTACAAAATTGAGTCATATAACTCATCAAAAAGCCCATAAATAAACATAATAAAATTATAATAATTTAAATATTTATTGAAGATGTTATTAATGAAGTTATGAAGTAAAATAATTTCATTATATAGGGAATTATGTTCAATTGTAAAACACTTTCAGACATAAGGAATGAGATTCTTTCGTAACCTACGTTTTTTCCTTCAGGTTATGCATTATCTCTCTTTACCCAAATGTAATTGTTATTTATTTTTATATAATTATTATGAATTCTTTTAATATGTTCCAAAATACAGTATCAATATCATTTCTTCTTTCTTTGATGGGTAAATACATGTTTTAAAGAGGTTCTCTTCTCAATTCTACCTAATAAGCAAGCCTAGTTAGAGGGAACTTCCAGATTTCATACCCATTTTCAAGTACTCTCCATATTATATTTCAATCAAAAAATATTTTTATAAAATAAATAATTATATCATAAAAACTATCTTGGAAAATTTATAGTTTTATAAAACCAATTATTCATTTTCTATTTTGATGAATCATGAAAAGTTTTCATTAAACTACACTAAAGTGGGCCATTTCTAAAGTTTCTTAAACACAAATTTAACATGTTTTCACTTCAGTTTGAAAAAACTTAACATTTTTATACCAATTTTACCTTATTAATTTCTATTTTTTATTTAAATCCATTCTTTCATGGGAAATTTTATAATTGACTCATTTATTTATGCTCCCTAACATGATTACGAAATCCATTTCTTTCCTGGGGTAACCTTTGTATTTATGATTAATTTTTCATGTGGCACACATATGCATAAACATGTTATGATGGGTGTTCTCATATATAAATCCAATGTATTGGTTAATATTTAGTATCATGAGAATTCATTTTGGGATAGGAATTAAACTTTATTCTTTTATGGGACATGGCCTTCCATGTGCAATGGTCTTGGTAGTGAGCCTTGACTCATGATCCTCCTTGTAAAGTTGTCTTGGTAGTTTTCCTTGACTCGTGATTATTTCATGTTTTCTCTTGTTTCCAAATTCATATGATTCCATTATTACCTGATCCTATGATCTACATGTTAGGTTTTCTTTTGTTTATTCATGCCCCATACCTTTTTATGTCATAATGTTATTCATTCTAACCCATGTGTTTATCTTTATATCTATTTATGTTCCCTTACTATGGTTTTTAGATAATACCTTGGTTTATTTATTATTCATGTTATCCTATGAATATGTTAGGAATCAAAGGAATTTAGGATCTCGTTATGATGATTAAATAAAGGCTATTTTTATTTTGGTTTCATGTTGTGTAATTATGTATATAATCTTCCATAGACATTAAAATTTATGATATTTGGACTGTAATTTATTATTATGTATTCTTAAAATAATGTAATAATATGTTTAATACTTTAGGTCCATTATAGATAGATTGATTGTTTTCCATTCAATTGTATCCCTTTGTGGATACTATTAGTTGATGTGGCTCTAGAACAGAGGTACCTAGTAGTAATAACTCCAAAAAAGGTTCTTTGATTTGGCCTTGAATTTAAATTAGTGATTGAAAATGGGCCTTCACATGCACTTAGTTTTCCACTCTTGGGGTATATCCTTTGGAAGTTCACAAACTCTTTAAGAACCATCATGAAGGATTTAAATAGATGATTACTATGAATAACCTAGGATGAAACTATGGTGACATAGTTAAAAATTAATGTTTCATTATTTATAAATACTATAAGATATATTCATTAATTTGGTTTCCCATTTTTATTTTCATTCCCCACACTATTATTTTTGTTTTTAGTAAATGGTGGGAACCCAAAGTAAATTGGTTAACATTGAATTTGACGGATAATTTTCTGATTAACATCTAAATGGGATAATAAATTGAGTGAAGGATATTGTGATTATGCATAATTATTTATCACGTAACATTATTGAAAATCTTCACCATAAACAATTCTTGGACTCGTCATAAAATATAATGATAGAGTTTTCTTAGAGGTCTGGTTGTGGAGACCATAGAAGAAAGATGGTTCAGTTTCTATATGTTTATAATGTGGACAGAATCACTCAAGATAATGTCTTATAAGAAAGAAAAAATGTTTTATGTATTGAAAAAAAGGACACAAAGAAAGTAACTAGAAAGGGAAAAAATAGTTTGGTTTATATAATGGATTAAAACATTGGTATCCCTAATGTATCATCAACTGTTGAATGTTTCAAATGTGGAAGGTATAAGAATTTTGAAAATTGATGTCCAAAAGGGATTTCTCCTAAAGATAATCACAAAGGTTGTAAGAGTAATAGATATATTGATGATGGAAATGAAACAATAAATATCATATTAAAATAAATAATTATTCAGGAATAAGATAATAAATCCTAGTTAATTATTTGTGATGTGGGGTGATTTATGTGATTATTCATTGGAATCCAAGAATTGTTCTATATAAAACAAGAAATATATAAATAATATTGATTCAAATATTTTTATTGAGCATATTTAAAAATATATTGAATAGTACTTATGACCTAGAAATGTGATTTAATGGAAAGGTAATATTTTATCGAAAACACTTGATTTAGGGAATATAACTCTTAATATGTTTCTATAGTTGAGAAAATGGTGTTTAGTTTGGATAAAGAGATAATTGATATGGATAAAGTAAATTGGACAATATTGATAACCCCGTAACTGATAAAGGATTTGTTAAAAAAGTGGTTTAATTTATCATTGATGGAGTTTACAACATTATTAGATATATTAAAGGAATTCAATAATGTATGGTTTTATTCAAGGAATGGGGAAGCATAAAAGTTTAAATTAACGTTTTATGGTAATTTTGGAAACTACCAATCTTCAGTTGAATATATGACCAAGGTATTCACATATTTTTTATGGGATTATTAAGTGATTATTAATCATATTTTGTTGATTAATGTAGAGTTTGGTAAATTTTGTGGCCTTATTAATAAATTTTCAATTTTGTAAGGCTCATTAGGATAACTATATATGAAATGGTTTAAGTTGAACATTAGATGAGGCTTTAGATTTTAATGTATTACTTAACCACATAAAGATTTATCCTTATAGGATAAGAAGTGTTAACATTTTATTAATAATGGATAGGATGAATGAAATATCATTCATTTATGTATTTTATTTAATGATTCAAAAATGAAAACAAATTGTCTCTTAGAGTGAGATATTATGTAAAAATTTATCATGGCACTACCAAAGGTTGAAATTGTGCTAATGAAATAAAATGATATCAAGTAAGTACATATTAAAATGTTTTTGTATAGATGGAAAATGAATTCCCAATATTAAAAAAAAGATATTGAAATCAAAAATTTTCCTGATAACGTAGTTTTTTTTGATATTAATGAACTTTTTTACACCTATTTAGTGTATGTTTTTGAATTTTTTAACCTTCCCTAGCTCACCCACTTTCTCATGATCAATAATCTATATCACTCTCTAAAATTGTTTACTCATTTTTTACATGTTCATATCTTCAATTCCCACCTATTTTATTTTATTTTTAAACCAAATATGTGTTATTCTAGATGAATTCTTCACATCCATTTCCATTTTTCAAGTGGATTTTTTATTAACCATTTTTATGATGTGGGTATCTATAAAGGGATTTTTAAATGTTAAACTATTGATGACTAAGATGATTTTTAGGTAGAATTTAATTTTAAGGGTTGTATAATGTAACACCCTAACATTTTGGGAAAAAGATTTCAAATAAATTTAACCTTTTATATATTTCATCACAGGCAATAGTTATTTTATTTTCCATTACATGTAATATTAAGTTTAAATAAATAGTGTCATACTACTAAAATATTATTCATTAAAATGATTTTTATCTCCTATCAAATGGATTGGAGGGTATAAAAAGTATTTAAAATATTATAAAAACTTATTTATTACATTTTTTTATAAAATTAATAATTTGGTTACCAATTAGTTAAAATTAAAAAAAAACTATTTAAAAATAAAGTAAATTGTTTTCAAAAAAAATAATTATTATGAAAAAAAGCATGTCTTAATTAAATAAATTAAATACCACACATTTAGTGAATTATTTTAATTAAATTTTATATTATTTATTTAATCAAATATTTTACATATATCTTTTTTGTTTTTTAGAAAAGGTGTAAGAATAAATCTAATTTTTTTCTTAAAATTATTTTTCTAAAAAGTAGTTCTGTCACAATTTATGTACTTATTTTATAAAAAAAATTAAAATTTTAGAAAATTTATTGGAAAAAAAATAATTTTTAAAATATGAAAATAAAAATTATTTTAGAGATAATTTTAAATAATTTTCAGAAAATATTAATTTTTTATGAATAGTGAAAAAAACTAATTTTTAATTGAAATCTACCATTTTGTTTAAATTATTTATAAAGTAAAATTGTATTTTAAATTGGTTTCAGAGTAAATTAGATCTATAAAATTTATATTATTCCAATTTGTTTCATTTAATTTTTTAAATATTGAATTTTCATATAAAAACAATATAAACATCTGAACATTTTCTCTTTAAAACCCCACATTCTCATCGCTTGTGCAGGGTTAATTTTAAATAAATTTTTTCCAATTATTTAATTTGGATTTGAAAAAATGGATTCTGTATTTAGAATCATAATAATTTAAATTACTTAATAATTTCAATGAAATTTCTTACCAAATATAATTGTGAAAATATAAAAAATTAATATCAACTGTTAAAGTAAAAAATGGTTTTACGGGGGTCAAACTTAAAAGATAAGAGTTAAAATAAATATTAAACATTACAATTCATATTGGTTATAAATTTTTAAATAATATCCTTAACATGTTGGAATATATGTTCATTTTAAAAAAATTTCTTCAAAAGTAACTTTTTATTTTGGATTCTTTTGGGAAATTTCTAAGTTGTTTCCAAGTGGGTTCTTTTCTCCCACTAATAAAAGGCTACCAACCCCATTGACTAATTTACATATCTCAAGACATATATTTCTTAGAAATAATAAAAAACTACCACCAAAACATACTTATTAGTGTTCTATATATTTATTCATTCCCAAAATACCTACACTGGGATCCTTTATAAGACATCAAAATGAGGTACTTCTAGGCGAAGGTAATTATCTTCAATAAGATCCTTATTTATTTATTATTCTATTAATTATGTATTAAAAATAATAATATTATAAAAAAATTATATCCTATATAATTATATATGATTTTTTATTTTAATATCATATATATATATCTCTACTTCTATCAAATTAAAATTGTAATTATTGATCCTATGCACGGAAGACTACCGCCTCACAAACAAATATAATTCATTTTCCACCACTAACTTTAATGGTTGGGTGTACTTATAGATTAATAATATCTATATTTTATTTTGAACATAATTTCAATTCTTTATATAAATTATCACATTTACTTTTTTTACATTCCATTTGGTGGGGGACACGCTAAAGTCACTCAGTTGTACAAAGCACTACAGCCTTTTGTAGTGATGTGATTTTTCCTAAAAATGATTTACATAGAAGGTAATAAAGATTATGTTAAGAAATATATTATATATATATATAATCATAAATTTTATTTAATGTTTAATATTCAGTTACTATTTTTTGCATTCATCAATAGATGGAGACAGCGTTCATTCGTACATACGATCTACCGTCTTCAGAAACAGTTTTTTCATCTTTATATCTATAGCTTTTGTGAATGGATATATAATTTTATAAAATTAAGATATACGATAATAATTTATCATTTAACACTATATATATTATTTGATTATAATGAAAATACAATAACCATAACTATTGAGCCAAACTCTTATAAAAAATAAAAGAGTAAACATCTAGAAATTGAGATTTTATAAAAGAATTAAAAATTAATTAGTGTTAAAATGTTATAAGTTGATCATATATGATATTAAAATTATGTGTATTATTTTGGATAACATTTATAATAAACCTATATTTATTATACATGAGTTTCTAATGTGTATGTTGGAATTCAAGATTCAAGTGGTAAGGTATTTTTGTCTAACCTTTATTTTCTGTGAGACACAAGCCATGTTCCCCATGTATTTCCATAATGTGGTGTATATAATTCCCTTAAAAAACTATTAGTAAACATATCCTTTAAATTGTGGTGATTAAATATCTCTTTTTTTATTTCTCATTCATTTTTAATTTGTTCAAAATTTTCCAAAATTGCTAACGGATTTATCTTACAATCTCATCATTTATCAAGTTATTTATGATTAAGTCTCCAATGTTGAAATATTATGATATACTTATCAATAATTATCATTAATTTTATTATTATATTGTTATGAATTTTATTCACAATTAATCTTTTCATTTCTCTACAATTTGGTTCCTAAAATAATTGAGAATGTGTTTTAAGAAAAAACACCTTTATTTCTCACATCGGTAGAAAACTCATTTTCCTCCAGAACCATGTTTTCTAAAAAATGGAAACTTATTTTTAACATTATTAAAATGATTTATTAAATTAATTTTTACACATGTTTTGTGTTTTATAAAAAAAATTAAACGTGTTCTTCAGGTTGATTCATAAAAAAATATCATATGTCTTTTACTGAAAATGGTAAAATAATCATTGTTTTAATTTGAATGACATATATAGAGTTTTATGCTATCATGAAATCATATTTTTTGAAATATTAACTTATATTTTTTAATGTTTATTTTCAAATAAAATAATTTCAAAATTTTATTATGAATTTTGTTATTATTTTTTTCAATGTGTAATGGTGGTTTTCTTCAATAAAAGGTTTAAATTATTTTTAAATCTTAATTTATATGTTTTATGAGATTATTTTCAAATAAAATGATTTAAAAAATATTTAAATTTTTAAAAGTGACTTTCAAATAAAATTTATCTTCCTCAATAATAGTTTTAAGGTATTTATCTTTCAAATCATTCTTCAGATATTATGACATCATTTGATGCAACTAATTCTTTACTAGGGTTATTAAAAAAGGATACCATTCTTATTCATTCTCTGAATGGTTTATGAATATATATTATTGTGAAACTTGTTTCTTTTCCATGGGTTATACCCAGATAAAATTAATATGAAATTTCAATCTTTTTCCAAGGCTTGGGCTATAATGAAATCATGAAAATATTATAAACCCTATCTATTTTCTATTGTTACTAATATGATTAAATATTTATGAAACCTATTTCATTTCATGGGTTATGATATGATTAATTTTTTATAATCTTGGGTAACACATATGTATGATTTTAATTTTCATATCGGTGGGACCTATGTCCCCCTCCAATGAATAGGGTAATTATTTATATATGTTGTGATATACATGACTATAATGGAGAGTTTAATGAGTTAAAAAATGGGCTTTTCCGATATGATGATCTTGGGAGTGAACCATGACTACTATGATGGTTTTGGGAGTGAATTTTTTCTACTATGATAACCCTTGATGTGACCCTTGGTAACTATGGAAATGATTTTCTATTTTATGTATATGCCAAAATTCCATGTCTCATACCAATGTTATACTCTCAAAGATAATGTTATTTTAGTTCTTTATGATTCATGCCTTATAAACTACCAATATTTATTCCATGACTTAATATTTTTATCCTTGATTTATCGGGTGTGGTTTTCGTATGTTTTTCTTAATTTATCATACATTTATGTTAATGTTAATCTTATTTATCTCCTTATTTACACATAATGTAAATTTAAGATCACCCACTCTTACTATTACTCTCATCATGTTATGAATAAAATTTTTAAGTATGTAATTTTTTTAAGAGTACTAATTGATTAGATATTAATTGTATATTTTGAATATCTTTCACCAAATTAGATGATTATGTATCTATTCTCCAAAGACACTAAACTATTATAGTCCTTGGTAATGTTGTTGTGTACTATATAAACAAGAAATCTAAAAAATATGTAATATACATATATAAAAATCCTAGGTTTATATACATAATATATTACTTACCCATCTTTTGCTTCATCCACTGAGGAAATGGAAACTGCATTCATGCATACGTATGATTTAGCATCTCTTTGGATAGTGTATTTAATGTTATATATCTCAGTCTTATGGGTTAATATAAATACATATATAATGTATATATATGATATTTATATCATTTTAAACATTATAGAGTTATTGTAACTGTGATAAATGTAAGAAAAGCAGTACAAACATAGTTGAAAAAACAAATCAATTGTTTTCCAAAATGGGACTTTAATTCTGAATTGTCAGTAAAAATGTAATAAAATATCATAATTAAATTATATATCATATTATAAATATATATATATAATTATGGTTCTATAATATATTTATAATAAAATTATATTAATTATAAAGAAGGTTTGAAAATTTACTGAGGAAGTCAAAACATAAGGTAGTAGATTTTTATCTCAATTTTCTATCTTTGAGTCATATGTTATGTTATGCCCTTATCCTGCTTTATTAGGTGAATATACAGACACCTATATTTATTATATCATAAATATAATTTTTTTAATTATTTTTACTTTTTCATTAGATTTTAATATTTAATGGAACCTTTGATTCAAAAGATACCAAAGTGGTAAATATTTGACATTTCAATCACATAAATTATCGGGGATGTCTATGATTATGATTATGATGATGAAGACCTACGATACATTTAACAATAAATGTATGAAAATTATTCCCCTACTTCTATTTTATGATAATACAAATTGTCACTTCATATTTCCAAACTTTATGTACTCAAGATACTAAAATAATGTTTTAAAGAAATACCAATTTTATTTATCTCTTCGGTCAAAACAAATTTCCTTCCACGAAATAATTTTCTAAAAATATTCTCCAAAATGTTCCGAAAATTATATAAATTATTTATAAAATAAATTTTACCCATTTTTTACTTTTTATTAAAAAAATTTAAATGAATCGCCATGTAGTTTTCTAAAAAAAGGAATATTTGTATTTTTCTAAAAATACTAAAAGAGTCTTTACATTAGCATGTTCTATATGAAAATAATTTACTAGAATCTATTCCATTTTTTTATTTTATTATTACATTATATTTCATCAAGGTAAAATTAATTGAAAATAATTTCCAAAAATATTTTATATAATTTTATTTTTGAAAAATTTATTTTCAAAGAAAGGATGTTTTTCTCAAGAAATGTTCCATGTAGTTTTTCTTTCAAATTCATTTTCCATATAGGAATAAATCCTATAAAGATACTTTGTATTTAATGTAAATAGGATCCAATGATACCATATTTATTCTTTATCTAGATTTATATCAATTATGATGACCATATCTTTATTAAACATGTCTTTATTCTACAAGTTGTGCCATGATAAAATTCTTATGAATCCTGCTTCTTTTTTCATGGGTAATGCTTTGATGAAATTATGAAATGATTGTAAAAACTAATTCTTTCCCATAGGTTATGTTATGATAAATATTTATTAAATCCATTTCTTTTAATGGTTTATGATATGAATAATATTTTATAATCTTGTAGAACATATATGTATGATTTTTAATATGTGATGGGTGGGCCCTATATCTCTTCCCAGTGCATTGGTTAAAGAATGATATCTCATGAAATAAATAGGATTTAAATGGGTATTGAACCTAATTTAGAAATTTAATTTGATCACAATGATAGTATTTTGAGTGTACCCAAAATACCTCACCAGTTTGAGGAGTGAACTTAGTTCACTGTGATAGTCTCGACAATGATCCTTGAACTAATAAGGAAATTGTTTTCTACGATTATGTATTTAAAAAAATTATGTTTTATTCCATTTTTATTCTATCATGGATCATGTTATTTTATTCCTATATCCTTCATGTAATATAAACAATATATTTTCATACCATAACCCATGATTAAAATCTTTGATATACAGGATATGGTTTTCAAATATTATGTTCATGTTTTGATAATCTTTTGCTCATTTTATGCATATATATCTCCCTTATTTACCCCAACTATAAATTTGATCTCACCCTTTATAATGATTATTTTTCCCTAGTTTTTAAGAAATTTATTATGTATGATTTTTCTTATAAGGGTACTAATTATGAAGAAATTAGTGGATGATGATTTAGTTCACCTATAAACTAATTTTTTTTGTTTCCAAGCATCCAAAGGAACTAAGACATTATAATCTTAAGGTGTGTGTTTTTATATTGTAATATATATTAATAAAAAAATTATTTAATATCTATATATGAAAATCCTAGGTCATTTTAGTTTTTATTAGTGGATAGTTTTAGTTAACCATTGTAGACTATGATGAGAAATATTTTGATATAACTCTTAAGATAAGCATAAATATTGGGTAACAACCTAGAATTTTGGCAGGGAATATATAATTTTTTTTAATGATACATGAATCCCTATCATGATGATACATGTGGATGTTTTTCTTAAATAGATTTACCTAGGTGTAATAGCTCAAAAAATGCATGTTGGGATTGACTCGAGCATTTCCTAGTACAAGAAAATTGGTCTTACTTCACACTGAGTTTGACACAACTGTGGGATATTCTTTGGTTAAATAAAAAAATTATGAATGATCAGGAAGTATTTGAAAAAAATTAGATAATGAATTACCGATAATCAACCAAGGTTTTCATATATTTAGTATAAATTATCTTAATTTGAATATCTTTAATAATTTTTCATGAATTTTTGTTTTCCAAATATGATTAGTTCTTTTCAAATTATGATTTTCAGTGTCATTCCATAGATAGAACCTGAATAAATCAAGTTAATGTTGAATGTGATAGATGATACGAAACTTTTTCCCCTGATAAACAGAATGTTAAAGAAAATGAAATGAAAATATCATTGTTATTCTCACATGGTTTTCTCAAGAAATAAATCTTGTTGGACTTCTAAACGAGAAAATGAGGGAACATATTTCTGTTCATTTCTTCATGTGGAAACATACACCTTATTTTTTTGAGTCTTCTAATCCTTTAGATTCTATGAAACATATCAGCACTACTGAAAATATATTTAATATCCTCTACTGTTTGGAGAATGAGAAATTCATTTTGATTGTCTACCATTTTGAAGGTGAATTTGATCAATGGTTAAATATTTTCAAGAATAAGATACAACAAGTTTAAATTGAATCCATGTATTAAGATGAGTTCAGGAACATATATTTTAATAAGTAATTTCCTCATATTATATATAAAGGAGAATTAGTTTATTGAGATAAAGAAATTTGATGATGAATCTATTGGTACCTATGAGGTAAATTTTACCAAACTTCTGATGTACTCTTATAGTATTATCATCCTAACTAAAAGTAATTTTGATTGATTATGAAGTGGAATAAAACAAAGTCTCCAAAGAGTGATATCCATAAGATACATTAGTAGATATTATGATGTTGTTCAATGTTATATTATAGTGTAAATAGAATATGAATTTATGTAACAATAAAATGGTTTTTATAAGAATAGAATGTTCCAATTCAAAGGAAAATATAAAAACCCTAGAGAGAAGATGATTATATTTCCTTTATACTCAATGTGTGGGAATAAATATGGAGAAAATTTTTTTATGGGGACTAGTAAATTTTTTATGTTTTGGAAGGAAGTTCATTAGGAAACTGACTATTAAAGTGATGTAAAAAACATAGTCAATGATGTGAATAGATATATATATTCAAATAATTATCCACCGACAATCCATTATATAAAAATAAAGAAGAATGGGTACTATGATAATAAATTCCCAAATATAATTTTTAATGATGACGATCAACATCATCAAACTCTTATGACCTGGGAAAAGGTAAAATATCATGTGATCACTGTTTCTGATGAAGAGTGTGATAACGACATGGTGAAAGGAACACTTACCATATACTCTAGATCTATTGATGTATTATTTTACCCTGGATATACCAATTCTAATGCATATGAATAAGTTTATAAGGGTATCAAGATTCCACGAAAACAATATCATATAGATTTATTAGTGAAAACCCATGATGGTATAATGATCACAACTAAATTATATGATTTCTCTCTATTTAATGTTTCTAGTAATGTGCTTCTTGTAAATCTTGTCATTATTCCTGTAGTTGAATTTGATTTTATATTAGGAATGAATTGGATTTCTCTATATAATTCTCAAATAAATTTTTTAGAGAGGGATGTCATGTTTGATATCGAAAACCATCATATGATTATTTATCCATGAAACAAGAAATATGAACTATTGATGAAAATCACATTTTTTGTATGGTTATTGATTCTTATTCAAAAGGGAAGTCCATCTCAGATGGTTTGGGAGAAAATAAACATCGATAATATTTATATTGTGTCTAATTTTTTTGATGTATTTATAGAAGATATTCCTAGTATTCTACTAAAACATGAATTTTCGTTCACAATATAAATTGTACATTGTTAAACACTTGTCTCAAAAACTTCTTATAGAATGGACCTTATTGAGTGGCTATAATTAAATATTCAAATACAGGGGAATCCTGAAAATGGATTCATTCAGCCAATCTTGTAACTATAGGGTTCACCTATTCTCTTTATCAAAAATAAATATGGATCTATGATTATTTTCATTGATTATCTGAATTTTTAAATGATAAATATCAAGATCAAGTTTCCTCTTCTGGGTATTGATGACTTGTTTGATCAACTATGCCGAACTCAATACTTTTCTAAGATTATAATTTGTTCTATGTATCATCAATTGAGGGTTAAAGATTATGTACATAATACATCATTTCATACTAGGTATTGGAAATAAGAATAAATACTGATTTCATTCTATATAATTAATTCCATTTCAATATTCATGGATTTAGTGAAGAGTATTTAAATATTACCTTGATCAATTTGTGTTAGTATTTATATATAATAATATTTCATGTTAAAATATTGAGGAAGAGAATAAATATCACTTAAGGATCGTACTAAAGACCATAATAAATGATATGTTGCATTAAATATTTACAAATAGAGAATTTAGATGAAAAAAAGTTTCATTTATGGGTTATATAATTTGAGACGGTATATTTTTTGATATATAAAAGGTTGAGGCTATTTGAATGTTGGTGCATACCAACTATGGGGACTAATATCCAAAGTTTTCTTAGTTTTCATGGTATTATCAACTGTTTGTGGAAAGATTCTCATGACTATCTAATCTACTCACCAAGATAACTCAAAAAGAATCCTTCTTCATCTAGATAGATGACTGTGTGGAAAATTTCCAGGAACTAAAGTAAATATTAATTAGTGCACCAAGGATTATATTTCTATATAGTAGAGAATGGTTTATATTTTATAGTGGTGCCTACAATAATGCAATTTTATGTGTTCTTATACTAAATTACATGGTTATATATTATGAATCCTGAAACTAAAGGTTCATGAGAAAAATTACCCAACTCGTGATTTGGAGATAGTTTTGGTAATTATTTCATTAATGATATGGAGGAATTATATTTATGGGGAAAATTTTAATATATATATATATATCATGATATTTTAATGTATATATTCACATAGAGGGAGTTGAATATGTTATAGTAAATATGGTTAGATATTATTAAAGATTATGATTTATCAATACATTACCACCCTAGTAAATGAATAAGTTCACTAATTATTTGAGTTAAAAGTATAATGCTAGCATATCCATGGTGATCATCACAAAAGATCCATTATATATAGATTTAAAAAGGATAGAAATGAAAATCATGATATAACTAGGAAATCGTTTCTTACTCCATTGAATGTTCAACCATCTATACAAGTGAAGAATAAATAGACATGGATGGAAGATGAAGAGTTGTAAACGGAGGATTGAAATGTTCCTGAGTTTAACTAAGATCGTGATGGAATTATAATGTTAATAAATAGTTTATGTTTTCCATACATAAAATATTTGGAAAATTATTTTTTAGAGGAATTTTAGAGTTCTTCATTCACCATTCATCAAATATGCATGAAGATGTATAGAGATTTAAAATAGAATATCTGATTGGATGGAATGAATAGAGATATTATAGAATTTGTATCTAAATTCTTGGTATTTTAGAAAGATAAAGATAAAATTCAATAGTCTAATGTGATGTGACATCCATTACCCATTAAAAAATGTAAATAAAAAAATACTGCCTTTGATTTTTTTATTAGACTCCCCAAAAATCTTAAGGGAATAATGTTATATGGGTTTCAGTTGATCACTTTAAAAATTCATCACACATCATCAAGGTCAAAGAATTTTTCTATCTAGATCATCAATATATGATATAAAATATGTAATTTGTAAGGTTTAAAGAAGTACTACATTAAATTGTATTTCACTAGGATCTCAGGTTTACCTTGATGTTATAGGAAATACTTTAGTAAGATCTTGATATAGAGTTGAGTTTTATCACTTCATATAATCCTTATCAAGGTGTTAAATCTAAGAGAATAATTAAAACCCTATGTAATATATTGATATCTTATTATATGGACTTTAAAGGTTTTAGATATCAATACTTTCCTCTAATTGAGTTTTCATACAACAATAGATTTTGAAGAATTATTTATATAGCTTCTTATGAAACCCTCTATAGAAAGAAGTAGAGAGCTCGAAAAAGATAGAATATAGTTAGAGAAATAAATTTATTGGGAACTAAGACGTATTAAGATGTAGTAAAGAAGGATAGATCTATTCAATATCATAAAAGGGCCACACAAAGTCGATAGAATATTATTGATAATAATCATCAGCGTGATCTAGAATTTTAATTTAGTGACTATGTGCTTCTAAGAATTTATCCATGGAAGAATTTTATGACATTAATGAGGGAAGGGAAACTAATACCTAGGTATATAGGTCCTTTTGATATTATTTATCATATTTTAATGGTATCTTATTAGTTGGTGCTTCCACCAATCCTCTCTCAACTCCATAATGTGTTCCATGTATCTCTCCTAAGGATGTATATACCTGACCCTTTATATATAATAAATGTAGAGGTCATATTAATGTAGCATGATCATTCACATGAAAAATAACTAGCGGAGATTCAACATCATATAGATAATTTTCTAGCGAATAATATAACTCACCATAACAATGTTTTGTGTTGAAACAAACAGTTTGAGGAAGCTCTGTGGAAACCTTAGGACCTAATGATGTAAAAGTATCCTCAATTTTTTATACCAAATTGATGGAATTTTGGTTTTAAATCTAATTTTAAGGGGGTTATAATGGAATACCCTGTGTGTTTATGAATTTATTTTTCCCAAATAAATGAAATTTCTTTGATATCATCCATTACATGCAACATCAAGTTTTAATGAATCATGAAAAACTATTAAGATTCTTATCCAAAAATAATCATTATTACCAAACCATTGAAATATATGGAATGAATAGGAATAAACAAATTTCAGAAATTAAGTATAATAATTTTATAAAAAGAAACAATATTGATAAAAAACACATAATTTATTTTTAGATAAATATATGTTTTGAAAATATAATTTTCTCAAAAAAATGTTTTTTTAATTTTTTTGAGAAAAATAATAAATTAAATTTAAAAAAATAATTTTTTTAATTCATTATATAAAAATCATCATATGGTGAGTTTTGGGTATTTTTATGAAAAAAATCAATAAATCGTGAAAATTTTTAATTTTTATTGAAAACTCCTTTTCCACTTAAAGAAAATACATTGTTAATTTAAATTTTAAAATATATTAAAACTTTAATTATTCAAATTATATATTTATCAGCCCAATTTATGTCATTTTATTCATTTTCATATTGAATTTTAATATAAAAACTTTTTAATCTTTTAAATATTTTCTCTTTGGGAAACTGTTTTCTCATCGTGGCTGCGAGATTAATTTTAAATTAAATTTTTTCACTTATGTGAAAATAATTTGGAAAATTTGATTCAATATATTGAATTAGAATAATATACATCATCTGATTGGGTAAACTTATTATTCTACCATAATGAGTCGTAAAAGTAGAAAAAATATTTATTGACGTTAATTTAAATATGGGTTTACCGTCAGGTTATACTAAAAATGTAAGTGATAAAAATGATCCAAAACTTTTCAACACCAATTTCATGGACATATTTTGACATTATATCTTCTATTATATATAATTTTACATTTTATATTGTTTTAGAATGATAAAAAATGGGTACACCATTTTCTTTTCAAAAATGACAAGTGTTTCACTCACCTCACTTATAAATGGACAACCCCTATCTTCTCTAATTCACACGTACAAAACCCATTTGGATTATAAAATACATGACCAAATCCATTCCTTGGTAATAAAATATCATCCTGGAACCCTTATTATTATTTTAAATTTACCCTATGATTTGTTTTGCAAACCCAATGATGTTACCTTAAGAAAAGGTAATGTTCTTCAATGATCTTTTTTATTTTATTTATTCCTCCACATCCTTTGACTATTATTAAAACATGATGATAAAATAACATCACTTTTTTCATATAATAATAAATTTTTAATTTATTTCAATGAACTACATCCATATACTATTCCCTCATGTGGTTAATTATAACGTCTCATATGTGTTTGACAGACTATTGTCTCACAAATCGATGTGGGGAGTTTTCCATCGAAACTTATCATAGTTCAATATGATGATTGATATAATGTATATATATTATATTTTTAACATAAATATACCTACATAAAAATAACAACATATATACTATAACATATTAGTTCCTGTATTTATGTCTTTTGATCAATTTATTTGACTACCCAACGATTTGATTTCTTCACGAGTTATTTTCAGTGTTTTCTAAACATTATAATTGGATTCTAGTCTTGTACATGGCTTAACTTGGTATGATCATGGTTTGAGAAAATGATAAATGTTGTTAGAATGGTTTTACATGGTTTTCACATGGTTAAACTAAGGGTGCATCCAAACCGTGAAAACCTTCCAATGGCCCTGTTTTGGGAGCACGATTAGGCGCATAGTTTGTACTAACCATGAGGAATACCCAGAAAACAATGAAAATAAGAATAAAATTCCATAAAATTTTGAAATTTAAATATTGAAACCCCAATAATTGATCATAAACTCCTCCCACACAAATCTAAATTGATCCATCAGCTTTTGGGTGCCCGCTAGAGCAATTTTGGATCCCCAAACCTCACCTCTTGGTGGATCAAAGTTCCAATCAAGTTTTGATCATCTACTGGTGAGTTATTTTCTTCTTGAATAGAGATCTACTTATTTATCATAATTACTTATTCCTAATGTTTTGATGTCTTTGATTTTCTGTGTCATTGTAGATTATTGTAGGATTTTGGACTTAGTATCTCTTTTATATTCTTCCAAAATTGATCTTCTTAGATCTGGTGATCTCCGTTATAGGATACACATCTCAGATGTATTATATTTGGATTCTAAATATTACAAGGACTGGTTTCTATTATTTTAATTCATTTTTTAATTCATTTTTTCTTAATAAATTAAAAGATGTGTGTTTATTATTTTATAACACTTTCTATTTGTAATTTTCCATTTAATTCCTCATTAAATCTTCTTTGACCAATTTTCATTTGAATTGATCAAGAAATGAATATAATTTATATTAATTCTTTAATTCCACATTTTTTTTATTTTTAAAGAGATTCTAAAGGATGTTTTGGTGGAATTGAGGTCTTTGTCCTTGGTTTTGATTTATAAAATGAACCTCCTTGATTTTAATTAAGTAAATTAAACTACTTCATGTTTTATAAATATTTTAAAATTATTGAATTTATTAAATGATCAATGAAACATGTTGAATGATTTTACCATTTTTTGAAATGGGTGTTCTTGGGTTATTAAATAAATGATTTATCTGCATGGAAAGATGGTGTAAACCCATGTTTTGAAATGTATTCAATAATTTTAAAATGGTAACACTTACTTTAAATGTTTTAGGATTATTTGAAAAAAAATATTGTTTTAAAATAATATTTTGAATTATTATGATTATTTTTTGAAGAAAGTGGGTATGATTACCCATATTATATTTAGAATTGTATAAATGGATTTGAATTGAATCGATGATGTTTAACGACTCGATTGAACCATTGTGGTGATGATCTCATGTAATAATTCATTAATGTATCATTCTTGATTCTTGTACTTCCCGTTGTTGGTTGTTCAAAAATGGATTATTTAATTTGATAGAGTTCAGGGGTGAGAGTGAGATGTGATTTGAGGACCATTTCCCATGATTGATACTAATAAGAATCCCAATTATGATCCTCGTATCATGATTTTCTCACTCAACTATTTTGAAAAGTTTTGGGAACATGGATATTTAGATGGGATGGCATATATATGCTTCTCTATCGAACTCACAATATTCTATTAGATCGATGGAGAACATGAATGGTTTAGAATATAGATGTGTGGCCAAGAATGTGGGTGTGTGTGGAACTGGTTTTCTTATTACTGATGAGAATATATATATAGGAATGGTAATTAGTCAAGTTACAATTTGATTATATATTATAAGGTGGACTCATTATCTTACCTAGTATCTACACATGACATCCGTATACTTGAAACTCGATATATGACAGCATTCTTTGTCACTATTTAGAACCAGAGTTTCCTTTATTGATTAATTTATTTCTTAATGCACCTTGAATATATTGTATTGAATATGGTTCATATTTCTATATTAGGTGCATATTCTCAACTTTTCATGATTATCAAACATTATCTTGTGAAATAGTTTTAAAATATTTTTAAGAAAATGTACTATTTTTTAATGGTGAAATGGAATGTTTTGTAGGTTTAATTTGATAAATGGATATTAAATGTTAACAAACTATTTTTTAACTAATCCTCTTACACTATATTTTTACTCCTCTTTTATCATATTTGAATCACTTTATAATGTAACTACATTTTACCATTTGGGGAATATTACTGGGATATTTATCTCACACCCTGCAAATACCTATTAGTGTTTTCCACCCTTAATAATTTTATAGTAGGTTTTTGTACTCTCGTATTCATTAGTTGGTTTGTGATTGGGAGACCAATGGTGGGTGAGTAGGGACAAGGTCGGTAGTATTGGACCACTAAGATATGGTTTGTGGTTTTTATGTTTTTCTTTAATTTTTTCTATTGTATATTTATACATTGATATGTATGTCTTGATTTATATATATCTGATTATTTTTCTTCATTGTAAACTATTATTGAATTATGTTTTGGGATTTATTATTCCCAACTGTGTTATATTGATTCCCAGGTGCTTTACGACGACCTATGGAGAAAAGGAATGCTATTTGGTTAATTGGATAATTGGATTGGGTACAAATTTAGAGAGAATTGTGGGTTAGTTAATTAAAAATGGTATTATAGAAAGTATTTAAATAAAGATAAATAATTTAATTTGAAGGACCTTACATTATTTAAGGTGAGTCAAGGTAGAAATGAGAATAAGAATATGTAGGGACTCAAGAGGTTGTTTCTGAATAGGTGTTTCATCACCAACTCCTCATGATGAGACTTGAGTTGTCAGAGATATTAGGACTTGGGTATTTCTTTTGAGTAATTGGTTTTATGGTGACAAATGAGATTTATATTCACTATGAGACTATCTTTGATATGGGTAATTTATTTTAATTTTTGGAACCAGAATAGAAGGATGGACATAATCGCACCATGTTTTCATGATCATGTAAACTTTGAGGAATTTATGTGACTGATCTAGAAATAAAACCATGAACATTTGTGAGTTTAGTGTGTGGTTTAACAGCCCATACAACCAAGACTTTTATAGTTCTAAATTTTATTCCTTGTTCATTTTCTTATAATTTTCTTCACTTGTGTGAGATTAGTTATGTGGGTTGTGGATACGGGTTGTTTCATGCTCATGTGTAGTTGTTTAATATTTCTTCCATT
The DNA here is from genome assembly GCA_963277665.1 of Viscum album. NCBI lineage: Eukaryota > Viridiplantae > Streptophyta > Magnoliopsida > Santalales > Viscaceae > Viscum > Viscum album. The sequence goes on along the minus strand of OY728148.1, from coordinate 526,355,244 downwards.
GTTAATGATTTTAAATAAATTTTTAAAACAAAATTTGTGTGTTAATATATGATTTTTTTAGTTTTTTGAAAAAAATCAATTATCATAAAGTGAGTTTTCTGAAATGATTATATTAGAAATCTAATTATCAAATCCTTTTATGTTATGTGAAAACAAAATGTTTTCAGAAATATTTTTGGTTTGCAATGAATTTAAATGGAAATGGTTTTAATAATTAGAAATTGGGTTTAATGATTTTTGAAACCATTAAATAATTTATAAGTGAGGTTAAAGGGATTTTGAAACTCGGATGGATTTTTATCAAGATTTATCATTTTTAAAGGAAAGATTATTGTTTTATAAATATTACAATCCTTTGGGTTTTAAAATAAATGATTTTTTGATAAAGTGTTTTGTGTATTGTTTAAGAGTTTTTTGTATTTTTTACCTTTACTCTTTAGTTGATATGCCTATGTTTTTTTATGTTAAGAATTTTCTCCCATAAATTTCTTCAAGAAATATAGAATATTGGTCCAATAATTTGGTACTTAAGGTAGTTATTCATATTTTCTATAAGTGGCATATCATGTTAAATACTATACCCAGACTCCAAACATTGTGGTGGAGCTGAAGACCATCCAGCCTTTAAACCCCATATTTTAAATCAATGATGTTTATCCAACTTCTTATAAAGGTGAACAAGGTTATCTTGACATAGTAAAGAGGCTTGAAGAATTTGATGAGATTATTGATTCTTTCATGACTCCTAATACTATGAAGGTTAATTCTATCAAATCCCTATTTGAGGGACCTGGAAAAGAGTGTTGTGAAATTTTTATTCCTCATTTTCTATATTAAACAATGTCCGGGGAATTATCCAAGTCAATCTTCTTTTTCAGCCAATATCTGAAGGAAGTGAAGAAAAATAAAGTTTTTTGATTTATTAAGTTTTGTTCAAGATGAGATATTGGTCATAGAGTATTCCAATAAATTCTTACATTTGGAATGTTTCATACCAGCGATGGTAAATAATTATTTTATTAAAGATATTTATTTTATAAAATGTCTTTACACATTCCTCTTAATCATCATAATTGTGGAAGCATAGATCTCTTATTTCGGGATGCTCATTAAGTATTTTTCAACTGAAATGGGGATAAAAAAACATGAACTGATAAATTCCTCATTGAGGGTTGAAAATAGATAATATCATCATTAATATAAGTGGGAAACTATATTCTTTTAATGTGGATCACCTAGTTATTCTCAGAATATCTGTTAAAAATCTCAAAAGGATTGTGGATGATGTGTCCATTTAGGTCACCTTCAGATGTTTTGTTTGTTGTTATCCCAAAAAGAGATCTTTCGATTTAGACCATAAGACCCTAAATTTGGGGTAGTTTATGATTAATGATAATAGGTCTTAATCTACAGTCCTTGGATGGAATCTTTTCATACAGGGGAGGAGCTTCTGATTGTCAGCGGTCGGCTGCTGAATGTGGTTGATGTTGATCCAGCTTTTTGTTTCCAATATGGGGATTGAAAATGGTTGAATTTTTTTTCTTTTGTACTTTCTGTAATATAAACTATTTTTTATCTTTGTTAAAGATATATTATGGACCTTGGAGGATTCATTTTTGGATCGATGATATTATATTGGTTTTATTTTCTTAAGGTCTATGTGGTTGTTCCTTTTGTGCTGATAAATATTTAGGTGTTTGGGGATTGTTGTAACTAAGTGTTCTATTGTTCTTACTACATGTTTATAGCTCTATTTTGATATATTGGATGATCTCCGTTATGAGAGTGTAGATCCCTATTATGCACAGACCTGGATTCCTGATCTCTTTGATGCTGGACTTTGATAAACTTTTGGAATTTACTTAGGTAACTATGATGATATGTATTTTTGATAAACCATGAACCATATGGTGCTTGTGTCTAATTTGATGATCTCATCAAGGTATAGGGCTCAATTTTAAAAATCCTATATTAATTTTGAGTACTTACCCAGGGTAAAAACCCTTTCCAGTTCCCTACCTTTCCTGTGGATTCATGATCTTTTATGGTTCTCCTAAGTGAGTGGTCTAAGTCTCTTATTTGTGTCCATGGGACGTGTGTTTCTTATGTTACACTATTCGGTGAATCATTAAATAATGGGGCGACCTATAATATGTCTCCATTATTTCTTTTATTTAGATATGTGTGATGATCTTACTGTGTTAATCTTGGAGTTCTGTGATAGTTCTTTTCCTTTAGGAGAGCCTCTATTCGATATTGTGGACCTTCCACCTCAAAAGAAGAGTGATGGATTTATTCATATTTAATCATGATATATCACTAAAACAAGATTATTTTGGGGGAAATAAATTCTTATGATGGGGACTTTGTAACATTAAATTTCCTATTTCTATGCGTTTTGACAAATTTATTTATTTACCCAATGATTGGATCTCTTCGTGGGTTGTTTCTGATGTTTTTTTGAACATTTTTTAAGCTGTTTGGGCATGTCCATGGTTTGTGAATAGTTTCAGAAAGGTTGGAAGAAGTGTGGAACCTAGAAAATAGGGAGTACAATTATATAAACATAGTTAAACTAAGTGTGTAGCAACACTCCGCAACCCTTCCAGAAGATCTGTTTTGGGCACACGGTTCATACTAATCATGGATTATACCGAGGAAACAATGTAGGTGGAAATTAAATGCCCTGAAAATTGTTATTAAAATTCTAAAACCTCCCTACATCACCCTAAAATCTTCCTAATCAAACCTAAATCAATCCTTTGGGTTTTGGGAGCCTCTGGAGGCTTTTTGGCTCCACATGCCTCGTATTATGGTAGATTGAAGGTTTAATCAAATAGGTGGTAATCCTATAGTGAGTTATTTACTTCTTGATCTTGGATCCCCTTATTATCTTGATTTATTCTTCTTTGTAGTCATTAGGATCTTTAATTTTTTGGATTTTGTCATGTTTTTTGGGATTTTGGATCTAGGATCTCTTGTATCTTTTTTCAAGATCTATCTTCATATATCTAGTGATCAACATCGAAGGAAACACATTTGAGATTTATTGTGGTTAGGTTCAAAATATTCCAAGTAAAAATTATATGTTTTTCCTTTATTTTATAATTAATTTTTGATTAGAAAAATTCATTTATGTTTGTCTCTTATTTTCTATGTAATATGTCTTTGAAATTACTTATAAAAACTCATTTGACCAATTTCCCATTGAATTGAACAAGGAATGAATTTAATGGATATAATCTTGATATTTCTAAACATTTTGTAAACTTTTATTACCATTTTTATTCTGATTTATTTTTAATGATATTCTAAAGTATTTTTTTTGTGGAATTGAGTTCCTTAGCCCATGTTTTGATTTATAAAATGAAACTATGATATTTGAATTAAATTAATTGAGATATTTTTTTCAAAACAGTTTAAAATATATAAATTTATTAAATGAACAAGAACCGCCTTTTAATTATTTTACCCATGTTTATAAATGGGTTTTCTTGTCTTATATTAAATAAATGATTTATCCTCATGGAAAAATGTTGAAAATCATGTTTTTAAATGTATTTAATCAATTAATAATAGTTATACTTTCTCTAAATGCATTAAGGATTCATTAAAATAAATTATTATTTTAAAGGCATGTTTTGAAATATTATGATTATTTTTTAAAGTAATAAGGATTGATTTTACTTTTTAAAAATTGAATGGTATAAAAGAATTTTAATTTAATTGATGATGTTTGACGGACCAATTGGGACTTTATGATGATCCTCTCTTGTAATAACCCCTTAATGTAACTTTTAATTTTGTAATTCATGTTGTTGGGTGTTAAAAAGGAGATTATTTACATTATGGTAGTTTGGGATGAGAGTGATATTTGATTTGAGAGCTAGTTCCTATGATTGATATTGATAAGGATCCCTATCATGATCCTCATAACATTATTATATCACTCACCTATTTTTAATAGTCATGGGAACTTGGATAGTAATATGGAATGACTTAGATATATTATTCACTAGTAGAATCGCACCCATCTACTAGATCCAAAGTGAATTTGAAGGGTTCAGGATATGGATGTGTGGCTAGGAAACTGAGTGTGTGTAGAACTAGTTTTTTTGAGACCCGTGAGACTATAAGTAATCATAGTAACTAGACGTGTTTAAATTTGATTAGAAATTCTTGGGAGGACTCACTATCATACCTAGGTGGTACCCATGACATCTATAAACAGTATAATCTATACATGAAATTATTGTTTGTCACTATTTAGCAACCAAGTTTCCTTACATGATTTATTTATTGTTATTATGATCCTTGACTCTATTATATTGAATTTTGTTCATCTATCCATATCAAGTGAATATTCTCACATTTTATTGATTATATTACTTTATCTTTTGAAATAGTTTTAAAATATTTTCATGAGAATATTTAGTTTTAAATTGTTAAATGGAATGTTTTTCAGGTTTAGTTTGATAAATGAATATGAAATATTAAAAATTATTATTAAATTAATCATCTTACTCTCTTTTTTGACTCCTCTTTTAGAAAATTTGAATTACCTTATGAATTGACTTCACATAATATTTTGTGGAATCCTACTATACTCTTTATATCACATGTGATTATAACTTTTGGTGTTTACACCCTTTTTTTATTCTATAAGGTGTTTGTGCTCAAATCATCTTTTGTGGGTTCCTATTTGTTTTACCAAGTGTGGCTGACATGGGACACAATGGGTGGTTATGGACCACCAAGAGATCAGTTTTGGTTGTTATGTTCCACTTTCAAATTTCTTACTATCACTTTGTAATTATATATATATATATATGTACTAATTTATAGATATCAAATTATGCTTCCACTTTGTACTTTATTATTGTATTCTTCCCTGGATGAAATCATTCCATGTGGTGTTCTATTGATGCCCTGGTTCTTCTCACCGGACCATAGAGCTTGGCAATTATCTTTGAGTTAGTATTTAATCTTACAAGCTACCATTTTAGAGAGAATTATAGGTTGGTTAATTATATATACCTTTTTTACTTTCCATTCCATAGATAGTATGACAATGTCATTCTCATGTATGGTGGGCTGCCACCTCACAAAGTGATGTGGCATGTTTTTCACATAATTTTACATGGAAGGTAATGAGGGGTGAATTTAATTAATATATGTGATATATAAGATATATATGCTTATTTTTAAAGAAAAAATATTATTTACCTTAATTTCCCTTCATCCGTCTAGTAAATTCAGTTAGCATTCATGCATATGTACGGCATACCGTATCCATGAACAATTTATTTCATTTTATATCTCTAAAAATTATAGATTACCATAAATAAATATATACTAAATATAAATGATTTTTATATGTTTTTTAAAATTATTTAGATGAAATAACCATGATAAAATTAAGAGTACTAATAAAAACGTGCACAAAAAAAGTCAATTATTATCTAAAATGTGACTTTAACATGGAATTACTAATAAGTTCCTAATAAAACATCAGCAGTAAATCAAATATGGTATAATATATATAATTATGGTTCTATAATTGATGTATAATAAGTTTTTATTAATTCTACATGATTTAAGAATGTGTACTATAGAAGAAGAGACTTAAGGTAATAGATTTTCTCTCGATTTTCTTTCTTTGAGACATATGTTATGTTAGAAATATATCATCTTTTATAAGGTTTATTTACATACCATTTTAAATTTATTTAATAATTATAATTATTTTAATAATATGTGATGTTTTATTTGAGATTAATAATTTATGGTACTGATGACTCCAAAGGGAACAAAGTGGTAAATATTTTATGTCACATTCTCATTGACAATCGAGATTGTTTATGATTTTGATCCCGATGATGAAACCATATGATCCATATCTTGCACATGAGCCTTATCCCAGTTGGTAAGGACTCTGTAAGTGCATCCGAGATACCCGGGATCAAATCCAGGCATAGACATTTTTTCCAGGGGTACTGTAGCAGTACTATAACAGTACTGTAGCAGGGACTGTAGTGGGAACTGTGCAGTGTTGTAGTAGGTACCATTTGGCACTGTTGCAGCTGGGTATATGCCCCTGTTTGGGCCTTCAGGCCACCGATTTGGTCCCCGAGTCCTTTAAACCCTTGAGGCCACCCAGGCCTTCAGGTCAGTAAGGCCTTTGGGCCACCTCAAGGTCTTCGGGCCACCTTAAGTGCAGATGAAAACCAGACGACCTACGAGGAACAAGATCTACAAGAAGGATGAGCAAGGATCTTTCACCACAGCAGAAGCTAAATGGATTGCAAGAATTAGAGGGTATAGCACCTGCCATCGGGACAAGTCTGTGCATGCACAGTAATGCCTAGCCAAACAGCCATGCGAAGGTGGAGAGCTAATTTCACGATGAAGATGCTGGGTAGGAGAAATTCCAAGTAGTTATTCTGGGTTGTATGTAATTTTTGAAACCTATTGGCTAATTAATTCCACTAAGGCTATGGGCCATGTAATACTAATGCCTACGATCCTTGTAGGGTTCCACCTCACCCCATGAAAGGTGGATTATCAAAATCAATAAACAAATGAAGGCCTTCATGCCATGGGATGGATATGATCCATATCTCTAGAAACTCAATAATTATATTTTAATATGTTTATTTAATAAGAATACATATTTTCCCTAAATTTTACTATCTTTATGTACTAAGGAAAAAAATCTAAGAAAATTCATCTTTATTTATATTTTCAGTTGAAACTCATTTTTCTTCCAAAACAATGTTTCTAAAAAATAAAGAATCTTTTTAACAACATTTAAATTATTTATTAAATATGTATTTTCCATTTCTTGAATTTTTTATAATAAATTTAAATTAATCTTCATATCATTTCCCAAAAAAAGTCTCATTTGGATTTTAAAAAAATGTTAAAGGGGTCATTATTTTAACGTGTACGAAATGAACAGAGTTTCCCAGCATCATGGACATTATTTTATTTAAGGATTAATTTTAAAATTATTACATTTATTTTAAAATACCAGTATTTTCACAAACTTTTATGAATTTTTAAATTTAAAATTTTTATTTTTAAATAAAGGATATTTTTATCAACACTTCAAGTGATTTTTTTTAAAATAAATTTCCATCTACGATGACATAGATTGATGTTACTTTATATTCACTCAGGGTATTATCTAATGATTCCGTATTTATTCTTTCTTTATAAGGATTATTTTTATGATGAAAATATTTTTATGAATCCCATTTCACTTACATGTGTTATACCATAATAAAATTATTATAAAATCTACTCCTTTTTTTCAAAAGTTATGATTTAATGAAATAATGAAATGATTATGATTTCCATTTATTTATAATAGTTTATGTCGTCATGAATGTTTGTGAATAACATTTATTTTCATGGGTTTTGATATGATTATTGTTTTATGATCCTATGAAACACAAATGTATTCTTTTCATTATGTGGTGAGTGGGACCTATATATCTATCCAAATCATTGGGTAAATATTGATATCTAATGACATAAATGTTGATGGAATTGGTAGGGATCCTTTTTTAGTAAGGGACTCTGTAAATTAAAATATCCTTAGGTGTGAACATTGACTACTACAATACTTTGGGAAGGAAACTAAATCCATTATTATAGTCTCATCAATGATAGTCTCAACAATGATCCTTGAACTACTAAATAAATTATTTTCTATTCTTATGTGTATGCCACAGTTCTGTTTCTTATTCCATTTTTATGCTCTCATGGGTCATGTTATTTAATTATGATATGATTCATGTCTTATGAACTACAGCAATTTATGTCAATACATGATATTATGATATCTAACATTTAGGTTATGGTTTTCAAATGTTATATTCATGTTCTAAAAATCATATTCTCATGTTATGCTTCTGTAACTCTGAAATTTACCCTTACTGATAATTTGATCTCACTATTTATTATATTTCTTTTCTCCAAGTTATGAAGAAATATATTATGTTCTACTTTTCTAGAAATCTTCAAGTAATTAAGATCTTAGTGAGAGATAATTTACTTCGCATATGAACCAGTTGTTTATGATTTCATGTATCTAAAGGCACTATACCTTTAAGATCTTATGGTGTGTATTTTTGTAATGTAATGAATTTTCATCAAAAAGATGTAATATCTAAGTATGAAAATCCTAGGTCATTTTAATTATTCATATTTTATTTTTTGTTTTTGTTTTTTAATTTTTAATTGGGCCCACTATGGACCACCAATACATAGACAACCCACTATTAAGTCCCATTATGTTTGGGTATTTATATTTTTTCATATTTAATAATATTTATATTGGCTTAAATATTTATTTTTTTATATAAAATTTTACTAATTATAAATTATTAATATAAATCATCATTAATTAATTACATATTATATATATGTGTTGATTGATATTTATATGTATATATATTCACATATTTATAGTTAATAATCTGTTTTGTGTGTATTATTCAATAAATATATATTTATATATTTATATATATTAAAAAATATTTATACTTAAATATTTATAAGTTCATATATATATATATCAAAAATTATAAAAATATTATTATTATCAGTTTATTAGTTTTATATAAATGTCTATGGTTTTTTGTGTATATATTTTTTATGTACCAATGAAGAATTATTAATTACTAATTATGAATAACAATGAATATTAGTATTAATATTTATTAAATTAGTACTTATTAATTCTTTTGCTAAAATTATTAAATATCAATTATTTTTTCTTTGTTATTTATTCTTAATATATCTATATAATTAATATTTAATAAATTATTCTTATTAATATATATATTTATATATAACTACAAATACACACACACACACACATATATATATAAATATGTATGTATTGATGTATATATCTATATATTAAACATATTTTTATTTTTATATTTATATTTTTTTGTGTATATACTGACTGACTGAAAGTTATTTTTTATTATTAATTAAAAAAAACTAGGAACAAAAAATAAAACCCTTAAAGGGGGGCGGAAATGGTGCAGACCCAGGGCATCCCCTCTAACCACACGCTGACATTCGAGGGGAAGAGAGAGGGGACTATCATAAACCACAAGAGGATCCTCCTGACTGCCCTGGCGGGCCAGCAGATCGGCTGCGAAGTTAGCTTCTCTCCAGCTGTGATGGATAAGCCTTCCATGGTTGGATTCTTCCTTGCACCTACGTATAATGTAAGTCAAGTCCCAAGGAATCCCAAACCTTCCTTGAACCGCCTTAACCAGGACCTCTGAATCATATTCAATCTCTGAAACTGCCAATCCCTTCTCCTTGCAGATCAAAAGGCCTGAGAGAAGGGCGCGAGCCTCTGCCCTCAAGGAATTTCCAGGTCCATAAAAAGCATTAAAGGCAACGTATACTGATCCCCAACAGTCTCGTAGCAAGCCTCCACCCCTCATTACTCCCTCCATGCAAGAACCATCAACATTGAGTTTCAACCCAAGTTTAGGTGGCTGCCATTGTATATATAATTATGTACTTCTAAATATTATATATTTTTAATTAACTAAATGTAACATTTAAACCAGTTTTAATGAACTGCCACAAATCAGAACTGACAATAAATAATAAAACTACTATTAGAAACCCATAAATAAATTACTGCTAATGTTAAAACAACTACTAAAAAAAATCCAAAAAAATTAAAGAAATTTTTGAAACATTTATTAGGGGTTTTTATATCTAAAGATAAATTAATTTTTCTAATTGTATGGTTATTTATTTTCAATGAAATTTTTTTTTTGAGGATTCTCGAAAACCTTCCTCGAAGTTGTATAAAGGAGTTTATATTAATTTATCTAATGTTTATAGATGTTAGTATAAAAATTTTATACAAAAGGACTTGTTTGAAAAAAAAATGTGAGAAAAAAAATGGTGTAATTAATCAATGTTTAGGTACAATAAAATATATAATATTTTGTTTATGAGAAATATTTTCATTAAATATGAAATATTTATGTAATTATAAATGTTTATATAAGTATGATATTTTTTAGAATAGTAAGGATTTAATATTGAATTCCATGTAAATAGTTAATAATGAAGTTTTCAGAATTTTTATATAAATATAAAATATTTGTATCTATATGCTATGGAATGCCTAAAAAACATGTTTAAATTATAATTGTTTTAATCAATTTTTAATTATTTAATGTTCATTAATGCTTATCTCAGGTTCAAATTTATGAAATATTCAATTATTTAGTATAGTCCTTTAATTATTATTCATGATCACATTTTTTATTTTATGAATGGATGTATGATTAAGTTTAAATTGTTAAAGTGTATATTAAAAAAAATCATACCACACATATATGATGTTTCATGCTCACTATAACATATAATTTAGTTATGTTTAACCATAACATGTTTTTAGGTTATGAACATGAAAACAAATTTTAATTATTATTTATAAATATTTTATGTTATTAATATAATGGAATTGAAGCCTCCCATTAGTATTGATTAATCAATTTTGGGACTTTGGGTAAAAATGCTCATTGTCCTCGGAGATTAGTCATTATCTGAGAATGTGGAAATTGGCTGCATGACGTGTCCTGATTCCTCTTATGGTGATTCTGTTTTCACATTACATCACTTTGTTATATGAAAGGATTTTATAAACCTTTTTCATTGGATGTATTAGAATATATATAAAAATAATTATCTATTATTTATATTTATGTAACACAAATCATGACTTATATAGAGTCATACACTAGTAAGTATTGAAAATATTAATTTTTTAAAGTATATAGGATATCAAATCCAAATATTGAGAACCATACATACATAAATTTAAATCATAATATAATTTGGTTTTATTTAAAATGCCATTAAAATTATTAAGTGTTAGATATATTCCATAGAAATCATTTCGCAAGGCCTCTATAATCCAACTGAGTAGGTTTTACCAAAGCATGGTTGCCATGTTTGTCTACCTAAATAACTAAGTGTTGATAGAAACATCAAATTTGTGTCATTTAATAGTCAACTAATGATATTTTACCAAAACTAAATATAATTTAATTTAAAATGGGCTATCATTTTTGTGATTGAATATCTAACATAATTCTTTATTAAATTATTATAAAATGTGTTTCTCATCTATTACAAAATTATATATTAAAATGGAACCACTGTCATCCAAATAAATTTTGATATCAATTATTCAAAAATAGAAGAATAATGGAAGTAATTTTGAGATAAATATAAAAAATATATTAATTTTGAAGAAGGAAGGAAAACACCATGGGTTATAGATACCTTATCTTGATTATCCAACTAGATTTCTTATTCAAAAAAAGGATCTTGACATATATGATAATTATTTTAAGGATTCACAAGATGTATTCACAATAATTACTATATCAATATAGACTATGTTCAAAAGGAATTATGAAAACATGGATATGTATAATATGGTAGATGGCCAGAAAATTATCTATTAAGAATAGGTTGGGCATAAGAGGTATGAGGTTTCAAATGCATTATTTAAAATAAATATGACTGCAAAAACATAACTATCCATTCATATACAGAGTATGTTTAGGTATTCTAACAATATGGGGAGGTTAGTTGAAATTCAATACCCAACCATTATCTTGGAAAGAACCAAGAGGCCACTAAACATTGGTGGTATCCCCTAGATTCCAAATACTAGTAATAAATGACAATGGCTTGATAAATCATTGGGGGATGATTCTGTGTTTAGACAAATATAAAATTTCCTAAAAATAATAAAACCAACTAAACCAAAACTATATGATGCATGAAATATAAACAATAAAACTCAATAATACCAACAACCAATAATTTCAGAGTTGTGGAGAAAAGTGAAACAATAAATCCAACCAAAAACTAAAAGACATATAGATGGAGAAACATTGATGCGAAGCTACTCTGACAACTCCACTTGAAAAAATCCAAGCTCTAAATACACTCCCAAAAATGTAGCATCATCATTATCTACTAGATAAATAAGAGTCATATCATTTAACTATATAATGAAGTATAAAATCAACATAAGAAACAAAGTTCACATGAATGGGTGATTATACAACCCAGAAACCAAACCCATTGAGACTTACCAACTCATTCTACTAAGAAAATAACAAGTCATATCACAGTTCAATATACATGTAAATCAAAAGCGATAAAACCAAATGTTGTTTACAAAATAAGTATAATTAATCTAAATAGTATAAAAAATTAAATATACCTGAAATACCCAATTCCACATCACAATCACTCATATGTTCATCTATCCAACCAATGGTAATCCTAACTTTTAAATAGAATCTTAGCTTACCAATCAGGTGGTCACTTGGTGGTGAATCCAACGTGCCTGGAAGTCATTGACACCTTTTTTGAAACCAATATTTAATAGTATACCACAATATGAACTCATAAATATCCATTAGTATGAAAAAGTCTCTGTATAGTAATCTAGGATTTTCATACATTAATATTCAATAATTTTTTTGTGAATATTTATTACATTACACAGACACATGTCTAAGGACCATAAATTTATAATGCATTTGGAAACATGAAAACATAAAAAAATAGTATATATATGAACTACATCATCTCCCACTAAGTTATTCATAACTAGAACCCTTCTTAAACCTATCATACATAGTACATTTATTCATAACCAAGGGAAAGGGGCATATGAAAGGGTAATCTCGTATAGTTAGTGAGGGTACAAAATGGATATATGTAATCCTAAAATAAATATAATGGTATGATAACATAATCATTGCATTTGAAAATCATAACATTCATATCATAGATCATAATCATGATTCATGGAATAAAAATAAGAAGTTCGTCACACAAGAATCATAAGAAAATGAAATAACATGATCCATGATTTCATAATATTGGAATAATACATTAAGCGTTGGACTACACATAAGAATATAAAATCATTTACATGGTACTCAAAGATCACTACCAAGACTATCATATCGGAATGGGTTCAATCCCCAAATCATCATACCAGTAAAGGTTCACCCAAAAGACCATTATAGAAGAAAAATTCCCTTACTCAGTGGAGTTCTCTCCTCATTATAGTCTTGTCTATCTCATAAGATATAATTCCTTACATAATGTAGTGGAGTGAGATATAGGTCCCACACATAACATAATGAAAATTATAGGTATGTTTAGAAAAAGTTCATAAAACATTCATCATAATATAACCCATGAAATTAAAAGGGTTTCATAAACATTTCATTATATCATAACCAATGGAAATGTGACATGTTTCATAACCATTTAATCATTTCATAATAGCCTAACCTATGAAAAGAAGATGGTTTTATATGAATTTTATCATGGTATAACCTATAGAAGATACACTAGTTTCAGAGACATCTTTTCATCAAAAACATAACCATTTAGATAAATAATAAGAATTATACCCTTGGATTATATCAATGTTAAAGCATAAATAACATCAAAGGACGTCAACATAGATGGAAAATGATTTCGAAAGATGACATGTAACATTTATTAAGGAAGTTAACTTTTCTTTGAAAATTGCATTTTAAACCTAAAAAATCATAAAATATTTTGGAAATCATTTCTTCTGAAAGTGAACAAAACAATTATATAGGAGGATTTAAAATAATTTAAAACATTCATTGAGGAAAATATCATTTCCATTGTGAAAAAAACATTATTTGATACATAAAAAAAATTCAAAACCCATTTAATTAAAAATGAACTCAGAATACTATAAATGATGATTCAAAGAACTGATTGATCATGATGTCAGAGAATTTTATTATAGTCATACACATAAAACTAAATATTACGTTCACATTTTCAGTAAAATCCAAATAATACTTTTTTAGAAAATTACATAAAGATTCCTCTAAAAAATTTTGTAAAACAATTGACATGTATAAAAATAGATTTAAAAAATCATTTTGATTTATTAAAATTATTTTTAAAAAAACACTTACAAAACATTATTTTAGAAAAAAAAACCAGGTTTTCGATCGAAGAGGGAAATTAAGATAATTTTTCATAAAAAAATTCTTTTAAACTATTGATTATATAAATAGAGGAAAATGAAGGTAAATCATGTATTATAATGACATAAATAGGGTATAATAAAATAAATGATTTTATTTAGAAATTTATCATAATATTTTATCATTGAAAACATAATCATAATTAATCCAAATAAATAATGATATTTTCATGTGAAATCTTTACCACTTTGGTAACACTGAATTATAATAATTGTGAATGAATAACATTAAATTACACATAAGATATCATGATAATAAATAAATTCATGATATTACATGTCAAATGGGCTTTATATGCACCATATAATGTTATATAGGTTCACATCATAACATATTTATGAAGGAATAAAAATTTAGACAAGAATATTATAACATAAATTTGTACTTTCTTCATAAATGTTCAAACATACTGTATAATAAATATAATTTTATTATAAATAAATTACATAACGACACTTATATATATAAATATATATATCAAACCATATATGATTTTCTTATGACCATTTACTACTTGTTTATTAAAAATTCCATGAAAAAGTTGAATTTTAGAAAACCACTACTTTTTTCCAGGTATATTTTGATTTGTAATTTCTTCCTCTTAATTTTATCATGGTTTCTAAATATTTGGAATTTTAACCATGAAAAAATATCATATACATTTATTATATATGTTTTTAGATTAATACATAACATATAGAGATAGAAAATAAAATACACCATTGATGGAGATGGTAGGTTATATGTATACATGAACAATGTTTATATTTTCTCCATGGATTGAAAAAAAATAATGGTAGATAATATATTACCATTATGGAATAATTTTTTTTCAAATATGTCACACTTTTTCCTTAAAACTACCCTTATAAACATCCATGTAAAGTGTGAATGAATCACATTAGTTCACAAGGAAATAGTCTGTTATACACATGAGCAACATTATCATCTTTCAAAAACACTATAAATCTATTTATAATATAATATTAAATAATTATAATAATATGATTAATATAATATATAAACATTTAACAAATCATTATATCTATCAGTGATTGGTGGTGATGTAAATTAAATAACCAGAAAGGGAGCCTCCACACTTGGTGTCATCCTGGTAGATGTCTTACCAATCACCATTCTATCTCCCATACCCAAATTCTTGGTTTACTTACCTAATTAGAAGTCTCTAATAACATCCCCCACTTATATTCTATTTCCTCTCCAAACAAGATAAAGATGGATGTTTACTTTTCTCTCACCATTGTATTGACGATCCTGGGTTTATCCAAGCGGTTCGCGATTTTTGGAGCAAGCCAGCCCAAGAGAGTGAATGGATTTCTATTCAAAATAAACTTTGGTATCTTAAATGTGATCTTAAATATTGGGTTATTAAAAAAAACTCAACACCAAGATATGTATGAATTTAAAATGGACATTTATTTTCTAGAATCCAGTTTGGAATATGAGTGTAATGTGTTTGTGCTTAATGAGATCACTTACTAAAAGTATGTCCTTGAGGATATGATTCTTAGAGAAGAACATTTGGCACATGAGTAGGCAAGAATCAAATGGATTCAGGAAGTTGAATGGAGCACTATTTTTTCCCACACTTATTTTAATGAGAAATGTCATATCCACATACCCAATATGTATTTAGTGGATGGAACCAACTCTGATGATCGGGATATTATTGGTACTTTGGCTGAATCTCATTTCAAATATATTCTTGTAGGACCCAATAATCACATGCAACATGGATATCAATGAGGGAATGTTGATATACTTGATGTTGTCTCACTTTTGGTATCTAGAATTGATTACTCATCCTTAGTAGAAATACCTAATGGGAATGAGATCTATTAGTAAATGCATGGCCTTATCCCATAGAGTGCCCTTTGTCATGATGGTTTTTCAGAATCTTTTTACAGGGCTACCAGGAATCTGGTTGAGGAGGAAGTTATAAAGGATTTAAAAGAAATATTTATGGATGGTAACATACCATGGGTGGTTTAACATATATTATTGGTGCTTATTCCCAATATTAATCATCCCACATTCATTCAGCATTATCACATGATCAGCATTTGTAATTATCAATATATGATCTGGTCCACTATTATCAAAAGAAGACTCTCTAGTCACCATTCCCATTGAATTTTTGAAGAGAAACATGGTTTCATGAAATGTAAGTTGATCCAGGATGAAATTGATATAGCCCATTAAATGGTTAGTTACATTAACTAGAGTGATCCAAGGTCTAACATGCTCATCATACTCAATATAGATCAGTTTATGCTGAGGTCGAAGGGGGATTTATCATCACGGTTTTCTGTATCTTGGGATTATCATCCTAATTATTTGATCTTATTTGTAGGTTATATTGTTCCTTATGTATTTTTGTTATTTTTTGGGAACATATATGGTTTCTTCAAAAAACAATTGGGCCTTAGCAAGGGTGATCCACTTTCCCCAAGCATCTGCATTCTTAGAAAACATGTACTTCGTCGCCTCAACAACAAGAGTATTTTAATGGGAAAAATTCTTCCCTTTTATTATAGATGAAACTCCATCTATATATCCTAAATAATTTTTACAATCTTAACCACAATATCCTTTAATGATAGAAAGATATTAGTATGTAGTTTTATTAAAACTATTGAAGACTATTTCAAATGGGGTGGAAAAATCATCAACTATAGAAAGATAAAAAAATTTATCTCTAATAGGTCTTTAGATAGACATGTTTATTATCTAAGATCTTCCATGGATATGCGGTATAGGTTTTTCCCCATAAAATATCTGGGTTCCCCAATCTTCTTTTGGAGGATTTACGTTTCCAACTTTAATCATATTATAGAGAGTGTCATGGGTCGTGTTCTGAACATGAAAATTAGATTCCTCTATTTTGGTGGTATAATTTCATTGGTTAAAAACATACTATCTTAAATTATAATTAATTAGATTTTCTTATCATGTTCCTAAAAATAATCATCTCTAACATAGATAAATCGATGTAAATGTACATCTGAGATGCACAAGAAGAAGGAAAACACCGTTGGGCCTCCTGTTCCAGGATGGCCAGACCCATGAAAGAGGGATGCATCAATGTAAGTAATACCTATGACACAATCAATGGCATTAATGCCAAGTTATATTGGGAATATGTAGAGAAATGTACAATCTGGGTTAGATTTATAAGTCATAGAATCCTATGGGAACCGAGCTCAAAGGGGGGATTGAGCCTTCAATGTGGTCCACAATTTCTACTATTGTCTCATCTCTAAAAAAAATATCCAATGGTAAGTGTAGAGGGTATACCTGTACTTTTGGAATCAAAATTTGGCAGGATATAAACTTGAATTCCTTGGATTCTAGTTTATTGATATATTCTTTATATAATCCAGCCTACACCAGGGTTTTATCAGGGCAGTACTATAAAAATACCAATGATCTATGTTTGTTCTTATTCATATGAATAATGAACCAGATAAGTTGGTATTCACCATTTTGACTTTAGTTACCTTCTCTGTGATGCATTTTAATGATATCATGACTTTTTCAGACAACATTGATAGTCGGGGTGATCTACTATGATGAAAAGAAGTATCTATGAAGTATTATTTACTAGTTTGGAGTGTTATAAATCATGCACTTCCCACTAAAGATAACATAAAATGTAATAGAATTAGTATGGATTCTAGGTGCATGTGTTGTAGGACTCATTTCAAGGAGAATATTTACCATCTTTCTTTCAAGGAATTTTGGGTTGTCATGGTTTGGCATGATTTTGGGGATTTCACGGGAACTACTCTTTAGGACCTTCAGGGAAAGTTGTTCATTGAAAATCGGTTCTAGGGTGCAGGCTCAGCTGGGTCATAAAGGAAGGATATGTCCATCGTGATGGTGGAAGTTTTCCTGATACTTTTGTAGGAAAATAACTTAACATGCTATGATGGAAAAACTAGCTTGAGGAAGGTTCGATTTCTCATAATAGGAATCTCTTTGTTGATCTGGTTCATCTGGTTAAAACTGGGATAGTTCCCCAACTCTTAGAACCTTTTTTATGTTTCTTCTTCTAACCATCAATCTAACAGAGGCATTTAGGGTCACTAGGTTCCTTAGAAACATCCTTTTAGAGGATATAAACATAAAACTAAAGGCCCATGCTACATGGGGTTATTCAAGGAGATGGTGTGGTTCATGGTGATAGGGATTCTATTTTTCTTGCCTTTTATTAGAACATGAAGTATGGTCAGCCCCTTCAGGATGAATCCATGGCTATGTTAATAGGCCTCCTTCTTTTAAGTCAAAGGACTATTATTCTAGTGGTAGTGGAAACAGATTCCAGTATTCTTCACGATTCTGATCCTGGAATGAGTAGTAGTCCTTGTATTATTTTTTATATCATTATAAAATTCGATAAGTTAATAAAAAATAATATGCATGTATAGTATAATTGGTGATATAGAAACAATGTTATATATTTTCTAGTCACCATGCACATCCACAATTAAACTATTACTTGCTTTGATAGCGTGACAACATTACCAATTGAGGGAGTGAACCTGGTAAGAGGGGATTGACTCAGACTTCACTATATTATGCGACTATGAATCTTGGTTTCTAGTTTTATATTGTCTTTTTTCTTGTACTATAACTCTTTTCAATAAATAAATGAAATTATGATGATGAATCCAAAGGTAGAAGTCCAGTATACACACGAATGATGATTTTGTATCCCATTTGATTGAAGAGAAGATTGTTGTAGTTCAGGCCATTATATTAACCATATATTAGAATATTAATGATACATTTTGTATTATACCTTCATGTTTTAATATTAAATTATGGGTTTTTTTGAATAAATAAAATAAAATGCTTTGTTAGGGGTGTTACATCTTCTTTGGACAACTTCTTTAGGGTTTCACCAAAAGTATTATTTTGTTTTTCTTCTGAAAAATAATATGGCTTCTAGTATGGGAAATGTGATTTATCGAATTGATTTGGGTAGGTCTTTTCCAAACTAAGGGTTTTTTAGTGTGAAGAGGATAGGAGAATGGTAGCCTTTTATAAGTGAGGTGATTAACACAATTGTAATTTTTACAAAGAAAAAGGTGTACCTGCATTTTTCACAAACCAAGAGGATCCAAAATTGACCATTATCAATCCTTGAAGATATGAGGCCAAAATACTTCCAGATAATGTGTGTTGCAAAAAAATTTGGTCATTTTTAACCCTTATATTTTTAAGTTTAACTCCCACATAAACCCATTTTTACCTTAACCGTGGTATATAGTTTTTTCTGTTTTTACTATTCATTGTGGAAAAAAATTAATCATTCAGTATTATATAATATAAATTATTATAATTACACATATGGAATCCATTTTTTCAAATTCAATTAACAAGTGGGGAAAAAATAATTTAAAATTAATCTCACTGATGAGATGACAAGGCAGGTTCTCAAAACTCATTACTCTTAGGAGAGCTACATGAAACATATCATTTACTTGAGAAACAATTGGTGGAAGTGTCAACTGATAGGCTACCATTTCTATAAAATCAATAATTTTAAATGGATCGATATACGTAACGATCAGTTTTCCCTTATTTCCAAATATCACTAACTTCTTCTATGGTAAAATTCTTAAAAACACCTTTTCACCAACTTTAAATTCTAGATCACGCAGATGATTGTCATCATAACTTTTATGCCACCTCTAAGCTACCTTGATATTTTTATTAATGGATTTAACCTTATCTGCCTTTTATTCAGTTTTCTACCTTCCAAATAGATTTATTTATCTAGATTATTTCTATAATGTTGGATCTATACACATATTTCCCTACAGGGATTCATAAGGGGTCATGAGAATGCTTGAGTTCAAGCTATTGTTGTATGATAACTCAACTTGAGGAAGGTGATGATCTAATCCACCATTGAAATCCAAATAAAAATATCTCAACATATCCTCTAGGATTTGATTTTTTCTCTAAAATTGACCATCTTTCTGATGGTGACATTCAGTGCTAAAACAAAACACTATATCCATATCCTGTTGAATACTTATCTAAAACACTAAGGTAAAACCTGTATCCTGATCAGATACAATTGAATGTGGTACTCCATGAAATATTACAAATTAATTTATATATTATATAACTGATCATGAAAAAATTATTCACTAATAGATATTAAGTGTGATGACTCTGTAATATGTTCAAATACAACCCATAGATTATTATTCTGTTTGGAGTTTTTAGGGATTTAGAAAAAAAATCCATGTTGATGTTTTCCATTTTCCAATCTGGTATAGTTAAGGTATGTAATATATGCTTAAACGTTTGTCTATTATAATTAAATTACTGATATACCAATCACTTAGATAAAATTTCTACAATATCTCTCTTCATGAAATCCCACTAGAAATACTCTTTCAAATCTATATATATCTTCATACTTTATGAAAGAATATTTATTAAATAACAATGAGCTTCCTATAAAAACTCATTCTTCTAATCTAGTATCTACAGAACACATGCATTATTTATAAACCTTATCATTCTATCAAGATCAATGATAAACTCAAGTTCATTTTTAATATTCTTTTAGAGCTCTATATCTTCCTTTTTTGCCTCTTTAATATTTACTTGGATAGATTGTTGAACATTAAATTGAGATCTCCCCATCCTTTAGGATTTCCAAATCAAGAAATTTCGAATTATGAAATATTTTATATTTCATGATCCTCATCATGGATAAGCTAGCATGATCCATTCAACTCAATTCATTGGCAAACAAGTTCTATTTCCAAGGGTGTTAATGTATTGAGCATTCATAATCTTTAATCATCTCTAACTGTATTATCTAGTGCATATTCAAATCCTTTGTTGTGAATATATACATTAAATTTTTTAATCACTATATATATCACACATTTCTCCATAAATATAATACCTCTATAGAATTAATGAAAAAACTCATACAGTTAACTCCAAATCATGATTTGGGTAATTTTTCTCATGACCCTTCAATTTTTCTGACTCAAAATCTATAACCATGTCATTATTCATAAGAACACATCCCAATAACTTATTGTATGAATTATTGTAGATTAAAATCCTTTCTCCACTATAGGATAATGTAAGAACATGTGTGCTAACTAATCTTCTCCTTAGTTCCAAGAAATTTTCCTCACATTCATCAATCCATAAGAACTTGTCTCCTTTATGAGTTAACTTGGTGAGTGGATTAGATAACCATGTGATGTTTTTAACAAATCATCGATAATATCCTGGAAAACCAAGAAAAAATGAATATAAATTTCCTTGGTTGGTTTAGTCCAATAATAATGTTCTTTTATATTTTATGGATCTACTAATATACCCTCTCTTAATATTTTATGACCCAAAAATGAAACCCTTTTCATATAATTCACACTTTGAAACTTTTTCATAAAATGTTTCCTTCCTCAGGGTCTTTAGTATAATTCTCAAGTGATATTCATTCCCTTCCTTTAACTTATAATAGAAAATAATTTCATATATAAAGACCACCACAAATTAATGAAGGTAATATTTAAAAACTCTATTCATTAAATCCATGAAGATAGTAGGGAAATTAGTAAGACCTAATAGAGTCAATATATATTTATAGAGTACATACCCTATATGGAATGTTGCCTTTAAAATATCCTCCTTCTTAAACCTGAATTATTAATCTCTAGAATAAAGTTCAATCTTCTAAAATTATTGATCTCCGCACAATTGATCAAATAGGTCATCAATATGGGATAGATGATACTTTTATTGACCATGATCTTGTTCATATTTCAATAATCAATGCAGAGTCCCATAAACCCATATTTCTTTTCAAAAAAAGAATAGGTTAACCCCAAGGTGACACACATTTCCAAATGAATCCCTTTTAAAGGTTCTCGTATAGTTTCATTTTTAATTCCAACAACTAAATTTGGTCTATTCCATAGGGAGTATTGTAAATTCGTGTGGTAATAGGTAAAAGTTCTATTGAGAACTCAATTTACAATTTTAGTGGAGGTCTGGGAAACACTTCTGGAAAGACATAAAAATGATCACATAATAGGCATATAATTGATGTTTATTTTATTCCCAACCATGTGATATAAACCCCCCTACTGAATATTAATCAAAACCCATATAATGGATGTTATTTACATAAGAAGATCATATATATCATCACGATGAAATAAGATGATAGGTTGGTTTGTACTAACAAATGTGGCTTCCTTTTCTTGCTAATTTATTTGGGATTTATGTAAATATAGTCAATCCATCCATAAGATAAAATCATATTCTACCAAAGGAAGAATAAAATGATTTTTTGGAAGAACATTCACACAAACATAAATCTAAGAAAAATCATAGAATTGAGATATGATCATCATATCATTACGGTTTTTAACTACTAATTCTATAACTAATAATTTGAGTGGAATTATGATACCCTTGGAAAATATTTAAATATGAAGTAATGGGTAGACCCAAATTAAATTAAGACATTATTAGATCTTGTGTGGATGGTAGTTATACCACTCACCATGTCTTCATCACACCCCTCATAATAAAGATTGATTTCATGAAATTTATACTTGTCTCCACGATAAAGAGGTTTCCAATAACTATCATCATAATTAACCTTTGGATTAGGGAATAGGTTGGCATAATTCTCATACACATTTCATTTGAATTTTATTTTAAGATTCTCATCCCTTTCACACATAAAACATTTACTAGTCTCCTTATGACAATTTGATCCATGTTTCAATCCATAATTTTATCATAAAGAAAATATCATCTACTTGTCTTGATGGTTTTTAGATTTTTTTTGAATTCCATTTTTTAATTCTTATCAAAACCATGAGTTGATATATAACTTCA
Source organism: Viscum album (assembly GCA_963277665.1). Classification (NCBI taxonomy): domain Eukaryota; kingdom Viridiplantae; phylum Streptophyta; class Magnoliopsida; order Santalales; family Viscaceae; genus Viscum; species Viscum album. The sequence goes on along the minus strand of OY728148.1, from coordinate 526,332,199 downwards.
ACTTCAATTTCCTCCTTAATTTCATATAAAATAATATCTTCATAGATACAGAAGTATCTTATGGATAGCGCCCTTCAGCAGCTTGGTTTTAATCTAGTGAATAATCAATTAACATTACTTTCAAGTTGGATTATAATACTAGAAGAATATCATGAAATTCTTGTAAAATTTTCCTCATAGGTACCAATATAGTCATCATACTCTTACTTTAGATCAAGAAACTTCTTATCCATATATTTACAAAGAATATGAGAAAATTTATTATTAGAAAATATGTTCAGGAACTCATCTTAATCCATGGAGTCAATTTCATTATGTTCCCATATATTCCTGATGAAAATTCCCAATTGATCAGCTTCACCATCCAAGTAATAGATAACTAAAATTAATTTTCATGTTCCAAACACTAAAGAATGAATCATATTTTTTTAGTGGTACTGATTCATTTATGAGTAACATTAAAACTAGTGGACCCACAAAATGAAGCTATAAATTTCCACATTAATGACTCAAAATAACATTGTTCCCTTATTTTCTCATTAGGAAGTTCATAATGATTAATATATTGAGAAGGATTTTTGTGCATATTAATGAGATTATGAATTCCATTAACCATAATGTTTGTATTTATAGGAGGACAATCATGGAAATGCTTATCACACTCAACATTAACATGGTTTATTTGGGTTTCATGCATTGACTAAAACCAAAAATCACATTTTAAGAAACCATGATCATTGTGGGGAACCACATAATCCTGAAAAATCACTTATAGGATGTCTAAATAATGAAAACATGTTTTTAATGTATGGAATATTGGGTTTATTATAAGTCACTCATAGTCATAATCTATTTAAATAATACATGAAGGTTCATAAAGTGTTTTTGAATTTCTAAGGAATATCCCATAGGATTATAAAACTAGGTGTGTAGAAAGGCTCATTATCATCACCAGGTAATTATTGATTCTACTTTAATGCACCATACTTAAATTTATTACCCCTTGGTACATTTTTTCTATACCCACATCCAATTTTAGAATACAGAAAGAAATTTAATTTTTCTGAAAACCACTCGTTCTACCCTTTACAAAAATTCTAGGACAATTTCTTATACTTTGACTCATCCTTAGACTAATGGTTAGACATATCCATAATTATCTTACTAAATTTTTCTTATACTAATTTCCAATGGATAACTAAACCTATCCTCTAATACCAACTATAGTGAACCATATTTTTCATACATAGATATTAGATCATTTTTTAATGAAATTAATTAAATTACACAAACACAGGACTGGGGATCATAAAGGTATAGTGCCTTTGGAAACATGGGAGAATAAACCAATGGTTCATATATAAACTACATCATCTCCCGATAATTTCATCATAACTATCACCCTTCTAATACATATCATATATAATACATATCTTTATAAACTGAGGAAACAGAACATTAGAAACAGTGAGCTCAAACTATGAGTAAGGGTGAAAAAGGGAGATACATAATCATAACATGAACATAAGGGTATGAGAAAATAAGCATCTCATTTTAAAAGCATATCCATCATATCAATGATAATAATCTAGTTTCATGGGAAAAATATTATAATATCATAAGATATGAATAATAATGAAATAAAATAACATGAGCCAATAGATCATAATATTTTCATAAGACATCGAATTGTGGGGTATACATAATCATAGAAAATAATTTCCATTATAGTCAATTATTACTACCCCATATATCATAGTAGAATTAGTTTACTCCCAAAAACCATCATAGTAGTCAAGGTTCACTCCTAATACCATCATATTAGACAAAGTCCCATACTGAATCAGGTTCACCCCCCCCCCCCCCCCCGTTCCATTTATCTCTATCTCATGAGATATAAATCCTTAACAAAATCATTATAGGGAGACATAGGCATCACCTGTCATATAATGAAAATCATATGTATGTATTCTTCAAGATCATAAATAATTTATCATACCAAAACCCATGAAATGTAATGGGTTTTGTAAACATTTCATCATATCATGACTTGTATAAAAGATAATGGTTTCATGATAATGTCATCATTTAATCAAATCCTAACCCATAAAAATGATGGTTTCATATGTATTTTATCATGGTATAACCTATGGAAGAGAAATGGTAATAATAAACATATTTTTTTCTTTAACATAAATCATTTAGAGAAATAACTATAATTTTACCACTAGATTATATCCCCAATAAATAATAAGTAACATCAATAGATGTCATCACATATGGAAAATGATTTTAAAATGTCACTTGGAAATTTTCCTGAGGAAAACAACTTTTTTTTAAACCCAAAAAAAATCGTTTCTAAATATTTTTATTTGAAAATAAACATGAAAACATATAAAGATGGATATAATAATAATTTAAATCATGTCTTGAGGAAAATATCATTTCTACTTTGAAAAAATATATCTTTTGAAAACATAAAAAAAATCAAAATAATTTTATTTTAAAGTAACCATGGTATATTTTAAGGAAATATTCAAAGTAACAATAGTTAATGATGGTGGAGAATTATATTCATTCCATTCACAAAAAAAATGATTCCTTTCACATTTTAAAAAAAATAAAAAAGGGAATTGTTTGGAAAACAACATAATAAGTCATTTCAAATATTATTTTAAAAATTCAAACATTGGTTAAAATTCCTTTAATAAACAATTTAGAGAACACAAAGACTAAAATGACTTTATTAAAACATGGTATTGAAATAATAAATGGGTTTCTGTCCAAAGAGATAAATAAATGTAATTTTTCTTAAAAAAATATTTTTAACTGTTTAGTAAATGAAGAGAGGAAAATTAAGGGAATATTTATTATAATTAAATAACCATAATATAAGAAATTTTTTGAGTTTCATGGGTGATGAATAATAATTTTTTTATTGGCAACATAATCATAAACAATTATGATAATTGAATAGATATGAAAATAAAATATTTAATACTTTAGTAACATTGAATTATTATCCCCATGAAGGACTATAATTAAATAAAATAGAAAATATCATGAGAAATAAAAAATTCATGTTGTTACATGTCAAAGGATCTATATATAAACCTCATAAAATATGATAGGTTCACAACAAAACTATTTCGTTAGGTTTTATGGAATGGAATGGGTTTCACGCATTAGGTTACCATTTTTAATTTTCCAAAAAACTCCCAATGGTTCCCCAATTCATAGATGGGTATGGACCTGCTTTCCAAAGGCTGGTGGTCGTTTGGGTTTTTAGGCCCGAAGAATCTTGGGGACCCACATTGGTCAATAGGATGGGAGTTCGAGATCGTCGCAACCATTTTTGGGGGAATTGATTCCTACTCCAGGACTATCTTATAGATTTAATACATGTTTCTAAATCTATTATTAATATCAATGCAGGAATGGTTACTCTAACAAAATGGCTATGGGTAAACTCTCTTTTACATGTAATATATTGTGATCTCTTTTCTGAATCCATCTTTACATATCTGAGGATCTTAATCATTTTCTAGTAATGAGAATTCTCTTATACTCTGAAAACATATGACCAAGTGTTTTGGGATATTACACCTTTTATGGGGGTGAATGATAATCCGGGGATGGGATTAAGACATTATGAGGTGTCTTACATATCCTAGTTACTATAGGAATCAAAACCCACAGAGTTCGGTTGATCTGTATAGTTTAATGCCATGTGGTGAGGACTAATATGGGGGATTCCAAAATTCCAAATATTTGAGCTCATGTTTAGAAGAGACTTGCTACATATCCTAGTTATTTTGGGAATTATGTTTCTCAAAGTTATTTTGTATTTGGACTTATATATTGAGGCTGCCCTGGTGAATGGTTGTTTGATTCCTAATGTGGTGTTTGTTACATCCCCCTAAGCCCACATGAGCCATTCTCGTTGTGAAAAAAGTGGGAGTGCATGATCATCCTCATAGTGTATGTACATGGTATCTATATATTGGTTGAGACCTTAGAGTGTTCGATATGGAGATTAGGACTTTAAGGAGGCATCCTAGGTTTCCCGATTATGGTGGGAATCAAATTCCTCAGAGTTCTCTTAGAGATGTTGGTACTTACAAACAGAGGATTCCCTAGTGAATAGGAAATATAATATAGAAGTTTTCACCTGACCCAGATGGCATGCCTCAAAATTCATCATGTCACTTGACTCGACACATTTGGAGGGTTTCATCGGGGCCATGGTGACATGGCCCAAGGGGTGTCGCATGTCTTGGCTGACACCTCCTGAAGACCTTGCGAGACCAGGCTGACATGTCCATGGGGTGTCACATGTCCTGGATGAATGCTCCATGAGAAAATTCAAGACTAGGATGACATGTACAAGGGACACCATTGGTATTAGGTGATTTTTCTAGGCAGTTCTATGAGAGTTGTGTTGTTATGTCCAAATGTGTTGGTGAGACTCGGCTGACATGAGTTGGTGTCATTATATGAGTCATGTGGTATATTTTAAGGACATCAGGAGTCTCAGGGGACACACCTAGAGTATTCATGACATCCAAGTGGTATGGTCTGAAGGAGGTTTATAAGACTTGTCCTGATATGTCCAGAGTGCTCTATATGTCCCAAGTGATGTGTCAATGCAGTTGTCATGAGACCAGGGTGACGATACATGGTACTACCATGTATCTTTGATTGATTCCCATGAAGTATACATAGTTCCATGATCACGCCTTCCACTTGATCATTCCACTTTTAATCTTGACTTTTTCCTTTGTATTGTGAGTTTCTTGGCTCAGTTTAGTGTTAGTTTTTTTGGGTATCGCGTGATCTAGAAGACATGCGATTGGGTAATCTCATGTCTCACCAAAATTCATTCATGTGACCTTTGATCGATCACACTAAGGGATTTATGTTTGTAAAATGACTGATATAGTGGCCCACTAGTGTATTATTTGGGGGTAAGTCAACTAGTCGCGTGATTGGTGGTGTGTAGAATCCATGAGTCTGAATTCTAATGTGTGTAGTAGCGGCATGGATCCAAACATCTAGCATCTAACCAACCAACACTTTCTTTGAGTTGGAGTAGAAAATTTGTAGGATTATCCATCCATGTACTCTCAAGTTTTTGTGGGGAATATAGTGTGATTTTAGGATGATTTGATGTTGGGTCTGAAATTACATGGTTTTGCAAATCTCTACAGTGGACCATGTCAAGGGCACCGCCAGATTTTCTGTGGTCGCAATTCTATCTATCCTTCATCGGATTATTGTTGACTATTAAAGACTTTCACATTGGATTACTTCAATGTAATCATATCGACAAGTCCAAGGGTCTACATAAGATCCAAATGCATGTTAGAGGGAACTCATGAGTCCTTTTAAGGCTTGTTTTGGTGTCTCGTGGGTTTGTGTCGAGGGTGCACTGAGCACATCTCATTCCCCTCGGCAACCATGAACCTTGCTTTCCTTATCATTTCCTATCTCCTTTGTTTTATGTGATGAAGGTACAAATTTAAGGAATAATGTATGTATGCTACTGAGGGTATTTCCTAGTTTATAGAGATGCATCGTGTGAACAATATGGGTTTTATGATGTTGTGTCAGCATTCCATGGGAAAACATATTCCCCTATCCGTAGAGCGCCGCACAGTTCCCTAAACCTGTTTCAGGTCTTCTGTTCGACAAGGCTGACAAGCCAGCGAGACTTTTAGAGACATGTAAGTCATGAAACTATGGTATTTAGAAGCCTTATGGATTTCTCGAGGCATGATTCATGTGTCTTTTAGTGACTACTGACACGACTCGCCTCTTCCCTTGTGATCCCATTTATTTTATGTGTCATGGGTTGGGAGGTATGCGAGTTTTCAAGATTAATATATGTGATTTTTACTCGATTTTATAGTGTTTTCTCACATGCCCAATGTAGATTATATGATATTGCACAAGTATTGGGGAAGAAAGCATGCATTTTTACTTAGATAGGTGCAGAATTGTCTAGACATTTCCATGCTGCACGGCTGATGAGCCAAAGGGGTTTCACAAGGTTCACTGGACAGGTCATGGTGTGTCGCATGTCTATATGGGTGTGTTTCATGTCCTTTAGTGACCATGTGACCCTCTCACCTCCTCTTAGTTATCTCCTTAGATTGTTTTGATGAAGGCGCAGAGGTCTCATGATGTGGCTTGGACATTATCTATGGATTTTATTCTTCCCAATGATGATTTTGTGCATTATTTGTGTGACCATTTGGGGTCTCTTCCTTGGAATGTTTATTCCCTTAATTTTTGATGGATTATCGATAGTTTTATGGTACTTTACAATGAAAAACTATGTGTACTTAAGGATTCTCATCCAGTTATCACCATTCAGACACTGGTTAACAAGGGTGCCCATTGGGGATGGCTCTGCGGGACTTATTGTGGGTTAGGTGCCTTGTGTGGAGACTTCGCATGACCTTGTAATGGTTATGCAATCGTGATTCCTTAACCGTTATCTTATTCCTTGTTCTCGTAGGGAAGATAATATCCACATTCATATGTTTTTTCCTTTGTATTTTTATTGATGCCTATTTTGAGGGCATCAACAAATTCCCCACCTTATGAGTGGCGTCTGAGGGGACAAGGAATCATTCTTAAGGACAACTAAATGAACTTCAGAGTCCTTGGTGGTGTCGCAAACCCGTGATTTCAAGCGATGTTGGGTATACCAGGTGAACTTTGGTATTCCACGAGCAACCTATATATTTGAGGGGTGTGGAGGACATTTCATTCTAGTAGAAGACTTTTTCTCTAGAGGGCTCCGGCCACTTCCCTATCACAAGACCTTTTGGTGGACCTTGATCGTTATCCCAACTTGTGAGTCTGTGTTGTGAGTCCTGATTACGAGCTCTGGTCTTGCACAAGACTGAATTCTTCTTGGAAACTCATATGTCTAGACCACAGACTAAGCTTCGGTATTTCCTTAAACATAGTCGATTTTCATGAGGAATTTACAAGTTCCACTATCTTGGCCTCACAATCGATTCATGTGACCATGCTCAGGTCACATGATCGTGAGCCTCCAAAGATTTCATGTGACATGCTTAGGGCCTCGAAGGGGTTATGCACCCCAAAAGTATTCTAGAGACCATGTGATTTGAGAACTCCCTTAAGTAGACTATGAACCCTTGTTCAGGTTATGTGATGTCCATGATTCCATTGGGGGAATTTTCGTGCCATTATTTTTTTCAAGACTTTATATTTTTCATCTGACATGTGCCACGTACTTAATTTTTAGATGGATTTTGGATCCCATTAATCTAAAAACAAGACTTGAAAAAGGAAGGAATTATTAGTTATTTCTTGATGTGATGCTATGGTGGCAAGTGTGGATTTCACATGACATTTTTCAGTTGGGTTATATTAGAAGGGCCTACTAAAGTTGATGGGATCAAAAAATTTGAGAAACCCCCTTTCAGAATACTTAACACTCTTAGTGTTTGGTCTAACTGATGATGTCTCCATGTCTCTATAGAATCCTTCATTTATACCCTCCTCTTGGATTGGAAGATCTCATAACACCTTACATGATGATATTTCTCCAGGGGCCATTTTATCTCAAACGGAGACTATGAGGATAGTCATGTGTCATCATTCATGCCGATGGACTTTGAAAATAATTATCACATATCTGATCAGGACATCCATATGTATCACTCAATAATATGACAATATATCTTGGATCGAATGTATGGATGAATATTCAATTGGGACTTCTGATTGAGGGGAAGATTTGAATTGGATTGGGGTTGGCCTTTCTAGGTCCAGTATATCACTTCTGATAACCATAAGGATCTTAAGTAAATTGGTATGTATGAAGATATTTGGATATCAAAAACATCTAAATATTGTAAAAAGAACTTTATGGTAGAGTTACTCATCCATTGGATCCTAGACATGAACACCTTCTACCTCATACATGGTGAAGTTGGTATCATCCATTGGGATATGGAGAACATTTTCGATACACCCATACTTTGTGGCATATATGATGAGTTCCCCCCCCCCCCAATCTACATGGGATGACACAACCAAGACTCTTCCTTTAACTTGGGAACTGATCAAGTTAGGTGAGAATACCTACCCGAAATGGGTGTTCCCTAGGTGGACATCCCCTTCTAGACATGGGATGAATATTTTATTCAATAAATAGATGTTTAGATAGTTTTCAAGAAGATGAGGTCTTGGCTTACCAAGGATTAACATGGTGTTCCAGGTGCGTATTGGCCCATGGTCAAAGGAAAGAATTAAAATATTGGGGATGGTAGGTCTTCCTTTGTATTGAATATTTAGTCCAACTAGATGGCTTCCATGCAATGTTCCTAAGTAGGTACTTACTCCCAAAAAAAGAGAAGGGGGTAATATTTTCCACTTTTTAAATAGAGAATAAGATGTCGTGAGGTGAGTGCGTTGGTATGAAAATCCTAGTTCTATAAAATATTTTCCACCTTTGTCATCATATGTATAAGTGTGAATCCCATTATAGGATTGTGGGGCCCTTCCATGTTTTATGGGGTTGGATGGGGGGCACATATGGGTCATTAAGAGTACTTGAACATCTGTGAAATCCCAAAGACTAGATTTGTACCGCATCTACAGTGTATTAACAGGGTAGGAATCATTGTATCAAAGGATTGAGGAATCGGGTAATCCATGAAACATGGTGAATGTTTCTCTTTAAGGACATATAATCCTTCCCCAATAACAAATTTTATCGAATATGGTATTTATATCCTTCGAAATCCTACCTATATGATATACCTTAGTGATGGGGTTCTTTACACTCACTTTTATGGGGATGTTATTTGAAAATGGTATGCACCCAGTCCGTTCAACAAGCAATTTTTGTGTGTCCAAACAAGGTGTCACGATGTCGTCCATGTAAGAAATCTGGAGAACCTGGTGGCGGCTCATAAATTCAGGTTGATGTTCACTAGAGAGGATATCGGTTCATAAATACACCTTCCCCCTATTGACACAATGATCGGCCTATTGCATGGTTATGCAGATTTTTTCATCCACTCATATCCTAATGGGAAACTATCCAAATTGGTGGCTGAGGTTTTCCTTCCTCCAATAGTTGGATATAATCCTTGTTCTAGGAAGCAGTTGGCCTCCAAGAGGTCAGAATATCTAATAACACCTCCTAGGAAAGTCAAGCTCTTACCATTAGAAATAGAGGCATCTACTAAGATGGATACAATGGGTACGTGTGACTTGATGATCCCAAATACATCTTACTAGTGGGCGGTCTGGAAGAAAAATTATTTTGAGGACACCATCTGGAGAATATTAATCAAATTAGAAGTGATTTTGGATGATTTTTCTTTTATCATAGTTCCTCATGGTATTACATTTTATGAACACCCTAAGGAAGTGAGATCCTTCCTCGGGAGCATCGATGCTGTTTTGGCGAGCCCCCGGGTTCAGATATTTTATTCTTCTCATGTATGCCAAATTTTCAGGTTGGGATCTATTTATTTTGATGAGGATGATCAGGGTTACCCTATCATTGAGGAAACGATGATTCCGTGTTTATTTTGGGCCTTTAGATGATATATTTCCTTCACAATCATGTTGACATCTATTATATGTGGGGATGCAGGAGGAGGCTTCTAAATATCACACGGCCCTGGTTTCTCCCAAATATACCCCTCAAGAAATGGTTTGTGGAGATGAGTTTGATGCTGATCGAGGGGATGGTGATGAAGTTTCCCCAAGCCAAATGGCTCAGATGATATTGGTGATTGGTGTTGCGGAGGGGCGGCCTCAGCTCCAACAGATTCTGGCACCCCTTCCTCAGAAAGAAACAAGAAGAATTAGTGGAAGGGAACTATATCATCAGATCTTTCTCTCCTAAAATCTTCAAGCAATCAGGTTATCCAACTACGTTATTTTTTATCATGGGTTTTCCAAGGGGTGTGTTCATGATTCTTCAAAATTGTGTAGGTCCCCACTGGCCTTGATTAGAATAGCATGCACCTGTTTCTAAGGATGTAGATGGGAGTTTAGTGGCTTCAGTGGATCTATCACTACTACAAATGATCCATCGAGAAACAGGTATAGAAAAAGATACCATGCAACAGAATCTATCACCTTCCATAGACACATATGAATGTTTTCCTTCTAATACAACATATATGGATACACTTTTCGAGGGAATTGATATTGGAATCTATTTTTCTACTGCACTGACTGATGTATAAGTGGGATTTGAAGAAGGTAATGAATTTTTCATGGCTAGACCCTTTTTATTCCCTTGTCGTACCCCCTAACATGATCTTCCACTTTCACATTCCTTAAATATGGTGGGAATGGCCCTCCTATGGACCATGTTTTAGAGACAGTTCAAAATACTTCATCGTAGGAGGGAGTTCCATCTTATCCCTGGGATGGGATTACTGTAGATCATGTTGTCAGTGATACTTCCAAGAGAGTTATATTTTCAATCTCAGTTGTATATGCTGACATTTTTTATTACACATGATTCATCCTACAAATTTAAAACCCCTGCACATTCTATTATACTTCCTTCAACTCAATTATTTGGGGCTTTAGTGTGTGTCCCTCCGAGAGTCCCTCCAATTGAGTCAACCAATGGGGAGGCTAGTTCTCTCCCTTCACCATCGAAGAAGGTGGGAATAGATCTAACTTTGAGTTATTGTGTTCCAAAATATTTTTCCATTACTAAGATAGGCCTAGATCATGGCCCTATGTCTATAGCATTCTATCAGTCGATGCGGCGATAGATGTGAAGGTAGATCTAGATCTTCATGTTAGAAACACAATTTGATGAGTTAAAGAACTAATTAGGTCATATCTGATTCATGTTTCCCGCCCTTTTATATGAATTCTTTGACTATTATTACCTTAATACTTAGGCGAAAGAGGTTATATATATATGATAATAAATAAGGGACCTCAAATTGAGGGTGGAAGCTCATTTCGCCTCCTCCTTAGTAAAGCAAAAATAGATCGCAGCTGTGAATGAATCTACTCAAAAAAACACAGAGGATGAAGCTCTCCAGGATGCGATTAAGGCTAGGGAGGTTCTATTTGGCCACCTCAAATATGAAATTGATCATCTTCAAATAGAGTTTCCCAGTTTCAGTATGTTCTCCAGTTATCGGGAAAGACAATGTTGGATCTTCAGGGATTTTGAATGTGGCAGAGAAATCTAGGCTTGATGTTGTTGCTAGAGAGGAGGAGTTTCATCACACTATAGAGGTGGATACTGAGTGTGGTGATCATCTGTTCTAATCTAAAACTCTAATAGAGAAAATTCTTGTTGATCTAAATGACTCGTCTGAGCATATGTTAAGATGGAAGTATAATTTTTCAATCATACTTTGGTTCATTAGAGAGGCTCTGATGTGTGGAAATCAATCCTTTTATGTGTAATTTAATGAACCATGTTGTTTCCCTTAATACGACATCTCTCATAATTTTCTTTTTCTAGGATGTGCATTCCATTTCATTGTTTTTATATTTCATGAATTGATGATGATATCTATCATTTTCTTTGTGGTGAATGAGAAATAATGTCAGATATGCGAGGAGATCATCTGAGAAAGAGATGTGTACTGAAGGAGGAGTGATTTTCAAATCCATAGAGAGAATCTCAAGTGGGATAGGGCCTTATAGTGGGCCTCACTATAGCTTTCGCATGCTTTATTTTATGGTCTATATCTCAGAGCACTTGTTGCATTAGTTTAGGGTCGTTTTTCTTGGACCATGTATTGCTTTAGTTTAGGGAATTTAAGCTTTGCCCACTTTTTTCTTTAGTTTAGGGTCTTTTATTTTAGACCACTTGTGCTTTGGTTTAGGGTATTTTATCTTAGACAACATATTTCTTTTGTTTAGGTTCTTTTTGCTTAACCAAATATTTCTTTAGTTCAGGGTCTTTTAACTTAGACCACCTATTTCTTAAGATTAAGTTCATTTACCTCAGTCCACCTATTACTTTAGATTAAGGTCTTTTAGATCAAACCGCATGTTGATTTAGTTTAGGGTCTTTTACCTTGGACCTCCTTTTGATTTAGTTTTGGGTCTTTTAGATTAGAACACCAATTGATTTAGTTTAGGGTCTTTTAGCTCGGACCACCTATTTCTTTAGTTTTGAGTATTTTATCATGGACCACCTATTTCTCTATTTTAGGGTCTTTTAGTTTAGAACACTTGTTTGTTTAGTTTAGGGTCTTTTAGATCAGACCTCCTATTGATTTACTTCACAGTCTTTTAGCTCGGATCACCTATTTGTAATGTCCCAATTCCGGGTGCCACCAAGAGGTGCCCCGTACCTGGTTGGTCACATATACTCAAGAGAATTTCCCCAAACGCCAGAGGCTACTGACTAGAAGCGAGGGCCTTAGGTGTAATAGTTTAGAAATTATGCCCTCATTGGAAAATTAATGTAGTAGAAAGAAACATATAACAATAGTAGAAATAGTAACAACCTGCAATAAGTAAACAGTAGAAGACTGAAATTAATAAACAACTGGACCACATATACAAATGATTCATGATACATATGTCAAAGAAAGAAACCAAACAATTCACAATGCTGTAATATAGTACTAAACCCAAGTGTAAGGAAAACAAAGAAACTACAGCAGCATCTGAAGCCTTAGCTTGTTCCCATGCTCTCCATCTCTATAAGAATTAATTACCTTAAGTAGTAGGGTGCTTTCCCTTATCTATACCAGCAGAAATATAATTGGTTTGGGCCCAAAAGCATGACCCACACATGGTTTTAGATGAATCCCAGTATGCAACCACCCAAATATGTATTTCAAACAGTCAGTTAATATATATAACAGGCAATAATCAAAATGAAGAAGTAAACAAGGAAGTACGCAGAAGTAAATATTCCTACAGTTTCAATTACATACATTTTCAATCATCAATTATTCAACCAAGAGAAAACAATAAACCCTTTGGAAGTTCTCATAGACTATCCCCTCTTGTTCAACCACACAATCTCAAATAACCCTCTAGGTACGTTCTCACATCCTAACCCCTATGTTTCAACTTATACATGGATATAACGACCTATTAGGTAGCTCACACGGTCTGACCCCTTTGGCTCATGCAAACAAAGACTCTCTGAGGAAGCACTCATCATTAATTCTCCCTACATCCTTTTAATGATAAAATTTAGACACTCTAAGGAAGCACTCAATGTCAATTCCACCTGTGGTATCATAATGAAAACTATAAAAACTTTGAGGGAGCACTCAACATCAATCCCTCTTATGGTATCGCGACATGATAAAAATAACAGACACTCTTGGAAAGCCCTCAACATCAATTCCCCCTATGGTCTCACTACACCAGGTTCCTTCAGCCCTGTGTAAAGAAATCGTGCACAAACGATGTTCAGCATCCAAAGTAAACTTCATAAACTAAATGGATAAACAGCTACAAATCATATCACAGTAGCTGATAAAATCACTCCATCCTAATAATACTAGGCATGTTGAGCAAGAAACCTAACTGGAAAAGCTAGACCAAATGGTCAATATCAAATAAAACATGGGAAAACACCTCTATAGCATGGAAAAATAACCCTATTTTCAAACAAGAGCCCTAACTCAAGCAAACAAGCATAGGAAGCATCCACAGGGCTAAAATCCTTAAACACGCAATACCTGTTCTATGGTATTGGTCACTTTTGCACATAAAATTCAAATACTAACTACATAAAGGCACAAACCACCTACATCAGTGTTATACGATCGATATACCGTGATGTTCTCCCTTGAATCAACCTAAAATTTAGTAGATCTGCAAAAACATAAAAAATTCTCAATTGAGGATATCTCAAGAAAGAAGAGAAATCAAGATTTGAATCTCTAAAATAAGGAAGAACTCACCGATGTGATTCCAACACAATTGACAGAGTTCGATTCGGAGTTCGATTCGGTGACTTGAGGGCTCGGAGGAGATTCATCAACATCAGTCACTACTGGACAATAAGGACCTAGAAGATGGGTGTTCTTCCAATTAGATGCGACCCCGGTCCAATATAATATTTAAAAACAAAAGTACACCCAACACGGTGTGTACATTAAAAGTACATGGTGTGTACTTGCCTTAACTGGCCTCCTCTTTAGTTGGTCTCTAAGTTACCCAACACGACCATGTACTCGGAAATTACACGGCCATTACACAATCACCCATGGCAACTAGGTACATGGCGTGTACTTCAAAGTACATGGTGTGTACTCCTTAAATTTCCAAAAACTCTTATTTTTTCTCAAAAACACCCTAAAAGGAAAACTCATACCAGAAACAATGATTTGGGTTCTTATAAACTTCCCCCTTAAAGAAATTCATCCCCAAATTTCCCTATAATGTGGCATAGAAGAAGAATCCTCGAACAGCTTCGGCCACTATGATCGTACATCGGCCTCTCTCTCCCAAGTCTCGTCATGTACTCGCATGTGTGGTCATAGCACTCTTACCAGAGGAACAGACCGACTATTGAGAACCTTTGCACAGTGATCAGCAATCCGGATAGGATTCTCCATGAATGATGCATCCACCTCTAGCTCAACCTCCTCTGGTTGAAAGACATGAGATGGGTCTCAGAAGTAATTTCTTATCTGAGAAATATGGAATATGTTGTGAACAGACTAGTACCTCTATGGTAACTACATTTGATAGGCAACCGGCCTGACATTATCCAAAACCTCAAACGGTCCAACATATCTCAGCGAATGTTTTCAATATATCCTAATCCCGTTATGTCTTAAACTCAATGTGACACATAGGAAAACCTAATCTCTGCCCTTGAACTATAGAGGTCATCTTCTTCGGTCAGCATAAGACTTATGTCATGACTGTGTAGTATCCATATTCTTCTGAGTCAACTCTATATGCTATGTTGTCTCCTAGAAAAGTTGATATCCCAGCATAGCTACCTCTCCTGCCTCCAGCCAACATAGGGGTGACCGGCATAGCCTACCATACAAATCCTCAAAAGGTTCTGTCGGAATAGTTGTTTGAAATCTATTATTATAGTAAAACTCCACAAATGGTAAGTGTTTCTCCCAAGAACTTCCAAAATATATGAATCATGCTCAAAGGATGTCCTCTAGCACCTGAATCATACACTATAATGGGAAATCAATCTAGGGGTGGTAAGCTATACTTAGAATTACTTGGGTACCCAAAGCCCTCTTTAGTCTCTGCTAGACTCGAGAAGTATAACATGCATCCATGTCTGAAATAATGGAGTGTAGAACTCCATGAGAATTCACAATCTCTCGGATGTAGAGCCATTCTAGCTCATCAATACTGATGGTCTCCTTGAAAGAAAAGAAGTGAAAACCTTTTTGAGTTTGTCAATGACAACCCATACTATGCCATTCCCTCTAGGTGACCTTGGTAAGCCTGTCATGAAGTCTGTCATGACATCGTTCCACTTCCACTTGGAAATGGGTAACTGCTAAAAAATTCTTGTTGGTCGCCAATGCTCTTCCTTCACCTGCTGACAGGTGGAAGACCTAATGAAAAACCCAGCAACATCTCTCTTCATACCTGGCTGCGAATACTGATGGTGCAGATCTCGATACAACTTGGGGACACCAGGATGAATTTCCCAAATTGATGAATGAAAGTACCTCATCAACTCCTCACACATTTTGGGTGACACCTGTATGTGCCCATGAAAATGAAATATCTCATCCTCACCTACTGTCCATTTAGGAATAGGGTCCTTTCCTGAAACAATTTCGCATAGGACCAGGCCTTCAAAATTTGAAATCTGCCTCATTCTCACTTGATCATGTAGAGTAGAGTTAACAGGTATTGAAGAAAGAAAATCTTGCCCCTGTCTATCATGAACCTTCAAATTTATCTCAGAGAACAGATCCATAAGCTTCCACTCACTTCTAGCCTCCTAAAATACTTGTATTTGAGTCCTCTTGCTCAGTGCATCAGCTATTGCGTTTCATTTCCCAGGCGTGTAGGCAAGTTCAAAATCAAAGGAATGAAGGTACTCAACCCACCTTCACTGTCTCAAATTCAGATCGTGTCATGTAAATATATACTTGAGACATTTGTGGTTGATGAAAACTACAAAATTCTATCCCAAAAGATAATGTCTCCAACATCGTAAATCATGAACAACTGTATCCAACTCGATATCATGCATCAAGCAATTCCTCTCATGTGGCCTCAACTACTGAGAATCATACACAATGACTCTTTCCCCCGGCATAAGCATAGCTCCCAGCCTCATACCAGATGCATCCTAGTATACAGTATAATTCTTGATTAGATATGGAAATACTAGTATTGGTGCTGAAGTCAACCTCCCTTTCAACTCTTGAAAGGATGACTCACAAGAATCTGACCACAAATACTCCACATACATCTTAGTCAGGACCGCCAATGGCACTTCTAAGCGTGAAAAGTTCTGTATCAAACATCTGTAGTATCCATCCAACCCTATAAAACTCTGTACCTCAAAGACGTTCTTCGGCTACTCTGATGAAACTACTTCTCTCACTTTCTCTGGGTCTACTGAAACTCTTTTCTCTGAGATGACATGACCCAAGAAGTGAATCTGGTCCATCTAAAAGTGGAATTTTGAGAGCTTAGAATATAAACGATGCTCTATTAGTGTACTCAAAATGATCTCAAGATATGTAACATGGTCGTTCCGAGTGTGAAAGTACACCAAGATATCATCCACAATGTCTACCATGAAATAATACAAGTATGTATCGAATACTCAGTTCATCGACTCCATAAAAACTGCATGCGTGTTCGTGAGACTAAATGGCATAACCACATACTCATATAAACTATACCTGCTTCAAAAGGCTATAAGAGGTATATCTGAAGTTCTAACACGCAACTGATGATAACCGGATCTCAATTAAATCTTTGAGAACACCCAATCTCCTCAAATCTAATCAAATATATCATCAATCGTTGGCAAGGGATATCGTTTCTTGACCGTCAACTGGTTCAGCTTCCAATAATCCATGAAAAGTGTGAGGGTACCATTCACCTTCATCGAAAAACGATAGGCGAACCCCAAGTATATATACACAGTCGGATGAAACCCTTTTCCATCAACACCTCCATCAGCTTCTTGATCTCCTGTAACTCTAGTGTAGTCATCCTATAGGGAGGAATGGACACCGTTGTTGCTCCTGGCACAATCTCAATATAAACTTCCACCTCTCGCTCTGTAGAAAAACCTGAAAAGTCCTCTACAAATACATCCCTAAAATGATCGACCACTGGAGGAAAATCTAACTGTGAAATACCTTATAAATCCATATATATATATATACTAGTAATGTGGGTTTTAAATCCTCCCAACACATGATGCTCGGGTCCTACTCTGCTCGCATAGACATCCCATTTTCCCTTGTGTAAAAACAAGCTGCCCTCTGGGGATGTGAAACTCACCCTATGGCTATAACAGTCAAAAACTGCCTGGAAGAGAAATTAATCAGTCCATCCCGAGAATGACATCATAACATGTCATCTCTAGGATATATAGGTCCCATAAGAAGTGACACCAACCAACCTCAAGATGGAACTCCTTGCACTAATGTACACTAGTCATTCTTGTCCCCAATGGAGTTTCCAGTGTCAAGACATCAACAGAAGAAAAGATAAAGAGCCTAAGGTTCTCCAAAAAAGAAATAGATATGAAACTATGGGAAACCCCTATATCAAAAAGTGTAGAACATAAATCTAAAGCAACTGGAATTGTACCTCAAACTATAGAGGGTCTGGGATCCTGCTCCTACTAAGTCTGCTCCATTGTAAAAGTCTAGACTATTCTGTAGCCCTGTGACACTACCTGACCACCCTGAGATGATCCACATTCTTGTGCCGAAATCCTTCCAACTGTGTACCCTAGCCGTGACCTCCACCTCGGCCTAAACAGCTTGAAGAACTCTAGTTCCCGTACTGATGAGAACCTAGTGGCCCAACTCAATTATGAGGAGCTAGCTGCTGATGAGAAAAACTGACAAAACCGCTCAAGCTGACCCATTTTTCCACCATATCGTCACTCTACTCGGTCTCTCAAGAAAAGTTTCCTCGTATGTCCACTCTTCTTACACTGGTAGCATACCACCTAGATACCTGAAGGTGTATATCGCCTTCTTGAATCTCCACATGTAGAATCCCTGCGACGCTTCTTGCTATTTGTCGGAAAAACATGAACATTGGATGTTGAACCAGCCTCGCCCACAGCTTCATAATCCCTCAGGTTATGCTCTATTATAAGCGTCTGGTTGACAATTGAAGAAATATAAGTCAACCTAAAGATGTTCACTTAAGATTGGATGTCATTCCTGAGACCATACTCAAACTTCCTCTCTAGTAATAACTCCTCACCCCCAAGAATGTGTGTGAACCACTACAGCTCTGTGAAGGGAGAAGAATACTCCATGACTGAAAGAGTACCCTGCTCTAGACTCATGGAATCTTGGGCTCAATTGGCCCTCAAAGTCTCCAGGTACAAGTAATCACAGAAGGTATGAAAAAACTTATCTCAATCCATACCATACTAGTTTCCCTCCTATGAAATCACATCCCACCATCTCTTGGAAGAATCCTGAAGCATGTACGTAGTGAGCTTCATCCTCCTGTCTAGAGTCGTCTCTAGATACTCAAATATGGAAATCATCGGTTCTAAACATGATTCTACATCTTCAGGTCATGCATCCCTTCTGAAGGTGGGAGGATGTTGCTGCTGAAAAACCCACATCAATTCTGCTATAGATGGGGAAGGACGTGGTGCTCCTTGGAAGGTCTATATAAAACTCATGAAGCCTTCTCGGAATTTTTCATTAGCACCTATGTTCAAGATAACGTTTGGTTCCAAGACAAGAATGACTGGAGGACCTGATGGCAGTTCCTAATCTTCCATGTCCTGTATCTCGTCAATGCCCTAAATATGGCGTACAACTAGAGGACATCTCGGTGGAATGACTCTGCATGTTCAAATTCACACCTTATATTAAAATTATCAAGGACCAAAACTTATAAGTGAAATAAGAGAATAAGAGAAAAAATCATTCAAGTTCTTCAAAACATGGATACACGGCATGTATGCCCCCAAAAAGATGTGTTTTTTAAGCCTTCACATGGGCATGTACTCCTACCAACCCTGGTCATGTAACACCCCATACACATGGCGTGTTATCTTAAGAAATGGTGAGTACTTGAATAGATTTCCCCTTCCCGGTTTCTTCTACACAACTATCCCACACGGTTCTCCTAGAGCAAGACAACATGGTGTGTTTGTGCCAGACACGGTGTGTACTAGAAAGAACATCACTGACATGTGTTGTTAGTCACACAACCGGTTACACGGTTGACTCTACATGGCGTGTTTAGTCCAGAAATGGAATGTATTAACTACCCATAATCCACCTGTTTCATTATTTACATGGATGAACACATGGTTTGCACACACGTCGTGTACGTTTAGTACACGGTGTGTTCCACCAATGATTTCCCAACCCCGTGTCTCTTTTGACAGAGACAGTGACATGGTTAGAGACTACATGGCATGTACATACAGTACATGGCATGTAATTAAGAAAAATAGATCCTCCCTAAGAAAAGGAGACATGGAATGTATTAATCATTACACATTGTGTATTCTGGGTTTTTTGAGACATTAAGCCTCAAAAACTACTATAAAACCCATAAAAATATTGAAACGAACATTAAAGTGCCAAATTCCTATATGTGAGGGCCCATACTCCCTGAAAATCAAAGCATGGAATCTTCTACATGTCATATACAAACATAACAGTGCAATGATCTACCAAAATTCTCTTCATGAGGTCACGTAACACCACAACAACCAAATTGTGGTGTTCATTCAAATGAAACCTTACACAATTCGATGCCCTATCAAATAGCAGGTATTCAATCAAGGCATCTATCACAACATCCTATATATCTAGCACAATATCTATCAAAACATCATGAAATTAGTAATGCACCACAAATGGAATGGAAATAATGTATGAAATGTGTTTTCTAATTTGTGTTAATATGATGCAAGAGATGGAATACCCTCATCTCCTCAGGTTGATACAAAAATTGAACCTCAATAATATCAATGATAACAGCACAAAACATGTGAATCACACAACTGTGAAATAAAATCAATTATAATAATTGAAAAACCATAAACATAGAAATAATTTAGGTAAATTGGATTATCCCTATACACGGTTTAGCTACTCTCATGCATAGCTTATTACCAAGTACCTATTCCATCTTATCCCTAACAATAGGCTCCAAAGAGTAAGTCAAGAATAAAAAAAATACCTCTGACACCACTTTGTAATGTTCTGGTTCCAAGTGCCACCCAGAGGTTCCCCATAACCGGTTGGTCACATGGCCTCAAGCGCATTTCCCCAAATATAGAGGATTACAACTAGCAGCGAGGGCCTTTAGTGTTATAGTGGGGAAACTTTTCCCTCACTGGCAGAGTAATGCAGTAGAAAGAAATAGATAACAATAAAATAAATAGTAACAACAAGCAATAAGTAAACAATGGAAGACTTAAATTAATAAACAACTGGAGAACATATATAAATAATGCATGATACATATTTCAAGGAAAGCATCCAAACAAGTCACAATTCTGAAATACAGTACTAAAATAATGTGCATGGAAAACAAAGAAACTCCAGCAGCATTGCAATCCTCAGCTTGGTTCCATGCTCTCCAGTTCTATCAAAGTCAAGTAACTAAAGTAGATGTGTGCTTGAAATTATCTACACATGTAGTAATATAATCTGTTGGGCCCAAAATCATGACCCAAACAGGGTGTGAGATGAATCCTAGTAGGTAACCACCCAAAGATCTATGCCTAATAGTCAGTGAATATATATATATCAGGCAATAAGAAAAATGAAGAAGTAAACAAGGAAGTACTCAGAAGTAAATAATATTAATGTTTCAATTAAATACATTCACAATCATCAATTACTCAACCAATAAAAACCAGAAACCCTCTTGAAGTTCTCATAGACTATCCCCTCTTGTTCAACCACACAATATCAAGTAACCCTCTAGGTAATTTCTCACAGTCTAACCCCTATGGTTCAACTTATACATGGAAAAAATGACATTTTCGGTAGCTCACATGGTATAACCCCTTTGGATCATGAAAAAAAAGACTCTCTGAGGAAGAAATCACTATCAATTCACCCTATAGTCTTTTAACAATAAACTATAGAAACTTTGAGGAATCACTCAACATAAATTCCATTTGTGGTCTCGTAACGGTAACTATAGACATTCTGAGGGAACACACAACATCAATCCCCTCTATGGTCTCACAGCGTGATAAATATAATAGGAACTCTGGGAAAGACCTCAATGTCAATTCCACCTATGGACTCCCTAACTAGGTTCCCATAGCCCAGTATAAAGCAATTGTGCACTAACGATGTTCTGCAGCCATAGTAAACCTCAAAAACTACTTGGCTAAAAAACTACAAATCATATCATAACATTAGATAAAATCACTCCATCCTAACAATACTAGTCATGGTGAGAAAGCATCCTAACAAGAAAAGCTAGACCAAACGGTCAATATCAAATCAAACATGGGAAAACACCTTCATAACATAGAAAAATAACCGTATTTTCAAACAAGATCACTAACTCAAGAAAACAAGAATTGAAGGCATCAACAGGTCTAAAATACTTAAACACGCAATACCCGTTCTAGAGTATTGGACACTTTTTCAAAAAAAAATCAAAGAATAACTACGGAAAGGCACAAACCACCTACCTCGACATTGTATGATAGATATACCTTAGTGTTGGCCCTTTAATTGACCTAGAACATGGATGATATACAAAAACATAAAAAATTATTTACTGCAGATATCTCAATATAGAGGATAAATCAAGAGATGAAGCTCTATAAGAAGGAATAACTCACTGATATGATTCCAAAGCAATCGCCAGAGTATGATTCAAAGAATGGATGGAGAGTCAGGTTGATTGGAGAAGATTCATTAGACTCAGTCTCTCCTAGGTGAGTTGGACCTATAATATGGGTGTTCTTCCAATTAGACGTGACCCCGGTCCTATATAACAATTAAAAATAAAATTACATGGTGTGTTCTTTAAAATTATACAGCGTGTTCTTTAAAACTACATGGTGTATTCTTTAATGGTACAAGGTGTGTACTTGCCTTAACCAGCCTCCAATTTAAGCGGTCTCCAGGTCCCCCCACATGGCCATGTACCCGACCGTTACATGTCCAGTGCACGGTAACCCCTGAAAACTAGGTACACGACGTGTACTTCAAAGTACACTGTGTGTACTCCTTAAATTTCCAAAAAATCATATTTTTCTCAAAACACCCTAAAATTAAAACCCACACCTAAAATGAAGATCTGGATTCTTACACTATTACTTTAGTTTATTTTCTTTAAGTTGTGACCAAATGTTGCTTTATTTTAGGTTCTTTTAGCTTGGACCACCTATGATTTTAATTTAGGGTCTTTTAGCTCGGACCTCTGGTTACTTTAGTTTAGGGTCTTTTGATCAGATAGCTGGTGTCTTCAGTTTCAGGTATTTTATCTCATATCATCTAATGATTTTGTTTTGTTTCTTTTATCTCAGACCACCTGTTGGTTTAGTTAAGGGTCTTTTAGATCATATCACCTCTTTCTTTAGTTTCAGATCTTTTAGCTTAGACATTTATGGAATATGGGGATGGTAGGTCATAAATGACTTAAAACACTATGGGGTGTTGAGTACTTCCATGGTACTAATAGGGATCATGAGGATAGGATTTCCTTTTATGTAAAGGTTGTTATTCCTTTAGTTGGTGGGTTAAATCCCTTATGCATCAATAGCATGGCCAATAAAAGAAAATATCTTCTCATTTCCGAGGTCTATAGGGGATTGTATAGGGTGAATATGGTTGATGGTGAAATACCAGGTAATTTAGGCCCTCTGGGATAATTGAAATGTGGGATATGTAAATCATAATCTGAAAGTATGAGTCCATGAATATGGGATGCTGCCGACATGTAGGGTATGTACCTTGACATTTTGAAATGTCAGGTTATGTTGTGGTATTTCAAAGGCTCCCAAGGATTGAAGCTCCATTTTTGGAAGGAGATTATGTATTTAGTTTCCTGCTTAAATCCCTTATGCATCTATAGAATGTCCAAGAAAATATGATCTCCACATCTCTCTTAGGTATATGAAATATTTGTGAGGACTCGAATATCTAGTTGATGAAGTTGGGTATCGAAAGAAGATTATCCATTGAATGTTATGGAACCTTATGGAACACTATCACAAATTTAATAGCTTGATCCCTATGCTCAGTGGTTTTGAATCATGAGGCATGATCTATCAAAAGGTTCAAGAATGAAGGGTCTCATTCTGACCATGAGAAAGGGTATAAAAGATGGTGACACAACATCAAGGATATTGAATTTGTTTGGATAGTTTTGTGTGGGGACTATAGATCACAACTCGGGGTGTTCGAGTCAGGACAATGATATAGGAGAGTCATAAAAGTATTTGTTCAAACATACTAATATGTGTAGGGCTAATGTGATGATGTCAATACTCATGAGAATCAGAATGTCCTTTTTTAGAGTTGCGTATTGAGTTGATTTCCATATGAGAATATATAGGACCCATCGGCATATATGCATAGTCAATCAAAGGGCCCTTGAAGTGGGATATCCTTTCCAAGGCCTATGGAATGTTATAGAAGTTCAATACACCCCAATTCACAAAATTTTCTCCGTGGAAAGTGTAAAATATATGGAGGGTTTGAGTACCCTAAAAGATGTTCCACCACCTAACGAACACATTCTCACGGCAAGGATATGTGTAAAATCATTGATCTAATTTCTTTCTTGGACAAGGGGGTTCAGAAAGCATTAATTCACTTTTATAAGGGCTAAAGTTTGGTCCCTATAAGAGTTATGAATTATTCATTTATGCCCATATTTTTTCCTAACTCTGGTGATGAATAGTTTTGTGGGTGCGTAATCGAATTTTTCTCAAGTTTCCCTTTGTGGGTTTTCAACCAGACAAGTTATGTGTCTCTTTTGGTATTAGTTTAAGGTCATATGACTTGTACCATCATAGGCTAGATTTTAAGGTCATACATCTTTTACCAAAGTGAATAAATTTTATGGTCATGCCGCTCATGGACCTAATAAGTTAAATGTTACACAAGAGGATCACTAGGATACCCACGGTCAAGAGTACTCTAACATTTATCTGAGTGGGAATTGGAGATGTTGTAAATGATGGATCAAGGTTCTTAGGTCATGAGTGATGATATGGGACAATCATTCTAGTAATAACCTATAACACAATCGGGTGATGGGTTCTGCCTTTGTAATAGCTGGCTCATAAGAATTTGGAATCACTTTATACTAGGCCAAGATTTCTCTGGTTGGTGGGTATGGTCCCTCACATCAATAGCACGGCCTATCATAGAGATATATTTTCATTTCCAAGGGAATTGAAAGGACTATGAATAATTGAGATTCTTGAGACATGAAGTATAGTGTATGGATTAAGGTGCTCAAAAATATAAAAGAATCACTCCATTATCTGGTTATCCAGGGTAAGTCTCTTGTTCTCATTTGTTAAGGAAGGGTGATGGATGATGAGAAACATAGTTTATAATCATGTAATGGGAATGTGATTCCATGCAATTTAAATTCATACGGTAATGATGTACTTCCATACCATTTAAAATCATGTGGTAAAGATGTGGGAACCGACGTGAAAGGTGGTAATGTTACGGTTGGGCCCAAGAGTGGTGGTTTTGGAATCACTATGTATCTCATGAGGAAAAGAATCGCACCACATGTAGTTCTAGAAGGCTGTGTTTTTTAACTTCTTGCGGTGAGGAATTACTTCCATATAGTTTAACATAATACAGTGAGGATGATGCGACATAGTTTAATGTCATGTTGTAGGGAAATATACAGACAGTTTAGGGTCTTGTGATTTGAAATGTAATGTGAAGTAATCGACGTGGGGATGCGCAGTGTGCTGCTATGGATTAAATTGATGTGAATAAAAACCAAAGAGGTTTCAACCATGCTACACAACATTCCAAGAAAACTCTGGACAAGGGACCAGAGGTGGATACACCCATGGATAGTCCTAAAGATTAAAACTGTTTGAGTGTCACTATGTATCTCATGAGGATGATAATATGTCCACACGTAGTTCTGCGAATTCCATGCAGTTTATCATCATGTGGTTAGGAGGTATTTTCATGTATTTTAAAGTCATGTGGTAAGGAAAAAGGTGGGACAACGTTAATTAATGTGTATATTGTGGTTGGTTACAATATTTGAGGTTTGGGAATCACTATATATCTCATGAAGATAAAAATCAAACCACACATCGAACTATAAGTACCATGCAGTTTTACATCATGCAGCAAGGACATATTTCCACGCAATTTATGGTCATGTGGTAAGATATAATGTGGGAGATTAAGGTCCTGAAGGGGATTTGCATGGAAGGATAAAGAAAACCTAGCATGAATTTGGACAAAAGAGGTCCACACCACACCATGCATCTATGAAAGGGGCTCAATTCAAGAGGTAAGAAAGAATATAGGATTGGGGGTACTTGGGGTTGGAACTAAGGACTAAATGTTTGGGAATTCTTACATATCCCATAAGGATGGGAATAAAGACACATGTAGTTCTAGATGCACTTTTCAGTTTAACATCTTGCAAAAAGGATGTGGGAGACCTGATGTGAATAGAGGTGGATATCATAGATCCATGTAGTTTTATGTCATTTATTAAGGATAAGGGATACCCTTTATTACCTTGTATGAGTTCATTCCAAGACTTTATTCCCTATTTTGTGTAGAGGAACCATTATCAAAATTTCTAGGACTGTGTGAGTTATTCTTGGTGCGAGGAACAAGGAATGAAAAGTGTCATTTCCCCATTCAAAGGCAATATAGTATAGGATAGAAGTATTTTATGTTGTATGGTGGCTGGGCGAAGATATAGGATCAAATAAATCCCTACATACCTAATTTAAAATGAGAATCAAGATGTAAATATTTGTGGAGAAGTAGATACTCTCTGAAGGTCTAGCCCATGAATAGAGTTGGTCATTATCTCTTGTTAATAGTTGCAGCTTAGCCCAAGATTAGAGATCCATGCACAACTATGTATCCTGTGATGATAGAAATCAATATACATGTAGTTCTTAGAGAACCATGTATTTTAACGTTATGTGTCAAGAACGAATATGGGACTTACACTAATGTGGATTCCCTATTGCTAGTGATTATACAAAGTATTTCTTGAAAAATCTTGCATTGGTGGGTGGTGTGACGTGCTCCCTATCCATGGTGGCCAGTGAATAGAATCTTTTATGATAGACCTTATGTATGACATAACTTCCCTCCCACTTGGGATCCAACATCAGGGGATTCTTTCTCAGCTTCATTAGGGTTCTGAGATTTAGCACCAATTCTCCTTGGAGGAATGAATAGAGGCAGCCTTTTTATTTAAGGCTCGTGCTATCCTATTCTGGTGGACCTCAAGGTTATGCATTGTGTGTAACCTCCTCTCATCTATCTTACCCAACTAATCCAGTCATTTCTTCACTTATTCATCATCTGAGAGTTTCTCACAAATAGCTATTTAGAGTGAGGGTTTTTGGGCCTCTCTAGGTAGCACTGCCTCGATCACATACACTAATGAGTACGGTATCACTTGTGTAACATTGCATGTGGTGGTACTGTAGTCCCATAAGGCATTGATAAGTTTTTTCAGTCAAGAATTATTATCCTTGTTTACAATATTGTTGAGTATGTTCAATAGGGTGTTATTGAAGGCCTATATTTATCCATTTGTCACCTCATGATATTGATATGAGTGATTGGATTTGATGTAATACTCCTATTATAGCATCTTCAACTCCACAAAACAGAATTTGGTGTAATTGTTTATCAATATTATGTGAGGTACTCCAAACCTAGTGATGACATGAGACATTATGAAGTTGATGGAATTTTTTGTTCCAAATTCCTTGAGGGGTATCACCTCATCCCATTTAAAAAACAAGGCATCAGTAGTAAGAATATAGTTTAACATCATCATAGTAGATAGGGGATATAGACCCTCAACATCCATCCCCCAAATGGATATTATCCAAGAATATTTGGCTATATGTATTAATACTCATGGCCGATGGATGAAGTTTCCATCAATCTATAATTCATGAAATTTTATAGTTAATTTCACGAAATCTTGTATCATGTTATTCCAATAATAACCCAACCTTTTGATCTGGTGGGAGATCCTAGATCCAGATTGGTGGTAAATGTAAGATCTTGCATGGACTTCTTCCATGAAGGGGATAACATCTCCATCTGCAATTCACTTGAGGAGAATTTTGTCAAAGAAATACTTATATTGGATTTTCTAATCATTTTGGTCATCCTGCAAGGTGAATTTTGATGCCCATCCACAAATATATTCCTTTACAATGTGATCCATCAAGAGAGTTATGTCCCAAAGATAGCTAATTATGGGCTCTATCCACCCATAGGATGTCATTGCTTCATCGAGATTTGGGTAAGTACTGACCTGAATGATCTCTTTCATATCACATGTGATGATCGATGAGACCATTCATTGATATGATATGTGGAAGGTTTCTTCCTCCTTATCAGGGTCTTTCATGATGTTCATTTCATTATCCATCGTCTTGGAATAATCATTTTGTGATCTATGGATATAATTAAATGTGGGATCAGAGGGGAACTTCTCCATTAGTCCCCTAACATAGCTGTTGAGGGGGGATAGGTATTCCTTCTTGATGGAATATTCACTATTGGTCTGCTTTATAACTAGTTTCAAATCCCCTTTGATGTATAGGTATGCTACGTGCATCTATAAAGCTAGTTCCACCTAGTGATGAGGGCTCGGTATTCAGCCTCATTGTTTGTGCAGCCTTTAGATTATGAGAAAGTGTAGGGAATGTCTACTTTTTCTATAGAGACAAATATAACCCCTAGACCAACCTAATTTAGCTTCGGGTTTTCTGCTATTGTGTTGATAGGACTCCAGGAGGCTTGATAAAAATATATCCCCCATGTTTGGGGAATGTCGTGGGCATAGAAGACCTCTTCGTTAGGGATCTCGATGTCCTCTGATATATTTTTTGGAGCGAGATGTGCTGCCAATAAATCATACAGAGATTTCCCTTTTACTAACTTATAGGATATCAGCTACATTTCTTATTTCTATAAAATGGCCACCCATCAATCCAGATGCCATGTCATCATAGGGAATCCAAGTATGTACTTCAACGGGTTAATATGAGAGACTAGGTGGACTTTGTGGTGCGGTAGGTAATGCCTTAGCTTTTGAACTATGAATATTAGTGTGAGGAAATTCTTTTCGACATCAGAATATCTGGTCTCGGTACCCAGCAGAGTCTAACTATGGTAGTAAAGACTATTCTTGCGCCCATGTCATTCTTTTATTCAAGGAGGGCGCCAATAGAGCATTCCATAGTGGCCACATATAAGATGATTGGACTCCCTTCCACTGAAGTCATAAAAACTAGTGGGTGTATAAGATACTAATTATGATTTTTGAAAACTTTTGGACACCTTAATCCCATTGGTAGGAAACCTTCTTCTTCATTATCCTCATGAAGTGAATAACTTTTTCAGCCATGTTGGTTTTGAATCAGTGAATGTTGGTGAGGTTTTATTGGATCCAACTTAGTTCTTTCAGATTCATGGGGTGAAATTTGTATGATAACACTGGTCTTCTCCAGGTCTACCTCAATACCATGGTGGCGTACCACAAAACTGAGTAATTTAACCAATGTTACCCCAAATTTTAACTTTATTGGATTCATCATTCGATTATGATGTCGCAACTTATCGAATATTTCATGGAGATCTGTGAAGTGATCACATCACTTTCAGGATATTATCTTCTGGTCTTCAACATAACACTCAGTTATCCTTCCATAGAATGGCTTAAAGATGTGATGCATGATGCACTAATATGTGGTGTTAGAAATATTTAATCTGAAGGGAATAACCTTGTAGCAAAGGATTCCCTAGGTTTTCCTAAAGGTGGTGGAATCTTCATGCTCAAGGGTCATTTTTATCTGATTGTACCCTGAGAACCCATCCATAATGGAAATGTCATGGAATCCATTAGTTTCATCAACCAAGAGTTTTGTGATTGGCAATGGGAATTCATCCTTCAAGCAATGCCGATTAAGGTCTCTAAATTTAATTAAGACCCAAATCTGCCAGTTCTTTTTTCTGACAGGGGTGATATTGGCTATCCATTTTAGGTATTTTACTTAACGGAAAAATTTTTCTTTTATCAACATGTAGACTTCCACCACCACATTTTTTTCATGAGAGAGGTTCATCATTCCGTCTTCCCACTTGAAGAATCGATGCTATTTAGGTAGTTTGAGATGTTGTGTAGCCACATCTAGATTTAACCCTGACATTTCTGTATAGTTCCATGAAAACAAATATCTGTGTTGAATTAGGAATTTGATATATATATCCTGCTCTTCAAGGTACACTAATGTGCTAATCAAGGTCATTCGTGGATATTCCTTTGTCCTAAGGATTATCTGTCAGAGCTCATCTGGGGTGGTTGAAATACCTTTCTCAAATGCTGGAGGGGAATTTTGGATATCATCCTCATCCTCTTCTATTGTCAAGTTTTTAGGGACAATTTCGGATGAGGATGGAAGTTTGGGTGACTCATCATCACTATCAAGGTGAGGGAAGTGTCATCCAAGACATGCGGAACCCCCTAGACATGTCAGCCTGGTCATGTGATGTCTACTAGAGGTGTCGTCCAAGACATGCGGCACCCCTTAGACCATGTCACCATGGCTCCTGTGACACCCATTACATGTGTCAAGCCAAGTCATGCGATGACTTCCGAGGAATCCCAGTTGGGTCATATGACAAATTCCAGATATGAATGCATATTCACTAGGGCATCCACAGTGTGTCATTCCCAACATCTCCTACAGAACTATGAGGACTTTGATTCCCTCTATAACTGGGATACATAGGATGTGTCCTTAAAGGCTAGAGCTCTATATCAAACACTCCAAGAAATGGCCCAATACATAGATCATGTGTCCACATTCCATAAGGATGATCATACACTCAACTTTTTTTCTCACAACGAGAATGGCTCATGTGGGATTATGGGGATGCAATGAACACTTCATTAGTCATTAAACACCCATTCACCAGGGAAGCCCCAGTGTATAAGTCCCTATAAAAAAGAACTAAAACAACTCCAATTCCAACCATAATTAAGACTTGTAGGATGTCTATTCTATTATAGAGGTAAAATATTTGGAATTTTAGTATCCCCCATATTATCCCTTACCATATGACGTTAAAATGCACAGATCAACCATACAACATGGGTTTTGATTCCTAAAATAAATAAGATACATATGTCGCCTCATAATTTCCCAATCCCATCATTAGAATATCATCCTCCTTTATAAAATTGGAAATAGAATGAAAAAATTGTTCATATGGTTTCAGCATATAAGGGATATCTCATTACTAGAAAATGATGAAGAACGTAGGATACAAACAGATGGATTCACAAAAGAGATCCCAGTCTATTTAACATAAAAGAGAGTTAACCCATAACCATTTTGTAAGGGTAACAATCCACATACTGAGATTATTAATAGATTCATGAACATGAATTAAATTCATAAGAGAGTCTCAGAGTATGAAAAAATTACCCACAAAAAGGGTGTGATGATCCCAACCTCCCATCCTCTCAGCCAATGAAAGTCCCCCAGAGTCACTGAGGCTAAAAACACCAAAGACCACCGACCTTTAGAATGAAGAACTATACCCATCTACAGATGGGGGAACCATTGAGAGTTTCAATGAAAATTGAAAATGCTAATGTGATGATCGAAACCCATTCCAGTCCATAAAACTCGACGAAGCAATGACATATGTCTCAAGGAAGGAAAATTTACACAAAAATTGCATACCTAAAGTCACAAATTCTGCCATACACATTTGATCCTCATGTATATTAAATATAATTTTATTATAAATCTATTAAAAAATAATATTATATATATAACCATATTTTATTTTTCTTATAATATATTATTACCAATTTACTACCAATTCCATGTTAAATTCATATTTTGGGAAATAACTATTTTGTTTTTTATGTATTTTGTGATTTGTTTTAATTTTTTCATATTATTTTGATCATGGTTCCATAACAGAAATAATTTTAAAAATGATATAAAAATAATATATATTCATAATATATATTTTTATATTAATCCATAAGATATAGAGATATAAAATGAAATTCCCCATTCAATGAGATGGTAGGTCATACATACCCATGAATGACGTTTCCATTGTCTCAAAAGAATTAAAAAAATAATGTCAAAAAATATATATTTATATTATAGAATAATTTTATGTCATTTATTTCACATATTTTCATTAATACTATCATTTTTACCTTACACGCAATGCCTGAACAAATCGCATTGCTTCGTAATGTGGTAGTCCGCTATATAAATAAGCGATGTTACCGTATTCCCATAAAATAGAAAGTATAAAGGTATATATGATATAATAGTTAGATAAGTTTAATTATATCATATATATTATATATAAATTTTTAATATATAACTATATCCATCTTTGAGAGGTGTTCATAGAGAATAAGTAACATTTGTTCGTGAGGCGGTAGTACATTGTACACATAAATGACGATTTCATGTCTCATTTGATGGAAGAGAATATGGTTGTAGGTCATGAAAAAAACATAAAAACATCTTATAATATTTAGGTCTATTATTTTCTTACATAGTAATATTTTAATAATAATATAATTATACATAGTAAGAAATAAAAAAATCTTTGTAAGGGGTGCTACCTCTTCTTCAGACAACTTCTATTGGTTTGCACCAAAAGGATTCTTAGGTTGGATTTCTAACCAAAATAAGGATTCTAATATGGGATTAGGGAAGTTCGGAAGTGATTTTTTAGTTCTTTTATAAACCAAATGGTTGATCAATTGTTAATAAGAGTGGATTGGGGCCTTTTATAAGTGAGGTGAGTAGCACATTTGAAATTCTTGAAAAGAAAAAGGTGCACCTAATTTCATCAAATACCAAAAAGATTTAAAATGATAATTTATTGATCGTATAATAGATAATGTTGAAAAATTCAAATACAATTGGATTTCAAAATGTTTTGGCTCATTTTTAAACATTACCAATTTAGTTTAACACCCCGGAAAACCCATTTTTACCATAACTGAGTTAAACAATTTTTACTTTCTTAAATATTTATTATGGTAAAAGTTAAAATTATCACATTAGATAACATAAATTTTGATGATTCCAATTATGAAATTAATTTTCAGAAATTAAATACACATAACTATAAACATTTAATTTAAAATAATCCCACACACGCGATGAGAAAGGGGTTTTTCAAGGAGAAAAATGTTCAAAATTCTAAAGAGTTCTTATATCCAAATTCATTATTAAAATGACTCCAATGATGTAATTGGATTAAAGGAAAAATAACTGAATTAATTTTACTTTTACTCCCAATTTAAAAAAAAATAACCTAACAGAATATTTAAATGAAATTTTATATGTTAATACAAACAATCATTTTTAACTATTCACTAAAAATATTAATCCTCTCAAAAAATCCAAAAATTCATTCTTATGTAATTATGACATTTTATTTTTAAAAATGAAGTTTATTATGTCAAAATCATTTTATAAAATTTTATAAAATTAATTTTATTTTATTTTTCTCAAAAAAAATAAATGTATTTTTTGATAAAATAGATTTTTCAAAATATATAGAGACTTTATTGAAAAATTATGTACTTTTTCACTATGTTTTATTTATATAAAACCATTATAAATGATATTAAAAAACATTTTATTACTATTAATATCACTGAATTTAAAATCTAGTTTATAATTCTCTTGTTCAAATAGTGATATTAATAATATATTGTGGGTTTTGAAAACTGGATGTTGCATGTAATACATGTTAATCTCGGTGTTGTGTCTAATACAATCTAACAAACAATTTCAATTAAATAAAAGAAAATAAAAAAATCATAATAACATAGGGTGTTACACGAATACACAATCATATATTCTAACTAATTGATCTTTTAAAGCATTGAATCAAACAAATTTCATGTGTTAAACCTAAAATAAACTTAAAACCATGTAATAAAAATGGGTTTTTCTAAATAACATTCAAAATCAGACATTTTTTATTAATAAAATAAAAATATTTTCCAAAAATAATTCATTCTATGTTTCATTTTCAATACTAGGAAAAACATTAAATAATAGCTAATACTTATTTTCTAAAACAAGTGGTGAATAGAGAGAATCCACCTACCTCACAATAAATTGATGAAAATAGGGAAACAAGTCACAATCTATCCGATAAAGACTCATTTTCTTATTCCTTAAAAAAATCCAAAAAAATTAATTTTAAAATCATTACTTATCCTATAGATCTAGTCATATTACTACTCATCTATTTTTATAATCCAATATAAATGATAACATTTAGAAAATTAATATAAATAGAGTTCTTACCTTTGATTTCTTAGGTACGGTGCTTGAAAAATTATTGAAATTCATCTCCGCTATTTAAGAATAACCTAAAAATTCCTGAAAGAAACATGTAAAACAAGATAACAGGTTTGAGGGGAAATAAAGAGAATGTTTATGTGATAATCAGGATAAAAAATATATTTTTTAACATATTTTCATGGTTATGCCTCATTGTTTAACAAACCATGAGCCAATAAGGGAGTTTTATTGGAAAAGACCAAGAGAAGAATTGTTGGGATGTATAATGTGTAAACCCATGTTCTAATCATGAAAATTCTAATACCCTAAAAATTCTCAAATCACTCTATTCTCTAGATGGTATGGAAAAATTGTGCACCTGCTCCGTAACTCTCATATTCCCTTACACGATTTCTTAGAGATATTTTATGGTTTCCCCTAACCATGATCAAACTATAAACCCTTAAAAACTATTCCAAACCCTATAAAACCCATCTATAAACTCCTATAACTCAAGAAAAATATTATATAACATGAAAATACATAATAAAATGTTGAATTATCTCAAACGGGGGGGTTTTAAATTCTCAATGCCATTTCACATTCTGTACCAAGCAAGCAAATGATTGGTGGTGATTTAAAATAGTTTGGATCATTATTCTAATATTTATTTTTTTCATTCCCATGTATCTGATATAATATATAAATATTTCTATAATAAATGAACCAATATAATACATTTTTTATGAATAAGATTATCTTTTTGGTCCAAGATATGAATCCGTGCATAAATAAATATAGTAGTAATCTTAAAATCAACATGATCTCATCAAATAAAATGGCTATGATTGATGTTTTATTTATTTAGTTAATAAAGATGAATGGAATTATAACCCAAGCTTTATCATGGAAGTAAATCCAATCAATAGGAATGATCACTAACTTTTTCATGTATCTCAAATGGTCTAACATACCGATGATAAAAATTTATTATCTTAGCCAATTGATGATGCCTCTACCATGTAGAGGATTTCAAGAATATATGTTCAATTATAAAAAAGGATAATGGTGGAGTACCATAATTCAAAAAAATTGATTACTTAGGGATGAAACCATCCATTTCCTGATCATCTGAATTTTCTCAATTATTTTATGAACAATGTTAGGTCCCATAAGTAAATTTTCTCTGGTCTCTACCCAACAAAGTGTAGATCAACATGTATGGACATATAATTCCTCAAACATATCCATTTTAATATTAGGATAAATAATATTGTTATATTGAAATAAATTAATTTGAAATGATCTTCCCATGATCCACTGAAATCCACAACAAAGTCTATGATCACATGTTTCAGTGTCTAAATCATTCACTCCTACTACCCATTTATTTAAGGATGATACACTATCCTACTCATTAATTGGCTACCCAATGATTATTGAAAATATTTTATAAAATAATATGTAAATATATTATATTGGTTTTGGAGGATTTAAATAAGTATTCCATGAAATTTTATCAGTTTTTTAATATAGAGATTCACTACGTGTTCTACCATATTATATTTAAATATCATATTGAAGTGGTCGATATTTTTCATAATTTATATAATCACCCATTTTGAATAATAATTTTTAAAATTTCTCATTAAACCTATGAAAATTTCTATAGTTTTATTCTCTAATTTATGTATAGGTATAGGAAAATATTACAACATTCCAGTTGGACATTGGTACTCATCCTTGACCTGTTGAAAGGTGAGAAATTTGGTCATATAATTAGCCATATTTGATTTCATACTTGAACAAAAATAATTTTTTTATAATCATTTAAATCATTTGTATTTTATGTTGAGTCTCAAAATTATAATGGAAGTAATAATAAATAATTTATCCCTAAAAATATGGTCAAATGTCTACAATAAATTGATAATGAAACAATGAGTTCTTATACTGTTTCCATCTATAAATAGTATCCCCACAACTCTATTTTATGTAATTGAACAGAAGTAAGGATCCAATATTTTGTCACTCTAAAATTTCTCAACCATATTAGGTATGAGTGTCATCGAAAATAATATGTTTGCTTTATTGTGATCACTTCAATCTAAATTCATATTATCACTCATAATCAAAAGTTTCTGTTGATCAACAGCTTCTTTGGCCAGCTGGTTATGTAAAATTTAGTTTAAAGAATCACCCATTGAATTTTTTTCCTAATTTATAATTAAGTCAAATTTTAAAATCTGGAGATATTTCTTTCATTATATTTTTCTAAGTTTCAAATCTCTTTATGAAAATATGTGTTTTCATATTTTTTGATTTGTGAACATAATGAACTTTTCACTAAAGTAATAATGATACCATGTTTTCCAGGAATAATCCAATGTAACTAATTCCATATCATGAGTTAGATAATTCATTTTTAAAATTCAAAACTATCATGATCCCTAATATATTACATGATCTCCTTTTATTAGAACACACATGTATTGAGATCTAGATGCAACGTAATAGAATGTATAACCTTTCATAGGTTTTGGAAAGATAATAATTTGTGAAAAAGTGAGAATGGCCTTAATCATTAAAAACTAATATTGAAAAATATCACTTCAATGTAATGGAGTTCACTTTATTTTTTGTAATATCATATGAGAAACAAGATATCATAATTCATGAATGAAATGGAGATAGTAAGCATCAATTATCACAAAGATGTAGACATAAATAAGTTCTTCGGTGGTTTCTATGATGTGGAATCTTTTATCATTTTAGTGTATACTTTTATGTCTTTCTCAAAAATTAAATTAAAACTTAATAAGATGAAACAATTAGATATTTTATGAAATATTTGTTTCAAATAAATTTAATTCTATGATATCTTGAATTACACACAACACTGAGTTTTAACGAATCACAATATATTATAAGTATTATTATTTTAACAAAACCATCATAATATAGACATTAAAAATTTGTGTATCAATATTAATAACCCCAAGTTAAAAAAAATATATATAATTTTTCTATATAAATAAAAAATATTGATAAAAATGTACTTAATTTTTTGTAAAGTCTATATGTTTCTGAAATATAATTTTCTCGAAAAAAATGTTTTTACAGATTTTCTGAAGAAATAATAAAAGTAGTTTGTTTTTCAATTTCACAATTTTTTTTTTGAAAAAATAAAATTCTTTGTGGAAATACTCAGGTAAAAATTATCTTGGAGTAAACTTTTGATAATTTTCCAAAAATATTAATTTTTTATTGAATGGTAAACAACTATTGATTTTTATTAAGAAACTCTTTCCATTTAAAGAATTTACAAAGTCCATTTTCTTTTAATGTGGTTATAAAAGTAAAATTGGTTCAATTATATATTTATTAAAATAATTTAGGTCATTTTAATCAATTTCATATTAAATTTTTATATTAAAACTTTCAACACTTGTGAAAATTTTCTCTCCAGAAAACCTTTTTTTTCTCGTCTGAGGGTTTAATTTTAAATTAAATTATATCAATTTTGTAAATGGAATTTATAAAAATTTATTCTACAGTATAAATAATATTTATTATTATTTTATAACATGTTAATATTTTGTATATAAATTAATTTTAATAATACTAAAAATTAATTACTATAGTTAAAGATAAAACAGGTTTATCGGGTGTTAAACTATATATATAAGTTGTAAAATGACCATGAAACTTTTAAAAATACCATTTGATAGTAATATATCAACCTTTTAAAACATAATATTATATAATAATCCATTTTGGAGCCTTTCTGATTGTTTGAAATGTGTTTATAAATTTTTCTTTTCAATAATTCCATGTGTGTCCTCTCCCCCACTTATAAAAGGGTGCCCCCTCTCCTCTCAACTTCACACTTCCAAAACAATTTTTTCTTCCAATACCATCTCAAATATTTTCCTTAATTTCTTCCTAGCATCTTAGAGGCCTTATTTTTATTAAAACCACCTCTTATGAAGGCTTTAGCAGTAAACCTAAAGGGGTCTCTGAAAAAAAAAAGGTACAATCCTTAACTAAACATATTCAATTTATATATTCCTCTAACCCAATAAAAATTTATATAACCATGATCATATAATAACTTAATTATATCTCATATAAATATTTTTTTATGTTAATTCAATGACCTATATCTATCTCCTCTTCTATCGAGTGGGAAATGAAACTATCAATTGTGTGTTTGGCAGACTACCACATCCCGAACTTATGCAATTCATTTTACATCACCTCCCCTCATGGATGGATATAAAGATGTATTTAGTATATGTAAATTATATATATTATAAAATAATACCTTTTAAATTATAATATCATAAATATCATCTTACATTACATTCCTTGGAAATATAATAGTGTCATTCGTGTGTATGGAGGACTACCGCCTCACGAAGGAAGATGATTTTTATTTCACTTACATTTTATATGGAATGTAAAAAAAGATTAATTTAATAAAAATAAGTGATATATATGAAATAAAAATGAATCTATAAAGGTGATATATTATTTACCTTCTTTCTATTTCTTCCATTGAGAAGATAAAAATAGAATTCATGCATACATACATCTTACCGCCTCCATGAATGTGTAATTAAGATTCTATCTCTAAATTTTATGGATAACTCTAAATACATATGTAATTAATATATATTATATTTATATAATATTTCAAATTTCTGAGATAATGCAACCATGATCAAATTAAATGAACAAAAAATACCAATTCATAACATACATGAAAAATAAATCAGTTATTACCCGAAACATGATTTTAACAAGGAATTGTTAATAAATATTTAATAAAAGGTTATAAGTAAACCATATATGGAATGATATATAAAATTATGGTACTAAAATATATTTATAATAATTCTATATTTATAATAATGGATGTTCAAATGGGTATGAAATAATTTGATACAAAAGATAATGGATTTATAGTCAGTACATTATTTCTGGGAGACATATATCATATTCACCACTCATTTCTTTTGTGTGGTTTATATAATTCCATTATTACATATTATATCATTAATATAATTTTTTCATGATATTTAATGTTTTATTTTATTATTATACTTTAGTTTGTATCATAATTAAAAATTTACCGAAGTGGTATGGGTTTTATGATACAATCTCATTGTTTATTGAGATTGTTTATGATTATGATTTTGATGGTGAAATTTTGGGATGTATCTCTCAAGAAAATAATGGATTTTATTATCTAATAGTTATTTCAGGAAAATAAATTTTTTCACTTTATTTTCCTCCCTTTATGTACTCAAAAGTCCAAGAGAATGATTTAAATAAAACGGCTTTATTTCTCTCTTCGTTCGAAAAACATTTTTCTTCCTTTCCATGTTTTCTAAAAATATTTTAATTTTTTAAAATATTATATACTGATTATTTAATAAATTTTTATCAACTTTTTAATTTTTTTAAATTTTTTTTAAAGGATTATTCTTATTATTTTTCGAATGAGGTACTTTTGAATTTTATCGAAAATGTAAAATGAATCCTTTTTTAAAATGAATGTAATGAATAGAATTTTCATACATTACGAACAATGTATTTTTTATGATTAAAATTATAATTTTTGGGGTATATTTTAAAATAAATATTTTTCTACAATTTTATGTTAAATTGTAGTCTTTTAAAGGCTATTTTGAATATGAAGAGGATATTTCCCTAATGAAATTTTTCATCTGATATTTCAAAAACATTTTCCATTATATGATAACATCATTTAATGTTACATAATAATTAATGGGGATATAATACCATGGTACAATTCATATTAATTATTTATAGTGTTTATGTTTATTACGATAAGATGTTTGTGAAACCTATTCTATTTTTCATGGGTTTTGTTATGATGAAATGATAAAATGTTTATTTATCCAATTTATTTTCTATTGGTTATGCTATGATTAAATTTTTATGAAACCCATATCCATTCATGGGTTCTTATAGGTAGGATTTTTTATAATCTTATGGAATACTTATTTAATGTTTTCATTTTGTTATGGTGGTTACCTTATAACCAAGGATGGTGGTTATGATATAACCATGTACTGGTGGTGACCTATAACTCTATCCAATTCTTTAGGTAAAGTTTGATATCTCATGAGATAAATATGACTGGGAAGGGAAGTAAACCTCATTCAGTAAGGGAAATTTTCCACTATGATATTCTCGAGCATGAACCTTGACTACTATGATGGTTTCAGGAGTGAACTCATTCCTACATGTTTTTTTGTAAAGGAAGCTTGAATACTAAGTAAATGATTTTCTATGCTTATTTTTATACCACAAATAAATGTATTATGTTAATTTTATGATCTCATAGATCAGGATTTTTGAATCCATTATGATTCATGTCTTATAAACTACCCATATGTATTCCATGACTCCTGTTTATGATAAACTACTTTCAAGATATGATTTTTAAGAAAAAAAATCTCATATTCTTGTACCCTTATGCTCACATTATTTTAATATATATCTTGTTAATAATTATAGGGAATTTTATCTCACCATTTCTTATATTTTATTTCCCCAGTTTATGAAGAAATTTACATTATATTATATGTATATGAAGGTTTCTAGTTATGAATATCTTAGTGGGAGATGATGTAGTTCATCTATGAAAAAATTGTTTATGTATCCAATTTTCCAAATTTTCTATATCTATATGATTATGTCATGGATAATTATATAATGTAATTAATATTCATATATTATGATGTGCTATATATGTATAAGAATTTTGGGTCTTTAAAGAAAAATTCTTATATCAGAAAATCACATTTATATAATTTTTCATATAACAAATGCTTTCACAGAGTGCTCAACATAATCTACAAATGTTCATCATGGTTTATTGATTTTGGAGATAAAATATAATGACATCCAAAAATACCATAATAAATTATTATAGGTAATTTTAATAGAATTGATTCCTCAATTCCATGAAAAGTTTTATTGTATTTGTATAACCAATGGCCATCGCCAGATATTCATAATGGTTGTATTAAATTCTGAAAGCTTTTTTGGAATATCCTATTTTCTATCCTAGATTTGGTGATACCTATACCACAGATAAATATTTTATAACTATTTAGATCCTTTAATTTGATCAAATATATAATCAATTTGATGAAAATAAAATCTATTTTTTATGAAAACATGATTCAGTTTACAATAATAAATATGGTGTTGTAAAAAAACATATTTCTTAACTAAAAAAGGAACTGGAGTGGTCGAATGTGATGTACTCAATATTATGAATCATTTAATTTTAAATTTCTTCAAATGTACTTTAATTCTATCAATTCCATTGGTTCAATTATATAATATATATGTGAAATAATATTTTTTCGTGAAAGCAGATCTTTTAAAAAATCCACTTCCATTTAAAGTGCTAAACAAGTAAAATTTTCAAAAAAATTATAATATTACAATCTATAATGGTAAAAAAATTATAATCTGAATTATATCATCAGAATCAAAAGAAACTAATTTTGAAAGATAAGAAATAGTTCTGACCATTTGTGTTAATGTTCCTACTCTTCCAATATTTACATCCCAATATCCTTTAAATAAATTCATCATCCCATTAGGAGATATAAAATTTACTTTTCACACAAAATAATAGGCATG
This sequence comes from Viscum album, assembly GCA_963277665.1. Classification (NCBI taxonomy): domain Eukaryota; kingdom Viridiplantae; phylum Streptophyta; class Magnoliopsida; order Santalales; family Viscaceae; genus Viscum; species Viscum album. The sequence continues at coordinate 526,290,783 of OY728148.1, read as the reverse complement.
AGCCTTCAAAGAAACTAACCAATATATTACTAGGATTAAGCCAATGATTTATATGTCCATGATAGAAAAGTAATAAAAAATTATACTCCCTTATTCATTATAGTAAGATATGGAATCCTAAATCATATACACTCTCACTACCCAAGGGGTGTATAGATACCCATAATGTGTGGCATCATCTTTATATGAAACTCCATTTCATTAATGATGTCAGAACAAATAAAATATTATGACACTGATATCAAATAGAACTAACATATCGGTTAGGTTAATAATAATTGTACCACATATTGTAGAATGACTTGTTTGATCATCCATCTTCAATTGGACAACACCACCCAACTACTTACTCATCCCTCCTATTTTTTTCTTCCCTGATTCATTTTATTATCTATGGATTCAGGGTGTTTTCAGAATCACAATGGAAAACATGGTTATCAGAAAGATAACTATTATGATATGATCTCTCGGTCATAGAATAAGATTTTTGAGACACATGATGGGTGTTACATGATAATGACTTTGAATTATTATGGAAACAGTGTTGTAGATTTCCCATCAAATTATTGTTGTGACATTTTTTGGGTGGTTCCATAAAATCACAAATATTACTCTCAATCAAACCATATTTTAAAAATCTAGGATTATTACTAGGGGTGGAAGGAATGTTAACTAATCAATTGGGATGATTCTATGATGTTCCACCTCCAGGGAATTACATTCATGGGAGGTTCATGCTCTAATACTATGATCATAGTATAAAAGGGTAAATGTTTAGGCTGAAAAAAGAATATTATAGGGTTTAATAGTCAGCCTCATTCACTAAAACAAAAAGAAGGTGTCAATAAGAGTGGTGGTAATTTCATTATGGAAAATCTGGTAATTAAAGAACCATTTTATACATATGTATTTTGATAAAACATTAATTTTTTATGTTTATTAATTGTCTAATCATATATATATATATAATTGTTTTTATGTTTTATGGTAGGATGTAGAGTTTGATTGAAAATGGTCATAATAGTGAAAAATTCAATATGAAAACTATTGTTTCTGGCATATTCATCGGCGTGTGACCACTCTTTTTGTTTGACGTGAAGTTGGAATTTTATTGTTGTCCAACATTAACACTTTAAAAAAGTAGGTTGAATTCAACATGATCATTATTGATGTCTTCTTTTTTATTTAAATGGTATTATAGGAAGTTGGTTTACCCTTACTTCGGTTCCTCCTTGGAACATGTCACCTAGTTCGGGTCTCCCTCATATATTAAGATGTGTTTGTGAAATTCATTCCTAATTCCATCTCTTCTTATATCTTAGTTAGTTACACAGATTGTTTATAGATATTACAAGGGGTATTGACAGGGCTATGACTTTCGGTCAGGAGAGTAATCATGTTGGCCATCATTGGCATGTCTGGATGCTAGAGAATCAGTCAATTGTATTCTTCCTCATAAGAGGGAATCTCCTAGAGGAATATCTTCATGGAACCTAAGGCATTCCATATTGACTATGGTTTATCTAATTCCAAAGTAAAATATTTTGGTGTTTTAATCAGGCATCCCATGTATAACACAATATAGGATTGTGATAGTTTGTGAGTTTAACATGTTTGGGATATGAAGGGATATTGATTAGAACACCTCATAGATATTGATCCGAGAGGTACACCCCTTGTAGGGAACACCTAGAAGGTTTACCAATGGATGGATCAGAATTCACCATGGGAGAGGATCTTGGGAGTTGTGTCCTATAGAAGGAATATTTCACACCGTGCAGGTGGACCTGAACATCATTGGAGGTGGATTGGGGAGGTACATCCCTATGAGGGGGACACTAAGGTTTACATTGGTTGGGATTAAAACTTTAAAAGGTTTCCGAGGTATGTTATTTAATATATTGGGATCAAAACCCATGTAGTTCATTGGATGGTGTGGGGCTTACGAGTGCGAGATTCCCATGTGCTACTTGGAGAAGTGATGATGCATATGGGGATTACATGTAGGGATGTCCCAAATGGACGTCATTATTGCACTAGTATATGCATCCTGGTTAAATTAAATATAGATTATGGATGTGTTGGAGAAAGTGGATGGAGTGGGTGAAGTGTGTGGATAGTTTTATTTTTGGGGTTGGAACTCAAAGAGGGTTCCTACGTATCCCAAATGATTGGGAATAAAATCTCACATAGTTTAGAATGGGGCGTTGGGAATTACACCTAAAAAGGAGTCCCATGGAAATAGATCATGTGGTTGGGGCTTAATCATGGAGGGTTCCCCATTTGGTTGGGGATTAGGAATATAAACATCCCATTGTTGGCGTATATGTTTCATGGTCACTACTAACCTATAAGACCATGTGAGTCATGATTGGTATGAGAAACAAGAGGAAGTGGAAGACCTAACTGTCATGTCGTGGAATATGTGCCAATAAGAGATAGTGCAAGGCATACACATGGGAGCTTGCCATGGAGAATATCATACCAATTGAGGGGGATCTCATTCCTTGTGAGTGGGGATTACACATAGAATCATCTCATGGAGAAAAATCCCTAAGGGAGGGGGATGGGGTGTTAAGAGAGCTTGCTCCCTCCCTGACAGTCATATATGAAAAGGAAAAGAGAAGTAGAGGTGTTGCCTCCTGCAAGGAATGTTAGGAGAACCCTATAACATGGATTCTTAGGAATAATTCATTCCTTGTGTGAAGGATTTCATTCCATGTTAGGAGGATATCATTCCATGTCACTCATACATGAGGATATGTTTTATTTTCCACATAAGTTGAGATCATAGTTTAACATCATGTGTTTATAATGTTCTTGATCAGAATTTTTACATCATTAAACTCAGATGTTGGGGACACACTCCTAACCCCTTGGGATTAAATAAATTTCCCTCATCAAACCTTAGGAGTCGGTGGCTTCATCAATTCTAGGATGGAATGGTGTCAAGGAGTGGTAACTCACGAGGTCCCCATTAGCGGCCCTATGCTAAAAATCATGGGGGATTTGAGTACCTATGCTACCAAAAAGATGTACGTAAACCCATGGACAAGGTTAATATTGGAAACCTGATGAGAAACTAAGATGTTGTTGCATGAAATATTAGAGAGATTCATCCAAGGGTTACACGCAAGGGATGAGGTTTTCACATAATAGAGGCTCAAACATGGTGTTTTGACAAAGGAACAATCCATGGATAATCAAGGAGGAGTTGAGTATAAAATTGGGGGCTTATAAATAAGTTTAGGTCCTACGTACAAGATTCTTACATGCCCTAGACATGGACTGAAATAGGATAGATAAGGGTCTAACCATTTTGTCCCCAAACAAATGAGGACCCCAGGTAACATGTCATGCATTATCTTATACCTTGAGGTTTCCATTATTTTGTGATGTCACAGAAGAACAGTCTTACACATAGTAGAGACATGCTTCAACTTCCAAAAGATCACCCTAAAGAAGGCGGTGGACTTAAATATATAAACTAATCCTTCTGTGATGGTGCATAAGGTTTCTTAGAGAAAATGGTTTTTTTATAGTCCTACATTAATCCATGGAAAATGAGTGCACAAAGGGTCACTTGACGTCGCATTGGGCGCAAAAGGGTATTGTGAACAATTGACATTTTTGGGCACAGAAAAAACCACTTATATACACCTTTCTTATATTTTTTTAGTTTATGGGGTAGAAGATTCTCACATGATGTCTCATTGGGTGCATAAGGGTCTTGACCATGGATTTAATTCTTATGTGCGCACATCAAAACTTCTGTATACCTTCTTTCGTAATCCCAGGATGGTCCATTGAGTCATATGGACCTTTATTTTACCCAAATATGTCCCATTATGGCCTCATGTGGAATTTAGGGTAAAACATTACCCCTTTTAAATCTGATCTGAAAGTGGACTAGAAGGTTGTATTATGAGGGAAACGCTGAAGGGAAGGGTTTATTCCCCAATTTTCATACAAAAGTGGATGGGGGAGCATAAGGCTCCTTGCACACATGGGCGCCCATGTCCATGCCTATAAGTATTCGTAGGGCGCCCTACATACAACCCATTTACATTTTATGAGATAGGAAAACCACTCTTATGTGTGTAAGTTTGAATATTCTACATAAAAACACAGAGTTTTGGCTACTCCTTCACATAGCTTGTGATTCTTCCATGATTCTAAACACTCTAAAATTATGATAGTTTCCCCAACCCCTAGATGATCTTACATGAAAACTACCTTTATCATGCCAAACCCTTTTTTTCACGTCATCTTTGGATTTCCAAGATCAATCAACATGGATGGTCAATAGTAAACTTCTAATATTGAGGCTATCATTACTTCAAGAAGACTGGAGATGATTGGAAATCTTCAGATACTTCATGTCATGAATTTCATATCAGAAAATTAGATTCCACTGGGCATGGTGACACACTAAAAGAAGGATTATCTTTTATGTTGAAGCCTCCTGTTGAGTAAATTCAAGATACCAGACAATGTGTTCATACCAGGTTTCAAATTTGATTCACCGCAGGTATGTTTCACGCATGATGATAGCCTAAAGTGGTAAAAAAATATGTGTTCATGGAAATTTCGCAAGAGATCATCGAAACATGGTCATCTATGTATTGAATGAAAATACCAAGATGATCATGAGAAATGAGTCAGAGGTAGAGGAGTTATCTCCCCACTATGAAAGTTCCTTCCAAAGTAGCATGAGAAATGATAGTGTCGGTTTGAAAAAGTATTGGAACCTCATGTCTAGGGTGGAAACTTCACAAGTGAATGGGAATGGGCATAATAGGTACACTACACATGTGATGATTTTGAAGAAGATCTGCACAACATTAGGATTTATGAACCATTATAGATGTTGCAGTTTCATATATATCATTAGAAGAAGATGGTTTCGGATCACCTCATCTGATGATCTCCAAATAAGAACACATGCCATCTACATCATAGGGAATTCGACATCATCTTGTGATATATTTGTTGCATTAGGTGAATTCTTCTAGAATGATTCTAATATCATGAGTTCCTTCCACTTGAGAATACTTATACAAAAAGGGAATATACCTTTATCCTAGGACAAGATCTCTTGGAGGAGGAAAAGAAGAACCTCAAGATCAAATTAATCCAAATGGATATCCCATTTCAATCATTTTTCTACTTGTTCCTCAAGAAGGATTAGAAGGTAACAATTCCATATCATGGAAAATATTCTCTAATCACACCGTAAAGGGGAAAAGGTGGGATCATACTGGGTGATCCTAGAGACAAGAGAACACCATTTGTGGGGGTATAACATGATCATATAATGGGACCCACTGGTTTTCTATGCTGCATTTCTTTCCACTTTCCTTATCGGGTTCATGTTGCTAGTGAGACACATAAAGATGGGGATACCCTTGGGGACCATGGTGATGGCTGGGGTCCTGGAAACTCACCACGGGGATAACCTAGGGGTGCCTATGTTAGCTAATATTTACAGTATCTTGGGATTTTTCAATAGGGGAAACATGCCTTGGAGAATCTATAGGCCATTTTAGTTCTTACGTGGAGGTATTATTGCACATCTTGGAAAGTAAAAATTCTCAAAGATCATTTTCTATCCAGGCACTGGTCTACGACTATCCCTACTAAATATTGTTGGGGTTCAGCCCCTGATTATTCACAATGATGGGGAATTACTTCATATATTAAATCATAAAACTACACCCCCTTTAATACCCCATTAATCCCAATGGTAGATAACATGTAAGGTTTTGGGACTATAGAGAGTACATTCTGATTTTCAAGGGTGGTGCGTGAGTGGTTTGGATCAATAGAATGGTTTTATATGATCTATAAGTGCCTTCTCGTTTCACCAGGAATTTTTGATACCTTTAATAGGTGGTGAAGAAAGTGTACATGTAGGTTTGTGAAGAGTGGCACCCCAATATCCTTTGTCAACTGTGGTTCATGATGATGACTATGGGTTTGGGTGAAACTATCATGCTACCACACAAGGAGATTTTTGGTAGCCAATCAATGGATTACGCCCAAAAATAGGTGTTGGAATATAGAGGTGCAATATTTTGAACAAATCATTCTGATGATTGAACCAATGAGAGTGGGTCTATAGAAGCAAGAAGGCAGGAGGGTTGTTACACAAGAGGTAGGACAGGAACTTGGGTGGAACAAGATGGAACCACAATAGTTGGGAAATCACATGTCACTACCACAACCCTACTCCTAAAAGATAATTTTCTTAAAATAAACCTTTAGTCTATGCCAAAGAGGCCCCTTGGAAGATGATGATATGACTCTTTCAACCATCTGACGATGTTGTCTTACTACCCCTCTATATTCATGGATAATATTTCAAAAATCGATGTCACCCAAAGACCTATGGTGGTATTTGAAGTGGGATGGGATAGAATTTCTAGAATTTGGGATTATTCAGGTTGCGGGAAAGGTAGACTTCCAATGGATTCATTTATACCTTACATCCATTGATATATATACATTATAGAGGGGGGACTATGAGACTTCTCCAACCTTGGTAAAGGTAATTCTTGTCCAAGGATCAGATAGGGAGGAGACACCGCTTGGGGATGATAGAAACTAATAAGAACAAGAAAAGAAGGAGGAAAAATAATTGGAGACCCAAGGGAAGGATGATCATCAAGGGAGTCACTGGGAGATCAGTGATGCCAAAATCTCTGAAGAAGAATTTATTGAATATCTCTCGGTAAGCACCATTTTCTCATGTATTTACCTAATCTCTCATTTGTACCACATAGATCTGCAAACCAAAACTCACCCTAAACTAGAGAAACAAAATTTTGAGAAAGGTTACCTCACTATATAGCTTGAATATGTGCTGGTGGGTATCACATAACATGATTTAAGGCTTGCACCGAGATTCAGGGAAAGCGGTGAGCTAGTTGTAGTTGATATGGCTAGAAGTGGGAAAACTAAGGAGGTCAGGGTGATAAGCTCATAACCCCAATCTCTTCCCTCCATATATGGGGGGTCATGTTATAGTATCCCCATGTTGGAACCCACTATTAGTGAGGCATCACATCCGATATATATTATCATCGAAATTCCTCCTCTAGATAGGATAAAATGTTGAACTATCTGGTCATAATTGGGTTCCCATGGTGCTTTAGCATCAATGTATACATATATTATGTAGATCATCCTCAAATGACATAAGGATTTCCTTTTAAAATCATTTAAATATCAATCCTTTAAGGCTCTCTAGTGGTATAATTACCTACGGTGACTCAAGGGATCGATCCTACAGTTCTCATCTCCTGTATGTCCTTAATTTTACAGAGTCCCACCTATAAATTGTAGATCTGATTGACTGAGGATCCTTTATCAGTTGTATTTCTCAAAATACTGGAAGCCCATTGAGCAGAAGGGGAAATAAACACCATGGGATCATATTTTAAGGCTAATTTTTTTCATGAGTAATCTATTTTCCAATATGATCCGACCTTGGTGGTTTTTAATGAATAGGTGGATGCGATAGTGAATGGTTCTACTGGTGGGGCAGAACTTGAGGCTAGTTTGGATAAGGATGATGAAGAATAATCAATTGATGATGGATTACCATATTATATGGATTTTATTTCCTATGAGAGGATACTGGAGGAAGAACCTACTACTGATATTATTGATTCTTTCTCAATGTATGAGCATGTGAATCCTGGGGATTCGGATGACTCTGAACATGAGGAAGCTAGAGAGAATCGCATCATTTGGCATAGGGAATGGAGGTTCATTCAATGCTTTATTGACCAGACTGTGGATTCACAACTGGTGAGCTGAATTGGGTCCCCTCACCATTAGTTGTGAAATGTGTGTGTCATAGAGGCAATTTCTCAAGGCCTACATGCATTGTTCCATGATTATATCACTACAAAAATGTGTGAGGAGAGACATCATCTGGAATTTTTCTATCACCAGGATAAGTCTTCCAGAATATGAAATCTTTAAAAAGCTAACCAAGAGATCCATTAGCTAGAGAAGCAAGTGGGGGAGCCTTCTACCTTCCTCACATCTTAAGAGAGATTCATCATTAAACTAAGGGCTCAGTTGGAATAGTCTAAGAACCAAAAAGAAGTAGGTGAGTGCTCAAATTGAAAATATTCAGGTTGATTGGGTCTGAGAACTGACAATAGATATTGATCTTTTTTCAATGGAAAATGATGAAGAAGAAGAGCTTTGAAATAAGATGAAAATCCTAGAATATATATGCCATAGGAAGGTATAGTTTATGCGCAGAATTATTAGAGTAGAGCTATAGGGTAAATTCTTCCTGAACTAGTAATAGGCTCCAATATGTGGATGACCCTTACCATACCTCAACTCTTTTCACTAATTTTAAACCATTACATTCATAGATATATTTATTTTCCACTTTAATTATTTCATTTTAATCTTATTTGGGAGAAAACTGATGAACAATCCCTAAGAACATGTGGGTCAGGCCCAGTGTGACATATAAGGGACAACCACTATGATTTTTCACCTTATATGAAAATGTTGGATCACCATATAACACTCCAGGTCAGCTATTATTTACTAGCCACCAAGTGTACTTGGGCTAAGAGAGCCTATGTATAGTGAATAGGGCTCTCATAGTAGGAAATTTTCTTCCTCAATGTGCGCTAGTGCACAAATGGGATAACTCCATGGGTGTTGGAATCTACCCAAACAAAGGGGGATGAAAATTGTGAATCCCAATGCCCAACATTTAGAACATGAGGAGAGTGGCATGGGGGAAAAGGATAAAAGATGACTGTGTTTGAAACAAATAATCCATATTGTTAGCCCTAAATGGGGACAAACAAATGAGGTTCAACAACTTAACATGTTGGAAACATGGAACCTATCTCAAAATATCATCTAAATTCTTTAGGAACGGTGATCCATGTTAGTAAGTGAGCTAAATTAACCTCAAATAAATTGTTAGGGGTCCCTTAATAGGATGAGGATCCAAATATGGGGCCTGTGAAGCATGGAAAGAGTGTGATGGAATGTTCAAATGGATTCTTACACTCTTAGAAAAATTCCACCATAGCTTAGAACAAAATGGTATAAGCAAGTTATTATAGAAAAAGATCAAACCCATATTCCATGGGATCGCCATCTCAGATTCTTAGCAGCAAGAGAGATAGGAATAATGTGGGAGATGACTAGTACCAAATGGGAGGACCTCTAAGGTGAGGGTTGGGGATGAATTATAGTTTTACATCATGAAACTAAGTATGATGGACATGCGGTTTAACATCATATGGTGATCTCAATTCATAGTATAGTTTAACATCATGTGATTTGGACACATCCTAGAGTTTAATGTCATGTGACTGAGATGTTTCCCATAGTTTAAGGTCATAATACCTTGACCCTGGACAATAGTTTAAATTCATGTTTCATAGACAATGAAAGTTTATATTCCCAATACATTTGTACAACACGACGGAAATAAACCCGAAGTGAGTGTTCTAAAAGTTTCTTGTGTACCACTCAAGAGTTAGGAAATATATGGATATTGAAACAAATGAGGACCATGGGGCCCATGATGCACCACACATCCCTAGTGAGGATCATAGTTTAAGATCATGGAGCTGAAACCAAAAGGAGGAAAGCTTAAAATATATCCATATGTGGTGTAGAAGGGTAATAAATCTTGTGTGAATGAGGCATGAAGGGGATCATGTCCACATAGCACTTTCCTAATAAGGCACTTAGATTAAGGTCATAGATTTTGGACCATGAAGGGCTCATGTGTGGATCAACCACATCAGTATCCACCCCACTATAATTTATAATATTTCATGAGTCACACTCTATGTGGGAAACAAGGAATGGTATAGGGGTTCAACTTGACATGTGGGACCGTGTATTAGAGGTGATTCCAAGGGTGTAATTCCACCCTAATATAGAATAATGGGAAAATGTTGGAATTTAAGAGATTAAATATATGGATAAAGGGGTCACTAGTGAGTAAGTATCGAATGTTGGCCATGTTTGAAACACAGGGACCACGACCACACAAGCTAAGAATGGGGAGATAAAACATAGAATCAACCATTTAATATGTTTGACACACTGGATTCATTGTTTGTTGCTTTAAATCCATTAGGGAATAGGCCTGACATGGGAGGTGATCCCCAATGGAATGAGTCCATCAACATCAGGGGGATCGTCTATATATGAAAGATAATGGGAATATAAATCAATAATGACTTGGAGTGTGGAATGGAGCACACCAGATGGTGGAATCAAAACATGGAATGTGAAAGCAATTTAAATTTGTGTTTCTCGGACTATGAAAATAGTCTAAATTTGTGTTTATTGAACTTTAAAAACACTTTAAGGTCATGTTTATTAGACTAAAGGGGATTCAAATGGTTTAGTTTAATAATTTCTTGACCATGAATAAAAGGTAGATTTAAATACGTTCACATGGTGAGAATGTTAAAGAACCAACATGAATGAGCCAAAGAGGCCCTACACTACATGAAATAACCCTGAAACTATCTAAACACATTTTAAAGTCATGTGGTCTAAATCATAATCAAGACTAAGGGTTGGATGTTTTTAATGAAGTTGTGTTTGATTCTAAATACATAATGTTTTGGCATCGCCATGTATCCCATGAGGACATAAAGCAGTCCACACATAGTTCTGAAACACGGTGTAGTAGTAGACCAACACTGATATGAGAAATCCTATCTAGCAAGGAAAAGAAGGCATCCCCTGATTATTATGGGGAATAATAAACTTTTTCAATGTAAGTTTATAGTTTAGCATCATGCATTGAATATTTTTTGGATCTTAGTAGAAGGTCATAGAGTTTAGACCAAAAAAGAAGGCATCCCAAGTGGAAATGTTTAATACGGTTTTATAAAAACCCAATGTAAATGAAGACCAATGAGGCCCAACACCACATGACACAAACTAGAAGAAACCTTCAAATGGTTTAAATATATGTTTCCTGGACTCTAGGATCTTAGTTGAAGGTTATAGAGTTTAGGTCTAATGGAGGAGGCTTCCTAGAACGGGTATATTTGGTGCATTGGATTAGTTAATAGGATGTGAATGAAGGATTAGGAGGCCTAGTGACACACCACATTTTCCTAAGGAAGATTTTGAGATTGGCTCAGTAGACATATATATGGCACAGATGGACAGAATACATGATGTGAACAATCTAAGGGGGATCCCATACCATAAAATGGGCATGAGGGAAAAAACAAAATATGAATTAATAGCTAGGCCCAAAGAGAAATATTTTGGGAATCTCTACATATCCCATGAGGATGATAATCAAGACACACATAGTTATATACTTATGGAATGGTATGAATGATTCCAAAAGTGACTTCCTCTCTGGTGAGGGAATCATGATGTTATACCATTTTTCATTATGCAGCCAGAACGATGACTATTGTCAAGTTTAAATTTACACAGTTAGGATGTGGATGATATATATTTTATTATCATGTAGATAAGATGATGATTTCTCAGCTTAAGGTCATGTGACAGGATTAGTTCGTGCAGTTTAAAGTTGCGTGGAAAGGATATTGGTTGCTATATAGTTTATCATCATGTAGCTGTGATTTTGGGGGATAAGTAATTTGTAATGATTGTGTATGACGCGCCCACTATAACCCAATTTTAATGAGTAAAATAGAATCCCATGATTCACCATACACTCTGAAAGAATAAATTTACATAGTTTAAAGTCATGATGCTTGGACTTGAGTTTATAGTTTAAGGTCGTAGAGCATGGACTATGTGCACAGTTTAATATCGTGTTCTTGGGACATTGATGCACTTCTGTTTAAAGTTATTCAACTCAAACTGTAGGGGTTTAAAATCATTTAAGATCATAACTATTGGACCTATAACAAATATTTTAGTGTAATGTTTCTTGGACCATCAGCTATTTTTTAAAATTCATATACTTTTTACCAAGGGATGAGGCTTCTAAAGAGGAAATATTTAGTGTGGAATAATGAAAACCCCTACATGAATGAGGCCAAAGAAGGATCATCCCCACAAAAAACGTTCATGAGAAGACCTCACACATAGTTTAAAGTTATGATGCATGGATAAGGTTTATATAGTATAAAGTCATACAAATCAGACTATTATAGAGTGGGTATCTGAAAAGGGGGCATTTATAGTGTAGTAGGCACAACCTTAAGTGAATGAGGCCAAAGAAGACATGAACCACCTAACACATTTCCAAGGGAAACCCAAACATAGTTTAAATTCATGTATTTTAGACTCAGGTTCGAAGTTCAACGTTATGTTCCTGGGATATTAATGCTCATTATGAAAAGTACTACTTTAAAAACTTTCTTTAGTAGGAGGAGTTATGCGCTCCCTATCTCTGGTGGCCAAAGAGTATGAACTATTATGATAGACCTTGAGAATGATATATGGTATTCCCAAATATATTACTTAAACCCTAACAAATACTCAGAAGCCTATGGCATATTAGGAGGCATGCATGATGTTAAGTAACCACCTGTCCCATTCTTTTGAGGGAGTAATAGGATGGCATTGTTACAAATTATTGTCATGGGAGGTATTTTCTACTGCTTTGATGTTTGGGAATGGCATACAGGAGACTACATTTTTTTAGGGATTGGTAATGAGCTCATTCATGGGAGTATCTTACCAATGTATTTGGGGAACTGACTACATAGAGATGACATTATTGTTTCTGTTTTTCACATGTTAAAGATTCAATGTTATTTCGCCTTGGATGGTTCACTTGTTGTGGGATGTTACTATTTATTAAGATTTTACGCATGGTCCAAAATGAAATAATATGAGAACTAATACATCATTACAAAAAAAAATTAGTAATGTTTTTTAGTAATGTTTTTTAAAAAAATTGTCGCTAATTTTTAAATTTAGCTACATTTACTAAAAATGTCCCAAACATAGTGATTTTTCTTAAACAACACCTCATTTATTGAAGTTTTTGAGAAATTTTAGTAAATAAATGTCGCTAAATGAGAGAAGTTTATAACATTGATATTTAGAGACACATCATTTATTTACTTTTCCTGAAAACACCTATAATATTTTTTTTCAAAATTATAATTTTTTTAAAAGTAATTTTTTTTTGAAATTTATATTTATTTTTGAAATTTATTTTTTTATGTTGAAAAATATAATACACCCTCTCTAGTACCCCTTTCCTTACTCTATCCTATAACCACTCTGGTATACCTCCCCAAATCTAGGATGTTTATAAACATTTATATATTCAAACACATCATTTAGAAATGTTTTTCATAAACGATAATAAATTAATTATCAACATTTCAAAACATCGCTAATGAAAAAAAGTATCTAATTATAATTCTTTTATAGTGCACCATGGTAGGAACATAGGAATATCTGTTAAAATGCATTCATTACTACAAAAAAGGATTTTAACAGTGATTACCTTTATCAGTTCTAGCTAAAACTTCCAATAAAGACACTATTTATCAGCACTAAGAAAATCATGATAAATTCCCCTTTTACCAGTGCTAAAAATGCTGATAAAGAGACCCTTTATTAGTGATAATAAAAAAGCACTGATAAAGGGACACATTTATCAGTGCTGGTAAAAAAATAATTAATAAAGTGGTCCATTTATTAGTTCTAGTAAAAAATGTGACGATAAAGGGGGTCCCTTTATTAGTGCTAGTAATAAAGCAATGATAAATGGAAGCCTTTACCAGTGCTAATAAAAAAGTGATGATAAAGAGGGGTATTTATCAGTGTTTTTTTACTAGCACTAATAATAGGTAAATTTCATAAAAACATAAATCATTTAAAATAATATATCAACTTAAAATTATATTTATATTGATATATATATATATAATATTTTATTAAATATGATTCATATAAGACTAAATAAGCATTTACAATTCATATATAAGATATTTAGAGAAAATGTGATTATAAAATAATTAAAAAACAATATTAATTAGTAATTTTCTATTTATTATCAACTAATAGTCATTTTATAAAAATTTGAAAATAGAAAAAAAAACAAAAATGATAATAAATTCTCTAAAATAAGTTGAAAGCATGACTCGAACATCAAATACCATAACTTTTGAATCGGGTGGCCGTTTGGGCTCTACAACATATCAAATTGAATCTTATGGTCAGATCTACACCTTAGTTACTTGTTGGAACCATGTGTAATATTTTTTTGAGTCTAAAAAATTCCTATAAGGCCTCAAAAAATGAGTTTTTATTCGTAGTATAATTTTTATTTAACATTTGAGGGAATTTCAACCTCGTTTAAAGGGGTATTATTGTATTTTTTTGGTGGAGAACGAAATTATTCTCAGGGATGAAATTCATATTGATATTATTGTTTTTAATTTTTATCAATTTTTATGTTTTACTATTATTTATAATCAAATATAAAGAAATATATACGTATTTTTAATATATTCACACATAAAATTTTAATTTTATAAATAAATATGTAAACATATCTACATATAAAATATATTTATAAATATAAAAACCATATAAAAATAAAAAATAATATCCATTTTATTTAAAATAAAAATGTATGAATATTTATATACCTATACAATTAATATATATATAATGTATATATAATGTTTATGTATATATATATATATTTGTGTGTGTATTGATAAAAAGATACATATTTATATATATATACTAATATATGTATATAAATATTAATATATACTTTATGTAAATAAATATAAAAATGTATATTATATTTATGCATGCACACACACACACACACACATATATATATAAATATATATGTATGCATGTATATACTTATAAACACACATATACACACACACAAAACATATTTTATATATGTATTTAAACATATATGTATATATATATATATGGATAAAAAATGTCATGAAATATATATATATATATATTTCATAAAATATAGATCAAAATAATATAGGTGAGTGTAAAAGGTCAGGGCGTATGAGATGGAGGTCTCAGTTTTGAAACTTGCTGGACGTAGGGCGCGCACAGGAGGCTAGAATTATGTAAAGAAATGATAAAGGGGAGGGAGCACCTGGGTGAGTGGATAATAAGAGATGATAAAGTGGTGTGGTAATCATTGATAAAATGTGGAATAGGAATATGTTCGGAAAAAAAAATTGTATCCCTCTTCATCAATGCTTAAAAAAGCATTGAAAAGGAGTCCTTTATCTAAGATTTTTTTAGCACTGATAAAGGGGGCCTTTAATATAAGTAAAAATGATCTGATAAAGGTTCCCTCTAATAGAACTAAAAAAATTATTATAAAGTACACCTTTATCAACAGAAAAAAAACTGCTCATAAATCCCCCCTTTATCAGTGCTTAATTTAGCAGTGTTAAAGGGGGCCTTTATCAGCACTTTTTATAAGTATTGTTAAAGGAAGATCTTTAACATCAATTGAATTATCAGTTCATCTATAGTGATGATAAATCCCTTTTACTGGCTCTATTAAGGGATATATTTTTACTATTTATTATTCATACAGAGGTTATATTTACTGAATATGGTATAAACACCTCTATAACTTGTGAAAAGAACTATATTATGTTATTTGAGGTAAAATAAATGAAAGAAACTATTGTGTTATATTAATCTTCTTGTTAATCCTAGTATAGAGGATCCATGATCCAATGGTTCTCTATTATTTTCACCCTTTTAAGGTTGATCTTGTGTGTTAACCCTCATAGAAAAAATGCCTCATTACCTTTGGGATGAAATTCAAGAGAGTTGTAATCAACATACTCTAAAGTATCTGAGTTTGAAACTCTTAAAACTCCATAGAATCATATGGTTGAGAAAATTCACAATAGTTTTCTAAGGTTCATGTGATCCATGGAGAGGGATACCATTTATACCATCCCTTCGATGTTAGATATGACTAGAGAGTTCTAGTTGCAGTATCTTTTTACATTCATTGGGGCGGGAGGACCCTAGGTAGCCCAGTTATAGATCGAGTCTATCTCTATGATCTTTAAGATCCTCGATAAACTCGTATATATAAGGGTGAGCTTTATTATTTCATGTTTTGAGGACCAGAAAAGCATTGGTGGGAAGTTGTGGAGCAAGATGGTCAGTAAGATCAGCTTACATTGAAGGGATTTGAGATGAAGTTGTTGATTAAGTTTTTATCCCACCTTAATGGAAAAGAGCATCATATATTTTTTTGTTGAAAGTTAAAAATCATGATTTGTAAGAAAATGGATTTATAAGGACAAGTACATATTTTTGGGTTTCTCCATTGATTTTCTCAAAGAAGGCTGATAAGTCTTTACACTTATGTGTGGATTATTAGGGATTGGACCAGATGACATTACAGAGCTGGTATCCCCTTCCATGAATCAACGATTTATTTGATTATCTAAGTGTTTTAGGGATCGTATCTATGTTCTGCTAGAGATCAAGGTGCCATCAGTTGAGAGTGAGACCATCTGATATACCCAAAATTTATTTTAGGATCAAGTATGGTTTGTACGAGTTTATAATGTTTTTTCTATTTTAAAAAATTAAGAATTAGTGTTCATGGACTTGATGAATCATATCTTTCATCCATTATTGGATCATTTTGGGGTAACTTTTATCTGACGATATCTTGGTGTACTCCTAGTTTATTGAAAATCATGCCAAACATTTTTTACATCATCCTATATACATTGAGTGAGCATTTAATTTACAAAATTCTATCCAAATATTGTTTTTATATTGATAGATTTCACTTATTAGGTCATGTTATCTCAAATACTGGAGTGTCGATGGATTCATATAAATTTATAGTCTTGGTATATTAAGAACACCCTTGGAATTTATTTGATATTTGGATATCTCTGGGTTAAAAAGGATACTATTAGTGTTTCATCCATTACTTCTCCCATATGGAAACACTGATTTCTAGGTTTACCATGAAAGGGGTGATGTTTCATTGGTCAGACGCTTGTGAGATGGATTTCTAGAATATGAGGAGTAGACTGACCTCAATTTTGATCATTAACTTACCAAAGTTGAGTAAGGAATATACCATGTATTTCAACACATCTGGATTTAGAATTGGAGTATTTATGATGTAGAAAGGTAGATTAGATGCTTATAGAACCAGACAGATAAGATCACATGAAATAAATCAGCCTACTTTTGATTTTTATTTAGCTATAGTGGTACAAACCCTGAGATACTAGAGAT
The DNA here is from genome assembly GCA_963277665.1 of Viscum album. Lineage (NCBI taxonomy): Eukaryota > Viridiplantae > Streptophyta > Magnoliopsida > Santalales > Viscaceae > Viscum > Viscum album. Next base: position 526,273,530 of record OY728148.1, on the reverse strand, counting down.
GATATCTATGGGGCAACATGATTGTGGTGTGAATAGACCGCAATATCCTTAAGTACATATTTTCTCAGAGAGAACTAAACTATATGTAGATGACATTGGTTGAGCATATTTATTCTTTCGACATTGTGTTGGATTACACTCTAAACAAGGGAAAAAAATTTGTAAATTCATTACACTGGAAAACATAAAAGGAGGTAGTATGAGAGTCTTATGATGATTTATGGCTAATGAAACTCCTTGAAGATATGAATCTAGATATTCAAGAGTCTCATAGGTGGTAATCTATAACTTTAACACCTGTTATAAAAATTATTTTCTTCCAGATAAAGATACATGAGTTATCTTATCTAGAGGTTTTTTCTTTAGGGGAAAACTTATATGGTGGAGAGCCACCATCATGATGACATATTGGAAAGAAAAATATTATTCTTGTCCATAGAAATGCATGGGTTCTTATGGGATCAAATGAGGACCTAAAGATGAATTTCAATGATTCTAAATGAGAAGTACATCTGTGTCGAAAAATTATGTATCAAGATCTTTATAGATAGTATTGGTGGTTGGGGAAAGAAAATGGGATATTCAACATTGTGGTGAGATGTTTCCCCTATCAGCAGGTGAAGGTGAAGTACTAGAGTTTTGTTGGGATGTTACAGCCTCAATATATAACACCCTGAGATTTTCTGAAATACTTTTTTCAAATGAATTTAATATTTTCTATTTTTTATTACATGTAACAGCTAGTTTAACGTTTTCTTACATGCAACACTTATTTTAAATGAAACATGTAAAAATATTAAAATATTGTTTTATTATAGTAATCCACTAACCTTTGGAATAGTTGGTGTGAATAAGATTAACTAAAATAGGAAAATATATGGTTTATGCATGTATTTTAAATTAACTCTTGGGTTACAAAATAATTAATAATTAAAATAAAGAACAATTTGAAAATAAATGAAATGTTTTTCTAAAAAGCTATTTTTTTTGAAAAGAAACATGTTTTTCCTAAATAAAATAAAAATTGAACTGTTTTTGAATGAAATTAATTGAATTTTATATTATATATTAAATAAATAATTTAACAATAATATAATTTATTTCCTATAAAATATATAATAATAAATTTAAATTTACACTTCAAAATTATATTTTTCTAAAAAAATAGTTTTGTCGCCTTTTTATACACTTATTTTAAAACTAATTCTTGAAACTTTTAGTAAATTTATTTGATAAAATAAATTTATGTTTTGAATTCATCATCTCAAAATTATCTTAGGTTGAAGTTTTGGGAATTTTATTAAAAGATTATTTTTTGATTAATTGTGAAAAACACTGAATTTTAATTTAAACTGTTTGTTCTCTTAAATTATTTATAATGTTAAATTATAATTAAAATTGGTTTAAAATTAAAATTTGTAAAATTATATATATATTAATCAAATTTATGTCATTTTAATCATTTCATATTGAATTTTCATATAAAAACTTTTTAACTTTTGATCAATTTCTCATTGAAAACTCTCTTTCTCGTAGAGTCGCTAGATTAATTTTAAATTAAATTTTTCCACTTTTGTGTATTTAATTTTGAAAATTTTATTTAATATTCTTAAAATTAATAATTTATATTATCTAATAAGGTAAAATTACTTTTATTATAATTAATATTGAAAATAGTAAAAAACATTAACGTGGATAGGGTAAAAGTGGGTTTTCCAGGGGTTATACTAAATATATAAGGGGTGAAATGATAAAAAACTTACATAAAATATTTTTTATAGAAATATTTATACCATATAACTTATAATAACAGAAAATTAACCATTTAAAATAATTTTTTCATAATAAAACCATGGTTACACCTTTTTCTTTTCAAATAACTTTAAGTGTTCCACTCACCTCACTTATAAATGGCAACCCACTCTCCAATTTGAATCATAGCATAAAACCATTTATATTTAGAAAATACCATCCCAAATCCCTTAAAATATTACCTACTATCATCATATAATATTTTTTGGGGTAATAAATCAATCCTAGGAAGGATTTTGGGGAACAATTAAGGAAGGGGTATTGTACTTCATTGAGAGTTTTTATTTTTTTTCATCCACCTCTGTCAAAAATTATTAAACCATTATTATATAATATCCTATTTATTTAAAATTTAATTAGTTTTTTATGTTAAGTTAATTACTGAAAAATGTTCCCACTTCCATAAAATGGGTTATAAAATCATTATTCATCTGTACATTGGATTATTGCCTCACGAAGCGATGTGATTCGTTTTTCACTAACACTTTACATTGAAGATAATAAGGATAAATTTAAGGAATATATATTATATAAATTTCATAGTTATGATATTAATGACATATTTATTATTTTTAAGAACAATATATAATTTTCTTTCTTACCTTTTCACTCACTGAAATATGATAATGTTGTTCATATATGTGTGGACTGCCTCCTTCAAAAAGCGATGCGACTATATCTTTTCATCCCCACACCACATCGATGATATGTACAGGTAAATTTAAATGAATAAATTTTTATATATTATATTATGATAATTATTTAGGGATAATTTATTATTTAACTATTTTTCATAATGATTATTGAAAAATGGAAATGTTACTCCTTTGTATGTACGGTCGATCGTCTCTATGATCATAACGTACTTCATTTATCAACACCATGTTTTTTATTAGTATTAAAATTATAATTGATGTATAAATATAATAATTGTTTCAATATAATAATTATCAATATGATTGTACCATAATCTACGTAAGAGTGGAAAATTAAAAAATAAAAATATAAATAAAAAACAAAGCAGTTATTACCCGAAACATGATTTTAACAAGGAATTGTTAATAAACGGGTAATAAATGGTCATAATTAAATAATATATTTTATAATATATATAATTATGGTTATTTAATATATTAATAATAAAAATATATTTATTATAAATTAGTTTTTAATGTGTATAAAATAATTTTATACTTAAGGTAAGGTATTACGAGTCTCTCTTTTATTTCTGGGAGGCATATGAAAATTAAACACTCATTTATTTTTTGTGGTATATATACTGCACCATTGAAATTTTATATCATTAACTAACATATTTTAATGATATATAAACTTTCATTTTATTTTATGATTTATTGGTTCTTACGCTTTAAAATATTACTAAAGTGGTAAGGGATTTTTGTCTCACTTTTACTTCTATGAGGTGCATGCCATATCCACCACCTATTTATTTTATGTGGTTTATATAATTCCTATAAATTAATTTTATAATTTTTCCCCTTAAAATTATGGGGATTTAGATATCCATTTTAGTATCTCTCTTCTATAGGTTTTATAGTTCAAAATATTTCAATAGAGGGATGGGATTTTTTGTCTCAAGTTGCTTTCCTTGAGATATATGATACGTTATACACCAATATTCTTTTATGGGGTGTATATACAGACCTTTTGACATGTAATATAATGAATCTATTTATTATTATTATATTTTTTTGTTTCATTTAATTTTATTTCTTCATGGGGATTATGATTCAATGTTACAGAATAGGAATGGATTTTTTGGTACACTCTCATCGTGTATTGGGATTACTTATGATTATGTTTCCAATGATTAAATATTACGATCTATCACTCAATAAGCTTGAGAAATTTATTATAATACGTATATTTTATGATAATATATGTTTTCCTTCATTTTTATATCTTTATGTAATCTAGAGTTAAAAATAATTTTATTAATAAAAATTTTCTTTATCTCTCTACTCAGTCGAAACCCCATATTATTCAAAAATCGTGTTTTCAAAAACTGTTTTCCAAAATATTTTTAACATTATAGAAAATATAATTAAAATAAATTTTTATCCATGATATAATTTTACAAAAAAAATTGAAAGGAATATTCATGTTTTATTTATATAGAATACTTGTTTGGATTTTATCGAAAATGTTAAAAGAATCTTTGTTTTTTACGTACACAACATGAATTGTATTTCTCCTTGTCCTGACCACCAATATATTTCAATATTACATAAAATGTTTTAAAACTTTTCTTCTAATAAAATATTTTCCTCAATATTTGAGAAATTTTATATTTTAAATAACTGATTTAAATGTAAAAAAATATTGAAATTTTTTTTCAAAGTGGAAAGGCTATTTTCCCCGAAAAATGTTTTAAATGATTTTTAAAATATTTATTTATAAGTTTTCATGTATATTTTACAAGATAAGGATTTCTAAAATATTTTATTAATTTTTTGTTTTAAAATTTTATTTTCAATGAAAATTTATCTTCTTCAGTAAATAATCCAATAAATTTATCTTTTAAAATAAGACTTTATATAAGATGACATTCATTTATATAACTTATGATTTTCATGGTATATGAACCAAGGATACAATTATTATTATTTCTCTAAATTTTTTTGATGATAATATTTTTATGAAATATATTAATATTCCACCGTTTATACCACGATAAAATTTATTTGAAACCCGCTTCATTTTTCATGAGTGATGACATAATTAAATGATGAAATTACTATGAAACATGGATCTTTTATATAAGTTATTAAATTTTGAAATTTTAATTAAACCTAACTCATTTCATGGGGTAAGATATAATGAATGTTTTATGATATTACGGAATACTTATGTATGCTTTTTATTGTATGGTGGGTAGGAACTATATGTCCCTCCAATGCATTGGATAAATATTTATATCTCCGGAGATAGATAGGACTGTAATGGGGACTAAACCTATTTAGTAAGGGAATTTAACTTCTATGATGGTCTTGGGAGATAAACTTGACTAATTTGATGGTTTGGGAGGTTAAAATATTACATTGTGATAGACTTCTTAGTGATCCTTAACTAATATTGAAATGATTTTTTTATACTTATGTGTATGCCAAAATTCTATGTCTAATAGAAACATTATTCTCTCTTGAATCATGTTCTTTCATTTTTCTTATGATTCATGTGACCTGAATTTCCAATAATTATATCATGACTTAGGATTATGATTTTTGACATAAAATGCATAGTTTTAAAATTTGATGCTCTTGTTCTCATACCCTTATGTTCATGTTATGCATACATATCTCCCTTGTTTACCCTTACGGAGCATATTATTTTACCCTTTCTTATATTTCATTTACCTTGGTTATGAAAAAAAAATTAGTTAGGGTGTTTTTGTGAATTGTATTAAATGGGAATATCATAATGGGAGATGGTTAAGAACTTTCACAGAATTAGGATATTATGTACCTAGTCTCCAAATTCACTGTTATTTTATGATCCAAAAGGGTGTGCTTCTGTAATGTATAAAATATTCATCTAAAAATATGTAATCTCTGTGTTTGAATAGTTGGGGTCATTATATTTGGTATCAGAGGAAACGTTTTATTAACCTATGGAAACTAGGATTATAAAACATTATTGAGGTACCTAGGGATATTTATAAGGATATTTATAGGCACATATCTAAGGATAAGTACAATGATTATTCAATGAGTAGGATAATTTCATGGAATTTAGGTAAAGGATATAGTGAGTGGTTAACAAGAAATTATATCCCTATATGGATACTAAAAGTGGATGTGGCTCTAGAATAGAAGTACCTAGGGGTTATAACTCTTAAAAGGTCTCATAAAGCTGGGCTCGATCATAACTCGTTGCACAAAAATCATCCTTACTATACACCGAGTTTGAAATGCCTAGGAGATATGATTTGGAAATTAAAAAATTTATTATGAACCATAATGAAGGATTTAAATAGATAATGAATATAAATTACCTCATATAAACCTAAGGTTTCAAAGATTTAAAAGAAGGTTTTTTTATTAAGACATCCTGTAAATGATTTTTCAGGATTATTTCATTCCCCACTATGATTATTGTTGCTCACACTATGCTTTTTCGTTTCAGTCAATGGGGTTCTAGAAGTAATTGGGTAAATATTGAATGTGATTTAAAATTATCTAATGATTAGTTAAATGGGATGATGACTAGAGTGAAGGATATTTGGATTATTCCTAATAAGATATCATGAAACATGATTAACAACTTGTACCTTTAACAACTCTTGGACTCACCAAAGAATATAATGATAGAGGTTTATGAGAGTTTGGGTATTGGAGACCATAGAGGAATGAATATTAAGCTTACTATATTTCAATAAAGAGGTAAGAAGAACTCAAAATAAAGTCTCAGGGGGATGAGAATATTTTTTAGGTGAGTAAAATAAGGACACAAATCAAGTAACTACAAAAGAAAAATTAAAAATTTGGTTAATGAAAGGTATGATAACAATTTTATCCCTATGTTATCATCGACTGTTGAATGTTTCAAATGTTGAAAGTACGTACATTATAAAAATCATTGTCCTAGGGGGAAATCACGTGAAGATAATTAGAAATGTTTTAATAGTAATTATATTTCAGTTGATGATGAAGAGACTGTGAATAACATATTAAAGGAAATAGGTATTAAGGAATAAGATGATGAATCCTAGTTAATGGTTTGAGAAAAAAGTTGTATGATTGAATTATTAATGTATTGTAATTTAGGGATTATGTTATATGAATATATATAATGATTTTCTGGTATAATTTCTTCAATAAGGAATTGTAATAATATGTTCAATGGTGTTGATGACCTAGAAATATTATTTAATGGAAATGTGATATTTTTTGGAAAACATGTTATTAAGGGAAGATAGCCCTTAATATGTTACTAAAGATGAGAAAATACTGTTTATTTTGGATAAATATATGGTTGATTTTGAAAAATTAAATTTGATATTATTGATGACCTCATAACAAATAAATGATTTCTTGAAAAAGTGGATTAGGGTTTTATTGATGTATTTTAGGAAATTATAATATCTATGAAGTATAATCAATAATTTTTTGATTCATTCAAGTAATTAGTAAGCATGCATTTTTTCATTAAAGTTGTTTGGTAATTTACATTATTACCATGTTTCAAGAGAATACATGATAAAGGTATTCAAATGTTTCGTATAGGAAAATGAAGTGCTACTTCTTATTGTTTGGAGGATTAATTATAGGTTGATTTTAAAATTTTAGTGACCTTAATTCTAAATTTTCAGAAATAATGTTTTGAAGGGGTAATAAGGTTAACCATTTACGAAATGGTTTATGTCTAACATTGAATGTGGCTCTAGAGTGTAATTAATTATTTCACCATATAAATATTTATCCTTATTATATAACCTATAATAACCATTTTGATTTGATGATAACAAGAAGTAAAAGGAATGACTTATCATTATTTTATTGGTTTTATGATATAACCATGATTCAGTAATTAAAAAAAATTAATCTTCAATTCTCAGAGTAAGAGATGAAGTGGAAATTGATCGGGGCGAAACCAAAGGAAGAAATTAGGCCTATAAAATAAAAATATATGAAGAAAAATTATTTTAATATGTTCTTAGTATAGATGGAAAATTAATTCCCCAAAACTAGAAAAATTATAGTGGAATAAAATTCTATCATGTTATCATCATTTTTGTGATATCAATGACCTTTTTACACCTCTTTCATTTATGGCATTGTGTTCATTAACGTTATTCAGACCATGTTCTCTATCGCTTTCCATAAATATTTGGGTGTTAGTTTTCTCTTTAATTTCCATGTTTTTATTTCCCTCCAATGTGATGCTATTTTGAAACCTAGTATGTGTTACTTCAGATGTCTTTCAAACATTCATTTCTCATTTCCAAGGGCATGTTTTATTAGCCATTTTTACAAAGTGGGTTTCTTTTAATGAATTTTCAAATGTTAAACCTATAATGATCGAGATGAATTTCAAGGAATAAATTCATTTTAAGGTGGGTAAAATAAAACACCCCCATGGTTTTTTTTTAATATCATTTCAAAAATTAATGTTATATTTTTTATATTTTTTATTACACAAAACACAGATTTTAGCTTGCAATACATGCAACACAAAGTTTAAACAGAACATGCCATATTATTAAAATATTATTATATGATAGTCATTACCTAGTTATTTCAATGGATTGTGTGACTAGGATTAACTAAATTATGAAAATATATGTTTTACACATGTATATAAAATTAATTCTTTGCGGACTAATCAATTAAAAATTAAAATAAATAACTTTTTAAAAATAAAAGAAAACAATTTATGAGAAAAGTATTTGTATTCAAACAAAAACGTTTTAACTAAATAAATTAGGAAAACCACTTTGGGTGAATTATTTTTAATTAAATTTTTATACTATATATTCAATGAAATATTTATTATTCATCTTATGTGTTTTATATATAATATATTGGAATGAATCTAATTTTATAATTAAAAACTCTATATTTCTAAAAATAATTTTTTCAGATTTTTGCACAATTACCAAAAAATAATTTTTGAATCTTTTATAAAATATATTTCATAAAATATAGTTTATTTTTGAATTCATCAGGCCAAAATTTGTTAAGGGTTAATTTTTGGGAATTCTCCAAAAATGTTGGTTTTTTATGAATACTAAATACTATTGAATTTTAATTGAAAACTAATTTTTTATTTAAATTGATTATAAAGATAAATTATATATCTGTTGATCTACTTTATGTAATTGGAATAATCTTTATATTAAATTTTTATATAAAAACATTGTAAAGTTTTGAGCATTTTCCCATTGAAAACATGCTTTCTCGTCGCATCTGTGAGATTAAATTTAAATTAAATTTTGAAAATTTTATGAATGGAACATGTAAAAATATATTTCATATCTTAAATAAGATTAATTTATATTATATAATAAGATAAAATTAACTTTTTACTATAATTAATAGAAAAATAATAAAAAATAGTTACCGTAGTTAAGGTAAAAATGGGTTTACCAAGGGTAAACTAAAACAATAAGGGTTAAAATGAATAAAACAATGGTATAAAATATATTTTATGGAAATATTTTTACCCTATAATTTGTTATTATCTATAATAATCCATTTTTAATCTTTTTGTCTTGAGAAATACGTGGTTACCCCTTTTCTATAAAATAAATTACAAGTGTGCCACTCACATCACTTATAAAATACCACTCAATCTCCCTCTTCTTCACAGTATCAACCCTTTTGGTTTAGCCAATACCTACCAAAATACCTTAAAAACATCTCTTATCTCATTCTAGAATCAATATGTTGGGTATAAATCCATCCAATGATGGATTTTGGTAAAAATCTAAAGAGGATAGCTGAGGAACATGTGTCGTTATTCACCAAGTATTTTTATTTTATTTCTTCCTCCACCTCATTAAATTATTATTAAAAAATGATGATATAATAACCTCAGTATCTTAAATAAATGGATAAACTTTTATGTTAATTAATTTACCCAAAACAAAACCTTATTTTTTAAAATTATTTATGAAATCATCATTTATGTGTGTGACAGACTACTGCCTCGCAAAGTGGTGTGATTCGTTTTTATCTTACAATTTACATGGAAGATAATAAAGATATAATTAATTAAAATATGTGATATAAGAGAAATATTTATTATATTTATGAAATATTTATAATTTTTAAAAGATAATGTATCCTTTTATTTCTTACATTTTCACTCACTCAAAGATGATAACATCGTGCATGTACGTGTGGACAACCACCTTCCTGAAGCAATGGGACTCTCTCTTTTCATCACCAAACCACATAGATGATATGTATAGGTATATTTAAATGAATAATATTTTATTTATTATATTATTATAGTTATTTAAATACAAAAAATTATATTCCCTTTTTTTATAATGATCGTTAAAAAATGGAAATGTTACCCATGCGTGCGCATAGCTTACTGTCTCCGTGATTGTAATGTACTTAATTTATCAAAAAAAATATTTAATTATTGGTATTAAAAGTATAATTTAACTATAGATATGATATTTATTTCATGATTATTATTCTTTATATTATGGAAATGTGATCAAAGTATGAGGATTGAAAATAACCAATCAAAACATATATGAAAAACAAAGCAATTGTTACCTGAAACATGATTTTAACAATGAACTGCTAATAAATTGGTAATAAACGGTTTTAAGTGAATCATATATAGAATAATATATATAATTATGGTTATATAATATATTTATAATAAAATTATATTTATTATATAGTATTTTCAAACATGTACGAAGGAAGTTGATTCTTAAGGTAAGGGATCTAGTCTCTCTTATATTTATGGGATACATTTTCAAATTCACCACTCGTTTCATTTGTGTGGTGTATATAATTCCCCATTTAAGTTTTATATCATTGATTTAATTTTTTTAAGATATTTAAAGTTTAATTTATATTTTTATTCATTTTTTATTATGATTCAAAATATTATTAAAGCGATAATGGATTTCTATATCACTTTTTACTACTATGAGACACATTCCATATCCATGACATATTTATTTTATGTAGAATATATAATTCCCATTAATATAGTTTAGAATTATTCTAATTAAAATTTTGGGTATTCAAATATTTAATATAGGATCTATCTTACATTGTTTTTATGATTCAAAAGAATACCAAAGCGATAAGGGGTTTTTGTCTCAAGTTATATTCCCCGAGAAAAATGATATATCATGCACCCATGTTCTTTTATAAGGTGTACATACCAACCCTTTGAAATTTAATATAATGAATTTATTTATTCTCATGGTATTTTTAGTTTCATTTAATAATATTCCTTCCTGGATCTTACGATTCAAAGTTATGAATGTGGTAATTATTTTATGTTAAAATATCATCACTTATCAAGATTGTTTAGGATTATGCTTCCACTAATGAAATAATATGATATATCTCTCAAGAAACTCATGAATTATCTTATAATATATTTACTTAATTATAATAAATTTTCCCCATATTGTTTCACATTTATGTACTAAAGAGTTCAAAAGAATGTTTTTTAGACAAATTTTATTTATCTCCCTCTTCGGCTGAAAACCCTTTTTCTTCAAAAACCATGTTTTCAAAAAAAAAAATTAACCATTGATAAAATGATTTATTAAAGAAATTTTTACCCATATTTTACTTTTAAAAAAAATTAAATTAATCTTAAATTCTTTTTCCAAACAATTCATGATTTTCGTTTACCTAAAATTTTAAAAGAATCAATATTTTTAACATGCACGACATGAATATTATATCATATTATCATTTCCTATTAATGTTTTAAATATTTCCTTAAAATGTTTCAAGGTTCTTTTCAAATAAAATTTTTTACTTAATATTTTGGAAGTTTTTATATTTTAAATAAATTATTTCAAAGTAAAAAAAAGGATTTTAAAAAAGTTTAAAAAGTGTTTTTCAAATTGGAAATGTTGTTTTCTTGAAAAAAAAAATTAAATTATTTTTGAAGATTCATTTATAATATTTCATGTTTATTTTCATAGAAAAGGATTTCCAAAATATTTTATGAATTTTTTTAAAAAAAAATTATTTTCAAATAAAATTTACCTACCTCAAGAAAAGTTCCTAGTGATTTATCTTTCAAAAACATTCTCCATCTAAGAGGATATCATTTGATGTAAATTATGATTTATATAGGATATAAACAAAGGATACCATAATTATTTGTTTCTTAATGGTTTATAATGATTAGATTTTTACGAATCCCATTTCTCTTCCACATGTTATACCATCACAATATTCTTGTAAAACCCGATTTTTTTTCAAGGGTTATGCTTTGATGAAATGAAGAAATGATTATAAAACCTATTTATTTTTCATGTGTTATGATATGATGAATTTTTATTGAAACCCATTTCATATCATGGGTTATGATATGATGAATTTTTATTATCTTTTGTTACACATATTTATGATTTTAAATATGTGGTGGGGGGAACTTATATCACCCTCCAATGTATTGGGTAAAGATTTATATCTCATGAGGTAGATAGGACTGTAATGGGGACTGAAACGAGTTCAGTAAGGTACTTTGTCTTATCTAATGGTATTGGAAGTGAACCATTTCTACTCTTATGGTTTTGTGAGTGAACCCATTCTACTATAATAGGCTTGTTTTTGGACCTTTTCTACTATGGAAATGATTTTATATACTTATGTGTATTCCACAATTTAATGTCTTATGGCAATGTTTTTATCTCTTAGATTGTGTTCTTTAATTTAATTATGATTAATGACTTATGAACTACCAATATTTATGTCATGCCTCAAGATTACGATCTTCAATAGGTAGGATATGGTTTTAAAATGTTTTGATCATGTTCTCATATCCTTATGTTCATGTTAAGCTTACGTATCTCTCTTTTTTACCTTTATAGAGGATCTGAGCTCACCTTTTCTTATGATTATTTTCTCCATGTTATGAAGAAATATTTTATTTAGGGTATGTTTGTAAAGGGTACTAAATAAGAATATCGTTATGGGATATGTTGAAAATATTTCACCAAATTATGAGATTTTGTACCAAGTCTCTAAAGGCACTATACCATTACAATACTTAGGTGTGTGTTTTTGTAATGTATTGAATGTTCATCTAAAAAAAATTTAATATCTATATATGAAAAATTGGGATCATTGTACTACTCATTCTATAATGTAACTAGAAATATTTCACTTCATATTTTGTTATAGGATTACCTAGGACAATGTGAAAGAATGATGCATTGTGGGTGATAGTTGATCATTACTGAAGGTTTCCCACTTATTTTCTATTAGTGATAACTTCACCATCGATGATCTGGTAGTATCTACATGTAGTAAATCATTTGGCAGCACAGTAATATGAGGAGTATCGAGTCTGATTGAGATCCTCATTTCACATATTAGTTCTATATGGGTCTTCGTAAGGATTTAGGATTTTAGGTTCTTCTAAATACAACCTATCATCCTTATATTAGTGTCCAATATGATTTGATGATTCAGATTATAGAGTATATGTTACGAGCCTAGGTTTTAGACTTCGATGGTTCATATAAGTAGCATCTAACAATCATAGACTTCTCTGTTAACAATATCCTCCAAGAATCAATCCAAATGGATCCTTCCTTGGATTTGTAGTGGGATAGAGGTAGGTGTGTTAGTACTCATTAAACTTAGTCTCATGCAGGAGATGTCTGAGAAGGTACAGTTAAACAGTAAGTTCTTTGATATTTCAAAGAGTTTGCATAATCATATGCTGAAAATCAGATACAACCTATGTCATTTGAGGTTGGTCATGTTTTTTTCTTCAGGTGTCACCTTGACTGGGGAAATTCCAAATATGGAAGAAATAAAAGCTAATACCCAAGTTTTATGGGGTATTTAAGATAGTGGAAAGGGTTATTCCAGTGGCATACCATTTTGTCTCTCTGTACTGCTATAATTACAAGGAAAATGTGTTTCAAATTTCATAGCTTCAAATATATCATCATGATCCTTATCACATGATAAAAACTAATCGAAATGATCAGAATATTGATGTGTCCTTTAAGGAGAATCCAATGTATATCTTAGAACATAGTGAGACAAATATCTAAGGTAATACTATACCTCTAATGAAAGTTCAGCGGTAGCATGGCTATGTTCAAGAGGAATCCTTGGAGAGTGAATATGAAATGTAAATTCATTTTCAAAACTTTTTATCGAAAACCCCTATAAATTGATTAGAGCATAGCTCAAGTAAAATCTGTTATTTTGTGGGGAGGCTGTAAGATCTCATATCTTCCATGTATGTTCCTTCATTAATTTTTTAGATAATATTACTAGTGTTAATTAAATTCTATTTCAAACAGTGTTAATCAAGTCCATGAGTTAGTTTGGTTTGTTTTGGGAGGAAGAATTGATGGAGGTAAAGTTTGGGTGTAGAAGAAATTCATATCTATAATTGTCCATTCCTAATGTGAATTTATCTGGGTAGACTCCAAGAATCCTATTTGATGAATGAATGGTTTGGGGAATACCCCATGATCTTAATTCATGATATAAATTGTTTTGGGAAGTACTAGAAATGATAACTCATTATGTGAAATGTTTTCATGATATGAAAATAGTTTATTCTAGGTTTTTAAGATGAGGTGTTGGGTTCTTCAATGTAAATAGAAAATGGTCCATTCATAACATCAATCCCCTATTCACATTATGAATTTTATCCATGCATCAGTTCTCCTTTTTTGAACACTTTATATCTGCTACATCTCTTCTGCAAATGACTTCTCGGAGTCTTCTTCAAACCAAAAGAAGCCTCTAATGAATCATGGCATTATGGATCAAGAGATTTTTGGTAGACCCTTCGATTATTATTATCCTTAATTTTTATTTTATTTTTATAAGGAAACCCCAAGTTAAAGAATTCTTAACCCATATATATATCTCATATCTAGAATTGATCTAAATTCTTATTATTCATTTAAGGGAAGGAAGGTGGGACCCTATCGCTGCCTCTGATGTTGATGATTAGATTATGTCTATTATAATTTTGAGTTCGGTGGTCTAGAACAACTCCCTAATGTTTGTTTCAATTTATATTTTATTTTTAATATATATGATCAGGTCTCTACACCATGTGGGAAGCCTAATTAAATTTTTAAATCATTGTTTAATAAATTCCCCATGCTTAGACCACCCATGGATCTTGTTCGGTCCATTGGTGTTGAGAATAGACCTGTTTTAACATGAGAGGTGGGCCTACGATTGAACTAGTAAAGACCTAGAAGTATTGATATAATGAATTAGGCATATCATGTGAATTTTGATATATGGTAACTTGTAATATTGTGACATCATTGATTCGTCACTACTACAGAAACAGAAAAGAGAAGCGCCACATTTTATCAACACTAAGGAAAAAGCACTGATAAAGGTAAATCTTTATTAGCGCTACTTAAAAGCGCTGATAAAGGCTCCCTTTATCAGTGCTAAAAATGCACTGAAAAAGAAACCCTTTATAAGCGCTAAAATTTTAGTGCTGATAAAGGGACTATTTTTCATCACTTTTTAACCGCTGATAAAGGGCTATTTTATCAGCACTTTTTTAGCGCTGATAAAGGGATCATTTATCAGTGATAAAATTTTAGCACTAATAAAGGCTTCCTTTATCAATGTTGATAAAACCATAGTCCCATATTTTATAAAATTGGGTGCATAGCATCCTCTATTTATCATGGCCTCAAGCTCTCATGGTATTGTACCCCTACGACAACTCCTATCACCCCCTGATCTTATCTTTTCCATACCTCCTCCACTAACCCTACTCCTATACTAGCCATACTTCTTATCCTCCCCGGCAAACCCAACTTCTCCTCCTCCCCATTGGGCCCTACTCCCTGCAAACCCTACTCCTCGATTTATCAACGGTTGGCGGCTCCTCTCGTGCACCTCCCCCTCTGGCGGTCGCGCCTTTCCCTCCCGAAGTAGTGCATAAGGCTCCTTGACTGCTCGATATTTCTTTTATCCCTCCATCACTGGTGTGATCTACTCTAGGTAACTCTTCCACTTCTCCTTTTATGTTTATTTTTGGAAATTTATCTCCCTTTTCCACATGTATTCATCGTTTTAATTACCATTTGGACAATGATTCAATGAAAAATTGGTGAATGGTCATTGTAAATTCCATAGTTGGAATCACGGATCACTCCATGTGGAAATGAGACATGGGAAGTTATAGTCTTTTTTAGACACACTGTATACCACTAGGGACACATCCTGTCCTCCTTTGAGAATATTTTTAAGCTCTATTTCCTTTTATTTCAGTTTTTTGTGCGATTTTTGAGCTTCCATGGACTAGTATTCGTGGATTGTGTTCCCTTGGTCCATTTCTATGAGGGCTTGATGTAGCTTCATGACCTCATCCAAGTATGTTGGCCCCTCTATATCTTCTTAATGATCAGGGTAGTGTTGGTGAGTTCTATTATTCTTGATTGAGTTGTCTTAGTCCACTTATATGTGGGTTATTATGGAATTAGGTCTTGTTCATTGGAACTCATACCCCTCAGCGACTTAGAACAAGTATCAATTCAAGGGACCCAGAGCGATCCACATTTCATTCATGTTGTCCCTATATTGGGTTTGTAGAATTGGAATCACCAACACTTACATAGGCATTGATCCCCTATATTAGAGGATGTTTCAAGTAGGGTCTATTGTCCCCCAGCAAGCCTTAGGAATTAACCCCCTCTCTTTGTATAGAGATCTGATATTTTAGATGGTGTATTAGTCCAATGGAGCATTTATCTTGGATGAACCCCCTTAGTTTTCAATATAATAATTCTATATTGAGTGGTCTCAGTTCACTTTTATGTGGGTTAATATGGAATATGATCCTAAGCAATGGACCATAGGTCACTTAGTGACCTAGAGCTTGTATCCCTCCGAGAGGCCTGAAGAAAACCTTATTTCCAATGTGTTTTCCCAATGTTGTGTTTTTTGAATTGGCATGACCAACACTTACACAAGTGTATATCCCCTATTGTCACGACCCATCCTCAGGGTCCGTGCCGTGACTACCCCAAGCCCGCCTTCCATAGGCCAGGGGCCGGAGACTAGCACCAAGGCGTAAATCCCGGTAAAAAGGGAAGGCTTTGCCTTTGTAAAGAAAACAAGCACCACAGAGTAAGCAAGCAGAAAAAGTAAACACTAAGTAAAAACTGGTACAACAGTAAGTGCGGAAAGTAAGTGGGCCAGAATACAAACCCAAACTGAAAGTAAAGTACAACTCGAAAGGGAAAACAACAACTCAAAAGTAAAGCCGCAACGTCGAACTGTCCTCTGGAAGTCCCACCTGAAGGGTGGATACAGACAGCCTCCACAGCTCCTCGGTCCAGCCGTCCGCTCCGAGTACACCCCGCCCAGTGGTCCCCCTCTAGGTATCATCCTTCCCTACCAACCTCGACCACGATCAGCGATGTCCATTGTATGAAACCAACACAACGTAGTGCGGGCATAGCCCGTGCAGGGGTGAGTATAAGCTACTCAGTAGGGACCCCGAGACCCCCTAAGGTCTCCGAAAATCCACAAAGGATAAACCAAAAGGGAAAGATACAATCAAGAAGTAACATCTGACACTACTTAGGTATATTCCCATACATATACCTAAGTCATCAATTCCCGTTTATCTCCAACATCCGAGCCCAAGCACAACCCAGTCCACACAGGAAAGAAAAACGTAAATCCAAAAAGGATAGCACAACACAATCCACAAAGGAAAGAAAAACGTAATCCACATAGGATAACACAACACAATCCACAAAGGAGAGAAAAACGTAATCCATATAGGATAGCACAACACAATCCACAAAGTAAAGAAAAACGTAATCCATATAGGATAGCACAACACAATACACAAAGGAAGGTAACCAGGATTCAGCTCACACAGGTACTTCTTCTTATGAAGTTAGAGATGATCATATGTAGACACTGATTCATCTAAGTCGTCAGACCCAAAAAGGATCTGTAGGTACTAACCCCCGCAATGACCCACACAGGATCGATCATGAAGTTGAACCCAAAGCTATTGGGAAACTCCTTCTCCATCATGTACAGTGGTTATGCCGCTACAACCAAGCGCTTTCCTCTCACCTTGGACTACTGTAGTACTCCACCTATCGAGTACTGTGGTCCTGCTGCTACAACCAAGCGCTTCCCACCATGGGTCTGCCGCTACAACCAAGCGCTCCCCCTCATAGCCTCTAGAGGTACCCCTTCTGTTGAGTACCATGGGTCAGCCGCTACAACCAAGCGCTCCTCCGTCGTGGGTCTGCCGCTACAACCAAGTGCTCCCTTGTGCTGCTACAACCAAGCGCTCCTCCGTCGTGGGTCTGCCACTACAACCAAGCGCTCCCCCTCGTAGCCTCTAGAGGTACTACTTCTATTGAGTATCGTGTGTCTGCCGCTACAACCAAGCGTTCTTCCACCGTGGGTCTGCCGCTACAACCAAGTGATCCCCAATGGGCTATCCGTAACACACCGAGTTGTTCGATCAGCAGTCTTCAAGTCTCAACCGGCTCTAGGGTTTCCGCCCATGGCATGCTCGTTCCGAGAGGGTCCACTCCACGAGCTAAGAGGTCGATGCATAAACTGACATGTAGTTCGGAGTTGACGTATCCCAAGATGTACCGTAGTAGTCACTGCGGAGAACACTGAGGATTCCCGTACTGTTTTCATCATCGTCGTAGTCGAATCCACTGAGGATCTCTGTACAGTCGTCGTCGACACAGCAGCAGTTGCAGCAAGCTCTAAGGTTCCCGCACATAGCAAGCTCGTTCGGGAGGGTCCGCTCCACAATCTGAGAGGCTGATACATCAACTGACACATAGTCCAGAGTTAATGTATCCAAAATTTTCGTATCGTCAACAAGAACTCAACGTCGCAGACGGCGAGTCAATCGGACGCCCGATCTGAGAGTTATTGGCTTTTTCGTCCCAGGGGCCCGGTTAGTTTTAAGGAAAAACCAATCCTACCATACTCCGCCTGCGTCAAAACCTCGGGTAGAGTAAGCCAAAAGATTCGTCTCACTTAGAGGTATCCAAAAAAGTTGACGGCACGTCAAACGAACGTCTGAAACTCAAGATATGAGTGTTTCCGCTCCGAGGGCCTGGTTGGTTTCGTGTACGAACCAACCCGGCTAAACCCAAAGAATTCCGAAACCATGAGTGTAATATACCGAAACGACCGCCTCGATCCAAGGATCGCATTTCCGCTGACGGCGCATCGTTCGGAGTCCCGTACCTCAAGTTATGAGCAAAAGACCGAAAAGGTCCGGAAATGGGGGGTCTGGGTCCGCACCGACCCCCCCCCCCCCCACCCTCGGGTCGGCCCGAACCGGGTCGACCCGACCCGGGTCCGGGTCCGA
Organism: Viscum album; assembly: GCA_963277665.1. Lineage (NCBI taxonomy): Eukaryota > Viridiplantae > Streptophyta > Magnoliopsida > Santalales > Viscaceae > Viscum > Viscum album. The sequence continues at coordinate 526,254,657 of OY728148.1, read as the reverse complement.
CCTGGTTGGGCGTGACCCGGCCCGGCCTGGGCACGACCTGGCCCGGCGGGTCGGCCCGGATCGGCTCAGCCGAGCGGCCGAGCGGAGGAACCGTGGGGCGCGCTGCCCCCGCGGGATGAGGTGTCGTGGCACCACGTGGGGCCGTGCTTGGTCAGCGGACGTGGCTTTGCCGCGTCCCGTGTGTCGCCAGACCCGCGCGGTCGTGGGTCTGGTCGGCCACCGCTGCCGCGGATTCAGCCGCGGCGGCTCCATCCGGCGGCGCGTCGGGGCTCCGCTGCCTCCGGCCGCAGGCGCCGCCGCACCGGCGGTGGATTCCGCGGGCCACCGGAGTTGCTCTGGTGGTCCAATCCCACTTCTGTCTGCGCCGTAGCTCCTCTCGGGTCCCATTCTTCACTGCCTCGCCCTCAAATCGCCATTGTGGCCTCGTTTGTCATCGTCCGCCATTTCTCGCACCAAGAACGAAAAAGTGCGGTGGGTTCGGACTTGTTAGTTAGTCCGCACCCACCGTGTTAGCGTTTTTTAAAAATATTACACAACAAAAGTTTAACAAATGTCACAGGTATAAATCACAAGTATTTTTAAGAATCAAACACCTACCTCATCGAAGTCATCGAATGAGCGTTCTACGCGGAATTGATCGTCGTGGAAAAAGAAGATCGTCGCGTCGCGGAAGGGCATCGCGTCGTTGCAGTATACAGCGTCGCGTTGACGATCTCAAATGGATGTTTGAAGATTTGTCGCGGAAGAAGGAACGTCGTAGAAGAACATTGCAGGAGGAGAGTCGTCGGCGTCACGTCGTCGATCTCCGGGGGTTTGGCGTTCTTCGTCGCCCTTCGTCAGAGGCCGGCGTTCTTCGCGTTCTTCGCGTTCTTCATGAAGGAGGATGAAGATCTACAATTCTGTCAAATCCTCCCAACGAAAAATCCACAAGAAGACAAGTGTTGCTCTTATTTTATTAACATGCCAACAAATTGAAAAACAAACTAAGCAACGATCCATTAATTCATAGAATTAATTTCAACGAATAAACCACCCAATTAATAGGATCTTTTAAGAGTTTAAGAAAACGCACCAGTTGACTTTCATTAATGAGGAGTTTTCGCGGGTGCGTTACTTAGAGGAAAAGAAATGGTGGGGCTCGTGCGGGCCCCACATCACAAATATCCTACCAAGAGGGTATGATATTTTTGATTGCGCCCTATCCTCTTTAACTTAGCTCAAGTGGCTTTAAGTGGCTTTTAAGTGGATTTAAGTGAAATAAAAATAAAGTTGTCGCACCACTTTATTTTATTTCTTAACTTAACCCCAAAAATTTAAAAAACCACACCCAAACAAAAGCAACTCCAGAAAAGGCATTTCTAAGAAAATACCGGCGCTGCGATTCCATCGGTTCCATCTGAATTTGATTCCGAGAACCAGTTCAAAAGTTAGAAAAACCTGCTCATTCGTTCACTGAATGTACCCGAGCCAAACTTCGAAAAATGATTCCGGGCACACCGGGCCTCAGAATCAGGTGCCGTCATAAACTGCGTTCTTGTAAAATTCCCAGAAAAATTAAGAAAAAAAATTCCTTGAAATTTACGGGTCTTTACACCTATCTTGTAGGATTATTGAATTAGACTCTATTATCCCCCCATCAAGCATTGGGCGTTGACCCCCTATTTGTAAATCTTGAGCTGATATTTCTGATGTGGTATTAGTTTTATGGAGTGTATATCTTGAGTTAACACTATCAGTTTCCTATGTGATTATTCTTGGCTATATCGGATTAGTGTGACCTCTAGGATGAGTGTCGTCATTGGAATTATAGCTTGGGTAGCATTTCTTCTCGAACGAGTGTTACCTTGAAACCCTGAGTGGATCTACAACTAGAAGTGGTTGAGACATTTTTGGACTCAGAGTCTTTTATGAGTATATTTGGGATATACTTGGTTATCATTATGTCTCATATCATGTTTTGAATACCTTTTTTTAGTGAAATGAATAATATTGATGCTTTATGTATGGTGTTTTTTGGGTGTCCTATTGGGTATTGTAGTACTCATCACTACAAGGGATCTTCCCATACATGTCATGTCTTATACAGATGATGGAAATTTTCACAGAATCCTTGGTCGACTAGGATAAGGTAGATATTAGTTTTGGATACACAGATTGAGGTGTATACCAATGGTTAATTAACATATGTCCCCTCCTTCTATGTAGGCCATATATTATTTTCCATTATTTAGTTGGATTTTATTTCAACTCTTTTTATTAAATCTTTTAATTTATGTTGTTCAGTTCATAGAACAACCTCTACTATTTTGGGGGAATTAAAAATGTAATACTAAGATTTGGATGGCTATATTAGTGTTCTATGATTATGCATGTGTTTTTGGTTCATATCATAATCTTTTAAGGTAGTAATCTTCTAGGATGTAGGGATAGCAGTACCCACCCACAGTAGGTGTGTGATGCAAGTCTCGTCTCAAGAGGCACTTTCTTTCATAAGTACCTCAAAGATATTCCATTAATCCAAGGAATTTAATATGATTATGATGGGTATAGACATATCACATTTTATTTTCTTAACATTCATTCTACAGTCAGAGTGGTAATCGAAGAATAGCCTAGGTAGAGGAAGGAACTAGAGAAAGGAGGTCAGTACAGCACTTAAGTGATGGAGGAGATCGTGGAGCAGCCTGAGGTGGATGGAACTTTGGTTTGATTCTACTAATACTACCCCTAAGTAGACCACTCCTATATTTGGAAGTTAGTGGTTATAATCTTGGATAGTTTTAGTCACTAGAGTCTTTTTACCAGGAGGCTCCATGAGTGTTTGGAGGTACGATCTATGTTCGTTATACTGTTCTTGTAGTTCTATTAGAAATAGGTACAAGAAACTATTTTTCATAATTTTTTCAATTATTTTCTTCGTATATGGTAGGAATTGGTATATCCCCATGTTAGTTATGTTTGGTATGAATTTTTACTTTCAAGGAAGATGGAAAATTCCCCCATATAGATGTGTTCTTGAGAGGCGATCCAAAAACATGTGGGAAAGTCAGTGACTCCTAAAGTGATTACTATATAGGTTTTGTATATGGGGTCCTTTTAATTATGTGTTTGAGGCCCTTTTTATGTTCTAAGGTGTCATAGAAATCCCTTTTTTTAGTGAACTAGTGTGAAATGAAAATAGTGTGTTCCAAGCAATAGAATCTGATAGAGGCTTTGAGTGCGGTTCTAGATACGAGTTTAGAGAAGGTGAGGGAGAGTTATTGAATATCCTTTAGATGTTCATGATAGAATTTATGTTCACTAAACATAATTTTCTATTTCTTATGTTAATTTGGTTAACAAAACCTATGATAATCCATAGTAATTTTGGATAAACCTAGGTTATGTAATCTAAATTAACTATTCAACCACTTTTATAGATAATGACTTCAGCACGTTTTGGTGCTCTTAACCTTGAGGCTGAACAAGTCTCTCAAGTAGTAGCTTCTGCTGTTGTTGCTGCTCACAGTGTAAAGAAACAACAAGTTTCGGAACCCATTGATGCTCCTAGTGTTGAGGTTCAACAACCATCAGCACATGTTGTTTCAAACATTTCAAATGAAAATATTGATGAGGTCGATATCGATGAAATTGTCAGGGATAAAGGACAGACGTCGTAGAAAACATAGGTGCATCGTAAATTGACAGTGTCAGAAAAAGTTCTTAAGGCGAAAATCAAAGGCATCAAATTTGATGTCGGATGGAATGCACGAGGCCAACATGTGAATCCCAACAAGTCTATGTTTAGTAGTTACCATGGAATTTTCACTCAACAATGCCTGCTGATTGACATAGATTCATGGAAATATGTTGTGTCTGGGATGAAGGTTGTGATCTGGGAAGAAACTATGGTAACATTATAATATTATTTCTTTAATTTAATAGAAAATAAAATAATGAAATAGTGTCTTACTCTTATCAATCCCTTACAAAGTATATATATAGTAGATGATTTGCATAAGAATTATGTATTAAGGCTTGTAAGAATGATTCATCGAGGCTTTCGCACTATTCTAAAAAAAATGTCAAATGAAAGATTCCAGAGGTAAAATAAACCCGCACCGGCCCCTTATCTACTCTCACCTGATATCCAAAGAAGTATGGGATGTATTTATTGGCTGTCGTGGGGATGAAAAGTTTTAGGTACATTGTGGCTAATAATACGTTGTTTTAGGATACGTGTACTCATCACATTATCAATATTCCATTTATGAAATAGCAACTCAGTACTGAAAATAAGGAATGTGCATCAAATCCTACATACCCCTATCACAAAGCAAGGATGGGGTACACTTCACTAGAAAATAAAATGGTACGTATTTTAAATTTATAGTAATATTGTTAGGTTCTAAGAATCAAAATCATAATTATCTTTATATATTTATTTGTAGATTGATGAGTCTAAATCCAAAGACACTTCTATCCTCCGTCATGTGCCATGGAAGGAGGCATGTGTGAATAAGTAAGGGAATATAGTAGATAGAAACATAAAAAAAGTGTGGAAAATATGTGTTAGTATGACACAATAAAAAAGTTTTTTTTTAAATTACTATTACCTAATAATAATTACTTATTTTCCTATATCCGACAGTCATAGGAATTAGTTACTCCTGTAGCGGATGCAGACCTATTATCGACGGCTTTGAAGTGGTCAGAACAATACATTCGTGTCAGAGGGGCGGGGTTTGGGGTGACATCCTGATTATATTTTGAGAAAAAAACAAACGTATGATAGAAATGAAAAAATAAAACAAATGAGGGAAAGACTAGCAATTCTTGAAGAACAATTTCAATAGAAGGGATATTTTCGAGAATCTTTTATGGGTGGAAAGCAAGAAGAAGACACAAATCAAGAATAACTAGAGAGTGAAGATCCCTCCCCACCCCCACCATATTTGAGGTGAGTCATTCCCCTCAAAGAGCTGTTTTATCCGTGGTAATCAATATTCTAATAATTGTTCCCATGAAATGTAAATGACACAAACACTGATAATTTTCTTGTACTGATCTTATATAGGGTGATAATGGCTGTGATTTATATCTGTCAACACCCACCTATCACCTTGTAGCGAGGGCTACGGTGTTTAATATCCTAGAGGACAAGCTATATAATAGACCACTTCCAAAATATCATCTGAAAGTGACAATTATTGTAGCTCATAATCCAAATGTAGAGCTACCTATTCCACTTGATAATGATGATATTCATACAGTAGAAAGGGAAATTGGGGCATTTATTTCATGGTTGTCACAACTTGTAAGAGTATATGTGTACAAAGAAGTATTAATTTCCATTTTTTTCAAGGTAAACCTTTAACAATTAATGAAAAAAAAGGTCTAAACCAATGAATGTTATTATTGATAGAGAAAGGGAAGGGGTGACAAGAAATGTGGGATCAAAAGCATCTAAAGGACCAACTAACCAATCCCAAAGAGATACTAAAATCACAATAACACCACATGTTCTCTATACACATTTACTTGAATTGAAGACTCATGTGAATATGAAGCTAAAAAATGGTAGTAGTCATATAGTATTTTTTGAAAAGTATATATAGAGAGAGGAAATACTAGATTTCAGTACTGCAGAAAATGTAAATGAGATCCTTGAATGTGGCTTGCTAGGTGTCACAGTTTTAAATGTATATATGAGGTATGTTTTCATGAATTGATTTTCTAAAAGATGGTATAATGTTCTAAGTATGACTAAATATATTTTATATTATTGGCTGGTGTATATATGAAAAATAGTTGAAGGAATTTTTCCATGAGCCAACATTCAGACTCTTTAGTCCTCATACCACATCAACACAACTAACAAAATTAGAGCCATCAAAAAATTATGAAATAGTAAATGGCTTACTAATAACATTTGAAAGAAATATTACAGATGACAGACTCTTCCAATTCCAACCATGTAGGGGTAAAACTCTACGATTAAAACATATTAATTATATTTTCACATATTTTATTACTTATTACTTTTTGTGTTTTAGGCAATATTGGATACTAATTGTAGTGAACTTGGATACTTCAAAGATTTATTTTCTGGATTCAATGCAAGGATATCCAACAAATCGACCACACATGATGGAGTTTGTGAATTTGTAAGACACTACATCCTACATTTTAGGTCTAAACATCAAGTAATATAATTTATATTATCTTTTACTGAGGATTCTGTTATGACTGGGCGATGTATCAATATCTTCTAAAAAAGGAATAGGGATAGGGGCTAAGCATAAGGAGGTGAGAAAGTACCATATTTGAACAAATATAAGGATATATATAATAAAATTTCACTATCCAAACACATATCAAAACAAGTTACTTATTCTATTAATGTTCAAAGTTTTTGAAGTGGCCAAAACAAACAAACAATAATGATTTCAGTTTTTATGTTTGTAAATTTATGAGAGAGATCATTTTCCACCAACAAACTAGCATCCCTAAAGAGGTATTTAAAAAAACAACTACTATTTCATTTAAATTATTTATTAATTATTTATTTATATATTTTGAAGTACTACTCTGACTGTAAAAAATCTTCATATTCACAAGATGATATATATTTGTTCAGAAATGAGTGGTCCACATACCTGATAGAATATTGTACACAAATAGCATGAAGATCTGACATGGGGATGTGTACAATTGGCGGCCATTTTTTGAGAGGGGTTAAGGAGATCAAAAGATGAAACATTGTTGTATGTAAATTTTCGTAGGAAGATTGTAGTTGTTATTAAATAAAACATACTTTCTCCAATCAGTCATTATTTCATTTTAACAGATGGAATGCACCAGCAATATGCAAGAATGATGAACCACTTTTCTTTGGGATTTGGATAAAAAAACCAGTAAAATATCCAAAATACCTTCATATATGACCAACGCATTCATATTATATTGATACTTTTTGAGAACAAACCATGGGTCATGTGTGACATGTACGAGTCAAACCTGCCTTAATTCGAGGCATGGTGTGCTCGGTATCACTCAAAGTGTATCTCTTTTGTTTAAAATGGACAAAATTTTAAGAGAAAACAAAAACTGACATACGGAAAACTGAACAAACAAATTATGATTGTTTTTATACTTTCATAGAATGATAAATGTGTCATTTTTTATGTGTATGAGTTAACCCTACCTCAATTAGAGGTACAGTGTGGCTGGTATCACTCAAAGTGTCTCCCTTTTGTTTAAAATGAACTGAATTTTATGTGAAAACAAAAACTGACATACGGAAACCCAACCAAACGCATTCTGATTGTGTTGATACTTTAAGATAAAAATACATGGGTCATTTTTTTTTGTTTATGAGTCAATCCCTCCTCAATAAGAGTCACGGTGTGGCCGGTATCACTCAATATGTCTCTCTTTTGTTTAAAATGGACAGAATTTTAAGTGAAAACAACAACTCGCATACCAAAAACCAACCAAACGCATTCAGATTGTGTTGATACTTTAGTAAAATGATACATTGGTCATGTGTGATGTGTACGAGTAAATATTTCTTCAATATCAGGCACAGTGTTGACTCTATCACTCAAAGTGTCTCTATTATGTTTAAAATTGATAGAATTTTAAGTGAAAACAACAAATGACGTATGGAAAACAGACCAAACGCATTAGGATTGTGTTTCTAATTTAGGGGAATGATCTATGGGTCATATGTAACGTGAATGAGTCAACACTGCCTAAATATGAGGCATTTTGAGGTCGGTATCACTCAAATTCTCTCTCTTTTGTTTAAAAGGGACAGAATTTTAAGTGAAAACAACAAGTGATGTACGAACTGACCAAATGCATTTGTTTTGTGTTGATAATTTAAGAGAACAATACATGGGTCATTTTTTAAGTTTAAAAGTCTACCTTGTCTCAATACAAGGCACAGTGTGTCCGGTATCACTCAAAGTTTCTCTCATTTGTTTAAAATGGACAGAATTTTAAGTGAAAACAATAACTAACATACAGAAAACTGAAAAAATGCATTTGGATTGTGTTGATACTTTATGATAATGATATATATATATTATTTGTGATGTTTACAAGTCAACCCCAGAACAATACAAGGCATGTTGTGGCCGGTATCACTCAAAGTGTCACTCTTCTGTTTAAAATGGACAGAATTTTAAGTGAAAACAAAAACTAACGTACAGAAAACTGACCAAACACATTCAGATTGTGTTGATAAATTAGTAAAATGATCCATGGGTCATTTTTTGACATGTAAAATTTAACCCTGCCTCAATATGAGGCGCATTTTGGTCATTATCACTCAAAGTGTCTCTCTTTTGTTTAAAATGGACAGAATTTTATGTGAAAACAACAACTAACATATGGAAAACTAACCAAACGCATTTGGATTGTGTTGATACTTTAGGAGAAAGATCCATGGGTCATTTTTGATGTGTACGAGTCAAAACATCCTCAATATGAGGCATGGTGTAGCTATTATCACTCAAAGTGCCTCTCTTTTATATAAAATGCACATAATTTTAAGTGAAAACAAAAACTTCCGTATGGAAAACTAACCAAAAGAAATTGGATTGTGTTTATAGTTTAGTAGAATGATCCTTGGGTCATGTGTGACGTGTAAAAGCCAACTCCGCCTCAATTTGAAGTATGGTGTGCCCAGTATCACTCAAAGTGTCTCTCTTTTGTTTAAAATGGATAAAATTTTAAGTGAAAACAAAAAATGACATACGGAAAACTGACCAAACACATTCGGATTGTATTGATAATTTAGGATAATGATCCATGAGTCATTTTTCACATGTATGACTCAACCTAGACTCAATATGAGGCATGGTGTGGCTGGTATCACTCAAATTGTATCTCTTTTGTTTAAAATGAACAGAATTGTAAGTGAAAACAACAAATGCATACAGAAAACCAACCAAATGCATTTGGATTATGTTGATACTTTAGGAGAATAATTCATGGGTCATGAGTGACATGTACATGTCAACTCCACCTCAATATAAGGCACTGTGTGACCGGTATTACTCAAAGTGTCTCTCTTTTGTTTAAAATGGACAGAATTTTTAGTGAAAACATCAACTAACGTAATGAAAACCAACCAAACGCATTCGGATTGATGTAAAAAAAACCAACCACCCCCCTGGACACCCCCATATACATCACCCCCCCCCCACCACCACTCTGGACATACCCCCACTCGCTGGACACCCCCCCCCACCCCTCCTAGACACCACCCCACCACCTGGACACCCCCACCCCATGGACACCCCCACCCACATGGATAGCCACACCCACCCCCTGGGACACCACCTCACCCCCCTTGGATAGCCCCCCACCCCACCCCCACCCACTTGGACCGCCCACAACCCCTTGGGCACCCCCCACCCCCTGTACACCCCACCCCCACCCCCTAGACACCCCCCACCCCTTGGAAAGCCCCCCCCCCCCCAACCCCCTAGACACCACCCCACCCCCCCTGGACACCACCCCACCCCCCTAGACAGCCCCCCCCCCCCCACCCACCCACAACCACCACCACCCTAGACACCCCCAACCCCCTGTATGGCCCCCACACCCCTCCTAGACACAACCCCACCATCTGAACACCCCACCCCCTAAACACCCCCGCCCCCTGGATAGCCACCCCCACCCCCCTAGAAACCACCCCACCCCCTAGAAACCACCCATCCCTTGGACACCCCCACCCCCTGGACACCCCCACCCCACCCCTGGAAAGCCCCCCCAACCTTCTAAACTCCACCCCACCACCCCTAGACACCCCCATGGACACCCCCCCCCCACCCCACCCCTCTTAGACACCACCCCACCCCCATGGAAAGCCACCCCCAACCCCCTGGACACCCCCCCAGCCCCCCCCCCCCACCCCCACCCCCATGGATAGACACCCCGACACCCCTGGACACCACTCCACCCCCCTTGGACACCCCCCCCCCCCCCCATGACACCCCCACCCCCGGAAAGCACCCCCCCCCCCCCCCCACGGACCCCCTAGAAACCACCCCAAGCCCCTTGGACACCACCATTGACAGCCCCCCCCCAGCACCCTACACTGTCCCCCCCCCCTCCCCACCCCAACCCCCACCCCACCTGGACACCCCCTACCCCCATTGGATAGCCACCCCAAACCCCATAACACCCCCCCCCAACCCCCTGAATTCTGAATTTAATTCTTTATGTATTTAATTTTCTTATTAAATATGTGTTAATGGTGTATGGGTATACTTTTTTTATGGTTATACTTGTTGTATTTGTATACTTGTAGTAATTACCTTATAAATTATGTGTTAGTTTTGTATGGGTATACTTGTTGATATGATGATTTGTTGTAGGTCTTGTTTGGGTGTGCTGCTGCAGAATTTTATGTTACAACAGGCATGGCATTTATCAGTGCTTTTTTCGATCTAATAAATGATCCCTTTATCAGTTTTTTTTAGCACTGATAAAGGATCCCTTTATCAGTGCATTTTTAGTGTTGATAAAGGGATCTTTTATCGACCCTTTCTTATCATGGACAAAGGATCCCTTTATTAGAATATTTTTATCACTGATAAAGCAAACCCCCCCCCCCCTATCAGCGCTGATCTTTACAGTACTTTTTTAGCACTGTTAAATCTCATTTTAAGTGATGATAAATCCTATTTTTATAGTAGTGTGTCCTGATACAAGAGAATCCACCAGTTGAGAATAAGTGGATTATAAAATGGTAATTAGAATAATTAATCAACCTGGATTATGATAACATGATAACATGTTGATGTTTTGTTATACTATTGTTGATTCATCATGGTATAGGAGAATATACCAATTAACTATTATATGATTTGGGATTTCTTATGTGTGTGGTTTCTTAAATTTTTACTAAGGTTTTAATCTACTATCCCATGAGATGTGGTAATGGTGATTAATCCGGATGTCGGTGAATCCACCACTCGATATGGTTATTTACCCCTTTATAATGGGTGTTTCGAGAATATATAAGAGACTCTATCATTATTATGTACCCATGGATCCCAAAGTGGGATGGTTACTTACCCCTTTACGACATGAACCATAAGAAGATGTAAGAGACTCCATTATTGTTATGAATGCATGAATCCAAGTATTAGTTGGTTATATACCCCTTGGAAATATGTTATATGGGAATACATAATAGACTCCAATATGGTTATGTATTCATGGAGCCCAATGTAAATTATTACCTGGTTAATTGGTTACTTGAGGGATATCATGGGTAATTCATCTGGATGTAGTAGAATCAACCAATGGATTGGGTGATCCTTCTTTATGCAAGAGGATCAACCACATTGCATAGATATCCAACATGGATTTAAAATAGGTTTGGTTGGACCAGGGTGTCAACCCGGAGCCTGAGGTTCATCATTTTTATATGATTTTTTGTATTAAACTATAAATCAATACCCCTATTTATCATATTATTTCATGCACTATATATTTAGACTATCCTGTTAAGATGCAATGGGTGTCATCTTATTGATTTGTACCCACACCCTCTTGAGGCCATATTTGGTTCTTAGGTATATTTAATGGTTATAGGTAATGATAGGGGAAAGGGGGTATGTTCTTGCGTGTTTTCTTAATGGATGAGTTATAGATTAAAGACATAACTATATATTATTTTCGAATAGAGGTTTATATTATACTCTTTTATTGAGTTTCTTAGTCTTTTATTTGTATTTATTATAGCATGTCATTTAGTTTCATTCAGGTTATCATTATATGATTCTGTAATTATTTGGATTTTTAAGTTTTCTCCTTTATTATTTATTGATTGTATGTTTGATTATTTATAATATTTCCACTTTTATTGAAACTATTTTCCATAGGGTATAGTCTCCCACACTATATTCCTTGCACCGTAGATTCAAGTCAATATCCTGTGCAATATGGGGAGGCATGTCTGAGGTTACATAACCACTCATATCTATTACATGATTACTAGGATCGTGATGTTACATATAGGGATAGGTTAAGAAATACCTAGTTGATTCCCTAACAGGCATTTCAAGATGTGTTGTAACATGGGAGTCGAGTCAAGGTCTAAGATCAAATCCAATGAGCCATTTAGTTTTTTGAAAATATGAGGCCATTTTTTATTTCATTTGAATGAACTATGTGAGTAGGTGGATCTCTATGTGGGGGGGGGCATCCTTAGTCCTTTCCCTACTATGAGTGAGATATCATGGGTGGGGCTTCCATGGTGAGTTTTATCCCATTATATGTATGTGAATTCAAAGATAAACATAGAGTGATATTTTTTTCGTGGGATTACATGGGTTTCATTGTAAGTGATATGTAATTTGAAGGACTTACATACATGATATAGGATCCCCAATATGGTAACTATGGCATAATATTGGATATTTGGACTTCCATGAGTGGACAAGGTCCTGGATGTGATGGGAAAAGATCATAGAGAATACTATCATGAGTGACATGGAGTCTGAGAAGTGCGATGATAAGTGATTAGATGGAGGGACTACCATGGGAGATATAGGGTCCAGATGCAATGTGATATTAGATGGAAATATTGTATTGTGAGTTTGAAGGTAAACATTGGGTTTTGGACATGGGACCTCCTTGAGTGAGAAGGTTATTATGATTCATGGACATGGGACCCAACACTAACAATTTGGGATGTGGATGAGACTAGTATGATTCCCCAACCTAAATATTAAGAAAAGGGAAAAGTTTTATGTTTTATGAAAATGATGGGATTCTTTAATTTCACCAAAGTAGGTATGGTCAATAGTTGTGGTGGCATGGTTAGCACATAGTGTCCTAATAGGTATCTATACCTCATATGGTGTCGTGGTGGCTTTGTTAACACTTGAAGACCCAAATATAATGGTTATTTATTGTATTTATTTTCATTATAGATACACACACATATTATGGAATGTATCAGGGGTGATTTGTGAGAACCTAATGAGTTATTTTATCACACCCTTCATGAGAACATGAGTGTGCATGTAGACCTTAAGTGTGCTTTCATGTCATATCATGATGTTCGAAATGTATTAGGTTGGGAAATATCATGGGAATTAGTAAATTAGGATAGGGATGATGGATATTAGTTTGTACAATGTGTATTTATTTATTTTATATTATCCTAATATGGGATTGGCCCCATGGGTAATCAGTGTCAGTTATATATGGTAGCATCATGTATGATATTGGATGTGTTTATTTATTCTACATACTCATATGGGAATTTTTTTTGCCTATAAACTATTATTATTTACTATAATATAAAGTTAACAGTCTCCCCATTTCATTTTTAGAACCTATATACTAGTCGAAAGCCTCTCAAATATTAGAAGGAATGATTATGGAAATGTAGTGTCCTCAGATTGGGAACTGTGAAATAGGATTGGGGTGGGGCATTAAAAAATGGTATCAGAGAATTGTTTTGTTTCATGATTTGGGGATATGGTAAATAGGTGATCTAGTAATGTTTCAGATCTTGTGTTAGACCATAGACTAGTGCATCAGTAATACGTTTCTGATGGGAAGTCCTAGTTTCAAAGAGTAGGGGATTTTTGTTTTAGATTTAAATATTATCATTTGAATATTGATTCAAATATGATATGTGTATCTAAGATCATTATTGTGGTTTGGATCATATCATGTTGATTAGAGGCTCATAGGACACACATTACATTATTTTAATTTCATATGGTAGTTCTTTAATGAGATTCTTGGTTATTTAAAGGGTCAACAATAACATATACGGTGTTATACAGTATAACTTGTTTATGGAATTATACTCCATTAGGTTATAGTGTATTTCCTTTCAGTAGAATTTCATTTGTATCATACAGTGGTAGCGTTTCTCGGGATGGGAATACAATCCATTTTTCAATAGATGCATAGAGACCCATTACAGGTCAATATAGGAATTTGATGAATTTTTAATGGCTTGGTTAGGGCATGGAATGCCTAAGATATTATCATAGGATGGGAAAAAGTTGCATTAATGATGTGGGTTAAATTACTCAAAGTTTAAATGAAAACCTACATAGTTTTTTCCCATATATATTCTTGGTGGAATACTACTTAAATAAAGTGGGTAATTTAGGGAAGGCGGGGGAAATTCATTGAACTCTGGTGTGAAGTGCTTAGAGAATTTTTGGAATCAAGGTTGGATATACAGGAAAGGATATATTGGATTTCTATACCTATAGTTCACAATATATCTTATCTTATAGTGTAGTGGGAGAGTGGGTAGATGATATTTGTTTTGGGAATCATGAATGTGTGCTAGGTGATCATGTGGTTATACTTGGAATGAGTGAGATGCATTGTTTCATAGAATGCAATTAACATTCATGTGCAGCATGGTTTGTGGGTTAGGCTTTTGATCCAAGGTTAAATGTGATGAGACCCATAGGAGCATGAGTCTAGTTGTTCAATCAGGTTTTATAGGAGAGTAATGGTGTTTAGTTTAAGTGATACTAAGTAATATCATGAACTTAAACCTTTAAGTGGGCTCTCAGTGGATCACTTTTCCTTTTATGGAAGAGAGTGAGCATTGAAGATTACATTTAGAAAAAAAAACATGATGTGAAAGTGAATTTTCATGATGGGTATATGTGGTTCTATAGTGTGTTATGGGTCAATGAGTGGTCCATATTCAAGTTCTCTAAGGTTGGTTCAAATTTTGGATAAACCCTGGTAGTGATGCTATAGTTTTCTGATCATGAGACTCTCATGGGCATGTTAGAATAGGTTTTAGGAAGTTAAAAGTTGTCACATGGATGTGAGAGATGAAATTGGTGATGGATTCTGGTACTTTGGAAGGGTAAAACCGATTTTGGGCCTTGATAGGAATGTTTTCAAGATGTGTAATGATGGGACACATTTTTGTCAGTGATCAAGGATTAGTATAAGAAAATTCATATAGTGTGAAGTATACCATTGGATGATGGATAATGGTGTTTATGGTAGGTTAGGAATGGACAGTGTTGGTGGTTAGTGTTGCTGTTCAAGGTATGAGAAGGATGTTCATTATCATTCATTGCATGTGGTAATGGATAGAGCATGTGTCATGGAGATCAGGTGTACATTTTAGTTTGGGATGATAATAGTACTCATGTGGTGAATAGAAACATATTATTCAGGGGGGAACAAAACTCATGTCTAAATGATTATGGAGGCTGTAATATCAGTTTTTAGATAGTTTAGGTGACACCAAAATATCATTGTGGGGTAAAATCTAATTTTATTTGGTTCCTTGGAAAATACCATATATAGATATCAGATGTAGTGGAATTTGGAGTCAATTCATTAGCATTGGCCTTAGGGTGGTTTGGAGAGATCTGGGGGTGATATACCTTGGAGGTGATCTATTTTTTGAGGTGAGAAAAAGACAAATGGAGTAGGTGATTGGTGATCTAAAGTTTCAATTACATGATGATTTGGGGTCTAGACTATGGTGTGGGTTCTTGTACAATTCTTCAATGCCTCTAGTTTTTAATGCATCATGATTGGATGTTGTAAGGATGTGTCAGAAATTGAAATCACGAGTTCATGGAAAAAATTCATATGTGGTTCAACCATGGTTTTTCTTGACTTTGGATGTGGTGAGACTGAACCTGCATTGGGATTTTTATTTTTAATGTGATTGGTAAGTATGTAGACCGCTAAGAGTGCATTTTTCAGTAGGTCATTCCTATGGTGGGAGCACCATGCCTTGGAATTCACCATTATTACCAAAGTATTATAGGTGAGATAAAAAAACATGGTGATGAATTAGGTAAATACATTGAGGAGTCTCTAGAGATATTTTTGTGGGGAACATCATCCCATTGTTGTCATTATTGGAGAGATTGTGATCAGCCCATTGGTGAATAGTTTGTTGGGTGTTTAGTGTAGCGTAGTGGAATTTCCTCTGGAATATTATAGTATAACCTGGAAATTTATCAATGAATAATTACAAGGATAATTTGAGAGTCATTGTTTAAGGATTATCGTTGGTTCTCAAGGATGAAAAAAAATATGATGTGGTGTTTGTAAAATCCTACTAATTTCTAGGTGGATATTTTGAGAAGAAATTTTATTTTATTTAAATTTTCCAACTCTGTGATTTGAATTTTGAAAAACGGACATACACGGTTGTGTTCAGGATGTTATTTAGAGTCTGATAGAATTATCTTAATTTTAGGTGAATATTAACCTACCCTTATGAATAGTAATATGACTCTTATGAATGGTATCCATACCCATGAATGTATAAATAAATTTAGTCACTGTAAAAATGACGATGAATATTTTAAGTGTTTATAATTTTTTATTAAATAATGATTTTAATTAAATATTTAATTAATCCAATTTATAAAATTATTTTTAAAATTTTGACTTTATTTTTGAATTCTATACATCGAAAAATGTTTAGTGGGAATTTTTGAGATTTTTTTGAATTACTTGAATTTTTTGTGAATAGTAAAATACATTAATTTGCCATATAAATATATTATAATTTAAATTAGCTATTACTAGAATCATGAGTGATGTAAGAACCCAAATATCGAGCTCAAATTCATATATTACTATTCTAGGTCATGGAATACTCACTATTTCTTGTCTTGAGAAGAAAAATTAAATTAATGATTATAATATTAAGAAAACTCCTCTCCCCTCTACTATATAAACCACCCCTCACCCCCCTCTTCCTCCCACACCACTCAAGGTTAAAGCCTTTCCTAAATTCATCCAAATACTCTTCCCAATCCCTCTACCCACGTCCAAGGCTTTTAGGTCTCACCAAAAGGCCAAAATCAAAGGTCTTAAAGAGTTTCTCAAAGAGGAGTACTCAAGAGGTGAACCTCTCTTCTCTTTTCATTCAATTTATTTTACAAAGTTCCATTATTTGGTTCTATCTTCTCACCTACCCTCATATAAATTACATGATAATTCCAGTACCTTAAATTTAATGAATTTTTATTATTCTAATGGAATATTTCATCATAATCTCTCTTTTTATCTTCCTTTTATACTATAAAATCGAACACTGTCAGAGATGTGTTAATTTATCACACTCAAGGAAGATGGGTTTTCAATTTCCATTACTATATTCAATACTGGTAATGAAAAAATTTAAATGGTTGAACCAGATCATTATATATGTATTTTATCTTTTTTAATGTTCTGGAATCCTTACACACTTATAATATGTAATAATAATACAAAATAAGTTCATTGTGCACAAAACCGCCAAGCCAAATCCATGCGTTTATCATTAACTCATAGAATGAGTCATCCTCATGGTATATAACCATAATCATTATAAAATTATTTATATCTCTTTAATTTCTCTAATATTATATAATAACAAATCTATATATTTAACCACATTTCAAATGAACTTCCATTCATGAATACAAGTAAACGGATCATGAAAACCAAGTTACAAAATGCTTCCAAAACAATAAAATTGAATCTCTTAAACCCATAAAAAGAACATTATTTAACTTAATAAGGTTATACCATATCAATTAAATATTTATAAGGTTCTAGACTTATTAATTAATTAATCTAATTTTGATTATTTAGGTCATTAAGAACAATCAAGAACACCATCGAGCATAAGGTAAGGGATCCTCTCTCTCACTTTTGTTCAAGAATCTCCCCTATGTTGTGGCCTTTTATTTTTTAATACCTATTGATTGGGTATGTTTTATCACCTCCCCCATACTACCCTTATGATATATAAATAATGGGATACCCCTTTACCTCTCATTAATCCCTCACAAGAATACTCATTACCATGCTGAAATGTTTGTAAGGGGTTTTCTTATCTCACTTTCAATTCTGTGGGATTTCCATTGTTTGCCTCTTATTTCATATATGTGGTATCTGCATACTGACATTTGATATATATTATAATGATTATCTTTATATTCATGGTATTCTATGATTCATTTTGTGGTTATTAACTGTTGTTCATATGACTCAATTGATTACAACATGGTAATGAGCATTGTCTCAATTTTCACTTCGTTGTGACTTGCTTAGTATTGTGCACCTACTCTTTCTTAGGAGGTGTACCTACTGTCCATTTGAGATCACTTTTAAATTTAAATTATATTCTATTTAAATTTCCATATTCTCATAACATGGATATGATTATTGTCTAATCTGAATACCATTTTACATACGGTATTTATTTTGAATGTTGCTTTGACTGAGGATATATTGATGAATATATATCCTCTATACTTTGCGGATAATGTCAAGGTATATTAATCATGTGTTGAATATATTTATAAAGAATTATTTGTACATTCAGCGGTGGTTGGGGCCTACTATATCCCCTTGATGCATCGACATGTCTCATGATACAAATCAGTTGGCGACAAACCCTTCGAGTTTGTTTCCAAAAAACAGACAGGTTTCTACCCACATATTTAAACTATTTTAATGGTATTATGGTAGCATGTTCTAGATACATGACATACAATTAATAATAATTCTCTTTATTCATTATCAGTTATTACTAACCATAAGGTTTTCATAATCATAAAATCTATGGATGCAGTTTCATTCTCAGTTTATTAATGGTGTGAGTTTTTCATGTATTCACCATGTCGTATTGACTATGGTAAGTTGTTTATAATTAAGTTATTATTGATTCATACTTACGCTATTTTTAACCCTTACTGAGCTTTTGATCTCACCCCTTTCATTTGTTTACCTTCAATAGGTTATGAAGAGGATATCACTTATTGAGTTTCCTTGGATGTAGTTTATTAGTTTTTGTTATGTATTGTACTTTTTTACCTTACCCAATGTAAATTGAGTTACATCTATGTATCTGGTTTCTTCAAGACTACTATACCGATCGTTCCTTTGTGATTTCATTCCTTTTAACCATGCCAATGTAACAAATAATACACCAGATCTGGTCAAGAGGGATCAGGGCATTACAGTTGGTATCAGAGGAAGTATAGTAGAAAACTTAGAAACTAGATTTAGAAGATATAGATTAGGGAAGAGTCCCTAAGATAGTCTTTGAGGATAAACATATAGAGATATCCTGTTATTTTGGTAAGGAATAGATTATGTGGATATTTCAAGAAATACATCCATTTTTGGATATGAGCAAGTAGATGTGGCTTTGGAACAGATGTACCTAAGAGTGAAAGTTCAGACAAGGAGTTTCGGGCTTGACCCGGGGTATCCTGGTATATAAAAACGGGACTTGGATCACTCTTGGCTACGACACTCCCGGGAGATATGATTAAGATAATTCATATTTTATTTAAAATCCATTATGAAGGATTGAAATGTAAATTATTCCTCAAAGAAACCATTTTTCTGATTATGGGATTAGACATGCGTAGGATCTCAATTTATGCTAAGTATTTTGTTAAGAAAAGATTATACATTATGATTCATACCCTAATCTAGTGTGTGCCATTATTTAGAAATTTCACCTAATGGAAGAAGGGGAATCAACACTCATGGAAAATGTAGGGATTTCCCCACTGATCAATTCAACATAGTCAATGTTGGAGCAAATCAGATCATGACCATATTGGGACAACTTACTCAGGTTGTGATGAATAACCATGATACACCTATGTTTGATCGTTTCATGTGGTAGAAGCCCCCATATTTTAGAGGGAACACTAATCCAATGGTAGCTGAATATTGTATCAAGTCCCTTGAAAAGATATTCATGGCATTAAGATGCAAGGAAAATGAGAAGGTAGTGTTGGCAGTATATTGTCTCAAGGGTGATGCAGATCAATGGTGGTATTTAGTCCAGAATACCATAGAGGAAGAAGAAATATAAGATATAAAATGGAGGAATTTTAAGGAAATATTATTTGAAAAATATTTTCCTCGTGAACAACGAACTGATATGAAGATAAAATTTTTTGGATTAAGAGAAAAGGAAGAAGACAGTGTTGCAGATTATGAGGATACCTTCACAAGGCTATCTAGGTTTTCCATAGATTACGTACATGACTCGAAAGACAATATTGATCATTTCTTTGAAGTTCTTAAGCCAAGACTTTTAAGGGGACTGTATTTTCAAAAAAATCATCGTATGATGAAATTTTATCAAGTAAAATCAAAATAGAGAAGGAATTTTATAGATCAAATTTTTTTAAGGGAAACCATGACAAGAATCGGTATTATGAAAACCATAGAAAATTTGAAATTCCAAAGAAGAACAATGGAAAAAAGCAATTTTCATTATGTTTGAACTTTGGAAAGAATCATCCTAGGAAATGCTTGAAAGGCATGGGAGTCTTCTATAAGTGCAGAGAAAAGGGTCATCAATCTAATTAATTAAAGGGGAAGAAACAAGTCAATGATATTCAATGCTACAATTGTAGAGAGATGGGACACTATGAAAATGAGTGCACTAATCTCTAAGGAAACTTGCCTCAGAAAAGGCCATGAGAGAAATGGAAAGCATATGAGATTAAAACTACAAAGTTTGAATTTCTTAATGATATGGTGGCAGGTAATTTAATTGTTTACTCAAACATATCCGACACATTATTTGATTCTGGATCATCACATTCACTTATATCTTCTCATTTTTTCAATAAAATTTAACATGTCGAATTTGATTTAATAAAGGACTTATCTGTCATAACTCCAAGGGGATACATCACAGCAACAAAGGCATGTCAACTAGTTCCCCTCGGGACACATAAATGTGCTTTTGTTTCAAACCTTATCCTCATACCAATTACTGACGTTGATATAATTCTCGGTATGAATTGATAGTCAAACTATGATTCGAAGATTTATTATAAGAAAAAGTAAGATATAACTTTAGAAAATGGTGTAGAATCTCTTATCTTTAGAGAAGAAACCCCACCATCTGATTCTTTTCTAGACCCACTCCCAGTAGCTCTAACGAATTCAATTCTTAGAGAGGAATAGAACCCAATATCTATGGGTGAGGAAATAAATCTTCAAATTGAAGATGTGCATATAATTCAAGAATACATTAATGTATTTCTAGAGGATTTAACTTGAAATCCTCCTAAGTGGGAAATTGATATTTCCATTGACTTAATTCCTAGTGAAAGACCTATATCAAAGACCCCTATAGAATAGATAGTGTGGAGTTAGTCGATCTAAAGATACAACTAGAGGAGTTGAGTGACAAATAATTTATTCGACCTAGTGTTTCTCTATGGGGATCCCCGGTCCTGTTTTTCATGAAGAAAGATGAATCCATGAGGCTATGCATTAATTACAGGTAAATCAATGCTATTATAATAAATAATAAGTATCCTCTTCCCCAGATTGATGATTTATTTGATCAACTTCATGGAGATAAATTATTTTCGAATATTGACCTTTAATCCAGATATCATCAGTTGCATGTGAGGAAGATATTCCTAAGACAAAATTTTGAATGAGGTAAGGGCATTAATAGTTTACAGTGATGCCTTCTTGACTGACTATTTCACCCTATGTTTTTATGGATTTAATGAATATAGTTTTCAAGGAATATCTTGATAACTTTGTTGTGGTATTCATCGATTATATCCTGTTATACTAAAAAATATATGAAGACCATGAGAATCACATGCAGATTATACTGAACACTCTATGAAGAAATGAATTATATGGAAAGTTTAGCAAGTATTAAGTCTACCTTTAATTAGTTCCTTTTCTAGGCCATATTGTTTCTAAGGATAGAATTCATCCTATGAGGACAATGTAAATCTAAGAATGTCCCAAGACAATGAACATAACTGAGGTATAGAGTTTTATGGGCTTCGTAGGTTTCTATCGGCATTTCGTTCGAAAATTCTCCCAACTGGGTAACCTGCTAACCAAGCTCACACGTAAAGGAGTTAATTTTTTGTAAATGAAATAATGTACAGAATGCTTTGAATAATTGAAAAGAAGATTGAAGAATGCTACAATTTTGACTCTTCCATCTAGAAGTGATGGATTTTTAATATACATTGATGCATCAAAGAATGGCCTAGGTTGCATCCTTATAAAAAATGATAAAATTATTGCTTATGCATCAAGGAAGTTGAAGACTCATGCAACAAATTATCCAACTCATGATCTTGAGATAGAAGCTGTAATATTTTTTCTAAAAATATGGAGGCATTATATTTACGGTGAAAATTTTGAAAAATACACAGATCAAGAGAGTTTGAAATACATTTTCACAGAAAAATAACTCAACATGAGCCAAAGGAGATAGCTTGAGTTACTCAAATATTATGATTTTTCAATACACTACCACCTAGGAAAGGAAAATAAGGTGGAAGATGCATTACGCAGAAAATATCATGGACTCCTGACCCAAATGAGGATTTAAATAGATCATATATTCATGGATCTACTGAAGATGGATATGGGAATTTTTAATTAAGGGGAAACCTATTTCCTATTTCAAATGATTGTTAAACCATCTTTACTATAAAGGAAAAAAATATCTCAATATGATGATGATAATCTAAAAAATAAAATTAATGTTGTCAAGGATGGGAGATTGGAAGACTTTGTGTACGAAGAAGGGGTTCTGAAATTTGGGAAGACGTATGTGTTCCATCAGTACTTGATCTAAAAAGGGCACTATTCGAAGATGCTCATAGCTCAAATTTATCTATGCACCCAAGTATCACAAAGATGTATAGAGATCTGAATGAATATTTTCGGTGGGATAATATGAAGCGGGAAATTGTTGAATACGTGTCAAGGTGTCTAGTTTGTCAACTAGTGAAGGTAGAGAGAAAACATCCCAAAAAATTGATGCAACCTATACCTATTATTATGTGGAAGTGGGATAAAATTATGATGTATTTTTTCACCGGACTACAGAGGAAACCTAGAAGGAATGATGCAATATGATTAATTGTAGATCGTCTAACAAAATTAGCACATTTCCTTCCTATAATAGAGGATTTACTGCTTGATCCCCTAGAAACACTTTATATTAATGAAGTTTTAAGACTTCATGGTACACCTATATCGATTGTATCTGATCAAGATCCATGGTTTACATCGATATTCGGGAAAATTTTCCAAATGCCTTTGAGTACTCAGCTTTGTATGAGTACTGCTTATAACCCCCAAACTGATGGACAGTCTGAAAGAACTACTAAAACTCTAGAAGGCATACTGAGATCATGCTCTCTTAACATTCAAGGAATGTGGGATTAATACTTTCCTTTGGTGGAATTTTCCTACAACAAT
Organism: Viscum album; assembly: GCA_963277665.1. Classification (NCBI taxonomy): domain Eukaryota; kingdom Viridiplantae; phylum Streptophyta; class Magnoliopsida; order Santalales; family Viscaceae; genus Viscum; species Viscum album. Next base: position 526,231,401 of record OY728148.1, on the reverse strand, counting down.
AGTTTCCATTCTAGTATTCAAATGGCTCCATATTAAGCATTATATGGAAAGAGATGTATAACTCCAACTTGTTGGGATGAAGTTAGTGGGAGGAAACTTATAGGCCCAGAACTTATTGAAAAGACCATGGAAAAGGTGAAGAAAATTAATGCCCATATTTTAGTAGCCCAAAGTAGGTAGAAGACTATGCTCACAACCATAGAACGGATTTGGAATTCCAAGTGAGAGATCATGTCTTTCTGAAAGTATCTTTGTGGAAAGGTGTCTTAAGGATCAGAAATAAAGGGAAACTGAGCCCTAGGTACATTGGACCATTTGAAATTTTGTAAAGAATCAGAGTTGTAGCTTACCATTTAGTGATGCCACCAAGTCTCTCCAAAGTTCATGATGTGTTCCATGTGTCAATGTTAAAGAAATACATGTCAGACCCAATGCATGTACTCACCTATAAAGAAATAGAACTAGAACCTGATTTTTCATACTGTGAAAATCATTTCACTATTCTTGACATAAGGGAGTAGGTATTGAGAAATTAAACAACTCATCTAGTAAAGGTTTTTTTGGAGAAACCAGAATATGGAGGAAGTAATGTGGGAACCTAAGGATGTTATGAATAAGAACCACCCACATCTTTTTGGTGGGATTTATACTTAAAATTTGGAGGATGAAATTTCTGAAGGAGGGAATAATGTAGCACCCCAAACATTTTATGGTATGTTTCTCTTAAATACATTGTATTCATTAGATAGCCTATATTTGATGAATCACTGAGCCTATATGGAACAATACTTGGTTATTTATAGGATATAGTCATAATCTAGCCATTAATCTTAAATTTTCCAGCTCTACAATTTGAATTTTGTAAATATGATATACACGGTTTTGTTCAGGATGATATTTAGAGTCTGATAGAATTAACATAATTTTTGGGGAATAGTAACATACCCTTATTAATAATAACCTACCCTTATGAATAGTAACTTCCCCTTATGAATAGTAATATTACTCTTATGAATAGTAATATTACTCTTATGAATGGTATACATACCCATGAATGTAAAAATAAATTTCGGCACCTTAAAAATGAAGATGGATAGTTTGAGTGTTTATATTTTTTGATTAAATAATGGTTTTAATTAAATATTTAATTTATCATATTTAAAAAATTATTTTTGAAAAAATGGACTTCATTTTTGGATTCTACACATCAAAAAAAGGTTAGGGTAATTTTTTGGGATTTTTCTAAAATACTTGAATTTTGTGAATAGTAAAATACAAAAAATTACCGTATAAATACATTATAATTTAAATTAACTATTCCTAGAATCATGAGTGATGTAAACACCAAAATCTCGAGATCACCTGCATATATTACTATTCTAGGTCATTGAATACTCATTATTTCTTATCTTGAGAAGAAATAATAAATTGATGATTATAATATTAAGAAAACTCTTCTCCCCTCCACTATATAAACCACCCCCACCCCCTCTTCCTCCCGCACCACTCAAGCTTAAAGCCTTGCCTAAATTCATCCATATACTCTTCCCAATCCCTATCCCCACATCCAAATCCTTTTGGTCTCACCAAAAGTCTAAAATCAAAGGTCTTAAGAAGTTTCTTAAAGAAGAGTACTCAAGAGGCGAACCTCTCTTCTCTTTTCTTTCAATTTATTTAACAATGTTTCATTATTTTGTTCTCACTTCACAAATTCCCTCATTAAAATTACATGATTATTTCATTAACTTAAATGTACTGTATTTTCATTTTTCTAAAGGAATATTTCATCATAATCTCTCTTTTTCCCTTCCTTTTATACTGTAAATGTGAACACCATCCGAGATGTGTTAATTTATCACACTTAAGGAAGAAGGGATTTAAATTTTAATTAATATATTTAATACTGGTCATGAATCATTTTTAGTGGTTGAAACAGGACATAATATATGTATTTGATCTTTTTTAGTGTTCTTTAATCCTTACACACTCATAATATGGAATAATAATACAAAACAAGTTCATTGTGCACAAAACCACCAAGCCAAATCCAAGTGTTTATCATTAACTCATTCAATTGGTCATCCTCATGGTATATAACCAGATTCATTATAAGATCATTTATATCTCTTTAATTTCACTAATTTTATTTATTAAAAATTCTGTATGTTTAACCACATTTCAAATGAACTTCCATTCTCGAATACAAGTAAACAGATCATGAAAACCAACTAAGAAAATGCTTCCAAAATAATAAAATTGAATCTTTTAAACCCATAAAAAAATCCATTAATGAACTTAATAAGGTTATAATATATCAATTAAAAGTTAATTAGGTTATTTACATGTTAATTAATGATGATAAATTTTATTATTCATGTTGTTAAGAACAATCAAGAACACCTTTGAGGATAAGGTAAGGGACCCTCTCTCTCACTTTTGTTCAAGAATCTCCCCTATGTTGTTCCCTTTTATTTTTAATACCTAATGATGAGGTATGTTTTTGAACCTCCCCCATACTTCCCTTTTGATATATAAAAATGGGATACCCCTTTACCTCTCATTAATCTCTCGCAAGAACACTCGTTACTATGCCGAAATGTTTGTAAGGGGTTTTCTCATCTCACTTTCAATTCTATGGGATTTCCATTGTTCGCCTCTAATTTCTAATATGTGGTATATAAATACTAAAATTTGATACATATTATCATGCTTATATTTATATTCATGGTATTATTTGATTAATTTGTTGGTTATTAACTTTTGGTCATACGACTCAATTGATTACAATGTGGTAATGAGCTTTGTATAAATTTTCACTTCGTTGTGAATTGCTTAGTATTGTGAACCTACTTTTTCTTATGTGGTGTACCTACTTCCCATTTGAGATCACTTTTCAATTAAAATTATATTTCATTTAAATTTCCATATTCTAATATCATGTATATTATTATTGTATAAGTTGTATACAATTTTACATATGGTATTTATTTTGAATGTTGTTTTGACTGAGAAAATATTGATGAATATGTATCCTATATTCTTAAAGGTATAATGAAAAGGCATATTTCTCTTGTGTTGAATCTATGTATAAGGAATTATTTGGACAAACAGTGGTATGTTGGGCATGCTACAGCCCCTCGATGCATCAACAGGTCTCATGATACAAATCAGTTAGTGACAAACCCTTCGAGTTTGTTTCCAAAAATTAGACAGATCTCTACCCACACACATAAACCGTTTTAATGGTATTCTTGTATCATGTTCCAGATACATGAAATCCAATTAATAATCATTCTCTTTATTCATTATCAGTTATTACTATCTATGAGGTGTTCACTATGACAAAATCTTTGCATACAGTTTTATTCTCAGTTTATTAATGGCGTGAGTTTTTCATTTATTCACCATGCCATAATGACTATGCTAAGTTGTTTATAATTAAGTTATTATTGATTAATGATTCCTCTATTGGTAACCCTTACTTATCTATTGATCTCACCCCTTTCATTTGTTTACCTTCAACAGGTTATGAAGAGGAGATCACTTATTGAGTTTCCTTGGATGTAGTTTATTATTTTTTTCTATGTATTGTACTCTGTTACCTTACCCATTGTAATTTGAGTTACATATATGTATTTGGATTCTTCAAGAATACTAAACTGATCGTTCCATCAGGATTTCATTTCTTTTAACCATGCTAATATGACAAGTAATGCACCAGCTCTGATCTAGAGGGGTCGGGGAGTTACAACACCCTTTATAGTTTAGGGATTAGTATTGATATATTTTAGGAATTAGAGGAATACTCTAGGACTTGGATCAGGATAATGGAGTTTGGTTCCCTCCATGTGACAGGCTGAGAGGTCTCCCATAGGAAATGTGAGACTATACCGAAGTGTGGGTTATGATATTTTCTTAAAGGACTTGACACTGGGAGGCTGAGGGGGTTTTGGATATGAATTTGACCCCGCCTCATGAATCTAGGGTCTAGATGAGACTTTATGATGCAGTGTCACTAATGGGTTATGATCATGAGATGATATTGGTGAGTGGGAACTTGGATGGGTCTAGAGTACCCTAGCAGATTCCATGATGGGTATTTACAGATGTACGGTGATATGAGTGGCTAGCCAATGGCTAGTCCTAGATCCAATGATTTGGTTATTTTCATTCTCGGCTATGATTCTATTTTATATTTCAAAGTAATGAAATTTTCTTGTGACATATCTTTATTTTGGGGGTGGAGCATGTGTCATTTCCTTGATATTAGTAATATAGAGTGGGCGAGACTATTGTGGAGAGGTGGATTCCATGATACGTATATGAAATGTTATCCATCCATGAGTGAGATAGATTATATTGGGACCATTTGTGCCTCATAATGAGTACAATTACTTTGATTGGAGTCTCATGAGTGAGATTTTGTCCTTATAATATGCATTATTACATGATATTTAATATAGGAGATTCAATGAGTGAGACTGGTTCTTGGATTTGATGTGAAAGGATCATAGGATATACTATCATGAGTGGGAAGGATTCTTTGATGTATAATGATATGGGATTGTATGGTAGGAAATACACAAGTGAGATGTGTTTTATATGTGATGCAAGATTAGATATATAGACTCTACCATGAGTGAGATGTTAAAGGTAGTGGTTTGTAAGTGGGTCCTCCTAGAGTGAGAAGGTGAGTCCAGGGCTTGGAAACTAGGCCCTACCCTACCCCTTCTGGCAACAGTCGACACTTGGATAACACCCTACCTTAGTTCATTGATTATGATATCATATTTATAGTGTGAGTTGATGATGGGATTCCATCATGGAACTATGGAAAGTATGTTCGGGAATCATGGTGCCATGGTTAGAACATGGTAGCCTGACGGGCATGTGTACCTCATCGAGTGTCATAGTTGTCTGGTTAGCATGTGATGTCCCAATGAGAATTATTATTTTTTATATTTATTTTCCTCATGCATAAAAATTCATGTTAAGTCATATATTAGGGTTACTTGGTTATACCGTACTAATTTATATTCATTCACACTGCATGATCACTCTAGTACGCATGGAGACATTATTTTTAGTTTCATTTCAAAGTATTGGATGTACATTGGATCAGGTTGGGACAACTCATGGGTATTGGGTGATTAGGATGTGACATGGGGGGTGGAATTAGGGCCAATGTGCATATTTTTTGTTTTTTTTATCTTTTGTATGGGGTCAACCGGTGGGTGAATAGTGTATGTTATGTATGGAAGCTACAAGTATGAAATTGGATGTGTTTATTTATTATAAATAATATAATTTGGATATTGTTTGACTATTTACAATTATTTATAATTATGATATTGAGGTAATAGTCTCCCAAATTAATACTTTAGACCCATTTTTATAGTTGAAACCCTATGTCATACGGGGAGGAATTCCGGAGTCCATGTAGCATCTTTGGACTAGGCACTGCTGAGTGGCTTAGGGTTGGGGTATTATACATTTTCTCCTTTGAAACCAATAATAAAAAAACTCATATGCTATAATATACTCCCAGTGATTATGGAAAATCTATCAGAAAATCCTTATTTATGTCCTCTAACTTCCATTGAGGAACTTCTATCTGTTGTAACAAACAAAAAGAAACATGATGCTCAACTTGAACCCACTAACAAATAAGGCATCGATACATGAACTCTTCCACTGATAGTTCATTACATGTCACCAAAATTTCTCCTTAAATTCTTGGTATATATTGGAAATTCCTAGATTAATTTCTTAACATGATATATGGAACTCATGTAGACCTCCTTTTATATCACATGCAGAACAAACAGTTTCCCTAGAAACATTATCAATTCTGTGTCATACTTTATCCAACAATATAAATATCTCTAGAAACAATACAATATGTACAAATCCCACCATAGGATCTCCCATATGAAATTTCTCTACCTTATTAAATATATGGGTGTGTGTTTTTATATGATATTAGAAATAACCTACACTGGACTCCTTTTTAGGTAAGTGTAGATTCGCAGGATCCTCCATCATTCTCTATTCGCCTTCATCCTCAAAAGAAGCATTATTAAAAATCTTATAACTGAACGCATAAAATACCACATTACCATTCCTATGAGTATTCAAAATCATGAATTCAATATTTTATAAGAACTCCACCCATATTCACTAACACAAATTAAAAAACAACTAAAATAAGACATAGGATAAGATATTCTAATCAGTGAAGACCATAAAACACTATATAATTATATAATGATTAAATAAATTCAAATAAAACACCTCCCCAATAAGCTTAATATCAGGAATTCCATAATTAAATTAATTAAGATTAAACTATAAAGACCCATATGATATTACTACCTAATTTAGTATCAACACATAACATTGGCAACTCCCCTAGAATAAAACTCAAACATATCTTTTTCCCCTAGAATATGAAGGATATAAACTAATATCAAATATTTCCTAATATTCTCAAATACCTCCTTACAATGCCCCGACCCCAGTTACCCAGAGTTCGTGCATTATTACATAACATTGGCATGATCAAAAAAAGATCAAGTCTCGAAAGACCGATTAGTTTAGTGGCCTCGAAACACTAGATACATTCATAAGATTTACATTACATCATGAAATAAAAACAACGACAACATCTTGTCCCCTTTTAAACACACTTATCCCTTTGACTATCCCAATAGGTCAATCATAATACACTTCTTCACATCCTGGGAAAAATAAATCATAGAAAGGGGTGAGCTCAGATGCTAAGTAAGGATAACAATATAGCAGAAACTTTCACAAATAAACATAAACATTTAAGGCAATGTATAACTAAAACAAAAGCCTTTTAAACTTGAACTTCAGCATAATATGGAAAAAATAAAATGAAATAATGCCATTTACTTATTCACATGGATATTTTACTAGTCGAATAATCACATGAAATATCAATAACCACTTTCATAATGATGGAATGAATAATTCCAGACTATCATAACCACGTAGACAAGGCCTCGTGCCAAGACTACAAATAAGATTTTTTCAAGGCCTCGTGCCAAGACACTGGTTTGTCTCATGAGACCTACCGATACATCGAGGAGCTATGGCAGGCTCCACCCATCAATTACTAATTCCAATTCATTCCTTATATTAAAAGGTCTAAACATATCATAAACAATTCCCAAGGACCATAACATAATCGTATCACATAAAACATGCATAAAAGAAACATAAAATTTCCACATTTCAATCAAAAGATATCAATACAACACATTGATATAATCAAAAAATTATCAAAACCATTTTCAATACCAAAATAAAAGAAAAGTAAAACATGGTATTTATTTTTCTTTTAAAAAATAGTTATGTCTTGTAGATGAAGCTGAAACGCAAATAATGGTCACGGCGGCGGAGAAGTCGTTGTCACCGCGTACGTAAGACAAAACATTCCTTTTTTTGTTTAGTTGTATAAAAATATTCCTTTTGAATAAAAGTAAAATTAAAAGGGTTTTATACACCATATAGGAGAATGTTGTGTATAAAACAAAATATGCCTCAATGAAACGAGATGGAGACAAAGTCCCTTACCTCGTGTCCGACTTGACTCCATCATTCTTTAATCTCCTGAATAATAAACTATCGTTAATTTCTACTTTCTTAAGAACCTTTTTCAAGTTCATTATTCCATTTATATCAAGTATTACCATGTTATGAACATTATGTAATTGTTTAAGTTAATAACGGTCGTTTTGTCGATCTTTGGTACTTGAGTCAAAAATAAACTTCTTATAATTACAAGTTGTTCATGTGGTAAAATATCCATTATATACAGAATTATATTCATGATGTAGATATCATATGTATCATATATATCCAGTATATACATGCATTTATAATATTACATAACATTTAGAGGTAAGAAATGAAATGCACCGTTCATGGAGACAGTAAGTCGTACGTACGCATGAACGCTACTTTCATTTCTATTTCATATTTAATGGAATAAATCATAATGATATAAAGGTATATTATAATTCTAGTATAATAACATATATAATATCATTAACTCCATCCTTTATGCATCCCACATATGGCATTAATGATTCAAATCACTTTGAGGGGGCGGTAGTCCGCACTTCCTAAAATGAAATTATTGCGTTTACCCATAATGGAAATCATAAAGGCATGACATAAATGAAAAATACAGAAGAACAAGGAAAAAATAAACATAATATATATCATATATAAATATAGTGACATCTTAATGGCCACCATGAGAGGTGTTAAAAGAAGATTTAACAATCATCGTTTCATGAGGCAGTAATTCACCACCCACAGAAACAATATGTTCTTTAACCATTAGATGGAGATGGGTGTAAGTGTAGTTAGAATCCTTCTCATAACAACATCAAAGTATATTGAGGATACTTTTGTTGTTAAAAAATAAAATAATAAAATGATTTTTGGGGTTGTAGAATCAAAATAAAACAAAACAACATAAGAGAAGACATTAGCTTTAAATCGGGTAACTCCCCTCAGGTTGAACCAAAATGGTTTCTTGAAGTGCTTTCTGCCTAAGGTAAGGCCTATATGATTAAGAGAGGGAAGTGGAGAGATAAAATGAGCAGATTTTGGCCGAGCCAATGGCTTTAGATGTGTGGGTAAGGTGGTAGATCTGGGGCCTTTTATAAGAAGAGAGGAGGGGCTCTTTTGGAAATATTGAAATGTTACTTTATTATGAAATGGTTTTCGGATTTTAAAGGTTCCACAATGATATATTTAGAGGATAAGGTAATAAGGGTTCCAAATAAACCAATACAATAGTATTTAGACAAGTGTAAGTCTTATATTTTACCTTATCTTTTCATTTTATTTAAATCGTTCATTAATGAGGTAATCACTGCATCGTCATAGTGTCATAAATAAGTTTATTTATCTAATGTCCAAAATTATAAAAAAAATACCATGATGTATGATATCTTTTTAGATTTCCAATGACTATTTATAGTCTATATTATCATTTATTTAGACAAAATTAAAATAGTTTTACTTGGGTGATATATACTTTTGTTATATTTTCCTTTCTTTAAAAATAAAAAGATAAAATGTCACTATCACACAAAGGTGATTCCATGGGGTCCCAAAGTTTTTCATAAGGAATTCCATGGTCGGCCATGACACAACTAGCAGAATTAGGACACATGTTGGGGTCATTTTATATTATTATGATATTATTTCATTACCCTTAACTACCCGATTACTAATTAATCATGATAATTAAAGATAATTGTTGTTGTTACTATTCATAATGTCCAAAAACAAAAGAGTATTAATTACATAATTTGGACCTTATGATTCTAAATATGGAATCCATTTTACTAAATTCTAAACACAGAAATTGCATTTATTAATTTTAAAATTATTCCCGCTGTCAAAACAAATAGTGTGTCTTTAAGAAACAATATCTATCAAATGATTGACAATTGTTTATGTACAATCTCAAAGTGAAATTAATTATTATGACCACAATTGGATAAAATGGTAAAATTATATTATAATTATACTTTAAAACCACTAAATAGTATAATTTATCACTACAAATTATTTTCATTAAAAAAGTTGTTTTTAAGTATTTTTCACTATTCATTGAAAATTGGAAGTTCTCAGAAAATACCAAAAAATTCAACAAAGGATAATTTTAATATTCTGAAACCAAAAATGAAGTCCATTTTGAAATATAAAATTTATATAATTTCAAAAAGTGGTTATTACTATTCATAACGGCAACTTTGATTGGTCGCGGTGTGTTAGAATCTCGAACTTGAGTACAATGCAAGCTATTGCATTAATGAAAGAGAAGTGTATCATGGAAGCTTGGGGTGTTACATTCTCCCCTCCTTCAATAAATTGCATCCTCGCAATTTGAAAATGTTCTTCAAAAATAAATGGTTGAAAATAGAAATACCTGTGTGGAAAACCCATATCAGAAATAGGGTTAATAAAAATATAACTTTAAAAGAAAGAAAGAGAAGTACAAAGATCACCCGAGATAGCCCATACTAGGATTCTATGAAAACATGGATATGAAGGAGAAACAAACCATCAAGGTTTGATGGAGAGTTGTAGAAAATAGGATTAGGAGAAAGTTAACTACAAGAAAATCACAAACTTTTGATTGGTTAAACAGTCATTGATTCCCCAGTAGGAAAAGTTAACCGACAAAGTTTTTGTTTTAAGTTACCTTTCATAAAGTTGAGGAATTTATTTAGGAGATTTAATAAGAATGTAAGGAAATATACTTACTTTACATGTAGAATTTCATTCTTTGATAAATTTTTACCACAAACCCATCATTAACTCCAAAAGGTAATAGAACTCAAAAATATTTTATTTATCCTAATCATACAAGGTTCCAAATATTAACACATACCATTTAGATTAGGAAAACTATTTTGTAATAACCAGGGACTTCCTGTAGGATAGTGGTAGGTAATAAAGACATGTCTCACTATGGTTGTGGGTTCGATTCCTACAGCTTTGTCAAACGCGACGGGTTATCCCCTGACCTACAGGTTGTCCTTTTCCTAAAACTATTGTATAATAATATTCCAAAAATAATATTCAGAAATTTTTTAACCTTAAACAATACTATCCAAAGTTCAACTTAATCCATTCTAACCTTTATTGTTATCCAAAATACCTTTGTCCAGACTCTCTCTAAAAGGTCTCTAAATTCCAAAATCAATTGTAACATCATATTCCCCAAACAAATTAAAGTTTCTCTTATTGTCACATACTAAAAATATGATTACATTAATCATATTAAAACCTTAAAGAAAACAACAAGTATTACATTACAATCCTTATATATATCACATTATTCTTGTATCCATAATATAATTCTTGAGTCCAGAAACACAAATACAACAACTATTCAAATCCATCTGTAGTAACAGCATAAGCTTGGCCTTTCTCCCTTTTCCTTTTCTGAGATAAGTTTCCTTGGTGATTAGGGAATTCATTTACATAATGCAACATTTCTCCACAATTGTAAAATTAAACATTGATAGCCTCTTTCTTTCCCTTGCAATCACGAGCCTGGTGACCTTTTTCTCCACATTTATAACAAACTCCCATTGCTTTTAGGCAAGTACCGGTGTGATTCTTCCCACAATTATCACATAATTGAAAATCCTTCTTTCCCTTTTTCCCTTTATCTGTCTCTTGTTCTACTATTCTCTTCTTCTATTGCTTTACTTTATTATCATAGGATTTAGAGAATTCCTTTTCATTGTTGATAGCACATGAGACTATATCTTCATATGTTGAGAAAGATTGTGATACTAATTCTCGATGGAGAAACAGTTTTAACCCATCAAAGAAACGATTGATCTTACTTCTTGGGTTACTTATATAATCTACCGCATGACTCTCTAACCTTGTAAAGTTAGCTTCATACTTTTCAACATTCTCATCCTCCTTTTGCCTCAGACTGAGAAATTGTCTTTCCATATCCGCCCGATGGTCATGAGGAATGTATTTTTCTAAGAAATTTTCTTTAAACTCTCTCCATTCCATACTTGATATTTCTTCATCTTCCTTTGTATTTTGAATCAATGACCACCATTGATCATCATCTCCAGTGAGTCGGTAAACTGCCATGAACACTTTTTCCCTTTCACTACTCCCTAAAGCCTGAAATATTTTCTCTAGGGAATTTATCCATTGCTCAGCTACTAATAGATTTGTACCCCCACTAAATTTTGGTGGTTTTTTCCTCATGAAGCGGTCCAAAATTGATCCTCCACATTGTGGATTAGGGTGCTCCATATGAGTGAGGTTATTATTCATAACATGATTGAGTTGTTCCAGTATGGTGATAAGCTGATTAGAACCAGTTGTATCACCAGCTTCACTATAATTATCTATAGTAGGAGGGAAATCCCTACATGGAGTGCTTGCATTGATACGGTTTCCATTCCTTCCACTATGTGCCATTTCTAAACAATATCATAAACCAGATTAGTTTATGAATCAAAATAAATAATTCCAAACTTGTAACATACTTAACATAAATTAAATAGTTTTATGGATATAATCCATAATCATAAAAATGTTTTATTTTAGGAAGTATATACTCATAAATCCTTTATAATGGTTTGTAAAGAAATCATGAATTATCAGAAGCACATCCCCTGAAAGTGTTGTAACCAAGAGTGCAGCAAGGCCCGTTGTCGTGCACCAGTTCCCGTTCGAGTCAAGCTCAAAATGGTATTTTTCATGTTTTACCCCTAGGTACATCTGTGCCAGAGCCGCCTCTACCTGATCGTATCCAGACAGGGATGTATTCCTCGGAAAATACACAAAATCTATACTCTACCAAAATTTTAGGATGTTCTTCTACACTAATCCTCAAAGTCTGTCTTTGGGCTATGTTCTCTAATCATAGTTTATCTAAATCAAGATTCCAAGGTTAGTACTAAACTACCTCTAATACCAACTGTAACGCCCTGACCCCAGTTACCCAGAGTCGGTGCATTATTACATAAAATTGGCACGATCACAAAAGATCTAGTCTCGAAAGACCGAACATTTTAGTATCCTTGAAACACTAGATACATTCATAAGTTTTACATTACATCATGAAATAAAAACAATGACAACATCTTGTCCCCTTTTGAACACACCTATCCCTTTGACTATCCCTATAGGTCAATCATAATACACTTCTTCACATCCTGGGAAAAATAAAACATAGAAAGGGGTGAGCTCAGATGCTTAGTAAGGATAACCATATAGTGTAAATTTTCATAAATAAACATAAACATTTAAGGCAATGTATAACTAAAACAAAAGCCTTTTAAACTTGAACTTCAGCATAACATGGAAAAAATAAAATTAAATAATTCCATTTACTTATTCACATGGATATTCTACTAGTCGAATAAACACATGCAATATCAATGACAACTTTCATAATGATGGAATGCATAATTCCAGACTATCATAACCACGTAGTCAAGGCCTCGTGCCAAGACTACAAATAAGATTTTGTTAAGGCCCCGTGCCAAGACACTAGTTTTTCTCATGAGACATACCGATGCATCGAGGAGATATAGCAGGCTCCACCCATCACTTACAAATTCCAATGGATTACTTATATGAAAAGGTCTAAACATATCATAAACAATTCTCAAGGACCATAACATAATCGTATCAAATAAAACATGCATAAATGAAACATAAAATTTCAACATTTGAATCACAAGATATAAATACAACACATTGATATAATCAAAACATTATCAAAACCATTTTCAATACCAAAATAAAAGAAAAGTAAAACATTGTATTTATTTTTATTTTAAAAAAAGTTATGACTTGTATAGGAAGCTGAAACTCAAATAATGGTCACGGCAGCGGAGAAGTCGTTGTCACCGCGTACGTAAGACAAAACATTCCTTTTGTAGTTTAGTAAAAAATATTCATATAAAAATATTCATTTTGAATAAAAGTAAAAGTAAAAGGGTTTTATACACCGTATAAGAGAGAGTTGTGTATAAAACAAAATATTCCTCAATGAAAGGAGATTGAGACAAAGTCCCTTACCTCGTGTCTGACCTGACTCGATAGTTCTTCAATCTCCTTAATAATAAACTAGAGTTAATTTCTACTTGATTAAGAACCTTTTTCAATTTCATTATTCCTTTTTTATCACTTATTACAATGTTATGAACATTATGTAATTATTTAAGTTAATAATGGTCGTTTTTGCGATCTTTGGTACTTGAGTCAAAAATAAACTTCTTGTAATTACAAGTTGTTCATGTGGTAAAATATCCATTATATCCAGAATTATATTCATGATGTATATATCATATATATTATATATATCCAGTATATACATGCATTTATAATATTACATAACATTTAGAGGTAAGAAATGAAATGCACCGTTCATGGAGACGGTAAGCCGTACGTACGCATGAACGCTACTTTAATTTCTATTTCATATTTAATGGAATGAAATCATAATGATATAAACATATATTATAATTCTAGAATACTATAATATATAATATAATTAACTCCATCCTTTATATGTCCCACATAAAGAATTAACAATTCAAATCACTTTGAGGGGGCGGTAGTCCGCACTTCCTAAAATGAAATTTTCGTGTTTACCCATAATGGAAGTCATAAAGGTATGACATAAATGAAAAATACAGAAGCATAAGGAAAAAATAAACATAATATATATCATATATAAATATAGTGACATCTTAATGGCCACCATGAGAGGTGTTAAAAGAAGATTGAACAATCATCGTTTCATGAGGCAGTAATTCATCACCCACAGAAACAATATGTTCTTTAACCATTAGATGAAGGTGGGTGTAAGTGTAGTTAGAATACTTCTCATAAAAATATCCAAGTATATTGAGGATACTGGTTTTGTTACAAAATAAAAGAATAAAAAGATTCTAGGGGGTTGGAGAAGCAAAATAAAACAAAACAACATAAGAGAAGACATTTCTTTTAAATCGGGTAACTCCCCTCAGTTTGAACCAAAGTGGTTTCTTGAAGAGGTTTCTTCCTAAGGAAATGATTTTATTATTAAGAGAGGAATTTGGAGAGATAAAATTATTAGAGTTTGGCTGATCCAATGGCTTGAGAGGTATGGCTAAGGTGGTAGAGATGGGGGCCTTTTATAAGAGGAGAGGAGGGGCTCTTTTGGAAAGATTGAAATGTTACTTTATTATGAAATGCTTTTCATATTTTAAAGGTCCCACAAAGATATATTTTAAGGATAAGGTGATAATGGTTCGAAATAAATCCATCCAATATGTTTTATACAAGTGTAAGTTTTATATTTTACCTTATCTTTTCAGTTTATTTAAATCGTTCATTAATGAGGTAATCACTGCATCATCATGGTGTCATAAATAAGTTTATTTATTTAATGTCTAAAAATTATAAAAGAAATACCATTTATATTTCTAATTAATATTTATAGTCTATAATATCATTTATGTATACAAAATTAAAATTGTTTTACTTGGGTGATACATACTTTTGTTATATTTTCTTTTTTAAAAAAATAAAAAGATAAAATGTCACTATCACACAAAAGTGATTTCATGGGGTCCCAAAGTTTGGAACAAGGCATCCCATGGTTGACCATGACACAAAAAGTAGAATTAGGACACTTTTTGGGGTCATTGTATATTATTATGATATTATTTCATTACCCTTAACTACCCGATTACTAATTAATCATGGTAATTGAAGATAATTGTCGTTGTTACTATTCATAATGTCCAAAAACAGAAGAGTCTTAATTACATAATTTGGACCTTATGATTCAAAATATGGAATCCATTTTACCAAATTATAAACAAAGAAATTGTAGTAATTAATTTAAAAATTATTCTCGCTGTCAAAACAAATATTGTGTTTTTAAGAAATAATATCTATCCAATGATTGACAATTGTTTATGTCCAATTTCAAAGTGAAATTAATTATAATGACCACCATTGGATAAAATGGTAAAATTATATTCTAATTATAATTTAAAACCACTCAATAGTATAATTTTTCATTATAAATTGTTTTGATTAAAAAAGTTTTTTTTAAGTATTTTTCAGTATTCATCGAAACTTGAATGTTCTCATAAAATACCAAAAAAATCAACATAGGCTAATTTAGATTTTCCAAAACCCAAAATGAATTCCATTTTAAAATATATAATTTATATAATTTAAAAAATTGGGTACTACAATTCATAACGGCTACTTTGATTGGTTGCGGTGTGTTAGAATCTTGAACTTCTATATAATGCAAGATATTGCATTATTTAAAGAGAAGAGTATCGTGGAAGCTTAGGGTGTTACACTCCGGGAATTGATTATTATTAAAAAACATGATCATTACTGGTCAAAATATTCAAACATGCAATTATCCAATAGAAATCAGACATGAACCACTAGTAACATCAAGTAATACCAAATAAACTTCATACCACTATAACATTATTGCAAGCATCCTGAGAAATAATCACCAAAATACTTAAAGAATTGATAGCTACAATCAATGGGGGTATGTCAAGTATAAGAAAATACACTTCTAACATCCATAAATTGTACTTATAAAACTTTCCATACGTATAATATTGTAGGAATATTTCAATAAAATTTATTAAATTCTCTACAATATCATCTTTTCTCATTGAATATACCATGAAAATTTAAATGAAAAATTACATGATCTAGTCTAAAAACATATGGAACAATGAGTTTAAAAATTATATAAAGACTGATAATATGTTCCTAACTTCAATAAGGATCACTATAAACTAAAAATTCCTATGAGGACACCTAAGATAGATAGTCTATTTGTTCTCCTCCTTCAACTTGAAAAATAATATCCTAAATATGAATCAATATTATAGAACCAACTAGCCCACTTTATCTAATCAAAAAATTCATCATTCATCAAAAAAATATTTTGATATTCACTATTACTTAATTTTACCACCAATAATCTATAAAAATATATATAATATAATATTCCTTCTTTGCAAACAATGTCGAATCTCTCTGAAGTGATTTGTTGGGTTAAATAAATCCCATCATCAAAATACCATCAATAAAAATACATAAATATAAAAACTATGAAGGAACTATCCAATAATAGTTCATCTAAATAGGGTAAATTCTATGTTGTAACTCTATACTAAACTAGATGTCTCATATACGTTTATTATGACAACTATTTTAGGAAAAAAATCTAGTAACTCCTCCATAAGTAAGGAATATCCTTCCATCCACATATCTATTTAACATTGCATTATCCTTTTAAAATTTAATTTAATTGGATTTATGCCTTATGAATTTATCTAATAATACATTTATCTAACTAACATCACACATATATTATCCATGTCTGGTATATTCATTCATATATGATAAAAACAAATAATGTCATTCATATTTTACATCTAATCAATGTTAAGGATGAAACTACATAGATATATCCATAGTATAAATAACACCATAATTTATTGGTGTCCCCCCATCACTAGACCACACCTCCATCATACTATACTATCCAAAATTATAGTGGTAAACACCATGTTTATGGGATTTTTATCTATTCTAAGACCTAATACTTTAAATAAAAAAAGTTGTATAAAAGATTGTGAAGTTCCTGTGTAGATTCATATATTTTTTATACTTATACATTGTGTTTTTGGAGTATGGGGGAATCATAGTTAATCTCAGAGTTGTTTTAAAGGTATAAATATATTTTTTGTACTTTTTAGGGTCACCTTAGGCATGTTGGTTCTCACTTTGTTGTAGATAAAAAAAATTTATAATTGGAATGGTTGATTAGATATTTTTATAGGTTTGTGAAGGTGAGGTTTGAAATAGCCATTTCGGGACATTTTCTTTCATAGAGGTCATATATGGCAAGGAGGTAGATTTTCTGGTTGGAGTGGGTATTTAGAGGAATCCCTATGATCCATATGGAAGGAAAAAATAACTATTTTGTAGGTTTTTGTTCTCTATTAATTGTTAATTATATATTTTAGAACATAGTGGGGTAATGGATATAGGTTGAAAAAGATATATACTAAGGGAATAAAAAATACTAGTTTAAGGATTCAAATCAAGGGATAAATGTGTTGTGACATAGTTGATTTCACTACACCATGGATGATGACAATTATATATCCTCTAATGAAATATATGGAGATATTTAATGATGTTTTAGCTATTTTGATGGCCATAATCCTTAGATATTTTTTTGGTTAAGCTTTTCATGCGTTGGTGGTACCTTTTCCATGTTTTACTGTGTCAATAAAAATTATTAATGTAAATTCTTTCCTCTTGTTTCTAGGCCTCAATATTTTTTCTCTTTTTTAAACCTTAGAGAGCCTAGGGTCACAATTTTGATGGTATTTGAAGCCTATGGTGGATTTTAAGACTCCTTCTTCACGTGAAAGATTCCTTTGTGATATGATGTATTATTTCCTCACTTATCATATATTATTTTTCTCTTCAATCCATTAAACTTCTATTACCCCTTCTCATTAGGCCATAAAAAGTTTTTTGGATTTGGTTGTTCTAGTTCATTTTCAATGTCTTGATTGATGTTAATATTCCATTATGTGTTTAATATAGAATTATCATGAATTTTTTTCAATGAGTGAGTAGTGTAGATTAACCTAATGAAAATAATGAAACTAGTAAAGTAAATTGAATAAGGATAATTGAATCATGTGTCTTTTATATGATTAATATGTCATTTATTGTTTACTATTTTTTCGGTTGATTGATAATCATTTTTTTGTAATCCTATGTTATTATAATTTTTCACATGATATATCATGTTCATAGTTAGTTATGTAAACTAAATATGGAAATGAATGTGAAGGTGGAAATATTGAATTAATTTTTGATATTTTTTAGCATGAATTGTTAACTAATTATGGAGGAATGAATATTGTTTGTCAACTTTTTTTTATTTTATACTTTTATTATTGTTATACGTTCTATGATTAGAGTATTATTAGTATTTTTGTTATTTTTTATGTTAGATAGTGAAGTGATGGTATGTCTTGTTGTTATTGTAACATGATGTGATTGACATTGGATAGTGTTTTTGATGTTATAAAAGTTGTGGAATTGGCGATATGGATAATGGAATAGGATATTATGGTTGTTGATGTCTTGATTTAGATAGGTTAATATGTGATTATGTCATAGTTCTATAAAATCTAGAATAATGTCGAAAATAATAAAGTGATTAATGGTTAAGGGTTGTGATAATATTTAATGTTGTTAAAATGAATTATTAAAATGAATAATTGAAGATTAACTAAAACTATAATGGGCTTTTATGGGTTAATTTTATACTAGAAATAATAAATTAATTGGTTAATAATTAAAACATGAAAATGTTAATTATGTTAAGATGTGATGGTTTTATAATGTTATACTAGATATATGTTAACTCTGAATTGATTATAAAAATAAATAATGAAAGAAGTATAACAAATTAATATGTAGTTAATAAATTGGTTTATAATTGATTATTGTGAGTTTTTTATCAGATTAAGAAAGGGAGTTGGTTTAGTTATTGTGTAGTAATATGGATTTGGTTTGTCTTGTGGACAGAGGTGGTGGTGATATCGATGTGATGTGGTGATACTTTTGGTTATACTATCATTAGGTTAGTTGTTAGACACGTAGGTTTGGATTGTGTGTTATTATATATCAATTTTTTTTCTTGTTATTAATTACTCACCTCCACCCAAGTTTGGTAATGTATCCAACAACCATAAAATGTTTAATGTTCCATGTGTTTTACCTAACATCTATGATAGAGATAATTTTCATGGATAACCGTTACCTCTTCCCTTCACTCTCTTCGAGATGTAGCTTATGTTATAATTTCATGAGTATATAGTATTATGTGTTGTATTTATGATGTGTTTTCATGGTGAAGATATACATGTGAGAAAATAATTAGGTTGATTACCTTATTGTTCATGTTCAATTATATGATATGTTATATGGAAATTGTAGTGATTTCTATATTTGGGATATTTTTAGGGTGTATGGTTGTGATGTGATAAGGATATTAGGATATGCATATTTTGGTTTTGTGGATATAAAGGGAATGGTAGCACTATGAAATAAGTTTTCGGGGCATGAAGGAAACTTATTCAATGTGTAATTGGATATAGGGTAAGTTCACATATATTTTACATAATATTAAATTACTACGTTGTGTGTATTCTAGGGTGAGTGGTCCAAGGTGAGGATGTGTGAAAAATGATAGGGAAAGGTAATGAGTTGATTTAGTTGTTCATTCACTTAGGAATTATTTTGATTCTTCAAATTTTTTATGAGAGTTTGTTTGGAGGATCTTATAGAGTACACTTGTATTCTCACAAATATATTCCATGACTACTTTTTCAATTTAAAAGAATAATTTGTGATCACATTTGACAATATAGGCTCATGATGTGGAGTTTTATGGTGTTTACATAGTTGTTGTCATGGGATTTTCTTATTTTTAGTATTAATTTACAGACTATGTTTTATGTATGAAATTATATGTATTATAGTATTGGATTTATTTATATACTATATGGAGTTTATTGGTTCATTCATCTTATGTTCGTAGTATTTATAAGGGTAATACCTCCCATACATGTGTGTTATACCATCATTTGTTATCACCAACCTATGGCCTAATGGAGGTAGGATTTAGGGGTCACACTCATAAATGTTATCGACCCAAGATGGTTCTTGTAGGGATGGATCCTAAAAGAGTTTGACAATATATTTTTTGAGATATAGGATGGAGTATGGAGTTAATAATTGGTGAGAAACGAATTGGGTTTGGTAGGGAAACATTTTTGTCAAACTTACATTGTGATGTAGTTAAGAGAGACTAGATATGACATGAAAATTAGAAAATCTATGATTCTACATAGGGTAATTAATATTAATAATTAAGATAAATTGATATTATGATGATTTTGGGGTAAATACCTAGTCATTGTATAGGTCATGTTATTTTTTCTTGTGTTTCAATTATAAAGAGTCTAGGGAAGTTTGAAATGAATTCAATCAAATTTTCATAATAATTTCCCTATTACTAGGATTAGGACTCAATGTAGATATAGTAGTGAGAGTTGGTAAAAAAAATTCATGTAAATTTTATTTGGGATGGGTATAGTAATATACTCTAGTATACTATAAGAGGGTTAACCTTGAGAGGAATGATACTTAAAGGAATATTGTGTGCACGTTCTAGTATTAGAGATCACCAAAGTATGATGGAGAGGTCTCCTATCAAAAGATAAAGTGATGAATTGATAAGGTAAATATTTTTTTATTGATTAAATCACACATTAAAAAATAGATATTGTTTACTATTATCTTTTTGTGGGGATCAGTAAAGAATTAGTGGACATGTTTCGATGGGGTTGTAATGTTTTTGAGGTAGTGTATGAGAATTTTTGTAATCATATTCATGTTGAGTATCTTTTATTAAAATAAAAAAAGATTATGAGGAATAATTTAATAACTCTCTATCAAGTGATAATTAGTTTAAAAATATAGGAATTTAATTCAAGGACATTTTTCATTATGGTTAAAATTTTCTTCCAAATGATGAAGTGAGGGTGGGAAATTTTAAGCAGACATTACATATAGAGATCCAATGACATGTAACTTATTTAATGATTTAAATATATAATGAATTTTTGATGAAGTCACAAGTTATTGAGAAGATATTACATATCATCTCATGATTGAAATCCTTAAGTGTCTGTGATGATGAAATTTTGATCAGTGAGAAGTCAACCTCAGTATTCTGTTTATTCTTTTTCTGGTGATAGAAATTCCCTTCCCATTATTGGATTCTCTAATGTGTTATATTATCTTTTTGTGGGATTTTATCATCAACAAATTATATTTCTAACCTAACTTATTGATCAAAATAGATATATTATCCTTCTTTAGAATAATCCTTTATATATGTTTTCACCGAGACCTTATCAACAGCATCATCTAGGTCCTCAAGGTTTTGGTTAGTAGAGAGGAGATAGAGTAAATTGTAGAAATACATAGGATATTTCTCATAATTGTGGACCTAGTTCTAATCATGTATAAGGTATATGTCATCTCAAGTGTAGTAGGTTACAGGATATGAGTGTAGTCGGATGCATTTGATAGAGTTTCTGAAACTAGGTGGACTAGATTTTGTTCGGGGAGCCACCTGTATACCCTATACCTTATCTTATGTTTTTTTATTCAAGATATTTTAACACCTAAATTTTTTCCACCTTGTTATGATATTTATGGTATAAGGTAGATAAATTTTTAGTGCCCTTGGTGTTGGAAATTCTATTTTTAGGTTTTTCTAGATTATTTAATGTGTGACATGGTTAGGAGCTAGCGATGTGGAAATATCTTTCTATTAGGGAGTTTTTAATATTGTGGGTATAACCATGAGATTTAATTCATAGAATTAAATTTTTGTATTTATTCTAGTATATTATTGATTTATTTTGGATGAAACTAGTTTTCTTCTACGTATAAGGAAATTTTTTCATTTTTTTGAGTGGGATCATTGGATGGATCGAAGGTGTCTAGAGAAATTTTTTATAATGGAATTTATAGTGGGGATAGTGGTAGTTCAAAAAGTGGTGTTTCTAAGAGTTCTGGAGTATTACCCTATTTTTTCTTGAAGAGGTGATGGAACTTCCCCTTCAATGTGTTTTCAATTCTGGGATATATTTTTAACTCGATATCTCCCTGATTTTGACGTCACTTTATCATATAAAATATTCTAAATTGTGGGAGTTCTTCATTTAAATTGAAAATATATTGTAGAAGTGTTTCATATATCCCAATGTGTTACCATAGGGTACTTTGGTGTTATTTTTGAATAATGAATATGGCTTCCTATGGTTTTGTATTTATTACCTTTGATTGAATCACGTAAGGGTAAAGGCCATGCATCGTGTTCCAGTACATCTATTGAAACCATTGGATGTTCCTTAATTAAAAGGATAGGATATTTCTATATATTTTAACATAGGTTTTCCAATATCGTAGGGATGATTTTATATTATTTTTTTGATTATGGATTAGTTGATTACTTCAACCCATTTCTTTGTAACTGGAGAGTTGAGTGAAGTAAATGATTCAGTGTGGTTGTATGTAGATTTTTTTAAGAATATTATTTGTCCCATTAGAAAATTTTACAAAATTAAATAAACCAATTAAAATAGTATTAAAGAATTGTTTTACAATAATATGTTTTAGATAGATATATTAAATATTTAGGTAACTCATTAAACCACATGATTCCTTCACCGCTTACCCCTTTGTTTACAAGACCAACTGTGAGAAAATTTTCCTCCTAAAAGGTGTGTTTGATGAATTGATTCATGTTTAATAAATTATCGATACAATTTATCCATTGTGGTGGGATTTTTCAAGATAGGTGTGCCTCAATATGTAATTCTATTTGCACAATGATGGTGCAATCATGCTTAACCCATATATTATTCCATCATCTCTATCATTCCATCTCAACTGCCTTGATCAATCCCAAACTTTAAGCCTCAAAGATGACATAGTACCACAGGGTCCATAAATATAGTTCATGAAATTTCAATTATGGTCTCTAAAAATTTCCCCAAACTCAGTCGAACTAGGTTTCAATCTAGAGGCATTTTCAGTTTTGAATTTTATCCATCTGTTAGAAGGTGATATCAAAAACACTTCGACAGTGCCTCTAGGTGAGAAAAAATTAACATCAACTCGAAATCTTTTAAAAATAGAAAATTCATGGATGGATATTTTATAGTACCTGATTTGGATTTTTTTTCATCTTTCACTACAATAATAATCTTCACGGTGTCTGATTAAATATTGAACCTCACATGATCATGCTTGAATTTTTTTCTTCTATCTAAGATAATATAAATTAGTTCTTCACTTTCTTCCATAATGAGATTCATCATTTTCTATGAGATGGCGATGCCACAACAAATATTAATAAGTTCCAAAACAGAGTCGGAAGACGGAAGGGGAACCTCAAACATGTTGAGTGTAGCCTTCTATGGGGATGATGATGTTTTGAAGCTTAAAACAGTTTATTAACATACTACCTTATTGATTTCAAAGAATGAATTTATATCACAATGATATATTGACCGATTGTAGAGAGGTATCAACAAGGTTTTTTTAATGTTATAATCTATAGCATAGCATGAATCTGGAAAGTTTTATCAACTTTCAGTTCCAATTATTTTCCCAAAAGCATGATTTTTATTAAATTCCATTTTTTATAATTATATCTATGTCATCAAACCATTCTTAGAAAGTTCCTAGGTCATTATTTGAATCAGATTTATGAAATAGTAGTTTATGTCTACATTTCTATTTTCCTATGGGAGATTGTCCATGCAGTTCATATGCTCTTTTATATCAACACTACTATCAAAATTAATGTCATTAAAATATAACATGTAAATGAGAGTCATACCTATCCAATTTTCAAGCTATAATTTCATAGAGTAGTTACTTTTAATCCAAGGAAATTCTAGAAAACAAATTTCTAATGTCAATCCAGACTGAGGATCCAACATAATTCATGTTTCCATTTTTTAGCCTATTTATTAATCTTGATCTAAATAATTAAATAGATTCATATTTTTTATTTATTAGTCTCCAAATTAAATGGAATTAAAGAAATTGATTTAATTTTCATATATTATTAATTATAAGACCCCCAAGGAAATAAGGCTTTTAGTAATGTTTACAGGAAACGGTGATGATTTTTCTTTCCATAATGGAACCACTCCTTAAAAAATGTGGTTTTATAAAGATGATGTGGTGTCACTTCATTAGGATACAAGGATGATCATATCTAACTAAAATCCTTATTTTACCTCATGAGTTTTGAAGATTATATAATACGTTTTTTGTTCTTAGTTATGCCTTAGCACTTCCTTTCATACTCTCATAGAAAATTAGATGGAGTGGATGATTCAAACACAAGAGGGAATCTTGCATGTATATATTCTTGATTTTATAGGTTCATGTGAAAATATTTTACATTTGTTTAAGTTTACCTTCAATAATTTCTATCACTCTTACAGAAACCCAGGCTTCTCATACATGGATATTTCATATTTTTATATGAATATTCATTAAATTGCACAAACACACTCCTGAGGAATGTAATAGTTTATTTCTATTGGAAACAGAGAACACAATATTATTATTTCAATAAATATCTTCAACATATACCACAAATATCTACTAACATAGTACTCCTCTTAGGCACACCCGACCAAAAACATTCTTTATGACCTGGGGAAGGAAAAAAAATAAACTGTGAGCTCAGATACTCAAAAATGGTAAATATAAGAGATAAAAATATATGATCATATGAAATCATAAAATAATCATAAGAGTATGTGATCATGAACTTAACTTACAAAATTTAAACCCATACTTTCATAGATCATGAACATGAGTCACAACATAAAATATCACCATTTCATAAAACATGGTCCATAAGATTGAAAAGTCATCATATATCAATAATGAACTATAATATCATTTCATAACATTGTGGAACCATCATAAATATAGAAAACCATTTTATATGTCAGGGTTAACTACCAAGACCATCAACATAATGGATCAGGACTTATCACTAATTTCCCATTATGGATCAGGATGCACCTATTTCCAATTGTCGATCAGAACACACATATTTCCCATAGTGGATCAAGACACACATGTTTCTTATAGTGGATCAATATCATCAACTTGTTTCCCATTATTATTTCTTGAAATATAAAATCATTACCTAATGAACTGGAGGGGGGATATAGGTTGCACCCATCATATAATAAAAAACATACATATGTGTTCCATAAGATCAAAAAACATTCATCATATCATAACCCAAGAAATGAAATGTTATTAATAATCATTTCATAATATCATAAAATATCCAAAATATACTGGTTTCATAATCATTTCATTATTTAGTCATTTCATGACCCATGGATAGAGAAGTGGGTTTCAGAAGAATATCATCATGGTATAGCCCATGGAAGAGAAATAGGTTTAATAAACATCATGCCATGATAAAACACCATTAATAGAAATAATAATAATGGTATCCTTGGTTTATATCCCTATAAAATAACAAGTTACATCAAAGGACGGTATCCTATATAAAGAATGATTTGGAAATATAAATCACTAGGAACATTTCTTGAGGAAGATAACTTTTCTTTGAAAATAAATTTTTAAAAACTAAAATACATAAAATAATTTGAAAATAATTTTATTTAGAAACAAACTTGAAAATATATAAATGGAGTTTGAAAAATGTTTTTAAAACATTTTTTAAGGAACATGGTCTTTCCACTTTGAAAAACACGTTTTCCATCATTTTTAAAATCCTTTTCAATTTGAAGTAATTTATTTAAAACTTAAAATTTCCAAAATATTAAGAAAATTATTTAATTTAAAAGGAACTTTTAAAACATGTAAGGGTATATTGAAATAATTTAGTGGTCATGACATTAGGAAATACTTTTCATGTCGTTCATGTTAAAAAAATGTTCCATTCAATTTTTTAGCAAAAACCACACATGCATTGGTTTGAAAAATACAAGATAATTAATTTCAAATAATTTTTTAAAAAGTACAACATGGGTAAATATTTATTTAGTAAATAATTTTGGTAATTTAAAAAAAATGATGTTATAAAACATGGTTTTGGAAAAAAAAGGTTTTTCAGCCAAAAAGATAATTTTAATTAAAAACATTTTATTTAAAATATTAAGTACATAAAGATAATAAAATGAAGCAAAAAACATAATTCTCATTACATAATTGGATGAGAATAAAAATCATGAGTTTCTTGAGATATAGGTAATGATATTTAATCATTGAAAACATAGTCATAAACAACCCCAATAAATAATGAAATTGTAACATAAAATAATTACTATTTTGGAAACATTAAAACATAATCCTAATGAAAGAATATCATTAAAAGAAAGTAAAAATATAATTAGGATAAATAAATTCATATCATTACATGTAAAATTATTTGTATATACATTTCATAAAAGATAATATGTGCATAACATAACCATATGCCTCAAAGAAGGAAAAATGAGACAACAAACCCTTATCGCTTTAGTAATATTTTGAATCATACGACCCAATACAGAATAGCCTCAAGTGAAACATTAAAAATAATGAAAATATTTATATAAATATATATCATGTATAAGGTAAATTATATACACCACACAAAATAAATATATAGTGAATATGGCATGTGTCTCATAGCAGTAAAAAATGAGATGGAAATCCATTACCTTAAGTCTTGACTTTTGTCATACACATTAAAATGTCATGTATAGTAAATATATGTTTATTATACATTTATCTCAGAATATTATTTATATATATAATACCATATATTATTTTCTTATGACCTTTTATTGCATGTTTATTAGCAATTCTGTGATAAAGTTACGTTTCGGGTAATAACCGCTTTGTTCTTCGTATATATTATGATTTTTTATTTGGTTCCTCTTAATTTGGTCCCGATTTCATCATCTACTTAATTATAAAAATGATATAAATATAATATATATTAATTTTATAATTATTTAGAGTAATCCATAAAATTTTGTTATGAAAAATGAAATACACCATTCTTGGAGACGGTAAGTTTTACGTACGCATGAACGTTGTTTCAATTTTCATGTCTGATTGAAAGAAAGAATGGTAAGTAATATATTTCTATTTCAAAATAATTATTTTTAATATATATGTCATATTTTAATTAAACCCATCCTTAATACCTTCTTTGTAAATCATTAACAAATCACATCACTTTAGGAGGCGATAGTCCGCCGTACACAAGAGTGACATTATCATATTCCGAAAAATGGAGATTATCAAGGTGTGTGTTATATAATAATTCCATAAGTACAATAATATTAAAAATATCATATATTAATTATAAATAAATAATTATTTATATCCTTTATAGTTTTTAATGGAAAAAATGACATCGGTTTGTTAATTGTTAGTCTACCCTACACATGAATGATGATTTCATAACCCATTTAATGGAAGTGGAGATGGTTTTAGGTAATTAAATTATCATAAAACATCTCATTATAGGTAAGATATTGTGGTTATAATATCATATTGTTATAACTATAATTTAAGGGTGTGGAGGAATAAATCGAAGAAAAATTCTTGTTTATTAACGTTACCTCTTATTTAGGTATCCTCCTTAGGTATGCACCATAATCCTTCATATGTTGGATTTATATACAAAATAAGGATTCTAGGATGAGAAGAGGGAATGTGGGATGTTATTTTGGTAGGTAATTATATGTTCTCATACTTAAACAATACATATTATATTTATTTCAAGAATTTTTTACTTCTATACATTCTCAAATATATTTTCGGTTTAGAGTTTTAGAAAGTTGGGACATAAATAATACATAAAAACCCACAAGCATAAAAAGTGGGTACCATTAAAATAGTATCCATTTGTTCCTAAACATAAAATGTTAAACACCAAAAATAGCATGATTTCTTTGAAAAAACTTCATAACATTTAACTTTACTTACTTAGTTCTCTTACACATCCTTATAACGTGTGGAAATAATTTAAAAACTATGGATGAGAAATAAAAACCTCACTATGGGATATAAAAATAAGGAATGAAAACATTAGCCTATTAGTACTTGTAAACGTATGAAATCATTTTCAAAAAACATACTTGAAACCCATATATACTTACTTGGTGAAACTTGATATTTCCATGAGATTTCCACAAAACATAAAGAACATAAATAGATCCATAAAGTTATATTGGGGAATTACTTACATAATATTTTAACCCTCTTTGATACCTTATGATTTGTAACCCTCACTGCTACCATACAATGTAACCCTCATTGCTACCTTATTTTGTAACCATCATAGATACATTTGGAGTAACCATACGGCTGACCTCCAACTTACATATACCCAATGCATTGGATTGAGATATATATCCCACGCTTCATTAAAAATAATTCCCAAGAACCAGAATATAATTATAAAACAAGAATAATTTCATAAAAATATTTCTTTTGAATTTTGTAAAAGAGAATTTTAAAAGAGGATTTTAAAAAAAAATCCCCTTAAAATATCACATAATTGAAGTGAGACGTAATAGAATGAACAGAATATGTGTATGCACTATAAATACACATAAAAAATCATAATTAATTAAATTAATTACAAAAACAATCTTAGTACCACATAATTAATGAAACATAAGGTTAACCCAAAGAATGGAAACTGTGTTAAGAATTCCATTACCTCAGGTTTGTCTTTCTTAACACGTGTTTTAACCTCCCATATAATGGTTAAAATATTTTTATTAAAATATTGAAGAAACATATTCATGTTTATAATACCTTATATGATCATTTCATGACATCATTTCACCCTTTAATTATTAGTATTTTGTTCCTTATATTGTTTTAGGTGCGTTCTTTACATGATTTACATGGCCAATTTCTATTTGATTTTCTTATTGTGTGGAAATAAAAATACATAGTTGGAATAAAATGGTATTGATATTTTTTAAAAATAATAATGATTCCATAAATTATTTTGGTTATATGGTATGAGGATGAATCATTATATAAATATTTAGTGATATCCATTTAGATCATTTTGTTGGTTCTTTGATAATCATGAAATGGTTTCATTATATAACATAATATTATGTATATATGTTAAATACAAAAAATTAAAGAGGATATATCATAAATATTACAATCTATTTCAACCATTAAAATGATTTTATGATCTTATTTGATGGAATTAAATGAAATTGGAAACACATTTCCACGATTATAGTAAATCGGCACATCATAGATGGTGTTTTTATTTTTAGAAAGGGAGGAAGAGGATTGGAAGAAAGATGATGAATTTTTTCCATAAACATGATAACATCCAGAAAATATAATATTATGGAGGTTTAATTCCTATTGGATAAGGGTATGGGAAGAAATTATAATTAAAGAAAAGGAATTGAAAATAAAACACAAGAAAATAGAAGAGGGTTCTTACCGCTTGATCACTTCTCCTTGAGATCCTCCTTAAGGCCTTTAGTTTTAGAATTTTGGTAAGACCAAAAGGTCTTGGACATGGGTAAGATCCTTGTTCAGAGAATTGGGTATAAATTATACAATGTAAAAAATATTTAGAGGTGTGAGAGGAAGAGGGGCAGTGAGAGTGGTATTTATAGTGGAGGAGAAAAGAGGTTTTACATTATTTTAATCATTAGTTTAATATTTATTTCAAAACTATGAATAGTCTTGATTCTTGTGGCCCAAAGCAGTAATAATTTCATGTGAGTTCAAACCAATGTCCATTTACTTCATCCAAGTCTCAGTCATTATGCATAAATTCATTTATTTATTATATTTTGAAATTTTAAAATTTTACTATTCAAAAAAAATTCCAGTACTTCAGAAAAATCCCAAAAATTCACCCCCAAAGACTTTTTGATGTGTAGAATTATAAAATAACTCCATTTAATGAAAATAATTATCTAAATAAGGTAAATGTAATTTTAAAATGAAATAATTTTTTATTCTAAAAATAACAATTTTAAAACTATAACTAATTTTATATCACCTTGAAAAATTAATCAAGATCTCATTATCTTATAACCTTAAGAAAATAAAATAATAATATGATTTACTATTCATAAGGGTCATATTACTATTCATATTAATTTTCATAATTGTATGTTACTATTCAACAAATAACAAGTTGGTTCAATTAGACTCCAAATAACTTACCGATCACAACCGTCGATGACCGTTTTTCGAAATTCAAATCATATAAGAGGAACATTTATTTTTAATAGCTAGTTTATAACTATCTCCATAAAAAATTTATTGTTTCATAGAGTCTCATTGTTTTATGCATTTCAATTTTTATAAACCTTGGGGTATTACATTCTCCCCACCATCTAGAAATTGTGTCCTCACAATTTTATTTACTTATTAAAAAATAAGGGTACCTTTCCCTCATACCATTTTAAGATTCCTAAGTTGCTTCTTCAACCATGTGGTTTCTCCACAAAACCTTTACCTGGTGGATTATCTTATTCCTAAATACATGTTCTCTTTGATCAATAATATGAATAGGTTTCTCTTTATAAGAAACTTTTTTCTTCCATCTGAACTACTTTTAGGCTTAAAATATGAGATGAATCTGGAAAATACTTTCTGAACATCGAAACATGAAAAACATTGTGTACCAGATATTAAATCAGAGTCAAATCTACTTAGTAGGAAACTGGTCCTCCTTTATTTAAGATTTGATAAGGTCCAATGAATTATGGACTCAACTTCCCTTTCTTACCAAAAGGCATAACACTTCTCCATGGTGAGATTCTAAGAAAAACATGATCTCCAACCTCAAAAGAAAAGTCTTTCCACCTATTGTATGCATAACTTGTCTGCCTTCTAGGAGTTTTACTCTTGTGTTTCAGGATGATATTCACTTTTTCATCCACTTCCTCTACTAATTCAGGTCCCATCAAGTTCCTTTCTCCTCCTTTATACCAAAATGTTGTAGTTTAACACCTATTTACATATAATGCCTCAAAAGGTTCCATCTGTATACTATTATAAAAATTATTATTATAAGAAAATTTGACTAAAGAGATATGGTGATCCCAACTTTCCTAATAATCCATCGAACACGATCAAAGCATATTTTATAAATTTTGAATCGTCTGTCCCGACTTCCAATCTGATTAAGGATTAAAAGATGTACTAAAATTTAATTTTTTTCTCAATGACTTCTAAATGACTATCCAAAAGTTATAAGTAAGCCTGGGATCATGGTCAGATATAATGGAAAGTGGAAATCCCCGTAAACTGACAATCTATTTGGGATGCAGTTGAGAAATTTTATCCAAAGACATAGTATCTGAAATATGAAGGAAATGGGTAGATTTAGTCAGTCGATAAACAATAACCCAGATTGAATTATTACTTTGAGAACTATTTGGTATTCCCACAATTAAATCCAAGGATATATTTTCCCATTTCCACTCTGGTATAAGTAAAGTATGAATCATCCCCTTCGGTAACTTCCTCTATGCTTTAACTTTTTTACATGTCAATCATTTCACATTAAAATCTTCTATATCTCTTTTCATTTCATCCCACCAGTAATACACCTAAAGGTCTCTATATATCTTTGTGCTTTCAAGATGAATTGAAAACGGAGAACTATGATCTTCACACAACAACTCTTTCCTCAGTCGAGAATCACAAGGCACACATAATCTTCTTCTAAAATTCCAAACACAATCTTTATCCATTTTAAATTCTACAAACTTACCCACTTTAACCAATTTTATATTTTTCTATAGCTCCCCATCTTCCTTTTGAGATTTCATAATTATATATGAAAAAGATGGCTTTACAAAAAGGTGAAATAAAACTAATGAATTTCCTGAACCAACAACTTCCAAGCCAAAATTCATCAAAATATTAATCAATGGGTTATGTCCCAAACATAACTTGGTTTATGGTGCATGATGTTTTTACCTCCGATCATCCTTTATGTTGTTTTCTTTTCCCAAATGTAAATTGATCATGAAATTATAATCATTTTTCAATTAAATATACCTTCTCGGCCTTATGTTAGTTCCTTATGAGTGAATACATACTTCAGACTTTTATGGTCGGTATATATTTAAAATTTGGCACTATATAAATGATTCCTCCAAATTTTCAAAGAAAAAAAACACAACTAATAATTCCAAATCATGTTTTGGATAATTTAACTCATGAGGTTTTAGTTGTCTTGAAGCATACGTAATTACTGATAGTTTGGTATGCAGTATGATGTTCTAATCTATACCAATGTTAGGATTTCAAAAGCACTAATTATTCACAATATACAAGAGGGGGGTGAATTGTATACTTTAAAATTTTCTTAAGGAAATTTTGTATAAACAAAATTCACAAAACCTCTAATAAGAAAACACATTATTAGAGAAATATAATGTTCTTAAGTCTAAAGCTTAATAAGCTTTTCTTACAAAGAAATTCTACCACAAGGAGTATAAAATCTCTTACAAACAGATATACAAGTTAGAAAGTTTATACAAAAAGAAATATTACTAACTTTTACAAATAATAGGAAAATTACAATCTTCTTTTAACCCAAATAGGAGGATATCCAACAACCTTGGATAAAGGTCCATTGTTTTATACTTACAAGAAAGTATGTCTTACCAAAACTCAGGTAATCCCTCAATCCGAAGATCGGTATCTATCCTGATATCCACGCAAGCCCTAGATTTGTAATGAAATCGTCACCTCTGACCTCACAACACTAAGTCTATAATTTTAAGGAAATCACACCTCTACACAAACCAATTCTGCACGAAGAATAGTTTGAACAAGCTGTTCAGACTTTCTGCACGAAGCCTGAGAGTTTATAAAAGCCTCTCACTCTAGATAAATTCACTTTTAGAGATATGAACTCCAAAATTAAAATGTGTGAACTCGTGAACAAGTATGGATCTCATCATCTGAGGTCTTATTTATAGCTTTTGAAATCTACCGGTCAGTTCCACTCCAACGGTCATATTTCCTTAAATCTCGGAGGGACCTGGACACATGGAAAATATACAACGGTTAGTTTATAACAAAAACAATGACATCGTTTTATATAACTAAACATGAATATAAAGATATTACACCTTAAGTGTAAGGAACTGGGAATCCGAAAAAAATTGAGATGATATGAAAGTAAATAAAAGGTTCGAAATTCAAAAGAAATAAAGCTTTGAATAATAAATTCTGGAATTATAAATTTTGGAATGGATTTTCATAAAATCAGTACGAGTAAATTATAAGGAAATATTTTATGAAAACTCATTTTTACAAATTACGGTATCGGTATCATGATTGATGACATGACAGAAAATAATCAGTATCATATTTTAGAAGGCAGTGCATAAGGAAATTCTCGCTACCAATTTCTTATTCTCTGGTATCGGTATCATAAGAAACGGTATCACTATCTATAACCTAAAAAGTATTAAGAAAGTATTCTTTATAAATGAGGAATGAAAATTTCCAGTATATAAATTTTGACTTTGAAAACATCGGCATTTAAATATGTATGAAAATAAAATTTCCATTATAGAAAATCTTGGTATAAGAAATTCGTTATAGGTATTTCCGGTAATACATAAAATAGTATGACAGATTTGTCTTAAAACCGAAATACTAGAATTATAAGTATAAAAAAATATGATATCATATTTCATTCAAGATAGAAATTATTACCGCAGTGAAAATTGAGAATGTAAAATGGTGTCTTAATGAATTCTGGTATGGTATAAACATGAACCAAATTTTGGAATATTGAGAACTTTTCCGGTATAAAAAATATATTTCTAAAAACCTTAATAAAAATATTTTTAACTCAAAGGTATAAAGAAATTTTAGTTATAATGTAATTTATGTAAGTATAAGAAAATATATGAAAGTGTAAGGAAAATATATTTATGAAGAAGGTGTTTTTGATTTTCAAAATAAAAGGTTAAGGAACGGAGAGGTCTTATAGACCTATAAATCTCCCCCTTTTTAGAAAAAACAAACAACTTCAAAAAATTTGACAAAGGAAAGAAATAAAGTCTTAGAGTTAGAAATGCTTAACTCTCCATTAAGTGTATGACTTAGGGTAAATAATTCTTCCCTTATGTAGAAGTTCTTGGAGTATGGAAATCTCCCACTCAAATATATATTCTTCAATTTAGAGAGACCCTCCCTTAGATATATAACTCTTCCTTATATATGAAGGAAACGAAATTTATTTTTCCTTAGATTTTAACCTAAGGAAATTTTCCTTTATAAATTTTTCTTTTTTTCACTACTCGCTTTGATAAATTCCCCCCCCCCCTTTGGGATTTTCAAAAAGGAATGGAGAGAGACCTGTAAAGTTTGAAATAAATATACACAAGACAAAATATATAAAATATTTTCAAGTAATTTTCCATAAAGTTTCACATGAAATAAAATACAACAAAAATTTGTCATGGGAAAAGAAATGTATCAACCCTCTTTCTTCTCTGAAAGAAGACTCTTCACCAAAGACTTAATCTTTTTCACCTCTTTGTGATCTTCTTGATGCTTCTTTATCAAAGCATCTTGCTCATCTACCTTCTTTTCCAAATCCTGGATTTTGAATTCTTGGGACTGATTATTATCTTCAAGAACTTTGATCACTTCCTCTTGTGAATCTGATTTCTTCACAAGACCAATAGATATTCCTTTCTGATAATTGACAACTTCATCTATGGTATTCATTTGATCAAGAATATTTTTGCTTTCATTTTTCTTCGAAGCTAACTCACTTGAAAATTTCTCTGAGAAAGAAGTTCGGACATTGGTAAGCTCATTTGCTACATCATTGAAAGCTCCCTTTTCAATTCCATGAAGTCAGAGAATTTTAGAGCTTTATCTGATAAGGTTCAGGTCTGGCACATCACTTTCTAACATGAAACGTTTTGAGCTTTGTAATCAATGAGAATATTATTATGGTCTTCTTCACCTTTCACCACCAAGTCCATCAGCATATATGTTGAATTCATGTTTTGATTCAAGCTTTCTAGCATCATTTGGATCCAGGAATCTATGTTACCAAGTACCGGAATGGCACATAATAATTTCCATAATGAAATTTTTACAAATTCATCACCCATAGATGACGAGAAATCGGAGTCAAATTCTTCTTTATTGGCCTTCAGAGCAGAGGATTCCAGATTCTTAAGATTTTGGGGAGATTCGGCATCAGAAGGGGAAACCATAATGGCCTTCCCCTTATCAACATTCAGTACTGCAGAAGGTTTGGTACCCTGGGGGACATCCTCATTTTCTATAGCCTCATCATCTCTGGATCCTCTTTGAATATCTTCTTATTTCTCTTCTTCACTTTCAGTATCACTATTTCAAGATTCATGGATTTCGTCTTCATCTCCGGTTACATAAATCTCTTCTTTTAACTCTTCTACTTCTTCAACTTCAGTCTCAATTTCTTATTCTTCTTCCTTGGTAGAAACTCCTATGGTTGTAACATAATCATTAACTTGTCTATTCACATTAATTTCTTCTTATTAAATTATCTCATCCTCTTCTTGTACTTATACTTGCAGTTTCGGAACAAGTTCCAGTATCACTACAGGTTTCTTCACCTTCTTAGGTTCCAGAGTAACATCTGGTACTGGTAGCTTCTCAGAGGATTTTTCTACTTTCTTCAGCAAGGATTGTATAATCTCTGTCTTAGTTCTCTTTCTTTTATACTTATTCTCCTTATCTTACTTCTCTAAAACATCAGCAGTTTTGATCTTAAAAGCCTTTTCCTCTGCTAGATTCAACCCAAAGGTTGGATCCCCTTCTTTCCTGGATTCAGCTAACTTCCTCTAGCCGATTATGATATCATCATAGTAAGCCTTAGGTTTCCTTAAAACTGGTGCAGATGAATCCTGGACTACTGAGATATGATCTTCATGAGACACATCATCTGACTTTTTCTTATTCTGAGAACTTTTAGAATATTCTGGTACTAACTTTTTTGGTGCCTCTTTGGATGATTCCAGAATGGCTTCCTTCAATATCGTCTTATGAACTTCTTGTGTTACGAGTTCTTCAAACTTATTAGAGTCTGGATTGTAAGAAAGTTTCATTCTCTTCAGCATATCTTCACTTAGCAACAAAATCTTACAATACTTCATAGTGGACTTGCATGAAATTTTTATTTCGGCTAAGACCATAACAACTATCCTTGAGATAGTGGTAGGTTACATCAGGATTTGGGATTGGATGGTACCAGATTTTATAGTATTTATCATAAGAAAAACATACTTAACAAAATTAACCTTCTTGAGGTTGATGAGAAAGTCTAACAAGATAATGTCACGTGTATTTAAAGAATATTTATCCCCTTTTCTTGGGATAAAGAAACCATGCATCCATAATGCCACCAACCGATGGTCCACTGATAAATGTGCAAGCTTCAAAGTCTTAACTCCCTTGATGTCGAGACATTCAAAATTAGGGTTCTTCTTGAAAGAACCTTCTTTATTCAGAATTTTGTAAGAACCTATGAGGGACTCTCCTTTATAAAGAATCTTTAGGATGTAGGCCGCTTTCCAGCATGAAACAATGTAAGATTTTTCATAAGCCTTGAACTTGAAATACTCTTAGTCTTCCTTCTCAAAGAAATTGACAGAGTCATAAAATTGTATGACTAGGTCCGGATATACAGGATCTTGAAACTTCTCCTTTTCTATACAAATACTCTCCCAATGATTACATTTCATAATACAAGAGATGAGGGAGTCATACCGATTGTAAAAGTATAAACATACAAGTCACACCTGAAATATCATCTTGTCTTTATTCTCCTTGACTTTCATTTGGTCGGAACTATCTGACATTCGGATCTGTGAGAAACATCTGAAGAAATCTGGAATGACAAACTCTGAAGAAGCAGAACTTTGACTTGAAGGCTTAAGGAATCGGTTGGGTCCTCATGAAGTGGGGTAGACCTTATGTAGACAAACTAACACCTTTAAACTTCCATAAGGAAATCAAACAACTGAGATTTTTCTAATATGATCTAGTGGTTAAATATGGTTGAAAAGATATATCCATACAGAAATTTTTAGTTTTTAGAAAAATAAAAATCAGATTTTAAGGAAATATGAATCCGAAGAAAAATTTCTTAAAATAAAGAAATAACAAAAAATAGAACTATAAGAAAATAACTTGGGGGTATGAAAATGTACCTTTAAGGAATATCTAAAGAAATTATCAGTATCGAAGAAACCTAAAACAAAACTAAGGAATTTCCTACACCAACAACTTCCAAGCCAAAATTCATCAAAATGTTAATCAATGGGTCATGTTCCAAACGTAACATGGTTTATGATGCGTCATGTTTTTACCACCAAGAATCCTTTATGTAGTTTAATTTTCCGAAAAGGAAACTGATCATGAAATTATAATCATTTATCAATTAAATTTACCTTCTCGGCCTCATGTTTAGTTCCTTCTAAGTGAATAAATACTTCAGAATTTTATGATTGGTTTATATTTCAAATTTGGCACCGTATAAATGATTCCTCCAAATTTTCAAAGAAAAAAACCACAATTACTAATTCCAAATCATGTGTTGGATAATTTAACTCATGAGGTTTTGGTTGTCTTGAAGCATATGTTATTATAGATAGGTTAGTATGAAGTATGGTATTCTACTCTATACCAATATTAGGATCGTAAAAGCACTAAATATGAACGATATAAAAGAGGGGGTGAATTGTATACTTTAATAATTTCTGAAGGAAATTTTGTATAAAAAAAATCACAACACCTATAATAAGAAAACACCTTCTTATAGAAATATAAAGTTCTGAAGTCTAAATCTTAAGAAACTTTTCTTTCAAATAAATTCTACCACACGAAGTATAGAATCTATTACAAACAGAGATACAAGTTAGAAAGTTTATATAAAAAGAAAACTTCCTAACTTTTACAAAGAAGTGGAAAATTAAAATCTTCTTTTAACCCAAAGAGGAGGTTATCCAACAACCTTGGATAAAGGTCCCTCGTTTTATACTTATAAGAAAGTTTTTCCTACCAAAACCCAGGTAATCCATCAATCCTAAGATCGGTATCTATCTTGCTATCCCTGAAAGCCCTCTATTTGTAAGGAAATCGGCACCTCTGACTTCACAGCCCTAAGTCTCTGATTTTAAGGAAATCACACCTCTGTACGAAGAAATTCTGCACAAAGCAAAGTTTGAACAAGATGTTCAAACTTTTTGCATGAAGCCTGAGAGTTTATAAGATCCTCTCACTCTAGAGAATTTTACTTTTAGAGAGATGAACTCCAAAATGAAAACATGTGAACTCTTGAACTGGTATGGATCTCATCATCTAAGGTCCTATTTATATCTTTCAAAATCTTCCAGTCTTTTCCACACCAATGGTCATATTTCCTTAAATCTCAGAGGGACCCGGACATGTGGCAAACATACAACGGCTAGTTTATAATAGAAACAACGACATCATTTTATATAACTAACCATGAATACAAATATCTTACACCTTAAGTGTAAGTAACTTGTAATTCGATAAAAATTGAGATGATATGAAAGTAATTAAATATTTTGGAATTCAAAGGAAATAAATCTTTGAATAATAAATTCCGGAATTATAAATTTCGTAATGGATTTTCATAAAATTTGTATGAGTAAAGTATAAGGAAATATTTTATGAAAACTCAGTTTTACAAATTTTGGTATCGTTATAATGATTTATGACATGACAGAAAATAATTGGTATCAGATTTTAGAAGGGAGTGTGTAAGGAAATTCTCAGTATCGGTTTCTTATTCTCCTGTATCAGTGTCATAATAAATGGTATCATTATCTCTAAAATAAACTTTATTAAGAAAGTATTCTTTAGAAATGTGGAATGGAAATTTCCGGTATAGATATTTCGGCTCTGAAAACATCATAATTTAAAGATGTATGAAAATAAAATTTCCGGTATAAAAAATCTCGGTATAATAAATTCGGTATAGGGATTTCTGGTATGACATAAAACGTTATGACAAATCTATATTGAAACCAAAATATTGGAATTCTAAGTATAAGGAAAATATGATACCGGATTTCATTCAAGATGGAAAATGGTATCGCAGTGAAAACGGAGAACGAGAAACGGTGTCTTAAGGAATTCCGGTATGGTATAACCCTGAATCATATTTTGGAATCTTAAAAACTTTCCCGGTATGGAAAAAAAGATATCTCAAAACCTTAATAAAAATATTTTTAACTCAAAGTTCTAATGAAATTTTAGTTATAAGGTAATTTATGTTAGTTTAAGGAAATATATGAAAGTGTAAGGAAAATATATTTATGAAAAAGGTCTTTTTGATTTTCAAAATAAAAGCTTAAGGAATGAAGAGGTCTTATAGACCTAACAATTACCTAATCATTCTACATCAAAACACAACCAATACCCTTCAATGAAGCATCGATGTAGATAAAAACTAACAATTCTTAGAAGTCAGTTCCAAAATAGGATCATTCACCAATATCTTCTTCAGTTACTAAAAAAACATCACATTATTTTATCCAAAAAAATTTAACCCCTTTTCATGTTAACTTAGTTATCGGTCTAGATAACTATGAAAATTTTTTAACAAACCATTGGTAATAACTTGCTAGTCCAAGAAAACTACGAATCTTTGTAAAATTTATAGTTATTTTCCATCAATTAACCACTTTTTTTATAGGATCAACTATTATTCTATCTTTATTTACAATATACCAAAGAAAATAAATCTATTGCAACCAAACATCAAACTTTCTCAATTTTTCATATAGTTTCTTTTCCTTTAAGGTTTTCAAAACAACACTTAGATGGTTTTCATGCTCATATTTACTTTTAAAAAATTCTTTAATATCATCAATAAACACAACTACAAAATTAACCAATAACTCATGAAATATTCTATTCGTATGATCAATGAATAAAGTTGGTTAATTAGATAAGCCAAATTTTATAACAAAAAATTATAATGCCCATATCTTTTACAAAACGTAGTCTCCGGGATGTCTCTTTCCTTTACTTTCAACTGATGGTACCCCGACCTCTGGTCAACCTTCGAAAAATACTATTCTCCCTGGAGTTGATCAAACAAGTCATCGATATGAGACTAAGGATACTTGTTTTTAATATCAATATTATTTAGGTATCTATAATCAATGAAAAGTCTCATGGAATCATATTTCTTTTTAGCCAAAAAAATAGGAGCACCCCCTTGTGCAGTTTTATGATTAATGAATCCTTTATCAAGCAACACATAAAACTAATTTTTCTATTCAAGAAATTCCATTTAATCCATTAGATAAGTGGGATTTCAAATTGGATTAGTATCATGATCTTAGTCATAGAATTGAATCAAACTCTACTAAGGGAAAAACAAAAAGTATTACAGGTAATTTCTTCCCACATATA
Source organism: Viscum album (assembly GCA_963277665.1). Classification (NCBI taxonomy): domain Eukaryota; kingdom Viridiplantae; phylum Streptophyta; class Magnoliopsida; order Santalales; family Viscaceae; genus Viscum; species Viscum album. Next base: position 526,190,658 of record OY728148.1, on the reverse strand, counting down.
ACAATAAAAAGATTCAAAAAATGAATTTTTATTGTAACATTTGCCCATGGTATTTTAACAATAAGTTCTAGTCTCATTTTTTGAGGCGATATTTCCAATTTCTCAGAAATAAAGGAATGTGTTGAACCTATATCAAACAAGACTTTAGAAAAATCTGAGTAAACAAAAAAAGTACCAGATACCACTTCATTGGATGGACCAACATTTATTGATGTAGTCTCAGAGGATATCACTACACCTTTCTTCTTATAGTTTGGCTACTTCCCATCATTTAGATCTTTCTTTGGGTAGGAATTTTCATAATGACCCATCTCACCACATTTGAAACACTTTATAGTTTTCTAATCATGATTGATCTTAAGATCATTTTCATTAAAATCTTAGGCCATATGTCCGAACTTACCACATCAAAAACACTTCCTGATTTTAGTTAGTAATTCCTTATGGTTCTTTTTACCACACCTTTCACAAACTTGAAATTGAACTTTCTTACTATCAAATTTCTTTTATTGATTCTTACCCATCACATGCCATCTAAACCTTATCTTCCCTTTGTTTAAAAAGTACAAATGATCATCAGTGAACTCCATTTCTACCCTCTCAGCAAATCAGACAAGTTTCTCATAACTTTTGAACTGTCATGAATCCAATGCCCTTTGACATCTTGGCTTTAATCCTGAGTAAAAATGGTTGATTTTTCTATCAAGATCCCGAATAATATTTGGAGTGTACCTCGCCAGTCGGGTAAATTTTTCGTCATACATGGACACTAAAACTTCCACCTTTTTCCTCGATTCAAGTAATTATTTCTCCATCCTAAGTCAAACTACCTTTGTAAAATATTTTTTAAAGGAAAATACTTTTAAATTCATCCCACTTTAAGGCATCAATCTCTTCTTTATCCTCGATATTCTTGACCATTGACCACCACTGATCAACTTAACCTTCAAAATGATAAATGGAAAGACTTAATTTTTAATTATATAAACATCCCATAAAATCAAATATCCTTTCAGTGGATTTAATCCATCCTCTAACAGCTACTGGGTTAGAAGATCCACTGAAAGCAGGAGGGTGTTTCCTTATAAAATGTTCAACTATCATAATTTCCTTTGTGGTAGCTCTGGTTTTTCTCTTGCATGGATATCAACTCGATTTATTTCCTGAATCATCTAATCCATTACCATCACAAACTTCTTGGTTCTAATTCCCAAAATTCCCGGTTTCGGATTCGGAAAGATATCAAACTCTTGGTTCCTTCAAATATAAGCTTCCCTATTTCTTCTACGGAAAACCATTCTGAATAGAAAAATATTAGATGAGGAAACATGGTAATATTTAATTGTTATACCATATCAACATAAACATAAGGTAAAAATTATTTATGGTATTCTTTCAATATCATACTAACTCCTAAAGTCATCTAAACTGTGATCTGATACCAACTATAAGGTCTCGGCCTTAAACATTACATATTCTAGTTATTTCAACTATATTTCACTTCTTTAAATTCTCAAAGATCTTTTCAGATGAGAGTTATATAAATTTAGGATATGACTCATATATATAAACCCACTATCATAAAAATTGGGTACCATTAAAGCAGTATCCATTTCTTCCAAAATATAAAATTTTAAACACAAAACAACAGTATGATTTATTTGACAAATCTTAATAACATTTAACTTGAATTCCGCAGTTCCCTTACACATCCTTATAACTTATGAAAATAATTTAAAAACTTTATATGAGAACAAAAAACTCAGTAATGGATATAAAAATAAGTAAATAAAACATTTTTCCATTAAAACATATAATTGTATGAAATCATTTTCAAAAAACAAACTTCACACCCATATATAGTTACTTTGTGAAACTTGATATTTCCACGATATTTCCACAAAACATAAAGAACATTAATAGAACCATAAATTTATCTAGTTGATTTAATTACATAATCTTGTAACCCTCTTATATACCTTATTATTAGTTACCCTAACGGCTACCTTACAATGTAAACCTCACAGCTACCCTATTGTGTAACAATCACTATTACACTTGGAGTAACCATACAGCCGAAATCCAATGTACAGATACCCAATGAATTGGAGGGATATATAGATCCCACCCTTCATCATAAATAATACCTGAGAACCAAAACATAATCATACAACATGAATAATTTCATAAAAGCAATTCTATTGGATTTTGTAAAATAGAATTTTAAAAAATTATTTCAAAAGAAAATCCCATTACAAATATCATATAATTGAAGTGATACTTAATAGAATTAAAGTAATATGCGTATAAAATTTAAATACACATAATAAAACCTAATATTAATAAAATTAATTTAAAAAATAATCATAGTACCACATAATTAATGAAATAGAAGGTTAAACTAAAGAATGGAAACTGGGTTAAGAATTCCCTTACCTCAGGTTTGTCTTACTTTGAATGTGTTTAAACCTCCTGTATAATGGTAAAAAGAGTTTTATTCATATATTAAATAAGAATATTCATGTTTATAACACCTTATATGATCATTTCATAACATCATTTTACCATTTAATTATTAGTATTTTGTTCCTTCTATTGTTTTAGGTGTGTTCTTTACATGATTTACCTGGACAGTTTGTATTTGATTTTCATGTCATATAGAAATGAAATTACAGAAGTGGAATGAATTGGTATTAATATGTTTCAATAATATTAAATGATTCCATAAATAATTTTGGTTATATGTTAGGAGGATGAATCATTAGATAAATCTTTAATGATATCCATTTAGATCATTTTTCTGGTTCTTTGATAATCACGAAATAGTTTCATTATATAACATAATATTATGTATTTATGTTAACTTAATAACATGAAATAGGATATATAATACACTTTAAAATATTTTTCAACCCTTAAAATTATTTCATGATCATATTTTAAGGAAGTAAAAAAATTGAAAATACGTCATCCCCGATTTTGGTAAAACGACACATCATGGATGGTGTTTTTATTTTTGGAAATAGAGGAAGAGGAGGGGAAGAATGATGATGAATTTTTTCCATAAAAATGATAACATACAGAATATATAAGATTATTTAGCTTTAATTCCTCTTGGATTAGGTTAGGGTAAGAGAGTATAAGGAAAAAAAGAATTGAAAAGAAAACACAAGAAAACAAAATAGGGTTCTTACCTCTTGATATTCTCTCCTAAAATCCTCCTTAAGGCCTTTGGTTTTTGAATTTTAGTGAGAAAATAAGGCCTTGTACATGGGGAATATACTTGGTAAGGGTATTTGGCATAACATAGGAAATTAAAAAATCTTGAAAAGTGTGAGAGGAAAAGGGGTGAGGGGGGTATTTATAGTTGAGGAGAGGAGGGGTTTTATATTATTTTAATCATTGTTTTAATATTTTTGCTCAAGAATGTGAATATTCTATATTATTTTTACCAAAAATAGTAATAAGTTCACGTGAGTTTGAAAAAATATCCATTTAAATCATACATGACTCAATAATGAAGCCGAAATTCATTTATTTGTCATATTTTATAATTATAGAATTTCACTATTCACAAAAAATTCATGTATTTCAGAAAAATCCCAAAAATTTACCCCAACCGTTTCTTTATATGTAGAATTCAAAAATGAACTCCATTTTTTGAAAATAATTTTATAAGTATTATTATTTTAATTTTTAAATAAAATCATATTTTATTCAAAAAAATAACAATTTTAAAACTATAACTTATTCTATATCACCTTGAAAATTTAATCAAGATCTCGTTATCTTATAAACTTAAGAAAATAAAATAATAATATGATTTACTATTCATAAGGTTCATATTACTGTTCATAATGTTATGTTATCATTCACTAAAAAAATAAGTTGGTTCCATCAGACTCCAAATAACTTACCGATCAAAACCATAGATGACCATTTTTTGAAATTCAAATCATAGAAACATTAAAATTACGTTTAAAAGCTAGTTTATAACAATCTCCTTAAAAAAGTGTTGTTTCATATAGTCTTAGTTTTTTATGATTTTCAATTTATTTTTTAAAAACCTTGGGGTGTTATAGTAATGGCCAAACCAAAATGGATTGAATGTGTGAATAAGTGAATGGTGGGGAGGGATTTTATAAGTGGGGGGAAAGGAACCCACTTAGAAACTACAAAAAAAATTTGCAAAATACTCCAAAATAATAAATTCATTCCCAAGAAAAATGATTCCAAATAAATTTATATTCGATATGTTGGCGGATAAGATGTAAATATGTTCTGAAAACATAAACTATACATGTTTTGGGTAATTTTTAGTACTTATCCTTTTAGTTTAACCCCAACAAACTAATTTTTACCTTAACCATGGTAATTAATTTTTTAATATTTTCAATATTAATTTTGGTAAAAAAATTAAGTTGAACTTATTTTATAATATAAATTATCATTATTCCAAATACATAACCAATTTTTCAAATTAAATTTGCATAAGTTGGAAAAGATTATTTAAAATTAGTCCCTCTGTCGCAATGAAAAAGTGGGTTTTCAAAGACAAAATTTTCCAAACTTTACAAAGTTTATATATCCAATTTAAATATGACCAAGAAGGAATGGTTCTTGGAAATGATCTTGTAAGAATAAAAGGCTTATCATAAATGATCCAGGTACTTATATCTTAAGTAGGTTGATCACAACTCTTATTTCTTTCATTCTTGTATTTAAGATAAGAACAGACCTCCCACTCTCAAACTTAAAATTGGGGATAGATCCTTAAATAATGATTTTGATGTGGCGGGAGGTATTGTTAAGGAACATTTTCAATTCCTTATTAGTGGGTCTAATCCCTCCATATAGGCTAGATATTTGATGGGCAGGTTAGAGGTTTTTTATAATATTCCCTTGGTAGTGTATAATTCCATTAATGATTCTCTTGGTTGTACCCTGGATGAGGAGGATGTTTGGAAGGTTTTTACTTGTCTCAACTCATTGATCACCCCAATTATATATTAAACTCCTATATAATTATATATGGTTGAAAGGAGTGTAATAAAGGATGATCTGGTTGGGACCGTTTGTGACTTCTTTCAAGGTGGCGAGCTGCCAAGGGTGGCCTCTGTTACATTAATGGTTCTCATCCTAAAGGTTAAAGACCCCTCCTCCATTAATCAGTATATACCCATAAGCATGTGCAATTTATCTTATAGGGTTATTGATATTATTATTAATAAAAGTCTTTTATCCCACTTCCACAGTCTGATCTCGGAGGAAAATCACATTTTTATCAAAAGTGGATCTATATAGGCTATCATCGGCTTAGCATAAGAGATTATTGGAGACATCAACATCAAAAATCCATGATCCAATATTTCAATCAATATAAACATAGATAAATCATATGATATAATGTATTAGATATTAATTATTAAGTTAATGCCATATATAGGATTCTCTACATGGTTTACTAAATGTTATCTGTGATGGATCAATGATAGATCAATTGTCCCTTTTTAATACATCTATAACATAAATGTTATTTCCCATATTCTCTTCTCTAAGGATATTCAACTCTTTTTTAATGGTAAGATCAGGGCTATCATAAATCTCATCGTGACTTTTGAAGAATATTACAAGTGAATTGGACATATGATTAAAAAAAGGAAATGTTTTTATCTCCAATTGATGGTCATAGAAGAGGGGAACAAAAATTAAGAACTCTCTTGGTATTATAAGGAGTAACTTCTCCATGGAGTATCAGGGTTCCCCAATTTCCCTAGGTATAATATGAATTCATTATTTAAAGGTGTTTATTGGATGGATAACTACCCAAATCACAAATTATGAAAATCATTTTCTCTCATTCAGGGGAAAAATTATATTGGTCAATTGTGTTCTATCATCCATTTCCATGCATATTTTATCTAATATCAAAGTGAAAAAAACGATGATAATAAGAATGGAGAAAAAATTCAATTGTATATGGGATTCTAATGAGGACGGTTGGTATCAATGGGATTTATGGGATAGACTAGCAAAATAATTGGAAGTTGGGGGAATCAATTTGAGAAGTGTTGAGGATACCATGCACTACATGAAAGTTAAATTTTCATAGGATGAAATGTAACGGAAATTAATGTGGGGTAAATTAATTAAATGGAAGTATAGATCGATTTTGGATATTTCAAGGGACCAGTATTCATGGATATGGAAAAATATATATGATCATGTTCTGAAACTCTACCAGCACTCATGATTGGAAATTGGATGTGGCAATATCAATTTCTGGGATGAAAATTGGGTTGGATTGAGGTTTGGTTTTCTGATGTTACCAAAACATAATTTCACCTTCAACCAAGCTATCATTCTCTCAATTATCACTCAAGTGGTTATAAACCTAAATCAGTGTGATTTATTTGAGTTTATTACTCTGAATAATGAGGAAATTCTGGGGTTCACGAGTTCCACATCATGTTTTTTCTCTACCAAGTGTATTGGCATATGAGATGTGGATACTTTTCATGGGGTGAGTGGGGAAGTATCCTCTAGTATCATGAAATCCCATCCAAGTTCTACTTTATGGTTTGGTACATCAGAGCCTAGAAGATTCCTATGAACAAAGAGATCAAGAATAAAGGAATCACTATATCCAACAAGTGTCCACGCTATCCAAGTCCCAAATATGAGTCGACCCTTCACATATTTTTTCAAGGGGAGTAGGTTGAAGCTCTCTGTACAAGGTTCAGGGAGTCCTTTGGGTTCTTCCCCAAGAGAACTACGGTCAAATATTTTATTCGTGGAATATTCTTAGGGGTTGAAAACAATAGGTATGAGAAGAAAGAGAGAGTGGTATTTTAATTAAAGGCTGATGGAGAATCTGGTGTGCAAAGAATAAGGCTAGACATGAGGGTATTCATAGTTAATAGATAGATTCGACAGCTATATCATAGAGTGTGGCAGCTGAACATCGGATGTTTCTAGACAACTGGGAGAAAGCTCTGTCAATGGGAGTGGCTCTAGCCAGAAGTCTCTCCTCTCCTTCTAATAAATGGTTACCTCCAAAAGGTAGATGTGTTAAATGGGATCCACCAACTAATTGACCCAAGATAAATATTGATGGATCCTATAAAAATGGCCTCATGTGGGGATATTGTATTGTTTATGATGACAGGGTATTGATTTCTCTTGATTTCTCTACTACTTACGTCCATGGTGACTCTATCATGGTATAGACTTGGGCTTTACTCAGTGGCATAAATCTATTCTAGGGAAAGAATCGGAACTAAGAGGTGGTGGAGATATATTCCCTGATTATCTATAATTCCCTTCAAAAGTATGCCTACACTCCGTCGATTATTGTCTATATTATCCTAAGAATTAATCTTCTTCGGAATAGGCTAGTGCTGGTGACCCACATGTGGCATGAAGGCAATAAGGTAGTTGATTTTCTTACTTCTAGAAAACCTCAAGATGATTATTTTTCCAAATTTTCAGGTTTGTGCTCCCTCCCCCATGATTGTGTAGACATTTTTAGAGTTTATTCCCTCATATTAGATTATTTCACCCACAATAATTGTGTGGATCTATTTTTTGGAAATAATAATATATTCCCACTTGTTATGATGATATCATAAAAATAGTGATAATAGGAAAAAATATTTCAATATCATGCTCATAATTTTGAATAATTTTCAATAGAAGATAAACATAATTTATTTCATTCCATTTCATAAGAATGATCTCACTCTTTGGTTATGCCTTGATCAATTTAAACTTTATCTCATACTCCAAGAAATAAAGGTTTTTTTAGGACTAAAGCACCAACGGATCATAACATCCACAGATAGAATGATAAGTCATTCTTTATATCTTTATTTATCATCACAATAAAATGGTTAGCATCGGTTATCCAATATGCATAAATCATCATATTATGAAGTAATATGTTAATCTCTAAAAACATTACCAACGATTAAAGTAAACCATTACATAAATATTTAACCTTATTACCCTTTCTAAAGATTAAAATCTCAATATTAATAAAGAATGTCGCTAAATTTACAAAAAAAAAGTTATCATTAATCCCCCAAACAACATGAATTTTCTCTTAATTTCTACATACCAAACATGTTAATACCTTTATCATGTATTCTCATGAAACATGTTAGTAACCTGAATTTCTATAAAATCATGTTCAAAACAGACATGATTATTCATTCTTTATATAAGACACAAAATATTAGATATATTCCTTAAATCAAAAAATGATTCAAACTCCATCAATGATAGCATAAACCACTTTGTTCACAAAACATTGATTAGTTCTAAGGTAATTAGTAATATAAAATTTAATTTATCAATATTAATCATCTGTTTATCCCAACATCCTTATCTAAACCTTAATAACGTATTAAGAGTTATCATTCCCTTCATCATGTGTTTCCATAAAATATAACCTTGTTACTAAATCACTTTTATAGGTCTCAGCATCATTCAATATATTTTTTTAAATCCATAGTGAATAACTCATACTGAAAAATAGTTATGTATTTCATAATTATTTATTTCCAATACATAAATACTTAAATCATACAAATTTCTTCGAAAATCATTAATTGGTAGTTATCGTCTTATTCTTTAATACATCCTTCCTTTCACATGTCATTCAAAGTTTCTTCATTTTCAATTGAAAAACCATTACTCATACAACCTTTTTGATTTTATTTATGATCTTTCCAATTAAGACATTGATTTGTATAACACACATAATTTACACATTTGAAACATTCAACCATTAATGATATCTTTGGGAGACCAGTATCTCCATTGATTGTGTTAACTAACTTTTACTTTTTCCTCAGCAATTAATTTCCTTGTTCCATTATTTTCCACACTCAAAACATCATTTTGTTCTTCTGAGACATTCACTTGGGTGATACTTCTCATATTATTGACATATATGAAACTGAATCTTTTTTCCTCCATGGTATCCATTACCTTAACTCTCAAAGAACACTATCCTTCTCTTATTTGGTGAGTCAAAGAGATGATTGAGGTGTACATTTTTAATCATGTTATGTGATAACTGATTCATCTTAATCACAGTATCTTTTAATTTCTTCATTATCCAATTTGGTTTCTCATAGTCACCAAATTTTCCATCGGATTCAATGTTAATATGATTCCTTATGATTTCATCCATTGAATAAAACTAAAAATCATAGTGTTAGAAACACTAATCCTAGTGTAAAACCAGATAATCAAGAAAAATACATTATAGGATTTCAAGAACATGAAAACTTATTTTAAATATATGAAACCATGTTATTATCCTAGGTAAGTCATAAACATAATATATTTAAATTCTTTATAACAGTGTATAAATAGTTTGCGAAATTCCAAAAAAATATCCCCTAAGAGTATCAAACCAGGTGTGCAACAAGGCCCATTTTCATTCACCAAGTGACTATCGAGTCCAGATCGATGAACCCTTTTGAAATATATTAACCCAATGTACTACTTTTATAGAGTCTCATCCACTTGTAGTATCCAAAAAGGTATGTAATTTATTAGAAATCACTTTCTCTATACTTTACCAAAATTCAAGGACATTTTCCTATACTTTGACTCAACCTTAGACATATCCTTAGAAACAACCCTATACATATCCTTAGAAATATACCTATAGATATCACTAAAGATTTCCTATCATAGATTCCAAATGTTGACTAAACCATTCCTTTGGTACCAACTACAACATCCCAGCCTTCTTAGACATGGATATTACATCTTTTTATATTATTATTCATTACATTACAAAAACACATGCCTAAGGACCATAATATTTTAGTACCTTTGGGAACATAAAACAAAATCTTCTTATTTAATGAAATATATTCAATATATACCACAAATATATTCATATATAGTACTCAACTTAGTCATACCCTACCTGAACCTTTCTTTATAACCTCGGGAATGAAACATAATAAAGGGTGATATCAGATGATTAGTAAGGGTGAATATAATAGATATCAATATATGATTATATGAAATAATAAGATAACAATAAGGATAGTTGATCATGAATATAACATAAAAAATTAATACCGAACCTATAATGAATCATAAACATGAGTCATTTCATAGAAATTTATCATTTCAGAAAACATAGGCCATATGATTGAAAAATAATCATAAATAAATCATGAACCATAATCTCATTTAAAAAAAGTGTACAACCATCATAAATATAGAAATAAATTTCTTATATAAAGGTTAAATACTAATACCATCAACATAGTGGATCAGGACTTATCAATTATTACACATTGTGGATCAGGATGCACCTATTTTCAATTGTGGATCAAGAGACACGTGTTTCCCATAGTAGATCATGATGTACCTTTATCCCATAGTGTATTAATTCTATTTAATTTTTTCTCATTATTATATCTTGATATATAATGATTTACCCAATATATTATAGGGAGATTTAGTTCCCACCCATCATATGTTGAAAATTATACATATGTGTGCCACAAGATCGTAAAACATTCATCATATTATAACCCAAGAAATGAAATTGGATTTATAAAAATTTCATCAAAATGTAACATAAGGAAAATAGATAGGTTTCATAATAATTTCATCATTCTGTCATTTCATGACTCATGGAGAAAGAAGGAGGTTTCATAATAATTTTATCATGGTATAGTCTGTAGAAGAAAAATCACTTGGAACATTTCTTGAGGGTGATAACTTTTCTTTGAAAAAAACTTTTTAAAACTAAAAATTTATAAAATATTTTTGAAATAATTTTATTTATAAATAGACTTTAAAACATATAACTAAATCATTAAAAATTAGTAATAATAGTTTTTTGGTGAAAATAGTCTTTTGGCTTTGAAAATCGTTTTTTTTTAATTCGAAATACTTTTTACTTTAATATAATTTATTTAAATTATAAAAAATTCATAAATATTAAGGAAAATATTTTATTTGAAATTAAATTTAAAACCATGTAAGGTAATATTAGAATCATTGAGCATTCATGATAGTGGGAAATACTATTCATGTTTTCCATTTGAAAAATTAAGATTTTTTTACATTTTTGGTAAAATCCAAACATACTTTGATTGGAAAACAACATGATAATTCGTTTCACAATATTTTTCAAAAATTAAAACATAGATAAAAATGTATTTTTGTAAATCATTTTTGTAATTTTGAAAACATTTTTGAAAAATATTTTAAAAAACATTGTGTTGTAAGAAAAAGGGTTTTCAACTGAAAAGATAATTTTTCTAAAAAATATTATGTTTGAAATATTGAATACATAAAGAGAATAAAATTAAGGAAAAACATTTATTCTCATGAAATAACCAGATGAGAATAAAATTCATTAGTTTCTTGATAGACTTATCATAATATTTTATTATCAGAAACATAGTCATAAATAATCCTGATAAATGATGAGATTGTAAAATAAAATATTTACCACTTGGGAAACATTGAAACATAAGCCCCATGAAGAAATATCATTCAAAGAAACTCAAAATATAATGAGGATAAATAAATTTGTTACATTAAATTTCAAAGGGGATGTATATACACCTTGTAAAATATGATAGGTGCATAACATAAATGTATGTCTCAAAGAAGGCAAATTGAGACAAAAATCATTTCCTGCTTTTGTAATCTGTTGAATTATAAGAACCAACACATAATAAAATAAAATTAAAGTTTAAAAATAATTAAAATAATTATATTCAATTTATTTCATATCATAGGGGGACTATATACACCAGAAAAAATAAATAGGTGGTAAATATGGCATATAGCTTATATAAGTAAAAACTAAGACGGAAATTTGTTACCTTAAGTCTTAAAATATGTCATACTCATTAAAAAATCATGTATAATAAATATAATTATATTATAAATTTATTACATAAAAATATTTTTATATATCATACCATATATGAGTTTCTTATAACATTTTATTACCCATTTATAAACATTTCCATGTTAAATATACATTTCGGATAATAACCACGTGTTTTCATATATGTTTTTATTTTTTATTTTGTTTCCTATTACTATGATAATGATTTAATAATATTTATAATGTTAAAAATGATATAAATATAATATATATTCAGTATATATGTATTTAGAGTAATTTAAAAAAATTATTTATGGAAAATGAAATACACCTTTCATGGAGATGGTTGGTCGTACGTACGCATGAACGTTGTTAACATTTTCATATAAGATTGATAAAAAAATTTAATTGGTATATTAACATTTAAGAATAATTTTTTTGTCATATAAACTTTATATTTTCATTAAATTCATTAAATACCTTCCATGTAAATCATGAATGAATCACATCACTTCATGTGGTGGTAGTTCATCGTACACATGAGCGACGTTATCATATTCCCAAAATATGAAGAGTATGAAGGTGATTCTGATATAATAATTCTATAAGTATAATAATATAATACATATAATATATAAATAATAAATCAATCATTTTATTAGCCATGAGATCTAGAAATGGAAAAATGAAAGACATCGATTCGCGAGACGGTAGTTCGCCGTACACACGAACTGGGATTTTGTGACCCATTTAATGGAAGTGGAGATCATTGAAGAGAATGACCCTAAAAAAACAACATATAAATTTATGTAATATAATGAGGTTATTATATCAAAATCTTATAAAAATAATATAAGTTTTGGAGGAATAAATAAAACAAAAACACTTGTTGATGGATGTTACCTCTTCTACGGGTGTCCTCCTTAGGTTTTCACCAAAGACCTTTCTAGGTTGTCTTTCTGTTGAAAATAAGGCTTATAGGATGATAGAAGTGAATTTTGGAATCTATTTGGGTTTTTATTGGCCACACCAATATGATTTAATGTTGTAAATAAGTGAAGGGTAGTGGTGGCCTTTTATAAGTGGGGGAAAAGAGCCCACTTGAAAACTACTTGGAAATTTCCCAAAAGAATCCAAAAAAATAAATTCATTCCCAAGAAAAAAACTTCAAAATGACATTATATTATCAATTTTTAAGGATAATATATAAATATGTCCATAAAATATGATTTAGACATGTTTATTTTCATTTTTAATCCTTATCTTGTTACTTTAACCACCTGATAAATCTATTATTACCTTTACCATAATAACTAATTTTTTACTTTTTTCACTATTAATTTTGGTCAAAAATTAATTTAAGTTTTTTGTTCATATAAAATATTCTAATTAAAAATATCTACTACATTTTTATGAATTCAATTCACATAAGTGGAAATTTTTTATTTAATATTAATCTCACAGATGCGACAAGAAAATGAGTTTTTAAAGAGAAAATGTTCAAAAGTTTACAATGATTTTATATCCAATTTCAATACAAAAATGATTATAATGACATAAATGTGATTAATATATATATATATAATTTAACTAAGGGTACTTTAATATAAAATTAAAAAAATATTTCATGATATAAATAATTTAAACGAAAAGGAAGTTATCAATTAAAATTCAGGGTTTTCACTATTTATCAGAAAATTAATCTTTTTAGAAAATTATCAAAAATTCATGATAATATAAGTTTTATACTATGATTTCAAAAATTACTTTTATTTTTTAAAATATTTTTTATAAATCATTCAAAAAATACTTTTTAAAATAACTGCACAAAAATTTTGCAAAACTTCTTTTTAGAAAAATACAGTTTTTAAGCATAAAATTGGATTTATTCTTATCCCTTATCTAGAAAAGACATAAGATTAATGTTAATAATTTGATTAAATATATAATATAGAAATGTCATTAAATTAATTAACCCAATTTTATTTTTTAAATTTATTTTTTTGAAATTTATTTGTTTCAATATAAATAGTTTTTTAGAAAAAGATTTCCTTTATTTTGAAATACTTTTTATTTTCTTTTATAATTAATTGGTCACCAAATAATTAATTTTTTATACATTTTTAAACCATATATTTTTGTAATTTAGTTAATTATAAAAAATATTTCAAAAAATATTTACTTATTAGAAATATTATTTTATCATGGTTCGATTTTATTAATTATATGGGTAGTTTTTCATTTCATTATTATCCTGGATCTAGACTCAAGCGACTGTGATTCTCGGACCAGATTTATACATTGAAGTTTAATTTACATTAGGCATAAGCTACCGCCATGTAATTTTTAATAAGGAGACATCCCAATCGTTATTTGAAGAACTTTTTATATCACAAAACTATCACCACTACAAGTTAGTATGAGTACAGTTTCATTGCATGGCCTTTTATTATGATCTTTGAAATTTTCTTCACATTCATCAATCAAGAAGAACGTGATTTCATTCTGAGTTGACATGGTTAGTTGATTTAATATTTGTGAGAAATTTATCACAACCCATTAGTAGTATCTATCTAATCCAAGAAAAATATGGATATCTATTATAGTCATTGGTCTTTTATATTCTTTAATTATCCTTATCTCTAAAGGATCAATATATATATAACCTCATTTTTTATTATATGACCAAATAATGACACTTTCCATATCCATAATTTACACTTTCAAGATTTATAATATATTTTATCTTTTCATCAGGTCTTTAGTAAAATCCATAAAAATTATCCATGATCCTCCTTGGTTTTATAATATATTATAATATCATTAATAAAGACTTCCAAAAAGTTACTGAGGTAATATCTAAAGACTATATTCATCATATCTATGAAAATATATGGGTAATTGGGAATAGTAAAATGAATTACTCTGAATTATAGAGATTCTATCTCAAAGTAATGGATTTATTAGGTATATCATATCTTTAAACCCAAAATTGATGATATCTGAATTGAAGTTTTATATTTGAGAAATAGTTAGGTCCTCTTAGTTTATCAAAAAATTCATTAACAAAGAGTCGATGATTCGTGTTCTTGATTAGGACCTCGTTAAGTTCATGATATATAGAGATTCATTTATCTATCCATATTTTTAAAAAGGATGATTTTTGGCACCCATGGTGAAGAACTTGGGAATATAAAACCTTTTCCCAGATTCTCTCAGTGTTTCTTCTTCAATTCCCACAATTCAATTGGGTCCATTCGAAAAGGATTCTTTAATATTATAATAACACCATGTATGATTTCATTGGAAAATTTTACCAAATAATCTAGGGGAAAACTAGGAAAATCGTTAGGAAAACATCAATGTATTTATTAAAATTCATTATTACCTTGTTATTGTGTAGCTCCATAACCATTGGAGCTAAACCACCTCATTATTGGTTATTAATTCATATATAAGGTAAGTAATTTCCATAGGGAGTTCATATTAATCCTTGCACTAATAGATGATATTTGGTTGATTTGGGATATAAATTTTCATTTACATATCCTTAAAATTTATAAGGACTCTATGAAAATAGAAAAAATAAATTCCAAAAATATCATCAAACTCAACTAAAGGGAGAGTGATAAGGTTTACTAGAATCATATTCCCCCAAACCTAGATCAGAGAATATTTTTATACATGGGATGAAATCATCACAGTAAAAATAAGTTTTATAAATAGCTCAATATTTATTCATTAGGGTGGTAAACAAATTCTTCTGGTAAAATCTACATAATTGAAGGAGTGTGTTGAGCCAGAATAAAATAAATTTAATTCTTGAGTGAATTATGAGTATACATTTCACCAAAATGATCTTTATTTTGATAACACGGGTATATTCTCCATGATTTACCATTTTAATACCATATTTATTTTTTTAGTCATGATGTTTGAGTAGTTTTATTATGTCAGGATATTGATTTAGGAATCAAACTTGTTTTTCATTCCACAATAACATTTTTATTTTCTAGTTAATTTTTCAATTTGATTATTTCAATTTGAATTTTTATCTAATTTAATTATATTTTAACTAAAATTTATTTCTAAAAATTAATACTGGCCAATTTGATTTGTAGTTAACTCAGAGAAACTGATAATTTTAATTGTCTTGACTGTTTGTATTATAAATAGGTCTGAAAATATTTTAGAAATGGGTTGTGTCATTTTGATGAAGGGTTTGGATTTAAAACATATATGTTAATTAATTTATAACATTGGATAATGGGAATCTAAAACATTGTGAGTTAAAAAATAAACCTCTATAAAAGGATTTATAAATTTTATAACTAGTGATAATTATGAATAATAATATTTAACCATAGAAAAAATATATTTCATGGCTACATAGTAATTTGATTACGACATCATCATCCTAAACAAATTTTTCTGATTATATGTTCATGATAAATATTTCACTTATAATTTTCTTTTGTTTCATTAGATTTCATAATTTTTTATTTTATAAAAAGAAATACATAACAGGAATTCCCTCAGTGACCATTGTTCTAAAAATTGTCCAATGAGATACTTTTAGTGAACTAGATCTCATGCTCTCTATGTTTTGGACCTTCTCACCACTTCTACAATAGTCCGTAGGTTTATAAATTCAAAAATTAGATACTATAAAATTTATAAACCAATAATTATTTCTTATCATATCCTTAAGTTCCCATGTAGATTCTTAAAATTTTTGGATTCACCATAAACCATTAACTAGGTGAGTGGTCCTGTTTAGTACACTTTCTCTTTAAATCTATAATTTACTTAGGTTTTTTCCCATAAGAAAGATCATACTTTAGTGGTATGACCTCTGAGTTAAGTACATGTTAAGGATCAAGTATGTACTTCCTTAGAATAGATACATGGAACACAATAGGGACTTGAGAGAGGTTTTGTGGATTTTCCAATCGATAAGCTACTTTCTAGATACGATCAATAATTTTAAAGGGACTCATATACATAAGTCTTAGTTTTCCCTTTTTTCTAAATCTCGTTACCTTATTCTATGGATAAATTCATATAATAACCTTCTCACCAACATGAAACTCAAAATCACACTGAATATTGTTAATATAACTTTTATTTCAACTCTAAGATTCCTTGATGTGTTATTAAATGGAGAAAACTTTCTCCACCATTTCCTCATCTATCTCATGTCTCAATTGAATTATTTATCCAACATTATCCTACCATGCAAGAGTTTTACACTTATTTCCATAGAAGTATCTATAATGATCTTTAAGAATGATTTAATGAAATCTATTATTATTAGAAAACTCAACTAGAGGAAGGTGTTGATCCCAACCACCTTTGAAATCCATAGACCATGATCTCATATCATCCTCTAGGGCTTTAATTGTTCTATCAGAATGAACATGTACCTAAGGTTGATATGTAGTGATAAATCTCAACTCTATATCAATATTTTTCTAAAAAAAATTCAAAACTTTAAGGTAAGCCTCAAATCCCGATGAGATACAACTAAATGTGGTACTACATATAACCTTGTCACTACCTTAGTGTATATTCTAGAAAATTAATCTAGAGAGAAATATTCTCTGATAGAAATAATATGTTATGAATTTATAAGATGATCGGCTACCCCCCATATAGAATAATTCTATTTAGGGGTTTTGGGGAGTCCAGCGAAAAAAATCCATGGTGATATTTTCCTATTTCCTTTCTAGTATGGGTAATGGTTGTTACATCCTCTTAGAATTTTTTCTCTTGTCCTTAACATGCCGAAATACCAAGCACTGATATACACACTCATCAATATATCTATTCATGTTGTCCCACCAAAAATAATCTTTCCAATATATATACATCTTTGACCTTTTATTATATATATAGAATGAATAAATATGAGTTTCCTATACCATATATTTCTTTAAATCTGGTATGGACGAAACAAATACACGATTGCTAAATTTTATCATTCTATCATGAGCAATGTTAAACACAAGAAAATTTCTCACCTTATTTTGTAGATCCATATTATCCTTTTCTTCCTCTTTTATCATCATATAGATATATGGTTGAATAATTATTTGAGAAATATAATACTTCTCCCCTTCCGTTTAGATTTTAAGATACATCCTTTCAAAATGCATAAATATTGGATATTTTTTATCCTCATCATAGATAATAAAGTATGATCCTTTTGACTCAAATCATCGTCCACCTTCTTCACTTCCCCAGGGTGGAAATGTATTGATTCGTCGTAATATTTAATTAGCTCCGACCATATTCTCTAGCGCATATTCAACTCCTTTTGTGTGAATTTATAATTTTAAATTTATTATCAGAATATATATATATATATATATATAACATATTCCTTAGTAAATATAATTCCTCCACATCTTTAATGAAATAATTGCCATGAATATATCCAAATCATGATTTGGTAAATTTTTCTATTGAACCTTCAATTACCGCAAGGCATAAGATACACCCATGTCATTATATATGAGAACGCATGACAATCCTCTCTTAGATATATCACTATAGGTTATAAACCCTTCTCTATAGTAGGGTAATGTAAGAATATGTGTGCTAACTAACCTTATCTTTAGTTACATGAAATTTTCCCCACATTCATCTATCCAAAATAACTTAGATCTCTTTATAGTAAACTTGGTGAGAGGATTAGGTAGTTGTGAGAAATTCTCCATTAAACCTCAATAATATCTTCCAAAACCAAGAAAACTATGGACCTCATTCATCGTGATTGGTATAGGCCAATTCTCAATAGCCTCTATCATTTATGGATCTACCAATATACTCTCTCCTAAGAATATATGGACCAAAAATGAATCCTTTTATAGCCAAATTCATAATTTTTAAATTTTTTCATACATTTTCTCCTTCCTTAGGTTCATTAGTACAATTCTCAAGTTATATTTATTCTCTTACTTATTTTTTGAATAAATGAGATTATCATATATAAAAACTAACACAAACTGGTCAAGGTGGTCTCTAATGACCCTAATCATTAAATCCATGAAGAAAGTGGGGGAATTATTGATACTGAATGGAATCTCTATATAATAAAAGTTACCACGCCTTATACATAATGATGTCTTGGGTATATCCTCCTTAAACCTTAACTTATGATATCTAGAATGAAATTAAATGTTGAAAAATTACAGATCTATGTGCAATTAATTAAACAATCCATCAATATGGGGTAATGGATACTTGTTCTTGATTATGATCTTGTTCAGTTCATGTTAATTGGTATCGCTTGTCGTTGATTGAAGTTATATGTGTCCCAAATTAATTACTCGTTCTTAGAAATTTAGTATAGAATAAGTTCGAGGTCGATCCATAGGGAACCATGGCATGCATTAATTCAATTTATTTAATACTTAATTAGGTGAAGTATGCAAAATTTAGAAACGATTGGGTTGATTTTGGGTTTTGATTGAAACTAAATTGATTTACTTTGAAGAATGGATACAGTTTGAAAGAAAACAACGGGTAAATTTAAAGAGTTCTTAGAAATGGAAAGAAAAGATGTGTCAGGGCTGTTGTGAATAAGTAGTTCTTATGTAGATTGTTTAAATGGTTGTGTTGTTCATAATAATTCAACCATTCAGGATTTCATTTTGTTACAAGATTTCCTTGGTCCGGTTCCTCTTGTTTGGAATTAGAGTAGCTGACTCCTTGGTCCGGTAGTCAATGTCCTTAATTCTTTATTACATCCAGTCCATTATTTGAATCGGTGAAAACCTTCCAATGGTCATGGATGTTTTCACCGTTACTTTTCTTTTGTATCTCTGAGAATCCATCCCTTGGTCTGGCTAAGAATTCTCAATTAAATTAGATAGTGGTTTAAGAAGAGTAAGATGAATTACAATGATTCAAACACAAATATATAAAACAATATACAAATTATGATCCCATCATCCACAGCCCCAACATGAGGGGTTTAGTTACACGAAAAATTTAGGAGAGAAACAACACACGTGATACCTGACGGATTCATCATGTAGGCGTTGAGGTAGAGTATTGGAAGGTGGAATGGCGGAGTGACGATAGTAGCTTTGGGAATGGTGATAGCAGAGCTTCTCTTTCCTCTCAATGGTTCTGAACTCCAAAATCCATAGGCCAAGGCCTCATTTTATAGAAAAATAAAGTACATGGCATGTATAGAAAGTACATGTCGTGTACTTTTTTTCAATGCGTTTTGGCGCAAGTTTCTCCACTGGCAGGTGACCGAGCATGCCGTTTTTGACTTTTTAACACGGTGTTGCCTACATGTTTAGTGTACACGACATGTATCGCCGCCATACACGGCGTGTAGTATCAAAATTTTGGCCACCATCCCCTTCTAGAATAGCAGACACGGCGTGTAAAAGTTCAAACACGCCGTGTCTTCATCAACGGCCACATGGGCGAGTGGACTTTTCTTCGGCAACCACCGCTTCTAGAAAGTAGTACAGGGCGTGTAGCGCTGCCACACACGGCGTGTATCTTCTACCTCGTGACATGGGTGTGTACTCCCTCCTTCGGTCCATGTCCCTGGCTGGATGTACATGGCGTGTATAAAAGTACACACCGTGTAGTTTCAAAATTTTCACACGCATCCCTTGATTCGTGTATTTATCCAGAAAGCTCCTGAAAGTAAACAGAATCACCAAAATCAAAGAATATGTTCATAAAACAACAGATATTTGACTAAAAATTGTTTTTTTCTTCAATTATGTATATGGAAATGTATACACAAATTGGGTGCATCAAATTCCCCCATACTTAGTCTTTTGCTTGCCCTCAAGTAAAATCTCAACATCTAATTAAGAGAGCCTATACTTTAAAAGGAAGGCATTTAATTAATCAAAAGTATAACTGATAAAGTTACTGAGGAATAATTCTGAAAGGCACAAACAAATTCAATTCATAAGATTTTAAAATCATGCCTCATATATAATGTTATTAACTACTCTCATCCTCTTTCAACACATTGTTCAACCTTTCAAAAATAAGCATGCCACTTGATGATTTACCTTACCAGTTAAAATTACACTCCACACTCAAGATGTTTTTAATCGAAGTTATGCTCAATCCAAGTCATATACACTCTATCCATAGGTTTGCAAGATATCTTCTTCTCTACTTTAGAAAAATTGAATTACAAAAATCATGAGGACTTTATCAATAAGGTTCAGATGTTTCTATGGCTAAGGGTTGGTAGGTTCAGATGTGAAAATAAATTCTGAGGCCTGAAAAAGGATGGCTAATTCCTTTAAACAACATTTCATGATATTCAAAGTAAATCTCACTGAAAATACATCCTTCAAAAACTCAGTCAAATGCTTTTGTAATCGTCACCATCTTCCTTAGGCAAGTAGGGTTTATGGGAAAATAAGCCTAAGGTCCCTTTGTTGTTTGTTTTTTGTGGTTTTTTTGAAACAAAAAAACAGAAGGTCATCCCTTATGAATACAATGAATAGATTTTTGGAACCCATTCTACCCCAAATAATCAAGAGGCACTCCCCCACACTTTATTTCATGGTTTCACACAAAAATATGCCATGTATTTCCAACTCCCTCTTTAAATCTTAAATGAATAATCATGAAAAGTTTAAAAGGAAATAGGGTAGGAAGGGAAATAGTCTTGTAATGTGGCTTCCTATAAAGGTTGTTCATGGCTTCTATGGTATTAACGGAGAAGAAATGTAGGGTAGGTCTCAAGATAAAGGGGTTGAAACAATCTAATTCCTTAGTCATGTTAAAGTAATTCAAAAATTTCTTCATGTTTCGAAAAGAAAAACTTGAAAATTTTGGTAGTGATGCATATCCTAAGAATCTCTCAATAAAGTGGGTATTAGAAAATAAATATGAAAAATGGTTTAAAATACCTCTCAGGAGTGGAAAAATAATAAAGGTACAATCAGTTCATGACATGCATATAAATGATTAGCATAATTAATGTAATTTAATCAAGGATGAAAGGTTGCAATTGAAACTATATCAGCAATCATTTTAAAATATTTAAAAACTAAAAAGCATGTAACCTTTTCAAAAGATCCTACTGATAACTCTAGAATTTATAAGATTGATTAACCAAAATTGCTTTACATTTTCAATTATAGAGTCTAATAATGATGTTTCCTAAATTAGTTTAAGGACAAAGACTAAGGTGAAAGATATAGATGCTCCCCCACACTTAATACTGCACATGGTCCACCAAGTGGAACAGCAAGCTAAAGGGTGGGAAACAGGGAGAAATGCGGGACAAAATGAGGGAAAGTAGTGGAAGAAGAAAATCCAAAAAGAAAGAAAATAGAAATGGAAAAAATACTCCCCTCATGAAAAGTGATGCCAAAGGTGCTCCATGTCCATACCTGTGACTGTCGAGAAAAAAGAAAACTACAAACATGCATAACATCACAGCACAGAAAATGACAGAAGAGATATATAAAGGAAAATGTCACTATCATGGGGTCACCTCAGGGGAGGCATCATCCTATATAGAATCGTCCGGTAGAGACGGTGCAGGAGGCGTGGAAGGGGGAGGCTCTGACTCAGAATTGGGAAGGGTATCTGAAGAAGTAGGATCTGCAGGTGCTAGACTCAGGATCGGAAGCTCAGCAGTAGGCCCTAGCCCGGCAGAAGTGGCAGCAGCAGAGCTCACCGTAGGCATTGGAACGGAATCGGTGGCCGGTGCAGGAGACGGCGGTGGAGCAGCAGCAGAAGGGCTAGGAACGGAGGCAGAGGATGGTGGCTGAGGTAGTGGAACACCAAGATGCTGAGCAATATGCACCAACAGATGCTCCATCCGGTCCTGGCGGCCGTCCAGACGAATCAAATGGTGTGCAATGGTTTCCTGGCGGCTGATGATATGGGCTAACTTCTACTCCATCATGGCTAGGCAGAGGGAAAGGGTCGGATCGACCGAGGGTGCGGGGGTAGGTGGGATGGGGGATGGGACAGAAGAAGGAATGTCAAAAGAAGTGGGGTCAGTAGGAGGTGGGTGAGGTGGAGAAGCTGGAGGGGGTGGGGAAGGAGGAGCGGGGTCAGCCGCTGGGACAGGGACAGCAGGTGGGGCAGGGTCAGCAGGTGGCGGGGCTCAAGCCTGAGCAAGGATGTAGGCACCCCCCTACTTCCAGACCAATCCCATGTGAATGAGCATGATGAAGTCCATCCACTGGGGTGAACCTATCAAGAAATGAGGTAATGAGGGCTCGAATACCCCCAAGTGGTGGGCAAGACGGGTGGTGTAAAACCCGTCATTCAAGTTGCCCTTACGGCCGGTAAACATGGAGTGGAAATAGGAGGCGACAAGATAGGGGAGGTCCGGGTAGGCGTGCCGGATGACACAGGTAAGAAGCTCCATGTCACGGCCAGTCATGACCCCCATATCCTCATGGCGGGGAAAAAGGATGGCGCTGAAGCACCGGTGGGTGAAGCGTAGGATAGGGTCGGCTATAAGAGTGCTCTTCAGGGAAGTGGGGGAGTACCGGTGGTCAGGCCCAGCGATCTCCTGCCACATGGCAATAAGGTCAGAGCGCTTGGGCCGGGTCAAGTCATAAACTGGGGGTGGTGTGATAGGATGGGGTAGAAGCCGCACCCTTGGCCAAACTCTGTCATCATCAGAGAAAAACATCGGCTGCCTAGCCGGAATCGAACTACTGGAACCGCATCGCCAGGTGTCTCCCGGTACTCCGCTCCATCGAACTCAAAGGAGGCCGCAAACTCCAAAAATAAATATCGGAACATAGGAGTGCTGACCTGGAAAATCTCGAGGAGTGCGGTGTGCCCAAGAAGTACCTCCAACTCCTCCCAAATACCGAGCTGCTGCAGAATGTTGCTGTCAAGGTACCGGCCACTCAATGGTATCAGCCGATGAGAGAAGCATCAGATCCTATCATATGCGAGGTCGGTGACCGGGAATACCGTGCAGGGATAGGGAGCACCTGCAGGTCCCGGCCCAGGTGCTGGTGCAGCAGTAACATCTGGCTCGGGAGGTGGATCCACCGAAGAAGAAGGTGGCTCGGTGGAAGGTGTGCTCGAAGAGGGACCAGCTGCTGAGGATGATGGTACAATGAAAGTGGCAGCTGGTGTAGCAGAAGTAGGCCCCGCCTCATCTGAGGGATTGAGTGGCGGAAGAATGGATAACGGAGGGAGCTCAAAGACCGGAGCATCGGGGTCTGGCTGCGTAGGTGGTCGGAGTCGGATCCGACGATAGTTGGGGCTCTCGCCCTCGGTGGCGGAGGCTGGCCACTTCCCACGGGAAGGATCACGATCTACCATATCCTGAAATAGAAAGAAAAAGAAAACAAAACAAAAGAAAAAAGAAAAGGAAAGAAAATAAAACAAAGAAAATGTGAGAAAACTGAAAAAAACAAGTACACGGCGTGTACTCCAGAGTACATGGCGTGTAGTCAGCAATGGAGAGTATCCCATGTTCTCTGGAAAGACACGCCGAGGGTGGAAAGAGACCATGTAATAGGACACAGCATGTACCGAACTTACACACCGTGTTCACATCAAAGTATAGGTGGTCGTTTAATAAAAAGGACACTGCCATGTTGCTATCAGTTCTAAGAAAAGAATACATGCCGTGTAAGTACAGGCCACAGCATGTATTGCACATGAAGAACATGGCCGTGTAGAGGGGGAGACACGGTCCGGCTATAGATATAAAGGACACGGCATGTACCGAACATACACGCCGTGTTCTGGAACATGGGGTGACAGGTCGTGTTATTTTCCACACATGAAGGGGCCAACGGAAATGGTATACACGGTGTGTACCGAACATACACACCGGGTGCATTCAAATTTCGAAATATTTTGTGTGTGGCCGTGTACAGATGTACACGGCGTGTGTTCTTTATATCGTGGCCATGTATAGGTGGAAGACGAATGGTCGGCCGATCCGATTAACACCCTAAACGATTCTAAAAACTTGAAATAGAGGGTGGAGAACGGCGTACCTTGACTGAGGATCACAATGTGAGAAGAATCAGAACGTGAAACGCCCCAAATCGACGGATCTGGAAAAGGGGGTTCAGATGGCGTTTGGGAGAAGAAACGGGAATAAGGGGAAGAATGGGGCGGCCGTGCGACATGGCCTCAAGCCGGGTGGCCTGTGGCTTATATAGCCGCGGTACACGGCGTGTATTTTTGGTACACGCCATGTATCCCTTTTTTTCATTAGTACATATAATTATTATAGTCAACTATATAATAATTATAATTATATCAAAAAATTATATTATACATAAACCTATACACGATGTATATTGGGAAATACAAGCCATGTATTTGAAAATAAATAAAAGAGTAGTACAACCTTTGGCCCGGTGCTTGGGGCGGGATTCGAACCAGCGATCGGCCGATTCGAACGGACACCCTCACCCACTGGAGAAAAGTTTGTTCTTCTATTCATATTTATTTTATATATATATCTATTCTATACGGCCTATACACACGGAAAGAAAGAAAATCACGGCGTGTGGTTTTTATTTAGGAAAGGATGGGGGTGAAGTAGGGAGATTAGCGCAATTCAAAATCAGGTCTTGTGAACCTGGTGCCGAGACTTTTCCAATCTGCCAACTTCACCCGCATGTAATTTCTTATTTTTAAAACGGTTTTCATTTATAGTTGAAAAATCATGGTGCACACGACGTATATCGGAGTACACGTCGTGTGGTTTTATTAAAAGAACAAATGATGGAAATGGGACGGTTGTCTGGATTTGAACCCGGGTCTTTTGAAACCTGATTACGATTCTAGCCAACCGGCCCATCCCCACCATGGGTTTTATTAAACAGACACACATATATATATAGATAGATTTAAAATACCACACACGTCATGTAATTAAAAGGAGGAACCCCGTTCCGAAGGTAGGTCAGGAGGATTCGAACCGATGATGGCTCGAATAAACTACAGTGACTTTGCCATCAGCACCGGCATCATCCCTGGTTATTTATTTGTTATTCTGTAGATTTATACTATTAATTTTATAAATTAAAAAGGTTTAGTACACACCATGTATATAATTGGGACATGACGTGTAACCTCTGGGTTGCCTCCTAGGAAGTGCCTTTGTTTTAGTTCGTTGGCTCGACCTACTTACCTTGCTTACCTGAGGAGTATGGTGGACAACGTTCCTACCATGTTATTTGTAGGATGGTAAACTTTCAAGCTCTTCCCGTTTACCTTGAATGGTTGACCATCTTCTCTAGAAATTTCTACCATGCCATGATGGAATACGCAGATAACGTGGAATGGTCTGGACCAGGGTGACTTAACTTCCCTAGAAATAAGCGAAGATGAGAATTAAAGAGAAGTACATGATCACCGGGTTGGAAAGATTTTCGTGATATCATCTGGTCGTTAATGGCTCTTGTCTTCTCTTTGTACAACTTGGCGTTCTTGTATGCCTCTAATCAGATCTCATCTAGTTCCGACAGTTGGAACTTCCCTTTCTCGTCAGCTGCCTTTAGATCAAAATTCAAGGCTTTGATGGCCCAGTAGGCTTTGTGTTCCAATTCTACTGGAAAATAGCAGGGCTTTCCATAGACGAGGCGAAATGGGGACATTCCCAGTGGTGTTTTGAAAGCAGTCTGATATGCCCACAAGGAATCATCTAACTTCTTAGACTAGTCCTTTCATGAAGTGTTCACTGTTTTTTCCAGGATCTTCTTGAGATCGCAATTGGAGAGCTCTACCTTTCCACTAGACTGGGGATGATATGGTGTCCCCATCTGATGCTTTACCCCAAACTTTGACAATATTCCTCTCATCAGTGTGTTGTCGAAGTGGGTCCCTCTATCGTTGATCAGTACTCGTGGAACTCCAAACCTGCTAAAAATATTTTTCTTCAAGAAATTTATGACTACCTTGGCTGTGTCGTGAGCTGTAGAAGTAGCTTCCACCCATTTGGAGTCGTAGTCGACGCAGAGCAGGATGTAAGTGTTCCCAAAAGATGAGGGAAAAGAACCCATGAAATCTATGCCCCAGACGTCGAAAATCATGACCTCCAGGATGGGGTGCTGAGGCATCTCAGCTCTACGTCCCACATTACCCGTCCCTTGACACCGATCGCAACAGGAAACAAAGGCCCGGGCATCTCTATGCATGGTGGGCCAGAAAAATCCAGACTGCATGACCATAGCTATGGTACAGTCTGGCCCATGATGTCCTTTTACTGGTGAGGCATGACATAACTCCAGGACATCGTGAACTTCATTCTCTGGGATGCAATGGCAGATCACTCCATCTGCACAAGATTGGAATAGCAGAGGATCCTCCCAGAAGTACCTTTTCACATCATAGAGAAATATTTTCCTTTGAGGGAAGGAGAGGTGGGGGTGAATGACACCTGTAACCAGAAAATTAGCAATATCAGCATACCATGGTTGAGGTGTTTCACTGATCGAAAAGAGGTTCTCATCAGGAAAATCCTCCCTGATCTCTCGATCTTCTTCCTTCTCCAAGTAAGGCAGCTCGAGGCGGGAGAGATGTTCAGCAATGAATTTCTCACTCCCTTTCTTATCCCGGATCTCAAGATCGAATTCTTATAGGACGAGTACCCAGTGGATCAATCGGGGCTTCGTGTCTTTCTTGTTGAGTAGGTACTTTAGTGATGCATGGTCAGTATAAACAATAACTTTAGACAACACTAAGTAAGAATGAAACCTGTCAAATGGAAAAACCACTACAAGAATCTCCTTTTCTGTGGTGGTGTAGTTAATATGTGCCTCGTTGATCATCCTGCTGGCATAACAGATAGGTCGTAAAATCTGGTCAAGTCGATGGCCCAAGACTGATCCCACTACATAGTCGCTTGCATCACACATCACCTCAAATTGTTCCTCCCAGTTGGGAGTAATCATAACTAGAGATTCCACAAGGCGCTGCTTTAGATGCTCAAAAGATCTAACACAATGGTCATAGAACTCAAATATGGCATCCTTGGTTAGAAGATTGGTGAGGGGTTGGGATATTTTGGAGAAGTCGCGGACAAACCGCCTGTAAAATCCCGCATGCCCCCGGAAACTGCAGATGGCGCGGACGGAAGTCAGTATTGGTAGTCGTGAAATGACTTCAATCTTCGTCGGTTCCACCTCTATCCCCTTCGATGAAATTTTGTAGCCAAGTACTA
Source organism: Viscum album (assembly GCA_963277665.1). Classification (NCBI taxonomy): domain Eukaryota; kingdom Viridiplantae; phylum Streptophyta; class Magnoliopsida; order Santalales; family Viscaceae; genus Viscum; species Viscum album. Next base: position 526,162,603 of record OY728148.1, on the reverse strand, counting down.
TGCCACTTTACACCATGAAATGACACTTTTCCCAGTTCAAGACTAGGTTAGTGTGCCCACATCTTTCCAAAACAAGCTCTAGGGGTTGTAAACAAATGGTAAATGATTTTCCATAAATGGAAAAATCATCCATGAATACCTCCAGGACTCATTCCTCCATGTCGTGGAAGATGTCCAGCATACAGTGTTGGAAGGTGGCGGGGGAATTACACATCCCGAAAGACATCCTTCGATAAGAAAATGTGTCATAGGGGCAAGTGAATGTGCTCTTTTCCTGATCCTCTAGATCAATGGATATTTGGTTGTAACCGGAAAAATCTTCGAGGAAGCAATAGAAGTTGTGCCCTGTTAGCCTCTCTAGAATTTGATCCATGAATGTAAAGGGGAAGTGATCCTTTCTTGTTGCGTCTTTTAACTTCCGGTAATCCACACATACTCTCTAGCCCGTGATAGTGTGTGAAGGGATGAGCTCGTTCTTTTCAATTCAAATCACAGTAATACCCCACTTTTTGGGTACCACTTGGAGAGGACTCACCCACGGACTATCCGAGATGGGATAGATGATGCCTGCATCCAATAATTTGATCACCTTCTTCTTTACAACTTCTTTGATGGGAGGATTCAAGTGTCGTTGTGGTTGCCGAGATTGCTTGGCACCCTCTTCAAGTAGCACCTTATGAGTGAAAATGGTAGGGCTGATGCCCTTCAGATCAGCGATTGTCCACCCAATAGCATGATTCTGCTGTTTGACAACCTGCAAAAGTGCATCTTCCTGCTCCTGTGATAGTTATGCATTAAGTATAATAGGAAAAGTTTGATTGGGTCCTAAATACTAATACTTGAGAGAAGATAGAAGAGGCTTCAGTTTGAGTTCAGTTTCCTTTAAAATCGAAGGCACAAGTGGCTACACTTTGTCCCATTCCAAACTATCAGGAACAACTGCATGCTGCCAATAGTGGCCACCATAGCCTTCTATGAATTTCAAGTCTTCTGGCGCTTCTTCTAATAGAATATCTAGATCAGTTAAATTATTCGAAATGAGAGAACATACTAGTTCATCCCCTTTGTCGCTAAAATGATTAACCATGGTGGAAACTGCATAACAGTCCTCATGCTCTGACAAGGAAGCATGTTTGATGGCTTTGAGGACGTTATAGGAAACTCTTCCATCACCTACCTGAAAAATAAGCTCCCCTTGGTGCACATCGATCGGTACCTTCCCAGTTGCCAAGAAAGGTCTTCCAAGTATAAGAGGTGTTTCCTGGTCATCCCCCATGTTGAGGATGATGAAATAAACAGGGAGAATCAGCATACACACCTTGATCAGTACTTCCTCTAGTAGTCCCTTCGGGTGGTTGATGGATCGATCAGAAAGTTGAAGGGCGACACGGGTAGGCTTGAGCTCGTGGAGTCCCAGATTCTTGAAAACTCTGAGGGGCATGAGGTTCACGCTGGCCCCTAAGTCGCAGAGGGCCTTCCCAAACTCGCAGGATCCAATAGTACAAGGAATGGTGAAACTAACTGGATCTTGGAGTTTGGGAGGAATGGAATGTTGAACCACCACGGAGCACTCCTTCGTTAGTGCAATAACGCCCAAATCCTCCATCTTCCTCTTATTCGAGAGGATTTCCTTCATGAATTTGGTGTATGTTGGAATTTGTGTCAGGGCCTCCGTAAATGGTATGTTGATATGTAGCTTCTTGAAAACATCCATGAATTTGCTAAGTTGGTGGTCCAACTTCCTCTGCTTCAATCTTTCTGGAAAGGGTAAGGCAGGCTTGAATGGTTGGATTACTTCCTTTCCTTTATTTCATAAATCCTCCTTATGTAGGATTTTGGATGAGGAGGAGTCAGTATTGGTACCTTTTTCATCAACAGTGGGTGTGGATGCACCTTACTGTGCTGATTGGTTCTGGTAAAGTTCTTTTCCACTCTGGAACATGATAGCATTGGCCTCCTCCCTTGGGTTCTTTTCGATGTTCCCTGATAGTTTACTGGGCTGCCTCCCGGAGAGTTGATTTTCCAGCTGGCCAATCTGATTCTCCAAGCCTCGAATCCAAGCTTCCTGATTCTGGAACCGAGTCTCAGTAGTAGATATGAATTTAGTCATCAGATCCTATAACCTTGAGGTGTTCTCCTACTGAGGTGGTTGTTGAGCCGGTGGAGGTGGTGGCTTTCGTGGATGCTGTGGACGAGGTTTTTGATACCCTTATTTCTGATAAGGACCCTACTGGGGTTGTTGTGGCCTTTGGAATTGGTTCTGATATGGTTGCTGGTTGTAGTTGGCTGGTCACTGGGGTGGAGGATTCTGCTGTTGTTGGCCCCAGCCTGTGTTCTGTTGATCTCACCATGTCGGGTTCTGGTACTGCTAGTACTGGTTGGGCCCTCGATTTTGGGCAACATAACTCACCTCGCTCTTTGAGGGGCCTCCAGCAGAACCCGGGCATTCTCCCATGATGTGGTTATCACCACAGTCACCACATGCTGGATAGTTCGCCGCATGAACTTGAGATGCTCTTTTGAGGTTCAATGCGTCGATTTTCTTGTACACAGCGTCCAACTGAGCAGCTAACATAGTGGTAGTGTCAATGTTGTGCATACCTCGCTTTTCAGTCCCCTGCTCGGAGTGCCACCGGAAGCTATTGGCTGACATTTCTTCCAGTAGTTCGAATAGTTCTTCGGGGGACTTCCGCATCATTGTACCTCCAGCAGCAGCGTCCACCACGGACTTGGTATTCGTGGTAAGTCCTCCATAGAAGGTCTAGAATTGTATCCAGAGTGGGAGTCCATGATGGGGGCATTTTTGTAACATCTCCTTGAAGCGTTCCCAGGACTCGTACAATGACTCGGAGTCGTGCTGCTGGAAGTTATGAATCTCATTTCGGAGTGTCACCGTCTTGGATGGTGGGATGTACTTGGACAGGAACGTCTGGGCTAGCTCTTTCCCAGTGAGGATAGATCGTTGTGGTAACCCCTTGATCCAGTCCTTCGCCTTATCCCGTAGATAAAAGGGGAATAGGCGAAGAAGGATGGCATCCTCGGACACGCCACGGTACCGAAAGGTATCGCAGATCTCCAGAAATTTTGAGATATGGGCGTTCAGGTCCTCACTGGCCAAGCCTCCAAATTGGACTATGTTCTGGATCAGCTGCATGATAGCAGGCTTGATCTCGAAGTGTTGGGCCTGGACTGAAGGACGAACAATGCCCGTATCAACTCCGTGAATTGATGGAAGTCCGTACTCCATAAGGGTACATCTTGGAGGTTGTTGTTGATGGGGTGGAGCTTGCATAAACTGCTCTTGAGGGGAAAAGTATGGTCATGGGAAGAGTTGTTGCGGCAGCTGTTGGTAATCCCTTGGGAGGAATTCCATGAAGGCTCCAGGAGGTTGCTCCGGAAGACTAGCAGTGAGAGGCTTCTAATCCTGGTACTGATGCTCAGTTGCAGCATCTACGGTTGGTGCTCCCTCTTCCTTTTTCCTCATGGGTTTTGGTTGATGGTTGTGAGTTTCTGTCCGTGTACGCCGATGATGAAGCAAGGTCCGTTCGATTTCCGGGTCAAGAGGAACTAATTCTGAAGACTCGGCACTTCTGGATCGTGTAAAACGTCGAAACATACACTTTAAGCTCTGCACAACAGAAAAACGAAAACCAGTCGTAAAAGTGAAAAATAAAAAAGAAAATTTGAAATGGGATTAGAAAAGAGATTTTTGATAAATTTTTTATTTTTATTTTCACTTAAATCTATTATTAACACAATTTAAATCTTAGCACTAAAACCAAACGGGTTCCCCGGCAACGGCACCAAAATTTTGTCTCGCTTATCGTTGATTAAAGTTATATGTGTCCCAAATTAATTACCCGTTCTTAGAACTTTAGTATAGCATAAGTTCGGGGTCGATCCACAGGGAACCATGGCATGCATGAATTCAATTGAGTTAATACATAATTAGGTGAAGTATGCAAAATTTAGAAACGATTGGGTTGATTTTGGGTTTTGATTGAAACTAAATTGATTTACTTTGAAGAATGGATAAAATTTGAAAGAAAACAATGGGTAAATTTAAAGAGTTCTTATAAATGGAAAGAAAAGACGTGTCGGGGATGTGGTGAATAAGGAGTTCTTATGCAGATTTTTTAAATGGTTGTGTTGTTCATATTAATTCAATCATTCAGGATTTCATTTTGTTACAAGATTTCCTTGGTCCGGTTCCTCTTGTTTGGAATTAGAGCAGCTGATTACTTGGTCCAGTAGTCAATGTCCTAAATTCTTTATTACGTCCAGTCCATTATTTGAATCGGTGAAAACCTTCCAGTGGTCATGGATGTTTTCACCGTTACTTTTCTTTTCTATCGCTAAGAATCCTTCCCTTGGTCTGGCTAAGAATTCTCAGTTAAATTAGACAGTGGTTTAAGAAGAGTCAGATGAATTACAATGATTCAAACACAACTATATAAAACAATATACAAATTATGATCCCATAATCCACATCCCAAACACAAGGGGTTTAGTTACACATAGAATTTAGGAGAGAAACGACACATGTGATACCTGACGGATTCATCATGTTGGCGTTGAGGTAGAGTATCGGAAGGTGGAATGGCGGAGTGATGACAGTAGCTTCGGGAAAGGTGATAGCAGAGCTTCTCTTTCCCCTCAATGGTTATGAACTCCAAAATCTATAGGCCAAGGCCTCATTTTATAGAAAAATAAAGTACAATGCATGTATAGAAAGTACATGTCGTGTACTTTTTTTCAACGCGTTTTGGCACCCGTTTCTCCGCTGGCAGGTGGCCGAGCATGCTGTTTTTGACTTTTGAACACAGTGCCGCCTGCAAGTTGAGTGTACACGATGTGTAGAACCACCATACATGGCGTGTAGTATCAAAATTTTGGCCTCCAGCCCCTTCTAGGATAGCAGACACGGCCTGTAAAAGTTCAAACACGTCGTGTCTTCATCAACGGCCACATGAGCGTGTGGACTTTTCTTCGGCAACCACCGCTTCTAGAAAGTAGTACATGGCGTGTAGTGTCGCCACACACAGTGTGTATCTTCTGCCAGGTGACATGGGAGTGTACTCCCTCTTTCGGTTTGTGTCCCTGCCTGGATGTACACGGCGTGTATAAAAGTACATGCCGTGTAGTTTCAAAATTTTCACATGCATCCCTTGATTCGTTTATTTATCCAGAAAGCTCCTGAAAGTAAACAGAATCACCAAAATCAATGAATATGTTCATAAAACAACAGATATTTAATGAAAACTTGTTTTTATCTTCAATTATGAATATGGAAATGTATACACAAATTGGGTGCATCAGTAATCAATGCAGATTCACATCTATTAATATTCCTTATAAACTAAAAGAATAGGTTCACACCAAGGTGATACACTAGACAAAATGAATCCAAACAAAAGGTTCCCTTTTAGTTTCTTATTCAATTCCAACAACTCAATTAGGTTCATTCTATAATAATTATTTGAAATAAGTTTGGCACCATGTATGAGTCCTATTGAGAACATAACTTCACAATTAAGTGGAATACTAGTCTTATCTTATAGAAATACATCTACAAACTCCTACACAATTCACATAATCGATGTTGAGTTTCTCCCTAACCATATGAAAAAAAACCCATTTTTAATAGGAATTAAGGCCCATAAAATGTATGTGATCTCCATCAAAAGTGCATATCTATAATTGAATTGATAGATGATCCTAGGTTGGTTTTCAATATCAAATTTGGATTCCATTCCACAAAAATTTATGTTGTACGTATATAAATAAATCTAATCCATGCCTAAGAAAATATCAAATTCAACTAGAGGAAGAATAACAATATTTTTAAGAAGCACATTCTCACAAACTTCAATAAGAGAAGAATCATATACTTGAGGTGTGATCCTCATTCCCTTAGGAGTTTTTACTAAAAATTCAAAATCTAATAAATGGTTGTAATTATGATACCCTTAACAAATTATTCAGACATAAAATAGTGTCTAGCTTCATATTAAAATATGACATTATCAGTTCTAGAGTGCATGGTAAGTGTAGAATTCACCATGTTGTCATCTCACCCCTCATCAAAAATAGTGATCATGTGATATTTTCCTCTATCTCTCATATTAATAGATTTCTAATGTCGATCATCAACATTAAACTTGCTATTTTGGAACTAGTTAGCATAATTCCCATACTCCTTTCATGTGAAACACTTGAGCGTAGGTGATGCATTCTGTGGAGATTTCTCTATATTCGTATCATTATCTAACTTCTTCCCATCACTTTATAAATAAATTTCTCAAATACCTAACCCTAACAAACTTCAAATATTTCCCACTCCCCTTAAGAAAATTACTTCCATGTTTCCTTCCACACATTGATCATGAAGGAAATATCATCTTCTTTTCTCTATGGTTTTTAGAGTTTCCACTGAATTATGTATTTTTTCTTGTCAAAACCATGATATTGATGTGTAATTCCAATATCCATTTCCACCTTCATATCACATATAAAGGTTTCTTCATAGATACTTAAGTCCCTTATGGACAATTCCATTTAGAGACTTGGTTTTAATCCTATGAAGAATCGATCAACCTTACTTTTAGTTTGGATGATAATACCAGAAGGATACCTCACAAGTCTTGTAAAGTTAACCTTAAAGGTACCAATGGATTCATCATAATTATACATTAAATCAAGTAATTACTTCTCCATTTTCATGATAATAATACAATTAAAGTACTTACTGAAAAATTATTTCATAAACTCATCCCATTTTATAGAGATAATTCCATTTTATTGGAAGATATTCTTGATAAGATTCCTCCATTTATACACTTCTCTTTCCAAATGATAGACATATAAAATTCATTTTTCATATTCCAAACACTAATGAATGTAAATTATATTTTTAATGTTATTTATTCATTACTTAGGAACAACTGGATTAGAAGGTCCACTAAATAAAGGTGGATGATGCCTTTGTAAGGACTTAATAGAACATTGTTCCCTCTTTTTCACATTTAGAAGTTAAGCATGATTCATATCTTGATAAAGTGTGTAATAATAGAAACTATACTTCTCATTAAATATCCCACAATTTTTAGTTACTTATAAAGAAAAATCATTTCATTATACATAAAAATATGTATTAACATGGTTTATTTAGGTTTAATCTGTCAACTAAAACCAAATATTTTTGTGTAAGCAATAATAATCGTACGAAGGAACCACAAAAATCATGAAAAGTAATTTATAATAAGTCTAAATCATGAAACCTTATTTTCAATATATATAACCTTAGTATTTACCAAGGTCATTCATGGTCATTATTCAAATAATTCATGATGGTTAATAAAGAGTTTTTAAATTTCCATAACATATCTCCCAAGAGTGTTAACCTAGGTGTGCAGCATGGCCCATTGTCATGCACCAGGTGAAAATTGATTTTGGTTCAATGATCCCTTAATAGATTTATTACCCCTAGGTGTAATTTTTGAAGATCCGCATCCACTTTTAGTATAAAAATATGAATTTAATTTCTTAAAAACCACTTTTCCTATCGTTCACCAAAATTATAGGATATTTTTCTATAGAGAGAACTATCATTATGGTCTGCATTGCTATTTTCTCACCCTTGTTCCCAAAGGTTTTATTAAACTTTTCTCTGATACCAACAAAAAAGGATAAAACATCTCATACATATATATAACATCTTAATATATAAATATTAATTTAAAAACATAACAATTCACTACATAATCATTTAGGTCTTGTGCCTTTGGAAACATTGATACATAAACAACTGGTTTATATGTGAATTACATAATCTACCACTTAGTTATTCATAAATAGAACCATTTATATATATATATATATCATAGATAATACCTTTGAGAAAAACCTAGGGGAAATAAAACAAGAAAAAAGGTGGCCATAGATGCTCAGTAAGGGTATTCTAGGGAGATATCAACATAATGTGAGCATAAGGGTATGACAATAAGGTAATAAAATTTGAGAACCATGTCATAGAATCATAAAAATGAGTCATTTAATAAATCTTGGAAGTTCATAGGACATGAATAATAATGTAATCAAATGACATAATTCATGAGAGCTTAACATTAGCCTAATACATAGATTTTTTGTCATACACATAAGCATAGAAATTCATTTTCTTAATGATGAAGGTTAATTTCCAAAACTATCATAGTAGTATGAGTTAACTCCAAAACTGCCATATTACTAAAGGTTCAATCTCAATACAATAATAGTAGAAAATTAACTTTACTAAACAGGGTTCACAACCCATTCCAATCATATTTATCTCATCACATATAAACCTTTACCTAATGAATTAGAGGGAAATATAAGTCCTACCCATCCTTAGTAATAACATAACCACTATCCTTGGTTATAAAATAACTACTATCCTTGGTTATAACGTAACCACTATCACATAATGAAATCCATAAATAAGTGTTCCATACGATCATAAAATATTAATTATATCAGAACCCCTAAAATAAAATGGTCTTAATAAACATATTTTCATCAAAATAAAAAAATACATAGGGAAATAATAAGGATGGTTCCATTGAATTATATCCCCATTAATCATTATTTAACATCAAAGGGTGTCATCTTAGATATAAAATTGTTTTGAAAGATCACTTGGAATATTTCTTGAGGAAAATAACCTTTTCGCTTTGAAAATAACCTTTTCAAAGTTAAACATTCAAAAAAATTGTGAAAATCATTTTGAAAGTAAATATTTTTGAAACATATAGAGGAATATTTAAAACATTTATATTTTATGATGGTTAAAAACCATTTTTATACCATACACATTAAAACAAATATTCCTTCCACATTTTTGGTAAAATTAAAAAGTATCTCATTCATATAATGACAAGAATATTCCTTTTAAATAATTTTTTGAAAAAGTCAACAGGGATAAAAATTAATTTAAATAATCATTTTAGAATAATAAAAGAATTTTTAAAACATTTTTAGAAAACATGGGCATCAAATAAAAAAGTGTTTCGACATAATATGGAAATAAATTCAATTTTTCTTAAAAATGTTATTTTGGACTCTTGAGTACATAAAGGGAGGAAATTTAAAGTAAAAAATGTATTTTCTTGAAATAACCAAGGTATAAGAAAATTCATGTGTTTCATGAGAGTTATATCATAATATCTCATCATTGTAACTAAAATCATAAATAATCCTAAAAAACAAAGAGATCATTAAATAAAGCCTTTAAAAAAATGGGATCTTTTGAATAATAAGACCCATGAGAGAAATAAAATTTAATGGATATGTATATCTCATAATTTCATGATAATAATCAAAAAAATACATTTATGACCAGTATATGCACCACACAAAAAACATTGGAGTATAAGGCATGTGCCCACAGAAATTAATGTGAGATGAAAATCCCTTATCTTAAGTCCCAACCTCATATACATTCGAACCTCATATATATTAAATATAGGTATATTATACATATATTATAGAACCATATTAATATGTACCATACCTTATATTATTTACCTATAACCTTTTATTATTATTTTTATTAACAATTCCATGTTAAAATCACGTTTTGGGTAAAAACAACTTCATTTTTCATGTATTCATTGGTATGGTGTTTTTGGTCCATTTAATTTGATCATGGTTCCATAATCTACAGAATTTTAACCATAATATAAATATCATATATATTCATTACATATTTATTTATATTAAAACAAAAAATTTAGGGATAGAAAATTAATTACACCATTCATAGAGACGATAGGTTTTATGTATGCATGAACGATGTTTCCATTTTCTTAATGAATGGAACAGAATATAGGTAAACAATATATCAAATTTATACAGTCCTTATTAATTCATATATATCTCATTTATTAATTTAATTTTAACTTATTACCTTCCATGTAAAGGGAAAGTTAAAAATGAATCGCGTCGCTTCATGAGGTAGAAATTTGTCAAACACACGAGCGATGTTATCATATTCCCTTGGAATGTAAAGTAATAATTTTTATGTGATATTATCAATAAAGGAATATAATTGTGTCATATATGTCATTAAAATATTTTAAATCCATCATTATATCTATTATTTATATTTTCTAATTGAAAATGAATTACATCGTTTTACGGGGTGGTACTCCACGACACACACAATCGATGATTTCATTTCCCATTTGATGAAAGAGGGTATGGATAAAGGTATTTTAATTAATATAGAAAAATATAAGTATATGGGAGACATTTTTTTATTATATCATTATATTTGAAGAATATTTGAGGTAGGTGGAAGGAGAAATAAAACAAAAACATAAGTTCAATCATTTTACCTCTTCTTCAGAGAACCTCTTTAGTTTTATACTGAAAGACTTCCTATGAGGGTTTTTTAATAAAAATAAGGTCTCTAGGATGTGATTTGGTGAATCAAAAAGATATTTTTTCATTTAATGACTAAATAAAATGGTTTATAAAGTTTCAAGAGGATTGGTGTGGGGGTCCCTTTTATAAGTGGGGGAGAGAACACACTTGAAATTTTTTTAAAGAAAAAGAAGTACCCACACATTAAACATGAAATAAGGATCTAAAATAGATCATTATAGAAACTTATACTATATAATTTTGAAATTTCTCCATAAAATGGGATTTTGAAAAGTTTCTAGTTCATTTTACCCCTAATATTTTTTGTTTAACTCCCCTAATAAATTTATTTTAACCTCAACTGCGGTAATTAATTTTTACTATTTTTACTATTCATTTTGAACCAAAAATATGTTGAAATTATTATATAATATTAATTATTATTATTAAAAATATGGAATTTATTTTTCAAAGTAAAATTCATATAATTGGAAAAGGTTAATTTTAAATTAACCATGTAGAGGTGACGAAAAGAACGGTTTTCTAAAGAGTACATTTTTATTAGTTTAGAATTTTTTAACATAAAAATTCATTATTAGTTTTATTAAAATGAAATAATTTTTTTAATAAATATGTAATTGAAATAATTTTACATTTAATTTTTTTTTAAATATGTAAATTTTTAAATTCTTTAAACGTAAAGGCAGTTTTTAATAAAAAACAATATTTTTCACTATTCACTAAAAAATTAATCTTTTCATAAAATTATAAACAAATCAAGAAAATAATATTTTGTAATTTTTATTAAAAATATGAATTTAATTTTTAGAAATAAATTTTATAAATGCTACAAAAAATCATTTCAATATTTTTTCAAAAAAAGAAATAAAAACAATATTTGAGAAAATAACATTATCAAACATATAAAAATTGACTAAAAAATAAGAAATATTTTCAATATTTTCTCTTTATATAAAACCATTATACTTAAATTTTAAAATTGGGTTATTACTATGCACACCACCAAGTTTAACGACTAGGTTATAACATCATATTTAAATAATAATCTTTATAGTATATATTACGGTTCATTAAAACACGATGATTGGTGTAACGAAAAATATCTAAGAAATAAAATTTATTGGAAAAATAATAATAAAATTAACATGCTGTTATAAAAAAAATGGTCATAGAACTAAGAGATTCCTAACCGAAAATAAGTGAGAAGATGGGTTTGACTTATAAGCATCATTTCAAGTGAATTATAAACCAGTGTGAGAGGAAATTTTAATAAGTCATGTAAGCCTAAAAAATAACCTCAATAGAATAAAATTAATGGTTTTTTATATATAAAAAAATAACATTTCCCACAATTTGAATTTACACACAGGCAATCTCAATTTCTAATTTACATTAGAAGATATACCCTTACATCTACTTAGAACGTCCACAAAATCAATTTGAAATCTAATATAATAAACATAACCATATTAATATCTTATTCAACAACCTTATTCATTACTATTACCATTTATAAATTCAAATTATGTTCATTTATTACATATATATTAGTTCTTTATTGAAAATTTTTATCATCAGATTTAGAAGTTTTGATTATTTTGTAAAAGTTTTATAAAGGAGATATGGATCCACATTATTTGACAAAAGTTCACTATTTAAAATTTATTAAAAATTGTTTAATAATTATAATATAATTATTTATATATTATAATTTTCATTTTATGGATAGTAAGGGTGTGTTTTGTAAGAATGGAATTTACGATGATCATGTTTTGGATAATTTTACCCATGAAAACGAATTACTTTATAATTATCATTAACTTTTGTTTCAAACTTAAAAAACATAACAATGAAATAAATTAATCTTTAATATCATATATTATTAGTATTATTTTTTTGATACCCATTCATGATGATAATGATGGTGTTGATTTATTGGAGTTCATGTGGGTAGTTGAATCGGTCCAAATTAGAACAAGTTATACTAATGAATGAGTAAGAGTTTAGGGTTATATAATCATAATATAATATTCATAAAAGAATAATTATTTTAATACAACATAATTAGAGTGTATAATTAGATTTATAAGGATTTTTTTTGAGAAATTAATTGAAAAATATAGATAATAACTATATACTTCGATGGCATCACTCCTTTTCGTAACAGGTTTCTTCATAATAAAGTATTTATGCCTCATTATTGAGAATATAATCCACCAAATGTCTCATAAAACTATATAAAAGTTAATATGGGAAGATATTTTTGAATGGAATGAAGGATATTATTTTTTTATAAGAGGTGGTTATGAGATCTTTCTACAGGTAAAATGATGGATATTTATTTGGAAACGTGATTTTTGTTAACGGTATACATGGAATCACAAGGAAGTTGAGTGGTTTAGGTAAGGAAATATTGGTGATAAATGTAGGATTGAATCACAAACCTAATAAATTACATATTTAACATATAAATAACATGTTAACAGCTAAAAAATTAATTCATGTGAATTCAAATATTTTTACATTATTTAATTATTTAATATGATAATTATTTTTTATTAATTATATAAGATGACCCATATTACTTAATTTCAACATACAGATTCCAAATTTGAACATCCTTTAATATAATTAAAAGTATATAAATAATAATTTAACTTTTTATTGAAAATATAAAATTTTTAGAGAAACTATTCTTAATAGAAAAAATACTTTTTAAATATTAGGTGTTATTTATCATATTTTGTAAGGTCCTGGATCTGCATTGATCAACCCGTTGTATGTTTTCAAGGATCAAAGTTATTTGAGGTGTCTTAGAAGAATTTTGGAGAAGTTTAGTTAAGTAATAGCAGGAGAGAGGGGATTACACGTCATGTAACAACATTACACAACATCACATATGGATTCACAAGTTGCCCTAGAAATCTTCACAATGTACAGACTTTTTACATAGCATGAAAGATGGATTCACGACATGAAATACTTCAGGATTTGAAAAATAAAATAAATCTTTGAGGTGATGTGTTTTTCAGTATAACTCGATCTCGAGGCATTACACGATGTGAAAGGAGATTACACATTGTCTAATGCCCTAACTCTGTATGTTTGACGTATTTTAGATGCTCAGGTTTTGTCAAACCTACAACTATAGTGGCCCTCCCTCAACACCAGGATACCCTATGACCCTATCTTCCGTGTTTTTGGGATTCATTCATCAAGGAATGATCTCTCTCTCCATCCTTCGATCTACAGTGATCTGTCTTCCATCTAAGGTATGATCTACCTTTGTTCTTTTGGTTTATTCAATCATTTTCCTTATGTTTCTTCTTTCCATGTGATATATCATGATCTCCATGTTTCTCATAATGTTTTATTAGCGGTTGGTTTGTGATTTTGTGTCATGGTGTCCTTGAGTGGATGCAGTTGTTGAGGGAGAGGTAATCGTGATCCATTACTTTGATTTGTTCTTGTGTGGGGAACGTCAATGGCCTTTTTAGGTAGGGGATTTTATGCTTCTCTATTTTAATTAAGTGAAATTGTAGTGATAACATGATTTATCCCTTTGAATCATAATGAAATTGACCTAATAATTATATGAACTGGATTAATGAATTGGTATCGATCATATGTTGTTGCTTTATACTATGATAATATATTACCTCTTGATTTTATAGATAGTGTGATATCTATGCCTTTCTTGGTTATCATGTCATTACTGATATAAATAGGTAAATAATTTAAAGTTGTAATTAATTGATAATTAATTATCTAAAAGATAAATATTCATGTTTAATGAATCTAGTTGTTGTTGTAATTTAATGATAATAAAATTGATTCAAGTATGCATATTTAACAGAATTGGTTGATGAACCTAAATCAATTTGATTCTTATTGAAAAAAGATTAAAGTCGGGTTAAATTAATTGATTAAATAATTTGGTGATAGATTTTGATATCTTGTTGCTTAGGCTTCCCGTAGTTATAACCTCTAAATAATGAATTGTTTTGTTCAAGATGGAATAAGAACCGATTGTGTGATAAATTTAATGCCTTATCGGGCCTGAGATTCCCTATTTCTTGTAAAGTTTGAGTTCCTTATTCTTTGGATCCATGAGATCTCATTGTGTGTGAAAGTTGTATTCCTTGTTTTAGGGTTGAGAGCTCGTGGTTGTTTGTTCCTACTACTTGTGATGTGCACTAAATATGAGAATTGTAATTGTGGGGGTAGGGAGGCTCAGATGTGATGCGAGCCTAGAATGGATGATCCTAGAGGTATTTTTTTATATGTGGAAAATGGTAGACCCATAGTTTGTGGTATAATTTGACACCTAGAGTGGCAAGATGCATTGGTTTATGAATATGGGTGTTGAGGATGACAGTAGATATAATGGAATGGGTTGAAGTTGGTCTTATCCATTGAGATGAAGTTTGGGTACTTGTTGAATTTTTTGTTTTTTTATCTATACTAATTTCCCATCTACTTGAGGTAGGTGTTATTTCTTACCCTCCTTCTAAAATAAGTGAAGGAACATGGGTTATTCCATGAAATTTTTGTGTTTATATTCTCAAGGATGGATGGGTCTATACTCCTATTATAGGTGGAAAAGACTTGACGGGTAGCTCATTTACCCATCGTGCTGAGCCCCTTTGTGTTTGGTACATAGAATGTTTTCCTAGAATACATGGAAAAATGGAAATGGGAATATTGTTAAATAAATTAATAAATGATTTTTAACCAATGGGTTTGGATCTTGTTGGGATGAAATTTTGAGGTTGTGACTTTGAGAAGTCATGGACTCGGTTTAGTTTTTCCTAGAGGGCTTGCAACATTATTATGATAATAATTAAATGTAATGTGGAAATTATAATGGATAATTAATGTTTAAAAAATTAATAAATGTAATGTGAAATTTATGAAAAGGGATAAAGTAACTTAAATTATCACTTTAAATGGTTGTGTGCTTATAGGATATCTAGTCTTAGCGATGGATGTCAGGATTCCGATAGACGTCAGCTACAGTTGAATATATGATTAGGTTATTCACACAGTGTAGTTGTGAGCTATATTAAATTATATACTTTTTTCTTTCTATATCCTACTCCACCCTGTTGGTTTGGGAAACTGATACCCTAGAGATTCCAAGCCCTGGGAGTGTTTTCCCCAACATCCAAATGGGAAGATGGATTGCTTACTACCCCCTTTAGCCTCACTCTCTTCTCTTGGTAGTTACTTGTGCTAGTATGTATGGCTATTAGTTTTCCCCATATGTGTTTTTAGAGGTCTATAATGGATTTTGGTTATTCATACACATATATTCTAGATATAGTTTCCTATGGACTACTATAGGCGTAACGTGTATAGGTTGTGATGGCTTGAGGATTTTTACTTGGTGTATGGGTTATGATGGATTGAGGTATAATACCCAACTTATGACACACGTTATGCAATCTGTGGTGGATTATGGAAACTACCTACTTACTTTGGTTACATGTACATGGTGGTGTGATTCATGAGGTGCATGTTGACGCATGAGGTGCGCATTGTGGTGATTTTCCCATGTGTTAGTGAGAAATCCTTTTTGGAGAGAGAATCTTAGGACGTGCGACATTGGGGAGAAGTGTAAAACTAGTGGGGAAGTGTTAGTGTATTACCCTTGATATTCTCTATTTTATTATATACTCTTGTATTCAAAACTTGGTGAGAGTATCCATGGTGAGGTTGGGAATATAGTATACCTTTTTAGGTGACGAGTTAGTTTCAATTGTTGTTCACTATGCTTTAGCATGCATTCATTACTTTTTCATGAGAGGTTTTGGGGAAGATCCAACTGAGTATGCAATTATACTCACCCTACATTATAAAAACTATTTTTAAGGTCACGTAGAGCAGGTTGGAGATCATGCTGGTTACAATTATCTTGGTGGTTTTGGAGGAGTTTTTTAGGCATCATGGTCGCTGTTATTTTACTTTCCTTTAGTACTTGTAGTTCCCTTTGCAGTTTTAGTAATTTTTTTGAGATTACATAAGTGTACTTGAATTTTATTTTATCTTGTAGTATAATAAGGAGTTGGTTGGTGTTTGTCTTATCTCTCTCTCTCTCTCATGTGTTCTCTTAGAGGTTAATGCCTCTCATTAGTGTGTTTATTATACACTCGGTGCTAGTCTCCAACCCGGGGTATACTAAAGGCAGGACTGATGGGTCAATATCTAACTTCTCACATTTGCGACCCATAATTTCAACATTCTCCAAACTTTCATCTCAATGGGTAAGCCTAACTTCAACCCATTCCGTCATCTTTGGTGTCCCCCCCCCCCCCCGACACCCATATGAAAAAACTGATGTATCTTGCCACTCTAGGAATCAAACAGCAAAGGGATCTTGGACCTAAAATAAAGAATTCATCCTTCAAAAACAATGAGATCTCATGGATACAAAGCACAAGGAACCTGTACTTTACAAGAATGTAGGAAAATAAGGCCTAATAAGGCATTATCTTTATCACATAACAAGTTATTATTCCATCTTGAATTAACTGATTTATAATTCATAGGTTCCAACTATGGGAAACCTAAGAAACAATCTATCACAATCTATCACCAAATTCATTAATCAATTAATTTAACATACCTTTAATCCTTTATCAACAAGCATCAACATGATTTAGGTTCATCATCCAATTTAGTTAAACATTCATACTTGCATTAATTTTATTATCATAAAATTAAAATAACAAAAACTGGGTTCAATAAATATTCCATTTTATCTTTTATATAATTAATTAAAAATTAATTTTGTCTTTATGTTATTTACCAATTTTCATCAAGAACAACAGGCTAACCATGAAATACAAAGATATCACATTGTCTATCAAATCAAGAGGCAAACTGTTATCACAGAATAAAGAAACAATATATGTTGGATGCTAATTATTTAATCTAGTTAAAATAATAATTAGGTCAATTTCATTGTGATCCAAAGGGATAAATCATTCCTCTCTATGATTACACATAAGTAAATAGAGAAGAATCATATCCCCTACCTCAAAATTTCATTGACATTATTCTCACGAGAATGTATCAAAGCAATGGATCACAATCACCTCTCTCGCAACAACTTCATCCACCTGAAGATACCACAGAAGAACCTCACCAACCAACCTCCAAGAAAAATCTATTAGAAACATAGAGATAATGTGACATCATATAGAAAGGAGAAACTGGAGGAAATGGATTGAAGAAATCACAAAAACAGAGGTATATCATACCTTAGATGGAATATGGATTGATACAGATCAAAGGAGGTAGTGAGGGATCATTTCTTGATGATGGAATCCCCAAAACACTGAAGAGAGGTTTTTCAGGTCACTTGGGGTTAAAGGAGATCCATTATAGCCATAGGTTTGACAAAACCTAATTGGATGGAAAAACACTTAAAACCTACAGCGTCAGGGCATTACATGATGTGTAATCCCCTTTCACATTGTGTAATGCCTCGAGGTTGAGTTCCACAAAAAAACATGTTGCCAAAATGCTTTATTTTATTTTTAAAACCCTAAAGTATTTCAGACCATGAATCCCTCTTTCAAGCCATGTAAAATGGTTGTACGTCATCAAGCTTTCTGAAACAACCTATGAAATAGGATGTCACATTGTTTTTACACGATGTGTAATCCCCTCCTCCTATCTTTTAAATATCCAAAGTTCTCCAAACTTATTTTGAGCCACCTTCGATAACTTTTATATTCCAAAACACCCAAAGGGTCAATCCCCATGGATACAATCCCTTAAAAAGTTTGGGGTACTGATCATGTATTTGTGACTCACATTCCCAACTAATATCTCACATTCCACCAAGCCTTCATAAGGTAGGAACCAAGGAGATAGCATGCCTATGAAACACCTTCTTCTGGAGGTCCTAGATCTCTTCAGGTCACTCCTTGAAGGTTGCATCATCATCAATATCAATATCACCACAATCGATGATCTGATAATCATCATGAAGATAACAATGGAGTTACGACATGTGAAAAAAATCATGTATCTAGATCATTTATGGTGGATGTTTTTCTTGATACACCATGGTCCAACATGAGCCCACACCTCGAAAGGCCCAACTAACTGGGGATAAATCTTACTCCCACGACCAAAACTTCACTTCCCATAATGGGGATTCACCTTAAAAAACATGTGATCATCAACGTCAAACTCTATAGGTCCCCTCCTATAATTAGCATAGGACTTCAGATGATCATGTGATCCCTTCATTCACTCATGAATCACCTAAACCATCTCTGTCATATTTTGTACCAGTTTCGTCTAGAGAATTTCTGACTCTCCGACCCCAGTCCATCACAACAGAGAATGGAAAGGTAAAATATTAAAGGATTAAAATGGAACCATGTCTATGGTGGAGTGAAAATTATTATTGTAAGTGAACTCTACCAAAGTAAAGTTCCTCATCCATGAACCTCCAAAATCTAAGACATAAGAGCACAACATGTCATCAATATTTTGGATGGTCCATTCTATCTGACCATCCATCTACATATGAAATGAATTACTAAGACATAGTTGAGAACTAAAATAATTTTGGTGACCTCTCCACACCCTAGAGGTAAAACAAGGATCTCAATCGAAAATTATCAAACTCAAAACTCTGTGGAGTCTCACCACCTCCTCCAGATAATACCTCAAAAAACCTCCACTAAGATAGAATCCTTGATTTCAACGAAGTGGAATGATTTCATTAAATGGTCCACTACTACCCATATAGATTCATAACCACTTTGAAATCAAGGTAAACTGGTAACAAATTCCATCAAAATTTCCTCCCACTTCCACTGAGGATCATCTAATGGATGGACCAAACCACCGGGAACACGGTGCTCAGCCTTCACCTTCTATAAAACCAAGTATCGAGACACAAACTCTACAATTGTACACTTCATCCCAGGCTACCAAAACTGGCCTCTCAAGGCTCAGTACATCTTTTTCACACCAATATGTACCACTATGGGTAAACTATGGAACTCTCTAAGAACCATCACACACATCACCAAAGTCACGAAAATCCTTCCCTAAAACAACACTCGGTGTTGTTAATCCTCAGACCAACATTTAGAGGATTTTCCATAAACAACTCAGTCTATCCATACCTCCACCTAAAGATCCCTCAACTAGCACACTTCCACCTACTACACTGAAGATGTTTTCACTATTATCTGAAAAAGACAACCTCTATCCCCAAATTATCCCATATCCAGATGTAATGCCTAAAGCTCTTCCACTACCCTCCAGGAATCACCTAATTCATGCACTGCATCACTACACGACTTCCTGATCAGCGCATCTACTACAAAATTGCACTTTCTATGTGTATATGAAAATTTTAAGTCATAATCCTATGAAAACTACATCCATAGACACTATCAAAATTTCAAGTCACGCTGGGAGAAAACATAACTTGGGATTTTATTATCGTTGAAGACTATAAATCTCTAACTGATGAGGTAATGTATCAACAAGTTTACGGAAAATACTACTACCGCCAACTTGAGCTCGTGTGTGTCATAGTTACACTAATGGGAACATAACTTCCCTAACCCATAGGAATTTATTAATCTCTACTTCATCATAACACATACTAACCTCAAACATGAATCATCATAAAAAACCTCAAACTGAACTCCTTCTACTAGAAGAAAAATAAAGATAGAATTAACAAACTTCTCCTACAAATACTCAAAAGCTACCTAACACAGATCAGTCCACAAAAACCCCTAATCATTTCTAGTCAATTATGTCATAGGAGTTTCAACTTGAGATAAAATGGATATGAACTTCTTATAATATCCTTCAAGAACAAGGAAACTTCACACCTCTGTCACTATCTTTGCAGATAACCAAGATACAATTGCTTCTATATTTCATGGATCCATAGCTACTCCCTACTAGGATACAACATGCCCCTAGAAATGGACTTCTCAATCCCAAAACTCACACTTCAACAACTTCCCAAATAGATTTTGTTTACAAATAACTCCAAAAATGGAACGTAGATTCTCTTCATGATCCTCCTACGATATAGAGTGCACAAGGATTTTGTCGATGAAAACCACCATGAACTTATCTAGAAACTCATGAAACACATCATTCATCAAAACCATAAAAACATATGGAGAATTAGTCACATCGATAGGAGTCACAAAAAACTCATAATTCCCATGACGATAACAGAAATTAGTCTTTAGGATATCACCAACCTTCAAATGCATCTGATGATATCCTAACCATAATTTGATCTTCAAAAACCAGCTTGAACCCTTAAGTTGATTAAATAAATCATCAATCTATGGAAGTGGATAAAGGTAATTCACTATTACTCAGTTCAAGAGACAATAATCCACACACAACCACAAACTATCATCATCCTTTTTCACGAAAAGAATGGATTCACTCCACAATGACACTCTTAGTGGAATGAAACCACACTGCAATAAGACATAGAGCTATATTCGCAGATCCCTCAAGTCAGAAGGTTCCATCCTATAAGGAGACATCAAGATAGGAGACATTCCTAGCTGTAGTTTGATCCCAAACTCAATATCTCATTGAGGGGGTAACAGTACAACCTATTCTATAAGTACATCCGGGTAGTATTCAATGAAACTAGTAAACACCAACTATTAAACCTTTTATGAACTCAACATCAACTCATCCATCAAGGATGATAGACAAGGAACACGCCTCTGACTCATCTGAGGGTCTCACTTGCCAACCAACACCACTATCTCTCCAACATCATCGATGAAAACCACCCACCAGAAATACATGATAGCCTGAACCGAATACAACCAATCCATGCTGATTATGAGATCATATGGTTGTATCTTTAAACATAGGAAATCTCCCCAAGAGCAGTGCTACCCCAGAACTAGCTTATAGACTCTACATAAATCAAACAAGTTATCTCGACCTCCAATTGACATAGTCAACACTAAGGGTACTGTAATCCTCTCTACCTCAATTCCCAAAGAATTTATAAGGGCAGGTGATAGGAAGGAGTGTGTTTATCCTTAATTAAACAAGACATGAACCCAAGTAGAAAACATGTAAAGGGTACCTCGAACGATGTACGTATCGCTTGGCACTGTAAACACTAAAGAATGAGGGTGACCATGACGTAATCCAAGATGTCTTTGACCCTACTGATGACCACCTCTAAGGACGCAATCTACTCTCTGAGGACTAGGAGCATCTCGAGGTTTTCCTCTGCCTTCCCCGTCTTCTATCTACCAATCCAAAACAGGTAAAACCTGATGTTGTTGCCTCAACTGGAACTACCTCAATGGAGGAACTAGAAGCAGAACACCCAAATCACATTGACTACTCAGAAAGATCAGGAACCATCACTATTGATGACCTCAACCTATATAATAAAAAAAAGTGGTTGATACCTTAGAATAGGCATGAGAGCTGCCGCCCCTGGAGAAATGCAATACCGAGGGCTGGGACCTACCCCTAGCAGATTGGAAACTCCTCTGCCCTAAAAATAGAGAACCCTATAACACAACTCTGATTTGTGAGGAATCCTGATCACTCCTCTCTCATGATGATCCATCTCTAGATAACGACCTATCGATGACCTATGCTCTCTCCAGCACCTCAATATATGTCTTCAGCATAAATGGGGTGGCCTGGTGCTAGATATCTAGATGAAAAACATCCTCAAAATGTATTACCCTAGCCTCCCCATATAAAAATAGCTCTAAATAATATCTCAAGAGGTTCCTAAACTGGATTCCAAACTCTCACACATTAGAGCATGAAAAGCATCTACATTCCATTTTGGTAGTTCTTCGCCAACAATAGCTATTTGGGAAGTTGTCAAAGTTGGATTTTTGGTCTAGTTAAGTCAATGTCTTAGGGCATGTTGTATCCTAGTAGGGAGTATATGTGGATCTGTTAAAGATAAAAGTAGTTGTGTCATGGGAATCCCCCATGATAGTGGGAGAAATGTGAAGTTTCCTTATTCTTGCAGGCTATAATAGGATGTTCATTGTCAATATTTCTCGAGTTGTGACTCCTCTGACAGTGTCCCCAAAAAGGATTTGGCATTCATATGGACTAATCAGTGTCAGGAAGCTTTTTATTATATGAAGGAGAAGTTGGTCAATGCTCTGGTTCTTTTTTTACCAGCAAAAGGATTCAATTTTGAGGTTTTTTGTGATTCTTAGCATATGGGGTTAAGTTGGGTTCTAATACAGTAGAGATTGGTCGTTTCCTATTGGTCACAACAGTTACATCCCCATGAGAATAAATTTTTCACCCATGATCTCAATTTGGTGGTAGTGGAGTTTCCCTAAATTTGTGGAGACATTACCTCAATAGAAATAAATTTGTGGTCTTCATCAATCATAAAATCCTGAGGTATGTTTTCTCCTAGTTTTACTTGAACTTGTGACAGCATTTATGGATGGAGTTCTTATAGGATTGCGACTTTGAAATTTTGTGTAAACCTAGAAAGGGGAATTTTCATGATGATGCACTGAGTAGGAATTCACGTAGTGATTTAGTGTATGAATTAGGCAACTCCTAGTGGATTATGGAAGAGACTTCAGTATCACATGTGGATATGGGAGAATTTGGGGGTAGTGGTTGTCTTTTTCAAATGACGGTGTAGTAATATTTGGTGTAGCTGGTGGAAGATTCCTAGTTGGTTGATCTTGAGGTGGAGGTCTAGAGAGACTGAGTTGTTTGTGGTGAGGCCACTTAATGTTGGTCTAAGGATTAACAATACTGAGTGTTGTTTCAGGGAAGTATTTTTGTTCCTTTTATGATGTGTGAGATGGTTCTCAAAGAGTTCCATATTTCACCCCTATTGGTCCTCTTGGTCTGAAAAAAAATGTATTAGGCCATGAGAAATCAATTTTGTTCTCCTGGGATGAAGCATTCAGTTTCATAGTTTGTGTCTCGATGCTTGGTCTTCTAGAAGGTAAAGGTCGATCACCATGTTACTGGTGGTTTTCTCCAGCTATTAGATGTTTCTCAGTGAAAGTTAGAGGACAACTTGATGGACTTTGTTACCAGTTTACCTCAATATTAGGGTGGCTATGACTCTATATGGGTGGTAGTCGACCATATGATGAAATCATCACACTTCATAGAAATCAAGGAGTTGAGCTCAATGGAGGTTCTGTCGAAGAAGTATCTGGAGGAGGTGGTGAGACTCCATGGAGTTCTTAGGAAGATCATTTCTAATCAATATCCTCATTTTACCTGTAGGGTGGGTATATGTCTCTAGCATGCTTTTGGTTCTTAGTTATGTCTTAGGCCTACTTTTCCTCCACATACAGACAATCAGACAGAACAGACCACCCAAACTCTTGAAGGCATGTTGTGCTCTTGTGTCTGGGACTTTGGAGGTTCGTGGATGAGGCACCTACCTTTGGTAGAGTTCTCTTAAAACAATATTTTTTACTCCACCGTGATCGCAACTTTTTTTGAATCCTTGTATGGATGACTTTTCCATTCTTCATTGTGCTAGACTAGGCTTAGAGATTTAGAAATTATTGGCCTGGAACTAGTACAGAATATGACAGAGATAGTTCAGGTGATTCATGAGCAAATGAAGGTAGTAATTGATTGTTAGAAGTCTTATGTTTATTATAGGATGAGACCTATGGAGTTTTAGGTTTGGGATCATGTGTTTTTGAAGGTGACTCCCCATGGTGGGCAGTGAATCTTTGGTCGTGGGAGTAATATTTCTCCCTAGTTTGTTGGTCCTTTGGAGATGTTGGCTCATGTTGGGGTCGTGGAATATCGGGTAGCACTTACCCCATAGATTATCTAGATAAACGATTTTTTTATGTGTCTTATCTCTATTGTTATCTTTATTATTACTCCCATGTCATCGATTGGGGAAAGATCGATGTTGACGATAATATGACCTTCGAGGAGTGGCCTGTAGTGGTCCAAGGCCTCTAGGAGAAGGTGTTGTACAGGCATGTTATCCCCTTGGTTTATGTCTGGTGGTAGAACGATGGCATGGAGGATAGTACCTAGGAATATGAGTCATAGATACATGCACAGTACCCAGTGCTATTTTATGTTTATCTCTTCTCTGGTATCTTTTTTCCTTTGGTGGTTGTAGACCCATTATATTATAAGATGGATTTCTCTTCTTTTTTTGTGGCTTACCATATTTTGAGAGGTATCTCCCTCGGGAGAGTGTTTATGGGCGGGTTGTGGTTGTTGTGTGGTTTTTTGATTGTTCCTCTAGGGAGGTGGTGAGCTCCTATGGTGGAAAAGGTTTTGAGAGGTATCTCATGGGGTGGTTGTTCAAATTAACCATTTCTTTTCTATTTCCTATCTAGGTTGGTTTTGGATTCTCGAGGATGATAATGTTTTTAGTGGTATCTGATGTAAGGTCCCAGATCCACATGGATTAACCCTTTTCATGTTTTCAAAGATCGAAGTACTTGGGGTTGGCTCGGAAGAAGTTTTGAGAAGTTTTGTTAAGTAAAAGCTGGAAGGAGGGGGTTACACATCGTGTAACAGCATTACACGATGTGACATCCTATTTTATGGGTTGTCCTGGAAAGATTCACAACATGAATAATTTTTACACAATGAGAAATAGGTATTCATGGCATTAAATACTTCTATATTTGAAAAATAAAATTAAGTGTTGAGGCGATGCATTTTTTGGTGGAACTCAACATAGAGGCATTACATGACATGAAAGGGGAGTACACATCATGTAATGCCCTGAAGTTGTTTGTTTTAAGTGTTTTTTAAACGGTGTGGGTTTTTTCAAACCTATGGCCACATAATCTCTCACTCAACCCCAGGTGACCCTAAAACCCTCTCTTCAGTGTTTTTCATATTCCTTCATAACAGAACGATCCCTCACTCCCTCCTTCGATCTGTAGAAATCTTTCTTCCATCTAAGGTATGATCTACCTCAATTCTTATGGTCTCTTTTATCAATTTTATCATGTTTCTTATTTCTATGTGATGTAACATGATCTAAATGTTTCTAATGGAGTTTTCTTGGTGGTGGGTTGGTGCGGTTGTGCCTTAGTATCCTCAAGTATATGAATTTGTAGCGAGGGATGTGGTTGTCATTTGTTTCTTTGATCAGTTATCATGAAAAAAAATCAACGACCTTTTGAGGTTAGGGATTTGATGATTCTCTATTTTACTTATGTGAAACTTTAGAGCTATCATGATTTATGCTTTTGGATTGCAAAGAAATTGACCGAATAATTATATAAACTAGATAAAATAATTGGTATCGAACATATGTTGTTGATTTACACTGTGATAATGGTTTGCCTATTGATTTGATATATAGTGTAATATCTATGCCTTTCTTGGTTAGAATTTTGTTCTTTATGGAAATTGGTAAATAACTTAAAACCTGAATTAATTGATAATTAATTATCTAAAAGATAAAGAGGCGTGTTTAATAAATCTGGTTGTAGTTGTTGTAATTTTATGATTATCAAATTGATCCCAGTATGCATGTTTAACTAAATTTTTTGATGAACCCGATGCATATTGATGCTTGTTGATAAAGGATTTAAGGAATGTTAAATTAATTTCTTAATTAATTTGATGATGGAATGTGATATCTTGTTTCTTAGGTTTACCATAGTTGGAACTTGTGAATAATGAATCAGTTAATTCAAAATGGAATAAGAATTGGTTTTGTGATTAAGGTAATGCCTTGTCCGGCCAAAGTTTCCCACTTTCTTGTAAAGGCTGAGTTCCTTGTGCTTTGGAGACATGAGATATTGTTATGTGTGAAGTATGGATGCCTTGTATTTATGGGTGAGATCGGTTGTTGTTTGTTCGTGCTACTTGTGGTGTTCTCTGGATAAAAGACTTGTGGTTGTAAGGGTAGGGAGGCCTGGATGTGACGTGATCCTAGGATGGTTGTGCCTAGAGGGATATTTTGATATGGGGGGGGGAGGCCTAGTGTTTGTGATATCATTTTATGCCTAGAGTGGTTAGATTCATCGTTTTATGCATATGGGTTTTGGGGAAGACACCAAAGATGATGGAATGGGTTGAAGTTGGGCATACCCATTGAGAAGAAAGTTGGGTGCATGTTGAATCTATTTTTTATTCATCTGATTTACATTCCTCAATCCTTGAGTAAGATGGTCTTGATTACCCTCCTTAAAAAAGAGGTGAAGAAACGTGGGGTATTAAACATGCTTTATATGTTTAGCATTTGAAGGATGGATGGGTTTATGCTCATACTATAGGTGGAAAAGGCTCTGTGGGTAGCTCTTCTACCCACCGGGTTGATCCCCTTTGTGTTTTGTAGCTTAGAATGTTTTTCTAGAATACTTAGAAATAGTTAAATGGTAATTTTGTTAAATAAATTAATAAATGATGTTTAACCCATGGGTTTGGCGATTGCTGGGATGCAATGCTGACGTTGTGACTTTGAGAAGATATAGAATTTATTTGGTTTTTCTTCGAGGGCTTGGAATTTTATTGTGATTCTAATTAAATGTAATGTGGAAATGATAATAGTTAATTAATGTTTATATAATTGATTAATGTAAAGTGAAATTGATGAAAATGGATAAAGTAACATAATGTAGCACTTTAAAAGGTTGTGTTATTATAGGATATCTAGTCTTAGCGATGGAAATCGAGAGTCTGAGAGATGTTTGATGTAGTTGAATCAAAGACTATGTTATTACTAGAGTGTGTTTGTGGGATATATTATATTCTATACTTTTGTGTTTCTATAGTCTACTCCAACCTATCGGTTAGGGAAACTGACACCTTGTGGATTCTGATCCCTGGGGGTGTTTTCCCCAAAATCTTGATGGGAGGATGGATGGCTGACAACCCCCTTTGGTCCTACTCTCTTCACTTGGTAGTTACTTATGCTGGTATGAATGGTATTTAGTTTTCCCCATATATTTGTGTAGAGGGATATAATGCATTCTAGTTATTCATACACATATATTCGGGATATAGTTTATTATGGACTAATATTGGTGTAACGTGTATAGGATGTGATGGCTTGGGGACCCTTACTCAGTGTATGGGATATGATGGCTTGAGGTATAATACCCAACATATGATACGCGTTATGCGAACTCCGGTGGCTCCCAAAAACTATGTAGTCACTTTGGTTACATTGACGTGGTGGTGTGATACACAAGGTTTATGTTGATGTACAAGGTGTGGGTTATGGTGCTTCACCTAGGTTTTTGTGGGCATACCATTTTGGAGATATATTCTTATAACATGATATGTTGGGGAAAAGTATAAAACTAGTGGGGAAGTGGTAGTGGAGAACCCTTTATATTCTTTATTATATTATATACTCTTGTATGTGATACTTGGTGAGAGTATCCACGGTGAGGCTGGGAACATAGTATACCTATTTAGGTGACAAGTTTGTTTCACTTGTTTTTTACTATGATTTAGCATTCTTTCTTTAATTTTGCACAAGAGTATATGGGGAGGATCCTACTTAGTATACTTTTATACTCACCCTACATTAAATAAACTGTTTTTCAGGTCACTTGGAGCTGGTCAGAGATCAGCCTGGTTACTACTATATTGGGGATTTTGTTGGAGATATTTTGGCTTCGTGGTCACTATCGTTTTACTTTCATTTGATACTAGCAATTTCCTTTTCATTTTTAGTAGTTTTTCATGACATTACATATGTGTACTAGGGTTTTATTTTATCTTGTAGTTTTAAAAGGAGTTGATTAGTTTTTAACTTATCTCTCTCTTTCTCATGTGATTCTTAGATGGTAATGTCTCCCATCGGTGTGCTTATTATACCCTCAATGTTAGTCGTCAACCTGAGGCCTACTGGAGGCGAGACTCGGTGGAATTATCTCTTTTCTCACATTGTATTCACTGGAGGGGTGCACTTTGTGGGGAGGGGGTCGTGACATTTTTTATCTAATTAAATTATTATTAATATATTTTTCATATAAATAAACAGTTAAATTTATTCAGTTAATTCTTTAACATTTATCACTTTAATTTATTAAGATAAAAATACAAGACACTTAAAAAAAATCAAAAATAACCCTTTTTAACATTAAAGTATTTTAATCTCATCCCATTAAAATTAGTTGTTTATCTCCTAATCATAAAGTTTTATCAATCCATTTGTATTGGAATATTTATTTGAATTTTATAAACACATAAAATAATTATTTAATAATATTTATTATAATAATTTGTAAATAAAAAATACATATTTTTATAGTAAAATATTTTAATTAATTGTTATTTTTTATTTGATTCCAAATTTTTTTATTATATATGAATTATTTTTTAAAATCATATAAAAATTAAACAAAACTAATATACATATTTGATATAAGTATATCTAACAACCTTTTATCAAATGGTTATATATCCAATGACATTAAGTCTAAGACTAAATAATCAATGATCATATATATAATGATATAATTACATTCTTATGTATAGCCTTACATACCTATCTAAAATTATTCATCATATTATATAATATGTTTATCATACTTATAACATGTTGTATTCCTTATAAATTTATAATTTATGGCATTTTCTTCATATAATATCATGATGATGATAATTTCAACCTTGTAGTAACTATATTTATGTGTATCTTCATTCATTTTTAAATTTTAATTATTTTGTTTCATTTAGTTTTTTTTTAATGTATTTCATTTTATATTTTTATATTATACCATAAATAAATGATCCATTGCTCATTTTAGTTTAGTATATCATGTATCTCAAGTTATCAAAGATAAAGTATTTATTTAAAGGTGAAATACATACTAAAATCATGGGGTGTTGTTTTAATGCATCCCATATGTGTATTTTATAAACAACATGTTAGTTTCTAACCCATAACCTATTATAGGTAGGTTTTAGAGGTTACATTCAACTTCACTAACACACCACGATGGGTTATAATAGGGATGGGTTGTGAAATCCTACTTCCATCAATGAAAAATCTATCATAAATATACAAATATTATACTTAAAAAAATACTGAGGTCTCTTGGTGATGGTAGCTCAATTGTATACAACTAACTATATATTATAACTCCTCCTCATATAACTCAACATCATCCTCCACCTTATCCAAACTACACACAAGGTTCCTAAGTAATATCTTTTTGTCTTACTCCAACCACTCCAACAATCCTTAGTGGTCCAAATGCCAGATGAATTTAATGATGATGGTATAGTCTAGGAATAAATTGTCACTGAAATCATTAGTGTTGATCTAATGACACACCATTGACTCTAAACTAACCACTATGAATGTTTATACCCATGAATATTTTATGACCACACCAAATATAGAAATAAAAAACTAATCTATATTTTATGGTAGAATCCCACAAATGACTAACTTGAGATAAAAATAAAAGTAAGGATAATGGTCACTTATCACAATGTGAAACCTTGATTTTATTATAAATTAAGGTATCCTCTCTATAGCTCCATTTCTTAGTATGTTTTTTTAATTACCTATCAAGTTGAATACATCCATTAAAAAGGTATTCTAAATCGATTAATATTTAATAAGAACCTCAATATACAATGAAAACATGAGTGCACTAAAAATCCACTTAAACTCTTGGAAAAAATCTTCTTCAAAATTCCATACCCTTGCTCCATCCTCTGAAAAAATATTTATAAAATAGAAAATAAAGTTCATGGAACTTACTAAAAATTCCCTCACACTAAATTTCTCCTTCCAAATAGTGACAATATATTTCCATAATATTTTATTTTTAATTAAAGACAATAACTTGTTCCAAAACTGACTCATGGATTTATTCGATGTATCCTCAGACTCATCACATTCACCCAGATAAAGGGTCTACCACTTCTTAGCTTCTTCTCAAAAAATTAATAAAGGAATATAATTCTTTGTCTTTACAAAGATCAACCCGAAATTAATCTCAATATTATCCAACTCCCAATTCATCTCATAATCAAAAATATATCTCTCATACTTTGATGAAATCTCCCATTGAAACTCCGTAAAAATTACCTCTTTGAGGCATCCACCCCAACGTCAACCCATTTATGATTCACTAAATAATATCTTCACACCTTGCTAAACTAAACTGAAGAAGTCTAAAATTTACTAGCTATCTCTAAAAATTAAAATGATATTTTAATCCTAATATCTAGAATTTATTTATAGTCTTTTAAACATTTATTTTTTTTTAATCCCAAAAAACATTTTCCACAAATTCAGATGCAGTTTCAAAATAGTATAACACATGTAACATAGATAGTTTCCTATATTGAAATTAGAAAATTCTTACATAATCATGTTCAATAGACTATTAGGATATTCACATCCAATATTAGGGGACTTCTCTATCTTATCATGTCTCTGTGGCCTATGTCATGAGCTAATATTGAATGATATTGTTGATTTACCAAGACAATGAAATTTTCTCGAGTGGCTACTCCAAAAATATATCCTAAAAGAAAAAACTATATTTGGTACCACTAGATCATTACAATTTCCCACTAGACACCTCAAGTATCAGTTTTCAATATGAGTGTTATCCTTGACATATTCTTTCACCAAGTCATGGGACATTAATTATCACTGAGGGTATATAATATGAAATATGGGAGGAATTATACTCTTTAATCCTAAAAAATAAAGGGAAACCACCTATAAGAACCCAATTATACACATGTTATAAAGTAAAAAAATTCAATAATGAATAATTCATGGGATTTTATGTAAAACTGTCGTGTTAGTGGTCATGTATGGGAAATGAGAGGGTGGGTGAATCATTATACCCAACTTTTACCAAGTTCTTCTTTCTTTGTTATTCCTAATTTACTCTTGAACCTATATATAAGTTACTAAGTATGTATAAATGAATGAATATTCCCTACATATCTATAAATAAAATATAGAATAAAACTAAAATATAAGAAGATATATATTTTTAATTTTTGGACTTGAAAATCTACTCCTCGCCTAGTTTAGGTCTGAGTACCAAGACATTGAGTAATAACTTAGAATGGGAGAGTGATTAAATCATAAAAAGGTTATTAGTAACGCTCAAATACTAAAAGTATTCCTAAAATATATTACATAAGAGTTATCTGAGGTACAGGAAGAGTTGTTCCTTGAGTTTTACTATAGAAACTACTTTTTTATAGATCTTGTTCCCCCTATTAGTATGGTAGTGTTGTGTATATTGTAACCACTAGTATATGAAGGAATATAAATTAAACCAAATAACAAGTCTTTAACCAAAAATATATGATCAAAAACTCCCTATTAATTTTTTTTATTTTCCTTCACCTCAAACAAAATTACCATCACACGTTTATATCAAGTATACTATGCAATATTCTTCCATCAGGAGTCATGATACAAAAGATAATAAATAGATATAAATATAGTCTCTTCTCACTCCAATCATATTATATGATATGTGAATCTTTTACAGTAAGTGTTTTTCTCATTTAATAGATATATTCCCAAATATGTTCCAGGTTTCTCCTTCTTCGACGGGATAGATTTTCTTCATAATGGATGCAGTGTCGGAGGATTCTCTATCTCACCCTAAATTCTTCCTCATAACTTGAATAATTTATATTAATAGAATATAATGTTAATTTTTTATTCATAATATATATGGAAAATTACCTTGAATTTCATCAAGATATTCACATTTAAATTCTCATTGAAATATGAGTTATGTTTCTCTTTTTAAAATCTCATTTAGACTCCTCTTTTTTCCTCTTCATATGATATTAAAAAAATCAAATCTTATTCTCCACAAAATATACATCATTTAAATAATTTTTAATATCCCTCCACAATTTCATGATTTCATTAACTATTTCATGGAAATGTATCTTGATGTGTATAAATCCTCTCAAACTTTAGGTCCTTCCTCGACTAGACATCCTTAAATCTCATCTTGAATCATAATCAGTTGAATGTGATTATGATATTAAAATAATGAATCATAGTGAAACTACATTATCAACTAAATTATTTATTCTTACAAGTATATAATTTTTTAAACTCCACTTAATTAATCAAAATATTTATTCTAATTTTCTATTTTTATATAATTTTTAATGTTTTTGTACTCTATGTTTTCATAGGGTTATTTTTACCCTGTTAAGATCTTGTAACTTATGAACTCTTTGATATTTTTTGTGGTTTTAATATGGTGGAATTAATTTTTGATTCCTCAAAGGGTTTATTTTACAATAAAAAGAACAAGTAACCAAGTATGTATTATACTCTTTAAAGTCCCTTATAGCCTATGAAGGTACCCTAAAAATTAACACTACCACAAAAAAAACCTATTTCCACAATTAAAAACT
Source organism: Viscum album (assembly GCA_963277665.1). Lineage (NCBI taxonomy): Eukaryota > Viridiplantae > Streptophyta > Magnoliopsida > Santalales > Viscaceae > Viscum > Viscum album. Next base: position 526,129,792 of record OY728148.1, on the reverse strand, counting down.
GTGGCAGTAGGTCCAAAAAACGTGTCCATAGCCTACGGCCACGGTTTTGGCCAACCGTGGTCGCTATCATCATAGTAGTAGGTCCCAACCTACTTCCAAGGTTTGAACCATGGAAATAGGCCTAAAAAACTGACATCGTGGCAATTTACCTATGGACATGTTTTAAACCATGGCTATAGGAAGCTATTTACATGGTTTTAACTGTGTTTATATCCTTAGTAAGCTGTGGCAATAGCCTAAATACAAAATGTCACCAGCGAGTTTTGATCCTTGTACATCCTCATAATGAAACATCATAATTACCACTACACCGCATGACACTTTGGGTATATATTTATATTATGATATATATATTAATATAACCCGTGAAAATAGCCTCAAAACTGTGGCAATAGGCCATAGAAAACCAGCCTATAGCCACGGTTTTCAAAACTGTGGCAATAGGCCATAGAAAACCAGCCTATAGCCACGGTTTTAAAACCCTGGCTCTAGGCCACAGAACCGTATCTATATCAACCTATAGCCACTGTTTTAAAACTATGGCTATAGGTCCATGAAAGTAGCCTCATTTTCTATTAGTGTCACCGAGAACCATACAAAGTTCTCTTCATAGGGTTTGTGTAACCTATAAAATTTATGCTCACCCAATGTAAAGTTCATGGATTTACATAAATCTTCAATATAATATTTTTTTACCTTAAAAAGGTATGTTGAGATAACCTTTATCCCTATGAAGTATGTTATACCTTAAAAATATTTATTGTACCCTATAAAGTGTGTAGGGTTTCTCCCATTTCTATTTTTCTCAGCCAATACAACTTTTCAAAAATACTTAAAATATTAATTAAACTTTTTCAAGTCGCTTACATAACTTATAAATAACTACTTAAAACATCATTTAAAGGTATTTCCTCACCTGATACATTATTTTTTATTCTTGGTGAACCATGGGGGGATTCTTCATACCTTCGGATAGCCTGACATTATTAAAGATAGTTATTTAATCTCCTATTTTATCCAACATCTTCCAAACTCAATTAAATATAATAAAAAATACTATCATAATAAAAAAGTCTTTAAAAATGAACAAAAAACATAAATCATCACATATAAAGGATTCTTGAATCTGTTTAAACAAGTTCCTTAATAATCAACCCATCCCAAAACTTTATTTTCTAACATATTCATGTGTTATCAATATTATTCAATAGAAGCAGATCACTTCCACTGTAGTAATAAATTTTAACTTCACATATCACAACCTTATTGAAATAATATAACTTATTAATTTTGTAAAATTAAAAATAATAATATAACATCTTCAAAATCAATAAAAATAAATAAGTATGCACCTAAAATCAACACCTCCTCCAATACTAGATAATCACCTCTTCATGATCTAGTAAATTCCAACTCATTTTTCTATACCACCCTATAAATATGTAAAACCTATATATAAAAGTAGTGGTGAATATATAATTATACTCATTAGGTTCTTCCATAGAAAATATTATGCTAATGTGGTATAAGAATTCTAAAATCCTAGTGAATATACAGTAAAACTGACTCTTGTTCTATCTCAGATCAACTACCAACTAAAAATATCACCACAAGATCACTTATCAAAGCATAGTAAATATGAATATATAGAAAATAAGGTTCCTTATACATAATTCTCTGATAATCTAGTCTTTATCACAACCCAATGAAAAATTTTAGTTACTCCCATAATTTCCCATATCCATATACCATATCCAAATACCACTACCACATACAATAATATTATACCAAATACACATAACTTATATCACGCCATAAATAATTCCACCACATACCATAACCACTACCTCTACCACATAAATACACTATAAATGGAAAAATGTGTTATATGGGGAGTATCCATTTTTTCACCCATATCTTGGATATTGGAGTTTACCCAGTACTCAATACCTCATATGAATGTTAGTACTATTACCAAACTTGGGTGGTGATGTATAAGTAATAAAAAAAAGTATAATGATATAGTATAGAACACATTCCTAACATAAGGTTGATATTATATCATATACACCTATAATAACATGTCTCATTATCATTTCAACACCTCCACACAATTACTATTGACATATCTAACCACACAATGACGGATATGTCAATTACACAATCAAAAAAGTAGTTTACTTTATTAGAGATGGTTACTTATAACCAAATTACTTTTTTAATTTTTATTACTTATATATATATATATATATATATTATCACATAATGTTTGTTTTTCCATATGACATTAATATAATAATTTCCATGGAATGTTCGTCACATTAATATGATATAAAATTTTCTAATCATAATGAGAACCTAGTGGTGAAATGAAAATATTCATAAGTCAATATTTTCTATGGTACAGATACATATTTATAAACTTATGTGAATGATATTTCACTATAAAGTGTTAGAGGATCATAAAACATTGATACTTCATATTATCAAGATCATACTTGGTAACCTATAGGAATGAAAGTCATAAGTATATACCCAATACAAGAAATTTGATATGTTATATGGGTGAAAAAATATTCCAATCAGTGAATGTTTTTAATGAACCTTAGACTTTGTATTATTATTAATGTCTATAATGAATTTCATAATTTGATGTTTGTGTGGAAATTATGAAGACATAAGTTCGGGATGACGCTGCATGTGTTCAGTGCGTCATAACTGATATTACATTAATTAAATATGTTATGAAATGATTTGTATCTTACATATTAATGTATGAAGATATATCTACACCTTTGATTAAAATGGAATTGTATGATAAATTCAATGGACATGGTAGCTTATAGATGAGTTTATTTTTCATATTCAAAAAAATATAAATCAAGCATATATGGTGATGATGCATGTATGATCTCTGCTTGATATGATATCAAGAGATAAATGGATGGTAATATATTTAATATTTATAAAAAGGTTGTTGATGTTACTATATTAAATTATTTACCCAAGGGTTCCTATATGTGTCACTAGACATTAGTCTTGGACTTTTGGTAATCTCTCTTATTAGTATTGATAAAGGGACATAAAGGTTCACACACTAAGTGTATAAATAATAAAATTAAATTATGCTAAATTTAATTTAAAGAATAAATATATTTATAGCATGTGGAATAGTATTTAATCAAGTATAATTGATCGTAAAAATTCAATCATGAGATATTCATGTTTAGAATATGTGACATGAATTTTATCTCTTCTTTAATTATTCAAAACGTGATAAATAAATATTTATTTATTCATAAGTATTGGTGAGTAGAGTAAAATAAATATATATTCATGTTATTTGAATATTAAAATAAATATTTATTCATATGTTTAGTTCATATAATATTTATTTTAGTTGATCAAATGAATATATATTTTTTATTATTTACTGTTTGAAAAAATTTAGTGGAGAATATGGGTCAATTTTAATGACCCGATGGAAATGATATATTTTATTTAATACCATTTAAATAAATCATAATTTATATATTCAATAAATTATATTATAATAAACACATGTCATGTGATATAGTATTATAATTATTGACATGTAATTTTTCATAGATTAAATAAAATTATAATAGAATTTTTGAAATTATCTTTATTTAACCCAAAGTATATATTCTAAAATATATTATACTTTTGAGTGTTGTGTGTTTACACAACAGTGACAAATTATCTAGATTTATCTCAAACCCTAGAGATAAAATCTTCTCTTCCTGCCTCCTTGAAATATAGAACAGGATTCATTATTGTCATTGATGATGAATGATGTGAAGCACCTGAATCTTCTACACTATCACCTAGTGTTTCAAGAATGTTATTGAGAGATTCTTAAAGCATTTATGGATATGTCTCAAGAAATATCACTTTGAATATACATCACCAAGAAAACATAACAATTGGAGAAATTAAATTGGAGTGAGTATATTTTTTAGAATGAGGAAATCCAATACCTAAATTATTTATAAATTTAATGTGCATGATCCTATATATTAAACTATGGGGTTATGTTCATCTAGTTATTCATATGTATCCTTTTATATCTATGAAAACCCAAAATAAGGAATCATCCCAATGCCTCGACTATGCCTCAAAACCTCCAGTGGTATCATAGGATTCAAATTCAAATTTAAAATGAATTATAATTTTTTTGATCAATTTTGTTTTTTTCCATAGTTTTCATGTTTAAATTTTTTTTAGTCAAATAGTGGAGTCATCACATTTATTCAAATTCATATTGCCAAGAACAATCCAAAAAAACATGAATAGTTCTCAAACAACTCATCTGGTGGTGCCAAGGTCACTAGCTATATGAAATGATTACACGACATGTATCACTAAATTACAAGTCATGTGAACATGGATAAACCACATAAGGCACATAGTGCCTAAATCACAATGAATATTACATAGAATCATTACATGTCATGTATTTAATTCTAGTGTGATATGCATCTTTCTAGAAGGTATAATGTGTATAGGTAGAATATACATTGGGAAACCCTGTATAGATTACATTTCATATAATCTACAATGAGTCATGTGGGTCAGTGTGTATTTTCATTACACAGTGATTATTGATTATCATCCCATAAACATGGTGATGAATGGAATACCTAGCATGTAGTTATATATACACATTGTGTGACATGTTTCATTTCACATAAGGTATGCGTTAAGTTTTTTTCATCATGTCTTGTGGGTCAACACATGGTATTACTAAATGACATTAAAAATATTCCATTACACTATGTGTAATGGTCATTGTTTATGATGTTTATTACACATTCATTCCATTGGTATGTGTCATGTACATTAATTTCATATTTTTTTGTCATACATCTTTTGAATACTATAAAGTTTGACCAGATGAAACAACATTGCATTTATATCGTAACACACTATGAAAAGTTACAAGTCGTAATGTATATGGTACAAAATGAAAATCTTCCAGAGTGTGTGTCATGTGACATTTCATGTGATATTATAGGCTAGATAAATATTAAATTACCAAAAATAGGGTTTAATATAATGTAGGAAGTACATGTAGTGTGGCCTCTGAATTACTCAACCTACACTAAATTATTTCAAATTAAAATTTGAATTTATTTAATTTATTTAATTTATTTAATTTATTTAATTTATTTAATAATATTTGATGGGATTTTTAGAAATATCGCAAAAACTATTTAGTTGATAGAATTTACGATAATGAATAAATTTATTAATTTATTAATTGAAGATAATTTATTTAAGTATTAATTTTTTTAAATAAATACTAACAATAATGAATGTGGTTGTTGTTTTGTTTTGTGAATAATCAAGAGCTTTAATCAACTTGGGTATTTATTAGATTTTTTATTTAGAATAATTATTTATTTAAATTTTGTATGTGTTAATTATTATTAAATTGAATATAATAATCTATGAATCACCCATCCCTATTTTATTATATGTAGCCCTGGGTTTCCAAGGATAATTTAATGTTGCAATGCCCTCATTTTTTTCAAAGGTATGAAATTTTGAGCCTTGTCAGGGTTAAATTCAAGTTAATGAATTTTTAGAGGTTTCATAATGGCTTAAATAGGGTATTAATAATTTTTTAGGTCACCATGGTCCAGATCATACCATGGTGTAGGCTGTTTTATTCCTAGAACCTATATGTGTTGCAGTAGAAGGACCAACACACCTGTGGTGTGGTATGGTTTTGAGTATGTAGCACTATGATTCATGACCATAAAGACCTCACCACACCATGGTGGAAGGCGTGGTGACTCCAAATATGAGAGTTTTTTAAACTCTATTTTGTTGGGTCACTGTGTCGGTTTTCCTAAGCTTGGTGTGATCAATTCCACCACAAGTTTGGTGGGAATCACAATGTGATAGTGATGGTTGTTTTAAAAATTGAATCAGTGGATTTTTCCAGTCATATTTTTGTGGGAGTTATGAATCTTGATGAAAATACATGTGATTATTAATAGGGTATGTTTAATGAATTATTAACTCATTTATCCTTCAATTACATGGTTCACCAGTAACATTTTTTTAGTTATTTCAATCCAAATGATTCTATGGAAAATTTTTGGGTATTATTTATTCATCTAGAAGTGTCCTAGGGTGATTACTTCTTTCTGAGACCTATTCTAGTTAGTATATTCTCTTGGGGACCTCAACCTCTCTTTTATATTCTCTATTTCTATGAGTTACTAGATTTTATTTACTAGACTGAATCTAGATATGTCATTGGTAATGGTTATAATTTTATAAAATTAATTTATTCTAAGTATTTTTCTCCATATTCATCTTGATTCTTATTCTAGAATCCCTTTTATGACAAATTGGTATCAGTTCTAGGAACCCTTGATACTAATCACATGTGTTTGTAGCTCATGAGGCCCGTGTTTGACATTGATCACATGTCTGTGTATCCCATGATACCATGCTTTATTGTGATTGCATGTGTACGTGTGAGTGGTTTTCAAGACTCGTGATTGATCTATTATATTGTACCTATATGCGTTATTCCCTATTGTGTGTAAATGTATAGCCTTTGGAGGTTTTGATTATAGTAGAAAATAACATGTGGACTATCATGGCTCAGTTATCCCTTAGAGGGGGATCATATGTAAAATGCAATGATGATGATGATGGTGGAAAACAATACATGGAAGGTGTGTTATGTAAATGATTCATGACCTGAGGTAGAGGTATGTTATGATGTAATTTTGACCTAACCCATGATAGGGATGGGGAAAATAGCCTTTTGGCCTATCCCATAACAAATAATAGGATCGAAGACCTTATGGCTTGACTTGAAATTGGTTTTCCTTGTGGATACTTTGGGATATATATGTTGGCCTCGTGATCAACCCATGAACACAAATTTCATTATTAATGTACTTATAATATGGATCCAAAGTAGGTATGGTTAGGGTTTATGGTAGGTTGGTTAGTGTATGACCATTCAGGACATGGTTCATTTTTTTCTACTTTCATATTTACTTATTATCATAAAATACACCTCTTATGCATGTATAATTATGTTAAGGATGCATTGGTGGTGTCCTACTATGTTGATACTCACACCCTGTATGGGAATCTCAATGTACATGTAGACTTCATGATCAGGTATTCAGGAAAGGAAGAAATCCTAGTGATAGTGAGCCGAGGAGACTGAGCATGGTATTTGAAGGTGGTACTAGGATAAAATATGGAGTGATGTATCAATTTGTTTATTGAATTTCATATTTATTTCATGCACTGTGGTTTGACCTAACACTTTGGGGTCCTTGGTTTAATACTTTGTAAGGCTTTGAGATACACGACATGTCATCTGTATTACATTCTAACTATTTCCTTCCATTGTTCCATTTTATGTTACTATTCTTTCCTGGATATGATTTTATTATATGGATTTTTATAATGAGGTTATATTATCGCCATTGCACCATTTAGGAACTCACTTATAGTCAGAAACCACTTGCATATGGGAAGGTGTGCATTAGGTCATGTATCTCTCTGACCCGGAATCGGTGACTTAGGTATAGGCATTAGAAAGTGGTATCTATGTAGGTGTTTTTTTTTATTTTCTTATTTACTATGTTATTTGGAAAGGTATAAAAGGGTTAGGTATTGAGAAACTTGGTTAGGGGAGTCACATAAGTTACTGGATAGATCTTATGTGGTATATTTTCAAGTTACCAGTGATGGGACTATTATTGTAGTTGTGGCTTTATGGTTTCATGATAATCCAGAGTATGTTGAGTTATTGTAGTTAATGTAAATTGGGTGTGTTCATGAATCATAACTAGGTATGTATAATCACATGTTTTATATATCTATTACTTGTTATGTGTGGTAGTTCATTTAATTAAATATGTTGATATGTTCATGTTCTTCTTCAATATAATGTATTGACATTTGTATTATTTAAATATGAGAATGTTTTTTGTTATATATATGATTGTGACTAACATTCAGGTATCGATAACTAGTCTTGAGCCATGTGTAGTGCTTGGAGGGTTATGATTTATCATCATGGGTAGTATCATGGGATATATTTTCCTATAAAATTCCCTTGTTTGTTCCTATAAAATACTTGATTTGAATGTTAAGTATGATTTATAGAAATTTTAAGTGTTCATCTAGAATTATAGAAAACAATGCCATAAAGATGTCTAATGGGACTACTGGTAGAAGTAAGTTAGAATTCTCCCTCTAGTTAGGATGCTCTTATTCCACAACCCGATGGATATGATGATGCATTTGAGCATTCTCTTTTACCCACTCCATTGGTTTAAATAGTGAAACTAATTAACCCTAGAGTCTTTTGTATAGTGAATGTTCAATGTTGAGGAGTTTCCAAGACTATAGTAAATTATTTCTAGGACTTCCATCTTTAACATCCCCTGGCCTTCTGGGGTATTGGAGGCCCACATGATGCTAATAAATATATTGATTTTATTAAGAGGATATTTGATCTACTAGAGACTCCAAAGGAATGATTACTAAAGTTGGATACCTTCATGCTTTAGTGACCAACCAAGAGATGGTGTGATGTCATGAACTAGATAAAAATACATTTGGGTTTTAATTCAGATTCCTTTAAGAATTAATTCCTTTAGGAGATATTCCTATATAAACTGATGTTAGATCATGCATAGGAGTTTTTGGAACTTCTGTAGGGGGTGATAGTAGTGTCTTCTTTTTCTTCTTATTTCATGAAATTTCTTTATTGTGCTATACACTTGGCTAGGAATGAGGCAAAAAAAGACAAAAAAGTTTGATATTGTAAATTTTCTAGATATAAGGTGTTATTTCATGAGCTCTAACCCAATAAAATATTAAGAGTTTATTTTTAGGGATTTTATGATCTAGAATGTTCTAGAGGAGGACAGATTTATAGGTATTATTTGAAATCATAGTGGATAATTTGGAGGACCTTCTAGTACTGCAGTGGGTATCACTTTTGATACTAATAATAGGAATTATAAGGAGTTACAATATGGTGGTGGTAAATAGTCATAGTATATCAGGGTCTCATCAACCCCTTCTATGGGATTAGAGATCACTAATGTTTCAAATATGGATAGATTGGGTATTATCACAATTTTTTCGTAGGACCTTAGAAAAATTATCATCCATGCAGTGATATGGGTCATCTTCAGCAGTTATGTTCAAGGGAATTGTGAAAATTTTATCATATGGGTATAGAATAGACTTGAACTATGACCCAAGGATCTATTTAGGGTCTTCAATATTAGTCTCAGACCCTAAAGTCTTTGGAATCATATGAAATTAATGCACCTCATGGGTAGGCTCGTAAAGATGGGTTAGGAAACTTTTATGTGGTGTACTACATTCCAGATGTCATTGGATTGGGACCATTTACTATTCAATGTAATGTCTTGATAAAATTTATACTATCTTATTCCTTGTTTGATACAGAAGCCTCTCATTTATTTATATCATCTAAATTTGTTATTTGAATCGACTTTCTAGTCATTTTATTTTCTGATTTTTTATCTCCAGACATAACCTTGGGAAAGAAAGAGGACCATCTATAAATATGTTTATAATTACTTATAATAGTTGTTAGATATGGAAATATTTGGAATTTCATTATTCTCAAGATGAAAAGTTTCAATGTAACTTTCAACATGGACTAGTTGACCAATTATCAAGCACACATAAACTACTACAAGAGATGAGTATCCTTTGGTATGCATGAAAGGTATAAGTTTGTTTTGACTGGTCAATGGGATATTAGAATATGTTAAATGGTTCTAGACTTAAGTTAGTTTGGAGCTATTATAGTATAGGTAGTGGCCATGGTTCTTGAATCATATTAGTAAATAACTTAATCCTCTTGTCCTCCTATAATGGACCTATATTAGGATGTCTTCATATATGAATTATTTATACTTACTCCTGATAAAGAGTTTTACATTAAGATTGAACTCATTCCAGGATCATAGACTATATCAATTCCTATATATTGTATAGCTCTAGATAAGTTGAAATAACTAAAGAAGAAACTTGGGGATTTGGAGGTGAAGATATTTATTATATGAAGGAAATATCCAAGGGGAACTCTTGTGTTGTTTGCAAAGAAAGAGAATGGTAGTCCTTAGTTTTGTGTAGACTATAGGATGTTTAACAAGGTTACTATAAATAATATATACTCATTGAAAATGATTAATGAATATTTTTATCAATTTTGGGGATCCTAGTGGACCTCCATGATTTATCTATGATCATTCTATTTTCAACTTTGATTCATAGAGGATTATATTCTTAAGACAATATTTCTGAGTATATAAAAATTGTATTATTATCTTTTCATTCCTTTTTCTTTGAAAAAATCACTAAATGTATTCATATATCTCATTAATAGGATATTTCATGAATATCTAGACTCCTTTTTGTGGTTTTTGCAGTTGATATCCTCATATACTCACAAACCATAGAGATATGTTCTAGACACCTGGAAATTGTGTTAGGTACGCTTTGAGTGCATTGGATCTATTCCAATATTTTAAAGTGTCACTTATGGATTCAATCAGTACACTTTTTAAAGCATTTAATCTCTACAGTAGGGATTTAGGTGGACCTAGAGATAGTATAATTGGTGTTGTATTTGGAATTACCTAGAAATTTTTTCAATATCAATAACTTTATTGGTTTATCCAAGTACAACTAATAGTTCATACAAGACTTTTCCAGATTTTAAGCACCTATGTTAGGTCTTACCAAAAGGGGGTGAGGATTGAGTGGACATCTCAGTATGGAAAAAGACTTCTTTAAGATGAAGGGGAGATTTATGATATCTCTGATCCTAACATTGATAAATTCTAGGATTGGATATGCAGTTTATTGTGATTTTTTAGGATTTGTTTTATGAGTTATGATGATGTAGAAGGATTATGTGGTCGCTTATGGGTCTCCTCATCTATTACCCCATGATTGTAACTATCTTACACATCACTTGGATTTGTAATTGTTTTCCCATTCCATGAAGTATTGGCACCATTATCTCTTTAGTGAGAGATTTATCATATATATATGTATATATATATATAACATAAGATCTTATGTCGGATCTACTAATTGTGGGACTTAAATATGTGATAGATTTATTGGTAGTAGTATTTTTAGACATTTTATTTTGAGATTGATTATTCTTTTAGGAAAATTAATATCATTATAGATGATCCCAGTGTGAAAACCTAGAAGATCATAGAGAAACATTTAGAGGAAGGTTTTCATAAGAACTCTGTTCATCCTTTTAGGTATGGATATTTTATTTTCGGTTTGTATTTTAAAAAATTGGATAAAAAGATGTTAAGGGCTGAAGTAAGGACTGTTGCACAATGTGACTTAGGTTTACATGCCATGTAATCCCAGTACATGTCGTGTATAAATGAATTCATCGAAAGGAGGGAAAAATAGAATATACATGGTGTGTATATTCAATGTACATGCCATGTATTTAGTAAAATTTTCTAAAATGGGTAGTAGCCTTGTTCTCTTATTTCTGGACAGAACCTCACCGGGGTTCTCTCAAACAGTATTTCCAAGCAATAATTATTCTCCTGATTCTCATTCCAAACAATGATTTGATCGTTGTCGGATGTGTTGGACTCCAATCAATAAGCTCTCGATTCATCTTAATCCAATATTTATGATTTATTCTCACAAATGAGTTATTTAAAGTTGTTATTTTATGTTAATTTTGTAGATTTACCCCATTCTAGGTCTAATTAGAGGTCGATGATGTATTAGGAGAGTTTTATGACTACGAGGTAGGTGGTATCATGCCTTTTGGTGATTTTCATGTTGAATATATGTGCCAGAGTTCCACACACACATTTTAGGGTGTTGATTTGATTAAGATTTTACTCATGTCATTGCCAAATGTTGTTTAGGTAATTAATTATGTGATATGAAGCATTTTTGATGTTTTTTACCTTGAATTATGGTCATCCCAGTGGTAAGTTTTCCCTTGGAAGAACAATGTTTATTCATTTGGCCTAGTATGCCTATGGGAATGCATTTTATTCCCTTAATGGGTTGTTTAAAATTGAATTGGTTGATTGAATGAATCTTCCATGTGAGATAGTTAATAGTTAAGCCTTGTGATAGTGTATTTTTCATGTTAGGCTTGTTATATAATTTTCCTATGTGAGTATAATTGTTTAAGCCTTGTGATAGTTTAATTCACTAGTTAGGCTTGTGATGTGAACTACCCATGTGAGTATATAAATTTGTTAATCCTTGTAATAGTTAATATAACTTGATAGGATTATTATATTATATTTTTCATGTGATATCATTATTGTTAAAACATTTAATATTCTAAATTACATGTTTTTTTTGTTATGATATCTGGACACATGAGTTTATAATTGAGGAAGCCATGTAATAGTTTAATTTACATGTTGCTTGTTATAAATATATCCCATGTGATTATTTGAAAGGCCAAGACTTATGGGGTTGGTCCTTGATTGTTTATATTGGATTCCTTTGGTTTGGTTTTTCCATTCTTGAAGGTAAGGTTTTTCTAAGGCTGAGGGAGAGGTTTTTCTATTCCTATGGGTGAGGTCTTTCTTTTCCTAATAGATTGGTTTTGATATTCCTACAGGCAAGGTTTTTTCTATGCCTATGGGTGAGGTTTTTTCAATTCCTATGAGTGAGTTTTTTTCTATGCCTGAGGGTGAGGTTCTGAACTGAATATTAAAATGGATGACTTTTGATGCATCTGCTAAGCCAAATCACAATCTTGGATTAAATCTTCCCTTATATCTTTCTAGATGTACTTCTGAGACATCAGTTGTGCTTACTATATATAGGGGATTGACGAGCTGAGGCTAGATCTCAAGATCTTTATAGTTCTATACAATTGGATTGTCTAATAAACATGAACTCAATAAATGGAAAAAATTGCAGGATTGTTTACTTTTGAATACTTCCTAGTTTACTGCTTTCACTTTTTTACACTAGTTGTTGCATATACTCATAGTAAGATAGGCACAGATCTTTATTGGTTGACTAATAGTATTTATTTTACACACCTTTTTTGGGTCATGTTTTTGGGCCCAAATAGATTATATGATTGTAGGTGTCGATACAGGAAAGTGCCCTTCTACGTGTACTTGATATGTTGTTTAGGATCCGGAGAGCATGAGACCGAGCCGAGGCTTGTGATGATTCTTAGTTTCCTTTTTTTTAGTGATTTTGGAACATATATTGTGGAATAATATATTATACCTATTTTTTCTGTTTTCTTAGAACATAACATGATGCATCGTCTTTTTTATGGAATGATGCTTGGTTATTTATCTTATCAGACTTCTGTTGTTTATTTAAGTTGTATGTTGTTTACTATTTCCTCTAATGTATTATTATTGATTATTCTATGTTAAATTCTTCCAATGAGGGCATAGTTTCCTATACTATCACACCCTAGGCCCTCGCTACTAATATGAAACCTCTGGAGTTTGGGGAAATTTGCTTGAGGCCCTATGGACAATAGGGTACGGGGCACCAGTTGAGTGACATCCAGATCTGGGATGTTACAAAGTGGAATCAGAGGGGTTTATTTTCTAGTTTCCATTAATATTTAGTGATATTGGATAGGTATAGGAAGGAAATGGATTTTTGTAATAAATTTTCCTAGGGAGTAGCTACCCCGCATACGGGGAAAAGCCAAATTATCTCAAATTGACTTGTGATTTTTGGATTTTTTGTTGTTACAATTCATTCGATTTCACCATTAGGAGATGCACTTTTTTTGGGTTGTTATTATTGATATTATTTTGATCCTATTTTGTTTTAACCCTATGAGATTAGGGTATTCCATCTCATGCATCATATAACAACTTGTAAAAAATCACATATTATGAATTCTTACCATTATACTTAGGATCATTACTGATTGCATGATGTCATGATAGATGTTGTGCTAGTTATGCATGCTATTGTGATAGGTCTCATGATATATATACCTACTATTGTGATAGGTGTACTGCTACATGCTAAGGTTCAAATTATATGGACACCAAACTTCAAACCCTGCAGAGTATGGGCCCTCTTGGATTGGAATTTAGTGGATCAGGTTTCAGCCTTTTGTGTAGAATTTTATTGTGATATGTTATGTTTGGGAACCAAAAATTTATTCTTAGGGAGTATGGTCCCTCACATATCAAAATTTATCATACCAATGGTTGGTTGTTCTAGGTAATAGGGGTTTTCTAGAAAAATATAGAGTTTCTTTCCTGAAAAACCCAGTCTACATGGCATGTAGTTTAGCCTAACATGTTGTGTGTTCTTCCTTTTCAGGGAAGGAAGATTTCTTTTCTTGGTTACATGTCGTGTAATCATAGTACATGTCCTGTGGTAAGTGGATATTTTTCCAACCATGTGGGAAGGAACACGGGATGGTGGGTTTCACAATTACACGGTCATGTACTTTTAGTAAATGTCGTGTGGGCTTACTTAGGAAGAACCCATGTAAATATTTCCATGTGGGAGTATATAGCCAGGAGAAAGGACCTGAGTACACACCATGTCCCAGTTTGACACACCGTGTACCAGGGATGGTTACACACCCAGGCTGGTAGAAGTACACGCCAGTTAGGAGCTTGAGGTTACATGTTGTATATGGTTTATACACACTATGTACTCCACTTTTGGTGAGCTTTGAGGGTTTTATTATCCTATTTAGTTATTTATCTATTGAACCGTGAACCTCAATGATCTTGAAATGAGATGTGTGCTTGACCTTGTAGAGTAATTCCTCTATGACAACCTCTAATTGTGCGCTAGGAGAGTGAATATGATCATACTCTGGAGGTGGTAGGCCATATAATACTAGTGGATCCTCCAAATGTTCTAATCACAACACCAGTTATAATACTGGATGTAGGTGTTGATGAATAGTTTTGGGAAGGCTTTATGAGGAACATATAGAACTTCCAGGGAGCACCCCAACCTACCAAAACTAGGGAAAACTGATCTGGGTATTCCAATAGTAGAATATACCTACTTTTTCAGTGGATGGTGGACCATAGGTAGAGGAATCATGGTTGGAGTAAATAATTTCTATCTTCAAGAATATTGAGATACCTCTAGAGAGGAGGGTGAAGCTCATGACTTATATGTTGCGTTATTCTGCTAAGAGGTGGTGGGATGTTACCACACAGACAGAGTGTCAGTGGTACATGGCATGGGAATATTTTCATATGGTCTTTTATGACTACATTTTTTCTCAAGATGCTGAGGGTCGATCGATCTTGGGATTTCATGCATCTAGAGTAGGGTGCTATATTAGTAATGGACTATTCTGCCTGTTTCACTAAACTTCATTGATTCACAGTGATTATAACGGACAATGAGATATCGAGGGATAAGCGATTCGAAGATGGTCTTAGGTATGACATCCAATCATAAGTGAACATTTTAAGGTTGCCTTATTTATATGATATCATCAATCAGGCACTGATTACTGAGCATAATCTATGAGAAGCATGTGGTGTGATCTAGGGCGGTTCGACACCTAGATCTAGTACTGCCTCTACCGATAATAATCATCATCATATAGAATTTTCCCACAGTGATAGTAGCATTCATAATGTATCTTCCAGTAGCCAGGCGAGGTGTTAATAGTGCGGAAGAGCTGGGCATATGAGCCCTCAGTGTCTGATGGACCCAATAGAGTGTCGTTCTTATAGAAAGATGGGTCACCTGTAGTGCTTCTACAGGGAGTTTACACCAACTTCTTGCGAGATAGGTTTTTCACTAACTCCATGTTCAAGAGCAGGGTCTGCAACTTCTCATCAGACAGGAAATTGGGGTATGTTAGGGCATTCAGGCCGAGGTGGTGGTCATGTTCATTATAGAAAAACCCCAGGATCTCAATGAAAGTAGGTTGGATCAGCTCAAGTTATCCAATCAATGTCACAGGGCCAGAGTACAAGTCATACTTATGCAGTACAACAAACCCAATACAAGAATTATCTCGGACCCTCTACAGTCAGAGGTACTATTCTAGTCACCTCTTTTTTTTCTTCTGCACTTTTTTTATATAGGGGATTCACATAGTTTCATATATGTGCCCATTTTGGAGAGAATTGGGCTCTGTGTTTTTAATTCTGATGATTTTATGATGTTAACCACTCTTTTAGGGATTATAAATACAAGTTTGTGTTAGTGCAAGGAGTTCCCCCTTGAAGTTGGTAGGTGTAATTACTTATGGGACCTCTACGTCATAGAGATGAAAATCTTGGTTTTCATTCACAGAATGGACTGGTTGGTCTCCTTTCAATCCTTTTTCTATTTCTACCATCGTATGGTGATTTTTACATCACCATAAGGAAGATTGTTTCTATAAAAGGGTGAATGGGATGTTCAGGAAGGACAAGTTGGACCCAAGCATCATGGGTTGGGCAGGACAACAACCCAGATTGTGATTTAATATTTAGATGACCAGGGGAAACATCAGGAAGTTTTCCATCTTGTAGTTGATCATTTCAGGGATGCCTTCCCAGATGACTTTTTAGGCCTACCTCCGGTGAGAAAGGTAGAGTTCTCTATTAATCTAGTGCTAGGGGCTACACCGGTATCCATTCCTCCTAAAAGGATGGTTACGATGGGGTTGCAAGAGCTCAAGAGGAAGCTATATGATTTTAAAACTAAGGGTTTAATCTGACCTAGTACTTCTCCATGGGGTTCCCCAGTCCTTTTTACAAAAAAGGAAGATGGTACCATCAAGATATGCATGGATTACATGGATTTGAACCAGTTGACGATTAAGAACTGGTATTCCCTATGGTGAATTGATGATCTCTTCAATTAGCTACAAGAATATTAGGTGTTTTCAAAGATTTATTTGAGATCAAGTTACCATCATTTGTGTGTTAGACCATCTTACATACGTCTCACAGCCTTTCAGGTTAGGTATGGTCTATATGAGTATCTTGTTATGTTGGTCGGTCTCATGAATGCGCCAGCAGTTTTCATGGAACTGATGAACTGAGTGTTACATCCTTAACTTGACTTGTTTTTTGTGGTTTTTATGGATGATATCTTGGTGTATTATCACAATAAACATAACCATTCCAAACATATTGATATTATTTCAATTACACTGAGAGATCATCAGTTATATGTTAAGCTCACAAAGTGCCACTTCTGGATGGATCATATTTACTTCCTAGGTCACGTCATTTTAGAGAGAGATGTATCAGTGGACCCAGAGAAGGTGAGAGATGTAGTTTCCTGGGAACATCCCAAGAATGTTTTTGACATAAAAAATTTCTTGGGGCTATCAACTTATTACAGCTATTTTATACAAGACTTATCATGGTTAGCAGAACCGCTGACAGGCTAGACTAAGAAGGGTGTGAAGTTTGTTTGGTATGATTCTTGCGATACAACCTTTCAAGAGATGAAAGGGAGGTTGACATATACACCAGTCCTAAAATTTCTAGAGTTAGGTAGGAGTTAAATTGTTTTCGATGATGCATCAGTCATTGGGATAGGAGAAATTATTATGCAGGGGGGTCAAGTTGTTATGTATAGATCTCGGTAGTTGAGGCCTCATGAGAGGAATTAACCGATGCACGATCTTGAGTTAGCTGAAGTTGTTCATACTTTACATTGTTGAATACATTACTTATCAAGAGATCATTTAGTGGTGTACACATACCACAAAAGCATCAAGTACATATTTATGTAGCATTATTTGAATTTTACGTAGTGAAGTTTGGTGGAATACCTTTAGTATTTTGACTTTGAGCTTTCCTACATTCCTGGTAAGAGAAATGCAGTGGTTGATGCGTTAAGCAGGAGGAATCAGATACAAGAAGTGTCTTCAACTAGTAGTGTGTGTTAGCTTGTGGTGTTGTTCTTTGAGATGAACTTTGAGGTGCATGAAATTTAAGGAAAAACTTTTCTTCCATCCTTAGTTCTTACCTCCACCCTACTAGATTGGGTGAGGATGAGGAAACTATCATATTTCAAATTCCTAGTTCTGCAGGAGAGTGTGGAAGGTGATAAATCTTTTCCTGGTTGGACCATAGGTGAGGATGAGGTTCTACAACTACACGGCCGCATATGGGCTTTAGCAGACATGCACGAGGAGCTGATGTGAGACTTTTATGGCTCTGTATGGGCAATGTATCCTGGCATCACCAAGATGTAGCAAGATTTACATCATCAGTATTGGTGGAAAGGAATGAAAATGGATGTAGATGGTTTTTTCATGAGGTGTTCCACCTGTCAGCAGGTGAAGGAGGAACACCAATGACCATCCGAACATTTATAGTAGTTACCCATTCTTGAGTATAAATGGAATGATGTTTCAATAGATTTAGTAACAGGGTTACCGAGGTCACGTTGAGGTAACAATGCAGTATGGGTTATTATTGATAGGCTCACAAAGGTTGCACATTTCTGAACAATCAAGGAAATATTTAGTGTTGATGAGCTTTAGAGTTTTTACATCTGGTATATTGTATGATTGCACGGGGTCCCATATTATATCATTTCAGATAAGGATGCCTGATTTACTTCTCATTTCTAGAAAGGGCTATAGAGGGTGTTGGGTACACTTGTTCTTCTAAGCACATCTTACAACCCTTAGAAATATTTCTAGTCAGAGCACACAATTTAGGTGTTAGAGAACATGCTATGAGAATGTGTTCTAGATTTTGGGGGTTCTTGGGAGAAACACATACTCCTTGTTGAGTTCTCCTATAATAATAGATTTCATACTACTATTCAGATGTGCCACTTCAGTGGTGGTGTGGTGGTGAAGGTGAGTGGCACATCCACACTTTTCTTTGGGAGGTTCAGGGTTAGAATCCTGGGAGTCTTCTTTCGGGGTAAGCCTCTCCCCCGAGATCCACCCACCTTTCCGGGTCTCCTGGTCTCATCTGGGTGGGAAAAATGAGGTGCGGCCTAATCGCTGACGGATCGCTTGACGGACCATCGCTGTCGGGCCATCACCCTCCAGGACGCTCTACCATCTCTACTGGCAACAGCTCCTTCCCAGCTAGGTCTCTCTTCGGAGTGACCCCTTTATGGGTAGGGGTTCCCTTGTGTGGAGGGTTTGAAAAATCCACATAGGGTAATTCCCTTTGTTTGATAATGCTACTATTCATATGGCACAATATGAGTAATTGTACATTAGACCATGTTGATCACCTCTGTATAGGATAGAGGTAGGAGAGGCATCTATTCTGGGACCTCATCTTGCCCAAGAGACCACAAAAGAGGTTCAGTTGATTTAGAAGAGGATGACTATTGTACAGTCTTACTAGAAATCTTATGCCAATTGCCACAGATTACCTCTGGAGTTCAAGGCCAGGGATCAAGTTTTTGTATGTGTTGCACTGAGGTTGGGACACAAGGGGGTCAGGAGACAGGGTAAGATTTCATCAAAATATGTCGAGCCATTTGAGATTCTATAAAGGGTTAGGCGGGTAGCCTATCAGTTGCAGTTACCTCAGAGGTATTGGGTTATGCATGATGTCTTCCATGTTTCTCAATTGAAACATTTCTTTCCAGACCCATATCATTATTTCAACCCAAGAAGGTTGAGTTTCAAATAGATGCATCTTTTGAGGAGCATCTTATTCTAATTTTGGATCATAGAATGAAGATTCTCTAGGGTTGATCTATTCCTTTAATTCAGGTGTTATGGAAACACAGCCAAGTGTAGGATGAGACCTAGGAGAGGGAGGTCATTGTACGATCACAGTGGTCAGAGTTGTTCTCATATGTTTCTTCACCGCCCTTGGAAGGTAAATTCAGGGATAAATTTCTTTAAGGGGAAAATTTTGTAAGAATTTGGTTCTTCTATTGAGTTATAGATATTTTCTTTCCAGTTTTTATTTAATAAAATTGGAGAAAATAGGTTAAGGGTTGAAAGTTGGACTATTTCACAACGTGACTGAGGGTTACACACTGTGTAATCCTAGTACACACTATGTATTGATGTTGATCAACCTTTTTATGACATGTAAATGAAGTCGGTGAAAGGAAGAAAAAATTAGAATATACACAACGTGTATATTTAAATAACACTTCGTGTATTTTATAAAATTTTATAAAATGGGTAGTAGCCTCATTTTCTCATTTCTAGAAAGAACCTCACCCGGGTTCTCTTAAACAGTAGTGCCAAGAAGGGATTTCTCTCTCGATTCTCTGTCCAAACTCTGATTTGATCATCTTCAGATGCTTTGGAACACAATCGGTAAGCTCTCGATTCCTCTTGAGTTGTTCTTCATGATTTATTCTCTCAACCTAGTTATCTAAGGATGAGAGTTTATACACTTTTTGTATATCTACCCTATTCTAGTTCATATTAGAGGTCGATGCTGGATGAGGAGAGTTGTACAACCATGAGGTAGGTGGTCTCGTGCCTTTCAGTGTTTTTCATGTGGAATATATGTATCGGAGTTCCACATTCCCATTTCAAGGTGTCGCTTTGATTGATATTTTACACGTGTTATTGCCTAATGTTGTTTAGGTAATTAATTATGTAATATAAAGAATTTTTGAGGTTGTTTACCTTGAATTAGGGCCATCCCATGGGTGTTTTTTCCCTTAGGGGCATGCCTTCGATTCCCTTAATGGGTTTTTAAAAATATAATTGTTTAATTTAATGAATCTCTCATGTTAGATAGTTAATAGTTAATCCTTTTGATAGTGTTATTCTAATGTTAGGCTTATTATATAATTTTCCCATGTGAGTATAATTTTGTAAGCATTGTTATATTTTAATTCACTTGTTAGGCTTGTGATGTGAATTGCCCATGAAAGTATATAAATGTGTTAAGCCTTGTAATGGTTTATATTACATGATAGGATTCAAATATTATATGTTCCATGTGATCTCATTATTGTTAAACCATGTAATATTCCAAATTACATGTGCTGTTTTTAATGATATTTTCCCATGTCAGTTTATAATTGTGGAAGCCATGTAATAGTTTAATTTCATGTTACTTGTTATAAATCCAGCCTAGGTGAGTATTTGAAAGGACAAGCCTTCTGATTTTGGTCCTCGATTGTTTATATTGATTCCTTTGATTTGGTTTTTCTATGCCTGAGTATGAGGTTTTTCTACGCCTAAGGGTGAGGTTTTTTTATGCATGTGGGTGAGGTTTTTTATTCCTGAGGGTGAGGTTTTTCTATGCATGTGGGATAAGTTTTTTCTATACCTAAAGGCGAGGATTTTTCTATGCCTAAGGGAAAGGTTATGAAATGAATATTTAAAGGGATGACTTTTGATGCATCTTCCAATCCAAATTACAAGGTTGGATTATCTCTTCCCTTATATATATTTAGATTGTATTTTGATACATCAGTTGTGCTTACTTTATATGGGGGATTGATAGGCTGATACTGAATCTCTAGATTTTTATAATTCAATAAAATTGAATTATCTAATCAACATTATTTGAATAAATAGAAAACAGTACTTGTAGGATTGTTTACTTTTAAGTACTTTCTATTTTACTGCTTTCACTTTTTTACACTACCTATTGCATATACTCGTAGACCGATAGGCATGGATCTTTGGTGGTTTCCTACTGGAATTTATTTCTCACACCCTATTTTGGTATTGTTTTTGGGCCCAAATAAATTATATGATTGTAGATGTCGATAAGGGAAAGCACCCTACTATAGGTACTTGATATGTTGTTTAGGAGATGGAGAGCAAGGGACCAAGTCGAGACCTGTGATGCTTCTTAGTTTTCTTTTTTTTCTTTTTTTCTTTTGGAACATATATTGTGGATTTATGCAGTGTACCTATATTAGTTGTTTCTTTAGAACACAACATGTTGCATCATCTTTTTTAAGGATTTATTCTTGGTTATTTATCTTATCATTCTTCCACTATTTATTTTAGTTGTATGTTGTTTACTATTTCCAATATTGTATTATTATTGATTCTGTTGTGTTACACTCTACCAATAAGGGAATATTTTCCCCACTATCACACCCTATGCCCACACAGCTAGTCGATAGCCTATGGAATTTGGGGAAATGGTCTTGAGACCACATGGCCAATCATTTATGGAGCACCAATTGAGTGGCATCTGGATCTGGGACATTATAGATTGTGATTGATAACATTTTTGTTGAGTGGTTGATGGATTCATATGAGAATCAGGACTCGGTGACATATGATCACTATTATGTCGACATTAATTGATCGGGTAAATACCATCTAGTATTTGATCCCTAATTTATTAGTGATGCGGGAATAATTGATGGGAATTGGACTAGTTCCAAGAAGGTTATTGGACAGAGACAATGTGGAGTTTTTTCATGAATGAGTTATAGTTTTGGATTTCATATGGGAAGATATGATAACAAAATCTCATGCCACTTAGTGGGTAGTGCACCCAGGTTGGAAAAATATATATATCAGGATATCAGGTGACACTTCTAGTGGATGGGAATGAAGTGAGATATCAAAGAATTTATCTCTATTTTCTTGACTTTTCTAATAATCAAAGTAGATAATCGGTGACCCGGAGGGTTACTTTATCCATTTCACAAGCCTATAAGGAAGTGGTAATATGTGATAATGGACTTTGTGATGGGGTTTCATAGGAACCTGACAAGTTGAGATGCCTTTGGGGAGATAGTTGATTAGACAAAAAATGATGCATTTATTATCGATTTGAGAAACTCACTCTATAGATGAGTTGGAAAATATTTATGCCCAGAATATTATACGACTACATGGAATTCCTAACAAAATCTTATCATATAAGGATAATCATTTTATTTCATGGTTTTGGTAGGTATTATAGAATTATTTAGGGACTCAATTAAAACTAAGTATGGAATATCATCCCCAAACCAATGGAAAATCGGGGAGGACAATCCATATCTTGTAGTATATGATTTGGGAATGATTCTTTGATTTTTTAGGGAATGTTTTGATCATATAAACTTTATGGAGTATATATAAAATAATATATTCTAATATTATATTCATTTGGAACCTTTTGAGGCTCTTTATGGTTGGTCATGTTTCTCATTGTTGTGTTGGCATGAGGCAGGTGAGGCAATTGTCATTGGGCTGAGTATGGTGTAGGAAACATTATAGATAGTTTAGTTTATTTAGAAACATTTTTTACTAATCATAGTAGACAGAGATCTTATGATTTTTTAAGTAGATGACTTGTAGATTTCACTGTGGGTGATCAAATTTTATTGTGGGTGTCACCTAAATTGGGGCATCATCATTTGTGGAGGTAAGGGAAGCTATAACCAAAGTTTGGGGGATTTTTTAAGATCATTGGACATATAAAAAATTGTATTAAAAATTGGATATTCATTTATGATATCAAGATATGAATAACATGTTCTATGTATCTTAACTTTAGAGGTATGATCCTGGTCATGTATATGTGATCGACTGTAAGGATGTTGAGTTGGAACCAAATGCATCATTTTTGGAGAAACTAGTACAAATTATATATTGAAGTGGTAAATTGTTGAGTGGAAATATGGTACCATGTTTTCTAATTTTTTAAAATAATGTATGAATATAATCAGAGACTTGATATTGAGATTCAGATGTTCAGTCTCAATATCCCAATATGTTTAATCAGGACCACTAAAGTTGGTTCTTGATAATGAGAAGTCATTGGAAGGGGATATTTGTAAAGTTATCAATTTTTTTGAAGGTTTTTAATTTTTATCCTTGTAGTGGTTAAATTCATTTTTGGGAAGATTTTAAGGTTTGGATTAAATAGGGTTTTTTGTGTTTTTATGAGCACCATGGGTAGGACCACACCGTGGTGTAGGATATTTTATTCTTAGAACATGCCTATGTGACATTAGTAGAACCAACATTTTTGGGGTGGGGCATGGTATTGGACATGTACCATTGTGATTCCTCCTATGAACCACATCCAGAAAGACCACACCACACTCTATTGGAAGGAATAGTGAGTCTAAATGGGAAAGGTTTTTAATCCACACCATTGAGGATCATCGTGGATGGTTTACTGGGATTTCTATAATTGAGTTAACCAAGGTCGTGGTGTGAATAACCATTCCATGGTTATGGTTTTTTCAGAAATTTAAATAATTGATTCGATCATTTATATTTCGAGTGAAGTTATGAATCTTGATGAAAACATTTTCAATCATTAAGAGGGAATACTTAATGCATTATTGACTCATTTCTCCTTCTATGAAAGGGTTCATCCTCCTCCTCAAAATAGTTCTTCAAATATAGATGATTCTAAGGAATATTTTTGGTTTCTCTACCTTTAAAATCATCATTCAAGGGTTATTCCTCACTTCTTAGAACTTTTCTTATAGTTCTAGTCTTGTGAGGATCTCATACTCACTTATCATGTCTCTTTTTCTGAGAGTGATTGAGTTTTCTTCCTTATACCAAATCTAGATCTACCATTAGTGATGGTTGTTATCACATAATTTTACTTGATTCTAAGCCTTCATCGACATATCCTCCTTAATTATTGTTTTATAACATATTGGGATCATTTCCCGGAACCTTTGGTATGAGGGTTTGGTCCATTTGGTGTGTATGTGTATTTGGGGTATCAATGCTTAAAAAATATCTACATTTGGCATTGATTCACCTTAGGTTGGAAGTTCCTTTCCATGTATAACCCTTTTATAAAGTTTTCCCTTAATATTGATCACATGTGTGTGTCTGTTTTGCCAATGAAACCCATTTTTGATATTGATCAAATGTGTGTGTGTGAGTGGTTCATAAGACTACTTTATTATGATGGAATATATCTATGTGAGTTGATTTTGTGACTCATTCAATATATTTTTTGTTGTTACTATATGTTTTATTCCCTTTTGTGTGTTAATGTATGGCCTTTAGAGGTTTTTTTATGGTATAAAATGATAGTTGGACCATTTTGGATTCATTATCCCTTAAAGGGGGATCAAGTGTGACATGCAATAATGATGACGATGGACTAAGACATTGAGTTGGGGTGAGATAGCCTTGAGTCTTAACCCAAGGTAGAGATAGGGTATGATAGCCTTGTGGATATACCTATGATAAAGATGAATCATGATCTCCATATGGCCTAGCCCATGAAAGAGATAGGGATCAATAGCCTTATGGCCCAACCTAAGATTTGTTGTCCTTATGGAAACTTTGGGATATATGTGGTGGACTCATGGTCAAACCATGATCACAACTTCCATAATGACTTTCCTTCTATAATGGATTCAATGTAGGTATATTCAGGGTTCATATTGGCTTGGTTACTGAATGACCACTTAGTGCATGATTGATAGTTGTTTTCTTTCATATTTACTTATTATCATGGGATACACCTCTAATTCATGTTCACTTGTGTTAAAGATGCATTGGTGGTGTCCTTATAGGTTTATAATCACACCAGGAATGGGAATCAAAATTCATATGTGGAATTCATGATTAGGGTCTAAGAAAGGGTATAGAACAAACAACATAGAGATGGGGAGACAAATCTTAGTTTCTAAAGGTAGTACCGAGACATACGATGGAGTGATGTCACAATGTCTTTATTTACTTTCATGTTTCTTGATTATAATTTGGTTTTACATATCACATTAGGGGTCCTTGGTTTTTTACTTTGTATGACTTTGAAAAACCTAAAATGTCATCTGTATATATAATTATTATTGTTATTTTTTATTATTCCCATTTATGTTATTATTCCTTTCTTGATATGATTATTATGTATGGATTTTTCTACTATGGGAAAATTCTCCCCACTACACAATTCAAACACTCAACTCTAGTCAGAAACCTCTTACGTATAGTGATTAATACATGCATTCATGTACCTCTCCATCCTAGACTAGGTGATTTTAATCATGGTATTACAAATGTATCCAAAACCCTTAGTACCTCTTACTTTCATGTGAGTATACATTTTTAATGGATGTAGTTTCTAATTATATGTGGTGGATAGGACCTGATCCGAGATGAATATAACCAAGGATATGCACAAAATAATGGTGCATGATAAAAATCAAGCTAAGCTACATATCAAGGATTTTTTTTCTCATAGGTTCAAGGTTATTTTCTCACCACTTGAAAAAAAAACTAGTAGATAACAGTTCATGATCATATCACCTATTTATTTTATTCTTTAGATGCGTAGTTATTTAATTATTTATGAGATGAAAGGTTTATTTTGATGATTAAGTTTAATCATATATTATAAATAAATTAATATTCATTCTTAGATAAAATTAAATAAAATTTATAAGATATATTTTATCTCATATAGTCAATTTTATATGTTTATTCCCATATAAAGTAATTGATAAGTATAAAAATAAAAAATAATATATATAATAATAATAAAAATAATGTACAAAAATTATTTTATTAGACATGGTTAATTATTTATGTAACTTCTGTATATAATTAACAAACATGTAAAGAATAGAATAAAGTATATTTACACATAAGTTAAAAAACCTCAAATTAAAATATTAATTTATTAAATGAATTCCATTTTCTAAGTTAGGATACAACCACAGGTAAAGTTTTAGTATAGATATAGTTAAGGGAATATGAAATTATCAGTGATTATTAATAAAGATAATGGGTTTGCTTAACCAAATTAGAACTATGGATAACATACATAGACTACTTAATACAATTTTGAGGCATGTTTTGAAGATATTTAAGTGTCATATTTTTGGATTGGGGAGTCCAATCAATAAATTAAGAAGTTTTTATTTAATGAATTTGGAAAAATAGTATACCTAAATACCTTTGAGTAATTTTCATGGGCATAATATGGGGTATGAGAAGAGAAATATGAATCCTTTACACTAAGACATCTACGAAATATGATTTTCTAAATCCAGTGGAAAGTGCTTCTAGGATTTGATAAAATAGTGTGATAATTATTTAAAACATTAATTATAACCTAACTAGTACTCTGGAAAAAAGTACTAAAATCATCATTTATTTATTTTTATAAAGGAAATTAACTCAACCACATCACTTTCACTACAATATATCTTAGAAAAAGAGAATCTATTATCTGATTATCACTTCCAAAAAATTTACGGGATATTTTTCATCATACTACATTAATAAAGGAAGATATATATGATGGAGTCCCCTATTCCTAATCAGTCACCTTGGGAAGTGAGTCAGAGTTGGAAGGATGCCTACATAAGGCACATAGAGGATGCATAAGATGTTCATTGAATCATTTTATCAAATATGTATGATAAATTGAAGATTCATCATAGGGATATGGATGGAGACAGCATGTTGACTCACCTCTAATAAGAAGAAAATAAGAAATAGTGGTAAAAGATAATTAGGATTCTCACTACACTGTACATGTCTAAAAAAGAATATAGATACCAATATATTGATCATGTACTCAAGATGGATAATTGTATAAATAAAATATAAAATATGGGGTTCAATGTGGATAAAAAATTATCTATTAATTTCATATTTTTATCTTTACCACCCATTTTATCTGTGTTCATTAAAATAATAAAATTAATAGTTCAAAGAAGCCACATGTGGATATTTTAACTATGGTTTTCCAAGTTGATAGAGATATATGGGAATGTATTTCTTCATTACTAATGGTGATGAAATTGAGGAAAAGTTTCAAAGCACTATGAAAATTTTAAATCCAATAACTCATTTATAATTTATATTAAATAAAATAATATTTAAAGGGGGTGAAATGAATATGAGGCTATTTTATTCTCATATAGAATAAAAGGTCACTTGAAGAGTAATTTTAATTAAATGAAGATGAATAATTAAGAAGCTTATACTTCATTATATTCATCATTATAGAAAATATTTCTATATTTATTATTATATTTTAAATAAAATATGTGATTGAAATAATAGTTTCTAAATAAAAAACTAATAAGAACAAACTGATTATAAAAAGTAAGCAGATTCTTCAAGTAGCTGATGAAGCTTAATTTCTGAGTCAGCTAAGAGATGATCACAACTTCAGATCCCCAAGTAAAATATTCTTGTATTTGAGAAAACTATTATTTTTCAATGGGTATTAACAAAAACTATTGGGACCAGGATTATTTAAAGCACCCTAATAGAGGGTGGGTAATCAAAGTGAACACCAATTTAAACCTTTTCACTTTCTTTAGACTCCTAATATATATAGATATTTCTTCCTAATTGGTAGGAACATGTTCAGTCTCCCAGCCTCTCTATAGCATTCTCGCAGAATCATTAAACACATATATAGACATATTAATCAGGCATAAGGCATAGAGATTTTACTTGGTTTACCGCTAATGGATAATCCAAGAAACATACAAATAGTAATATGTTGGGGTACCATAATACACTATCATGCACAATTTATTAGATACAACTTTTAGGTCATGGTTACTCTAGGACATGGTGATTTCCCCTTACAAGGTTTTAAAATGACTTACTTTTGATCAAAGGGTTTCTCTCTATTATTCTCCTCCATTCACTACTTTAATGAAACAAACATCTAGTTTATAGATGTGAGGGTCTATCCGTGATTTTTATATATAATTTAATCTCTTTGTATCATTACTCTAAAATTGGTGCTTCATTAAAATCCATTTTTTTTGCACTATTATTCTTCAAAGATGAAGGATGGCACTATTTCTATAAGGATTTAATATTTATCTTATATATGATCATTGAAATGACCAAACTCTCCAGATAAAGATGACATTATACTAGAATTATCTATTTTATTATATATCTTAAATTCATTAAGTATATATATTTGTCATTAAACACCTCATTCTTCTTTGTTCTTCACCTAGCTAGATATACAAATAATTTAGTATTATCTTGTTATTCTATCAAGAAACAAAATTCCCAAATATACTCAACTCTCCCTTTTAAAAAATTAATATGAAATTATGTCTCTGACTCTATCCCCACTTTTATCATAGTGGAAACCACCATTATTTATGGAGATATATATATTTCAAATTACATATTTCTATAAATCCTTTTTCTCTAATTAATAAGAAATTATAAATTTTACCTCATTAAAGATATATAATTCACCTTGAGTATAATGCAAAAATTATTCTAATAGTCACTTCCAAATTTTTGTCAAAGTTTCCCATTAAAATATCTAATATCCTTCTTGGAAGATAATTTATTCAAATAAGGAAATATGTATGACTCGAATGATTTGTAGTGTGACTTAATATATCAAGGTGAAACCTTCATCATCCATTTTCAATCAAATTTGAACTCATGTATTCTCATGGAATGAAAATTCTCATTGTAATATAACACTCTATTCTAGTGAGTTTTACTACTTGTACTCATCAAATTACATTGGGGAAAATATCTAGAGATTCTATTTTTACTTGATCACCACAATTAAACTCCCCTTATCACATCACAATCTTTACAAATTCAAAAAAAAGTCAATATTATATATTGAGTCTTATCATAGTGAAATTATTCTATATTTTAGACATCTCCAAATAGGCATAACCACTAAAATATTCCTCTAATACTTAAAACATAGTGTCTTCTTCCATGAAATAATATCTGGTTATTAATCTTTTGTAGGTTGAGTTCGAACCTATGAATATTCTATTATGACATTATATTCTTCTTCTAATGGCATGGAATCTAGGGATCTAAAAACATTTCTCTTATTAACTCTTATATTCATTCATACACAACTCTTAGAAACTAATTTTTATTCCTATGTGATCCAACCTTCTCTACTATAGTGGTAATCTCACCTAACGCGAGCATGTCTTACACGATCTCAATCAGTGGTACTTTATTCTAATATTATCACATTCATAGCATGGTGAATGATTTATGGAATGTTTTAATATCATGAATGAGAATTTTATTTGTATATTATATAGCTTAATCTTACGTGATTCAATTTCACATTATCTTGTTACCAATTAAAATAATCTCATATAGTGCATTAGAATCTCAGATTTACCATTTGTAGTTGTAGAAATCTGAATCTATCCTTATATAAACTACTTTTCTCCTGAGTTAATAATAAACAGATCTTCTAAATCCATATTAATCCTATATAACTCCAAAATTTCCTTATTATTCATATATTTGATTTGGAAAAACCCTTTAAAAATTACACATAGCATAAATTTATTCATAAATTATTCCAACCTTCTCCAAACATCTTCAAACCTACTCACACATCTTATAAATCCAAAATATCGTGGAATATTATCATTTATAACCTCTAAAATCCAAATATACCATCACACTCTAAGTCATGATCTCTTCAATGAACTAATCTACAACCAAATCTTTCTTCATCATGTAACTTATCTTGGAAGATAATTGTAAGTTCTCCAAGACACATACTTCTTATTATCATGAGTATCACCATATGATAAATTACACAAAGAATTATTCACAACCATAGTTTATGATTTCAATGATTAAAAAAATCCAACACCAAACACACCTTTGGTTCTGAAAAAAATCAATATCTCATTCTTGAGTCTTTGACAGAATCATACTTTATTTCTTAAATGGAATAAATTTTTTTTTTGGAACACCATACTTAAATTTATATTTTACACATTCTTGAATTATAATTATCAAATTAATGATATAAAAATATAATAATCAAATATTAACCAATTGGGGAAATCTATTTCTTGGTCAAGTAAAATTTTAAGTAAATTTTAGGGATATACCAAGAAGGATGTTAAGATTTATTAGAGCTAAAAATATTAGTTATTTGATATGTTTCCACAAAAAAATTAATATAAATAAACATTTATAAATTAATGTTGATAAAGAAATAAAGACTCTAGAATTAGTTTGACAAGATATGTGTGAACTATTCTATGTATATATTAGAGTTAAATTAATTTACTTCATGAGATTCTTTTAAAGATATTTAAGGATATAAAATGTGATGTATAAGATATAATTGGTAAGAGATAATAGATTCCTTGGGTGGGTGATTTAGGGAATATCATAACAAAAAATTAATTTATAATTTAAATAAAGAGTTTAATAATTTCTATAATCTCATTTTCTTATACACATCTGAGTTTTAGTGTTTATAAAATAATGATCGATGATGTGTCTTAAAAGTATTTATATTATTCCACTGTTATTTTCAACAAATTCATTGAAAATAGAGGCATTTAAACTTATCTATAAACCAACTATAATGAAAAATGGATATCATATAATTAAAAATATAAAATAAGCCCATAATGTCACAAACTCATGTTTTGTTTATGAGAACCATTTTTTAAGTATAATTGTAGCAACAAACTTATTTCAAGAAAAAAGATAAAGTGTATAATAAATAATTATCTTAATTTACCCAAGATATTTATATTACTGATATAGAAAACAATTACTCAAGTGAATGACTATAATTATATAAGAAGGTATAAAATATATATTTTATATAGTTGAATAGAGATATAATTTTATAAAGTCAAGGATAAAGATTAATATTAGTAGGTATAGTAAAATAAACACCATGAGACATAGTGGGAAGAATTATTCTAGATACACATACCATGTATGAGTGGTAAAACTAAAGTTCGTTGGTTTTATAATCATCGAGATAGGTGATATATTACTCACTGAGTATAATGAAATATTATCTTACAAGGAAGTAGTAAATAATAATAATATAAAGATATAAAGTTACCATGAACCCAAAATATATTCATTTTTTAAAATTCAAGATTTTTATTTTGGTAGTATCTCCAGCTAAAGACAGGTCCATTGGGTTTAGATGCGTTCTCAATAAATAGGTGGGAAAGGATGGTAAGTTATATTACCAATAATATAATATTTGTTATTAAAGTTTTTCCCCCTATTGATGGATTGATAGTGTGGAAACCTTTTCAATAATATAGATGTTGTAATACATTTTGAATTCAAGTTGTCATAGTATCTACTATGATGATATTTTAATTGCTGAAAAGTACCATTTATGGATTGCAACAGGTGTTGAATATTGATATGAATATATTTTCATGTGTCTAAAATAGGTTACTGGGAGCTCCATGGTTTTCTAAGTGAAATATCTAGAAAAAAAATAAAAATATATATTATAATTATAGTTAATTATGATTAATGTCTAATAAAAAAGATCCCATGAATGAAAAGAAGTAGAAACCCAAGTTATAGGGATAAATTTCCACTAATATTGATCAATTGGGTTTCTTAGATCAATTCATGGTATATATATTGATAATATTTAAAAAATATGGAACAATTCAAGAACAAAATTATTTCCAATATCACATGGAATAAATCTCTCTAAGACAAAGTTTTTTTAAAGAGGCTATTATAATGATGAGTATAATTCAATATGATTAAATAAATTGTAACTATCATAGATTAAATGATATATATTAATATTTTATATCTCTTATATATATAACATGGTGAGAAAATATCAAATAGAACTAGGATGACTTCATGAATCAATAGTCATAAATATCACATAATACTTAAGAAAGTATGAAGAATAAGTTCTTAGTACTTAGAGAAATGGGAAAGAAAATTATAAAGGGGGAAAACTATCCTTCTTATAGATCATTTTGATCTAGTGTTGCAGTTAGGTATAAAAAATAATCAAGATAAGATTATTCAATTTATTGTAATCCAAATATATAAATATCGATTATGTTTTTAATTCTAATTCAACTATGAAGCAGTATCAAAATACATAAAAAATATAGATATTTTAATTGTACCAAGATATTAAAGTATTTTCACAATATATATTATTATAATCTTTTTACTATGGTGCTATACAAGGTTTGAAGTTTTTACTAGGGTAAAAAAGTATATACCTGAGGATATTACTTATTGGGATATTTTACTCAAATATGTGAAGTAATGGTAAGAAGAGTAGCCATAGAGTAAATGTGGCATACCCATTCACTAATTCCAAACCTAAATTAAAGCATGAATATCATTTTAGGGCTATTGGGATAACAAATGTTAGCAGTTATCTCTATTGAATGTGGGATTCTATTAGGGTTAGTGCCTTATTAATGTTACGGGGTTTAGAATGAGTGGTTGGGCCCATTGAAAAAAAAATGTTTTTCATCAAATTTTTTTATAAATATTTATAAATATAAGAACATAACCATAGACTATTAATAGAGAATAACATCTCACATATAACTTAAAATTAATTTATATAATAATAATTACATAGTCTGGATAATTCACTAATCGTTTATGATAAATTTAGTAGTCACTCTTGGATCATTATTACAGAGAATAATCCAAAGTATAATTTCCCTAGAGGTATCCACACATTCTCCTCAAATCTCAAAAAATCATTGTTTATATTCTGGTATCTAGTGTAGAGGAACCAAATGCCTTTCACTATTCACCATTGATCTCAACAAAAAATCATCTCAGTCTTCAAAGAATTCATTCTCGTAGGAAGGATGATCATCTCTCATTATTGAGATCATTCTTGAGAATTTAAATCAATCTATAAATAATTATCTTGAGAGAATATTATTGTGCATAAATACTCACCTTATAGATGATATAAGTTAGATTATATAATTTGGATTAGAAAATATGTAATTTCACAAAGTCCCTTTACATAATTTCTTATCCTAAGTAAACCTTATGAAAAATAATAATAACATTATTATTATTATATTCTGATGATGTTAGATAACTCAGAGATGTTGAAATATCATTTATTACACAAATAAATCATTATTGATTTAAATGATATTAAATAAAATACATTATTTCCATTAGACACTTAACCAGTCTCGTTTATCCTCCTTGAAATTTATTAAACCTCAAATAATAAATATTTATTTATATATATAACCATAGTTATATTATTCATTCAGTAAATAGATAAATTTTATATTCACTAATAGGAAAATAAATATTTATTCAATATTCAACTCACATATATTCTAAAATGAAATAAATTGTCATGGAATTTATATGATCAACCATAGCTAAATAATTATTAAACCATAAGTCTTGAATAATGTTTATTGAAACTATTAAATTCAAATAGAATTTAACTGAGATTCTGAATATACTTAGTGTTTGACCCTCTAGGATTCTTTTTCAGTGGAATTAGGTGAGTTGGCCTAAATTCCAAGATTTTTACCTTGTAATAAGTCAATAAAATCATAGATAAGTGATTTAATATCACAATTAAAACAAACTCATATGAAATTTTACCATGTAATATAATTCCTTTGTTTTGATATCTCGTCGAGAAGGTTTAATACTTATGTCACCAACTTATATTCTTGATATATTTTTCTTTGACTACCTGAAGTGAAATCATCAATAAATCACCATGGTCATGGATTTTATTATATAGTTATATTACAATCATATTTATAAAGATATATACTTACATTAATATGTAAGGTAAAAATATTTTCTTGAATTATTCATTAATTTCATATAATTTTTGACACACCCAACATATCTTACCTCATAGAGAGAATATGTTGTCATATATTTTATCAATACATCAAAGTAAATTATTCATGATATACATTAACAATAATCTCAAGTCTAAGGGAAAATACACACATCCATGGATAGGAATATCCAGTGATAGAAATAACATGTAGAATTAATATAGGTGGGTCTATTCTCATAACCTCCTCTCTTAGACATTACCAAGTGTTAACCTCATGAAAAGAAGACTCAATGTATTATGATCATCCAACACATAATAGTAAAACATAATATGTATCCTATCAGAAATATTTTATCCAACCATTAAACATATGTTCAATAATATTGTCATATGAATTCAAGGTTATAATTATTATGGGAAACTCATATAAAATTTCAACTCCATTTTTCTATCAGATGATCTAAATTATCTTGTCTGCACTGTATCAAGATTAAGGAATTTCTATACTTTTAACTTTAAGAGAATTACTATAGAGCATATAGAGTTCAATGTATGCACTACTATGCTATGGTGAAAAGATATGCCACCAGAATATAACTTATTGTTGTGGATTATTACAAAACAAACCATTCTTATAGACATTAATGTTTAAAGGAAATAAGATCAGCTAGCTTAAAAGTGCATTTGTTGTGTTCAACTAAAAATGGAATACACCTTTTTTGATTATTTCCAAATGAGCATCCTAAAAACTACAAGGTAAGAAATACATGAAGCAAGTGTATTATTTTCTCTACAAAACAAAGGGGGAGAAAGTTTCCAAATCAAATGGATCATGTAACCTTTTAGAGGACATATAATCCCATTACCTTCAAAATGTCATGCGAATATGTCATGTGTAGTGCATAACCTACTGAAGATCATATAGATCCCCTTTGACAAGCCTCCATATTCTTTCTATAGAATCTTGATGATAATTGATGGTCAAGTGATGGATAACAAGTGAGCTCCTCCACACCATGTGAATTTTCAATTTGTAAGAACCTGAAAAACATCCAAAAAATTCGTAAAATAAAGGATGAAAATATGAAAATGGAGGATCTCTTATGCGGTTGATGACCTTCATGCAATGCACTCATGAGATTTGAAAAGGAGCCACGGAGCCCTGGAAATATGCCCACCTTGTCACACAAAATCTTGTTGTCATGTCACCTTCATCATGTGAAGAATCTTGTACATGTCTATTTGATTATGAAATGCCACTCTGACTTCATAAATAGGAGGGGGAATTATTTGTGACAATTCTCACTCATCATCATGAGACTCATTATTTTTCACATGATGCATTGCATACAAGGAGATTGATTGTCTACTACAACACTCTAACAACTTTTTAATATCCCCATCACTTTGTAAAATAAATCAGGAGATTAAATGGGAAAGATGAAGGATTCTTGGGGATCAAGGAAATATTGGACTTCACGTAAAATGGTCCAATATGCCTCGGGTGATCATCGTTGATCATTTGATCCCCCCCACGACTTGAAAACATGATCTCATGAGACCCCTTGGCCAGATCTCTCAAAGGCCCCTTGTAAAGAAACCTTTGTCTCACAAAATACCCCAAACAGTTAATCTCTAATCATGTGAAATTCTTTCCATAGGCATCTTGATCTTGTAAATACACCTATAAATATCATTCTATCCATGTGGAAGATCCTTGATATGTATTCATGGTCAAGAAAAAATCCACTTGATCTACCTAGGTCCAATAAAAAAGGGAAAGTAAGAACATTGTCATGATAAAATTCAGGAGGTTTTTCCATGTATGTCCCATGAAAATATGATGTGAATCACATGACGCAAAAAAACCTCCACCGACTTCAGTCCAAATCTGTGAGATACATTCCACACAAAGTGACATATAACCGGGATGGTGTGGTTTATAAATCACTCCACCTCATTACAAAAAAAATCATGACATGATCGCAAATTTCTTTCATCAAGTAGAATATGGTTAATTGCCTAAATGATCATGTGGCATGCATAGGCACTTCATGTGATCAATTTATATATCATGTAAAGGAATTATGGCTTGTCATATGGGTTTTGTGAGGAGTTCCCATATGTCGGTTGCGCCATGGTAGACCTAAAATAAGATAACAGTAGATAAAACCAAGGCACATATGAAATAATGGTTGGAATAATGATAAAAAAATATATAAGACTTATGTCAAGATCGATACGTTGATCCTCTTGCACTACGAATGACTCACCTAGATCATGATATAGCATCGGGACATGTCGATCAAATCATGTGATGTTCCTTTGACATTCCATTTTGAATATGTGATATCTATGGTACATGTCAGTAAAGTCACACAATGCCTTCTGATCATTCCACCCAAGTCTAGTGAAGTGTATTGGGCTTTCCAGTCTTGATCATGTGATTTCCTCTAGTCGTGTCGTCCAAGTTATACGGCGACACTAGGACATGTCAGTGAGGTCTCTTAATGACACCAATAAATATCATCTAAGATTTTTTATTTCAGCAAGACATGTCTACCTTGATCTCATGATGTTCTCTGTAGAAGTTAGTTGAGTCATATGGAACCCTCCAGATATGCCGACCTTGATCCTGAAACATCCTCTAGAAAAGTCAGCCAGGTCATGAGGCACTCACCAAAAATGCCATCCTTGATCATGTGATGTCCTCCAAACATGTCTTCTAGGTCATGTGGAACCCTCCATACATGTCTGTATTTATCTCACAATGTTCTCCATATAATACATACATATCATTTTATGCCTCCATGTATGTCATTTAGATTATGAAATTTTCCTTGGAAAAGTCAACTAAATCATGTGATTATCTTTGCACATGTATGGTAGAAATCCAAGAAATATCCATACACCCTCAAACATGTCAAGAAGACAATTAGAACATGTTGGGAAGAAAACAAGGTTTTTTCAAGTAGACATCCCAGGACATGATGGCCTTCTCAAGTGGATATAAAAGGGAAACCTCAATGTTTAAGCCTCAATTAGACTAAACTATGAGAACTCTGATTCCTATCATAACCAGTATACTTAGGATTCCTTTATAATTATCGAGATCAAACAACTACATTGGTGTAAGTCCCTCTATGTATTTGATATTTTAATACACAAGACCCAATATCTCCCCTATGATTATATTCCTTTATCATATACCAGTGGATTCAGAAGGCAATTAAACTATAATAACTTTTATTCCTACAATAATCAGGATACATAGGATGACTTCTTAAGTGCTTATCTCCATATAAAACACCCAAAGGGATTTTCTAGTTCATAATACCTACATCCATATACAGTGAGATTGATTACTTTTTATCCCATGTTTCTAACACCGAGCATGGATCACATGGGATCACAAATTTGAAATGATCATATCATTTTCATTACGAATATCTACTAGCTAGGGAAACCTCAATGTGTAAGCCTAGATAACTGGAATGATATTACTTCCCCCATACAAGGTCATTCACCTCTGGGTAAGTCCCAATAGAATGACTGGACTATGATGACTCTAATTCCTAACAAAACTAGGATATTTAGGATGCATTCCTAAGGTGCTAGCAAAATATATGGTGCCTAAGTACCCCCATGTATTTCATTTTCTCGTGATGTTAATTTTCATGTGTTTAATGAAAAATATGGGTTTTGATTCCTTTTATAAATAAGATACTGTAGACGCCGGAAAAGTCCGTTGTTCCCAAACGAAGCTCCGGATGCGGAAAGCGAAGTGATATTTGGAGTCGGAAGAACGTTTCGGAGGGCCCGGAGGCCTTGCGTGGAATTTCAGAGGCCCGCGCGCAAAGGTGATGTTCCGCGCGCAAACCCCCCGGGATGCGCGCAATGCGCCGGTCCGGCGCGCAATTTTGCGCGCCGCGGGTCCGCGCGACTCCCCTGCGCGCCGCGCCCGATTCCGCGCCCGCGAGGAGAATTTCGCGCTCGCACCCTGGATTCCGCGCCCGGGGTTGCCTATAAATACAAGGCGACCCCCAACATTTTAAAGGTTGCTGGAAGTTGAAACGTCTCTCGTGCGCGCAATTCAACCCCTTCCGCGCGCAATGACGAACTTCAGGTAACCTCCTTTCTTTCGCGCAAGAAAGCCTCGGGGTCCGCCTTCGCGCGCAATCCCCGCTGGCTCCTTTCATTTGAATAAAAAATCACCCTAAGGCCTTTGCGCGCAAAAGCACCCGCTTGCGCGCAATTGCCCCCGGGGTGCGCGCAATCCGGCCTGATTGCGCGCACCCCCCCTTCTTTCAAGTGGCCATTCGTTAAAGAATGAGCCGTTGCCCCCGCGCGCTATCCGAAGCCCGGTGTGAGCAATCTCAAGCATCCGCGCGCAAGGCGCTGGCCCAATTGCGCGCCAGCCGCCCCGATTGCGCGCCGGCCCGCAGTATTGCGCGCAAAGCTTCCTTTTTGCGCGCAATCTGCCAGGGTCGTCCCCCTTGACCCCCTGAGGGTACCCGTCTGCGTGGCGCCCGATGATCCTCATCCTGGGCGCCCGAACCGTGCGCTGTCTTCCCGTGCAGCCTTCCAGGCTCGTGCGAAGTGACGCGGACCCATCGGCGGCAATCATCGTCCAGCATGACGTTAAACTGTGCATTCGTCCAGCATGACGTTAAACTGCCCATACGTCCTGCACGACGTTAAACTGTACCTCGTCCGAGCTACAAGACGTTAAACTGTTCAGCATACGTCCAAGCTGTACGACGCTAAACTGCCTAGCCTCCATCGTCCGCGCTGCAAGACGTTAAACTGCCAAGTGCTTCGTCCGGCAACCTATGCCCAGCATGACGTTAAACTGCACATCCGTCCAAGCTGCACGACGTTAAACTGCCTAGCCCCCATCGTCCGCGCTGCAAGACGTTAAACTGCCAAGTGCTTCGTCCTCAACACATGACGTTAAACTGTACTTCGTCCGGCAAGACGTTAAACCGTCCGCTTCGTCCTCAACACATGACGTTAAACTGTGCTTCGTCCGGCAAGACGCTAAACCGTCCGCAACCTGATCCCGTGCTCTGCACGCAGGGTCTCCCCCGGTTTGGATGTGGCCCCCACCCGCTCGTCTCTGCAGGGATGTCGGGATTGTCCCCCTTTTGGGACGATTTAATGGGAGTGGCTTTTCCCTACGGGGGCAGGGTATTACAAACCCCTAGTTCCTCGTGGGAGGCTGCACATGTGTATCTCCATTGCGCCTCCCCA
This sequence comes from Viscum album, assembly GCA_963277665.1. Taxonomy (NCBI): domain Eukaryota; kingdom Viridiplantae; phylum Streptophyta; class Magnoliopsida; order Santalales; family Viscaceae; genus Viscum; species Viscum album. The sequence continues at coordinate 526,090,052 of OY728148.1, read as the reverse complement.
CTGCCGAAGCCAGTAGAGGGTCTGACTGGGATCGAGGTGTCTTCCGCTTTCGGTCCAAGTCCCTTCCAACTGAGTTTTGCAGCATCCGGGCTGCCCCAAGTGCGTAAGTCCTGACAGAATGAACTACGTGGACTTTGATCCCTGTCTTCTATACAGGGTACGTAGGAAGCCTCCCTGAGGTCCAAGCCCACCACCTGGTCGTCCCGGTCGTATTTACGTCGGTTCGTCCATCAGTGGACCCCTCCAGGGTTCACGCTTGCGTTGATTCACCTATGAATCCGCCCCTGTGGGAGACTGCCCGTGTGTATCTCCACGGTGCCTCCCCACAGCCCCCCTTTTCCATTCTCCTTTTATCGTCCAGCATGACGTGAAACTGTGATCCACCCGGCCGTTCCATCCCCCTCTGTGCGAGGTGGTTCGGTTCAATCCTCCGCCCGGCGGCCTCGACCTCTTCGTGAGTCGGCTTGCCGACGTCCGGCATGACGTTAAACTGTATGCCCGAACTACGTTGACTTTGATCCGTGTTAACGCGCGGTACGTAGGAAGCCCCTCTGGGGTCCAAGCTCTTCACTTCATCATCCATCCTGATCCTTACCCGGGCCGCCACATCCCGGTGGGGTCATGCCACTTCACTCCACTCCACGTTACTTGGGAAGCCGCCCATGTGCTGGCCCCAGCGTCGGAGGTTCCCCGCGAGGGGTTCCGTCATCTGATCCACTTTTCGTGTTGATCGGTCCGATGCCGTCCCCGCTGGATGTTAAACTCGCGGCATACCCCGTGTTAAACACGGGAAGCTGAGGAAAACCTCAGGTGACGCAGTTCCCCGCACCCAGTACGGGATGCCTCAGGCCATCATGCCTTCGAGAAGCCCTATTAGGGACGGAAGACAGATGTGCAGAGCCGCAGTGTTACGACACGCCCCCAGCACCCAGAGCCACCCGGCCTTCTCACCGCAGGTTGCTGCCCCGCCCAGACTCCTTGGAACGTCCGGGCGGAAGCAGCGTAATTAACCGGTGTCCATGAAGATATGGCGCCGGGAACGAGATTCACGAACATTCTTAAGTCTATGAGGGAGACCCGGATTAGGCGACAAGTTCCGAGGAGACGTCCAAGGAAGGAGGAGCCGACATCCCATCATCCCGGTTTCGATCAAGGAGCAGACGCCCCTGAATAAGGGACGGATGCCGCCCGCCCTTGGAAAGCAGGACTGCGGGACCACAAGCCGCGCGCCCATCCCTTCGGGTTGACGGGTGCACGCGCGAACGCGTCCTGGCGGAACAGCGTAACCCGACGCACATCCGCACCGAAACAGATACATAGGATTCCTCATAAAGATTCAATCTTATCCATATAATATTAATCTCCTCCATGCATTATAGAGTATTATAGAGTGCATAGTTACATAGATTCAATATATAAATGGTTACCCATTAATGGGAAATGAATGAATAACCTCAGATAAATACATATGAAATCATTGATAGACCCCCCCCCCCCTCTTTACATGGAGGGACTCAACACTTGGACATTTTGTTTGGGTAATTAATCCCATATCAGTATTAGGAAGATATTCTTGAACATATATTAAATATATCAGAGAAACCCAGAGCAGGAAACAATTTCCCCCCAAAAGGGGTGCGATTATCCTGACCTCTCATCCTCTCAACCAATTTACATCCCTAAGTTTCATCGGTTTTGAAACCTAAATTATCCACCTGCCTTTGGAGAGTATGTATTTACTCATTTATTGATGGGGGGACCACTGGTAGTTTCTAGGAAATGAAAAAAGGGTAAACTTGGTGTGCTGAATTGTGAAGGACATTCAACCCCCCCCCCCCCATAATCAATCATCTAGAATCTACAGGCACTCACTTTCCCATGAAACAAAAATGGTGAACCTGATGTGAAATAATTTAATAATGAAATATTCTTTACTGAATAAAAAATAATATATTTTCTAGTTATCGTCAAACCATTTTGTTCCTACTATGTGGGCGGTCTTTCTTGAAAAAAAAAATTTAACCCAATGTGAAATCATTTAACTACGAAATATTCTTTAAAAAATAAAAAAGAATAGACTAACCAGTTCTCATCAAACCATTTTTCTCCTACCATGTGGGTGGTCTTTTCTGGTGAAACAAAAATGGTGAACCCAACATGAATCTATCAAATTACAAAATGATCAGTTTACCATGAATCGGACCATTTTCTTTAATATCATGTGCCTAAAAACCTGGGGACTCTAACATGAACCTATCAAATAGAAAAAATGGTTTGCTGATTCTATATAACTAGCTTTTCCATTAAATAATTTAATCCTCATTGTGTCAAGTCACTGTGAGTAGAATGGTCAGATCAGGAATAAGATAGGACAATCGTGTTATGCATACATATCTGATTGAGAATGTATCATGCCTATAATGATGCACTGATTGGTGACCATTTTCTCTGTTGTATTCATGACTATAGATATTTCTCTCCCAGATAACACCCAACTTGAGATCATGTCTTTATCTGGTGACCATTCTAGAAAATTATTTATAGCTGAAACACTAACGAGTCACAGAATGACATCACCTCCTTCAACATCGGGTGGTGAATATAATGATCCGAGAATACCATTGATAAAGTATGATCCCAACCCTTAAGGTTGCATGTGAGGGTATCAAAACACTAAAACCAATGATTCCACAACATCTAAAGAAAGTTTTAATAAATCTAGTGTTGCTTTTTTTCACCACCAACTGCTTCGGAAGCTTATCCCTAGAGCACAAAAATCACCACCTTTTGTATCTAATGAAGGTGAATCAGGGAGTCAATTATGGCTCCCTTCTGGTTTACGATCCATTGAAGAGGGATCCAATCAACTACCTTCACCAGAACCATCCTACAAGTTCCCCCCATCCACCTACTGAGGGCACCACCAGACACATCTCCACCTCTGATGCCCACGCATGGGAAACAAGGAAGACACATCGAGCACAAAAAGCTCTAGATAACTAAGATTGGGCTTATATCCCCTCTTCTTTTGATAAATTCCATTAATATATTCTGGTGGTAGCCCATGAGAAGTCTCATATCCCTAATCACCTGTAGAAATTGTATGGGCATATTCCTTTAACAAGCATGGGAGAAGTGCATAATTCCACCCCCATGCATTTAACACTCCAATATTTTATGGTATGTCTCTTTTAAATTTAACATCTTTAATACCTCATTTTGAATGCAACATTGAGATTAAAAAAATCATGACATACTATTAAAGATTAACATAACCAATGGAATAGTGATGCAACCATTAGAAATAGTAATCTAGCCATTAGAATAATAACCTCACCTATGGGAGTATAAATAAAATTTAGGTATCTCATAAATAAAAATATGATATGTTTATATCATTGAATAAGTAAATAAATGTTTTAAAAATGATAAATTATGTGTTCGTATTTTTTTGAAATGTAAATTTTTACTTAAAATTTTATAATTAATATAATGAATTAAGAGAAAATTACTTTTTATAAAATATATTCATAAATTGATATTTTATTTTTTTTATAATTATGATATATTTTTATGAGACCATAATTAATTTTTTAAAGTGTCATAAAATCAGTTATAATATTAAAATTGGTATTTTTTAAATAAATAATGATTTTATTTAAAAATTAAATTTATCATATTTATAAAATTATTTTCATAAAATGTAATCAATTTATGAAATCTATGGGTTAAAAAATTGTTAGGGTGAATTTTTGGGATTTTTCTAAAATAGTTGAATTTTTTGATTAATAGTGAAATATACTAAGTCTTGAAACTTGTCTAAATTATAACCAATTACATTCACAAGCCTCTTACAAATTTTCAAGACCTTTTGGTATTACCAAAAGAAAAAATCCAAGTGTCTTAATGAGGTTCCCAAGGAGATGTTATTCAAGAGGTAAAATCCTCCTTCTATCTCTTTTAATTTTTTTTTTATTTTCTTATCCTCTCCTCACCTTGCCTATATAAAGTGAAATGGTAACTACAAAATCGTATACATAATTTAATTTAATTGTGTATACAGATTACCCATCATCAAATCCCTTCTCCTCTCTTTTTTTTAAAGAAAACATCATCTGTGATGTGTTGATTCACTACATTCATTGACAATGAGTTTTCATTTTTCATTACCACCTTCATGTCTAGTCATAAAAACATTATTATAGTTTTATAAAATTATAATATAAATATTATATGTTTTATAATGTTCATTGACCAATATATAAACATAATATTAAATAAAATGACACAATTTCATGATGGTTGTAAAAACTACCAAAGTAAATTAAGATAATTTCATCAATATGTTATCAAATGAATCATCCTCATACCACAAAACCAAATGATATATGTTAACATTTAAACTTATTTAAGTTCATTAATACTAAATAATTTCACTTTTGGAGTAGTTATTACCAATTTATAATAACACTCATATTTATTCTCAAGGGAACTGACCATAAAACTATGAAACAAACGCTCTTGGAACAATAAAATTAAACATTAGAGCACATCTAAATGGAAGTAAAGGAAATTAATAAAATTATATTAAATAAAATATGTTTTTAATAGGTTCTTAGTTAATTAATTAAGTTATATAATTTTTTTATTCATGACATTAAGTACAAGTGAAAAATGTTTTCAAACATAAGGTAAGGGTTTCTCATCCCACTTTTATTTTTGTGAGATACACCTTATTCACCAATAATTTATTGTGTTTGGTGTATGTATAATTCCCTTTGATATATCATATCATGAATATATTTATCAAAATGGTATTCAATTTTTCATTTGATGGCCATTAATTTTATGGGGCATACGGTTCGACTATTTGAATAGTGGTATGGGAATTCTTAACCCAATTCCCATTCTTTGGGTTGAACTTGTATTCCATTGATTATGTCACACAATGATTATATATCAAATTAATTTTTATTATATTATGTCTTATATCTACTTTTTTTATTTGAATTTACATCTGATACACATAACTGATTCATTTCGTTAACACGCACTCTTTCTTTTAAAAATACTCTTAAATGATTTTTTCAAAATTAGAAAGGAATGTTTTTTTTTAATTTTACTGAATGAGAAAATTCTCTTGATTTCAATACACCTTAATGTTTTTAAGAATCATTTACAAGTTTACAAGTTTATTTTAAATTAAAACTTTTTATTTTATAATTTCACAACTTTTTAAATAAATGATTTCAAAGTACAAAAGGGTATTTATCTCAATAAATTTTCAATGATTTTGTTAGAGTATTTTCATATATGTAAACACGATCTATTGAATCTTATGATTAATTGAGGTTAATATCTTATTATACCATTTAGAATATTTTATTTAATTGTTTAATACCATTTTGGTTGGGTATGTACTGTTTTGATAGCATTCACCATATTACTTTGGACATTTTATGATTATGTTTACTTATTGAGTAAGTTATTTATATTTCATATGATAATTTAAATATGAATATATATATTTATTATGTTTCACCCCTTTAATATAAGGAATTAATTGGAATTATTAATTGGTGGATGAGGCCCATTATTTCCCCTTAATGCATTGGTAGGTCTCATGAGACAAACTAGATCGGGTTTTGGATGGGGCCTTACCCATTTATGTAAACTTCGTGGCCAAGTTATTGATGTTATGTTTATAATGTCCTACATTATGAATTCCATAATTATTATATTAGTTATTGATAATACATTTGATTATTATAATATTATAATATCTAGGGTTAATTATCATTCTCATGTGATTATTTATATGGCATTATTTGTTCATCTTTTACTCTATACATATTATGCTCAAGATAATGTTTTAATGTAAACTATTTTTAGTTATTCACCATGCCTTGTTATTTATGTTTTTTTATAATAGCTTTTTTTATATTCTTACCCTTACTAATAATTTGAGATCACCCCTTTCTTATGTTTTATTTTCCTCAGGATTCCAAGAGGTATATTATAATTGACATACAGGGAGAAGCTAGGAGAATAGAGTTGTTTTCAATGAAGTTACTATGTTGTATTTCATTTCAAGTTGTAATGTAAGATTTATTTATGTATCTATTTTTTCAAGACTATTAAACTATTTGATACTTTGGAATGCAATCACTTATACTTACTACTACCGGCTCCCAACTACTGGGGTTGGGGCCTTTACAATTGGTATCAGAGAAGATTTAGTAGAAAAATTTGGAAATTAAATTTATGAAAACATAGATTAGAGAAATATAACCCTATAACTAACATTAATAATATTACCAAGGTAATCAAGCATATTATTTTAAGATTAGATAGATAAATTTTTTAAGTGTTTCACTAGTTTTAAAATTCCATAATCTAATCAAGTATATGAAATTATTTAGAAATGGAGGCTAGTATATAGAATGGAAATTGTATCAATGCATGTATCCATGTAGGAATTTCCCTACTATACATGATAATGATGTTAGATCTAGATACTAAACTAGAGTTGAGCAAATTATTACTATATTGGGACAACTGACTCAAGTTATGAGTAATAACCTTACTCACATGGAGTTTCCCAGTCAACAACATGGTGTAACAACGTTATACCGCTTCATGTAAAAATAATCTCCATCATTAAATGGGACTAAAAACCCATTTTTAGCTGATCAATGGATAATTTCATTACAGAAGATATTTCTCACTTTGGGTAGTAATGAAAGAGAGAAGGTTATCATGGATGTTTATCATATCTCGAGAGACACAGATCAATGGTGGTCATTAATTCCAAACACAAAGGAGAAGGAAGAAAATCCAAATATGGAATAGATGGATTTTCAAGAAAATTTTTTGGAAATATTTTTCCCTTGTGAATAGTGAGAAGATATGGAGAGGAAATTTTAGAGTTTGGGACAAAAAGAAAATGAAAACGTTGCTAAGTATGAATCAAAATTTACAAGGTAATCAAGGAATGTTGAGAACTACATACGAAATCCAATGATCAAGATAAACTTTTTATTTTATAGTCTTAAACCAATTCTATAAAGCGTACTAATCTCCCAAACATTATCATAATATGAGAATATAGTATCATCTGCTGTCAAGTTGAAGAAATAATTTTCCAATCCATATGGATTCAAAGGGAAGAAAGATAAGAATATGGATACTAAGTACTCTAGAAAAGGAAATAATGAAAAAGGGAATAATAGAAGAACTTAATTTCCAACTTAAAATATATGTGGAAATAAACATCATGGAACTTGTATACTGGTAATGGGGTATTATTAAAAGTATAGAGAAAAAGTACACCACATCGATGGTTTCAAGGGAAAGAAATAACTTGTCAATGTGCAAGGATTTAGCTACAAGGATATGGGACACAATGCATATGAATTTCCTAGACGTAAAGGTAAATTTACCTAGAAAAGAACAAGGGAACAAGTTTATTCTTACGTAGTCACAATATATGAGGTTGAAGTTTATCAATATGTGACGGCATGCACTTTAATCATCTCCTAAAATGTATCCAAATATTTTTTTTATTATGGATCATCGCATTATTTTATATATTCTAAATTTTCTATAGAAATTAGATATTTCCAATTCACCTTAACAAGGGAGTTGTTAGTCAAAACTCCTAGTATAAACCTTATTGCAACAAAGATGTGTCAATCGATTCCTATTATGACACATAAACATGATCTAATTTATGATTTTATTATCATTCCTATTGTTTATTTTGGTATAATCTTAGGTATGGACTTAATATCAAAATATAATGAAAATAATTATTAAAAAGAGAAGGAAATTATGATTCATGATGAAGATATGGAATTTATAATTTCTAGAGGGGAGACTTCATCATCTGAGTCATATCTAGATCCGCCATTAGTAGCTCTTCTAAATTATATTCTTAGAGAATAAGAGCAGATAAAACCTATTGATAACAAAGGATATCTTCAAATTTAATATATACCTATTTTATAAGAATACATTAATGTATTTCTAGAGGAATTACCAGGACATACTCCAGATCGGGAAGTTGAGTTTTCTATTGACTTAATCCCTAATTCAAGACCTATATCAAATAATCACTATATAGTTTTCACAATGGATTTAATAGAGTTAAAGAAACAACAATAGTAATTGAGTGATAAGGGATTTATATACCCTGTTTTTTCACCTTGGGGAGATCCTGTTCTTTTATTTAAGAAGAAATATAGATCTATGAGTTTGTGCATTGACTATTGGGAGATCAATGATATTATGATAATGAACAAGTATCACCTGCCTTGCATTGATGAATTATCTAACCAAATTCATGGATCACAAATTTTTCAAAGATTGATCTTTATTCTCGATATCATCAACCACGTATAAAGAAGAAAGATATTCCAAAGTTATTGTTTCAAACAAGGTATGGATAATAAAAGTTTATAGTAATTCCATTTTTACTAAATAATTCACCCTAACTTTTTATGGATCTAATGAATAGTGTATTCAAGGAATATATTGAAAATTTTTGTGGTTTTTATTGATGATATCTTGGTATACTCCAAAATCTCTAAGGACCGTGAGAAACTCTTGCATGTTTTTCTAGAGACTCTTAGAAGAAAAGAGTTATATGGGATGTTTAGAAAGTTTGAATTCTAACTTCAAACTTTTCCTTTTCTTAGCCATATTTTATCCAAGGATATAATCTCAGTTGATCATGTGAAGATAAAGGCACACCAATGAAGATAACCAAAGTATGTAGTTTCATTGGTTTAGCGGGTTATTATCGGTGTTTAATTCATAATTTTATCTGATTAGATAACCCATTAACCAAGATTACTCGTAAAGGGTTTAAGTTTATTTGGACAAAGTAATGTGAATAATTCTTTGAATAATTGAATAGGAAATTAGTGAATGATCTGATATTGACTCTACTATTGGGAAATTAGGTATTTTTTATCTATAGTGACACGTCGAAGAAAGGACTTGGTTGTTACCTTATGCAAAATGATAGATTTACCACCTACGCATAAAAGTAGTTAAAAATTCATGAATATATATATTTAAATCATGATATTTAGTTAGCTACTATAATATTTTCTCTGAATATATGGAGATACTATCTCTATAGTGAAAGGTGTGATATATATACGGATAAAAAGAGTTTAAAATACATCTTCTCATAGAAAGAACTCAACATGAGGTAAGGGAGATGGATCAAGCTACTCAAGGATTATGATTGTTCAATACACTACCACCTAGTGAAAGAAAATAAGGGAGCATATTCATTGAGCAGGAAGAATCATGGTGTTATGAACAAAATTAGGATTTATAGGGATTTTGTGTACATTGATCTAGTAAATATGGATATGGGAATTATCAAGGAAGGTGAAACATCACTACTTTTTAAAATAGTTTTCAAACCATATTTATTGAAATGATAAAAAGTTCTCAGTGTGATGATGAGAATTTTAAAAATAAAATTAAATATTTGAATGATTGTAAATTGGTAGACTCCATATATGAATATGGCATTTTGATATTTAGGAAGAGGATTTTTGTTACCTCTATACTCGAGATTAAAAGGGAATTATTGGATTATGTTCATAGAAAATATTTCTTTATATTCCCTAGTAACACTATGATGTATATATATTTAAAGGAGCGTTTTTTATGGGATAATATGAAGTGAGAATTTGATTATTATGTCCAGGATGTTTAGTTTATTGATAGGTATAGGCTGATAAAAAACTTCTAGAGCATTCATACGATATCTACCTATTCTTACATGGAAATGGGATTATATAACAATGTATTTTGTCACTGGATTACCAAATAATACAAGAAAGAATGACACAATATGTGTAATTTTTGATCGACTTACCAAATATTCACATTTACTCACTATAAGAGAGTATTTTTTTTAGAGAACCTTTAAATGCTCTATATTAATGATGTTTTAAGACTTCATGGTTCACCTATATCAATTATGTCGGATCAAGATCTCCATTTTACATAACAATTCTAGAAAAATGTTTAGAAGGCTTTGGATATCGATCTTCATTTGATTATTGCTTATTACCCTCAAACCGATGGATAGTATGAAATGACTATTAAAACATTAAAAGAAATGTTGAGATCAGAATCATTTGACTTTCAAGGTATGTGGGATCAGTATTTACCTTTGGTGTAATTTTCCTTTAATAATAGTTTCCATTGAAGTATTCAAATGGAACTATATTAAGTGTTACATGAAAATAGATGTCCACAAACTTGTTAGAAGAAAGTTGGTGAAAGAAAGATTGTATCCTAGAAATTATTGAAGATAAAAAGACAAAGTTAAAGAATATTCAGGATCATATCAAATTATCTTAGAGTAGGGAAAAGTGTTATTCTAAAAACCAGAGAAAGGATTTAGAGTTTCAAGTTGTAGATCATGTATTAATGAAAGTATCTACATAGAAGGGTGTTATAAGGTTTGGTAAGAAAGAGAAACTGAGACCCAAGTACATCGTACTATTTTCAATTCTTGAAATAATTGGATATCTTGCCTATTTTCTATAAACTCCACCAATACTTTCTAAAGTTCATGATGTGTTCTTTATATCTTTGTTAAGGAAGTACATTCCAGGCCCAACGCATGTTCTCACTTCTTAATAAATATAATTAGAACAAAATATATCTTACCGGGGAGTGCCTATCCAAATTCTGGACACTAGGGAATAGGTGTCAATGAATTGGATGTCTTAGCTGGTAAAGGTACTTTGGTAAAATCATAAAATTGAAAAGGTGATGTGGGAACCACATGAAATTTTGATGAAGGACTACCCAGTTCTTTTTATGAGGTAAAATTATAGAAATTTTGAGGATGAATTTTTTTATTTAAGGGAGAATGTAGCACCACAAGATTTTATGGTATTTTTCTTTTAAATTTAACATCTTTGATAGATTACGTTGCATACAAAACCAAGTTTAAATGAACCATGATATACTATTAAATATTAACATAACCTTTGGAATAGTTATGTGACTTTTAGAAATATCAATTTGTCCATTAGACTAATAACCTCACCTATTATATTATAAGTACAGTTTAGATATCTCAAAAATGAAGATATTATATATTTATATCATGGATTAAGTAAATAAATGTTTTAAAAATGATAAATTATCTGTTGGTAATTTTCTGAAACATAAATGTTTATTTATAATTTTATAATTAATATAATGATTTAAAAGAAAATTTGTTTTCATAAAATAGATTCATAAATTAAAATTTTTTTTCATTATAATTTTAATATATTTTTATGAGTCTATAATTAATTTTTCAAAGTGTTGTAAAATCATTTATAATATTAAAATTGGCATTTTTCGAATAAATGATCATTTTTTTAATTTAAATTTATCATAATTAGAAATTTATTTTCATAAAATGGAGTCTGTTTTTTAAATCTACACATAACAAAATGGTTAGGGTGAATTTTTTGGATTTCTCTAACATAGTTTAATTTTTTATGAATTGTGAAGAATGTTAATTTACAATATTTGAAATTATAAGTTAAATACAATAATTGTTGAGTAATTTTTTATGTAAGAACCTATTAGTTCAAACTCACATGAACCATTTACTTTACATATTAATAAAAATCAATATTTTTGATATTTTTATCCAAAATAATAAAAAACACCCCTCTCCTCTCCTACAAATACCACCCCTCACCACCCCTTATCTTCACACCTTCTAAGCCCATAATATTGTCTAAATTATTCCCAATTCATTTCCCAAGACTCTTCCCCATTACCAAGACTTTCTTGTCTTACCAAAAGACCAAATCCAAGTGTCTTAAGTGCATTCCCAAGGAGACATTATTCAAGAGGTAAAATACTCATTTCTATTTTAATTTATTTTATTTTGTTATACTCTCTTCACCTACCCTTTACAAAGTGTAATGGTAAATATAGTATCATATTTATACTTTAATTTTAATGTGATAATGTATTATCCATAATCAAATCCCTTCTCCTCTACTTTTTTCCTTAAAATGAAAACATCATTCATGATGCGTCGATTCACCACCTTCATGGACGATGAGTTTTCATTTTCCATTATTGTATTCAATTATAGTCATAAAACCATTAGTGTGGTTTAATAATATTTTAATATACATATTATAAGTTATATAGTGTTTAGTAACCAATATTTAAACATAATATTAAATAAAATGACACAATTTTGTGATGGTTGTAAAAACTGTTAAAATAAATTAAGACATTTTCATCAACATTTTATATAATGAATTATCCTCATACCATATAAAAAATGATATATGTTACCATTTAAACTTCTATAAGTTCATTTATACTAAATAATTTCACTTATGGAGAGGTTATTTCCATTTTATAACAACTATCATATTTATACTTAAGGGAATAGACCATAAAACTATGAAACAAACACTCCCGGAACAATGAAATTAAACATTATAACCCATAAAAATAGACATAAATGAACTTAATAAATTGATAATAAATAAAATATATTTTTAAGATGCTATAAATTAAGTAATTACTGAATCTAACTTGATTATCTAGTGCATTAATTAAAACTGAATTATGCTTCCATACATAAGGTAAATGTTTCTCATCTCACTTTTATTTATATGAGATATGCATTATTCACCCCTCGTTTATTGTGTCTGGTGTATATATACTTACGTTTGATATATAATATAATGAATTTATTTACCTGCATGATATTTAATTCTTATTTTTATTGTAATTGATTTTATGGGTAATATGGTTCAACTATGTTCATAGTGTTAAGGGAATTCTTAACCCAATTTACATTCTTTGGGTTAAAATTATACACCATTGAATATGTCATGATAAGATTATTTGTAAAATGAATTTTTATTATCCTATATTTTATTTACACATGTTTTCTGTGGATTTAAATATGATACACATAATCAATTCATTTTGGTTAACTCTCGCACTTTATTTTAAAAAAACTTCTTTCAATGTTTTTATTTCAAAATTTAAAAGAATGTTTTTACATATACCAAATGAGTATAGTTTCATAATTTCATAGCACCTTAATGTTTTTTATAATACTTTAAAATTTTATAAGATTATTTTAAAATAATATTTTTTCTTTTATATTTGTGTGGATTTTAAAATAAATGATTCCAATGTAAAAAGGGTATTTCACTTAAGAAATCATCAATGATTTTATTAGAGTTTTTTTATCTATATCAACACCCTATGTTGAATATTATCTTTAATTGATTTTTATCTATTATGATACCATATACCATATTTTATTTAATGTTTTATTATCAGTTTGACTGGGGATATTCTATCTTGATACCATTAACCATATTACTCTGGATAGTTTATTATTATGTATACAGATTTAGGAAATTATTTACATTTCATATGCTAGCGTCAATATAAATGTATATATTGATTATGTTTCACCCCTATCATGTGAGGAATCCATTGGACTTAGTAGGTGTTGGGTGGGGCCTGATATAGCACATAAATGTATCGGTAGGTCTCATGAGACAAACTAGATCAAGTTTTCACTATGGCCTTACCCAGTTATGTAGACTTATTTTTTGAGGACTTGATGGTTTGTTTTTGATGTCCCTAATTATGCATTACCTCATTATGAGATTAGTTATTGATAATCAATGTGATTACTCAACAAGCAGAATATCTATAGTTAAGAATCATTATCATGTGATTATTTATATGGTGTTATTTGGTCATCTTTTATTCCTACCATATAATGCACAAGACTGTGTTTTAATGGCATGTGTTTTAAGTTATTCACCTTGCCTTATTATTTATGTTTATTTATGATACCTTACATTGTATGATTACTCTTACTTATAATTTGATATAACCCCTTTATTATGTTTTATTTTTCCCCAAGATGCAAATATTTATATTACTATTGACTTATAGAGATAAGAAATTTTAATAGGGGTGTTTTCAATGAAGTTACTGTGTTGTAATTCATTTCAAATTGTAATGTAAGATTTATTTATGTATCTAGTTTTCCAAAAATAATAAACTATTAAGTCTATTGGTATGAGATCACTTTTACATAGTACCAATGTAATAAATTAGACATCAAATATGGGCTACAAGGGTTGGGTTCTTTACAGTGCATGAATCTCATCGACATATTCTGATGGAACAATAAAGACATAAGTGGGATCATATCACCACTTCAATTGAATACATCTTCCAGTATATTTTGGAGATAGAAAATTTTTAGGCTTACATTTCTGATAACACTTTTCTAAAGTGTCACTAAATCTTAGAAATATATGAAGAACTCCACCAGCTTATTCTGGAACTTGTACAGATACAAGGATATGTGCATATTCTTATACCCACATTCAGAGTAGCACAACACACTGATCAATATAAAAATTGGTCGCTCTGAAGAAATAACACATTCTTTATCCTAGCCAGTAGGATTTTCGACATATTCTAGGGAAGAATAAGGCACCAGACCAAGTTTATATTTCTATTCCAACTATGGCTCACTAAGTGAGAGAAACACATTCCTTGGGACCGATTCACATTACTATCAAAAAATACCTACGACATACTAAAAAGGCTTAGTATTGGGATCATATCCCCATTATTACTGGGTCTCACCATGTTATAGCAGCACGTACCTTGGGACAGGATCATATCCATTTCAAAAAAGAATCATGACATACTCCAAAGGCTCGACATTGGGCTCATATCTAGATTTTTATTGGGGCTTACTAAGTGAGAGTGGAACATTCCTTGGGATTGGCTCATATCCTAGTATAAAAAGATAAGTGAAATATTTAAAAGACCTGAGATTAGGATCATATCCTCATTATGAACATGTTATACCTAGTGAGAGTGGAACACACCTCGAGGAGGGATAATTTTCCTATCAGTGAAACTACTTTTCATATTCTAGTAACTCACCGAATTTAGGCTCATATCCCTACTTTTGTCGATGAACAAATTCACCATCATCCTTCAGAGGCTATATAAGAGGAGTCTCATATCCCTTAACCTATACTAGAGGTCCATTGGTATATTTTACCATGGAATTCATACTTGAACCTATCTCATATCCCTACTTCAACGAAGGTTGACCGATATATTCTGACAACCACACAATGGCATGCTCATATTCCTATCGAAAATGAAGAAGCGCATTGGAATGCTCTAGAAGATGCTCATCAGTAGGTTCATATTACCATATCACTAAACAGTTATCAATATATTCAAGTATCCTTCATATAGTAGGCTCATGTCGCTATAAAATCCCAAAATTCAATTTTGAATATTCTGATCGCAACACAAAATTAGGCTCATATCTCTAATCTTCTCAATTCTAGGGTCCTTGACGTTAATCGAGACACATTATCAATACCCCAAGGGTCTAAAAACTCTTCAAATTAATCATAAATTGTTAATTACCATGATATTATACCTCATGGTAGTGTGGAGATAGATCACAAGGGACCTACTCCTAAAATATACAATGGTAAACCACATCATGGTGATATATCCCATATACAATGTAGTCCTCCATTTTTTCATACACCTCCATATATAGTTGTTCTCAAAATCATGATGACTTTATATATAGAGGTTCTCAAAATATTGGGATAAACTGAATATAGTTCCACATCAACATCCAGAAACACTCTACTAAAGTCATTATGTAACCCCAAGAAGCAAATTTTGTGGTCTAACCAAGTGAATTTGTGTAAGTCTGATGAAGAGGAAGCTAAAATTGACATGTGGATAGAGTTATCTAGAAACAAAATCTCAAAAATGTTATTCACCATCCCCAATTTTGACTATAAGATCTCTAATGATATAGAGAAGAAGTGCATACCTTACCAAATCCAAAATATGTGGGGAACTCATCAGGGGTTAGAGTCTAAACACCTCCCTTATCCATGATAAGAAGGTCACATTCAGACCATTAAGATACTCTGTTTTCAGTGAGACCTAGTGGCTATCTTAATGGCCTAGGACCCAAAACTGGAAAATCACAGTGAAAATTCAAAACATGCTAGCCTCTATTTCATCACGACTCTTTGAAAACAGATTTTCGAATCCTCATCATATTTTTTTATTCATTTATTAGAAAATTATAGAGCATTTCAATTCACCACACCTAGAGAAAAGAAAAACTCCTTAGATATGGTGTCTTATAATTTTATAGCCACTAAATGAATCAAGGGATTGGGTAACATGTGAGCCAGTTTGTCACTATAATAGAATTTCCCCTCTTTATCGATGCAAATACATTATGAACTGAGGCATATGATTTCTATATATTCATTGAACTGGGCACATCGAAGAAAGAGGAATGAATTTCAGAAATAGAAGCGAAGGTAGTGGTCAACCTAACGAATTCCCATAGAAAATGACTCCCTTTATGATCTTCCATTGAACCCAAATCATACACAAGAATAACTACCTCAAATAAAATAGGTTTCAAAATCATCTTTCATAAAATTCCTCCAGGAGTGAACCCAACCCACCGAGCTGGGGGAATATTTTCCACCACCTCCACCCCTCAGATCATTAATCCCTAAGAGGATTCCAGACATATCTATAGTAGCAGCAAACCAATCCCATCCCACTGTATTGGGGGAATTTTTAACTCAGTATCCATTATCAGATTCATCATCCCTTGATAGGGTCCTAGAGAAATCAACAGCAGTTCCACATCAACCTTGGCCAACTAGGATAGGGGAATTTATATCTCAATTCCTATTCCATGAGTCATCAAATAATCAACTTGAATCATTAAATCCTCAAAAATAGGATCAAAAAATTCCAATTGTGACCCTAATTAGTCCCCATTCCATAAGGCTAGGGGAATTTTTATCCTCATCATCATTATAGATGTAATCAGTCTTCTCCAAGTTAAGGGGGATATATTGATGGTCGATATCCCATCCATTCCCCCATCTCAAGATGAACTTATACTATCCAGGGCATGTTCAGTAAACAAGACCGAAAACTCCCTCAAGTTCACTGTTCACAAACAAAGATGGGAGGAATTTATAGCAAAAGAATTCAAACCCTTCAATGATCACAATACAAAATGGACCAAAATGACCAAGGGTTCCAAAACAACCATAATTCAAGTAGTATAGAGTTGTCCTATTTCAAGAAGTATAGAGTTTTCCTATTTCCTTGAGAGTATTGGAACAACTACCATTTCTAGATACACATCTGTGAATGTCATCACCATTAACATAACAAATCATGTGGATCAAGATGAAAATGTAGTGGGACACAATATAGAAAATATACCCTGAGAGGAAGGTAATTTGGATTCACCCATTGAGAATACACATACCTAAAACAAGAGGATAATCCAAAACCTGAATCATCTGATTATTTATTTTCCACCTCTATAATAGAAACATCCAATTATAAGGGAAAAGTAGTGGATATATCCCACTCCTCACCTAGATTATTTAAAATTACTTCCATGGGGGAGAAGTTGGCACAATATGAGAGTGATAAACAAACTCTTAGACTACTCAAATATGAGATACTCAAGGGAAAAATTTCCATGGGGTATCATCTTCAAGATAAAATGAATATCATTCCTCCCATACATCTTTAAAGAGAATATCTTCTTATAAGAGGGGAATATGAGTGACATATCAGCTTTGTATCCTGGTATCCAATCTGTATAAATGAGAAAGCCAAATATGATCATGACTTCCCTCCATTATGATGATATACTCTCCCTCTCCAGGTTAATCATTTAGTCTTAGAAATAATCGATAATTAGTGTGATTTTAAAATAGGGTACCTCATCAATCCCTACCCACTCCCTATAAATGGGTAGCAGCTCAAAAAATAGTAACAATGGATCTTCTTAATGTCATAAATCCCCTAGATACTAAAATAGATTCCATGGAAGTGTGACACGTACCTTTGAATCTTGAGAAGAATATATATCCGGAATGGTTGTGTGAAACTTTTCCCACACACAATTTCAGTAATCTTAACTTCTCCACCTTTGACAGTGCGAGAGACCAAGAATAACATCTCATACACTTCATGTCTCGATGTCTTCTACTGATGGGGCCTTGAGATCGGCAGAAGGAGACCAAGTTGAGTTGTTTGGTACATACTATAATAGGGCAAGCCTTTGTTTGGTACAAAGGGATATGTTGTAGGATGGTAAGACATTTATCATCAAATAATTTATTATTTCAACTCCATGATAAGAAAAATGACAATTTTCAACTTGATGAACTGCAATCAATGAAAAAATGAAAGTGATTTTGATTTCATAGCCAGATGGAAAGTTATAACCTATTCAATCAGCATACCTCTCTCATAGGAGAAATTAATGGAGATCTATGCTAAAAATATCTAGGATTAGCTAAAAACACCCCTAATACTAATGGAGTATTCAGGAGGATTATATGAGTTTTTAGAAATGGAACAATGTTTGTAATATTTCATTCATCAAACTTGATCTAACTCTAGAATCTCACCCTCAACAAGTGGGGAAAGGCTCAGTAAGGTAGATATTTTCGTTGTTACAGACAAGCCAGTAGAAATTCCCATTCGAGCACCCATGCATGTCTTGAACCACCTAGCACCTCCTATTGAGCAGAAGAGAAAACAAAATAACCCTCAACCAAAACAAAAAAAATTGATCAGGATAACCTAGGATTTAAGAAATGGATGAATAAAGTATTCTCTTTCTATAATGAACAAGTCCCTGGTTATTTCCTTGAAACCATGAAAAATAACCTATTCAACTTTCCACATCCCAAGAATCCTAATGAGGTCAACCTCACCAATCATCCCAACTAATTACCTTTCCATATAAGTCTGGGTCAAAACATCCAGGATTGATTCATCTTTAAAGACTTCCTCAAAATCATGTTTAATTCTAGATAGGTGGTGTTGGATACCTCTATAAAATAGGTTACTTGTGTAATAATCACCTAAACAGAAGAAGAATGTGATCTGAAAAAAATTCTCATCTAAGAATGGGAAGAAGTTCAACCAATGGATGACTCAAAAGGAATTTGACTGAGCTCATTCCACCTTGAGATAATAGTTTCACAAACCCAAAATGGTTCTGCCTCCTAGGGAGGTGAAATCAAATATTCCTTGAATAGGTGAACATAACAATCATACATAGAAAGAGATAGAATATGAAGAGTCATTTTCAGCTCTGACATAAACTCTAACTCTTGCAGATTTCATCACTGAAACATCCAAATCACGAGATCAACCCCACCAAATAGAACCCTCGTTGAATTAATTGCTCAAATTTTGTTTTTTAACATGATACACTTAGAATTATCCTTATCTAAGGATGAATACTCATCCAAATATGATTTTCTCGTACCTGACAAGGGAGCCATAGGCCAAAGGTGTGAGAGCTGAGGATATAGGGGGCAGTGCAGGTGAAGTCAGACCCAATACTTCAGTCATGTCCCCACAAAGGATATATATGTAGCTAAAACCAATTGTAAATCACTACAATAAGACCAACAAAGACATGGAGGTGTCCCATAACCCTCCAGTGGTATTTGTTGATGCTCCTTTTCATCACAGAATCTAAAGATTGGAAAAGGGGAATATCTTAGCTCAAAGTGATTCAACCATTGGACAAATATAAAAAATTGACAAATGAGGGAATAAGAAGAACATTTCACAAGGGTCGCGCAAGTTCTACATTGGTCGTGCAAGTACACTTGTGCGCTGCAATGGTCACGCAAGTACACTTGCGTGCCGCAATGGTCGCACAAGTACACTTGCGCGCCCTAAGTGATAACCACCGAGGGTCTTCTCCAGCCTATGAATAGACCCTGTGGGCCCCCCATTTGGAGAGGATTTTTTCCAGAAACTCATATTTAAGCTCCCGGTGCCCTAGTCTCTTCTCAAAGCTTCCGAAACACTTCTAAGGTAATTTATTACCTAGAACGGAAGATCTAAAGAGGGGGAGGAAGGACTAAGTGTCGAAAATCATCAACACTTGTGCGCCTGAGTGGCCAGCCCTTAAGGGAAATGGACACACTTGCGTTCCGCCTTACTCCTTCAATAGAAACTTGTGCTCCCCTCTTCTGGAAGAACCTCAAGATTATTCTAAAGGCTTTAACCAAGATTTTCTCAAGTATTACCCTGCTGGTTAACCATCGTGCAAGTACCCATGTGTCGCGCAGGTATACCTACGCGACCAGGACTTGCGCGCCCACGCAGTACCTACGCGCCTTCCAGGACTTGCGTGCCCCTACCTTTTTGGGTGCCCTTCTTTCCCATTTCACCCCTATTAAGCCATTCCACCTCTCCTATTCAAGATTCAGTCTTTAAGACACTCTTCAAATCCATTTATGGAATGATTTCTTGATTTGAATTCCTTATCTGAAAGAAATTCTGTGGAATATCTCTCAAAACCTAGTGATTTACACATCTTTATGTCACTAAAGATTGAGATTTCATTCATTCAACCTCATCCTTTACGATGAGATAATTCATTAACTTGGGCCTCCTTTTCAGGAATAAGCCCCAGTCCCCTAATTTGGGCATCCTCCTCAGGAGTAAGCCCCAACCATAATTTCATTAACTTGGGCCTCCTTTTCAAGAGTAAGCCCCAGTCCCCAAATTTGGGCATCCTCCTCAGGAGTAAGCCCCAACCATAACTTCATTAACCTGGGCCTCCTTTTCAGGAATAAGCCCCAGTCCCATAATTTGGGCATCCTCCTCAGGTTTAAGCCCCAACCATAATTTCATTAACCAGTCCCCTAATTTGGGCATCCTCCTTAGAAGTAAGCCCCAAATCCTCATTTCCTCCTGGGCCTCCTTTTAAGGAATAAGCCCCAGTACCCTAATTTGGGCATCCTCCTCAAGAGTAAGCCCCAACCATAATTTCATTAAACTGGTCCTCCTTTTTAGGAATAATCCTCATTCCCCTAATATGTGCATCCTCCTTAAGAGTAAGCCCCAAGTCCCTTAATTTTTCAAGTCTCTTAACCTGGGCCTCCTTTTCAATAGTAAACCCCAGTCTTAATTCCTCTTAACCAGTCCTAATTTACCTTTGATCTGGGATTCCTCCTCAGGAGTAAAAACCCAATCATAAGTCCTCTCCTAATTTGGGCCTCCTTTTTAGGAGTAAGCCTCAAGTTAGAGTATTCAAATCTCCGTCAAGCACATATACCTTTGTGAACCCTGTTCCTGGATTTCTTCCCTGAAGTAAATCCAAATCTTCATTTATCTGGGTATTCATACATATATAAGTCCCATCTTATTTCTTGTGATTGCATCTTTCATGGCACAATTGTCTGATTTTTACCAATACCTCTTGTTTCTCACACCGAGCATGACTCACGTGAGCTTAGAGTGTAGAATTAATTATCACATCCTTCTTTGAGCCATCAATCATAAACATCATACTCCCTTACTCGAACTACGTGGGTTATGATTCATTTTTTTAAAACAAATGATACTTAGGTAGCCCATCTTCAGGTTCGATCCCAACTCTGAAATAATCCATGTCCTTCTGAAAGGCAATAAACTTCAAAGTGCCCCACTGAGTGGCTTTAAAACTAGCATGGTCATCATAATGACCAAGAGACTTTTACGTATCAAAGGATACCATTGACTAAGAATCTCTAACAAATACAGATGATTCTCTATCAATGAAGAACCTCAAATAAATATAAAAGATTCTCTAAATTTCCTACATATTGATCATTGATTGTCAGATCTAAAGGAAAGATCATTTTATACTTGGTAATGTAATAAGGATTCACGAACATAACTTAAATCTATAAAGAGAGTCCCAGAGTAGACAATAATTCCCCTCAAAAAGGTGTGATGAGTCCAACCTCCCATCCTCTCGACCAATGAAAATTCCTAAGCCTCTTCAGTCCACAAACTAATGAGAGACTACCTTTGGAAAGTAAGTCCAAATGGATGTGGAATCATTGGATGTTTTCGGTTCTATGAAAAAACCCGTTAGAAACCGATTGGAATGTTTGATCCTCCCATCAAGGAGGTCATCCCCAAATTCCGAGGGAAACAAAAAAAGGGTGAACCCGACATGAATACTTAATCAAGTTAAAATGATGTTTTACCTATTTGTTAGGCTCCTATTTAAAACTCAATGAGAGGGCCAACAAAAACAATCATTGACATATGTGCTCATCCAAAAGATGTAGTGGTTGTTTTATCTTGATTACTTCTGTTATATCAAACAGGCACTCTTTTCCAAAATCTTCTACATTTCCAAAATGGTTGCTCTCAAGTTCAAACCTCTAAATACTGCTGCTGCAAATGCCACTGCTGCTACTCCTGTTGGATCGTCATCCGCTCTGAGGATGACATCACCTACTCAGCGTATTCAACACTGGGTATCAAATGCGCTGGTTAAGGAGTACCATCAACACGGTACCATCCCAACTCTGGAGGCTACCCGACAAGACCTCCAAGTGAACAACTCACACCGTTCGTCCGGACAACGACGACCAGTGATCAAGAAGCAGGCGGTGCTGACTACCCTCTTCAACTGTTTCGGGTCATTATCCCCAGAACGCAATCACCATTTTCTCCCTTATTCTGAGGAGGTGAATGAGCAGGTCCCTCAGGGACTTAATTTAAGTAGACAGGAGTCCTTCCCAAAGGCTCCCACCAACAATCGCCGCTAGACTCGTGCGGCAGTGTTCCCTCAACATGATGAGGGTACCGACTCCAGGCATTTGGCTCAGTTTCATTGAACCCGAGCAGGCAAGACGAACCGCCAGAGGTGGAATCTAGTCAACAATGAGCAGGTTCTCATCTCTGTCATCTCCAGAGAAGTCCACCAACCTAACTTGGTGGAAAGAAATGAGCGGGCACACACACCTTCCCGTTTTAATCTCGTTGTCCAGCAGACTCGTCTGGCAGCAGCACGTAAATCCCGTCAGGCAATTTCGGTGGAGTACTATAGGCAGAAACCTACACCTGTTTATACATCATCAGCTAGTCAGCAGGCTCGTCTGACTACATATGATGGATCTCGTCAACCACGTTCGGTGAAGTGCAATTAGCAGGCACATACACCTGCTAGTATTAATCAAGCCTACTAACAGTCTCGCTTGGTAGCATTCGGAGAAGTCAGTCGGAAAGCTCCGGCGACAAATAGAAGGCAGACTCAACTCTCTGCCCCCACACTTGAGTACTGTCAGGATTCACTGATAGGAAAAGGAAGACAGGATCAAGCACATACACCTACTCCAAGCCTGAAATGGACGTATATCCCCGTTCAGGCAGCTGAAGTCACCAAGAATATTCTATCAATGGTGAAAGAGCAGAATCAAATCCCTACTCATATTCTGGATGCTTGCCAGGATATTATAACAACTTCAGAGGCATCTTAGGGAAAGACACATAAATCTATCCCTACCAGTGGAGTGACACATCAACAATTCACTCTGGAATAGACACGCACATCTGTTCCATTCCAATAGGGTTGTGGGGAATACTCCCTCATATCATACAGACAACCAAGTCAGGCACATACACCTGATTTGAGTGGAGATCATCAGCCTAACCTGGCCATATTTCCTGATCAGGCACATACACCTGCTCAGAGCAGCCACTTTCGTCAACAAGTGGTTTCCGAGGTGAGTAAGAAGGCGTCTAATAAAAAGACTCGCCCAGCACAGTCAGGAGATCAAGAGCCAATCTTTAACAAGGCCTTGCTCGATGCTGGAGTTCTTGAAGCCCTCAGACAGTTATTTGTTGAAATTCAAGATTCTACTCCCTCATTTCCTAATAGTGGGAACATTATTTATGAAGGTCTTCAACAGACACTTCCTCATGAAGGCTTTCTTCATGACAATTCGGTCGATCTCGAAGTTTCATCTTCATATGAGAGCCACAGGAACCCTATGTGTGGTCAGAAGACCAAGGAGCAAGAGGTCTCATCTTTTGCTGTAACCCATTATGGTGGTCCTCCCCATGATGATGAATTTCGCTGCAAAAGTCCTCTCCACAGCAGTGATGCACATTGCCCGGAATTCTCCAGTGGAAAATGTAGTGCCAAGAAAGCCCTCTTATATTGATGCACTTGAAAATGCAAAACCAGTCATGTCTGATGCTTCATCGCTAGCAGGTGAAATACTTTCTCAATCAGAAGATAGCTCATGGTGTAGGTAATTCTCCGAACCATCCCTAAGTCGTGCATCTTCTAGTTTGATCAATCATTTATCTGCCAATACTATTGAATCCAATGAAGAAACAAGGAAACACCAACTCTGGTCAAATCAGGTAGAATAATATTCATCAAATGATAAAGAGGAAATGTTGAACATGAGAAAAAAACTGGCAAAAGGTGAAGTGCCAGTCATGTTTTGGCCTCTGGCTGACTTTCAGTATGACATTCCAGAAATGTTGATGGAAGATGAAATTCATGATATTCATCACAACATATGGAAAAATCTTTGTCAGTTGAAAAAGAAAGTATTATCTTATGATGAATATGAAAATCATCTTAAGATAATAGAAGGGTTACAACGTCAGATTGATTTGGCATCTCTATCAGTCTCTCGATATCTGAAGGCTGAAAATCAGCAGAGAGCCCTTCACCGTTCATGCCTTGGCGCACTAAGAAGATTGCGTCAGTTAATTGTCAATACCCCATATGGTATTCATGTCAGAGGATGGGGTGTTCATGGAGCACTGCATTTCATGGTGCTCTCCAGTCAGAAAAGCCCGCCGAAAATGGTATCATGCAATGTTATTGCCCATGGATGGCCACAGTCAATGGGATTTTTTTGTAATCAAAATCTTGCCCAAGAACAGGCCTCAACTAGTTCCTCTAAAAAACAAGAATACAGAGATCAAGTTGTTGAATTACTCTTGCATCAAGCAAACGAGAATATTGAACAGGCCTCTCGTATGGAGCAAGTACGTCATCAAGTGACAGAAGTGTCAGAAATCATGCAACAGTATTTTGAACCAGGTGATAAAAGTGGATACAGGTTAATGCATCCATCTAATTTCCGGACTAAGGTTTGCAAGATCAGGAGAGATTTTAAGGAAGTCTCAGACATAGCATATCAAGAGCCACCCCAGCTCACCAGACTAGGGACTCTTTTAAACCAACCCTCGGAATCAACAAATAGGATTTGAGGAGTTGAGCAGAAATAGCAGGAACGGCCCCAGTCCACCGGACTAATGAATTTTTCAAATCATCAATACCCTCCTTAGAGAAATTCGGTCTTTTCTCGATTGGGGAAGAAGCCTCAAGAGGAACTAAGAGCCAAATTATCAGGAGATTCCCTCCAAATTACGGTTTGTCAAGAAGTTCCTGAAGGATCGAATCAACAAAAGGCAATGTCTCATCAAGGACATGGAAGAAGACAATATCACATAAATGCTGATAGAAAGGACTATAGTGTGATGCGTTATGCATCAATCAATGTCATCAATGTCGTTGTTGCTGATCCACCAGATGAGGCTCACTCAGAGGACTCAGATGAAGAGATTCCTGCTCAAGAATATGTACGCATCGACACAATTGAAGAAGGTGTGCGTACACAAAATCAAAGGGTTACTCAGAACCTAGGTAATCCTTCGAGTAACCCACTTCTCCCTCTCCGAAAAGGATCCAACAAAGGGAGAGGAAAGAATAAGGTTACATATCCTTCCTCTGGAGAAGTCCAATCGCTCTCACTAGAGCAAAGGTTTGCACAATAGGAGGAAGAAATGAAGGAATTAAGAAGGTTGAATGCAGAACTAATTCAGAGTAGTCTTCTTCTTAAGCGTGTTGGAGTCAGTCATCCAAAGGAATTTGTTGCATCTACTCAGATAGATCAAGAATATCCTCCTCTATCAGTACACCCTCACAGGTCTAATCCTACGGGTCAAGTGCAACAACAGTTGGCAGTGCTACCATCAGTTGCAGCACCAACCACCACATTTTTCCAAGCTCCAGTCATTGCACATACCCAAGTCCAAGTTCAACTGGATGTTTCTCAAAAGTTAATAACTACTTTTGAGTCATTAACAGCTCGGTTAGAAACTATGGAAGGGAAATGTGCGCAAGTTCAACCAGAAAAGAAAGTTTACCCTGAATGGGTAGATTCAATCTCTCCTCCATCCAGTTTTGGAAACCCAGTATTCCCTATTTTCAATGGATTAGGCGACCCTGAACAGCATTTGACACACTACGTGTCTTGTATTGATCCTATGATGGGAACTCCAGAGCAGCAAGAAGCAGAAAAACTTAGATGCCTCGTACGGACTTTGTAAGGACCAGCCTTTGTCCGGTATACAAGCTTGCAATCCCGGTCAATTACCAGATGGGAAGATCTCCGTCAACAATTCCTTCTTCAGTTCAGCTCAACTTTTCCAAATACAACAGCTTTTGATCTTACAAATTGTAAGAAAAGGGAGAATGAAAGGGTCTCAGATTTCATTGCTCGCTAGAAGGGATTAATATATTCCCAAAGATTATCACACCCTCAAGAGGATTTGTTGCCAATCTGTGTGGCAAATTTGTGTGATGATTTACGCACGCTGTTAATCCCTATGAAATACACAGGAGGGTTTCGAGACCTTACTTCAATCGCTCAGCAGATTGAAGACTCCCTTATACAGGCTAAGGCTAAATCTCGTATAATTGCATCAGCTCTAGGAAGGAGAATGGGTAAAGTAGAAACTGCTACAGTTATGCTTAAACAAGCACTTGTACTCATTTCTACTTCAAAACCATCATCTTCTCAAAGGGCTCCACCTCATGAGTGCCAACAACAAAGGCCTTTTCATCTAGATGATCAAAAATATCAAAGACGAAAACAATTTGAGGATTTGAAGAGAAAAACATACTCTTTCCGAAATGAACAAGTTCTTGGTTACTTCATTTCAGCTATGGAAAAAAATCGGGTTCAATTTCCAAGGCCCAAAATGCCAAATAAGGAAGGAGATGAAGACCATCCCAATTATTGCCCCTTTCATCAAATGTTGGTGCATCCCATCCAGGAGTGTTTTTTTCTTCAAAGACCTCCTTCAAAAGATGGTCAACTCAGGACAAGTCAAACTGAAAGTTTCTTCAGCTCAAGTAGCATGTGTTACTGCTACAGTTCCAGAGGAGGAAGGCGAATAGCAAGAAGTCAAAAGAAAAAATGCACAGAAGTATGATAATTGGATGGTCAGAAAGACAATCAACCGAACTCATGCTATTTTTCGAACACAATTAAAGAAACCGATTGTGTCTTCTTCCATGAATGTTGCGCAAAAACCCTCTTCGTTAGAGGGAAAGTCCTCAAAGAAACGGCATGATTCAAAGAAATAAAAAGAATCAGAATAAGATGAGTATGTGTCAAAGCCTAAATTTTCCTTGACTCTGGCGAACTTCATGCCATCTACTTCAAAGCCATGGGCACCGCCCCACCAAACGGCACAGCCTAAACAGGCTAATCAGGCAGAGTCTTCATCAGACGAAGATTTAATCTTTGGTTCTATTAATATGATTCAATTAACAGATCTATATGCCAGTCGCAGTTTCGATTTAAATGAGCCTGAATTCCCTATATCAAATAGGGGAATCAGAGGAAGTTCCAGGGGATCAGGATACAGGGGAAGACGTGGATCTTTTAGAAGCCATTATTCCAATTCTACCCCCGCTAGAACTGTGTACGCAGTAGAAACTCATGGTAGAGACCTTCAGCAAGCTCAGCAAGAACAAGCAAGTTCTTCTAACAATAGCAAATTCAGTCCGGGCACAGTTATTTTGGAAGACCGGTTGAAGGTTCCATCTTCTTCCTCTTAGCAAGTAAATGGATCTAATCAGTCTAATCTTCCAAAACTAGGAATATTGCCAACTCCTATCCTGATACAAGATGCATCAACTTCCAAAGCATCTGCTTCCAAGGTACCTGCTAAACCACATCTTCCTATTGGGAAACGCAGACCTATGGATAAAAAGTATGATATATTGAAACACTTGGCCCAAGTACCAGCGAAGTTATCAATTCCAGATGCTCTGAATCTGTCAAAAGATCTTCGGGAAGCACTCATCGAGGCTTTGTCAAGTCCTTAGGAGTTTGAAACTGAAATTGTTGTAGCAGAAGTCTATCACATAGAAAATAATCCTGCAGAATGCCATGCAATAATATCTTTTACTGATGAAGATGAATATGATGTTGTGCATGGACATATTAGACCTTTGTACTTTTCTGGAAAGGTCAATGGCATAGACGTCTGAAGAACTTTCATTGATAATGGTTCAGGAGTCAACCTCATGCCCATTCGTACACTTCGTCGATTGGGCCTAACGGAATCTGATTTATATCCTTCTACCATGATGTTACAAGGATATGATAAAAATGAACAAGAACCACTGGGTGAAGTTACACTCAGAACTCAGTTTGGAGATCTTGTATCCAATTCAAATTTCATGGTTTTTGATCAAGACTCAGCCTTCAACATCTTTCTTGGAAGACCATGGCTACATCAACATGCGGTTATCCCTTCATCATACCATCAATGTCTCAAATATTGTTTTGATGGTCAATTTGGGAAATTGTATGGTGATAAGGCTCTGTTCAAGATATGTGAGTCTCAATACATTGAGGTGGAATTCTATCACATCAAGGGAAGGGAGAAATCCACAAAAAAGGAGATTACCAAATTTAATGCTCCATATGGTTTGGAGAAGATTCTAGTAAATCCATTTACACATTTGAGTACAGATTATGTGTTACCTATCAGTAAAATTGACAAGATAGACCCAAATCAAAATACTCTTATGGAAAGATCCATAATGTCAGTTACGGAAATCGAGCCAGACAACATGGGAGAAATTGGTAACTCACCAAGCAGTAATGAAAGCACAAATGGTGATGTATTCATTTCATCTACTGAAATCCAACAAGTCTATACTTTGCCAATTAGGCCATAAGAAGTTATAGCAACATCGGAGGTGAACAATGATGTCGATTATCAATCCATCATCTCCTCTTTATTACCCAAAGAAGACCCTTCATCATCAATCGGGTCGGAAATGGAAGCTTCTTCTTCAAGATATGAAAATTTTGACATCTCTTCTGACCATGAAAATTCTGCTTTATTATCTACTATGCAAGTAGAAACGGAAGAAATAATACATGATGAAGAAGAAGAGGAAGATCTCAGAGATGCTCCTCCATCATTTGGAGAGGGTATTTCTACCACTATGGATGAACTTAGAGAAATAAATCTGGGTACAAAAGAAGATCCACGCCCCACTTTAATCAGTGCGGCCATGACTCTTGAAGAGAAAGAGATGTATATTTCTTTTCTAAAGAAAAATAGAGATGTATTTTCTTGGAACTATAAAGAAATTCACGAGCTTGATCCTGATTTTGCTACAAATCATTTGGGTTTATCAGAAGAACATCGAGGATTTAAGCAAGCTGTGAGAAGAACACCCCCAACTTATGCTTCCAAAATTGCAGCTGAAGTGGATAAGCTTATCAAATATAACTTTCTCAGAGAAGTTCAGTATCCCAAGTGGTTGGATAATATTGTCCCTATAAAGAAGAAGAACGGAAAAATTAGAGTTTTCATCGATTTCAGAGATCTTAATCGGCATTGTCCTATGGATGATTTCCCAGTTCCGGTTGCAGAACTTTTAATTGATGCAACAGCTGGCTATGAAGCACTTTCCTTCATGGATGGATATTCTGGATATAATCAGATCCTAATGGCCCAAGAAGATGAGGAATCCACAGCCTTCAGAGCCCCTCAGGGTGTGTTTTTCTATCAGGTAATTCCCTTTGGCTTAAAGAATGCTGGTGCAACATATCAGTGTGCCTTGCATCGTATCTTCAAACCCTTCTTAGGGAAGTTTGTTGAATGCTATGTAGATGATTTGGTGGTTAAATCCAAAAAACATTCTAATCACTTGGCTGATTTGGAAGTTATATTCTGCAAGCTTCGACAACATAATTTGAAGATAAACCCCTTAAAATGTGCTTTTGGGGTAACCTCGGGAAAATTTCTCGGCTTTGTTGTACACCATCGTGGTATTGAAGTTGATCCTGAGAAGACCAAGTCAATCCTTGGTATTTCACCTCCTCAAAATTTTAAATAATTAAGAGGACTTCAAGGACACTTAGCCTATATTCGGCATTTCATCACCAATTTAGCAGGCAAAAGTTTACCCTTCACCAAATTGATGAAGAAGGGAGTCACTTACCAGTGGACTGAAGAATGTCAAGAAGCATTCGATATTCTCAAGAAATACCTCTTGAGTCCACCGGTACTCATTCCACCTGTTGAAGGAAGACCACTTATCCTCTACGTGACAGCTCTAGAGAAATCATTGGGTGCCTTTCTTGCTCACAAGAATGATGTTGGGAATGAAAACAGCCTCTAATATCTCATTCAAACTATGCTTGAAGCAGAAACCCAGTATTAAAGTATTAAGAAGTGTTGTCTGGCATTAATCTTTGCAGTTCAGAAGTTGAGACACTACCTTCAACATCACGAGGTCCAATTAGTATCTCGCAATAACCCGCTCAAATTCATCCTTAGTTGTCCAATGCTTATAGGACGTCTGGCAAGGTGGGCAGTTATTTTGCAGCAATTCTACATTCAGTATGTGTCTCAAAAGGTGCTAAAGGTCCCAGCTCTGGCTGATTTCCTAGCTGAACACCCTTCAGTGGAAGACACATCTTGAAATATTGAACTCCCTAATGAGGAAGTCTTCTCTATTCAAGAAAGTCCTCAGGAATGGGAAATGTATTTTGATGGTTCTTCCAGAAGTCCAATAGGGAGGAAAATGGAAAATCCTAAATTCAACAAAGTTGGCTTAGGAATTGTGCTCATTTCTCCATAAAATGTAGTGTTACCTTATTCCTTCTTATTGTGGGAAGGTGGTACCAATAATGAAGCAGAATACCAATCTCTCATCGTAGGCTTGGTATTAGCACTTGAAGCACAAGTGAATCATTTAAAGGTGAAAGGTGATTCAGACCTGGTAATCAAACAAGTAAATGGGGATTAGGCCATTAAAAAAGAAGAACTAATCCCTTTGTATGATTACGTCAGAGAGTTAATGGAGTAATTCCCTTCGGAACCGACATTTTATTATGTCCCAAGATCACAAAATGCTCAAGCTGATGCACTGGCTAATATAGTCACAGCTCTGGCATATCCAAATCTGGACGAGACAACCATCGGTATTGCCCACTGTCATGCAA
Organism: Viscum album; assembly: GCA_963277665.1. Classification (NCBI taxonomy): domain Eukaryota; kingdom Viridiplantae; phylum Streptophyta; class Magnoliopsida; order Santalales; family Viscaceae; genus Viscum; species Viscum album. Next base: position 526,058,796 of record OY728148.1, on the reverse strand, counting down.
TTTCACCTTATGTTCGAATCAGAACAGAGGCAATTAATTAAATTAGTCTCATTCCTGAACCATATGGTCATACTATAGGATGGATGTCACCTATCATGGAATACCTTCAAAATGGAACACTTCCACCTGATAGAGCTGAGAAAGAACAAATCCGGTGACGTGTGGTCAATTTTACTCTTTATGATAGCCCAGATCACCTAGAGAAAATTCTCTACAAACGTGGTTTTGATGGAGTTCTCTTTAGATGCATTTATGGTGAAGATACAATGGTTGTCATGAAAGAAGTGCATGCAGGAGTCTGTGGTGCCCACCAGTCTAGACATAGACTGTCTGATCAGATTCGAAGGATTGGATACTTTCGGCCTTCAATGATACAAGATTGTGTCAATTTCACAAAGAAGTGTCATTCATACCAAGTACATGACAACTTCATTCATCAACCTCCAGAGTTGCTTCATACAGCTAAATACTCATGGCCATTTTCCAAATGGGTAATGGATGTGGTGGGACCTTACCCTACGGCTACGGCCAAGCAATTTAAGTACATTATTACTGCTACTGACTTCTTTTCCAAATGGGCAGAGGAAATACCTCTCAAGGAAGTCAGTTCTAAATGCATTGTTAGCTTCATCAAGTCTAACATCATTACCAGATTTGGTGTCCCTCATACCATATTGACTGACAATGGCACCAACTTCTGTTCATCCAAGGTGAAGAAGTTGTATCAAGAATACAACATCAAATCCAACCATTCATCTCGGTATCATGCAGCGGCCAATGGCCAGATAGAATCCTTTAACAAGACTCTTTCAAATATACTACAAAATATGGTGGATAAAGATAAGAGGTCATGGCCTGATAAACTCTTTCATGGTTTATGGGATTATCGGACTACCACCCGCACTGCAACTCGGTCAACTCCATATTCATTGGTATATGGAACAGAAGCAGTCTTTCCCATTGAAGTTCAACTACCCTCGCTTAGAGTTTCCATTTGTGATCAATCATCTACAGATGAACAATCTCAAAAGCAATTAAATGAATTGAAACGGTTATATGAGAAAAGATTGTGCACTTTGCACCACTTAGAAGTCTATCAGAATCGAATAGCACGAGCTTTTAACAAAGTTAATCTTTGTTCATTTACTCAGGGAGAATTGGTATTAGTTCTCAAAACTCCAATGATACTAGGAAAGAAACCTCCCAATCTTGATCCAAAATGGGAAGGACCTTACTCAATACATAGGGTCTCCTCCAATGGAGCTTATTTGTTAATCTCAATGGATGGAGAATTCATCACTACTCCAACCAATGATAGATTTTTGAAGAAGTATTTTGTATAAACACAAAATATAACATAAATGGTCCGGTATGACCTTAAACTACACAACCATCCAGCAAGACGTTAAACTGTATAACCGCTGGTCCATACATATGACCTTAAACTATTTGTACTTTCATCTCACATGACATTATACTGTGAAAAGGTTCCCTAAATAGTCCGGTATGACTTTAAACTGCACAACCATCCAGCAAGACTTTAAACTGCATAACCAATGGTCTAGTATGTCCTTAAACTGCACAACCATCCATCAAGATGTTAAACTGTGATGTCCTTACTACATGACGCTAAACTGTATAAAATTCCCTTACATCCGGAAAGATGTTAAACTACATAATCAATGGTCTAGTATGACCTTAAACTATTTTTACATACGTCCAATATGACGTTAAACTGTGTCCCCTTCATCGTCCTTGCTATATGACATTAAACTATACAACAACAGTCCATGCATATGACCTTAAACTATTCACACTTTCGTCCAACATGACGCTAAAATGTATCGTTCATTTTTCTTCCAACATGACGTTAAACTGTGAAAAACAATCCCCAATACGTCCAACATAACGTTAAATGGTGTACTCTTTTGTCCTTACTGCATGACATTAAACTGCACAGTCATCTTTTTCGTCCAACATGACGTTAAACTGTGTTGTCTCCATCGTCCTAACTACATGACACTAAACTGTACAGATTGTCCTTTGATATGTCCTACATGACATTAAACTATACTTTGTCCCTGCTACATGACACTAAATTGTGCATCACCAATAGTCCTAACTACAAGACTTTAAACTGCATAGTCCCTTTATATGTCCTACATGACATTAAACTGTGCATTGTTAAGGTTGTTGTTACCTCTTGTTTCTCACACTGAGTATGACTCACATGAGCTTAGAGAAAACCTCAACCATAAACACTCTCTTTGGGATACTAACCATGTGTAAGTCCCAACAACATCATTTTTTTAGGTCGTTGTCCCCAAGAAAAACTTGATCAATAATTCATTATTTAATTGAACTCTACAGGCTTTGATCCTTGCCTTCCAGGCTGGGTACATAGGCAACCTCCCAAGGTTCAAGCCCAAAACCAATCTCTTCACATCGGTTCACCTCCATCTCATACGATGTTAATTCGTGAAACTGCCCCTAAAATCAATATCTTTACATTGGTTAACTTTCATCCTTGTTATAAGACATTAAACTATACAACACTTTTGTCCAGTATGACAATAAACTAAAATATTCTTTGATACCCTCACCTGAGAGGGAACCATTATTTACATTGATTTTTCAATCATGTTTCATTTCAAAGACTACGTGCATACATGGCAATGCCCAAACCTTTTATCTTGGGTTAAACCATCACTGTACTAAAGTCCCCTTTCACCCTTCACATGTACGAGCCAAATTTGTACAAAGGGTATTTCTAGAACTACATGGGCTTGATTCCCATTCTTATGGGATACGTAGGAACGTTCGAGTGTCCCTCGAATCTAGCCCCAAGTCTTTTTTCCTAACCCCAAATTCCACTTTCAGTCCCTTGGCTGAAAAGTCCCCATGAAAGCACACACTGTGTATTTCTTTTAACGGTCCAAGATCTATGACCCTAAACTAAGATCTCTAATCCTTTTGTCCCACACGACATTAAACTGTAGTTTAAGAACTATGTATGGGCTTGATTCCCATCCTTATGGGATACATAGTGAACTCCAACATTTCAATTCAGGACCCAGCCACAACATGATTTTGGTTAGCATTGATCTGTGTATCTCTATATACATTGGAAAATACCCATATTTATGTGTCATAATCCTAACATTAAATATTTTCAGATCTTCATAACCCTTTTCATGACTTCTAGTCACAAAAATGTCAGACTTCTGAGAATTATTTTTCCTGACTATACAGCACGTGCCCTTAGGTGGCCTTGCATAAATAGTCTACATAACGGACTTGTTAGCCAAAAGATACTAATTTATTTAACTATGCAGCCAATGCCCTTAGGTGGCCCTGTATAATTCAACCCCCTAACGGGTTTTTTAAGTAATGGTAACTTCATTCCTGGGAAGAAAGCCTATTTTGTCCTTATTGGTCTTAAATGACAGTATGTAGGGATCCGCAAAAATAGCCATCGTTAACATATTTGTCCCATATCCTTTTTCATGATCTGAAAAGTATTCAAGTATATGGTTTATATTCTCCTTCCCTGCATTTGGTTCAGACCTTCATAGGAGTAATATCCATCCAGTTCTTCGATAATCTTGTTTGGAAATATCTTCTCCATATTCAAGTAAATATTTCCATATAGAAAACTCTATACTTTGGAAATTTTGAATCTCCATAAACTTTCACTGTCTTTTAGCACTAGAAAGGTAAATTTCTGAGAGTTCTTTTGCCTGACTATGCAGCACGTGCCCATAGGCGGCCTTGCATAAACAGTCTACATAACAGACTTGTTAGCCAAAAGATGCTATTTATTTGACTATGCAGCCAATGCCCTTAGGTGGCCCTGCATAATTCAACCCCCTAATGGGTTTGTTAAATAATGGTAACTTCATTCTTGAAAACTACTTCTTATGATGCCTTTTAGCTCCATTTCATATCATTCCTCATATTCAAATATTCTTAAGTCATAGTTTACATATTTTCCCTCATAACTTGAGTATGGTACTATGTTTTCAGATAAATTGTCAAGTAATTGAGTCAATTCTAATTCATTCGGTCAAAGCTATTTCGACTTTAAACATTAGCCTCTTTAGTTCGACATGCATGACTTTAAACTGCCAAATTTCTTATTTCTTCTCACCTTAGAGTCAAATCCTCTTTTCTCTCTGGATCTAACTCTGAGGGGGGACTTTTGTTGACGCTCCTTTTCGTCACAGAATCTAAATAATGGAAAATGGGAATATCTTAGCTCAAAGTGATTCAACCTTTGGACAAATATCAAAAATTGAAAATGGAAGGAATAAGAAGAACATTGCACAAGGGTCGCACAAGTTCTACATTGGCCGTGCAAGTACACTTTCGCGCCGCAATGGTCGCGCAAGTACACTTGCGTGCCCTAAGTGATAACCGACCGAGGTCTTCTCCATCCTATAAATAGACCCTGTGGGCCCCCCATTTGGGGAGGATTTTTTCCAGAAACTCATATTTAAGCTCTTGGTGCCCTAGTCTCTTCTCAAAGCTTCCGAAACACTTCTAAGGTAATTTATTACCTAGAACGGAATATATAAAGAGGGGGAGGAAGACCTAAGTGTTGAAACTCATCAACACTTGCGCGCTTGAGTGGACAGACCTTAAGGGAAATGGCCACACTTGTGCACCAGCTTACTCCTTCAATAGAAACTTGTGTCCCCCTCTTCTGGAAGAACCACAAGATTATTCTAAAGGCTTTAACCAAGAGTCGCTCAAGTATTACCCTGTTGGTTAACCATCGCGTAAGTACCCATGTGTCGCACAGGTATACCTACGCGACCAGGACTTGCGCACCCACGCAGTACCTGCGCGCCTACCAGGACTTGTGTGCCCCTTCCTTTTTGGGTGCCCTTCTTGCTGATTTCACCCCTATTAAGCCATTCCACCTCTCCTATTCAAGATTTAGTCTTCAAGACACTCTTCAAAGCCATTTATGGCATGATTTCTTGATTTTAATTCCTTATTTGAAAGGAATTATGTGGGATATCTCTCAAAACCTAGTGATTTACTCATCTTTATGTCACTAAAGATTGAGATTTAATTCATTCAACCTCATCCTTTATGATGAGAGAATTCATTAACCTGGGCCTCCTTTTCAGTAATAAGCCCCAGTCCCCTAATTTGGGCATCCTCCTCAGGAGTAAGCCCCAACCATAATTTCATTAACCTGGGCCTCCATTTCAGGAGTAAGCCCCAGTATCCAAATTTGGGCATCCTCCTCAGGAGTAAGCTCCAACCAAAATTTCATTAACCTGGGCCTCATTTTCAGGAATAAGCCCCAGTCCCCTAATTTGGGCATCCTCCTCAGGAGTAAGCCCAAACCATAATTTCGTTAACCAGTCCCCTAATTTGGGAATCCTCCTTAGGAGTAAGCCCCAAATCCTCATTTCCTCCTGGGCCACCTTTTCAAGAATACGCCCCAGTCCCCTAATTTGGGCATCCTTCTCAGGAGTAATCCCCAAAAATAATTTCATTAACCTGGGCCTCCTTTTTAGGAATAAGACCATGTCCCCTAATATGGGCATCCTCCTTAGGAGTAAGCCCCAAGTCCCTTAATTTTTCAAGTCTCTTAACCTGGGACTCCTTTTCAGGAGTAAACCCCAGTCTTAATTCCTCTTAACTAGTCCTAATTTACCTTTGATCTCGGATTCCTTCTCAGGAGTAAAAACCCAATCATAAGTCCTCTCCTAATTTGGGCCTCCTTTTCAGGAGTAAGCCTCAAGTTAGAGTATTCAAATATCCATGAAGCACATATACCTTTGTGGACCCTATTCCTGGATTTCTTCCCTAAAGTAAATCCAAATATTTATTTATCTAGGCAGTCATACATATATAAGTCCCATTTTATTTTTTATGATTGTATCTTTCATGGAACAATTGTCTGATTTTTACCAATACCTCTTGTTTCTCACATTGAGCATGACTCACATGAGCTTAGAGTGTAGAATTAATTATGACATCCTTCTTTGAGCCATCAATCATAAACATCATACCCCCTTACTCGAACTATGTGGGTTCTGATTCCTTTTTTTAAAACAAAGGATACGTAGGTAGCCCATCTGTGGGTTCGATCCCAACTCTGAAATAATACATGTCCTTCTGAAAGACAATAAACTTCAAAGTGCCCCACTGATTGGATTTAAAACCAGCATGGTCATCATAATGACCAAGATACTTTTACGTATCAAAGGATACCATTGACTAAGAATCTCTAACAAATACATATGATTATATATCAATGAATAACCTCGAATACATATAAAAGATTCTCTAAATTTCTTACATATCGATCATTGATTGTCAGATCTAAAGGAAAGATCATTTTATACTTGGTAATGTAATAAGGATTCACGAACATAACTTAAATCTATAAAGAGAGTCCCGGAGTAGACAATAATTCCCCTCAAAAAGATGTGATGAGTCCGACCTCCCATCCTCTCGACCAACATAAATTCCTAAGCCTCATCAGTCCACAAACTAATGAGTGCTTACCTTTAGAAAGTAGGTCCAAATTGATGTGAAATCATTGGATGTTTCTGGTTCTACGAACAAACCCAGTAGAAACCGATTGGAATGTTTGAACCTCCCATCAAGGAGGTCATCCCCGAATTCCGAGGGAAACAGTCTTCCATGCCCAGTCATCTTACATGACTAACTAGAAGGGGTGTGATTGTCTGATCATCCCAGAAAATGAGGAAGGATGGCATGGTCTACACCACTAGTGGAAAATTCTCCCTAAAATTCATCAAAAAACACTAGGCATGTCTACCTAAATTTTCCAGGCTCATAAACCACATAATAAGGTGAAATCCCACCTTGGGAAGCGCTGACCTCTGGCATAAAAGTTTGAAATTATTAAATAGATTGTAGTTTTCCCATATAATCTCTCAATCTTGTATGTGCACCATATTTCAAAATAACATAGATAGGCAATCATCCAAGCCCTCCATATCCCACAAGAGATTGAGATAAAATATGTTTCATCTAAGGTTTATCATGTGTAGACTATATCATCAGAACTCTTTGTCTCCATATCATTTATAGAGTAGGATCAGGAAGAGATCATCTAAGGACACATTAGACCCCAATATGTTTTAGGAAGACTTGATAATGTTAAAATCCAAAGGGATATGATTGAAAATGGTTCTGGGATCAATCTCATACCAATTCAGACCCTTTGAAATTTGGGATATAGCAAGGGATATTTATCTCCCATAAATCTAAACATTCAAGGGTATGATAAGAGATAGCAATGACCTATCAAGAAGATCAATTTTAAATCCTAGATTAAGGATCTCATGTGTAACATAGATTTCATGGTTATCCAGAAAGACACTACATAAAATATTCTACTTGGAAGGCCTTAGATTTATATCCACAAGGGTGTACCTTCAACATTTCATCAATGTTTAAAATACCCAATCAATAGAACGGTTGGTATACTACATGGTGGCAGTTCTCCCTTTGAGTCTTTTAAATCCACATATATTGAGGAAGGTTTCTATAAAAGGGAAGGAAAACAACAAATGGTGGATGATAATATATAGGCTATATCCCATGGGATCTTGATGAATTCCCCTAAAAATCCTTGGAGTATGCTCGAAAATGATTATGTGCCACCTGAAAATCTATTTTAGGCAATAGACTAAATAATATATTTGCAATCCTTATATATCCCCTATAACAGTGTAAAATAAAATCAAATCCATAATCGCTCTATAATGACTCTAGCAGTAGGGGATGACAATGACTCTTCCCATGGCCCCCTAGTCATAATAGTGACAAGGATGCCCTCATAATGCCTGCTTAATCTGGAAGTGCCTCCATAGACTCATAGATGGAAGAAGAAGGGGATGGCCTCAAGAATGACCCTCCTGCATTTGAGGAGGGAATATCGACCACCATTGATGAATTTAGGAAGCTAAATCTGGGAACATAAGAAGACCCATAGCCTATATTGATTATTGTTTATATGCCTCTAAAGGAGAAAGATATGTAAATCGTATTTCTAAAGCAACATCGATATTTGTTTTCTTGGAATTACACATAAATCCCTAGACTAAATCCAGATGTGTTTATGCACCATATCAACTTACCCAATGACCATCTAGGTTTTAAATAGGTAATCAGGAGGATACACCCCTCTCAGGCCACTAATGTAGAGAAAGAAGTCAAAATTTTGATCAAAGATAATTTTTTACAAGAAGTAAAATACCCAATATGGAATTCCAACATCATCCATTTTTTAAAAATAATGGGAAGATTATAGTTTTCATTAATTTAAGAGACTATAATAGACACAAACCAAAGGAATACTTCCCATTTCTGATAAAAAAAACTCTTGATCAATGAAACAACTTGCTTTCAAGCCCTTTCCTTCATGGATGGGTACTCAAGGTACAATCAGATAAAGATGTCCCCTAAAGATATGGAATCCACTACCTACAAAGTACCCTAGAGGATATTTTTCTATCAATTCATTCAATATTGATTAAATATCTTTGGTGTAACTTATCAATGTGCCATGTATCATATATTTAAACCCTTATTGGTAAAAATAGTTGAATGTTATGTTGATGACCTGGTGATCAAGTCCCTATAGAGTTGTGATCACTTCACGGATCTTCAAATATTATTCGACAAGTTACATTAGCAAAGTCTGAAGAAGAATCCACATAAATGCATTTTTCAGGTAATAATAGGAAGTACTTTTTCTTTGTGGTATTCTAGTGTGGCATCAAGGTTGACCCTGAGAGTACTAGTGTAATTATAATAATGGAACCCCCCACCCCCCATAATCTTAAATAACTGAGGGGAATCCATGGGCACCACAACTATATTTGGAATTTCATGGACAACCTGGCTAGAAAATATTTCCCCTTCGCTAAGATAATGAAGAAGGGAATCACCAATCAATGGGAGGATGGATTATAAGAATCCTTTGAGAGTCTCAATCAGTACCTACTAAACCAACGGGTCCTGATGCTACTAGGGGGAGGAAAGACACTTGTCTTATATGTTTCCACCATGGAAAGATCAATTAGCACTCTCCTCTCAAAGAAAAATGATATGGAAAATGAGAAGAGTATCTACTAGCTTATATAAAAGATACTAGGAACTGATAATTGATATTCTGATATCGAGAATAACTTCTTTACACACATATTTGTAGTTTAAAAGATGATATATTACATAAACCACCACGATGACCACCTGGTCTCTCATATAGATCTGCTCAAGTACATCCCTGGTCGTCCTATTTTGACTGGATGTTTTGCCCGATGGGCAGTTATTCAGTAATAGTATAACATCTAGTTCATGTCATATAATTCAGTGAAATGGATAGACCTACTTAATTTCATTGAATCACATATCACCCCATTAAATATCCCAGTGGACACTGAGCTTCCATGTGAGTAGTTTTTCTATACCCATGACACACCCCGAATATAGGAGATGTATTTTTATGGAACCTCCTGAAGCCCTATCGGAAAAATGATAGATTACCTGAAACTGAATCAGGTTTTCATAGGGATTTTATTTTTTTCTCAACATAAAGAAATTTTTCCCTACTCTTTATCTCTATTTAGAGGCTACACAAATAATGAGGATGAATACTAAGAACTCCTCACTGGCCTGGAACTATCTCTACAGCTAAAAATATCCTACCAGAACATCAAAGGAGACTCAGAGCTAGTGATAAATAAGATAAATGGTGAATATTCCATTAAAAAAATAAGAATTGGAACTTCACACTGGATATGTAAGAGGAATAATGGAAGAGTTCCCTTTAGATACCACATTGCATCATGTTCCCTGATCACATAATGATTGTGCCGACACATTGGATAATGTAGCCACAGTCCTGGCCAACCCTAATCAGGAGGAGGGGATCTTTCATATCACGTATCGAAGGATGGTTGCGTGAGTCACCATTTATTGCATGAAAAAAATAAATCAGATAAATACTTCCCCAGATCATGATAAACCAATATCCACCCTTGGATGGATGGACATCATAATTGATTATCTTTATAATGGGACTCTCCTGATTGACCGAGATGGAAGGGAATACATTTGGTACCGAGCAGCAAACATTACCCCGCAGGATGGACCAAGTGAGAAAAAATCCCTCTACAAAAAAATATTTCAAGAAATCCTTCTCATGTGTATACTAAAAATATATTTACACCATCATTGAATAATTCCATGTAGGCTCCTGGGGAACTCATCAGTCTGAGACCAATCTCTCCCACCAAATTAGAATACTACATTACTATTGGAAAACCATGATTCAGAACTACGTGGAATTCACCAAGAAATTTCATGAATGATAGATTAATTCAAACTTCATCCATAAAACCCTAGAATTTTTATATACAGTTAAATATTCCTGGTCATTTTCTGAATGGGGAATGGACGTTGTGGGGCCATATCACTCAGCCACAGCTAAACAGTTTAAGTACATCCTTACTACTACCGACTTCTTTTCCAAATGGGTTGAGTCAATACCCAACAAGGAATTTAGGATGAAGAATATCATCAACTTCATGAATTCTAATATCATCACCAGGTTCGGAGTCCCTCAGATGATATTGATGGAAAATGGGACCAACTTCTATTCTACAGAGTTAAATAAAGTATACCAGGAGTAAAACATTGATTCCAATCACTCATCCCTCTATCATGTAGTGGTAGATGAATATATTGATTCCCTTCAATAAGACTCTATCAAATATAATATATTATATGGTGAATAAAAATAATAATTTCTAGATAGAAAATATCCTCCATACTTTATGGGCCTACCATACCACTACGCACACTACTACACAATAAACTATATATTCATTGATGTATGGAACTAAGGTAGTTTTTAACATTTAATTATGTTTCCATATTTATGAATATATATCTATGAAAATCTCTTAGAAAATGAGTAATCACAAAATTTGATTGGATGAATTAGAACAGACCGATGAGAAAATTTTGTATACCTTGCACAACTGCAAAGTCCATCAGAATTAGATCACTTGAGCCTTAAATAAAATGGTTTAAATCCAATCTATACTTCAAGGATAATTGGTATTGGACAATAGTTCCCCAATGACACTAGGGAATAATCCTCCTAAGCTAGAACCCAAATGGGAACGGCCTTATATCTTACATAAGTTCTATCACAATGAAGATTACTCACTGGCCTAAATGGGAAAGGAAAAATCACCCCCCCCCACTAATTTTAGGTTTATTAGGAAATAATTTGTGTGGATAACATCTAGAATTACCTTCATCCTAGTCTCATGATGCTAAAATACACAAACTCATCCTAACCACATAATGTTAAATTATAAGGAACACATCCTAAATGCATTACATTAAACTATATGGGAGGCGTCCTTACCTCATGAAACTAAACTACATGGGAAGAATAATCTCACCAAATATTTATTGCACATGAGATAGATCTGTGAAAAGAAGAAATGAAGTGATCTTGTTCTTATGTGTGCGTCAAATCCACATAGGGAATTAGTCATCCAAGAATTATCTGTGGATTGATTCCTATATCATAGGATATGTAGTAACACTCGAATCTCCAATCCTAGTCCTAGCCACAATATATTCATCCTAGTCACAAGACATTAGACTTTTCAATAATTTATTATCCTTATTTTCCACATTGGGTGACCTGTATCCTTACTGCAAAATGTTAAACGTCATGGATGATGTCCTCTTCACATGACACTAAACCACACGGTTTCATAGAACTACATGTGGTTTGATTCCTACTATCACATGATACATAGTGATTCTTAGACCTCCATTCTTAGTCCAAGATGCAATATTTCTAATCTTTCACATTTATTCACCTTTGTCCTTAATGCAAGATGTTAAACTTCATGGATGATTTCCTCACCGCATGACACTAAATTGCATGGTTTTTTTATAACTATGTATGTATTGATTCTTATTCAAATAAAATATATAGGGACACATAGATAATATATCTTGGCCCAACCACTACTTGATACAAAACAATCTCTGTCCTTTCTCTAATTGCCTCCATGTCGCAAGGGTAACCTTTTCCATTCCTTGTTTATCACACCGAGCATAGATTATGTGGGGCTAGTAATTTCGGTAAGGTCTTCCCTACATGACTGAGATATACCAGTCCATGATAGGGTTTATGTGTTTCTGGATTCAAGACATTAAAATTCACTCCATGAGTCCTTTCTGCATTACATTAAACTGCATGATTGATATCTCTTACATGACACAAAATTGTGCATTACTGTGGACCTCGCCTAAGAGTACCACTACCCTTGGTGTTGGTCTCTGACCACAAATCCATTCAGAAAATATGTGTATCTTGATTCCTTTAAAAATAGGATATGTAATAGATTTAGGATCTCAAATCTTGGGCCCAGCTATAACAATCAATGTAAATAATACCCCCCCCCCCATTCTACATATGGTTCAGACCTGCATAGAGAGTTTTCCATTTAAGAACTATGTGTGCCTTAATTCCATCCATTGTACGGTACGTAGTGAGTCTCAAACCTATATTATTGGTCCCTATCACAATATTCCATTTTAAATTTAGGGATCCTACATCCTTAATGCATGACTTTAAACTACATAACCTCTCATGAACTTTGTATGGATTGATAACATTCATCAAAATATATGTAGTGATGCCTAGATCTCTAATCTTGGGTCTAGTTACAACAATCATTAGGAAAAATTCCCCCCTAAACATATGGATCAAACTTTTATAAAGAGTTTCTCATTCAAGAACTACATATGGATTGATTGCTTTCATCATAGGATACATATTGAAGCTTGTATCTCTGATTCTTAGGTCCATCTATAATAAAACAAATGTCCTCCCATCCTTGCATAAGGGTTAAACCTACATAGGGAACTTTCATGTGATAACTACATAGGTATTGATTCCTATTATCACAGAATACATAGAGACACCCATACCCTCAATCATGATTTTAGTCACAACATATGAGGTGATAAAAATTCACCCCTAATTGCATATGGGTCAAACCTATGAAGTGAATTTCCAAGTTGCATGACATTAAATGGCATGAAAAATTAATTATATAGCTATTTTCAAAGATGTATGAGTCATAAAAGCTCATTTTTCTTATGCATGATTCATAATGTATAGCTTCCTTGCACAGATGATAGATCTATGTAAGAAGGGATCTGATATATAGCAACCCACCAATAAGACTATGCGTGGATAAAACATTACCCCTACATCTAAATTCCCACGACCATAGAAAATTTTCCCCAAGGATATCTCACACCATTTTCAAATCAATTCCCATGTGCTTACCACATTGGTTTGAACTTCAAGGAAGGGAAAACATCCTTACCGCATGATGTTAAATTACAATGAAAATGTCCTGGTTACATGACATTAAAACTACATGCTAAATCCATCCCCACTTCATGATGTTAAAATTTCTATGTCATCACCCATCATTATTCCTCATCAAAAGACCACAATATTTTGACCCTAGTTAATAAGAGTATGGGTTGATTTTGTCATATTTTAATCCCCTCATACCATAAATCACACTTCATGTCTTGAGTGCGTCAGGTTTCCACAAACCTTTCATGGCCCTTAGAAAGAAAAATGGATCTCCTTGTTTTACCATGCTATCGATAAAATGGTATTAAACCTTCCAACCAAATACATCTTGCCCTGCAGTAATGGATTTCTTATCCTTGTGAGCCTAATGTCACTATGTCAAGACTCAACACCTAAGGGTGTTCTAGGTCATCCTCGGCATGATCATCCCATATCATTACTCATGACCTGAGAACCCGGATCCATGATTTCCAACATTTTCATCTCCCTCTCAAAAGGATATTGGAGTACTCTTGACCCTGGGTATCCTAATTGGTCTCTTGTGTAACATTCCTCTCACATCAGTTCCATGTGCGTCATGAACTTAAACTCTATGCACTTTAGTTAAAGCTATAAAACATTAAACTTTAGCCTTTCATTGTCCAAAATTCATGACCCTAAATTTCTAGTAAAAGTATCACAAAACTTTTCAAGTTGAAATCCCTCAAATGGAGTTTTGACCAAAATTCAAGTATGCACTCGCTAAATTATTCATCTATAGAGTTTAGGAAAAAATTAGAGTGTAAATGAACAAGGAATAAAACTCATAGGGCCCACTTTATGGACCTAGTAAAAGATGATCCATGCTTGTTGGACCCCTTGGTCTAGGAAAAAGTTAGAGTGATGATTTTTTACATCTTCTCACCGCAATAACGTGTTCACTAGGTAGTGACACAACCTTTTGGGTTCTTAGACCCTTCTTGGATATTACATTTTCTCTAAATCACAAATCATTATTTGAGCACCTTGGGTTGTCAAAAACATTTCAAGATCCTTGGAAAGGAAAATATATCTCTCTTTTTGACCTTTCTATTCATGCATAAGGGCTTAGACATGCCATCTAGATACATATTGGCCTCATAGGACTGGATTTCTAATCATTGTGAGCGTGACTTCACTGTGGTAGAACTCTACACCTTAGATTGTTCTGGGCCATTCCTGGCATGATTTTCCCATATCATTACACATGAACCAAGAACTTTGGACTATGATTTAAAATCCCCATAACTATACTATTCAAAAAGATTTATCATCTTCAATGATATATCATCGTGTTTTGTACCATTTCACAAAGCAGGAATGCGACACTCCATTCTCAAACCTTTTTATGTCCTAATCCCTGTGAGTCAAAACCATAGGATATAGAGCCTGAGCCTCCCAACTAAGATTTAAACTTCCCTAGGGAGCCAAAACCCTTCTGGGATAAATTTCACTCCATACCCATCTTCATCATACAGACATTTTAGTCTTCAAAAATCTTTCATGCACCTTGGAAAAGAGTGGGGAAGAATCTATTTGACCATTCCATTGACACATAAGATATTTGACCTACCAAACATAGGCATTTTATCCTTATAGTAAAGGAACTCTAATCCATGTGAGCCCTAGTAACACTATGGAGAAACCAAGAACCTCAAGGTGTTATGGCTCATTCCCATAATTTATGCCCCATTCTGTGTTTATTGAATAAAACTTTTGGGTTATGATTTACCCAACTAATATTCTAACTATCCAAGTGGAATCTACCCCCCTATATTTCCAACATCCACCCATTCCGTATCCAAAATATTTTATGGCCCTTGGAATAGAGTGGTGAAACTTCTATTTGACCATGTTATCAATGTGTAAGGGATTTGACCTATCAACCAGATGCATTTATTCATTACAAGAAAGTAACTCTAATCCTCATGAGCCCTGGCAACACCATAGTGAAACTAAGAACCTTATGGATTTTTGGGTCATCCTAAGAATGTATTCTTTATAATTATATTCATTAACCAATTCCTCATAGAATGAATATAAATTATATAGTATTTTATGTCCTAGAAGAAAGAATTTAAGTTTCATAGGATATCTATATCCTTACTACATTACATTAAAATTATTGGGAAATTTCCTTACTAAATGACAATAAACTGTATGGAGAATGCTACTCTATAAATGGTATAATAACAATAACATAAGGTCTAATCTAAAATAACCTAAACTATCACAATAAAAGGTTTATTGAGAAGACCCTGATCTATATAACAACAATGGTTTCATTTTTAGTACTAGAAAAAGTCACAACACATAACGGGCCAAAATCATATAAGAGGTTGGCCTGAGCAAAAGCTGAATCCATGCCCGCTAATCCTTCCCCAATATGAAGTTTAGAAAAAAAAATAAGGGCAATATAAATAGATATAAATTTTTTTAGGCCCATCATATGGTCTTATAATAAATAAATTTGTGCTCACTAAGTATACTAACTTCAGTAAAAGATAGAGCATTCACCCTTTGGGACATTTATTTTACCCAAATTATCCTTTTGTAAATCAGGTGATTCCAAGACAACTAGAGTAGATACATCAATGCTAAATCTCATGTTGGTGGGGTTCATGATAATTTCTCAAGATAAATCTATTATGATTTCGAAATTCAAATCTACTCCATTAGATTTAATTGGTATTATGAAAAGCATAGGTATCATTGATGACCTACTCTACATCAGATCAACAAAATATCATTCACTTCATGAATGAAAGAAAACTAGACAATGAAATATAAATTTCATAATATTTATCCATTGATATAATTAAAAAGGAGTAATCACCACATTTTAGAGCCTCTTTTGGGATTCAATCAAAACAAAAAAAATGATGATTAGACTATAATATGAACTGATCGGATGAGCTCTCTAAATCAACTAGAGTCTCACAAAAATCATTGATCAAGAACCAAAGTGTCTCCCACCCCACTTATTATACTACATATTAGGGGTGAAGAGTCTCGATAAGAGTATAAATCTCCTTAATGCTTTTCTAAGTAGTTAATGAGGAGGAGGATGATGTCTAAAGTTCATACTTTGAGAGAACTGTGATCTTCTCATGTACTGCTATTTGTGAGGTCAATACATCCATTTGGGAATGCACCTAAGATATGATCTGATAGCTCTATTCCAACACATCTGATTCTTCCTTCATTATTTCAGATAGGGGGTCTTATCATTGAAATTGTGTAAGACCCTCTCGCTAGTATCCAACTCCAGCTGCATTAGGATAACTTTTCTCATGACTTCATATAATGGTAGGCTCTTAAATTTGTGGCCCCCAAATAATAAAAGTTTCACTGAAGACATTCCTCTTAGTCTTGAAATGTTTCTAGGGGAGTATCAGTTATCAAGGTGTGAATTTGATGCTATATTAGCCTACATCATGTCTAAACCTCTGCAGCTTATGGAGTAAATATGTCAGAAGGGGGAACAATTGGCTAGGCTGATGAAGAATAAAGAGAGGAAGTACCATATATTATTCTCTCAAAAGATGCATAATCTGTTGCACATATTGAAGGAATATATTCTTTAAAAAATTCATCCCCACTAATGGGAATATAGCCACTAGGATGGGGATGATTCCTTAAAGACTCGCCCAAATATTGAATCAGCTCCATCATTACTACAGAAAAAGGGGTAGGTGAAGCACATGCTATTTAAACTTCATAAACTAATATTTTTAGTATACCAACTAGTTAGGCTTACACCCAAGCCAGGGAATAATCATAAGATATAAATACAGTGGTGCCAACATGTGGTAGGATAAGCTCGGTATTGGTATCATCACACACCAATATAATCCAAAATTGGGGGATAATCTTGGGGTTTTGTTCTCCCTACATATAAGTTAAGGGAAGAGGAGAAACCCTTTGGATAAAGCCGAATTACTAAGAAAATAGGTTAGGATTATATTACTCACAAATAAATAACCCATCCATATTGGCCATCAGAACCCCATCCTGAAGGGAGATCTTATATAATCATTCATCAAGAGAGTCTCTTCCAATACCAATGATTGGCCCAGTCAGTATAGTATAAATCATAAATTTAAAATAATTAGAATTGATTAGTATGTTGGTGACCTCATCAGGAACTAAAAACATTTCCTCAACACCATAAATGTTCATCATCCTAGGGTAGAATTATGTGTCAGGGATCTTGGTAGTGTTATGGAATTTATAATAATGAAAATGATCCTCTATCTATCCAAATAAAAACTAGAAAGAACCACCAATACTATATAGTAAATTTACCTATTTAATATGGCTCCGAAGATAGTGGAGGAATTCAAGATTTGGTATAGATAGATTAATAGATTTCCCCTATGCCAGTCGAGCATCCATTACCAGAATGTCGACTTAGATTCCCGATCATGCATCCCCAACAAAAAAAATTCAACCATGAAACCTGTTATCCTAAGGTTTGGGTATATATATGGTCTCACCCGATCTCTCCATTTGTAATATTTCACAACATCTAGGATTTAACAATATGAGATAGCATGGTCACTAAAATGTTGGAGAGGGAATCGGTGAGGATGTATAGCGGTCGATCAAACTCTATTGCGGCAGAGAAATATTTTGATCCAATAATTGAAAGAGATGATCAAGAACATATTTAATTATTTTATTTTATTTTATTTTATTTTATTTTATTTTATTTTACAATTATGAGTATGTCCCTTTCTAAAATGGGATTTTGTGGAGGGTTTTCCCAGATGTTCGCATCAGGAAGGAACTCTTTTTACATCTACTCAAGGGGGGATATCCCACCCAATCAGTGGATATCTAAAAGGATGATTCCTGATTCACCATGGGATAGATGTAATTAATTAGTACCAGGTAACCAATGGATAATCAGTTCTCTAATAAGATCTTAATAATGGTAAAAATGAAATGAGAAACCCATACGGCATTATAAAGATGGATAGCGTGTTGCTGGTTAGAAAATTATGAGCAGCTCCATCTGAACCAAAATGATCTTACCCATTCATTTGAAAATTTTACACTAGGTTTTAGGTCTCATTTAGATCTCTACCTAGAACCAAAATTATTCAAGTAAGATACAAATATTCCTGAATTAATTTTAGATATAGTCTGGTGGGAGAAATCACAACCATCTGAACTGAAAGGGGAGTTTTCCAGCATATAGGAAAACACCTAGGATTTTTCTACAACCAGTTTACCATCCTCAAAAACCATCATATAAATAAATTAGAGGAAATATGATAGCTAAAAAATATAATATTATATTCATAATAGTTAATTACAACATTATCTGATAGCCTGGATCCATGTAAGGGAAGATAGTGTGATAAAGGATAGCTTTGATGTTTAGATGATAAAATCCTCTTCAAACCCCTGTTTTTAGAATTTATGCTATATATAAGGTTATAATTATGGTTCTCAGTAATCATAGACCTATGGATAGCCATAGTGGAAGATACAAAGGATCTAGAAGCCATTTAAACAAAATTAAGTGGCATATGGTAGACAAACAAAGACAAAACCCTATCAAAAGAGATGCAAGATTCTAGAAGCATCATGCACATCGCATGAACCATAAGGGGATTTGTGACTGCATGACCAAATACAGGTCTAACAAACCACATGACCCATGGATATTTCACAGACCACATAAATAAAGGGACATATCATGACCAAACAACTATTTATAAGACTCATGGTCATGTGACCCTGACATGGTCACGTGAACCGCAAGATAGTCGAGAGATCATGTGACCGAACCAGTGGATCCTACAGTACCTACAAGGAATAAATATAGCCAAATACATATTTCAAGTTTCAAGTGATTACTGAATATATATTTTTTATTGATTCAAACAAGAGGTAAAAAAAAACAAGACTCATGAGAAGATCTCACAAAATGATTCTCACGAAGCATTCTTGTGAATTAGTCTCACAATCAATTCTTTCATAGAGTTCTTGTGAATGGGATCTTACAGTGAAATATTGAGAAGGGGTTATAGAATAAATGAAAATATAAAGGGATCCGGATAGTCCAGGTCACCAATGAATGATATTCCCTTTGATCCCCTATTTATAAGGCATCCTGCGGAAAAAAAATGGTCACCCAGGAGACCAAATTCCATTAATGACATCGATTGGCAGTAGCTCTAAGGACTCAGACAGACATTTACATTCCTAAAAAGTAATTACATGTCCTTACATACATAACTTATAATGGGGGTTAATTTGTTAATTCCCTTTAAATGATAATCATCAAAACTGCAAGGGAATAAATACCTAAAGCATGGGTATTTTTTTCTCCATAAAACAAAGGTTGAGAAGGTGTCCAAATCACATGGATTTCAAAACCTTCAAGAGGAAATGTGATTGAATGACCTTCGAAAGCTCCGAATAACGAGTCACACACAACACATATCCTATTAAAGATCATGCGGAGACCCTTTTACAAGCTTCTATGTTATTTTGAAGGCACTCTAATGAGAATTGGTGATCTATTGAGGGCTACCAAATAAGATCCTCTATGTTATACAGCTTGTCAAATGGAAGGTTCTAGAATATCATACAAAAAAATAAAATAAAGGATGAAAATACGAAAAAGGTGAAGACCTTATGCAATTATTGATCTTCATGTAAAGAAATCATGTAGTTCAAAAAAACACAATGGAGCCTTGGCTACATTTCAAACTTTTCATGAAAAAGCATGTTGGCATGTCACCTTCATCAAGTGATGAGTCTCAAACATGTCCATTCGATTATGCACTGCCACTCCAACTCTACAGACATGCAAGGGAATTTTCATGACAATTCTTGTACATATTCACAATATCCATTATTCAACACGTAAAGCATCACATACAAGGAGTGTGATTGTCTTTGAAAACACTCTCACAACTATGGGAGTTCCCCATCCCCAATAAAATAAATAAGGATATAAAAAAGGGAAAAGGCATATGCTTCTTGCAGAGTGAGGACACACTGGAATTCCAACAAAACGGGTCATATGCCCTGGTCGATCACCATTGATCACACAAGGCCCCCCTCAACTAGCCAAAAATATCTCACGAGACCCCGCAACCAAATCTCATGTAGGCCCCCTAGAAAGACACATTTTTCCATATAAGACACCATAAAATTCCCATTCAATCACATTAAATCCTTTCCATAGGCATCCTGATCTTGTGAAGACTCATAGACATGTCGTCCAAACCTCATGGAAGCTCCATGACATGTCTTCATTCTCAAGAGAAATCCATTTGATGATACTGTGTCTAATAAAAATGGAAAAGGAGGAACATTTTTTGTGGTCATTTTCATCAGGTGGCTCCATGGATAACCCACAATAGGATCATGTGAAGCGCATGACACCAAAACCCACCACCAACTCAATTCCAAATCTACGAGACATGTGTTGCATAAGGTGGAATATAACCAAGGTGGTGAGGCATCTAAATACCTCTCCCTTAGTAAAAAAAATCTTGAATCCATGTTCAATCAAGCATGAGAGTGTAGTAATAGACTTCTCCTAGTATCCAGTCATGCGATCACAAAGGTATTCCACTAGGTCAAATTTAGGGAACAACCCAAAGGATTATAAAACATGCATAGGTTCTTCTCATGATCACACTATAGATTACATGAAGGACTTATGGCATGGTGGATAGGTTCTATGGAGGAGGTCTCGTATATTTTTTAGGTCATGCGAGACCTAAAATAAGCTAACACTAGATAAACCTAAGGAACATATGCAACAAAAGCTAGAATAAATATTAAAAAGATGGGAGACTTATGAAAATATAGATATGCTTGTCTTCATGAACTACACATGACTCAACCAGATTATGTGAAAGCACCGAGACATGCCGTTCAAGTCATGAAAAAATCCATCAAAATTCAATTTAGATCATGAGATGTCCCTTAGACATGCCAATAAAGCTGCATAATTCCCTCAGGGCATGCAACCTAACTCTTTCAAAGTCCTTGGAGCTTTCTAGCCATGATCATGTGATGTCCTCAAAACATGTCGCATAAGTTATGCAGTGACACCTAGAAATGTTATCTAGATCTCACGATGTCACCAAGACATGTCTGTTAGGTTTCGTGATGTCACCAAGACTTGTCAGTTTTGATCTCATGATGTCTTCTATACAAGTCAATCAAGTTATATAGAACCATCTAGACATGTTGGTCATGAAACATCTTTTGGAAAAGTCACCCAGGTCTTGAGGCACCCTCTATATATGTCAACCATTTTTATGTGATGTCCTCTAAACATGCCATCAAGGTCATGCAGCACCCTTTAGACATGTCAGCCTTGATCTTGGGATGTCCTTCGGAAAATCCATCTAGATCATGTGATTTTATCCGTAAATGACATTCAGATTATGAAATGCCCCTCAAAAAAGTCAACTAGATCATGAGATTTTCTTTGGAAATGTCCAATAGAAAACCAAGACATATCCAGATACCCTCAAACATGTTAGGATGGCAATTAGAACATTTCAGGAAGACAACTAGGCCTTGTTAAGCAGATATCCAAGGACATAACCAGATACCCTCAAACATGTTAGGATGAAAATCAAAACATGTCAGGAAGACAACCAGGCCTTGTTAAGCAGATATCCCAGGGCATGATAACCTTGTACATTGTATATATAATGGAAACCTTAATGTATAGTACCTGATCAAACTGAAATATAAGAACTTTAATTCCTTCCATAAACAGGACACATAGAATGCCTTTCAAAGTCTTGATCTCAAATAGTAACATACCTTGGTGTAATTCAAACCATGTATCTTACATTTAAACCATTGGGATCCAATCTCTCCCATGGGATTATATTTCTTCCTCATCCATCAATTTATTGATAAAGAAATGGAACTATGAGAAATCTGATTCCTATTATAACCAGGATATGTAAGACACCTTTCTAAGCCCTGAGCTCAATATCAAACACCCAAAGGGAAGTCCCAGTGCATAAGTCCCACATTCATATGCAGTTATATTGATTTTATGTTATCACTTATTTCTCACACCAAGCATAGCTCACATGGGATTAGGGATTTTCAATGATCATATAATTTTCATTATGAATCTATACCATCCAAGGAAACCTTAGTGGGTAAGCCTCGATCTGTGGCATGATATGACTACCCCCATACAAGGTAATCCACGTCAGGGTAAGTCACAAGGTCTTGATTGAACTGTGATGAATCGTATTCCTTCCATAATCAGGATACATATGACACCTCCCTAAGGCTCGATCTCAATACTCAGTGCATAATTTCTTCTATATATGTTCTTTTAGAATGACGTGAAATTGAATGGGTTTAATGAACTAAATGGGTTTTTGATTCCAATTATTATAATGATATCTAGGATTCCTCATAAAGGATAAATCCTATCCTTAGAATATTAATCGCCTCCCTAGATGACAGCACATTCTGGAGTGCCTGGTTATATGAATTCAATATATAATTTGCTACCCATTTATTGTAAATGAATGAAAAACCTAAGATAAATACATATGGACTCATTGATAGCCCACCCCCCCCCCCCCCCCGCATGGAGGGATTCAACACTTGGTCATTTTGTTAGGGTAAATATTCCCATATTGGGATTAGGAAGAGACTCTTGAACATGTCACAAAATTTATAAGAGGGTCCCATAGTAGTAAAAAATCACCCCCCCCCCCAAAGGGTATGAAGATTCTAACCTCCCATCCTCTCAAAAAATGTGCTTCCCAAAGTTTTGTTGGGTTTAAACCCCTAATTAAACCTACCTTTGGAAAGAAGGTATGTACAATCTTATGGATGGGGGAACCATTGGGATTTTCCATGAAAGTAAAAAATGGTAAATATAACATGAAAAATTGTGCAACACCTTTAACTCCCCCTCACAATCAATCATTGAGCATATACAAACACCGCTTTACCAAGAAACATTAATGGTGAACCTGACATTAAATCATTTAACTATGGAATCTTATTTACAGGATAAAAATAATAGAATTTTAATTTCTCATCAAACCATTTTGTTCCTACCACCTGGGTGGACTTTTCTAATGAAACAACCACTCATCCCTTCTTTTAAGGTGATCAGGTTATGATTTAGACAATTATTGGGAGTTTCTTTGGGTTTAAAACTTATATAGATCCCATGATAACATTTCTTTCCAACTAGTTCAATGGTATTTGCAATGTACCAACATAAGTGAAGGCATGTTGCACTTCCCTCACCATAGGATGTTAGATCATTTGGGAAGTATGAAATGGATGGAAGTGTAAAAACATTTACTATTTAACATGTATTATAATGGTCAATGATAGATCCAAATATCATAAAAAGTAATTCTTCTTAGAAAGAAGGTGGGGCCATCTATTTGGAGCCTTATTCTACCCTAGATCCTTATGTGTGAAAGAATCAATTCTCAGAATTTATAGATTTGATGGAGACCCCTCAGGTCGAGAATTAAACATTATATTGATGAATCCTACAACCAAAACCTCATGAGGGAAGGTGGAATTGTTCACGATTCATGTGGGTCGGTGGTGATGGATTTTTATTCTCTTTGTGGGGCTTATAATTCTCTTACTATTGAAGTTAAAGAGATTCATAGTGGTATTTACCTGAGTAGGTGTTATAACATAAATCTAAAGGAAGTGTAAAATGATTATATTCTCATTAAAATATCCCATATTTGTAATATGAAACCTCATTGGTCAATTTTATACTTCATTAGATCCAATAGGTTGGTTATTCTCAGAAAATAGAAGTATATTAGACTCTGTGAGAGGGTAATAAGGAAACTCAAATCCTGAAGTTGAATTGAACAAGGGAGGAAACTCTAATCATTTACTCCTATAATATCTCCCTCCCCCTAACTGTAATAATTTTGTGAAATAGGATATTATGGGTATTCATCACTTTAGGCAACCATGACTTTGTTCAAGTGTCCCTTGGATTTACTTTCAATTAATATATTTAATTTTGATTGAGTAAATAATACTCATCATGTGATAATATATTTATTAATATTCAGTTCTTTGAATATTCTAGAAATAAAAAGTAAAAAATTATTGTTTCTTGGAAATAAGATCTAATAGAATCCTACTTTCACTTATCCAAATATTAAATGACTTGTTATCCTCACGTGATAAACATGCTTCTTCTAAGGTATGGTTATAGTTATAGACCTACCACTTTCTTTTGGTTATTTTGTTTACTAAGACTTCACCCCTATGAAAAAATACATAAGGAGGTGATCTCATAGAGTATTCAACTTTTTTCTCTATCAAAACTTATAATCTTGTCTAAAACCATACCCTGGAAAAAAAACTATTTCTAAATTGATTCTTAAGCTACCTCATAATACACAATGTACATGGTCTATATAGATATAGAAACCACTAGCTGTAATAATTTTTTTTTATTAACTTATCCTTACTATAATTTCAGATAAAATTGAGCTGAAGTAAGATTAGTTTTGTATCCCCTTTGAAACTAGCCATCCCACTTATCAAATAACTAGGAACTAATCCCTTTATACTTTCTCAAGTACTTTTGGATAGTTATAACTGCAAGTATGTGCAGTTCTCCTTATTCTATTTGGTATCCTCCATCTATTCTTTACCTATAAGAAATATTAAACCTCATTTTATTTCATGGATTGTGAGATTGATTCTAATGTACTATTAAGAATATGTAATCTATTATTCACAATAATCTCCACCTATATTTTCACACATCATCCTGGAGAGATTTAATACCATGTGACACTGACAAAAATTCTTTCTTGAACTATTCTATATTGTATTTTTCAATACCTTAACAATTTATATACAATGAATAAATATAAGAAGCACCATGGATCTTTACTTTTAGATCTTGTTATATAGAACTTGTGTTTTTACTTTAATTCATTCTTGTAGAAATTTTTCCTTTATTATTACAACTACAATACTAAATATATTTTTCAATATGTTATAAAAATATATATCTTGGATAACTATAGAACTCCCACAAAACTCTTATAGACACATGTAACATATTCATTTCAAATGTATATTATATGATCATTATTATTTATTCAATCCATAAATAGATCTTAGTAACATTCATACCTTATCAGTATTCTTTGGTGTTACTATAACTTTTGGTTGTATCATATAGACATCTTTTATAAGGTTTATTCCAATGAATGTGGTCTTAACAACCAATCGCCTAATATAATGATCATAGAAGGTGGATATGATATTATAATTCTAATCAATTTATGCATGATTATTTTTGTAAGGCTTCTCAATATACTATTTTTAAACATAGATTGAACCCTTTAGTAATCAATCAATATTTATTGGTATTGTCTTGTACCATCCAGGTTTTGTTTCTCTTTAGTACCTACAAATTAATTTACATCAACTGGAGAAACTACTAAAATATGGGACTAGTATTTGGTACATGGAATTCATCTCTGAATTTATATAAACATTATAATATTATACTATTTTCATTTTCTTCTTGATTATAGGATTAATTATTCTTATCAAATAATATATCACCAATGTGGGTGAATATAAAACCAACTCATCTTTAACTTTCCTATATAGTATGTTTCTTTGGAACAACTCCTTCCACTAAGTCAAGTAGAATATATTTCCCTTATCCCAACTCATTCACATCTTAAGCCTTAACCTTATTAAAGTTAAGACTGATCCCTATATCTTAAAATATAAGTTCTCACCTCTTATAGAAACATAGTTGGTTTGGACTAACACTTTTCTATCTTAAGGATGTTAATATCCTGAGTAGATATTGGGTAATTATTTTAGATGTTCTTAGTGATTTCATAGATGTTTCTTTGTGGTTAAATATAGATTCAACAAACTTTTCATCTCATAACAAATGAAGTTGCAACATATTGTATTTATTTTATATAATGATTTATATGAAACCATTCATCAATATGATTAACATATAGTGATATTTTATTTTCTTGTTTATAAAACATATCATGAAAATAATTATATATGGATTATAATAAAAATAAGGCTTCACGTCGATCTTCCCTATACTAATATTAGTTATTTTATGTTTATAAGGTAATGTGAGTCTATGAAAAGCTAAAATCAAAATTTAAATTATAAAGGAATATATTTTGAAGTTATTATTCAAAAGTCCTTCCCATAATATATTATATCATTAAAAAAGTATATTCATTTCTAGACTGATAATTCCTAAAATTTTATATAATAATCTCACTTAGAAAATGAATTTTCCTCTAAAATCTCTTTAGATTAGTTCACATGTATTATTTGAACTAGATATATAATCCTTTTTGGTTTTACCTTTATATCTAAAGTTTTAATTGTCTAAAACTTAATAAGTAATTATATCTAATACCTCAAAGTTTTAAATATAAATGGGTATAACCTAGATGGCTTATTTTAGTTTTACATGAATAATAATTATATTTACATATGTGGGTATGATTATTATATTTTATATTCACCATGCATTGAAATTTTTGATATATATGATTAAGGTATATCTGAACTATTAGTTTAGTATTGAATACAATAACAACATTAATTTTAAATATGAAATAATGACTTTTTGTGTCTAATTATACATTGAGATAAATTTTTTAGAAATACTCAATACAAAATAAGAGTATACTAGAATAAATCCACTTGGAAATCTAAATTCATGTTCTCCTCTTTAATAAATTAGGAATCACTCATTCTCATATTCTCAGAAAGTTTACTTTTACATCTTTTAATTTCTTTGAAATCTCTTGGTTCTTGTATTTGAACACAATTAAGTGATGTAATTATTGAATTAAATACTAAATAATTAGAATAGAAATGTTTCATGAGATAATTAATATACCAAGAGTATAAGCTTTTACTTTATTTTTATTCAATTAATTTTAGTTCCTCTTCTAATGAACTTACATTATATATGATAAAAAGATAGTTTCATGTTCACCACACTACCTCTAAATATTTTATCTCATCAAATAACATTGTAAAATTTCCATTAACATTAAAATAATCATGGTATTTTCAACCTGGTCTTTAACTTAATTCACCATAAGGGATGAGGAGCCATTATCCCAGATTTTCCTATCTTCTTAGTGAGGAATTGTCAAAATATTCCTAAGAAAATTATCCATATGGTCCATTATATAATATTTGATGTATATGATGTATCTAGATGGTAAAGATGATATCATGTGATTAATGTATAATTTTTTATCCCAATGGAATCCTAAATTTTCTAACTAATCAATGCATTTTAGTTTTTTTAAGGAATTATCACTAGCTAGGTACCCATATTCCAGTTTATATTAGTATATTGTAGTGAAAATATTATTTATCTAAAGCATATCCTTCTCTTTTTCATGTTCAAGTAGTTGATATTTCATGTTAAAAATCCATTTCATTATATTTCATCATCACCTCTCCATAAATCATTGATAATGAAATGGATATAAGAATATTCATCCATGAATATCTTATAGTTATACCTTTCACCTTATCTCACTTAGTAAGGTGGATGATTAGGAATAGAGGATTCCCACACATAAAACAAATTTTCCTATAGTGGTGTAGTGTATAAATGACTACACCACTCTAGGAAATTTTTTCTAGTGAAAAAATGGTCTATGTACAGAAACGATCATAGTGTTCCTATGATTTAACATTTAATTTTCTAAAATAAATAATATTATATTTTAGTACTTTATATTTATTAACAAAATGTGATATTTTAAAATTTATTTTATTTCTCTCCCACTATTTTATAAAATCTCAATTTCCCTAACCATTGGATTTATAACTATCATGTGGATATTCTAGTAGAAAGGATTTGTATTACCCTTCTCATAATAAAAGCTTAGGACTCAAAATTATTCAAAGGTAATTAGGTGGGTGGTATTTCTAACTATATTAACAAGAATTTCCTTGGTTTATTGAGTGTACTTCCCAATCCTAAAATACTAGAATCGGGTTTCCTCAACACTTGCCTATAAGTTGTGCCAAGTCTTTCTTAAGTAATCAACCCTTGATACTAATTAGGTTCATTCAACCCAATAATTTTTTTAGAACTCCCCAATAATTTAAATCGCCCTAACTTAGTCCAAAAAAAATATTTCAAACTATGGTTTCATTATAACTCAAGTGATGGAACATTTTTTTGACTTTATATTTACTTGAGATATTTTATTTAACTTATGCATAAAAATTATTTGTTTTATTCTTTTAAATTATTTATAATATCATGTGTATTTTATATAATTATTTAACCATGTTTGATAAAATCATTTAAACATAATCTATTTATTTTATTCCATATTATCATGCTTATTATTTAATTTACTTTATGAGATAAAGTTTAAACATAAAATAAAAATAGAATTCCATCAATAAATAATTAATCAAATATGAGACAAAACAAAATAAATATGTGGTATGATCAAAAATTATAAATAATTATAAATTAATATGTGTCTCCTTTGATACCACATTAAGTTTCTATGGCACAACAGAAGTGGTTAGGATCATACCCAATAATGTTTTTTGTGGGTTTCTTAATATAAATCCTTATAACTAGATAAATGTAACCTCAAAATCTTTTGGGTGAGGATATTTTCAGATATATGTTATATTTAATTTATATAATAATAATTACCATATCTTGATAATTATTTTGTCATTGATGGTTAATTAAGTAGACACTCTTGGATCTTCATTGTAGAGAATAATCCAAAGTAAAATTCCCCAAGTGGTATCCACACATCCTTTATGAATCTCATAATACCATCATTGGAATGGGTTCTAGTTTTTATGAACCAAAAAACCTGTGAAACTCATCATTAATATCAATAAAAATTATACTTAGTCTTTAAAGAATTATATCCCTTATTTTCTTGGTCATATGTGAGATGAGGACAATCAAGTCTCATTATTGAGAGTGTTCTTGAGAGGTTATCTCAATATAGAGAGAATTATATTGAGATAAAATTGTTAGGTATAATTATCCACCTTATAAATGATGCAAGATATATTATATACACTGGTTTGGACAATAAGTAATTGAACATAGGCCCTTTACTTAATTGGTTATCCTAAGTAAACCATGTAGTAGGTAATATTTTCATTATTATTATTATATTTTCTTGACATATACTAACTCGCTAATATTTAAATATTTTTTATTAAATAAATATTTTTTTCTTTAATGATATTAAAAATTATTTCCATCGGACCCTTAACATGACTCGTTAATCCTTATAGGAATTTATCGAACATCAAATAATAAATTTTTATTTAAATAAATAAATGTTATAATATTATTCATTCAATAAATAAATAAATATCATATTCCTTAACTGTAAAATAAATGTTTACTTAATATTTAACTCATGTATATTATAAACTAGAATAACTACAGATTGAATTTATGTAATTAACCATACCTGAATAATTATTAAACCATAAGTCTATAATAATATGTATTCAATCTGTTAAATTCACATAAAATTTAACTAAGATTCTGAATACACATATTGTATGACCTTCTCAGTGGAATTTGGAGAGAAAGTATAAAAACAAAGATTATTGTATAGAAAAATGTCAAGAATCTATAGAAAAAGAAGTTAATGCTACAATGAAAATAACCTCATAAAAATTCTTTCCATGTAGTATAGTATATTTGTTGTGATGTCTTATAAATATGGTTTCATACTTATGTCATCAACCTATATTCTTGATATATCTTTCCTTAACTACTTAAAAGGAACTCATTGATGAATCACCATATCTAGGGATTTAATTAGGAAATTTCATTCCAATCAAGGGGATAATGATATCTACTTCCATTAACATAGAATGGAAAAATCCTTTCTTGATTAAATCATTAATTTCATATATCTTATGATGCACACAACATATCTAAACTTTCAACGAGAATATATTTTCAGGGTTTTCATAAATTCATCAAAAAACATGAATCATGAAATACATTGAAAATAATATCAATTATATGGACTAATACATGCATTCATAAATAGTAATATCCAATGACACATATAAGATGTCGAACTGATATGTGTATTTCTTGCATGTATTTTAGGGTGTTTAAATATAGTGATTTCTATAATTGAATTGATATTCTTGATAATATTTAGACTATTTACCTTATTTTGTGATTTATGGAAGGATTTCATAAATGTTCAGAAAATGAACAAAAAACATGACAATAAAATCTAAAATACACTTCACGCCATGACACAAATCGGCACAGAGTGACACTAAATATTGAATCCATATACCAAATTCACATGGAGATGGAGAATAATGTAGAACATAGAGGAATGAATTTTTACATCATAAACTTATTTTATGTCATGAGTTTCATTCATGTGGTCAAGATAGAGATACAATGAATAAATCATTTCCCCTACCATCCATGAAATGGTGATTCATGATCTCTAGACTATTCACATTATGAGATTGTTAGGATAGAAAATAATTCCAAAAGTCTAACACCGCATCTTTCACACCTTGTAACTGATACATGTATTCAACATAAATTATTAGATTCTTATGTGAATATATGAGGAATCCACCATGGATATCTATTTATTAAACACTTTTCCCAAACAATAAAGGACACTAAATTAGGAGGGGAGACACTAAAAAATTCCAGATGATGGGTACACAACTGTGGATCCCCACTGCTACTATTCTTCACCACCTGTCTTTTCTGGGTATCCATGTTTCTCATCCTCATCATGTTCAGAATGAGCGAGTAGTTATTTATATGTTGGGCTGTGTGATTGTAGGGGGAAGTTTTTTTGGGGATTATTTCTATTTTATTTTTATTTTTTGTATTGTTTCAACTCTATTTCTCAATTCCAATTATTCTTATATTTTTATTTCATGACCATTTTTTGCAATCTAAGAATATTTTAATTTATTGCATCAATTAATTTAATTAGTTTTCATATAGCCATTATAAAATCTAGTGTGGATATGTTTAAATAAGTTTTTGGGTCACCTGGTTTTGTTGTTAAACATAGTAGACGACTATTCTAATGGTGTGTGTATAGGATTAGTTTAGGGTAACTAGACCAATTATCTGTAAAGGCCCAATTAGAGCACCAAATCATGAATGAACACATAATAAATTGAATCCCTATCACATGAACATGAAAATCACTATACCTATCATTACTTATCTATTTATTTCAAAACCATTTCATTGATACACTTTTTATCTCTCTCCAAACAACCAATAAATTTCAATTTCAATTCCATTAATTAATTTAGGGCATACGGATCATCCTTTTGGATTGGAAAGTTGGACATTCCAAGTACCAAACTTTTATATTCAGTTTGTTTGAGTTTTATAAATTATTAAATTTGTGTATCCCCATAGGAAATTAATGATGACCCACACATTGTCTCAATGTAAAGTGTATTTTAGATCCTATATTCATCTCATTTTGATCCTTTTTTGAAAATTAGTAGTATCCTATAATAAATCAAAAAAAAATTAACAATCAAAATATTATAAATAATATTAATTAAATTAAATTAATCACTATATTAAAACACTCTAAAATACATTCATGAAATGCGCATTTCATGAACTTTTATTAGTGAGATTTTTCTCATAGTCTTCTCTATTAGAGATTACTAAGTGATAAATTCATGAGAAAAAGACTCAATGTATTACTATCTCCAAATAACTAATAGTAAAAGATAATTTTTTTCATATCAAATGGATTTCATATGACCATAAGATATATGTTTAAGAATATTTTTTTAGCACTAAAAGATTCTCATTATAGCAGGAAACTCCTATAACCTTTTGATGTAACAAATACTCTAAGGAAATTGTCACGTTATCATTATGGAGAAGATAACTCATCTTATGATAACATATTTATTGATAAATAGTTATTTTAATATTATATTAATTGAAATTATAATGTATATTGGTTCTAGGGAACCAAATACAAAATCCTATATCTAAATAACGTTGTTCTTTAAATTAGCAGAATATATTTATTTACTATTATCGCATAATGATTGTTCTTCTATATAAGGTTAATATGATAACATCTTTGGAATATTCTTCACATTAATAGGTTATATCAGTTCCCTAATATAATGATAACCTCAAGGTTCCATGATAATATACTTTAATCAATATATCATATAATCTAGATACATTTTTTGTATGGGACATGATTGATATTTAACTATCAGGAATAGGAGGCTCGTAATAAATTGATACTTATTTTTATTATGTTCATACTTGGTGATATTTAATAAGGGAGATCATGAGTATAGAACCACCAATAATAATTCCACATGGTTTATGTGTCATTAGATATTTTTATCTACCAATGTGTATTATCCCTTAGAATTGATATTTTTATTAATGTATACCATGTATCATGTACTTTGATGTATGGATAAAACATGTGATGACATGTGATCACTATGAGGTAACATACATTATATGTGTCATAATTTATGTGAAATTAATTGATTAATTCAATAAAGGATTTTCCCCATCCATATTAATGGAAGAAGATATCTTTGACCCTTTGATTGAAAGGGAACTTTCTGATAAAATCCATGGCCAAGTTGCGTTATAGATGAGTTAATTTTGAAAATTCAAAGAAATATAAATCATGAAAATAGGTTAATTACACAAGTATTCGCCCTAATTTATGATACATAATAAGATAAATAAATAATATTACAATGTATAAGTTGTAGGAAGGTTGTTTTAGTTTATTTATTAAGTTCTTTCTATATGGGTTCCTTAATATGTTTCATAACATTGATCATGGACTTCAGCTAAGTTATATTATTACCCTTGAAAAAGGGTCCTAAAAGGTCACATTATAAGTGTATCTATAATCTCATTAAATTCTATTGAATTTAATTTTAGGAATAAACTTATTCCTTGCTTATGAAATAGTATTTATTCAAGTAAATTTAATCGTATAATTTCAAACATGATATATTTTTGTTTAGAATTTGTGAGTTGAGTTTATATCTTATTTAATTATTCAAAAGTTAAAAAATAAATATATATTTATTCACAAGTATTAGTGAATGTAGTAAAATAGATATTTATTCATGTTACTTGAATATTAAAATAAATATTCTTTTACTAGTCTAGTAAATATAATATTTACTTTATTTTATAGAAGGAATATATATTTTATTATTATTCATGGTTTGATAAATTATATAGGAGAATATAGGTTGAGTTTATGACCCAATTGAAATAATATATTGTATTTAATATCATTTAAATAAATATAAATTTATTTATTTAACAAAGAGCGTTATATTAAACACATTTCATGGGGTATACTAGTATTATTATTACTACTATTGACATGGGGGTTTAAATTATATAAAATAAAATGAAAAGGGAATTTTTCATATTATCTTTATTTAAATCTAATTATATATTCTAAAATATATAATATTTTCCGGTGTGGTGTGTTGAAACAATGGTGACCCATTATCTAGATTTATCTAAATCTCTAGAGATAAAAAAAATAAGGGGATAAGTCATGAAAATGGTGAGTTCCTAAGATAGTGATGGAAAATATGGAACAGAAATTGATAATAATGACTAATCTTCTTGTACCCCCCCCCCCCCACTCCACAGATAGAGGAGGGGTCTTCCTCATACATTCAATTTATTCATTGATCCTGGTATTCTACTCTATTTTCCAAGAATTTTTCTTTACCCTGAAGTATTTTCTTTTAATGTTAGTGTACCCAGGCTAAAAGTTTTTATTATAGAGTTCACTAATATATAATATCCCATAAACCTCTCCATGGTGGCTTTGTTTGGCTGGAATCAACCCTTTTCTATGAACTATGTGGTCTATATGAATGATTGATGATCATGATTCTAGATCTTCATCACTTCTTGATACATTTTGAGGTTTAAGATTACCTAATTAAAGTTTGGTTGAGTTCCCTGTATGAATTTTTTTCTCCTCTTTAGGTCACTATTCAAGTTACGCATGAATCAAGATCCACTAGCCTCAACTATATAGATTATTTTCTCTAGTTTACCCCTTCCCTTTCATAATCCATAAGTATTCCAAATGCTTGGGAACTTGGTCGGGAACTATTTGTCTTCAGATAGTGGGACCAGAGCTCATTCTTATCCTATCACCCCTCATATTTCTGTTAAGGTTGAAGTCTCTAAACCACTAGTTAATCATCTGCATTGAAATCAAAGAGAAATACCACTAAATTAAATCAATGAATTTTTTATATTTTATAATCATTTATTACTCCTATTATCAATTGGGACACACTCAACCTACATTTCATCGTGCTTTATATCATAGAAGAGCTTCTATTTTAGAGGGTTCGGATCAAGATGATGTTTCTAATCATTTTAATTCCATAATATTTCCAATTCCTTCATCATCTATGGGATTTATAAGACTAATCTACTTGTATGAGGACGATTTATATCGGGAGGATGGCGTGGGTAGGCTCATTATGGTGTAGATACTAAGAGGTTGAATCTCATTGATGAAGGGTTCTAGTTAAGGAGATTTTACTTCAATGATCAAAGAGATCACTAGAGTCGATCTATATTCATATTTATATGTTGTTTCAATTTCTTATAGAGGAGGTTTTATTAATCATGACTACTCCCAGCTTTATTGTACAACCAGTTTCCATATTTAGGATGAGGATAGAGCATTAGTTAAGTCATATTATCTTAATTCCTTTATGAATTCTCCAAAATGCTATCATGAAAAACTTATTTACAACCTATGTATTGATTTTGTTTTTCCTTCTACTAAGCCTCTATAGTAGAGATCCCATGATCATGATTGATCTTAAAAATCAACTTAAGGATGTTAAAGACAAATCGGTGTATAAATAGAATGAGGCATCAAAAAAGTCATATCCTTGGAGGTGGATAAATAAGGATTAGGATTATATTTCAGGTTCTAGACTTTACATAATAGATATTGAATCCAAAATATGGATGTCCACATAGATGGTAGGTCATAAACGTCATTGTACTCTAAAATGGAAAAGGAAGTGAAAGAATATTTCCATCCACATCTATTGGAGAAAAAAAAGGAAATAAAGTTTTCTATGCCTCCAGAGATTTTCCTATGTCATTAGGGAAGATATCCAAGGAAGAAATTTTGGTGAATAAAGGGAAAACAATAATTCATAAAAAAGACTAATCAAAATTACTAAAACATATAACAACCTAGTCTATGGGTAGGAAATTTTACTCCAAAAACCACAAGAACCCACCCATGAAAAGGTATGAAGAGACAAATGAACTAATTCAAGGAACTAATGTAGAGAAATTTATTCCCTAACATTCAAAACCTATTATCCAAGGGGATACACCATTGAAAAATCCTTTTAATTTTTAGGATCTTGGTAACATATTCCTTGCTCACTTCTTATAAAAAATTAAGGTCATTTATGAATGTTTTGGCAATACATTAGAAGGTAAAATCCATGACCCATGTTTTTTTACTTTAATCTAAATTGGAGGAACAAAACAAGTTATAGTATTTGAGACCTCTATATAGTGTAGAGTAATACAGTATGAAATTGATGCACTCCCTGATGGATATCTGTATTATGAATTTGAATGATGGCATATTCCCCTTATATTTTTACCCTCCTATTATTAATCTCATATATTGCATCATTTAATACCACCTTAGTATCCATTATAATCTTAATATCATACATCATTCATATAATTTTCATTATATATTTTCTATCTTATAAAATTTTGACTCAATCGGGGTGGTGTTTTTCAACATTCAAGTCTAAAATGGATGATTGAAGGAGTTGATTTGGGTGATCTTCAAATGGATTATTTTGGTTTTTAAAATTGATTCATTTAAAGTGTTAAAATAGTTTTATGTGGACTATTTTATTACTTCTGTAACTATAACTACTTTTTTATGTTGCATTGATGTGCACTTTGATGGAGTTGGTTCCCAAGAATTAACTAACTTTGAACTTTGATTTACCAAACTATTTGATGATATAAATATTAATAAATATCCTATCATATGATGAGTGTTCTTAGGTGTATCATTAATTTGATAATGTCCTTATATTATTTTTCACAACAAAAAGATATAGCATTTTTATTCTATAATGAGAACTTTGAAGTTCTATGAAAATATTCTTAACTATGTGTTTTATGGTCATATGACATCTATCTGATAGAACATAGATGATGTTTCAATATCAAGTTTAGGAGGATCATAATTCATTGATAATTCTTCTCATGACATTCACACTTCGTAATTATGGGCCCAGCCATCATATAATGAAAATTATATAGATGTATGACACAATATCATAAAATATTCATCATATCAAGACTTGTCAAAAAAATGGGTTTCATAAATATATTTTCCTCATAATTAAAACTATGCAAAGAAAAAATAATTACTTTATCATTGTATCATATCCCTAGTATATATTAGGTAACATCAAAGGATTTCATCTTATGTAACAACATAAGACCCGCACTCCCAGATCTGGTTCTAAAACATGTTATACATTTTTTAATAAAAAATAATTGAAAAATATACAGTCCTTTACACAACCATGGATATTTCTAGTCTAGGTTTTGGTGGATTGTTAAAACCCTTAAAATATATCATATTTAAAAAAATATACACAAAAAATTGACTTCACTTCTTCTAGCTCTTTAAATGAGACTAAACATCTTTGGAATATCAAACAGTCCCATAAAAAACATTTTAAAACATTATGTGAGCATAAAATTTCTTAAAAAGGGGTTTTAAAATCAAGGTTAAAATTATTTTATAAATACTATAAATGTTTCCTTTTAAAACATTACTTTGTAAAAATATCTATATATATCAAATACAACACATTTGATATAATAAATAATTTTCCAAAAAATATACAACTAAGATTTTCTAGAAAAATCCATAAGAAGGTATTATACAAAACCTTTAAAATAAATATTACATTGAAAATCCCAATAAATTTAAAAATATAATAACCTTTGAAAATACTTGTATTTATCCTTGAAATATAATGATACATGGTAAAACTTAAGAAATCTATAAGTCCACTAGCATTATCATCTTTAGGAAAACATCCCCTTGATTACGTAGGATCTCTACATTCCTCATAATCACATTGGACACCCCAAGTGCTGAATTTATTTAAATAAAACATTTTTACAAAGCCTAAATTTATCATTATAATTCTATTAAATATACTTTTAAAACTAAACAAATTATTTTCAAAAGGAAAATAATTTTATATCACATACACTTTTGAAAAAACTGTTTTCAGGAAAATACCATTCCTTCATAAAGATTTGGAAAAAAACATAATTTATAAAAAAAATACTTTTCAAATAATTCCTATAAAATAATAATTTAACTTCTACATATTCTTGTACATAAATTTGTGAAATCTAAAGAATAATTATAGTGTATGGACACACCTGTGATCAGGTGTTACATTTATTGAAATAAGAGAGAAATTTATACATAAAATGATCAATATTATCATTTAAAAACATCCTTGATTTAAAAAAATCCATTTTAAAAATAACATTCTTAATTTGAAAATGGAAATTTTAAGTGAGAATTAAATTTAAATTTTTAAATCATACTCCTCTTCATGGAGGGTTTTAATAAAAATATATCTCCTTTAAAGTAAGTATTTTAAAAATAAAATTTTCAAAACATGGAAATGAAATTTTTAAAACAAAATACCCTTATATAAAATCATATTATAAATAAAATTAAGGATTTTCTTGTAAAATAAACTTTTTCTTTTAAATACCCTTACATAAAAATGATTTTAAAAAACCATAAATTAGGATCTTTAAATCAAATTTCCTTTACATAAAAAGGGATTTGAAAATAAAAAATATATAAATGAAAAATATAATCCCCGTGAAATTATAAAAGAGTAATTTTAAAAATAAATCACCCTTAAGGGGTTTTATAAAATAATTTATCTTATAAACTTTAAAAATATAGTTCCCCTTTCCTTAATTTTGTATTAAAATTCTTTTCCAAGGTAGACTAACTAATTCTCTCTATTTCCATCACTTTCTCTTATGCATCCCAAAACTAGAAATTATAATTGGGTTTTCTATGTGAATACACCAAAGGAAATCTCCTTATATAGCTGACCTTCCACTATTTTTTTGTGTTTTTAAAAAAAATTAAGGCTCTTATACATATTCTTATATTTAAGTGTGTATATATATATCTATCTCTTATATTAATATTCTCTAAGATTTGGGTGAATATAGTGAGCTCGTATATAGCCACTTCAATGGGTATTCAAAATTGAGGGGAATCTTGAATATTCATACTGGATTACATATTCAGTTTGAGAATGAATATAAATAGAAATATTTACTATAGTTTTAGATATAATAATATTGAAGAAGAATATATATATATATATATATAAACTCATCACTGTTATAGGTGTGATTTGGGGAACAAAACAATGAAGTTGAAAGATCTTATAATGAACTATAGATACTCTTCGGTTTAAACATGGTTGTTATATTCAATTATATATATATATATATTAAAATAATATTGGACAGTTCCACCAATCTTTTCTAAGAATATTTCTTGAAAAAAGATAAGTCATGATGATATTTTTGATCTTGCAATAGATTTGGTGTCTTTAAAGGATCGCACATTAAATTCCATTATGTATGTGGATGTAATTTGAATAAAATCAGTGTTAATGACATCATGTAGGTTGAGAGATTCTCACTATAATTATGCCTCATTATCTTGTAGTTCGAAGGCTCATGGTAATTTCATTGATAGATAATGAAATTGAATGTTTACGATGGAATCAATCTAGGTCATAATCTCTATGAGGAAGAAACCAGTTTCGAAGGAGAGGAATAAGAAAACATCAAGGGTTTAAAATTAGTGTGAGGTTAAAGATGATTCAAATATTTATCAGATGAATTAGATGAAATCAATTGAAAGCTTTTGTTATAAACAAATGATTTTAACATGGGTGAATAGTACTCGATTTCACACATACCAAATCAAAGAAAATATTCATTTCATGCTTTTTTTAAAAAAATCAAAAAGTACCACATTTACGAAATGGTAATAGGATTCCTTTTAAACCATTTTTTAAAAATTAAATCAATGATAAAAAATAATTTAAAAAATATAATAGTATTAAAAACACTCTTGAAATAATTTTTAGAAAATAGGGATATGGAAGAATAAGTATTTTCAACCAAACATAGAAATAAAGTCAGTTTTCCTTAAAATATTATTTCTAACTGTTGAGTACCTAAAGATAGGAAAATGAAATGAAAACATTTAATCTATTGAAATTAACTTATAATAATAAAATTAATGAGTTTATTGAGAGTTATACCATGATACTTCATCATCATAGCTTAATCATAAACAATCTCGATAAGAAATGATATTGTAACATAAAACTCTTACCTTAAGTCTCATATTTATTTTTACACATTCAAAACTCTTGTATAATAAATATATATTTATTATAAATTTATTATAAAACCATATTCGTTTATAACATACCATATATTATTTTCTTATAATATCTTATCACCTATTTATAAACTATTATTTATTAAAATCACTATTTTGGGTGATAACTGCTTCATCTTTCATGAATATTTGGGTTGAGTGGTCTCGGTATTTATACTTTTATAATGGTTACATAATCTATATATTTTTATGAATTATATTAAGATCATATATATTCAACATATATAGATATAGATAGTCATCCACAAAATGTAGAGATAAGAAAATAAATTACATTGTTCATGGAGACGATAAGTCATACATACACGTTAAAGTTATTTCAATTTTTTGATGGATGAAATGAAATAAAGTTAAATAATAATTCATATTTACATAATAATAATAATATCATAAATAAAATATATATTTACTAAATACATCACTTCAACCATCCAAGTATAGTGGTGATGAAAAACGAATTACACATCTATGTGGAGATGGTAAGTCGTACATATGCACAAGCGACGTGTTCACTTTCCTTAGGATGTAAAGAAAGTAGATAATGGTTGTTCCATAATAATAATAATAATAAATTATATTTAATATAATTAATTCATTATTTTAAAATAGATACCATGTATTTATAAGAGGTTAAAGAAGAAGAAAAATTGAAAGTGCTTGGTTAAAAGTTATACCTCTCTATTGAGAACCCTATTTTGGCATACACCTTAATCATTGAAGGGATGTTATTTTGGAAAGAATATAAGATCTAGGACGTGGTTAAAGAAATTAGGAAAGAAATATTATATTTTTTTTAAAATAAATAACACTTCTGTAAAATAATTATATACCCGTGGATTTGTAAAAAACCATGGCTATAGGTCCCACCTATATCCATGGGGAAACATTTTTTTGGAAGGACCTATACCCATGGTTCTCCAAAAACCATGGGTATAGGTCCCCCCTATACCCACGGTTTTTTTAAACCATGGAAATAGGTTTCACAAGGGGAAACAATTTCATGGGAAGGACCTATACCCATGATTCTTCAAAAACTATGGGTATAGGTCACCCCTATACCCACAATATTTTTAAACCATGGGAATAGGTTTCGTAGGATATTAAAAAATAACAGGAAGGACCTATACCCATGGTTCTCTAAAAACCGAGGGTATAGGTCACCCATATAACCACAGTTTTTGTAAACCATAACAATAGGTTGTACGGGAAAAATAATTTCATGGCAAGGTGGTGGGAAAACCTATACCCATGGTTTTACCAAATCGTGGGTATAAGAAATTTTTCTGGAAACCTATAGCAACGGTTTTGGTAAACTGTTGGTATAGGTTAGACCATTAGTTTTCCATAATAATAATAATAATAATAATAAATTAATTAATTAATATAAATAAATTTTATTCATATACATATATATATTTGAATATAAGAAAAAAAATGTGTTGGAGTATAGTGGTAAAGTAATTGTATTATAAGTGAAAGGTGTTGGGATCAATTCTCACAGGTGGTTTTTTTAATAAGGAACCTATACCCACAGTTTGACCAAACCATGGCTATAGGTTGGCCGATTTTTTCAGAATAATAACAATAATAATAAATATTTTAATAAATAAATTTAAACACACACACACATATATATATATAATAATATAAAAATGTGTCATATGATTGTGGTAAATTTATTGGAGTATAGGTGGAAGGTGCTCGGATCAATTTTTAGCAGATAATTTTTTTTAATAAGGGACTTATACCCAAAATTTTACCAAACCATGGGTATATGTATTTCTATTGAAATTGTCTACATAAATGGTTTAATAACCATGGTGATAGGTGTAATATACCAATGATTTGGTCAAACCATGGGTACAGGTCTATCTCGATGGCTTGTGCACCCACAGTTCATAGAACCATAGGTATAGCCCATACCCATGGTTTTCTGGGCTATACTCATGTTTTTGAATCATGGGTATAGTTAAATATTCCATTATTGTATGGATAAAAAGGTGTGAGTAAGAAAGGATAAGAGTTTCCCTTTTATAAGTGAGGGGAGGTGCACTATTGGAATTATAAAAAATACTAAAATATAATTGAGTCATTATAAATAAAAATGCTTCCAAATGGTGAAATATTCAAATAAAAATATTCAAATCACAAAATATCATCAACCAATAATATTTAGACAAGGTTTGGTTCCATTTTAAACATTATCTTTTTTATTAACCTTTTGGTTAACCAATTTTAACCTTAACCATGGTAATGACTTTTTCAATGTTAAAATGTAATAATTGTACTTATAAGATGAAAATTAGTTCATAGATGGACAAGGGGTGAAATTTTAGACCATAACTTTTCCACCTTATCCAATTTTAATATTTTTTTATTTTTAAATATTTTAATAAAATATTATTTTCATAAAATATCATTAATGTCATTTTTGACACTATTCATGTAATTTGACTTTAAAGACATCACCACACTAATTTAATTATAATTTAAACCTATAAAACAACTCAAATATGTTATAATAATGTTTAAAATTCATATAACCTAATAATTCACCAATATTCTATTAATTTTAAAATTTTGAAAAATCGTTTATTTTAGTTTTCATTTAATTGAATAAATGTTGTGTTTGTATTTCATAATAATTTAAGGTAATTATTCAATTACTAAAAATTATAAATAAATTAATATGATAAAAAATATCATTAAAATAAAAACTTATATTCAAACTTAACCTCTTTTTTCCTTATGTAAAAAAATTAGAGATATTAAATTCAAGAGAGTGACATTTTGTATTTATTATTTTCTTAAATTAATATAATTATAATAATCATAGCAATATGACACCAAGTGACCATATATTAGAAACTTGGATATATATGGCCGAAACCCACTCATAAAATTGGATATATTCATGTGTTATAGAAATTTTAAATCCATGTCCCAAAGTTTTAACCTTGTTTTACTTATTTTACCCATATCAGGGTGACAAAAAATTACTATGGTTATTATTCTTATTGACCAAAAAATGGGATCTATTTAGAAACTTTTATCCTCCTAATTTAAAATATGGAATCCATTTTTAAGATTAAAGTTCTATATGTTGTGTAATTTCATTTTAAAATAAGTTCAGAAAACACGACGAAGCGTATTTTTTTAGATAAATACATTTTTAGTACATAACTGGATATATATATTCTTCTCACATTACTATAAAAACATTAGAGGAATATTAAAAAATTTGATTGATAATATAATATATACATTTAATTAAAATCTTTCACCAAAAGTGATTGATTTAATTTACTAAGATAAATAAACATCGTGCACATAAAAACTATTTTTCCAAAAAACATCTCTTTTACTTTCAAATGATTTTTATTTTTATTTATAATAAATTCATAAAAAATTAAGTAATTTTATATATGTTTAAACCACAAATTTTTCATAATTTGTTTATACTTATTCATACCCTTCAATCCAATGGATAGGTTGTAACTCTCATATTAATATTAATTTTTTAATAGTATATCATGCTTAGTTTAAACTCGGTGTTATGTGTATCACAATATATCAAAGAAAATAAATTTATTTTAAAAAATATATCATAAAATCTCATGGTGTTACATTATACCCCACTTAAAATGAATGTTTTTCTTGAAATTATTTCGTTCTGATATAAATAAATTAGGATATCTCTATTTAATAACAACCTTAGGTTCACATGTACCTTCTTTGAATTTATAATTCCTTAAAAAAAATTAAATCGGTAAGTAGTATTATTTTTTAGCACTTTATCTCTAAAATCCATGGTTTATGCAATTTTTATTCTTTGTAATAATCATTCTCTAGTGGTGCAACCTCTGAGTTTAGTCTATGTGAAGGATCATGCATGTACTTCCTCAAGAGAGATACATGGAA
This sequence comes from Viscum album, assembly GCA_963277665.1. Classification (NCBI taxonomy): domain Eukaryota; kingdom Viridiplantae; phylum Streptophyta; class Magnoliopsida; order Santalales; family Viscaceae; genus Viscum; species Viscum album. Next base: position 526,014,759 of record OY728148.1, on the reverse strand, counting down.
CATGTCGTGAACTTGAGAGAGGTTTGGTGGAAGAACAAAGTGTTAAGCTATCATCCATGTCTGATAAATAATCTCAAAGGGAAAAATATACCTAGGGATAGGATTTCCCTTCTTTCTAAATCTCATAACCTTCTTCCATGGAGAAATTATCATGAATACCTTCCCACCAACATTAAATTCTAGATCTCATCGACGATTGCCAACATAAATTTTTTGTTGAATCTAAGCTACCTTAATGTGTTTCTGAATGGTTATAAATTTCCCTACCATTTTATCATCTATCTGGGTCTAAATAGCTTTATTTACCCAAATTCATTCCAATACGTTGGATTTCTACACTTATTTCCAATATGTGTCTTGAGTTGTAACTATAGTAATCCCGCCTCCATAGGCTTGGAGTGGTGATAAGCACCAAAATAAATATCCTAAATGGGAGGCTTTTGCCTAAGTATCTGTGCACACACACCCAACCATCTCAATGCATAAGTGCATAAGAATAATAAAAATATTCAATATCTAGAAAGGAAACCAAACATAAAAAATTTCTAGGGTGTATAAGATTATGATAGTATGGACTGAAAAGTAATGGTGAAAAATACACGCCTAGCCAGAAATATGTCCCAACCTAAAAAAAACTACAAAAATAAATGGTTGAGAGAGCCCAAATTCTGATCTCTAAGCTATGACCACAGTATGAGGTCCAAAGTACTAGGTGTACCTAAGATCCTCTTAAGTCCCCATTGACCTATCTATTTTCATCATAAGACATGATACGTGTGGGAATATCCCATGCATGGGTGAGTAGATACATACCCAGTATGATGCCCTGAAATATAAAGGGGGAGTAGTAAGAGATACAACAGGAATATAAATATATTTTATAGTACATTGGATGTATGATGCAATGAAAGAGAACAAATCAACCCAAACAAAGAGATAGTAACCTCATACGAACACAAGGGGCTTAACATTGTGTGTAGATGAACTACATGTCGAGTCTTTTCCACCTATATTAGGAGAGTATAATCATACAACCATGAGAAACTAAACCTATAAAGCACTTGGCATACCATACATGTCTTCACATCCCATGGAAGGAGAGTAACCAAATACAAATGTATGGATATGAATGAATATATATATATATATATATTATCAGTCAAAATAAACTCAAATGAGATAGAAAGGGGATCATCATCTCATAGATAATCCTAGGAAGAAGAGTTACCAATAGTTCCAAAAGTCTATATATGATGCTCCAGCATCTCATGTGTCTACTTAGAAGTAATCGTTTGAAGGCTCGTGCCTCTCTACTGTGTCTCGAAGCTAAGGGGGAACAAACTCCAAGTAGAGTACCTAGGACCTAGTGTGTCATGGTGGTTCCACACTGTAAGTATCTATTGAGGACCCACACCCAAGTTGGTGGGGGGTTCCACTCTAGTGTCACGAGGACCCATGCTCTATATGGTAGGGGGTACCACTAAAAATTTAAGGGAACAGTGCCCAATATGATGGGGGTTTCCACTCTATAGTTTGAGGACCCGAGCTCTGGTGTGAAAAGGGGGTTCCACTTTGGTCATTGAGGACCCACGCCCTATCCGATAGGGGGTTCTGCTTAGAAGGTAGAGGAATCATGCCCAAGATGATGGGGGTTCCATTCTATAGGTTGATGAATCGCACCCTGGTGTGATAGGGGGTTCTACTCTGGTTATTGAGGACTCACACCCTATCTGATAGGGGTTCCACTCGATAAGGTAAAGGAATCATGCTCAAGATAATGGGGGGTTCCACTCTAGTGTCTCTAGTGATACTATTCTTAATCATTGCCATCATCGGGCATTCTCTAAATATGACCTATTCCCTAAACATTCCACATCATATTTAAAAATCCATAACCAAGGGGACAATCATATTCTATGTGGAAAATAAATCTATATAGGCTATATGCAGGCCAAAATCTGAGTTCAAATGAAAGATATATAGATGATTTAAGATTCCTCGAAAGGAACCAAGGGGTACACGATATATAAAGGGACCCACACAAAATGTGGTCTTTCTCCTTCACATGGACTTGTATTTAGAGGTTCAAGGCCTGCCAACCATGTTGGAGTACATGGAATGTGAGGTATATACATAGTGTGCCCATGCCACTTGAGTTCTTGCCCATTTGCTTGGTCAAGTTTGTGTATCCAGTCATGTCCATATACCTTAATACATGGCATGCCTCTTCACATGGGGTGTCGCTTGTGTTTTTGGGCCATGCCCATATAGTTAGGAACATGGAATGTGCTTGGACATGTTCTCTTCCACATGGATCATTCACATGGGAAAGGGGGAAAACGGTGTGTAGGGTTTATACAGGGCATGTCATCCTTACAAAAACCCAAAACCCAAGTCGTTGTAACCAAGGGGATACATATCATGTGTTTATCACGATACATGGTGTGTAGTTGGGTTTTTCACAGAATTTTAGATCCACTCTATGCATGCCAAATATGATCCTATTCCTTGAAATCCATCTTCATTTTCACCCAAAATTATTGAATCTAGTCACTGTTCATTGTTTTGGTCCATCTAGTGGCTGAAAATTGGTCTGGTCGTTCCTCAGTGGTTCTGTTGTATGCACCGCTCACCTGCGCACCATCTGTTTGTTATTAAAATCACCCATTTCCTGAAAACATCTTGGATTTATCCACATTTCATAGATTTGTGCCTCTTTCATCATTTTGTCACAATTATATGGGTCTGATCAGGCTTGGTACCACTAAGAAATGTTGAATTGGGATTGCGAGGTCTAACCAGAAAAGGACGTGAAGAAATGATGGGTAAAGGCACAAGAACAAATTTTAAACCATCGTTGGCCAATTTTTCTTGTCCAACAGTTAAGAATGGGTATATTCGGGTTATAAAACAAGAATATTCAATTGAATTGGTACATGGGATAATTCCAAGGATCCGCAACTAGAATAGATCAATAGAGAGGGTTGATATACTCAATCAATTTAATAAAAATGTGTATAATCAACAAATTAACAAGTCCTGCCTAGATATTTTATCATTCATCATCGAATAACATTATCTCCAATGATTGAAGGAATTAATTATGTCTTTTTCATCCTAATATACTTTGATCCAAAGTTTTTTCATCATCTGAGGTGATTAGCTAACAGAAGGATAGGAAGAAGCTATGGAATCCTCCCAGGGTTTATGTGACTAACCTTAGAGGATTTTCCACAGTGATGTATTTGTAGAAAATTTGGTTATGTTAAATTAATTAATTAATCCACTAAGTGTACCACCATCAGGTGACATTTCTGAACACCCCACACTGACATATAAAATAGGTCATGGCTAGAGTAAACAACTCTTTTTAAACTCAATTGTGCTCTCAAATTTCTAATCCAAACTTCCATTTAAGAGTTATACAATTTTATTTAAGAAATTTTATGCATTAAATATAAAATATATAGTGACCCGAGCCTTTTACACATATCATTATAGAATTTTAATCATAACTAAACGTCAAATTATAATCCAAGGATCGTAAAATCTAGTGTCTTGAAGATTAGGTACATAATTAAACATCATGATTCCAAAATAAGAACATATTTTATTTAATATTCATAAAGAGATCCTAACTTCCTTAGATCCCATTACTTCATCATAAGATAACCTAGGGATAAAATAAACAAAGGGATGAGCTAAAAACCCTATAAGAGAATGAACATAAGAATAAATCTTAGCACACGGGTTAGAAGGCATAACATAATGTTATAAAAAGGCATAGAACATGATTAAATATAAGGAATCATAACATTGGATCATATAATCATGGATTAATAGTAATTTTGAGTTAACATAAAACATGACTTTATCATGATTCAAGTCTTTTTGCACATATAGGTGCATGATTCAAGGCTAACCACCAAGACCGTTGCACATAATGTATCATGAGACTAAACATTACCCAATGTATTGTATTGATATCCAGGTGCACCAAAAAATAAAATTTTCATGAATATGTTTTCCACATAAATAATCATACATAAGCAATCAAACATAAACATAAGTATTACCCATGGTAATAATTTGGTATCATAACCACGTAAAAAAGCATAACATAAGAAAGTATCATAATATTGTCTTTGAAAGTAAGGATTTAAACCATATATGGAAATTTATATGGGAATACAGGAATATAACATGATAAGTGATGTAAAACTGAATTTAAAACATGTAAAATTAGTGTTTAAGAAACTTTAAAAATAAAACATTTTAGTACATTTAAGGAAAAATATTCATGATTATTAAAAATGGAAAAGGAATAATTGTTTGTTTAATACCAGAATTGAACCAAGATGGTTCTTATAATAAAATGGTTTATTTTATAAAAAAAATAATTATGGCTTAAAATAGATTATTGAATGCACTTGAAATTGGGTAAGAATTCGGGAAGTTCTCCTAAATCATGCTTACTAATCGGGAAGAATTGAGTAGGGGACCTTTTAAAAACTTATATATCTCTGAAAATAAGGATGAATGGATCTTGATACATGATTCTGGATAATATACACAAAAATTTATAATATTTCCATAAAAATAAAATAGAATTTTATTTGGGTAAAAAGATAAAAAGAATAACCTGAATGAATAATGGAGGCTCAGGTAGAATACCTTACCTTAAGTTCGAAGGAGTTATTCACTTGATCTTAATGTCATGAATAATAAAATTATATTCATTAATTAATAATTCCATAACCCTTTATAAATTTATTTTATTTATTTTAATATTATTAACTTCATTTATGGTCTTTTTGATAGGTTAAGAGGTTCAATTTCATCGTTTGGGAGTGTTAGTTTCCTTGGTTTTCATGATCAGATAACTTGTATATGTGTATGGAAAATAATGTATAATGAGGATAGTTGTCCAGAAATGAAGATATATGTTATTAATGAACATATAGAATATTAAAATAGCTTTTTTTCAGAAGTGAGGATTATTCATTAGATAAATAAATAATGATAATCTTTATATTAATTTAGCGTTTTTTGATCATAACGAACTCATTTTGTTTTATAAATTAATATCATGTGTAAAAAATGATTCAAGAAAATTAAATAAGATATAATACATATATTATAATCTGTTTAAACCATAAAAATGGTTTCATGGGCATACTTGAATATGTAATTGAAATATGAAATCACGTCGCCCATGAAGGTGGTAAATCGGCACCTCACGGATGATATTTTCATTATTAAAGTAAATGAGCGAGGAGAAGAGATTTGATGAATAATTATTCCATAAACATGATAAAATCGCTACTGGAAAAGTAGGTTATACCAACGGTTTATAACCGTTGCTATAGGCTGGAAAACTGTTGGTATAGGGTATACCAACGGTTTTCCAAACTGTTGGCCAGTAAGGCGTGGGGAAAGCCCTTTACCAACGGTTTCATTTAAACCATTGGTATAGGTGCTTGAGAATTCTGGAAAACAATTTACCAATGGTTCAGAACCGTTGGTAAATTGTTTCCCAAAACTTCTGCACAGCAGCGCCCAGAAGCCCCCCCAGAATCTACACCTGCATAAAAAAACAGTGCACAATAGCCCTCGGTATACCCTCCACTATACACCTGTATAAAAAATATCACAAAAGCCACATACAGACTTCAAATAGTATAAAAAACACCTAAAATAGCCCCAAAAAACACATATGACAACAATAATCCGGTGGTAATTCACCTCACCCATCAAATTCTAATAGGCAGAATAGTTTGATAAATATCTATTAGAGTTGAATAAGACATTCAAATTGACTCAAATCCCATTTTTGTTTTGTGATACTAGGTTTGGGTATGTAATGATTTGTGATGAATTTTGCATTGAACTTGTATTGTTTATAATATATGGTGAAAAGATATTTTCTTAGGAGTCTCGTCACTTATGACCCCATGAGTGAAACTACCAAACTCATGAAAAAGAGTCGTTGATGATTGTAAATTTCAGTTGTATTCACTTAAAATGATTTCCTTTTGAAATAAAAGAGAGACATTGAGTGGTGTTATCCACACCGCGCCTCGGATTGAGGCGAAGTTGACACATACACATCACAAATGACCCATGGATACATGTCCTAAAGTATCAATAGTATCCGAATGCCTTTGGTCTATTTTCCGTATGTCAGTTGTTGTTTTAACTTAAACTGTTTTCCATTTCAAAGAAAAGTGAAACACTTTGAGTGGTGCCGGCCACACTGCACCTCCTATTGAGGCGGGGTTGACTCGTACACGTCACAAATGACCCATGGATCATTGTCCTAAAGTTTTAATAGAATCTGAAAGCGTTTGGTCAGTTTTCCGTATGTCGTTTTTTTTACTTAAAAGCGCATCTATTTTAAACAAAAGAAAGACACTTTGAGTGGTGTCGGCCACACCACACCTCGGATTGAGGCAGGGTTGACTCGTACATGTCACAAATGACCAATGGATACATGTCCTAAAGTATCAACAGTATCCGAATGTGTTTGGTCAGTTTTCCATATGTGGTTTTTTTACTTAAAAGCGCATCCATTTTAAACAAAAGAAAGACACTTTGAGTGGTCCCGGTCACACCAGCCCTCGGATTGAGGAGGGTTTGACTTTTACACGTCACATGTTACCCATGGATACATGTCCTAAATTATCAATAGTATCTGAATGCCTTTGGTCCGTTTTCCGTATGTCAGTTGTTGTTTTAACTTAAACTGTTGTCCATTTCAAAGAAAAGTGACAAACTTTGAGTGGTCCCGGCCACACCGGCCCTCGGATTGAGGCGAGGTTGACTCTTACACGTCACATATGACCCATGGATCATTTTCCTAAAGTTTCAACAGAATCCAAATGCGTTTGGTCGGTTTTCCGTATGCAAGTTGTTGTTTTCACTTAAAATCATGTCCATTTCAAATAAAAGTTAGACACTTTGAGTGGTGTCGGCCACACCACGCCTTGGATTGAGGTGGGGTTAACTTGTACACATCACAAATGACCCATAAATCATTTTCTTAAAGTTTCAATAGAATCATAAAGTGTTTGGTCGGTTTTCCGTATGTCGTTTATTTTACTTAAAAGCGCATCCATTTTAAACAAAAGAAATACACTTTGAGTGGTACTGGCTACACCGGCCCTCGGATTGAGGCGGAGTTGACTCGTACATGTCACATATGACCCATGGATCGTTTTCCTATAGTTTCAACAGAGTCTGAATGCGTTTGGTTGGTTTTTGGTATGTCAGTTGTTGTTTTAACTTAAACTGGTGTTCATTTCAAAGAAAAGTTAGACACTTTGAGTGGTACCGGTCACACTGCGCCTCAGATTGAGGCAGGGTTGACTCATACACGTCACATATGACCCATGGATCGTTTTACTAAAGTTTTAACAGAATCCGAATGCATTTGGTCGGTTTTCCGTATGTCAGTTGTTATTTTAACTTAAATTGTTGTCCATTTCAAAGAAAAGTTAGACACTTTGAGTGGTTCCGGCCACACCGCGCCTCGGATTGAGGTGGGGTTGACTCCTACACGTCACAAATGACCCATGGATACATGTCCTAAAGTATCAATAGTATCCAAGTGTGTTTGGTCAGTTTCCCATATGTGGTTTTTTTACTTAAAAGCGCATTCATTTTAAACAAAAGAAAGACACTTTGAGTGGTACCGGCCACACCGGCCCTCGGATTGAGGAGGGGTTGACTCATACATGTCACAAATGACCCATGGATACATTTCCTAAAGTATCAACAGTATCCTAATGCCTTTGGTCCATTTACCGTATGTCAGTTGTTGTTTTAACTTAAACAGTTGTCCATTTCAAAGAAAAGTGACACACTTTGAGTGGTCCCGGCCACACCGGCCCTCGGATTGAGGAGGGATTGACTCGTACACGTCACATATGACCCATGGATACATGTCCTAAAGTATAAACAGTATCCAAATGTCTTTGGTCCGTTTTCCGTATGTCAGTTGTTGTTTTAACTTAAACTGTTGTCCATTTCAAAGAAAAGTGACACACTTTGAGTGGTCCCGGCCACACCGGCCCTCGGATTGAGGTGGGGTTGACTCTTACACATCACATATGACCCATGGATACATGTCCTAAAGTATAAATAGTATCCGAATGCCTTTGGTCCATTTTATGTATGTCAGTTGTTGTTTTAACTTAAACTATTGTCCATTTCAAAGAAAAGTGACACACTATGAGTGGTCCCGGCCACACCGGCCCTCGGATTGAGGTGGGGTTGACTCGTACATGTCACATATGACCCATGGATCATTTTACTAAAGTTTCAACAGAATCCGAATGCGTTTGGTTGGTTTTCCGTATGTCAGTTGTTGTTTTAACTTAAACTGTTGTCCATTTCAAAGAAAAGTGACAAACTTTGAGAGGTCCCGGCCACACCGGCCCTCAGATTGAGGCAGGGTTGACTCGTACACGTCACATATGACCCATGGATTGTTGTACTAAAGTTTCAATAGAATCTGAATATGTTTGGTCGGTTTTCTGTATGCAAGTTATTGTTTTCACTTAAAATACTGTCCATTTCAAATAAAAGTTAGACACTTTGAGTGGTGTCGGCCACACCGCACCTCGGATTGAGGTGGGGTTGACTCGTACACGTCACAAATGACCCATAAATCATTTTCTTAAAGTTTCAACAGAATCTGAAAGTGTTTGGTCAGTTTTCCGTATGTCGTTTGTTTTAATTAAAAGTAGATCCATTTTAAACAAAAGAAAGACACTTTGAGTGGTACTGGCCACACCGGCCCTCGGATTGAGGCGGGGTTGACTCGTACACGTCACATATGAACCATGGATCGTTTTCCTACTGTTTCAACAGAATATGAATGCGTTTGGTTGGTTTTCGGTATGTCAGTTGTTGTTTTAACTTAAACTGGTGTTCATTTCAAAGAAAAGTTAGACACTTTGAGTGGTACCGGTCACACTGCGCCTCGGATTGAGGCGTAGTTGACTCGTACACATCACATATGACCCATGGATCGTTGTCCTAAAGTTTCAACAGAATCCGAATGCGTTTGGTTGGTTTTCCGTATGCCAGTTGTTGTTTTCACTTAAAATCATGTCCATTTCAAATAAAAGTTAGACACTTTGAGTGGTGCCAGCCACACCGCTCCTCGGATTGAGGTAGGGTTGACTCCTACACGCCACAAATGACCCATGGATACATGTCCTAAAGTATCAATAGTATCTGAATGTGTTTGTTCCATTTTACGTATGTGGTTTTTTTTACTTAAAAGCGCATCCATTTTAAACAAAAGAAAGACACTTTGAGTGGTACTGGCCACACTGGACCTCGGATTGAGGCGGGGTTGACTCGTACACATCACATATGACCCATGGATCGTTGTCCTATAGTTTAAATAGAATCCGAATGCGTTTGGTCTGTTTTCTGTATGCCAGTTGTTGTTTTCACTTAAAATCCTGTCCATTTCAAATAAATGTTAGACAATTTGAGTGGTGTCGGCCACTACTTCAAATCACATTTTCCATATCATCTTCCACATGAATAAACATGAAATACATGGCTAACTAAGAAAGCTAAGTAAAAAAAATAGAAAAATGAGCATCACAGTACCAAGGAATACTAAAGGTCTATGTAGTAGACTAATCATACAATAAGAATCAAGTGCAAAAAACAGAATCTGAATGCAACGTCCCTATGAAGCAGAGGAAAACCCCAAAGTGGAAAACCATGTTCAAAAATAAAGAGTTATACAGAATTCAAAAATGTAATGGATCAATCGACCTCTGATCACCATCACCATCACTACTATCATCAGCAGCCTCATCCTCGCCACCATCTCTGTCCTCATCACCATCCTGGTCCTAGGCATCATCCTCGCCCTCAGCCCCATCCTCGCCCTCGGCCCCATCCTCACCCACGTCCACATCCTCATTCTCGCCCTCTTCCTCTTCAGCATCCTCTTCATCACCAGGAACGTCATCATCTCAATCGCCACTAGAGATGTCGCCTGGTGCATTGGATGATGCACCCATCGACGACATAAATGTCTGACAAGACACACTAGCCTCTGGTGGAAGTGATGAAGATAAAGCTCTCATCAGTTTCATAAATTCTCTGTCTCTTGTTTGAACTTGTACTTCCAACTCTGTGACCCTTTTATCATACTATCTTGCATGATCCTTGACCTGTTCCAACTCGGTGGTACTAGAATGGATACCTAGAGACGACCAATACCCCATCGGGACTATATTCTTACCAGGTCGGCAGCGTACTCGACCAGAGTGTTCATCTCCCAAAACCTGATATAAATGATCGTGTGGCCCAAAATTGTCAGGATCCTGGGCATCAAGAGCCTCTAAAGCATCCGGTAAAAAATATTAATAGGTTATTAAATTTCAAATTAGATATTAAACTTTGAAATAAACAAATTAAAACTTACAATCTTCTCTTGGGTCGGTTCATTTACCGCAGTTCCATCTTTTTTTCTTCTACTCGAGCAAAACAATTTTGCTCGAGGGATACGTCCTTCAATATTCATTTTGTGCTTCTGTAATGACATTGAAACAATATAAAGTGAAAGTATAATCATATATTCATTATTCAATAAATCACATAATTTAAGTAGGATCCAATAAAAAGGGAAAGTCCTAAAGAAAAATTATAAACAACTATATCGTACCTGCTGCCTCTCATGATCTGACATTGTTGTGCGCCCCAAAGTGTTGAGGTATTTCTTTGAATCAATGTTTTTTTTTGTTTTTTTTAGAATATTACTAAATAATGATTAATAATTAATAAGATTATATTAATGAAAAATATGAAAACTCTCATTTAAATAACTCAAATGAGATTAATACCTTAAATTTGGCAGTCGCCCAATGGGTAATCATTTGGCGATATTTCTCTATCGGGCAGTCATCCACGATAGGTAATGTCTCTAACTCTGTGCCCACTCTATCACACCAGCCAACATACAGCTCATGCTTATAAGCTCTCCAAAGCTCTCCTAGCTCTTTTAAACGTGCTGGTCATGAACCTTCTCCATCAGGGAAGTTAAACCGAATCTGAGACAAAATTGATTAGTTCATTTAAATACAAAAATATACTACATTAAATCCAATAGATTTTTTACCCATATTTGTGCCCACGCATTATCCTTGACTTCGGGTGGCAGATGTCTCCAAGAGAGAGGGATGACCGGAATGATATCGGAGTATTTGGCTAGCGTCGCCAAAAAACCCCGACATTGCTACCCAGATTTCTCAATCATTTGTCCATCAACATTGTATTCTACCATCAACTATGTCTGGTGGTTCCATACCGCACGCAAGCGAGTACGCCCCCTCCCCCTCCTCCTATCTGTAGATGAATCTGCTATTAAAGAAAAATAATATCAATACAAGTTATAATAAAAATAAATTTTGGTATAAAAATTTGATAGAGTTATATAAATATACCTGTGGTAGTCGGATCAATGGGTGCAGAAGCTGAATGAATATTCTGTACAGGTGGAGTGTCCCTCAGTGTATGCTCCTCAGCCACATACTGTGTCACAGCAGGAGTCGAAGAAAGTGGAATATAATAACCTGTAGATAATGAACCAGAAGCAAAAGATGATGGCATAGACGTCTGGCCAGCTGGTAGTGTAAACATCGGAGGTCTAAATATCTCATATGTCCCTGAAGACACGCCAGGATCAAAATAGGGCGTAGAAGATACGTCTGTGGTAGTGGATCGTCTAACTCTCGCCCCACGAGCCCTCGTACCACCAACCTCTCTACTGGGAGCAATATCAGGCTCCTCATCAGATATCTGTTGTCTAGGGTGTGGATCCTAAAAAAAAGTTTGACAGAAAAGTAAACACATGATATTATAAGTTACTGAAATATTTATATTTGAAATAAAATACTCACTACAGGGATGAGTGGAGGAACACCCATCTGTACCATGCGACGATTATTATCTGTCATCTTTTTCCACCACCTCTCTTAAATGGGTGTCATTTCCTGCAATGAAAACAAATATAGAAGTAATGAGAAACAGATAACTAATGTGTAACCCAAAAAACAAAATATAGAAAAACCATTATGATAAAAAGAACATAATGAAACAGAAGATTTATGGTGTTATGAAGGTAAGTACTAGGATACACACTCTGAATGATGTAGGTGAAACATGTAGGTGAGAACACGACTATATGATTCTATATATTTCCCACCACAACTTCGGGTTCACAATCAACTTTGACAATTGAGCTGTTGGGGTCATCATAAGTAATAAACGGATTGCTTCCAATTGTAGTAGGGATAGTGTCAACTTCATCATCACCATCATCAAAAACATGTTTGGGATTTAATTCAATAATTACACCGAATTTAGGATGATGATGATCTTTGACATAAAAAACTTGTTTCACCATTGATGCCAATACATATGGTTCATCGGTGGCAAGAGTGCGAGTCATGTCAATAACTCGAAATCCAAAATCATCAATAAAGGTTCCTTGCCTCGTCATTGAATCAAACCATTGACATTTCATCATTGTGACTCGACCATGCGAGTAATAATCCAAAATTATTATTTTCTCCACGACACCATAATAAGCAACATTTTCAGAATGAGGTCTAGTGTCCGATGAACTGGCATAACAGTCTGTTGTGGCAGTTAGCATAACACCATTATGTTGTGTTCTCTTGTTTCTTGCTCGTTCAGTGATAACAAATTTGTATCCATTGATCACAAGTGATTTACAAGCACGAACCATGGTATTAGGACCAAAAGCCAAAGCTCTTATTTCCTCAGAAACAGAGTCTGTAGGCAAACTCGATACCTGAAATATAAACAAATAGTAAACTTAATTAAATATTATTTTTATTTAGTTATTACAGAAATATTTTTACCTTCAATTTCAACCAAGCAGAAAACCCTTTCTATGGAAAGTCTCCTTCTTTCTCGAAGATAAAGAACGATGCTTTCTATATATCAATTATTTATGTTACCTGTAGATAAAAATAATAATAGTTTAACAAATATTTAAAATTACAAGAGATAAGATAAGAGATATATGTACAATTAACTTACTTTATATACTCATCGAACAAATCACAATTGAACAACACTGTGCGATGTGCCATCTCTCGCTCTTCAAGGCTTAATGTTGTCAATGTATATGATCCCGGAATTCCTTCTGTCTGAGGAAGTGATGGAAAACTAGGTTCAATTTGCCCATACTGTTCTTCTTCATTTCTCATTGGTCTGTTTATTCTTGTAGTATGATCATACAAATACATTGAGCAGAAATCCATACATTCTTGAGCCAAGTAACTGTTCACAATAGAACCTTCGGGATAATTCTTGTTCCGAACATATGATTTCAATGTGCACATGTTTCTTTCAGTTGGATACATCCAACGGAAAGCAACGGGTCCTCCAAGAAGTATTTTGGTCAGAAGATGGACAGTCAGATGCAACATGCATGTAAACAATTATGGAGGGAATATTTTCTCTAACTCACACAAAATTAATGGTGTCTCTGCAAACAGTTTTTGCACGAGGGATTTGGACAACCTCTTAGCACAAATATCTCTAAACAAATAGCACAACTGAATAACTGAGACTCTAACATTATTGGAAAAGAGATGACGGATTTCTATTGGAATCAACTCATGCAAAAGGACGTGATAATCATGAGTCTTCAAAGATTTCAACGTCAACTCTTTTCTGTTGACCCGTTTTGATATATTGCTTGAATAGTCATCAGGAACTTTAATAGTCTCTAGCACTTCCAGAAATTGATTTTTTTTAGCAGGAGTCATCACATAAGAAGCACATGGAACTTGCCATTTATTTTCACTGATACAGACAGGATGCAATTATGGTCTGATCCCCCAATCTACCAAGTCACGCCGATATTGTAAATCATCTTTTGTCTTCCCCTTGACATTTAGAAGAATCGAAAGCAACATTTCACATATATTCTTTTCAGTGTGCATTACGTCTAAGCAATGACGTAACAAGTTGGTTGACCAATATGACAACTCAAAGAATATACTCTTCTTATTCCAATTGTAACAGGTATCATTGGAAACATTTTTCCTCTTTCTAGATTTCAATACACTCTTCCCAAATGAATAACTGAAATCTTTCAATTCATTAAGCACATCAGTTCTAGACATACGCTGAGGTGGATCGTTATTCTCCATGGTATTTTCCAATCTTAGACGATTGTTTCTATATGGATGGTTCATTGGAAAGAATCATCGATGTCTCATAAAACTAAAATTACGACGATATTTCAGTCTTCTCGATCGAGTATTCTTCATACAAACAGGACAAGACAATTTTCCTTTTGTGCTCCATCCAGACATCATTGCATAAGCAGGAAAATCATTGATAGTCCACATAAGTGCAGCACGCATCTGAAATATATCTTTCAAACATGCATCGTATGTGGGCACACCCACATCCTAAAGAAGTTTCAACTCTTTTATTAAAGGTTGCATGTATACATCTATATCATTGCAGGGATCAGAAGTGCCAGATATCAGTATACTCAAGAAAGTGTAAGGCTTTTTCATACACAACCAAGGGGGAAGGTTATAAATGTGTATGAAAACCGTCCATGTGCTGTGCGAAGTAAGCATCTGCCCAAATGGATTAAAACCATCACATGAAAGACCCAGTCTCACATTATGCACGTCAGCTGCAAATTCAGAATATCGAGCATCAAATCTCTGCCATGCAAATCCATTTGCAGGGTGAACCAACTCTTCATTATTCTTTTTTCTCTTGTTGTCATGCCATCGCATTTTTACGGATATTTCATCAGACATGAAAAGTATCTGTAATTTGGGGATCAATGGAAAGTGCCACATTACTTTTTGTGGCACACGAGATGGTGTTCCATCATCTTTTGGCTTCCATCGGGAGGTTCCACATTTTATACAATCATTTATTTCAGTAGTTTCCTCCCAAAATAAGCTGCAATCATTCGGGCAAGAATGAATTTTTTTTTTGAGAATCCATGTTCATCAACCAACTTCTATGCCATATAGTGGTTTGAGGGAATATCTGCATCATATGGAAGTAAGTCCTTCAAGAAGGTAAGAATATAATCAATTGCAGTATTTGAAATCCCATACATAGTTTTCACATGAAACAATCGGATTAAAAATTCAAACTTTTTCATTTTATCACATTGCCGATATACTGGAGTCGTCGCAGCATCATTCAATTTTTTCACCCTATCAACATCATCATTTTCATTGGACGCATCATGTGTGCTTGTATTGAAATCTTGTTGGCTGGACATCCTTTCCTTCTCATGATGTCGAATAAATGGAAACCGATCATATATCAAACTCTCCAATTCAGTCCTATCATTTGGATCATCAATATTTTGAGATTCCATTTTCTCTCCATTGTGATACCACACATAATAGTTTGTTTGGAAACCATATTTGGTTATATGATAGCTAACTGCTTCACGGCTCAACCAAGGTCTTCCAACACAATTAAAACATGGGAAGTGTATCCGACCACTATCTGAAGCCTTGTCAAATGAAAAATCTAGAAAGCTGTTCAAATTATTTTGAAAATTGGTTAAAATCCGATCAGTTTCGTACATCCAACTTCTATCCATTCTGTAAAAAAATCGCAATAAGTCATTTCAAAGCAATTCAATAATATTAAAGTTTAATCAAAAAAATATTTACGTAAATGACAATTGTTTACTCTACATAAAATCATAACTGACACATTAATCTATATGAGAATCATATTAAGAAATACAACAAAATACAGTGTATATAAGAAAATAAGATACAAAATTTCTAATGCCTATATTCACGGATTGACCAGTAAGATATTGGAAGTGGATCAAGGAATACATAATCCTTAAGGGTCTTGTTGGGAGTATATGAGTTTTATACTTTAACTTCTTCAAGTAGATCAGGATGAGGAGTAAGATGAGGATCATGGGAGTGGTGGGACTGTCCAAGGGGGGTGTGGCGTGTCCAGGGGGTGCGGGGTGTCTAGGGGGTGGTGGGGCCGTCCGGGGGGTCGGATGTGTCCAGGGGGTGGGGGGCCGTCTAGGGGGGTCGGGGAGTCCAGGTGGGCGGGCTGTCTGTGGGGGTGGTCAGGTTGTCTAAGGGGGTCGGGTGTATAGGTATATTTATATGAAAAGAATACCCCCACAATAATCATGCAGCCTGTCATTAGTCTAAACCCCTAGAACACATAAAAGAAGCTAGTATGAACATTTACTAAAATATTTAACACCATACGAATGAAAATACAATCTAAATATAGTTTGAGAGGATATAATGGTGTGTGTGAAAAAAAATGATATTAAATCAATTTAAATGAATATGGAACAAATGAGGGTTTATAATACACTAAGAGTACCTCAAACAATCCAAAACCACTATAGCACCACCCCCTTGGATAGCCCACCCACCCCCCTCGACACCCCTTCTCCCTATGGACAGCCCCCACCCCCTTGGATAGCCCGCCCACCCCCCTGGACACCCC
The DNA here is from genome assembly GCA_963277665.1 of Viscum album. NCBI lineage: Eukaryota > Viridiplantae > Streptophyta > Magnoliopsida > Santalales > Viscaceae > Viscum > Viscum album. The sequence goes on along the minus strand of OY728148.1, from coordinate 525,998,208 downwards.
TACCCCCCGTGGCCAGCCCACCCACCCCACCTGGACAGCCCGCCCATCCCTCCTTGACAGCCCGACCACCCCCGTGGACAGCCCGTCCACCCTTGTGGACAGCCCGCCCACCCCTGTACCCCCCTGGACACCCCGTACCCCCCCGGGATAGCCCCGCCCACCCTCCCAAACAGCCCACACCCCACTCCCCTATAACCCCACCACCACCACCTAGACATACCAACCCCCCTGGACACCCCACACACCCCTCCCCCACCAGGGCACCCCACCCAGACCCCCAAGACAGCCCACACCCCCTAGAAAGCCCTGCCCACCCCCGTGGACAGCCTTTCCCACCCCCGTGGACAGCCCCGCCCACCCCCGTGGACAACCCACCCACCCCCGTGGACACCCCCTACCCCCTAGACAGCCCAACCACCCCCATGGATAGCCCACTCACCCCCCTCGACACCCCTTCTCCCTATGGACAGCCCCCCACCCCCTTGGATAGCCCGCCCACCCCCCTGGACACCCCTACCCCCAGTGGCTAGCCCACCCACCCCCCTGGACAGCCCGCCCACCCCTCCTTGACAGCCCGGCCACCCCTGTGGACAGCTCGTCCACCCTTGTGGACAGCCCGCCCACCCCCATACCCCCTGGACACCCCGTACCCCCCCCCCCCTGGATAGCCCCGCCCACCCTCCCAAACAGCCCACACCCCCCTTCCCTGCAACCCCACCACCACCACCTAGACATACCACCCCACCTGGACACCCCACACACCCCTCCCCCACCAGGACACCCCACCCAGACCCCCAGGACAGCCCACACCCCCTGGACAGCCCCGCCCACCCCCGTGGACACCCCCTACCCCCTAGACATCCCAACCACCCCTGTGGACAGCCCACCCACCCCCCTCGACACCCCTTCTCCCTATGGACAGCCCCCCACCCCCTTGGATAGCCCACCCACCCCCCTGGACACCCCTACCCCCCGTGGCCAGCCCACCCACCCCCCTGGACAGCCCTCCCACCCCTCCTTGACAGCCCGGCCACCCCCGTGGACAGCCCGTCCACCCTTGTGGACAGCCCGCCCACCCCCGTACCCCCCTGGACACCCCGTACCCCCCCTGGATAGCCCCTCCCACCCTCCCAAACAGCCCACACCCCCTCCCCTGCAACCCCACCACCACCACCTAGACATACCACCCCCCCTGGACACCCCACACACCCCTCCCCCACCAGGACACCCCACCCAGACCCCCAGGACAGCCCACACCCCCTAGACAGCCCCACCCACCCCCGTGGACAGCCTTTCCCACCCCCGTGGACAGCCCCGCCCACCCCCGTGGACAACCCACCCACCCCCGTGGACACCCCCTATCCCCACAATCCATTATCCAAAACATATCAAATTGGTTTGAACACAATCCATAATTCCCACAATCCATTATCCAAAACATGTAAACGTTCACGATAGCCTCCCCCAACTCTGATTTACATGTTTTGAACACTCTCCTTTCAAACATAGAATATAAAAACATTAAAGAAGTCTTCACAAACACAAACAATATCCTATTTAGATATTAATTTCAATAATCAAGTAAACCACCAACACCTGGAAAAAATCTATTCATTAAAACAACTACAACAATATGGTTGAGATCAAATTTTACCTATTCGTATGGGGGTGTACCTGTTGGGATGGGGGGTGATGGTGTTCGGATGGGTGGTTCGCGAGAGTAGTGGAGTGAAAGAGATTCGGATGTGGTTCGCGAGAGCAGCGGAGCGAATAGATTAGGGCTCTGTCCGAATAGGGAGAGGAGATCACGATCTGCAATTTGGGGAAAACCTTTGCCAACGGTTTATAAAAACTGTTGGCAAAGGCACACCTTTCCCAACGGTTCACTGGAACCATTGGGAAATGTGTGAGTTTAGCACCCATTTCCCAACGGTTCCAGTGAACCGTTGGAAAAGGGTCCACCAAAATTCCCTTTGCCAACGGTTTATTTAAACCGTTGGCAAAGGCTCACTATACCAACGGTTTAAATAAACCGTTGGTATACTACCGTTGGGAAAAGACCAAATTCCAGTAGTGAATTATAGTATATGTAAGATATTGGATTTTTCTTTCCATTTTTATGAGGGTAGGTGAGGATAGAAAAATAAAATAATAGAACTTGAAAATAAATTGAAAGAAAATGGAAGAGGGTTTTACCTCTTGATTTCGTCTTCTTGAGAACCTCATTAGGGGATTGGTTTTGGTATTTTTTTTCAGAATAAAATCTCCTAGATGTGGGTGAGAGTTTTGGGAAGAGTATTGGGTAGAATTTGGACATAGATCAAGGCTTGAGATGTGTGAGGAGAAGAGGTGTTGAGGGGTGGTATTTATAGTAGAGGATAGGGGTGTTTTCTCATTATTTAATTCAATGGTTTATTATTTTACTAAAGACAAGAAATAGTGTTGATTCTTGAGACTAAATATAGTAATTAGATCATGTGAGTTTGAAAAAATTGTGATTACATCATCTATGAATCAATGAATGGTGTATTTAACTTATAATGTGTATATACCGTAAAATGCCATATTTTACTATTCACCAAAAATTCAAGTATTTCAGGAAAATACCAAAAATTCAACCTAACTATTTTTTGACATGTAGAATTAAAAAATAAACACAATTTTATAAAAATAATTTTCTAAATATGATAAATTTAATTTTTAATTAAAATTATAATTTACTCAAAAAATACAGATTTTAAAATTATAACTGATTTTATATCACTTTGAAAATGTAACTAAGGTCTCATAAAATAATATTATAATCATAAGAAATAAAAATAATAATTTATTAATAAATTTTATGAAAAAAAATCTTTTCAATTATTAAATTAGTCATAAAATTGAAATTAAATATTTATGACTTATAAAAATACCAACACTTAATTAATAATTTTTAAAATATTTATTTACATATAATATGATATAATTATATCATATTATCACTTATAATATGGATAAATTTTATTTATACTATCATTGGTGAGGTTTCTATTCAATTTTCCGGTTTACTATTCATAAGGGTTGCATTACTATTCCAAAGGTCAAGTTACTATTCCTTTGGTATATTTTTCTTATCTTCGAGAAATATTTATTATTCCATTAATTCAACATTTATAAATTTTTATTGTGTTCTGTGTAACTTCCATGACCTGGAAGCCACTAAATTGGTGCTCCGATCTGGGTTATTACATGACCTTAAGCACGCCTCCCTGTTCGCCAAAGGTTTCCGACTAGAAGCGAGGGTCCAAATAGTTAATTATGGAGACTATACCCCATTTTATTGGAGTAAGGAACAAAAAAAGATAAAAAAAAATAGCAGAATAATAACCAATAATACTAGAGCATGCATAAACAACCATTCCCCAAACAGGGTACAACCATGTCCAACAGTAAATGTGACATACCATGCTACAAGTGAAAAAGTGAAAAAACCCAAAATGTAAACAACTAAAAAATCCCTAAAATGGTCCTGAAACCATGTTCGGGTCCTCATCCATGTACCCCCATGCCAACCCAACTGCCAAGAAAGTGCATTTTCCCTTCTCTTGACCTGCAAACATGAAGTTTTATCGGGTACCCAATTGCGGTCCGAGCAAGGTGTGAGTACAACTCAGTAGGCCACCACCAACGGTGTCTACAAAATATCAGGTATAAAAAATTGTGCATGAAAAAGGGAAATGAATAATAAATGAAAAATAAAATATTAAGTTCCCTTATCCAGATTAGGTCCATTATTAACATTTATTAGTATTTCCATATCTTATCATTTCATCCCATTTCCCATTACTCAACATTTCCAACACATTTAACATGGGTTCATCAAACACAAAAAGTTACACGAGCTAAAATTACACAATCAGATGAATGAGGAAAAACACATGGTTATCCTATCTCACTAGGACTAACTTCCTCATGACAACCATATCATCACCTCGAAGCCTCAGTCTGGGTGAATGAAATCATTAGGGGAACAAAGCCTCAGTCCTCATCCCAAACCCATGCATTAAGGGTGGAGTTTGGAGAATCAGTCTAACTCGACCCCTGTACATAGAACCTCAAGTCAATACCCCACTCTACCAATCTGTGTGCCCATGCTATACATATATGTATCCATTAACTATTTACACAACATCACAACCATTTCCCAAGGCAAACATAAATCATAAATATAACATAAGAGTTAATACCATGCCTTAACCCATTAACACATTTACAATATTTCACATCATTTAGACACTTATCTTGATTCCCCTTTTATTATGCTTATCTCACTAAGAATTCATTCATTGTGCCTATCTCACTAGGCTTCGTTCATTATTCATAACTCACTAGGCTTCATTGTCGGGATCATAATCCATTTCATTATGGTCTTTAATCATTTCCATATTAACCCAATATCCCTTAGTTTATTACTAATCCTAGGTGCATCACCTAGCTTCTACTTAAACACAATCCATCACATCAACATGTTTATCAAGGGCTCTACCTAAATACACAAAAATCTCATTTATTCTTCACAAAAACCCTAGGTCTGGGGAAGTCATCACACCCCGTGGGTGGCCCTAGATTAGTCTCATCACCCTCGATGCATCCCATGGGGATCGTGAGGGTTCATATTTACCTTCGTAAAAACCATTTTACTTAAACATTACAAGGGTGATCAAAACATCCCAAGATACACCCAAGAACAAAACCACACATTCACAAGTCCAAAAATAAACCATGGGATATAACTTGTAGACCACCTACCTCGATTCCATGAGTGAACGCACTCTTAATCATTCCCCCAGATTCCACTTCAACCAACCCTTGAAGCTTCAACCTAGATCTCACCCAAAGAGTAGGGTTTTACAGCTTCATAAAGAGAGGAGAAGAAGATACAAACCCTAAACTCAAAAGAGAAGCAAGGATCGGATTATCCTTACCTGGAGCTTATATTCGCAACCAACGGCACCAAAAACACCTTATAAATGAGTTATATCGATATATTGGATCTCTTGGGAGATTGGGTTCGTTCCTAGGGTGAAGAGGGAAGAAATGGGAGGAAATCCTGAGTTGGGTATTAAAATCTTGAATTGGAAAAATTGTAATTTTTTAAAACAAAATAGGTTGCACAGTTTACTCGCACGGTGTGAAAAATCATGTGAAAACCATGTGTAGGACATTTTCCAAAATCCCACCACTTTAACAGTTTCCTGGTTTGTCCGTAGGGTTAGCACTAACCATGTGCAGACCATGCAGCCTACCCCGAAAACCCCCCTTTTTCTTCTTTTTCATATCTCAAACCCTTAGAACACCCTCGAGCCTCCTTAAGGAAGTGGGTAAGAACTTAATTAACCAAAACAAGGGATTCAAATCAAAACTTAAATGAGAACATACCTTTACAAGATCCTATATCTTACAACCTCCCCACCTTATAACAGCTTGTCCTTAAGCTGAGCTTCCAAGCTTCATTTCACTTACAAGAAAAAGAGATCAGGCCACTGATCCCGCATATCTGATTTCCACTTCCATTTTTCTTCCTAAACCTTCCCATGCTTCCATAGTACTCGCACCAATGGCACAACCTTTCCCCACAAGAATTTATCACTACGATCCACGACACTAACCAGATTCTCCTCAAAGGACGCATCAGCCTCAAGATCAACATTCTCAACATCCATCACGTGATTTGGGTCAGGGTGGTACCACCAAAGATGTGACACATGAAAAACATCATGCATCCTACTATACCACGATGAAAGAGTCAATCAGTATGCCACCAGCCTTATACTCTCCACAATCTCAAATGGACCCACATACCTAGGAACCAACTTTCCATGCTTCCAAATCCATCGATGACCCAACCTTGGTGACACCCGAAGAAACACACTATCACCCACCTCTAACTCAAGAGTTCTATGCCTCAGATATGTATACTACTTATACCTACTTTGAGCCATTTCCATCCATTTCTTAATCAACTCAACTTTCTCTGAAGTCTACCGCATGATACTCGGTCCCAATAGCTCAGATTCACCGACCTCTAACCAAACACAGTGGATATCTACACGGCCTCCCATAGAGAGCCTCAAATAGTGTCATCTGAAACAAAGCCTAAAAATTGTTGTTGTATAAAAATTCAACAAGCGACGGGTGATTCTCCCAGGAACCACAAAAATCCAACACACAAGCCCTCAACATATCTTCCAACACTTGGATTTTACACTCCAACTTTTCATTCGTCTGCGGATGGAAAGTTGTACTCAAAAGCACCTGTGTACGAAGTGCCTTCTTTAACCCTTTCCAGAAGTGTGATATAAAATAAGGATCATGATTAGAAACTATATTCCATGGTACACCATCCAACCTTACTATTTTTTGAACATAAAACTCACCCAACTGATTAACTGTGTAAGTCTTCTGAATCGGTAAGAAATTATCCACTTTCATTAGCTGGTCCACAACCACCCATATTGCATCATTATTCTGAGGCATTCTCGGAAGACCCTCCACAAAACAAATCATCACATCATCCCAATTATATTCTGAAATGGGCAATGGATGTAACAAACCACCTGGGTGTTAATGCTCGGCCTTCACCTACAGACAGGTAAGGCATCGTGCCACAAACCCCACAACTTCCTTTTTCATTCTCAGCCACCAAAATTGCATACGAAGATCATGATACATCTTGGTTAAACCAAGATGAACTACCCATTTTGATACATGTAACTCCCACATCAACTCTTGCTGCATCCATATCAGCACAACCACATGACCATGAACACAAACAACCTCGTCCATACCGACGGCCCAACCAGAAGGTGGATCCCCACCTTTAAGTATTTTCTTCATGTCCAAACATTTAGGATCATCGATCTAAATTTCCCTAACTCGACTAAAAAGTATCAAATAAATCTCCATGGAAGAAAGAGTCACCTGACCTTTTTTATCATGCACCAACAGATGCATCTCTGCGAAAAAAGTCATCACCCTTCACTCAGTGCTGGATTCCTAAACCACCTAGTTCTGAGCCTTCCTGCTCAAAGCATCAGCAGCATTGTTCCCTTTCCCCAGTGTATATACCATCTCAATTTCAAAATACTAGAGATAATCAACCCATATTCACTATCAAAGATTCAAATAATTCTGTGAAAAGATATACTTTTGACTCTAGTGATTGTTAAACACCACAAACTGTTCCCATATCAGCACAACCACATGACCATGAACACAAACAACCTCGTCCATACCGACGGCCCAACCAGAAGGTGGATCCCCACCTTTAAGTATTTTCTTTATGTCCAAACATTTAGGATCATCGATCTAAATTTCCCTAACTCGACTAAAAAGTATCAAATCAATCTCCATGGAAGAAAGAGTCACCTGACCTTTTTTATCATGCACCAACAGATGCATCTCTGCGAAAAAAGTCATCACCCTTCACTCAGTGCTGGATTCCTAAACCACCTAGTTCTGAGCCTTCCTGCTCAAAGCATCAGCAGCATTGTTCCCTTTCCCCAGTGTATATACCATCTCAATTTCAAAATACTAGAGATAATCAACCCATATTCACTATCAAAGATTCAAATAATTCTGTGAAAAGATATACTTTTGACTCTTGTGATTGTTAAACACCACAAACTGTTCCCCCAGCAAGTAGTGCCTTCATAACTTTAAGGAATCCATGACTACAGCCAACTCAAGATCATGAGTGGGATAATTTTTCTCATGGGGTCTCGATTACCTCGACCCATAATCCACAACCCACTCATCTTGCAACAACACATCCCCAAGCCCGATACCGGACATATCACAAAATAGGACATACTTTCTACCTAGCTAGGGTAAGATCAAGATTGATGATCGGTCGTAAATCGCTTTTTCAACTCTTAAAATAAATCCTCACAAGCATCAGACCACTCAAACCAGATTCCCTTCTTTGTCAAGCCTGAAAATGGTGCTACCAAATAAGAGAAATCCTAGATGAACCTTCGGTAACACCTGGACAAACCCAGAAAACTCTGAACATCTAAAACACTCTTGGAATGATCCCAAGTCACAATAGCCTGCAATTTCTCTAGATCCACCGACACACCTACCTTATAGATTATGTGACCCAAAAAATGCACTTCTCCAATCTATAATTGACACTTTGAAATCTTGGAAGATAGTTGATGCTCTCTTAGTGTACTCAGAATGACGTCAATATGTTGGCCATGATCATCATGAATTTTCAAGTACACCAAGATATAATAAACAAATAAAACTACAAACTGATCTAGATATGAATTAAATATTCGGTTCATCAAAGCCATGAACACCTTCAGTGAATTTTTCAAGCCAAAAGGCATCACCACAAACTCAAACAACATGTACCGACTCCTGAAAGCTGTCAGTGGTACTCAGAGGGCCTCCCCCTCAACTGGTGATAACCCGATATTAGATAAATCTTAGAAAATATTGATGCACCCCTGAGCTGATCAAATAGGTCATCAATTCTATTAAGAGGGTACTTATTTTTCACCTTCATCTAATTTAACTTCTGATAATCAACACACAGCCTTAACGACCCGTCAGCCTTCTTTGAAAAAAGCACAGGAGATCCCCAAGGAGATGTACAAGGACGTATAAACCCCTTACACTCCAACCCCTCAAATAGAACCTTTAACTCCTAGGGTTCTGTCGGTTTCATTCGGTATGGAAGAATATAAATGGGCTCTGCTCCCGGTAGCAACTCAATCGTGAACTCAACATCCCTATTGGGTGGAAACCTCGAGAAATCCTTAGGAAACACATCCTGAAACTGAACCACTACTAGAGAGAATACAAATTGTTACCCACTTTCATGATCATTCACAAGAAAAGCTACTTGATCCATGAGCCTACCCAAATGCTAACAAAATATTCCATCATGACATGCTTGAACATCCCACTCTTTATTATGTACATAAGCATTACCATAAACCGACCTAAACGATACCCTATGATGGTAACTGTCTATGTGTTCCTGATACAACACCAACCAATCTATACACAAGATCATGTCAAATCTCAACATCTCAAGAACGAATAAGTCTCATAGGAAAGGATACCCACTAACTTCCAGAGCACATCCCTTCCATTGCCTGATATCTTCATTTTTCACCCCCAACGGAGTTTCAATTGACATAACCTTGTACACACTCTCCATAGGCAAACCCAATGCTACCACAAACTAAGTATAAATAAAATAGTGTGTGGAACCAGTGTCAAAAAACACACTAGAAAGCGTAGAATATATAAGGATTGTACCTTGAACAGTTGATGGCCCAGCCTCACCATAATTAGGTGCAGACTGAACTGCATGAAGCTGACCTACCCCTCTACCCTTGGCTCCAACTTGTGTGCCCTGCACTGCCCTAATGACATGGATGATCTATACCCATAGTTCCACATCCACCGCCCCTACCAGTACATCCTGTGGAGATCCAAATGCCTACCAAATATGGAGAAATTGATCCCTTTACTCCACTTCACATCTTCCTGAAACCAACATCCATGCTCACCTGTTGAGGTTTCCTGTAGAACCTCTGCACGTGTCCCAATCTGTCGCACAACCAGTACTCAACAAAAGTTCGATAACACTGGCCACGCATGTGACCCATCCTGCCACACTAATAGCATAACACCTGATCACCACCTTGAGAGGCTGACCCTCTCTTCTGACTACCTTGCACACTTCTTCCCTACTGAAAACTTCTAAAATGATGCTTCTAGCCCTCAGAAATAGCAAAACTTTTCTACCAAGATGGAACGATAATCCCACTACCTGAAGCTCCCTTCTAGTTCCCTCCTGAGATAATCGCTTGGTCCACTACCTCTGTAAACCTCTTAAAGTGAAATATATTCAGCTAAGACTTAATCTCGTGTCTCAGCCCATCCTAGAAATGCCTCGTAACTATTGCCTCATCCCCCGCCAAAGCTGGAACAAAGCATCTCAGGTCAGTGAAGTGGATAGAATACTCCATAACTGACACTGATCCCTAAGTCAGGATCATGAACTATACAGCCTTCGCTTTCCATAATGTATCTAGGTAAAAATGATCTAAAAAATTTTAATAGAAATCTTTCTACAACATCCCCTGAGCCTGCTCAGTCTGATCCAGGATGTCCCACCAACACTTTGCCAGGCCCTGCAACATATAATATGCCAACTTGTCTCGCTTTCCTACGAGAGTCTCTATATTATCAAGTATTTTCTGGACATACTATATCCAAAACTCCGATGCCTCTGGCCCACCCTCTCTGGTAAAGGTTGAAGGGTGTTGCAGCTGAAACTCTCTAGTCAACTCAGGCATACTCAGTGTAACCCGTCCTAGGTCCCAATCCATTATCTGCATAAAACAAGCCAATTTCTCTCAGAACTTCTCTTCCCCACTTTCCTGGATCACCACATTTTCTTGCTCCTCTACTATATGAGTGTTCTTAACAACATCCTCTTGTTTCCAAATCAGTTCTGGACGTCATGGTGGCATTTCTCTACATTTCCAAACATGAGGTTTAGAACACATACCATAAAACTTTCATAACTTCATAACAAGAAGACTCTTCACCATCCACAACAGCCCTTAACATTTCAAAAACATCACCCCAACCATCCTTACCTTGGGCCATGGTCTGCAAGGGGTAAAAAACCATACACCACCATAAGGCTCACCAAACATGTTACATACAACGTTTTTAATTCAATGCAAGCCTTTAATTACACATATTTCATTAATCATCACTTATCATTCTTTTATCTTCACCCACTTTCATTGTTTTGTTTAAGACATTTTCCATTTTCAATTATCAAGATGCAAGGTGCATTATATCTTTCATGCCTCACACACCCAACCCATGTGTACCTACCATGATGCATGTCACCTATCTCTCTAGGTACCTATAATGATGCATGAATGCACAACCTCGTTCCATTTAGTCCATGATCCAAATATAATAAAACCATCACATCAAAAAATATGTTCATCACCCAATGGTGAAATATTGTCAACTGTAACATTGCACAATGAAAAATAACAATTTTCACCTTGGTTGACTTGGGTTTTCCCCCATACATGGGTGAGATACTCCCAAACATGAGCTCATTACCAAGGCCCAACACTTTCTTAACCACCTGTCTACCATCCCCAAATAACAAGATTCCAGAGAAGGAGTGTCATGACCTGTCCCCCGGGACCCGTGTCGTGACTACCCCAAGCCCGCCTTCCATAGGCCAGGGGATAGCAACTAGCACCAAAGGTGTAAATCCCTAAACTGGGATGGCATTGCATTTATAACCGAAAACACACACAATAGAGTACACAGCTGAAAGTAAACACTAAGTAAAATTGTATAACAAGAGAGTGCTGAAAAGTAAAGGGGCCAGAAATACAAGCCCAACTGAAAGTACAAGTACAACTAAAAAGGAAAAAAACAACTAAAAGGTGAAAAGTAGCTCATGGATCCTCCACCACAGATCCTACCTGAAGGGTATGTACAGATAGACTCCTCAGCACTCCACTTCCATCAGTCTCCTCTGGGTTCCGACTCGTCGTGAGGTCCACCTCTGGGTACCGTTCAGTCCTCGTACACTCAGCCTCGGTCAGCGTTGTCCGTCGTCTGCATCCAACACAACGAGGTGCGGGCATAGTCCATGTAGGGGTGAGTATAACGATACTCAGTAGGGACCGAGAGACCCTCAAGGTCTCAAAAAATCTAACAAGGATAAACCAAAAAGTATGAAATCAATGGATAGCCATCACTTAGGTATATGACCATACATATACCTAAGTTATCAAGTAACCCATCTCAATCATGAGGAAAACACAGAAGTCGCTGACTCAGATCACATAGGTATACAACTTTTGTAGAGAGATAGATACGATCAGATGTATTCACTAAATCATCTAAGCTGTCGGACCCACACAGGATCCAGGACCAGCGGTTAGAACTGTCGGACCCACACAGGATCCAGGAACAGTAGTCAGAGTTGTCGGACCCACACAGGATCCAGGACCAACGGTTAGTACTGTCAGACCCACATAGGATCCAGTACCAGTAGTCAGATCTATCGGACCCACACAGGATCCAGGACCATCTACTCTATCGAACCCACAGAGGATCCAGGAACAGAAGTCAGAACTGTCGGACCCACACAAGATCTAGGAATAGTAGTCAGAGCTGTCGAACCCATACAGGATACAGGAATAGTCGTCAGTGCTGTCGAACCTACACTGAATCCAGGAATAGTCATCAGTGCTATCGAACCCACACAGGATTCAGGAACAGTCGTCAGTGCACAGCCAGCCACAGGGTTTCCACTAGAGCACGCTTGATTCCGGGAGAGTCTTCCCCTAAAACTATGAGTCTATATGTCAACTATCACAAAATTCCCAAGAATAATTATCCCAAAGGTCTTCCACGTCATAGAGGTCTCAACGCAACAGAGAGAGCGTCGATCGGACGCCTGATCTGTGAGTTATTAGCCTTTTAGTTCCGGGGGACCAGTTGGATTCGTGTACGATCCAACCTGACCGTATCTCAAAAATACCTCGAACTCCAGTTGTGTATTCTCAAAGGGACCGTCATGTTCCAAGAATACCAGTGCCACTGACGGTTCGTCTAACAGACGTCTGGTGCCAAAGATATGGCCAAAGGAAATAAAGGGTCAGTAGTGGGCCTAGGTCCGGTCCGACCCCAACCTAGTCTGGGCTGACTCGGTTTGGGTCGACCTGGTCAGCCCGCTAGTTTCGGCCTGGTCTATTGGGCCCGGCCCAATGGACTGCGGGGGTGGTTCGGCCCGGAGGTTGCCGCGTAGGTGGCACGGCCCGGAGCCCAGGGCTGCTTCGGCCAGCGCTGCGAGGAGTGCGGCTCTGGCGACTCGGCCTGGAAGGTCGAGCCGGTTCGGTCAGCAATTCCGTGAGGGATGCCACGGGCCAGCTCGGGTGGTCGGCGCGGATTGGTCTATTCAGCCAAGCCGGGGTGCGGCCTGGGGACGCCAGCGGGGCGGCCGAGCAGGACGGGTGACGGCCTGGACAGGCCGGAAGGGCAGCCGGGAGGGCACCTGGCAGGCCGGAAAGGTGGTCGGGAGGGTGTTGGGCAGCTGAGAGGGCACCGGGAAGGCTGACAGGGTGGCTAGGAGGGCACTGGGCGGCGGCCTGGGCAGGCCGAGAGGGCGTCGGGGGGGGCAACAGGGTGCACAGGAGGCCACGGGCAGGTCGGGCAGGGCGTGCGGGAGGCCGCGGGCGGGCTGAAGGGGCACGCAAGGCAGGCTGGAGGCTGGGAGGCGGTCGGGCTGGCCGGTTCGGTGCGGGTCAGTGGTGTTCGGCCAGGAGCACCGGTGAGCTGTGGGGGCGGCGCGATTCGCGGAGGCCGCAGGTAGCGCGGCCTTTATCGTCGCCACCTTCGTCATTCTGTTGCCTCGTCACCTCATCGAAGGTCATCAAAAACAAGAACAGAGGAGGGGGGTTGGGCCATGTTCGTTTGTCCCGCACCCTCCGCGTTTAGGGTTTTATCATTCGGTTCATCAAGATCATAAGAAAGATAAACAACAACTCACCCGCAACAAATCCTTTCCAACCGAGAAAGAAGATTCAAGGAAAGAATCAACATGAAATAAACCCCCTACCATTTGTTCATCGTTCTTCATTCGTTCACGGAGTCGCAGAGAGCAGACAAAGAAGAAGATCATTGATGCAGAAGTTGGTCATCGAAGACGTTCCACGACGGTTGAAGCTTCGAGGAAGAAGTCAAAGAAAGTCGGCGTTCTCCGTTCTTCGTTCTTCGTTGGGAGATGGGGTTCTTCGTTGGAGATAAATAATTCTCCAAAACTCTCCTCTCAAAGGCACCCCCCCCCCAATGAGAAATTCCAAACAATAATAATAATATAGTGTCTATTATTTTAGATGTTAGCACGAAATTCAAATGGAGGATTAAATTAATTAGATAGGGTCCCCTTAATTAATTCATGGGCGTTGGAACAATTAAAAAAAAGATTTGGATCCATTTAATTAAAGGAGAGGTGGAGAGGCTCTCCCTCATTAATGAGGGAGAGTTGGGAGGTTCTCCACTTTAATGGGGAGTTTCAAGGGGTTAAAATCCCGGGTGGTCCCCACCACAATAATCCTCTCATGGGAGGTTGAGTTCGGGTGGGCCCCACCACCATAACTCATGGGATGTTAAGGTTCGGTGGTCCCACCTTCAACCTCCATGAGGAGGTTTTAACCACCACACACCAAATGGAAGCTCAAATAAAATAAAGTTTATCTCACTTTATTTTATTATTTTTTCCATGAAAACCCAAAATATAACTTTTATTCTCGACCAGCTGTCGTCGAGGTGAAAGTCTCCTTAAGAAAATATTGGCACTGCGAGTTCAACAGTGCCCTTGGATTTCAATTCCGAGCAATGGTTCAAAATTTATAAAATCCCGCTCGTACGTTTACTTATCTACCCAAACAAAACTTCATAAATTGATTTCGGGCACACCGGGCCTTAGAATCACGCGCCGTCAGTTTTCGCGGACTCGTATAATTCCCATGTATTTAAGAAAAAAAATTCCACATAAATTCAGGGTCTTTACATTAATTTAACAACTGGGCCCCTCCCACCAGTTGCCCCACAGACACATGGTCCCCACCAAGGGGCCCACCCACGTGCTCGAATGGGTCATTTGACTAATAATAGTCCCCACAGGCTAACACTTGTCCTTTCCAGTGTGCTTTGTCCTCACTCACACACACCCTGGGAAACTTCCCAGAAGGTCACCCATCCTGATCACTACTCCAGGCCAAGCATGCTTAACTATGGAGTTCTAACCAGACAGGCTTCTGAAAATAAAGGTGCACCTTGTTGACATGAGTCATATTAGGTTGCCCCGCAGACACATGGTCCCCACCAAGGGGCCCACCCACGTGCCCGAACGGGTCATCTGACTAATGATAGTCCCCATAGGCCAACACTTCTCCTTTCCAGTGTGCTTTGTCCTCACTCACACACACCCTAGGAAACTTCCTAGAAGGTCACCCATCCTGATCACTACTCCAGGACAAGCACACTTAACTTTGGAGTTCTAATCAGACAGGCTCCTGAAAAGAAAGGTTCACCTTGTTGACATGAGTCATATCATTTAGTCATTTAACCTTTTACCATTCGAGGGTGTTACAAGGAGAATAAACACCTCCTCTGATACCACTTTGTAACATCCCCAACCTAGGAGCCACTAAACTGGTGCTCCGAGCTGGGTTGTTACATGACCTTAAGCGTGCCTCCTTGTACGCCAAAGGTTGTCGAATAGAAGCATGGATCCAAATAATCAATTAGGGAGACTATATGTAGCACCCTAAACATTTTATTGTATGTTTCTCTTAAATACATTCGAGTCATAGCCTATATTTTATAAAGCACTGAGTTTCTTCGAAACAATAATTGGTTATTTAGGAGATAGTCATAGTCTAGCCATTGAACTTAAATTTTCCACCTGTGTGTCTTGAGTTTTAAAAATATGACATACACGGTTGTGTTCAGGATGATATTTAGAGTTTCATAGAATTAACTTAATTTTTGTGAATAGTAACCCACCCTTATGAATAGTAATATGAATCTTATGAATGGTATTCATACCCTTGAATGTATAAATAAATTTAGGCACTTTAAAAATGAAGATGAATATTTTAAGTGTTTATATTTTTCGATTAAATAATGATTTTAATTAAATATTTAATTAATCATATTTAGAAAATTATTTTTGAAAAATGGACTTCATTTTTGGATTCTACACATTGATAAATGGTTAGGGTGAATTTTTGGTATTTTTCTGAAATACTTGAGTTTTTTATGAATAGTAAAATTCCATAATTTACAAAATAAGTTAAAAACACTAATTATAGAGTCATGTACGATGTTATGATAATATAAGACCAATTGATTCTGATTCACATGATAAAATTACTATTTATGGTCATGGAAGACTCACTATTACTTTTCTTGAGGAGAAATAATAAATTAATGAATGTAATATAGAAAAATCTTCTCTCCCCTCCACTATATAAACCACCCCTCACCCCCTCTTCCTCCCAAACCACTAAAACTTCACACATTGCCTAAATTCTGCTCAAATATATTCCTAACCTCCTCCCCCACGTCCAAGGCCTTCTGGTATCACCAAAAGGCCAAAAACAAAGGCCTTAAGGAGTTTCTCAAAGAGGAGTACTCAAGGGGTGAACCTCTCTTCCTTTTTCTTTCAATTCCTTTTACAAGTTCCATTATTTTGTTCTCTCTTCTCACCTACCCTCATTCAAATGCCATGATAATTTGAGTACCATACATGTACTTTATTTTCATTATTCTAAATTAATATTTCATCATAATCTCTCTTTTTCCCTTCCTTTAATACTATAAATGCAAATACCGTTCGAGATGTGTTAATTTATCACACACAAGGAAGACGGGTTTTCAATTTGCATTACTATCTTCAATACTGGTCATGAAATCTTTTCAATGGTTGAACGAGATCATAATATATGTATTTTATCTTTTTTAATGTTCTTTAATCCTTACACACTCATAATATGGAATAATAATACAAAACAAGTTCATTGTGCACAAAACCGTCAAGCTAAATCCAAGCGTTTATCATTAAATCATCAAATGAGTCATCCTCATGGTATATAAACAGAATAATTATAATATAATTTATATCTATGTAATGTCCCTAATTTTATATATTAACAATTCTGTATTTTTATCCACATTTCAAATGAACTTCCATTCATGAATACAGGTAAACGGATCATGGAAACCAAGTAAGAAAATGCTTCCAAAATCATAAAATTGAATCTCTGAAACCCATCAAAAAGGAAATTAATAAACGTAATAAGGATATACCATATCAATTAAATGTTTATGAAATTCTGTACTTATTAATTAATGAAGATAAATTTGATTATTCAGGTCATTAAGAACAATCGAGAACACCTTCGAGCATTAGGTAAGGGATTGCTTAACTCAATTTTTATTCTTTGAGTTAAACATCTATTTCATCGGTTACATTGTTCCAAGAATATTTTTGAATGACCTATGATTGTTTTATACTGTATATCTACTTATATTTTGTGGATTTTTATTTTTCACACATAAATATTTCATTGATTTATCCTCACTCTAATGATGCAATCCTTGTAAGGGGTCCTCTCTCTCACTTTTGTTCAAGAATCTCCCCTATGTTGTGCCCTTTTATTTTTAATACCTAATGATGGGGTATATTTCCTCACCTACCCCATACTTTCCTTATGATATATAAATAATGGGATACCCCTTTACCTCTCATTAAACCCTCACAAGAATACATGTTACCATACCAAAATGTTTGTAAGGGGTTTTATCATCTCACCTTCATTTCCGTGAGATTTCTAATGTTCACCACTTATTTCTTGAATGTAGTGTATGTGTACTTCCATTTGTCATATAATATCATTATTATATTTATATTCATGGTCTTAAATGATTCATTTTATGATTATTATGTTTTTATCATATGATTCGACTGATTACATTGTGGTAAGGGACTTTGTCTCAATTTTCTATTTCGTTGTGACTTATCTTGTATTGTGCACCTAATAATTCTTATGTGGTGTACCTAATGCCCATTTGAGATAAAATTTCATTTAAAATTATAATTATATTAAATATACATATTCCCAAATCATGGATATGATTATTGTCTAAGCCATATACCATTTTACATACGGTATTTATTTTGAATGCGGTTTTAACTCTAGAAGTGTTGATGAATTTTTATCCTCTATTCTATGCGGATAATGTAAATACATATTGATATTTTATTGAATATATGTATAAATAATTATTTGGACATGCAGTGATGGGTGGGGCCCACTATAGCCTCTTGATGCATCGATAGGTCTCATGAGACAAATCAGTTGGCGACAAACCCTTCAAGTTTGTTTCCAAAAATCAGACGGGTTTCTACCCACAGACTTAAACCGTTTAAATGGTATTATGGTATCATGTTCCAAATACATGAATTCCAACTAATAGGAATTCTATTTATTCATTATCAGTTATTACTATCCATGAGGTTTTCACTATGATAAAATCTATGGATGCAGTTTCATTCTCAGTTTATTAATGGCGTGAGTTTTTCATTTATTCCCCATGCCATATTGACTATGCTAAGTTGTTTATAATTCAGTTATTATTTATTCATGATTCCATTATTTTTAACCCTTATTGAGAGTTTAATCTCACCCCTTTCATTTGTTTACCTTCAATAGGTTATGAAGAGGAGACTATTTATTGAGTTCTATGGATGCAGTTTTTATATTTTGTTATGTATTGTATTTTGTAACCTTTTCCAATGTAATTTGAGTTACATATATGTATCTAGTTTATTCAAGACTACAAAAATGATCATTACTTCAGGCTTTCATTACTTCTAACCATGAAAATGTACTTAGTAATTCATCATCTCTGGTCTAGATGGGTCGAGGTGTTACAGTTGGTATCATAGAAAGTTTAGTAGAAAACTTGGAAACTAGATTAGAAAACGTAGATTAGGGAACAAAGACATAAGGTAGTATTTGAGGACAAAAATACAAGAATGTCCTGGTATTTTGGTAAGGAAAAGATTATGTGTATCTTTGAAACAATACATCCCTATCTAGATACGAGCAGGTAGAGGTGGATCTGGCACAGATGTACCTAGGTGTGAAAGCTCCAACAAGGAGTTTCGGGCTTGACTCGGGGTATCCTGGTACACAACAATGGGCCTTGCTTCACTCTTAGTTATAACACTCTTGTGGGATATGCTTAGGATAACTCATATTTTCTTTACAGGCCATTATTAAGGATTTAAATGTAAATTATTCCTCAAAGAAACCATTTTTTTATTACGGGATTATCCATGCGTAGGATCTCAATTTAAGCTAAGTATTTTGTTAAGTTAAGATTATACATTATGATTCATACCCTAATCTAGTGTGTACCATTATTTAGAAATGACGTCTAATGGAAGGATGAGAATCAATACTCGTGGGAAATATAGGGATCTCCCCACTGATCAAGTCAACATAGTCAATGTTAGAGCAGATCAGATCATGACCATATTGGGACACCTTACTTAGGTTGTAACGAATAACCATTACACACCTATGTTGGATCATTTCATGTGGCAGAATCCCCCATATTTTAGTGGGACTACTAATCCAGTGGTAGCTGAGCAGTGGATCAAGTCCCTTGAAAATATATTCATGGCATTAAGATGCAATGAAAATAAAAAGGTAGTGCTGGCAATATATTGTCTCAAGGGAGATGCCGATCAATAGTGGTCCTTGATCCAGAATACCACTGAGGAATAAGAAATAAAAGATATGGAATGGAGTTCTTTTAGGGAAATATTCTTTGAAAAATATTTCCCTCGTGAGCAATGAACCAAAATGAAGAGGAAATTTCTTAGCTTAAAGCAAGGGAAGAAGATAGTGTTGCAGAGTATGAGGCTACCTTCACAAGGCTATCCAGGTATGCCATAGATTGCATAAGTGACTCGGTAGAAAATATTGATCATTTATTTGAAGGTCTTAAGCCAAGTCTTTTAAGGGCACTAGCTTCTCAAACATTTTCATCATATGATTAAATTGTATCAAGTTCCATCAAAACAGAGAAGGAATTTTCTAAATCAAATTTATTCAAGGGAAACCAAGATAAGAAGTGGTACTCTAATAACCATGGAAAAGGTGAAGCACCAAATAAGAACAAGGGAATAATGTAATTCCCATTATGTGAGAACTGTGGAAAGAATCATCTTGGGAAATGCTTGAAAGGAATGGGAGTCTTCTATAAGTGTAGAGAAAAGGGTCATCGATCTAATGAATGCAAGGGGAAGAAACAATTCAATGATTTTCAATGCAAAAATTTTAAAGTGATGGGACACTATTCAAATGAGTGTTCTAATCACCAAGGAAACTTGCCTCATAAAAGGCCAAGAGAGAAAATGAGAGCTTATGATATTACAACCACGAAGGTTGAAGGTCCTAATGATGTGGTTGTAGGTACTTTAATTGTTTCCTTAAACTTAGAAAACACTTTATTTGATTCAGAATCATCACATTCATTTATATATTCCCAGTTTTCCAAGAAAATTAGACATGTCAAATTTGATTTAATAAAGGATTTATTAATCAAAACTCTTAAGGGATACATCATTGCAACAAAGTCATGTCAACTAGTCCCCCTTATGACACATAAACATGATTTAGTTTATAATATCATCATTATACCAATGATTGACTTAGTATAATTATCGGTATGAATTGGATATCAAATTACGATGCCAAGATCTATTGTAAGAAGCAGGAAGTTACAATTTTTGAAAATGGTGTAGAAACCTTATCTTTAGAGTAGAAACCTCTCCACCTAATTCTTATCTAGATCCACCCCCAGTAGCTCTACTGAATTCAATACTTGGAGAGGAAGATAAACTAATATTTATGGGTGAGGAAAGAAATATTCAAATTGAAGATGTGCATATAGTGCAAGAATACATTGATGTATTTTCAGAGGATTTATCTGGACATCCTCCAGAGCGGGAAGTTGAGTTCTCTATTGATTTAATTCCTGGTGCAAGACAGATATCAAAGACTCCCTATAGAATGGCCATTGTATAATTAGTGGAGCTAAATAAACAACTATAGAAATTGAGTGAAAAGGGATTTATTCGACTTGGTGTTTCTTTATGGGGAGCCCCTATCCTCTTTTTCAAGAAGAATGATTAATCCATGAGTCTATGCATTGATTACAGGGAAATCGATGTTATTACAATATATAATAAGTATCCTATGCCTCAGATTGATGATTTATTTGATCAACTTCTTGGAGATCAATACTTTTCGAAGATTAACCTTTGATCCAGATATCATCAGCTATGTGTGAGAAAGAAAAATATTCCTAAGACAACATTTTGAACTAGGTATAGGCATTACGAGTTTACAGTGATGCCTTTTGGACTAACTAATGCACCCTCTATTTTCATGGATTTAATGAATAGAGTTTTCAATGAATATATTGATAACTTTGTTGTGGTATTCATCAATTATATCCTGGTATAATCAAAAATCTATGAAGACCATGAGAATCACTTGCGGATTATTCTGAAAACTCTTAGAAGAAATGAATTATATGGAAAGTTTAGAAAGTACGAATTCTAGCTTCAATTAGTTTCTTTTCTTGTCCATATTGTCTCTATGGATGGAATATTAATTGATCCTACGAAGACAAAGGAAATAAAAGAATGGCCCATGCCAACCAACATAACTGAGGTACTCAGTTTTATTGGATTAGTAGGTTAATATCACCATTTTTTTCTGAATTTTTCCTGACTGGCTAACCCGCTTACCAAGATCACACGTAATGGGGTTAAGTTTGTATGGATGAAAGAATGCATATAATGCTTTGAATAATTGAAAAGAAGACTAGTCAATGCTTCAATGTTGACTCTTCCATCTGAAAATGAGGTATTTTTGATATAAAGAGATGCATCAAAGAATGGACTGGGTTGCGTCCTTATGAAAAATGATAAAGTTATTGCTTATGCATCAAGACAGTTTAAGACTCATAAGAAAAATTATCCAACACATGATCTTGAGTTAGCAATTGTAATATTTGCTCTAAAAATATGGATACATTATCTCTATGGAAAAAGATGTGATATTTATACAGACTACAAGAGCTTGAAATACATTTTCACACAAAAATAACTCAACATGAGGCAAAGGATTTGGCTTGAGTCACTCAAATATTATGATTTTTCAATACACTACCACCCAGGAAAGGAAAATAAGGTGGAAGATGCATTAACCAAGAAAGATTGTGGACTTCTGACTCAAATGAATTTTGAGAGAGATCTTATATTCATGGATCTACAAAATATGGATATAGAAATTATTGAAGAAGGAGAAACATCTTTCCTCTTTAAAATGATTGCAAAACCATCTTTAATATAGAAGATAAAAAAGCTCTCAATCTGATTATGAAAATATACACAAGACAATTATTGTTGTTAAGGATGGGAGATTGGAATACTTTGTATATGAGGAAGGAGTTATGAAGTTTGGAAAGATTTTATGTGTCCCATCAGTATCTGAGCAAAAAAGGGAACTATTAGACGGTTCTCATAGATCAAATTTCTTTATACACCCGGGTAGCACAAAGATGTATAGAGATCTAAAGAAATATTTTTTATGGGATAATATAAAGTAGGAAATTGCTGACTACGTGTCAAGGTGTCTAGTTTTTCAACAAGTGAAGGCAGAGAAAAAACATCCAAGTGGAGTGATGAAACCTCTACCAATTCCTATGTGGAATTGAGATAACATTACAATGGATTTTGTCACTGGACTACTAAGGAAACCTAGAAGGAATGACGCAATATGGGTAATTGTTGACCGTCTCACAAAATCAGCACATTTCCTTCCTATAAGAGAGGATTTACCACTTGAGTGCCTGGAAAGAATTTATATTAATGAAGTTTTAAGACTTCATGGTGCACCTATATCGATTATGTATGATCGAGATCTCGGATTTACATCAAAATTCTAGAAAATTCTCTAGAAGACTTTGAATACTTAGCTTCGTATGAGTACTTCTTATCACCCACAAACAGACGGACAGTCTGAAAGAACTATTAAAACTCTAGAAGACATGATGAGATCATGTTCTCTTGACTTTCAAGGTATGTGGGATCAATACTTTCCTTTGGTGGAATTTTCCTACAACAATAGTTTCCATTCAAGTATTCAAATGGCTCCATATGAAGCATTATATGGAAAGAGATGTAGAACTCCAACTTGTTGGGATGAAGTTGGTGAGAGAAAACTTATAGGCCTAGAACTTATTGAAGAGACCATGGAAAATGTAAAGACAATTCAAGCCCATATTAAATCATTACAAAGTAGGAATAAAAGTAATGTTGACAAATGGAGAAAGGATTTCAAATTCCAAGTGGGAGATCATGTCTTTCTGAATGTATCTCCATGGAAGGGTGTCTTAAGGTTTGGGAAGAAAGGGAAACTGAGCCCTAGGTAAATAGAATCATTTGAAATTCTGGAAATAATCGGAGCTGTATCTTTCCATTTAGAAATATTTCCAAGTCTCTCAAAAGTTTATGATGTGTTCCATGTGTCATTGTTCAAGAAATACATTTCATACCTAATGCATGTACTCACCTATGAAGAGATAGATCTAGAACCTAATTTGTCATACTGTGAAGAGCCTATCGGGATTCTTGACACAAGGGAGAAGGTATTGAGAAATCGGAAAACTAATCTAGTAAAGGTTCTTTAGAAAATTCAGAATATAGAGGAAGCAACATGGAAATTTGAGGATGTTATAAAGAAGAACCACCCACATATTTTTGGTGGGCTTTATAAATGAAAATTTTCGAGGACGAAATTTTTGAAGGAGGGAATAATGTAGCACCTCAAACATTTTGTGGTATGTTTCTCTTAAATACATTCGATTCATAGACTATATTTCATAAAGTACTAAGTTTCTTTGAAACAACACTTGGTTATTTAGGATATATTCATAGCCTAGCCATTGAACTTAAATTTTGCACTTGTGTGTTTTTAATAATGAAAATATGACATACACAGTTGTATTCAGGGTGATATTTATAGTCTAATAGAATTAACATAATTTTCAGTGAATAGTAACCTACCCTTATGAATAGTAACCTGCCCTTATGAATATTAAATTACCCTTATGAATAGTAATATGAATCTTATGAATGGTATACATACCCTTGAATGTATAAATAAATTTAGGCACTTTAAAAATGGAGATGAATATTTTAAGTGTTTATATTTTTCGATTAAATAATGATTTTAATTAAATATTTAATTAATCATATTTAGAAAATTATTTTTGAAAAATGGACTTCATTTTTTGATTCTAAACATCGATAAATGGTTAGGCTGAATTTTTGGTATTTTTTTGAAATACTTGAATTTTTATTAATAGTAAAATACCATAATTTAAAAAATAAGTTAAATACACTAATTATAGATTCATGTCTGATGTTCTTATGATGTAAGACCAATTGATTCAGATTCACATGATAAAATTACTATTTTTTGTCATAGAAGACTCACTATTCCTTTTATTGAGGAGAAGTAATAAATTAATGAATATAATATAGAGAAATCCCCACTCCCCTCTACTATATAAACCACCCCTCACCCCCTCTTCCTCCCACACCACTAAAACTTCAAGACTTGCCAAAAATTTTCTCAAATAGCTCCCTAAACTCCTCCCCCACGTACAAGACCATATGGTCTCACCAAAAGGCCAAAAAAAGTCCTTAAGGATTTTCTCAAAGAGGAGTACTCAAGAGGTGAACATCTCTTCCTTTTTCTTTCAATTCCTTTTACAAGTTCAATTATTTTGTTCTCTATTCTCACCTTCCATCATCCAAATGACATGATAATTATAGTACAATATATGTACTGTATTTTCATTATTCTAATGGAATATTTATTTATAATCTCTCTTTTTCCCTTCCTTTAATACTATAAATGAAAACACCATTCGAGATGTGTTAATTTATCACACTCAAGGAAGATGGGATTTCAATTTGCATTAATATATTTAATACTGGTTATGAAACCTTTTAAATGGTTGAACCAGATCATAATATATTTATTTTATCTTTTTTAATGTTTTTGAATCCTTACACAGTCATAATATGGAATAATAATGCAAAACAAGTTCATTGTGCACAAAACCGCCAAGCCAAATCCAAGTGTTTATCATTAAATCATCGAATGAGTCATCCTCATGGTATATAACCAGAATTGTTATAAGATCATATATATATCTTTAATGTCCCTAATATTATATATTAACAATTATGTATGTTTATCAACATTTCAAAAGAACTTCCATTCATGAATACAAGTTAACGGATCATGAAAACCAAGTAAGAAAATGCTTCCAAAACAATAAAATTAAATCTCTTAAACCCATAAAAAAGGCCATTAATAAACTTAATAAGGTTATACCATATCAATTATATTTTTATGAGGTTTTGGAATTATTAATTACTGAAGATAAATTTTATTATTCAGGCCGCTAAGAACAATCGAGAACACCTTTGAGCATTAGGTAAGGGATTTCTTAACTCAATTTTCATTCTTTGAGTTAAACATCTATTTCATTGGTTACATTGTTCCAAGAATATTTTTGAATGACCTATGATTATTTTATAATATATATCCACTTATATTTTTTACATTTTTATTAGTCATACATAAATATTTCATTGATTTATCCTCACTCTAATGATACAATTCTTGTAAGGGATCCTCTCTCTCACTTTTGTTCAAGAATCTCCCCAATGTGGTGCCCTTTTATTTTTAATACCTAATGATGTTGAATGTTTCTGAACCTCCTCCATACTTCCATTATGATATATAAATGATGGGATACCCCTTTACCTCTCATTAATCCCTAACACGAACACTTGTTACCATGCCAAAATGTTTGTAAGGGGTTTTCTCATCTCACCTGATTTCCGTGAGATTTCTAATGTTAGCCACTTATTTATTGAATGTGGTGTATGTGAACTAGCTTTTTTCATATAATATCATTATTATATTTATATTAATGGTATTAAATGATTCATTTGATGGTTATTACATTTTGTTCATATGATTTGACCGATTACATTGTGGTAAGGGACTTTGTCTCAATTTTCTTTTTCGTTGTGACTTATCTTGTATTGTGCACCTAATAATTATTATTTTATGTACCTACTGCCCATTTGAGATCACATTTCATTTGAAATTATAATTCTATTAAATATACATATTCTCATATCATGGATATTATTATTTTCTAAGTCGTATACCATTTTACATACGGTATTTATTTTGAATGTTTTTTTAACTATAGAAGTGTTGATGAATCTGTATCCTCTATTCTATACGGATAATGTAAATATATAATGATATTTTGTTGAATCTATGTATAAATAATTATTTTGACATGAAGTAATGGGTGGGGCCTGCTATAGCCCCTCGATGCATCGACAAGTCTCATGAGTCAAATCAGTTGGCGACAAACCCTTTGAGTTTGTTTCCAAAAATCAGACAGGTTTCTACCCACAGACTTAAACTGTTATAATGGTTATATGGTATCATGTTCCATATACATGAAGTCCAACTAATAAGAATTATGTTTATTAATTATCAGTTATTACTATCCATGAGTTTTTCACTATGAAAAAATCTATGGATACAGTTTCATTCTCAATTTATTAATGGCGTGAGTTTTTCATTAATTCACCATGCCATATTGACTATGCTAAGTTTTTTATAATTCAATTATTATTGATTCATTATTTTTCCTTTGTGTAACCCTTACTGATCATTTGATCTTACCCCTTTCATTTTTTTACCTTCAACAAGTTATGAATAGGAGACTATTTATTGAGTTTTGTGGATGCAGTTTTTAGTTTTTGTTATGTATTATATTTTTCAACCTTTTCAAATGTAATTTGAGTTACATTTATGTATCTAGTTTCTTAAAGACTACTAAACTATTCGCTCCTTCATGATTTAATTCCTTATAACCATCCTAATTTACTTATTAATGCATCGGCTCCGGTCTAGAGGGGTCAGGGTGTTACACTATACCCACTTTTTATTAGAGTAAGGCACAATAGAAGATAAAAAAATAGTGGAATAATAAGCAATAATACCAGAGCATGCAAAAACAAACATTCCCAAAACTGGGTATAACCATGTCCAACAGTAAATGTGCCTGGCCATGCTGTAAGTAAAAAAGTGAACAAAACCCAAAATGTAGACAACTGAGAAATTCCCAAAATGGTCCCGACACCAAGTTCAGGTCCTCCTCCACGTAAACCCATGCCAACCTAACTACATAGCAAGGTCATTTTCCCTTCTCCTAACCTAAAAACATGAAATCTTTTTGCGTACCCAACAGCGGCCAGATCAAGGTGTGAGTACAAATCAGTAGGCCACCACAAACGGTGTGTAAAAAGTATCTGGTATAAATAATTTTGCATTCAAGAGGGAAATTAATAATAAATGAAAAGGAAAATATTAAGTGCTCTTAGCCGGTTTAGGTCCATTACCAACATTTATTACCATTTCCATATCTTACCATTTCATCCCATTTCCCATTACTCACCATTTCTAACGCATTTAACATGGGTTCATCAAACACAACAAGTTACAAGGGCTCAAATTACACAATCACATGCATGAGGAAAAACCCACGGTTATCCTATCTAACTAGGACTAACTTCTTCATGAAAACCATATCCTCACCTCAAAGCCTAAGTCTGGGTGGATGCAACCATTATGGGAATATATCCTTATTCCTCTTCCCTAACCCATGCATTTGGGGTGGAGTTTAGAGCCTCAGTCCAAATCGACCCCTGGGCATAGAACCTTAAGTCAATACCCCACTCTACCAAGTCATGAGCACATGATATACATATATGTATCCATTAACTATTCACACAACATCACAACCATTTCTCAAGGAAAACATAAATCATAACAATAACATAAGAGTTAATACCATGCCTTAACCCATTAACACATTTACCATATTTCACATAATTTTTTCACTTATCCTGATTCCCCTTTTATTATGTCTATCTCACTAAGAATTCATTCATTGTGTCTAACTCACTAGGCTTCTTTCATTCTACCTAACTCATTAGGCTTCATTACCGAGCTCATAATCCATTTAATTGTGTTCTTTAATCATTTCCATGTTAACCCAATATCCCTTAGGTTATTACTAATCCTAGGTGCATCATCTTGCCTCTACTTCAACACAATCCATCACATCAACATGTTTATCAAGGGCACTACCTAAATACACAACAATCTCGCTTATTCACAAAAACCCTAGGTTCAGGGAAGTCGGCACACCCCGTGGGTGGCCCAAGATTAGTCTCATCACCCTTGATGCATCCTATGGGGATAGTGAGGGTTCCCATTTAACTTTTTAATAATCATTTTACCTAAACATGCCTAGAGTGATCAAAACATTCCAAGATACAACCAATAACGAAACCACACAAGCACAAATCCCCAAATAAACCATGGGATATAACTTGTAGACCACTTACCTCGATTCCATGGGTGAAATCACTCTTAATTGTGCCCTTAGATTCCACTTCAACCAACCCTTGAAGCTTCAACCTAGATCTCACCCAAAGAGTAGGGTTTTAGAGCTTCGGAAATAGAGGATAAGAAGATACAAACCCTAAACTCAAAATAGAATCAAGGATGGTATTGGCCTTACCTGAAGCTTTGATCTGAAACCAATGGCACCAAAAAAACATTAGAAATGAGGTATATTAGTCTCTTGGAGCTCTTTGAATATTGGGTTCATTCCTAGGGTGAATAGGGAAGAAATGGGAGGAAATACCAAGTTGAGTACTAAAATACAAAACTAGAAAAATTGTAATTTTTTAAAATTTTATGGGCCGCACAGTTTACCAGCATAGTTTTCTAAACTATGCAGAGGCCACTTTCCAAAATCCCACCTCTTTCACAGTTTTCGGGGTTGTCTGCACAGTTAGCACTAACCATACGCAGACCGTGCGGACTACCCAAAAAAACCCCTTTTTCTCCTTTTTCATGTCCCAAAACCCTCAGAACACCCCTCGAGCCTCCTTAAGGACTTGAGTAAGCACTTAATTAACCAGAAAAATCAATTAAAACCAAAACTTAAATGAGAATTTACCTTTACAATATCCATGATCTTACATTCTATATGTTTTTATACTATATGACTTAATTATAAGAAGGTAATTTCCATTAATAAAGCTTTGGGTCATTACATTCTCCCCCCCCCCATAAAATATTGTTTTATATTATAAGTTTAAAATAGGTGTGGGTACTTCTCTTTCATCACTTTCTCTGGTTCCCATGTTGTCTCTTCCTACTTATGGATCTACCATAGTACTTTGACCAGGTGATTAGTCTTGTTGTGTATAACTTTATCTCTATAATCCAAGATCTTCATTGGATGCTCCTCATAAGAAATATCATTCCCTAACTGTACCACCACTGAAGTCAGTATGTGGGAATTATCTAGTATATAATTCCTTGAGATAGATACGTGGAATTAATCGTGTACTTTATACATGGTAGGTGGAAGTACTAGTCGATAGGTCACAGCTCCAACATGATCAAGAACCTCTAAGGGGCCAATGTACCTGGGAATTAGCTTCCATTTCTTCTAGAATCTCATGATCTTCTTCTATAGAGATATGTGGAAGAAAACCATGTCTCTAACCTCAAACTCTATATCCTATTGATGATTTTCTACATAGATATTTTTTCAACTTTAGGATACCTTAATGTGATACTAAATGGTTTTCACATTCTCCACCATTTCTTCAACCATTTTAGGTCCTAATAGCTTACATTGAATAGTTTCATCCCAGTATGTTGGTTTTCTACACCTTTTCCCATAAAGGGATTCATATGGATCCATTTGGATGATAGAGGGGAAACTATGATTGTAGAATAATTAGACCAATGGAAGATTTTGGTCCCATCCCCCTTTTAAGTCTATAGAACATGCTCTAAACAAGTCTTCTAGTTTCTAAATAGTCCACTCAGATTGGCCATCAGTTTGAGGATGATAGGCCATACTGATGTTCAGATCAATGGTTAGAGAATGTTATATACTTTTTTAGAACTTGGAGGTGAATCACGGATATCAATTAGATACAATAGATAGTGGTACTCCATGTATCTTTACCACTTCCTTGATATATACCCATACAAGTTTATCCAGTGAGAAGTCCTCTCTAATTGTGATAAAGTGAGTTGTTTTTGTAAGCTAATCCACAATAACCCATATAGCATTGTTTCCTCTAGATGTATTTGGAAGTCTGGTGACAAATTTCATGGTGATGTTTTCCCATTTCCATGTTGGTATGGGTAATGGTCACATCATCCCTTTAGACTTTTTCCATTCAGCCTTCATTTGCTGACATACCAGGCACATTGATATATATTCAGTGATCTCCATTTTCATATTGTCCCACAAAAAGTTCTCCTAGAGTTCTAGATACATATTTTTGCTCCCTAGGTGAATAGAGAAGATGATTTATGAATATAATTCATAATATCATTATTTATCATTGGATTTTATGGTACACATAGTCGTGACCCAAATCGTATGATTACATCGTCATCGATCTTGAACTCGTAGGATTTCCCATTATCGGTATCATCCACATTTTTTTGAATTTACATGTCATTCCATTAAGTATCCTTTATTTTCTCCATAAGGGATGGTTGAGAAATCATTTGGGAAAGGATTGATGATGTTCCTTCCTTAATGATTCCCATGTCAATACTTTTCAAATCTAAGAAGATTGGATCCTTCTCAATTCTCATCATTGATAAATATGTAGGATCCTTTCTACTTAGATCATTTTCCACCTTATTTTCTTTAATATGATGGTAGTGTTTTGAGAATTCATAATCTTTGATTATATCAAACCATCTTCACAAGAATATATGAAACTCTTTCTATGTGAACATATATTTGAAACTCTTTTTATCAGTATATATCTCACAATTATCCCTGTAGAGATAATACCGCTAGATTTTCAATCCAAATATCACTGCCACCAACTCTAGATCATGTGTAGGATAGTTTTGTTCATGAATTTCCAACTGAATAGAGGAATAGAATATCAATTTTTCATTTTGAATTATTACAAAGCCTAATCCTTACTTTGAAGCATTGTTGTATACAACAAAGAGTTCTCCACTTGTTAGGAGTGTGAGTGCTAGAATGGTGATAAGCCTCTATTTGAGCTTCTTAAATCTTTCCTCACATTCTTGAGTCTAGAAAAATTTCACTCCCTTCCATGTCAGCTCAGTTATTGGGTTTGACTATTGTGAGAAGTTCTTCACAAATTGTCGATAATACCCATCTAGTCCAAGGAAATTATGGATCTTTATTACAGAAGTTGGTATGGGTCACTCTTTGATCGCCTTTGTCTTTGAAGGGTCCATAAATATTCCTTGTTTGGTGATAACATGCCCCAAGAATGAAACTTCCTTCACATTTACTGTACTTTTCATATAATTTCTCCTTTTCTAATATCTTTAGCACAATATTAAAATTCTCATCATGTTCTTACTTGCTCTTGGAGTATATAAGAATATCATTAATAAATACTACTAAAAATTTGTCAAGGTAATATCTAGAGACTCTATTCATTAAGTCCTTAAAAATTGATGGAGAATTAGTGAGTCCAAAAGGCATCACTATGAAATCACAATGTCCATACCTCATTCAAAATGTGGTCTTGGGAATATATTCCTTCCTCACCTTTAATTGGTGATATCCCGACTGAAGGTCCAAATTAGTGAAATAACCAGACCCACATAGTTGATCGGACAAGTCATCTATCTGAGGAAGGGGATACTTGTTCTTTATCATTATTTTGTTGATCTCGCAATAATCAATGTATAGGCACATTGATCCATCCTTCTTCTTGATGAATAGGACTGGAACACCCCATGGTGAAGCACTCAGGCGTATAAAACCCTTATCAAGATTCTCCTATAACTACTTCTTCAGCTCTTCTAGTTCAAAGGTGGTCATTCTATAAGGTGTATTTTATGTAGTTATAGATCTATTAATAAGTTCAATTGAGTAATAAACCTCTCAATCAAGAGTAATACAATGAAATTCATCAAGTAATACATTAGTGTAATCCCTCATGATGGGCATGTCTTCAAGCATGGTCATATCTATTGTCCCAATCATTTGAGTGAGATATTCTTGCTCATAATGTATTAATATCCACACTTGAGATGATGATTCTGAAGGAGATTAATATTCCTCCTTACACTTGTAAATAATTTGAGGATGCCTCAGGATGTGAAGATTGATCTCCCTTTCTCGACAGTTGATGTTGGCTTTGTATAAATATAGTTAATAAATGCCCAATATAGTATCAAACTCTACCAAAGGAAGTATGAAAACATTTTCTAGGTGGTTCGGTCCACAAACATTAACTGGGGAGGAGTTATATACTTTGGATGAAATAATTTCCCCATTTTCTATTCTCAAAGAAAACTCAACCTCCATATTTTGAGGTTGTGTTTGAATAGTTATATTAAACTTTCAAGATATGAAAGAATGAAAAAAACCAAAATTAAATAGTATTTTGTCTATTCTTTAATGAATAACCAATGTACCTATAACCACATAATTGTTTGGATCCATCTCAGTAGTAGTAATAGCATACGTCCTTCTTTGTTTTCATGAAGGTTGTTGTTGATTTCCTCAAAAAACCCTTGGCTTAGGTAATTGTTTCAAAAATTTCTTATGTTCCTTCCAGTTGAAACACCGCACTACTAGCTGAGCATTGATATGAACCTTCCTTTCTTCTTTCACATTAGTGGTATTATTCATATATCTTTAGTATTCCTTATCCAAATGCCCCATTCTTCTACATTTTAATCATTTCTTGGTTCCCTTTAGAGAGTTCCCAGGATGCTTTTTCCCACAATTTCACATGTGGGATATTTGGTCTTCTTTCCATCATGGGATTTATTTGTTGATCCACTCATTTTAGACTTTATTTTTTGCTTTTTCCATTGTTCTTATGAGACCATTAAGAGTCTCTAATCTCCATTTCAACCTTGAGGGAACAACATACAATCTCTTCATAACTTTCTATGTCTTGAATCATCAATGATTATTGTAGACTCAACTTTTGTCTACTAAAGAAGTGATTCGCCTTTATTTTGGTGTTCATGAAAAAATTGGAGGCATATCTTACAAACCTGGTAAAGTTTTCTTCGTATTCCTTAATAAACTCATCTTCCTTCTACTTAAGTCTAAGGAACTCTCTTTCCATCTTGAGATGGAGGATTCGGGGAAAATATTTATTGAAAAACATTTTCTTGAATTCCCCTTAATCCATGGAATAAATTTCCTTCTTGTAATTCATATTTTTTATCAGTGTCCACCACTGATCATCTTCCCCATTAGACTTCTAGCACAAAGTTCTCTTCTTCTGAGCACTAGAGGATAGAGAATATCTTTTCAATGGAATTAATCCACTAATCCGTGAGGAGGTGATCAAAATATCTACTAAACGTGTGAGGAATTTTATGCATGAAGGATTCGATGGAAACTTTATACTTCCTTAGATATGGAGGGAGTTCCATAAAATCCAAGTTATTATTAATAACTTGATCTAGTTAATAAAGTGATGTCATGAAGTTTTGATCACCCGTTTCCATCATATTTTTCATATCATTAGAGAAATTTATAGATTTCATATCACATTGATGGTTGACACATGTTCTTCTATTTCCCTCCATTAACTATGAAAAATAAAGTGCAATTAGAGGGCTTAGATACTTATCCAATAAGTATAAAAAGAAAACTTTAAACATAAAAGTATAAAATCATACAGGAAAAGTTTATCCAGACTTGTGATCACCTAGGTTTTAATCTAGGTGATCCATGATCTGTTTCCTAACATATATTCTTATCGAAATTCTCTTTTCTCCATTAATAATGGTTTATAATGAGATTATGTATTTACCAAATCATATCCCCTAGGAGTGTCAAACCAGGTGCGCATTAAGGCATGTTTTTGTGTACCAAATTACCCCGAGTTACGCCTGGAACACCTTGTTAGGGTTTTTACTGTAAGGTATATCTATTCTAAAACCACATCCACTTAAATTATTCAGATAAGGATGTATTTTCTTTATAAACTAATTACTCTATACTTACCAAAATTTTGGGATTTTTTCTCATACATAGTATTATCCCTAGGGTTCTTACTAAAGAACTCTATTCCTATTCTCAAAAAATAACTAAACTTTTCCGTTGATACCAACTATATTAACCCTAGAATTTACACATATCATTACATGATTTTAATCATAATTAAACATCAAATTACAAGTCAAGGATCGTAAATTATAGAGTCTTAGATATTAGGTACATAACTAAACATCATGATTCCAAAATAAGAACATATTTTATTTAATCTTAACAAATATCTCCAAACTTAATTTGGTCCCCTTACATCGATATAGGATAAACTGGGGATAACATGAAAAAAGTGATGAGCTAAAATCCTTGTAAGTGAACAAACCTAAGAAACAATCTTAGCACATGGTTTAGAAGGCATAACATAATGATATAAAAAGGAATAGAACATGATTAAATATATGGAATCATAACATGGGATCATATAAAAATGGACTAATAGTAATGTGTAAGAAACATAAAACATTACATTAGCATGATTCAAGTCTTGTTGCACATATTGGAGTATTAGTCAAGGCTAACCACCAAGATCATTGTATATGGAGCACGAGTTAAGGCTAACCACTAAGAATGTTTCACATAACGTCTCATGAGACTAAACATTACCCAGTGTATTGTAGCACTATTTGTGTGAACCCATAATAAAATTTTCACGAATATTTTTTCCATATAAATAATCACACATAATCAATCAAACATAAATATAAGGATTACCCATGGTAAGAATTGGGTATCATCATCATGTCAAAAGACATAACATAAGGTAGTATCATAATGGTGTCCATAAAATTAAGGATTTAAACCATAAATGGACATTAATAATGTAATATAGGAATATACCATGAAAAGTGTTGTCAAACTGAATTTAAAACTTGTAAAAATAGTGTTTAATAAACTTTATAAATAAAACATTTTAGTATGGTTAAAGGGAAAACTTTCAAGATTCTTAAAAATTGAAAAGGAATAAATGTTTTTTTAAACCATAATTTAACCAAGATAGTTTTTATATATAAAAAATTAATTTTATAGAAAATAATTTTGGCTCAAAATATATTATAGAGTGCACTTGAAATTGGGTAATAATTTGGGAAGTTCTCTTAAATCAGGCTTGCTTATTGGGAAGAATTCAGTGGGAAACCTTTTAAAAACTTGTATATATTTGAAAATAAGGATGAAAGGATCTTGAAACATTATTTTTGAAAATATAAAAAAAATATTTACAGAAAAATAAAAGGATAATTTAATTTTTGTAAAAATAGAAAAAGAATAACCTGAAGGAATTATGGAGGTTCGGGTAGAATCCCTTACCTTAAGTCCGAAGGTGTTCTTCACTTGATCTTAATATTCTAAATAATAAAATTATATTCATTAATTAATATTATAGAACCCTTTATATAATTATTTTATTTATTATAACTATATTAAGTTCATTTATGTTCTTTTTGATGGGTTAAGAGGTTTAATTTCATCGTTTGGGACCATTACTTTCCTGGGTTTTCATAATCGGTTTACTTGTATATGTGTATGAAAAATCATGTAGAATTACAATAGTTATCTATATATGAACATATATGCTATTAATGTACTTATATAATATTAAAATACCATTTTTTCATAATTGAGAATTATTCATTAGATAAATCATTAATTATAATCGTTTAGATTAATTTAGCATTTTTTATCACAAAAAACTCATTTTGTTTTATAAATTAATATCGTGTGTAAAAAATGATTCCAGAACATTAAATAAGATATAATACATATATTATAATCTTTTTCAACCATAAAAATGGTTTCATGACCATCCTTGAAGATATAATTGAAAGATGAAAGCACGTCATCCACGAAGATGGTAAATTGGCACCTCACGGAGATATTTTAATTCTTAAAGTAAAAGTGAGAGTATAAGATATTTGATGAATAATTATTCCATAAACATGATAAAATTTTATTATATGTAACATAGTAGAGTTTTCATGTCATTTGGATCAAGGGACATGATGATAGAAAAAGAAAAGAAAGGAAATTGAAGAGAAATTGAAAGAAAACATAAGAGGGTTTTACCTCTTGATTCCTTCTTCTTGAGAACCTCCTTAGGGGACAGTTTTTGGTCTTATGTTAATAAAAAAAGATCCTATATGTGGGGTAGAGGTTTGGTAATAATATTTGGAATAATTTTTACAAGTATCCATGCTTGAGAGGTTTGAGGAGAATAGGTGGTGAGGGGTGGTATTTATAGTGGATGAGAGGGGTGTTTTCTCATTATTAAATTCATTAGTTTATTATTGTTTTCAAGAAAAGAAATAGTGGTGATTATTGAGAATAAATATAGTTATTAGGTCATCTAATTTCTAACCAATTGTTCTTTCATCATCCACGTCTCAATGAATAGTGTATTTAACTTATAATGTATATATACAATAAATTACCAAATTTTACTATTCACCATAAATTCAAATATTTAAGAAAAATCCCAAAAAATAAACCTAACCATTTTTCAACATGTAGAATTAAAAAATGAAGTCAATTTTATGAAAATAATTTTATAAATATGATAAATTTAATTTTTATTTAAAATCATAATTTACTCGAAAAAAATAGATTTTAAAATTATAACTGGTTTTATATCACTTTGAAAAATTAACTAAGGTCTCATAAAATATTCTTATAATCATAATACATCAAAATAATAATTTATGAACAAATTTTATGAATTTTTGTTTTTAAATTATTAAATTAGTCATAAAATTTTAATTAAATATTTATGACTTACAAAAACACCAACACTTAATTACTAATTTTTAAAATATTTATTTACTTATACTATGATATAATTATATCATATTTTCACTTATAAGATGGATAAATTTTATTTATACTATCATTGGTGATGTTACTATTCAATAGTCTAGTTAACTATTCATAAGGGTCCTATTACTATTCCAAAGGTCAATTTATTATTCCTTTGGTATATGTTCTTTAACTTATAGAAATATTTCTTATTTCATTCATTCATTATTTATAAAACTTGTATTGTGTTCTATATGTGTTTATACCATATGACATAATTATAAAAATGTAATTTTTATTGATAAAACTTTGGGTCATTATAAAATATATTTAATATTTTTATAAAATTAATTTTGGGTACACCAGGCCTCAGAATCACATGTCGTCTCAGTTCCTAGATCTTTAAATATACATAGAAATATTTAAAAGTATTACAAGGAATAAATTAGGTTTCTACATAATTCCATCCTCTAATATTTTCATCCTTGAGAAGAAAAACTAAAAAAACTCAGGATATTGGGCCCACATATGGCTCTCTCGCTCCTAGGAACTCTCTTGCATGTTCTCATGATGCCACAACACACAAACCAAGGGGATGGTATATCCAGGAAGGGTAATCTCCTGTCAACCCTTGATCATCACTGGGTGCCCTACAAAGGTGGCTTCGTCCTTGATTTTCAGCTCGCCCCAGTTGATGATGTGCGTAAGTTGATGCACATATCTCCTCAGTTGTGACACATGGAAGACATTGTTCACCCACTCTAGATGTGGGGGTAGGGAGAGGTGGTAAGAGACCTCACCAACTCTCTACATTATCTCGAACAGCTTGATGAACCTCAGGGATAGCTTGAATCTCTGGATGAACATCCACAATCCTCATAATGGGGAGGATATCAGGAAAAAAAATTCTCCCTTCTTGGATTCTAAAGTCCTATGAAGGTAATCTACATAAGATTTCTTCCTACTCTGGGTTGTCCTCATCCACTCACGGATGACCTGATCCTTCTTTGACGTCACGTGCACCATCTATGGATCCATAATAGATATCTCACAAATAAATTTCTAGCATAGGGGTGACCTTTAAGGTCTTCCGTACAGGGCCTCAAAAGGTCAAATTTAAATGGTAGAGTGGTATTTGTTTTTATACACAAACTCTACCAAGGTAAAGTGGTCCTCCCAGCTCTGGAAGAAGTTTGACATAAAATCCCTTGGAATATCCTCCAACACCTGGATAGCATGATCATTATGTCCATTGTTCTAGGGGTGAAAGGTTGTACTCATCCTCATCTAGGTCTTGAATGCCTTCTACAGGACTCTCCACAATCATGACTTAAACTGCACATCATGATCAGATACAATCATCGAGAGAGCCCCATGAAGACAAACGATCTCCCTTACAAAAAATTGTCCAAAACTCTCTACTAAACTATACTCCATAATAGCAAGGAAGTGTGTTGACTTCATGATTAAGTCAAATATCACCCAAATAGTTTAATGTACCTTCACTATGTGTAGAATACCTATCAAAAATTCCATGGATATGTCATCCCACTTGCACTCCATAATCTCAAGGTGTTGCAACAAACCTACCAGAACTTGGTACTCATCCTTCACCTGCTGACAGGAGAGGCACTGAGAGATAAACTCAGCTATTATCTATCTCATGTTTGACCACAAAAACTACCATTTACGTTCTATGTACATCTTCCCCACACTAGGATGTACATCTAGGGTAGAAGTGTGGAACTCTTGCATCCCCTATTCCCACATTGTGGCTGGAACCATTGTCCATCCCTGGAAAAAGATGAAGTTATTACCTCCTTAAAAATATATATCTCGTGATTACATCATGTATATATTTTCACATAATACCTCATAGTTGATGTATCCCATCTATTAATCTCTCACATTCTCAAGAAGTGGAGGAGTCAACACCATTGAATGTAGAAACTTTGTACCCCCCTATTTCACCAGGGTCAGCTGTAAGGAAGCCAACTGATCTGAATATTCCTACACCAAGAGATACTAGGACTTCATAATAATGGAATATATTACCATGTTTACCTTCCCTAGATTATATACTATCTCAAATTCATATTCCTGACAGAACTCGAACCAGCGTTGTTGTCTCATGTTCAAGTCTCTCTATGTGAAGACGTACCTGAGACTCTGATTATCTGAGTAAACAGAAAAGTGCTCCCCTAGAAGTTATTTCCTCCACATCATTAGGGTGAACACTAACTCTACTAGTTTTAGGTCATGATTTACATAGTTCTACTCATGGAGTCTCAACTTCTTCGACCCATATGCGATAACTGCCTATCGCTACATCAACACGAAACTGAGCTCAACTCCTGAGGCATCGTAATAAACTACATACACCATGCCTCCATCTAGTAGTATGAACATAGGATCAATCATCAACCTCAACCTCAACTCCTCAAAGTCCCTCTAACACTGCTCATACTAGATAGATATATCCCTTTCCGGGACAAGGCAATCAAAGGGGCTGTAATTTTGGGGAAGTATTCCACAAACCTCTTGTAGTACCCCACCAAGCCAAGAAATATTTGTACCTATGATACATTATTTGGTGGATCCCAAGAAATAACTACATTTATCTTCACTAGGTAAATGGATAAACCATTTTAAAAAATGACATTCCCTAGAAATTAAACCTAATGAATCCAAAAATTGAACTTAGATAGCTTCCCATAAATTTGATGCTCTCGAAAAAAATATAGAACCATCCTCAAGTGATCTTCATTCTCTTATTATAATGCAGAGTATATGAGTATGTATTCAATAAAGACGACCATAAATTGGTCCATGTATAGCTGGAAGACCTGGTTCATCAGATCCATAAACATGGTGGGGTAATTTTTCACACCAAAGGGAATCACCAGGAACTCATTGTGTCTATAGCAACATCAGAATTCCATCTTTGGAATATCAGCCTTGAGAACACTCAATTGGTGGTAGATAGATCATAAATCAACCTTCGAAAACCATCATGTGCCTCACAACTGGTCAAAGTGGTCATCAATCCTTGATAAGGGATACTTATTATTTATCATGGCCTAGTTCAGGTGATGATAATCAACACGAATCCACAAGATCATATCTACCTTTTTCATGAACAATATTGGAGTTTCCCAGGGGGAAACACTGGTCCTGATGAAACCATTCTCTCAAAGTTCCTCCAATTTCAAATGCAACTTTTGGAGCTCAGTAGGGGCCATTCGATATGTTTTAGAAGATATTAGAGTGGTTCCATGATGCTAGTCAATGCATAACTCCATCTCCTACTTCAGAGGTAGTCCTGAAACATACTTAAGGAAGACAGCCATATAATACTCTGTAACTGAAGGAATCCAAATACCTAAAGAGAATGTTTCACCAATGGATACACTCACCAACTAATGGGTGATATGTTTTATCCTCATGCTTTCAAAACCCATTCACCCTACCATGAGATCTCTCTCAGCCACAAAGCATAATATATTCCCATCAATAAAAATGCACCTGACTCATCAGCAGTGACACTCAATCTAGGATCGGACCATGGAAATCCAATCCTTACCCAAGACGATTTCATAGGTTTCCATAATGATGAAAAAAAGGTCCCACGTGAACCTCTCTCTGCCAAGTGGTAGCTTGCACTACTGATAGATAAAACATACAAAAGAAGTGTTCCCTGTAGTAACCACAAGATGAAGCTGCTGGGATAGTGCCTCAATTGGAAGCTCTAGCTCTCACACTAGGAGTACATATATGAAGTAATTACTAGAAAATATGTCTAATAATACTGAATAAAGATTATAATAAACATATATTGTATCTCTAATCATCTTATGCGATGCAGGGTCATAAGCATCCAAAGCCTACAACTGTCTGTGGCCCCGGCTGCCAGCTTCCTGAGTCTGATGTGGGTCTCCTAGTGGTTGTAGTGAAAGGATATCATAGTGTCATCCACTAACCATATCTCCTCCTACTCATCTTCTATCTCCTCTACTATGAAGACCACATTACCCTCACCTGGGAGTTCCCTGATCACGGTGCTACTATAGTCGTGGAATTCCATCAGTTGTGCTCCTTGACATGTATGGTTAGGAAGTCTCATTATATGTTACCTCACCCATCACAAACAAAAAAACCTCCCCTCTATGGGATTCCCTAGACCTCTACACTTCCCCTGAACATGTTCTTGGGTCTAATCATGGGGAGGTCTCCTTCATTGAGATCCTATCTTCTGGCGTCTTCTAGCCACTGTAAACGACTCAGCCCTGTGACACCCACTTCCCACTCTAGCTTCCTAGCGTCCCTCTTCCAAAAATATCACTTTCACCAGTGCCTTCTCCAACACCCTGAGATGGGTGGGGATGCACAATGGTACTACATCGGCTTGGATTTCTCTATGAAGTTCCTATTCAAACTTTTGTGCTCGGAAGTATCCATCCCAGATCATGTTAGGGGAGTATCAGGTAAGGTTTACAAATATGGATGTGTACTCATCAACCATCATCCTTCCATAATTCAGATTCAGAAGATCCTAAATCCAAATTGATTGTAAACAGGAGTGGTAGTACTTATCAGAAAATAGATGTTGGAAGTCCATCCATGTGAGTATCGACTCATCAGGCATCTGGGTAAGAGGACTATGCCAGTGCCTAGCTTCTCCATGGAAAAGGATAGCTATCAGTACAACCACCTAATACATTGGTGTCTGGATGTGTCTAAATACATGGACCAATGAATATATCAAATCCTATTATAATTTATGATCTATCTCTCTGTAGAACCTGAGTAGACTCTAGTATTGGAACTCGCAAAGCGTTCTAAGCTTGTGCGCATCCTAAGCCTATTATTATGGAAGGATCTACTACTCGACAGGTGGAGGTGCTGCTACCTACCCACCTGGTGGAAGAAGATCATAGGATGGACCCTGAACTAAGCTCCCATCTCTCATCCGATCATCATCATGATCCATAACAGGTATCCTGGATGGATGTTATCATGGAGGCATCCTGAAATTTTAATCAAGACATACCACGGTCAGATGAGATTATATATATATAATAATAATGGGGATATGACTCAAGAAGGATAGTTAAAGACTCGATACTATATGATTTATATACCATTGATCCCAAAAACTAATGTCTTCTTATGTCGATTTGACAAAAAGGTAGTTAAGGTCCTAGTGAAAGGATACATTGGCCACCTGTAGCATCACTCAATTCCCTAACCTAAGAGCCACACTCGAAACACCTCAACATTATTTCCATAATTTCCAACCAAATCCTCATAATGAGACTAATACAAACAACATTCCAAGGAATGAACTTATTAGATACCAATATTTTGTGACCAAAATCAAAACAGGGCTCAATCTGCAACTACCCCAAGCCTACCTTTATAGGACAAAGGGTAAGCATCGAAAGGAATATCCTAAATGGGAGGCATTTTCCTAGGTAGTTGTATGAACACACCCGACCATCTTAATACAAAATGGCAGGGGAATAATAAAAAGATGAAATAACTAGAAAGTAAACCAAGCATGAAAAACCTCTAGGGTGTACAATAGTACAAAAGTGATAAGTGAAAAGTAAAGAGGAAAAATACACGCCCAACTAGAAATATGTCCCAAATTAGAAAAACTGGAAAAGTAAACTATTGAGAGAACCCAACTCCTAATCTCTAATATACTACCATTGTATGCGTTCCAAAGTACCAAGCATCCCTAAGCTCCTCTGAAGTCACCTTCAACCTATCCATCATCTTCATAAGACATGACACATGTGGGAAATTCCTGTGCATGGGTAAGTATATACATACCCAATAGGATTACCCAAAATCTGAAGGTGGAGTAATAAGATATACAATAGGTGTAGAAATATAGTAGATAGTACACAGGATGCAAGATACAATGAAAGAGAATAGGTTAGCCCAATCAAAGAGAGGGTAACCTTGTCCAAACACAAGGGGCCTAACACTGTGTGTAGATGAACTATGTGTGGAGTATTTTCCACTTATAATAGGTGAGTATAATCATACAACCATGAGAAGTTAAACATAGAAAGCACATGGAATACCCCACGTGTATTCGAATCCCATGGAAGGAGAGTAACCAAATACAAAGGTATGGATATAGATGAATATATATATATATACATATATATATATATATGTTCTCAGTCAAAAGAAACTCAAACAATAGAGAAAGGGGATCTTTATCTCACAACTTATCCAAGGAATAAGAATCATCAACAATTCCAAAAGTCCATATATGATGCCCAGTATCTCATGTATCTTCTCATAAGTAATCGTGTGAAGGGCCATGCCTCACCACTATGTCGCACAACCGAAGGGGCACAAACTCCAAGTAGAGGACATTCTCTATAGTGCATCAAGGGGGGTCCACTCTATAAGTATTTGTAGAGGACTCATTACCAATATTATGGGGTTCCACTATAATGTCACAAGGAACCACACCCTATCCGATATGGGGTTCCACTCGGAAGGTATAGGACCCATGAACAAGCTGATGGAGGGTTCCACTCTATAGGTCGAGGACCCGCGCCCTGGTGTGATAGGGGGATTCTACTCTAGTCATCGAGGACCCACACCCTATTTAATAAAGGGTTCCAGTCGAAAGGTAGATTACTTATGACCAAGATGATGGGAGTTTCATTCCATAGGTCAAGCACCTATTCTCTGGTGTGATAGGGGGTTCCACTCTGGTCATAGAGGACTCATGCCCAATATGATAGGGGTTACACTCAGTAAGGTAGAGGACCCACACCCAAACTGATGGAGGGCTCCACTCTAGTATCACTATTGATCTTATGCCTAATCACTTCCTTCATCAGGAATCACATAAATAATCATCAGTATTGGAACATTAAACATATTATCTCAAAATCAACAACCGAGGGAACCATCATGTTCTATGTTGAAGGAAACTTAGGATAGGATACTCATGGTCCAAAACCTGATTTCAAATGAAAGAGATATGGAATATTGAATTTTCCTCAAAAGGAACCAGGGGGTACACAATTTTTGAGGGGACCCACATGGAATGTGGTCTTGCACCTTCACCTAGTCATGTCTCTAGAGATACAAGGCTTTCAAACCATTTAGGAGTACAAAGTGTGTGAGGGGTATACATAGTGTGCACATTCCACTAGGAGTCATGCCCATTTCCTTTATCATGTTCGTGTATCCAATTTGTGTCTGTATAATTTAGTATATAGTGTTCCTATCTACATGGGGTGTCTCCCATGTGATCTATCCATTCCTATGTACTCAAGAACATGGTGTGTGTCGGGCTGTGTGCTATACCACACAGCTCATCCACATGGTAAATGGGGTACATTTAGTATAGGGTGTCTACATGGCATGCCATCATAATGAAAACCCAAAACCCTAGAAGTTTAAGT
Organism: Viscum album; assembly: GCA_963277665.1. Taxonomy (NCBI): domain Eukaryota; kingdom Viridiplantae; phylum Streptophyta; class Magnoliopsida; order Santalales; family Viscaceae; genus Viscum; species Viscum album. Next base: position 525,954,040 of record OY728148.1, on the reverse strand, counting down.
CAAGTAGCTACATATCATGTGTCCATCATGGTACATGGCATGTAGTCATGTTTTTTACAGAAGCTCATATCCACTCTTAGCATGCCAGATCTGATCTTCTTCCTTTAGATGTGAATTTTTTTCACCCAAAATCATTGGATATATTCAAAGTTCATTTTTTTTGGAAATACGATGGTAGGAAATCAGTCTTTTTATTCCTCGTTGGTTCTTCCATATGCACCTCTTGCCTTTAAACCTTCTATTTTTCAAAATGATCACCAATGCCTCACAAACATCCCAGATCTTTCCTCATTTCATCAGTCCATTCCTCATTCATCATTTCATCACAATTTAAAGGGTCCAGTCGGGCTTAGTACCACTCGACAATGTCAAACCAAGACCTCGAGGTCCAACCAATGAAGTATGTGAAGAAATGAGGGGAAAAGGCACAAGAAAAAAAATTAATCATTATTGGCCAAGAGTTCTTTAGAAATGATTGAGAATAGGGATATCTGAGGTTAAAACACATGAATAATCAATTGAATCAATACATGGGATCATTTCAAGGATCCGTAATTGGAACATATCAATAGAAAGGATTGATATGCTCAAATAATTTAATAAAAATGGTTGTAATCCAAAAAATGAAAATTCCTACATAGATATTGAATCATTCTTCATCAAAGAACTCACTCACCAATGATTGAAGGAATTCATTGAATTCCTTGCATCCCGATCTACTATGATATAGATTTTCTTCATCTTCTGAAGTGATTCTCCTGTGGAATGAGGGGAAGAATCTCTATAATTCTCCTAGGGTATTATGCAGCTAACCCTATAGAATTTTCCACAGTTATTTATTTGTAGTAAATTTGGTTAGGTCAAATGAATTAATTCATTAATTTAAATTAATTAATTAATCCACTAAACGTACTTACAATGATAAAGATGTTCAAACGCCCTGTTCTGACCTATTTTAGGTCATGCATAGGGTAAAAAACTCATTATAGACTCAATCATTGTCTTGTATTTATAATCTGAGCTTCCATTTAATATTTATCCCATTTTCTTTAAGAGACTTCATGCACTAAAAATAAAATATATTTAATATTTTTATAAAATTAATTCTGAACACATAGGGACTCATAATCTCATGTCGTCTCAGCTCCTGGCTCTTGAAATATACATATAAATATTTCAAAGTCATACAAGGAAAAAACTGGGTCTCTACACTGTTAATATGGTCAAGATATAAATCTTATCTAATGGAAATGAAGTTTTCTGACTTCATAATGTGATCAAATATAAACCAAATATCATTATAGCCATTATTTTTTGGGGGGATTCTGATTAAAAAAACCATGATGATGTTTTACCATTTCCATTTTAGTATGGGTAATGGTTATAACATCCCCTTCTACTTATATATCTTATCCTTAACTTAATGACATACCAATAACCAATATATATGCTCTGTAATTCCTCTCTTCATGTTGTACCACTAGAAATACTCTTTCATTTATCTATACATATTTGTACAGCTAGGATGAATAGAGAATTATGAACAATGAGTTTCATAAAATAGATATTAATTCATGTCTAGTATTTATAGGATGCAAACACAGTTCCTAGACATTATCATTCCATCACAATTTTGGTTCAAATCATGAAAATTTCTAACCATCTTTTATAGTTATACATCTTCTTTTTTGGATACTTTAATCCTTACCCAGATATATGGTTGAACACAAATTTGAGAAAGATAATATTTATCCCCTTCCTTAAATATTTTCTCTATCAATCCTTTGAAAATATAGAAATATTGGATGTTTTTTTATCTTAATCATAGATATGTTAGCATGATCCTTTCACCTCAAAGCATCATCCACCTTTTTTCCTTCCCATGGTGGTAATTTATTGAGCAATCATAATATTTAATAAACTCCAACCATCTTCTATGGTGTATATTCAGCTCTTTGTTAATGAATATATACTTTAAACTTTTATGGTTGGTGTAAATATCACACCTTTCTATATAAATATAATAACTCCATATCTTTAATGGAAAATTTATCATAGTTAACTCTAAATCATGATTTGGGGAATTTTTATCATGAACCTTTAATTTTAATAAGGCATAAGATATAACCATATCATTCTATTTGAGGAAACATACCAGTACCTTCTTTGATGAATCACTATAGATTCTAAATCCTTCTCTACTGTAGGGTAGTGTAATCAAATGTGAGCTGACTAAACTTCTCTTTAGTTCCTTGAAATTTTCCTTACATTCATCTTTACAAAGGAAATTAGTACCCTTCTGAGTTAACTTGGTGAGTGTATTAGTTAGTTTTGAGAAATTATCCACAAATAATTGATAGTATCTATAAAAAACCAAAAAAACCATAGATCTAAATCACCATGGTTATTTTTTTAAGAACTCGGTTCTTATTCTTAAGGTACGGGTTTCTTCTTTTCTATTTTCCTTAAGTGTTTTTGAGAAAATAAGAAAAATGGGAGAAAATCCTAATTTTTGTGAATACACATCGTGTACTTTTCCACACGCTGTGTACTTTGTCTGTGTGGAATGAGTACACAGGTCTTGTAGGCCGGTCGACGATGATGGGTGTAAAAACCAACTACACGTCATGTAGTGTGTATCTACACACCGTGTAGTCAGTTGGCAGGAAAACAGTAAGGTGGTGGGAGATGAGTGATAGTACATTCCATGTAATCATGTATTACACGCCGTTTACTCATGTCAACATATGAACAGCGCCACGCTGGCGAGAAGCCACCGAAGGAACAGTTAAAAAAATGAAAAGCACGCACTGTGTACCCAATAGTACATGTCGTGTAGTCTGTTTTTATTGCTTAAAATAGGTAGTAGCCTCCCCTGTTCATAGGGAAGGCATAGAACCAGAGGATAGCTTGGGAGAGACAGCTGGAGCTTGGAGGACCTCCCGACCACACACCGGGAACCCCTTTTTTGCATCGTCGATCTCCTTGGTACCGCGCAGGTGAGCTCTTCCTTCTCCTTGCGTAGCTCTTGACAATTATTCCTATAAAGGAAGTTATTTGAGTTTGAATGAGGTTATGTTCACCTCATATCTACGTCGTTCTTGGAAGATTCTAGGAGCGTCGTTCACGTATACTGATCAGGGGTGATCGAGGTAGGTGGTCTGGTGTTTAAATTCCAACTGTTGTGTGTTTTTGTGTACCATTGTGCTAAGAATCCATGTTTAGGTGTCATATGGTTGAGCCCTTGGCTTTTTAAATACCTAGAATTTCATAGGTAATTTGATAGAAGTGTAAAACTGTTGTTTGGGATCACTGCTTGGATCCAGGACCACCTAGGGGTGCGTTCCTTGGTTTAGTCATTTAGCCCAAATACCCGAGGGTATTCCATGTTTATATTGAGCATTACTTTTTCCTTGAAAGGAGTTGTATATAAAATTTCTTGTTATGCTTTGGGCATGGCCCGGTTACTTGCACCTGAGGGCGTTGTTTTCTTAGCCCGAGGGTAGTTGTTGTTTAGCCTAAGGGCAACGTATCTTATGCCTGAGGGCAGTAGATTCCGTTCCTGAGGGCACTATTCGGTATTCTTGAGGGTGAGATTCCATACGCCTAAGGGAACCATTCGTTATGCCTAAGGGTAATCCTGAGGGTGTGGTTATATTAGCCTGAGGGCATGGTTATATTTGCCAGAGGGAAAGGTTCCTGATTTTCCTGAGGGCTTAGTTTTGAGGAACATTGAATGTTATTAAATTGAACTAATAAATTAATATTTAAGTGCCAATGAAACTGGTAATGATAGTTACTTTTGAGTGCTTACTAGTTATTGAATTTACTACGGAACACTGTTGTTTCACAATTACACTGACAGTTGGGCACGGACCTTTGGTGGGTACCTACTGGGATTTATTTCTCACTCCCTATTTGGGTCATGTCTTCGTCCCAAATAGACTATATTGTTGTAGGTCTGGATAAGGGAAAAAGTCCTTGTATAGGTACTTGAGTGTTGCTGAGGTGTAGGGGAGCATGGGACCGAGCTCAGGCTCGTGATGCTGTCGGTTGTTCTATTTTGTTCCGTTGTACCTGTACTTTCCATTGTATCGTATTGTACTATTGTGTAACATGTTCTGGCTGTTTTCATAGAATAGTGACATGTTGCATCTTGATATATATATATGATTTCTAGTTCTTTTTACTTTTGTTGTCCTTTTCAATTGTATACTGTTTACTTCTTCCGTTGTTGTATGTTATTTATCCTTTCTGCTGCGCTACACTTTGACAAATGAGGGCATAGTTTCCCTACTATCAGACCTAGGCCCTTGTTGCTAGTCGGTAGCCTCTGGTGTTTGGAGAAACATGCTTGAGGTCATGTGACCAACCGGGTTCAGGCACCCATGGAGTGGCACCCGGATCTGGGACGTTACAAAGTGGTATCAGAGGGGTTCTTTTATTTGACATACTATTTGGAGCCTTAGTCAAGGATAGGATGGAAAAGGTAGTTGGTAATAAGTTATGCCTGGAAGTAGCTAACCCGCCGTGTACAGGGAAAATCCAACCTTCATCGTTGTTGCAATTTTATTGATTTTTTAATTTTATGGTTGATTTTATTTTCACTATTGAGTGACGCACTTGTGATTGTGCTATTTATATGTTATCCATGGGTTCTATTTAGTTACAACCTGATGATATGATGGTATGCCATCTCATGCATCATTTAGGCACATGCTAGAAATCACATGTCATGCATAGTTCCATGCCATGTAGATGCATTAGAAATTGCATGTTGTTGTGATAGTTGTTGTGCTAGAAAATCATGTTGTCATGATAGCTACTTTGATAAATACTTGTTATGTGATAGGGTATTTTTGTGTGATCCTGTTGATAGGATGGACACAAAAATTCGGTTTTTGGGGAGTATGGGTCCTCAATAACTGGAATTTGGTAGATCATTGACTTGTTTACTTGTGTATAACATGTATAAGATGTCAAACTTTGATTCGCGGGGAGTATGGGCCCTCATAGATCGGAATTTGGAACTTAGGTGTTGTTTTTCAGTATTTTTTGGGTTCTGAAGTAGTATCTGAGGCTTATTGTCCAGAAAACATAGGATACATGCCGTGTATTTCCTCAGACACACGCCGTGTGTTCTTCTGTTTGGGAATAAATGTAAACTTTTTAAGTACACATTGTGTACCCTCAGTACACGTTGTGTACCCTCAGTACACGTTGTGTAGTCTCTTCCCGTGCAATAGACCATGTGGGCGGGGACACGGGGTAGGGAAAGATTTGGGAAAAACACACCATGTACCATATGTACACGCCTTGTAGTGTTGACCCAGAGTCCGCCCGTGTAACTAACAACACGGACGGAGGAGACCTTGAGACATACACGTTGTGTCCACCATGGAACATGCCGTATAGTCTGACCTGGGGACCCGACCGTGTAGCTAACAAACACGGGTCAGTGTTACCTCTTCTTGAACATGTCGTGTACCTGAGGGACACACCATGTAGTCCTTACCGGTGGGAGACCGTGTGGACTTAGCCATGTGGATGGGAAAACGGGGTGGTGTACACGCCGTGTGCAGGTGTCACATGTCGTGTGGTGTCAGTCGAGTAGTCGGCCATGTCACGAATGACACGGGTAGTTGGAAATTAAACCATACACACCATGTAGATTCCATACACGCCGTGTAGTCTTGTTCAAGTGAGTCGTGTGACTTATCCGTGTATAAGGGACTCAGGCAGGGAAGGAGGATTCAAGTACACACCATGTATTTAGAAGGCACGTCGTGTGTTTGGGGTGTTACACGGCCAGTTTAAGCTTGGGTACATTCCCATGTGAATGGCTTGTGAGAACACGCCGTGTAGTTTTATACATGTCGTGTAGTCAAGTTTTGTAAATTTTGAAAACTTTCATTCTCCATATCCTTGTTTTCAGTCTTTGATAATCTTGATCTAAGGCATGCGTTTGACCTTATAGATTCATGCCATCGAGATGACCACACATTGTTCGCCAGGAGAGCGGCAATGATTACACTCCAGAGATGGTAGGCCATGGGCTACCAGTGGATCCTCCAGCAGAGCCAGATACGGAAGCAGCCGTTATACTGGACACAGTTGAAAATGCGTAGTTCTGTGACGGCTTCATGTGGTTCATGCAGACCTTTCAGGGAGCACCGCCAGCTACCACATATATGGTAGATCTGACACGTATCTTCCAGCAGTAGCATCCACCTACATTTTCAGGGGATGGCAGACCACTGGCTGTGGAGTCTTGGCTGGATTCATTGCAGACTATTTTCGAGCATCTTGAGACGCCTCCAGGGCAGAGGGTCAAGCTCGCGACTTATATATTGCGTGATTCCGCCAAGAGGTGGTGGGATGTTACCACCCAGTCAGATCATCACAGAGACATGGCGTGGGAAGATTTTAGGAAAGATTTCTATGACTTCTTATTTCCAGAGATGCTGAGGGAAGATAGAGCTCGAGAGTTCATGAATCTGCAGCAGGGCGCTATGTCGGTGATGGATTATTCTACTCATTTCACCGAGATTCAGAGTTTTGCACTCGTTCTAGTGAGTGATGAGACGTTGAGGGCTAGGATATTTGAGGATGGTCTTAGATATGACATCCGTGCACTGGTGAATGTTTTCAGGTTTCCTATTGTACATGATATTGTGAACCAGGCACTGATTACCAAGAAGAATCTGCGAGAACCTAGCGGTGTGGGCCAGGGCGGTTCAACACCAGTTTCTGGTACTATTTCTACCGGTAAGAGGAAGAGACAGATGGACTTCTCTCACGGTGGTATTATTAGCCATAAGAATACTTCATGTGGCCCGGTTATTTGCTACCCGTGTGGTAAGGAGGGGCACAAGATACCATAGTGTCCCCAAGACCCAGTGGAGTGACAAGCTTGCGGCAAGATGGGTCATCTATAATGCTTTTGTAGGGTGTTTATACTAGTGGCTAGTGAGGGGGGTTCTATGCAGACTCTGCGTGCGGGAGCAGGACCAGCAGCTTCTTACCAGTTTGGAAACTAGAATACGTCAGGACGTGCAGGCAGAGATGGTGGTCGTGGCCATGGTAACCAGACGCCAAGATCTCAGAGGTACCAGGGTGGGACAGCTCAGGGTAGCCAGGATGTGTTTCAGGGCCGCGGCACTGGGCAAGCATATGCAGTGCAACAGACCCAACAGAAGTAGGATCCCGGACCTTTTACTATCAGAGGAACTATTCTAGTAGCTTCTGTCTTATCTTCAGTACTTTTTGATACGGGTGCTACACATAGATTTGTATATGTGCATGTTGTGGAGAGACTTGGGATCTGTGTTTCTTCTTCTTCTGATGTTATGATGCTAGAAACTCTATTGGTGACTAGAACGGCTGGTGTGCATTAGTGCAAGGAGTTCCCCCTTGAGGTTGGTGGGTGTCACTTTCTTTGGTACCTCTATGTCTTGGAGATGACGAGTTATGCTGTCATTATTAGGATGGACTGTTTGGTTCCCTTTTGAGCCTTTGTAGACTTCTATCGTCGGAGGGTGTGTTTCACATCACCAGAGGGCGAAGATTTTCTATAAAAAGGCGAGTGGGATGTTCAGGCGAGTCGAGCTGGACCAGAGCATCGTGGGCGAGGTGGATTCACTGCCTAGATTGCGATTTTATATCTGGATGATCAGGGGAATTGTCAGAAGGTCTTCCATCCAGTGGTTTATTGTTTTAGGGATGTCTTCCCAGACAACTTTTTAGGTCTACCTCTAGAGCGTGAGGTGGATTTCTCTATTGAGCTTGTGCCAGGAGTGGCATCGGTATCCATTCCTCCTTATAGGATAGCTACACCTAAGTTACATGAGCTCAAGAGACAGTTAGATGAGTTACAGTCAAAGGGTTTTATCTGACCCAGTACTTCTCATTGGGGTTCTCCGGTCCTTTTTGCGAAGAAGGTGGACAGTACCCTCAGACTCTGTGTGGATTATCGGAAGCTGAACCAGTTGACGATCAAGAACCGATATCCCTTACCAAGGACTGATGATCTTTTTTATCAACTTCGAGGTGCACGAGTGTTCTCGAAGATTGACTTGAGATTCTTATATCATTAGTTGCGTGTTAGACCACCTGATATACCTCTAACAGCTTTCAGGAGTAGGTATGGTCCATATGAGAACTTGTTTATGCCGTTTGGACTCACGAACGCCCCAACAGTTTTCATGGCTCTGATGAATCATGTGTTTCATCCGTATCTAGATTTTTTGTGGTAGTATTCGTGGACGATATCTTGGTGTAATCTCATGCTCTATATGACCATGTCACCCATCTTAAGATCGTGTTGAGTACACTGAGAGAGCATCGTCTATATGCTAAGCTCTCAAAGTGCCACTTTTGGATGGACCAGATTCACTTCCTGGATCATATAATCTTAGAGGCAGGAGTTGCAGTAGACCCAGAGAAGTTGAGAGCAGTAGTTTCCTGGGAGAAGCCTAAGAACATGTTTGAGATATGAAGTTTCTTTGGGATGGCTGGTTACTATAGGAATTTTATACAGGACTTCTCCCGTTTAGCAGCATTGTTGATGGGTTTGACTAAGAGGGGTGTGAAGTTCGTTTAGTCAGAAGCTTGCAAGATATAATTCTAGGAGATGAAGGGAAATTTGACATCAGTACCAATCCTGATACTCCTAGAGCAGGGAAGGATCTATATAGTTTACTGTGATGCATTAGGTATTGGGCTGGGAGCTTTGTTGATGTAGGGCGATTGAGTTGTTGCGTACGGGTCTCGGCAGTTGAGGCCACATGAGAGGAATTACTTGATGCATAATCTCGAGTTAGCTTCAGTTTTTCATGTGCTACGCTGTTGGAGACACTATCTCTTGGGAGAGCATTTTGTGGTTTTAACCGACCATAAAAGTATCAAGTATATCTTTACTCAGCGTGACTTGAATCTGAGGCAACGAAGGTGGTTCAAATACCTTCATTCCTTCGATTTTGAGCTTGCCTATACACCTGGTAAGGGTAATGCAGTTGCTGATGCACTGAATAGGAAGACTCAGACACAGGCGGTTCATGAGGCCAGTGATGAGTGGCAACTTATGGCTTTGTTCTCTGAGATGCATTTGGAGGTGCACGACAGTCAGGGGAAAACCTATCTTTCATCTTTAGTTGTAACTTCTACCCTCCTGGATAGAGTGAGGATGAGACAGCTATCTGATTCAGAAGGCCTAGTTCTACGGGATTTGGTGAAAAGTGAGGACCCTCCTTCTGGTTGGATTATAGGAGGTGATGAGGTACTGCGTTTCCATGGACGAGTGTGGGTTCTAGGGTATATATGCAAGGAGATGATGTGGGATTTTCATGCTTTATCTTGGGCCATTTATCCCGGAGTTACCAAGATGTACCATGACTGGAGACGTCAGTACTGGTGGCCAGGTATGAAGAGAGAAGTAGCTGGTTTTTTTACGAGATGTTACACCTATCAGCAAGTGAAGGTGGAGCATCAGAGGCTAGCCGGACTGTTACAGCAGTTACCCATTCAAGAGTGGAAATTAGATGATGTCGTGATGGACTTTGTGACTAGATTGTCGAGGTCGCCTCAAGGTAGTGATGTCATGTGGGTTGTTGTGGACAGACTCACGAAGGTAGCTCACTTTTTTTCTGATCAAGGAGACCTTTGGTGTTGACAAGCTCAGAAAGATGTATATCTGAGAGGTTGTACATCTTCATGAGGTTCCTTGTTCTATCGTTTCAGATAGGGACACCCATTTTACGTCTCTTTTATGGTAGGGTTTTCAGAGGGCATTGGGTACATAGGTGCTTCTGAGCACAACTTACCACCCTCAGACCGATGGTCAGTCATAGAGTACAATAAAAGTTCTTGAGTACATACTGCATGCATGAATCCTAGTCTTTGGGGGCTCCTGGGAGAAGCATATACCCCTAATAGAGTTTGCCTATAGTAATTGTTTTCATGAAAATATTGAGATGGCACCTTATGAGGATTTATATGATAGGTTATGCCGATCACCTTTGTGCTGGAAGGAGGTAGGTGAGGCAGCTTTACTGGGACCATGTCTTGTGCAGGAGACTTCTGAGCAGGTCTAGTTGATTCAAAAGTAGATGGCTACTGCACAGTCTCATCAGAAATATTATGTTGATCACCGCAGATAACCCTTAGAGTTCGGGGTCGGGGATCAGGTTTTCTTGCGTGTTTCACCGAGGTTGGGACACAGGCGGATCATGAGACAGGGTAAACTTTCACCGAGGTATGTGGGGCCATTTGAGATTCTGGAGAGAGTCAGGCCGGTTGCCTATCGGTTGCAGTTACCACAGAGTTATCGGGCCATGCACAACATCTTCCATGTATCTCAATTGTGCCGCTATCATTTTGACCCGTCTCACATCTTTCATCTAGAGGAGGTTGAGCTTCAAATTGATGCATCCTTTGAGGAGAATATGATTCATATTGTGGATAGGAGCATGAAGGTTCTCTGAGTCCGGTTAGTTCCTCTCGTATGGGTGTTATGGCAGCATGGCCGAGTGCAGGACGAAACCTGGGAGCGGGAGACCGACGTACATGCTCAGTGGACATAGTTGTTCTGATCATTATCTTCACCACCCTTGTAAGGGAAATTCAAGGATGAATTACTTTAAGGGGAGAAGTTTGTAAGAAATCAGTTCTTATTCTTAAGGTACGGGTTTCTTATTTTCTCTTTTCCTTAAGTGTTTTTGAGAAAATAAGGAAAATGTGATAAAATCCTAATTTTTGTGACTACATGCCGTGTAATTTTCCACATGCCATGTACTTTGGCAGTGTGGAATGATTACACAGGGCATGTAGGTTGGTCGATGATGATGGGTGTAAAAACCGACTACACGCCATGTAGTGTGTATCTACACGCCATGTAGTCAGTCGGAAAGCAAATAGTAAGGCGGTGGGAGCTGAGCGACAGTACATGTTGTGTACTCAGTTATTACACACCGTGTACTCATGTCAACATATGAACAGCACCACACTGGCGAGAAGCCGCCTAAGGAACAATTAAAAAAATGAAAATTACACACTGTGTACCCAATAGTACACATTATGTTCACCTCAGATCTACATCGTTCTTAGACGATTCGAGGAACCTCATTCACGTATACCGATCAGGGGCGATCGAGGTAGGTGGTCTGGTGTTTAAATTCTAACTATTGTGTGTTTTTGTGTACCATTGTGCTACGAACCCATGTTGAGGTGTCGTATGGTTAAGGCCTTGACTGTTTAAATACCTATAATTTCATAGGTAATTTGATATAAGTGTAAAACTATTGTTTGGGATCACTGCTTGGATCTAGGACCACCCAGGGGTGTGTTCCTCTGTTTATCCGTTTGGCCCGGATACCTGAGGGTATTCCATTTTTATATTGATAATTACTTTTACCTTGAAAGGAATTGTATATAAAATTTCTTGTTATGCTTTGGGCATGGTCCGGTTACTTGCGCCTGAGGGAGTTGTTTTCTTAGCCTGAGGGCAGTAGTTGTTTAGCCTGAGGGCAACGCATCTTATGCCTAAGGGAAGTAGCTTCCGTTCCTGAGGGAATTATTTGGTATGCCTAAGGGAGAGATTCCATACGCCTGAGGGCACCATTCGTTATGCCTGAGGGTAATCTTGAGGGCGTAGTTATATTAGCCTGAGGGCGTGGTTATATTAGCCTGAGGGAAATGTTCTAATTCGCTCGAGGTCTTAGTTCTAAGGAAAATTGAATGGTATTAAATTAAACTGCTAAATGAATATTTAAGTAGAAATGAAACTGGTAATGATAGTTACTTTTGAGTGCTTACTAGTTATTGAATTTACTACTGCACACTGTTGTTGCCCAATTACACTGATAGTTGGGCATAGACCTTTGGTGGGTGCCTACTCGGATTTATTTCTCACACCCTGTTTGGGTCATGTCTTCAGCCCAAAAAGACTATAGTGCTGCATGTGTGGATAAAGGAAAGGGTCCCTGTACATGTACTTGAGTGTTTCTGAGGTGTAGGGGAGCATGGGACCGAGCTCAGGCTCGCGATGCTGCCAATTGTTCTGTTTTGTTCTGTTGTACCTGTACTTTCAATTGTATCGTATTTTACTTCTATGTAACATGTTCTGTATGTTTTCATATAATAGTGACATGTTGCATCTTGATATATATATATGAATGCTGGTTCTTTTTACTTCAGTTGTCCTTTTTAGCTGTATACTATTTACTGCTTCCACTGTTGTATGTTATTTATCCTTTATGTTGCGCTACACTTTGACAAATGAGGGCATAGTTTCTCCACTATCAGACATGAGCCCTCGCTGCTAGTCGGCAGCCTCTAGCGTTTGGGGAAATGCGCTTGAGGTCATGTGACCAACCGGGTTTGGGCACCCGTGGAGTGGCACCCGGATCCCGGACGTTACAATTTTGGTCCAATGTTCAATAACTTTCATCTTTGACAGATCCACTCGTATACCCTCGCTTGAGATTATATTACCCAAAACTAAAAAATTTTTTTGCCAAAATTTACACTTGGTAAATTTTTTATAAAAATTATCCTTCCTTATGGTCTGTGGTATAATACCTAAGTGATCTTCATGCCCTTACTTTCACTTTGAATATATAAGAATATTTTCTATAAATACAACCACAAATTTATAAAGGTAATATATTATGACTATATTCATTAAATCTATGAAGATAGTGGGGGAATTAATAAGAACAAATGGAGTCACTACAAATTCATAGTGTATATACCTTGTAAAAATGATTTCTTAGGTATATATTCATTCTTGAACCTTAATTTATGATATCCATAATAAATTTTATTCTTAGAAAATTATTGAGCTCCACGCAGTTGATCAAAAAATTCCTTGAAATGGGGAAGATGGTACTTGTTATTGATTGTGATTTTGTTCATTTCTCAATATTCAATGTAGATACACATTGATCCATATCTATTTTAAAAAATTAATAGGTGCACCCTAAGGTGACACACTTGGTTAAATGAATCCCTTGTCAAGATTCACTTGGTGTTTCTTCTTCAATTATTGCAACTTAACTAGAGACATTCTATATGGAGTTTTTTGAAATAGGTGTAGAACCGAATATGAGTTATATTAAAAACTCAACTTCACTATTTAGTTAAAGACTAGTAAAATCTTTTAGAAAAACATTTACAACCTCCCACATAATAGGCATATCATTGATATTAATTTTATCCCCAACCATCGAAGATAAATAACCCGTTTAAATAGAAATCAAGACCCATATAATTGATGTGAATTTCATCAAAATTTCATATTTATTATCACACTGATATATGACCATAGGATGGTTCATAATATCAAATGTAACTTCCCTTCATTAGTAATTTATGTGGGATTTATGTAAATAAATCCAATCCATTCCTATGTTTACATCAAATTCAACCACAGAGAGAATAATATGATTTTTATTCACCATAACATTAGATTTTTTCACTTATAATTAAACATCTGATCATTGGGGTGTAATTTTTATACCCTTAGAATATTCTTAATATATAAATAGTGGTTAGATCTATAATCAAATAATAAATTAGAAGTTATATACTAGGTGGTAAGTGTACCTTTCACCACTTAGTTATCCATATCAGCTATAGTGATTGTATGAGATTTCACTTTGTATTTGGGATTAGTAGGTTTTTGATATTGATCATCATCATTAACCATAAAATTTGAGAACAAGTTAGTATAATTACAATACTCCTTTAACTTGAAACACCAGAGTGTGGGTTGTGCATTCTATTGAGCTTTCTTTATATTCACATCATCAGCTAACTTATTCCCTCACTTCAAAATTCTATTTCCTGATGACCATCCATTCCAAACATAAAAAAATATTTGTTCCCTTAAGTCAATTTCCTCTGTGTTTCCTTCCATAATTTGAGTATAAATGAAATCTTATCTTCTTCTCTCCATGTTTTCTAGAATTTTTTTTAAACTCCATCTTTATTTTCTTATCGAAACCATGAGATTGATGGGTAACTCCAATATTTATTTCCACCGTTATAGCTCATAGAATGATTTATTTATAGATATTGAATTACCTTATAGCTAACTCCCTTTGGAGACTTGGTTTTAAGACACTAAACAATCAATCAAACTTGATTTCTGGTTGGATGATAATTCTAGAAGCGTACCTCAAAAGTCTTGTAAAACTTTTCTCATAGGTACTGACAGATTCATCATCCTTCTACTTTAACTCAAGGAATTATTTCTTCATTTTCATATGATGAATATGATAAAAGTAATTATTGAATAATAATAACTAAAACTCATCCCAATCCATGAATTCAATTTATTCATGTTGCCTCATATTCTTGATAGAGTCCAATATTAATCTAATTTACCTTATAAATGATAAATAGTTAAATAAATTTGTCATGTTCTGAACACTGGGTAATTTAAAATTTCTTTTCATTGGTATTGATCCATTTCTAGGTATCTAATGGATCATTGGATCCAGTAAAAGAAGGTGTAGGTTGCCTTATGAAGAACTCAATAGAATGTTATTCCCTCCTTTTCTTGTTTTGAATCTCATCATGATTCATAGCTGTTTCCCTATGGAATCAGGGATGACCTCGTTGATTGAAGGTTCAAACATTCCAATCGGTTTCTAACGGGTTTTTTCATAGAACTGGAAACATCCAATGATTCCATATCCATTTGGATCTACTTTCCAAAGGTAGACGCTCATTAGTTGTGGAATGATGAGGCTTAGGAATTTTCATTGGTCGAGAGGATCGGAGGTCGAACTCATCACACCTTTTTTAGGGGAATTATTGTCTACTCCGGGACTCTCTTTATAGATTTAAGTTATGTTCGTGAATCCTTATTACATTACCAAGTATAAAATGCGCTTTCATTTAGATCTGACAATCAATGATTGATATGAAGGAAATTTAGAGAATCTTTTATATGTATTCGAGGTTATTCATCGATAGATAATCATCTTTATTTGTTAGAGATTCTTAGTTGATGGTATCCTTAAATACATAAAATTCTCTTGGTCATTATGATGACCATACTGGTTTTAAATCCACTCAGTGGGGCACTTGAAGTTTATTGTCATTCAAGAGGACATAGATTATTTTAGTGTTGGGATCGTACCCGCAGATGGGCTACCTATGTATCCTTTGTTTGGAAAAGGAATCAGAACCCACGTAGTTCGAGTAAGGGAGTATGATGTTTATGATTGATGGCTCAAAGAAAGATTTCATAATTACTTTTACACTCTAAGATCATGTGAGTCATGCTCGGTGTGAGAAACAAGAGGTATTGGTAAAACCAGACAATTGTGCCATGAAAGGTGCAATCATAAGAAATGGTGTGGGGATTATATATGTATGACTGTCCAAAAATAGATGATGATTAATATTTACTTCAAGGAATAAATCCATGAACAAGGTCCATAAAGTTATATGTGATTCATGGAGATTTGGATACTCTAATCTTGTGGATTACTCCTAAGGAAGATGCCCAATTTAGGAGGGGACTTATGATTAGGTTTTACTCCTGAGAAGGAAGCCCGGATCAAAAAGGAATTATGACTCGTTAAGAGAAATTAAGACTAGGGATTATTCCTAAGGAGGAGGCCTAGGTTAAAGAGATTTGAAAATTAAGGGACTTGGGGCTTACTCCCAAGGAGGATGCCCATATTTGAGACTGGGGCTTACTCCAGAAAATGAGGCCTAGGTTAAGGGAATTATGGTTGGGGCTTACTCCTGAGGAGGATGCCCATATTTGATACTTTAAGACTGGGGATTACTCTTAAGAAGGATGCCCAGATTAGGGGACTTGGGACTTACTCCTAAATAAGATGCCTAAATTAATGAGGACTTGGACTGGGGATTACTCCTGAAAAAGAGGCCCGGGTTAAAGGAATTAAGGTTTGGGGTTTACTCCTAAGGAGGATGCCCATAATTTGGGGAATTATGATTGGGGATTACTCCTGAAAAGGAGGCCCAGGTTAGGGGATCTGGGGCTTACTCCTAAGGAGGATGCCCAGATTATAGGACTTGGACTAGGGCTTACTCCTGAAAAGGAGGCCCATATTTGAGACTGGGGCTTACTTCTGAAAAGGAGGCCCAGGTTAAGGGAATTATGGTTGGCGATTACTCTTGAGTAGGATGCCCATATTTGAGACTTTAAGACTGGGGATTACTCCTAAGGAGGATGCCCAGATTAGGGGAATTGGGACTTACTCCTAAAGAATATGCCCAAATTAATGAGGACTTGGACTGGGGCTTACTCCTGAAAAGAAGTCCCAGGTTAAAGGAATTAAGGTTTGGGGCTTACTCCTGAGAAGGATTCCCATAATTTGGGGAATTATGACTGGGGATTACTCCTGAAAAGGAGGCCCAGGTTAGGGGATCTGGGGCTTACTCCTAAGGAGGATGCCTAGATAGAGGACTTGGGGCTTACTCCTAAAGAGGATGCCCAAATTTGAGAATTATGACTGGGGATTATTCCTAAAAAGGAGGCCCAAGTTAAGGATTATCTCATCTGAAAGGATGAGGTTGAATGAATGAAATCTCAATATTTAATGACATAAAGATGTATAAATCACTAGATTTTGAGAGATGTTCCATGGAGTTCCTTTCATATAAGGAATCCAAATCAAGAAATCATGCCATAAATGGCTTTGAAGAGTATCTTGAAGACTGAATATTGAATAGGAGAGGTGAAATGACATAAGAGTGGTGAAATGGGCAAGAAAGGCACCCAAAAAGGTAGGGGCACGCAAGTCCTGGAAGGCGTGCAGGTACTGTGTGGGTGTGAAAGTCCTGGTCGTGCAGGTATACCTACGCGACACATGGGTACTTGAGTGATTTTCATCCCTTAGGGTAATACTTGGGCGAGACTTGGCTCAAACCCTTGGTATTATCCCTAGAGTCTTTCCAGAAGATGGCGTGCAAGTTCTGGTTTAAGAAGTAGTGCGGCGCGCAAGTGTGTCCATTTCCCTTAAGGGTAAAACCACTTAGGCGCGCAAACATTAGTGAATTATAACACTTAGACCTTACTCATCTTGTTTAGATCTTCCATTCTAGGTAAAGAATTAACTTAGAAGAGTTCGGAAGACCTGAAGAAGAGACTTGGGCGTTCAGAGCTCTGTCTGTGAATTCTGGAAAAATTCCTCTTCCAAATGGGGGTCCCACCGGGGGTAT
Organism: Viscum album; assembly: GCA_963277665.1. Classification (NCBI taxonomy): domain Eukaryota; kingdom Viridiplantae; phylum Streptophyta; class Magnoliopsida; order Santalales; family Viscaceae; genus Viscum; species Viscum album. The sequence goes on along the minus strand of OY728148.1, from coordinate 525,936,838 downwards.
TTATAGGCTGGAGAAGACCCCGGGCGGTTATCATTTAGGGTTCTCAAGTCACTTGTGCGACCATTAGGTGGCGCGCAAGTATACTTGTGCGAAAGTGAGGGAACTTGCGCGACCCTTGTGCTTTTGAAGCCTTGTTCGTGTCTTTGTCGATTTTTGATGATTTCTTCAAAGGATGAATCACTTTGAGCTCATATGTTCCCCTTTTCCAATATTTAGATTCTGTGATGAAAGGAGCGTCAACAAAAGTCCCCCCTCAGAGTTGGATCCAAAAGAAATGAGGATGTGACTCTGAGGAAAAGAAGAAAACTAAAGGAAAGGTGGTGCGCAAGTGTATGGCGCGCAGGCTGTGGCACGCAAGGTATGGTGTGCAACTTCCAGCTGGACAGACTTCGACGCGCAGGGTACAGATGTGGCCTATAAATATGTGGTCCCATTTCCATACAAAGCATCCAGATTTCAAACTTTCAAGATCTCGCTGCGCAGGTGGCCTTCACCGCGCAGGTTGCTCTGTTTTCCGCTATTTCTTTGTTGTCGCACTGTTGTAGAGGTGTTTAGACTTGAGCGGTTTATACTTGCGTGTTAAAAACTAGCACGGCATATTAACGCTTGCGCGCAAAGTTTAGACTTGCACGCCTTAATTCCTTTGCCATTTTTCTAAATTCCTTCACAAATTTTATGAAAAATAAATCCATTTAAGAGTTAGTTTATTCAAATTTTGTGCAGATTCAATGGCTCTCAGGAGAATCGGAATGGTTGATGAACTGGCTAGCAAGCGGATTGATGACATGATGAAAATTGTTGGCCATGATTACTATGATATCTGCAACAACACTCTCCCATATTTGGATAAGTACTTGAAGAAATATCATCTTAATTTTCCACAGAGAATATACCTGTGTCTATATGGTCATGGTCGTCTGCAAGGAGTCAATATTCCAGATGCAAAGAACTATACGCCTGAGAAGCAGTTGCACTGCTACTCCTCTATTTCAGTTATGTTGTGCATTAAGAGCAACAACATTGGTGTGAACTTTCAAATTTTTCCTCCATGGCATTTCCTTGTAGATATGAAAATGGAAAACCCATGGGCTGAAATGTTTTCTGTTGCTGGTTGGTGGAGAGAAGACAAACACGGCATTAGAGTAATATCTGAAAAGAGTACTCTCTCCAAATGGATCTTTACTTACAATGCTCTATTCTCAAATCCATGTATCCATCTTCCAAGTCTCTTGGATAGAAACAGAGTCACTATTTGATCAGCAGAAAATTTTCTCAAACCGCACTCAAGAACATCCTTTTACAATTGTTCCAAGAAGAGTTGGTATCATTGCATCTCTTATTGTATCCAGTTGAATGAATGAATTCCAGGTAGTTGATGATTAAGCTTGGGATGTCGTAAATCAAATGAAGAGTTATGTTGAAAGCCTCTTGTAATTCTTGAAAAAGAGAAGAGACTCTAGTCTGTGGATGTCCTTCTATCTCCTCTGTATCAATGAAAAAACACTTTCATCTTCAATCATTTGTACCTACATTCTTTTGCTATATGCTTTAAATTTTACCTAAGCCAATGGGCCTAGTAAGCATAGTTTGATTTTTACTAGGATTATTATAAATAACTCTACAAACTTTGAACCTTTTAATTGCTCAATATTACCTAAATCATACAAAATGTATGTTTAGTGAGCTGGAACTTGACTTTTATTCAAAGTTCCTTTGTCTTTTGTGGGTAGTTTAAAGTCATGCACGTCGGATATAAAGAGGCTAATGTTTAAGGTCGAAATATCTTTGACCGAATGAATTATAATTGACTTAATTCTTTGAAAATTTATCTGAAAACATATTACCATACTCAAGTATGAGGGAAAAAATGTAAACAATAACTTAAGAAAATTTTGATCTAAGGAATGATATGAAAAAGAGCTAAAAGGCATTAGAAGAAGTAGTTTCCAAGAATGAAGTTACCATTATTTAACAAACCCGTTAGGGGGTTCAATTATGCAAGGACACCTAAGGGCATTGGCTGCATAGTCAAATAAATAGCATCTTTTGGCTAACAAGTCTGTTATGTAGACTATTTATGCAAGGCCGCCTAAGGGCACGTGCTGCATAGTCAGGAAAAAGAACTCTCAGAATTTCACTTTCCTAGTGCTAAAAAGCCAGTGAAAGTTTGTGAAGATTCAAATTTTCCAAAGTATAGAGTTTTCTGTATGGAAAGAGGTACTTGAATATGGAGAAGATATTTCCAAACAAGATTATCGAAGAACTGGATGAACATCACTCCTACGAAGGTCTGACCCAAATGTAGGGAAGGAGAATATAAACCAAAGACTTGAATACTTTTAGATCATGAAAAAGGATATGGGACAAATATGTTAAGGATGGCTATTTTTTTGTGGATCCCTACATACTATCATATAAGACCAATAAGGACAAAAGAGGCTTTATTCCTAAGAATAAAGTTACCAGTATCCGAAAAACCCGTTAGGGGGTATGAATTATGTAGGGACACCTAAGGGCATTGGCTGCATAGTCAAATAATAGCATCTTTTGACTGACAGGTCTGTTATGTAGACTATTTATGCAAGGCCGCCTAAGGGCACGTGCTGCATGGTCAGGTGAAAGAACTCTCAGAATTTCAGGCCTTTTGTGATTAGAATTCAAGAAAAGGGTTATGAAGATCTATAAGTATTCAAGATTAGGATTATGACACATAAATATGGGTATTTTCCAATGTATGCAGAGATACACGGATCAATGATAACCATAATCATGTTGTGGCTGGGTCCTGAATGGAAATGTTAGACTTCACTACGTATCCCATAAGGATGGAAATCAAGCCATACGTAGTTCTTGAACTACATTTTAACATCGTGTGGGACAAAAGGATTAGAGTTCTTAGTTTAGGGTCATAGAGCTTGGACCATTATAAGAAATACACAGTGTGTGTTTTCATGGGGACTTTTTAGTCAGGGGACTGAAAGTAGAATTTGGGGTTAGGCCCAAAAGACTTGGGTCTAGATTCGAGGGACACTCGAACATTCCTACGTATCCCATAAGGATTGGAATCAATCCCACATAGTTCTAGAACTACCCTCTTTATAAATTTGGTTCATACATGTGAAGGGTGAAAAGGGACTTTAGTGAAATGATGTTTTAACCCAAGAAAAAATGTTCAGGCATTGCCATGTATGCACATAGTCTTTGGAATATAACATGATTAAAAATAAATGTATACAATGATTCCCTCTCAAGTGAGGGTATCAAAGAATATTTATAGTTTATTGTCGTACAGGACAAAAAGTGTTGTACAGTTTTACGTCATATAGCAAGGACGAAAGTGAACCAATGTAAAGATATTGATTCTAGGGGCAGTTTCACGAATCAAAATCGTATGAGATGGAGGTGAACTGATGTGAAGAGATTGATTTTGGGCTTGAACCTTGGGAGGTTGCCTACGTACCCATCCTCGAAGGCAAGGATCAAAGTCCGCATAGTTCAAATAAATAATGAATTAATGATCAAGTTGTTCTTGGGGACAATGACCTAAAAAATGATGTTGTTGGGACTTGCACATGGTTAGTAGCCTAGAGAGAGAGTTATGGTTGAAGTTTGCTCTAAGCTCACATGATTCCTACTCGGTGTGAGAAACAAGAGGTAGCAACAACCCTAACGATGCACAGTTTAATGTCATGTAGGACATATAAAGGGACTACGCAGTTTAAAATCTTGCAGTTAGGACTATTGGTGCTGCACAGTTTAGTGTCATGTAACATGGAAAAAGTATAGTTTAATGTCATGTAGGATGTATCAAAGGAATTTCTGTATAGTTTAGCGTCATGTAGTTAGGACGATGGGGACAACACAGTTTAATGTCATGTTGGACAAAAAGAGGACTGTGCATTTTAATTTCATGCAGTAAGGACAAAAGAGAACACATTTTAACGTCATGTTGGATGTATTAATGAATTTTTTTCATAGTTTTACGTCATGTTGGACGAAAAGAGACGATACAGTTTAGCATCATGTTGGACGTAAGTTCCAATAGTTTAAGGTCATATGCATGGACCATTGGTTATACAGTTTAACATCATGTTGGACGAAAGGGACTTCTATATAGTTTAATGTCACATAGCAAGGACGATGAAGGGGGACACAGTTTAACGTCATGTTGGACGTATTAGGGAACTTTTTCACAGTTTAACGTCGTGTGGGACGAAATTAACACAAATAGTTTAAGGTCATATGTATGGACCGTGGATGATGCAGTTTAACGTCTTGCTAGATGGTGTTGTATTTTAAGGTCATACTGGACCATTTATGATATATTTTGTGTTTATACAAAATACTTCTTCAAAAATCTGGCATTGGTTGGAGTAGTGATGAGTTCTCCATCCATCGAGATTAATGAATAAGATCCATTGGAGTAGACCCTATGTATTGAGTAAGGTCCTTCCCATTTTTGCTCAAGCTTGGGAGGTTTCTTTCCTGGTATCATTGGAGTTCTGAGAACTAATACCAATTCTCCCTGAGTGAATGAACGAAGATGAACTTTTTTTGTTAAAAGCTCGTGCTATTCGATTCTGATAGAATTCCAAGTGGTGTAAAGTGTACAATATTTTCTCATCTAACTGTTCCAATTCATTCAATCTCTTTTGAGATTGCTCATATATAGATGACTGATCACAAATGTCTACTCTGAGCGAAGGAAATTGAACTTCAATGGGCAAGACGGCTTCCGTTCCATATACCAGTGAATATGGAGTTGACCGAGTTGCAGTGCGGGTGGTAGTCCGATAAGCCCATAAAGCATGGAAGAGTTTATTAGGCCATGATTTCTTATCTTTATCCACCATCTTTTGCAGTATATTTGATATAGTCTTATTGAAGGCTTCTATCTGGCCATTGGCCGCTGCATGATACCGAGATGAATGGTTGGATTTGATGTTGTATTCTTGATACAATTTCTTTACCTTGGATGAACAGAAGTTGGTGCCATTGTCCGTCAATATAGTATGAGGGACACCAAATCTGGTAATGATGTTAGACTTGATGAAGATAAAAATGCATTTAGAACTGACTTCCTTGAGAGGTGTTGCCTCTGCCCATTTGGAAAAGAAATCTGTAGCAGTAAGAATATACTTAAACTGCTTGGCCGTAGCTGAAGGGTAAGGTCCCACCACATCCATTCCCCATGTGGAAAATGGCCATGAGTATTTAGATGTATGAAGCAACTATGGAGGTTGATGAATGAAGTTGGCATGTACTTGGCATGAATGACACTTCTTTGTGAAATCAACACAATCTTGTATCATTGAAGGCCAAAAGTATCCAAGCCTTCGAATCTGATCAGACAGTCTATGTCCAGACTGGTGGGCACTACAGATTCATGGATGCACTTCTTTCATGATAGCCATTGTCTCTTCATCATCAATGCATCTGAAGAGAACTCCATCAAAACCACGTTTGTATATAATTTTCTCAAGGTGATATGGGCTATCATAAAGAGTAAAATTGACCACATGTTTCCAGATTTGTTCTTTCCCGGCTCTATCAGGTGGAAGTGTTCCATTTTGAAGGTATTCCCTGATAGGTGACATCCATCCTGTAGTATGACCATACGGTTCAGGAATGGGACTAATTTCATTAATTTCCTCTGTTCTGATTCAAATATAAGGTGAAATTGCATGACGGTGGGCAATACTGATGGTTGTCTCGTCCCGATTTGGATCTGCCCGAGCTGTGGCTATATTAGCTAGTACATCAGCTTGGGCATTTTGTGATCTTGGGACATAAGAAAATGTCGTTTCCGAAGGGAATTCCTAAATTAACTCTCTGACATAATCATACAAAGGCATTAGTTCTTCTTTTCTAATGGCATAATCCCCATTGACTTGTTTGATTACCAGGTCTGAATCACCTTTCACCTTTAAGTGATTCACTTGTGCTTGAAGCGCCAATTTCAAGCCTGCGATGAGAACTTGGTATTCTACTTCATTATTGGTACCACCTTCCCACAATAAGAAGGAATAAGGTAACACTGCCTTTTCTAGAGAAATGAGCACAATTACTAAGCCAACTTTGTTGAATTTAGGATTTTCCATTTTCTTCCCTGTTTGAATTCTGGAAGCACCATCAAAGTACATTTCCCATGCTTAAGGACTTTCTTGAATAGAGAAGAATTCCTCGTCAGGGAGTTCAATATCTGAAGATGTGTCTTCCACTGAAGGGTGTTCAGCTAGGAAATCATCCAGAGCTTGGCCCTTTATTGCCTTTTGAGACACATACTGAATGTCGAATTGCTGCAAAATAACTGTCCACCTTGCCAGACGTCCTGTAAGCATTGGACGACTAAGGATGAATTTGAGTGGGTTATTGCAAGATACCAATTGGACCTCGTGATGTTGCAGGTAGTGACTCAACTTCTAAACTGCAAATATTAATTCCAGGAAGCACTTCTTAATACTTGAATACTGGGTTTCTGCTTCAAGGATAGTTCGACTGAGGTAGTAGAGGCTGTTTTCATTCCCAACATCATTCTTCTGAGCAAGAAAAGCACCCAATGATCACTCTAAAGCTGTCACGTAAAGGATAATTGGTCTTCCTTCAACAGGTGGCATGAGTACCGGTGGACTCAAGAGGTATTTCTTGAGAATATCGAATGCTTCTTGACATTCTTTGGTCCACTGGTAAGTGACTCCCTTCTTCATCAATTTGGTAAAGGGTAAACTTTTTCCTGCCAAATTGGCGATGAAACACCAAATATAGGCTAAGTGTCCTTGAATTCCTCTTAATTCTTTAAAATTTCTAGGAGGTGACATACCAAGGATTGACTTTGTCTTCTCAGGATCGACTTCAATGCCACGATGGCATACAACAGAGCCAAGAAATTTTCTTGAGGTTACCCCAAAAGAACATTTTAAGGGGTTCATCTTCAAATTATGTTGTCAAAGCTTGCGGAATATGACTTCCAAATCAGCCAAGTGATTATAAAGTTGTTTGGATTTAACCACCAAATCATCTACATAGCATTCAACAAACTTACCTAGAAAGGGTTTGAAGATATGATGCATGGCACGCTGATATGTTGCGCCCGCATTCTTTAAGCCAAAGGGAATTACCCAGTAGCAAAACACACCCTGAGGGGCTCTGAAGGCTGTGGATTTCTCATCTTCTGAGGCCATTAGGATTTGATTATATCCGTAATATCCATCCATGAAGGAAAGTTCTTCATAGCCAGCTGTTGCATCAATTAAAAGTTCTGTTATCGGAACTAGGAAATCATCCTTAGGACAATACCGATTAAGATCTATGAAATCGATGAAAACTCTAATTTGTCTGTTCTTCTTATTTATAGGGAAAATATTAGTCAACCACTTGGGATATTGAACTTCTTTGATGAATTTAGATTTGATAAGCTTATCCACTTCAGCTTCAATTTTGGAAGCATAAGTTGGGTGTGTTTTTCTCGCGACTTGCTTAAATCCTCGATGTTCTTCTGGTAAACCCAAATGATGAGTAGCAACATCAGGATCAAGCTCGAGCATCTCTGTATAGTTCCAAGAAAATATGTCTCGATTTTGATTTAAAAAGGAAATATATATCTCTTGTTCTTCAAGAGTCATGGCCGCACTGATTAAAGTGGGGCGTGGATCTTCTTTTGTACCCAGATTTATTTCTCTAAGTTCATCCACGGTGATAGAGATACCCTCTTCAAATGCTGGAAGAGAATCTCTGAGATCTTCCTCTTCTTCTTGAACATGTGTTATTTCTTCCATTTCTACTTGCATAGTATATGAAAAGGCATAATTTCCATGATCAGAAGAGATGTCAAAATTTGCACATCTTCAAGAAGAAGCTTCCATTTCCGACCCGATTGATGATGAAGGGTCTTCTTTGGGTAATAAAGAGGAGATGATGGATTGAGAATCGACATTATTGTACACCTATGATGTTGCTATAACTTCTTCTGGCCTAATTGGTGAAGTATATACTTGTTGGATTTCAGCAGATGAAATGAATACATCACCATTCGGGCTTTCATCATTGCCTGGAGGATCACCAATTTCTCCCATGTTGTCTAGCTCGATTGCCGTAATTGACATTATGGATCTTTCCATAAGAGTATTTTGATTTGGGTCTTTCCTATCAATTTGACTGATAGGCAACACAAAATCTATACTCATATGCAAAAATGGATTTACTGGAATCTTCTCCAAACCATATGGAGCATTAAATTTGGTAATCTCCTTTGTTGTGGATTTATCCTTTTTCTCATGTGATAGAATTCTTCCTCAATGTATTGACAATCACATGTCTTGAATGGGGCCTTATCACCATATAATGTCCCAACTTGACCATCGAAACAATATTTGAGACATTGATGGTATGATGAAGGGATAGTCGCATGTTGATGTAGCCAGGGTCTTCCAAGCAGGATGTTGAAAGCTGAGTCTTGATCAACAACCATGAAATCTGAATTGGATACAAGATCTCCAAACTGAGTTCTGAGTGTAACTTCGCCCTGTGGTTCTTGTTCATTTTTATCATATCCTTGTAACATCATGGTATAAGGAGATAAATCAGATTCTGTGAGGCCCAATCGATGAAGTGTACGAATGGGCATGAGGTTGACTCCTGAACCATTGTCAATGAAAGCTCTTCGGACGTCTACGCCATTGACCTTGCCAGATAAGTACAAAGGTCTAATATTCCCATGCACAACATCATCTTCATCTTCATCAGTAAAAGATATTATTGCATGGCATTCTGCAGGATTATTCTCTATGTGATAGACTTCAGCTGCAGCAATTTCAGTTTCAAACTCCTGAGGACTTGACAAAGCCTTGATGAGTGCCTCCCGAAGATATTTTGATAGATTCAAAGCATCCAAAATTGATAACTTGGCCGGTACTTGGGCCAAGTGTTTTAATACATCATACTTTTGATCCATATGTCTGCGTTTCCCAACAGGAACATGTGGTTTAGCAGGTGCCTTGGAAGCAGATGCTTTGGAATTTGATGCATCTTGTGTCGGGATAGGAGTTGGCAATATTCCTGGTTTTGGAATATTAGACCGATTAGATCCATTTACTTGTTGAGAGGAAGAAGATGGAATCTTCAACCGGTATTCCAAAATAACTGTACCAGGAGTGAATTTGCTATTGGTAGAAGAACTTGCTTGTTTTTGCTGAGCTCGCTGAAGGGCTCTACCACGAGTTTCTACTGCGTACACAGTTCTAGCAGGGGTAGAATTGGAATAGTGGCTTCTGAAAGATCCACGTCTTCCCCTGTATCCTGAGCCACTGGAACTTCCTCTGATTCCTCTGTTTGATACAGGGAGTTCAGGCTCATCGAAATTGAAACTGCGATTGGCAAGTGGATTTGTTAATTGAATCATATTAACAGAACCGAAAATCAACTCTTCATTTGATGAAGACTCTTCCTGATTAACCTGTTTAGGCTGTTCCGTTTGGTGGGACGGTGCCCGTTGATTTGAAGTAGAAGGCATGAAGTCTGCTGGGGTCAAAGACAACTTAGGCTTTGACACGTACTCATCTTCTTCTGATTCTTTTTCTTTCTTTGAATCATGTTGTTTCTTTGAGGATTTTCCCTCTAATAAAGAGGGTTTTGCTGCGGCATTCATGGCAGAAGGTACAATTGGTTTCTTCAATTGTGTTCGGAAAATAGCATGAGTTTGGTTGATCGTCTTTCTGACCATCCAATCATCATATTTTTGTGAATTTTTTCTTTTGAATTCTTACCACTCTCCTTCCTCCTCTGGAATTGTAACAGTAACACATGCTACCTGCGCTGAAGAGCCTTTTAGTTTGACTTGTCCCGAGTCGACCATCTTTTTCAGGAGGTATTTGAAGACAAAACACTCCTGGATGGGATGACCTAACATTTAATGAAAGGGGCAATAATTGGGACGGTCTTCATATCCTTCCTTGTTTGGCCTTTTGGGCCTTGGAAACTGAACCAAATTATTTTCCAGAGCTGAAATTAAGTAACCAGGAACTTTTTCATTTTTGAAAGAGTATGTTTTGCTTTTCAGATCCTCAAATTGTTTTCGTCTTTGATCTCTTTGATCATCTTGACGAAACGACCTTTGTTGTTGGCGCTCAGGAGGTGGATCCATTCGAGAAGATGAAGGTTTTGAAGTAGAAGTAGGTACAGGTGCTTGTTTAAGCATGACTGTAGCAGTTTCTGCTTTACCCATTCTCTTTCCTGGAGCTGATGGAATTACACAAGATTTAGCCTTAGTCTGTATAAGAGAATATTCAATCTGTTGAGCGATTGAAGTAAGGTCTCGAAACCCTCCTGTGTATTTCACAGGGATCAGCGGCATGCGTAATTCATCACGAAAATTTGCCACACAGATTAGCAACAGTTCCTCTTGAGGGAGTGCTAAGCTCAGGGAATATGTTAATCCCTTCCAGCGAGCAATGAAATCAGAGACTCTTTAATTCTACCTTTTCTTATAGTTTGTAAGATCGAAAACTATTTTCTTTGGAAAAGTTGAGCTGAGTTGAAGAAGAAATCATTGACGGGGATCTTCCCATCCGGTAATTGACCGGGATTTCAAGCTTGTGTACCAGACAAAAGCTGGTCCTTGCGAGGTTCGCAAGAAGCATCTGAGTTTCACTGCTTCTTGCTGCTCCGGAGTTCTCATCATAGGATCGCAACAAGACACGTAATGCATCAAATACTATTTAGGGTCGCCTGGTCCATTGAAAATAGGGAATACGGGGTTCCCAAAATTTGATGGGGGAGAGATTGAATCTACCCATTCATGGTAAGCTTTCTTTTTCAGTTGAACCTATGCACGCTTCCCTTCCATAGTCTCTAACCGAGTTGTTAATGACTCAACGGTAGTTATTAAATTTTGAGAAACATCTGGTTGAACTTAGACTTGGGCAGGTGCAATGACTGGAGTCTGGACAGGTATGGCAGCTGGTACTGCAACTGATGGAAGCACTGCCAATTGTTGTTGCACTTGACCCATAGGATTAGACCTGTAAGGGTGTACTGATAAAGGAGGGTATTCTTGATCCACCTCAGTAGCTACAACAAACTCCCTTGGCTGACTAACTCCAGCACACTTAGGAGGAAGACTACCATGAAGTAGTTCTACGTTCAACCTCCTCAATTCTTTCATTTCGTCCTCCTGTTACGCAAATCTTTGCTCTAGTGAGAGCGATTGGCCATCTCCAGAAGAAGGATATGTAACCTGATTCTTTCCCTTCCCCTTGTTTGATCCCTTTCGGAGAGGGAGAAGTGGGTTACTTGAAGGAAAACCCAGATTCTGGGTAAGCCTTTGATTTCGTGTATGCACACCTTCTTTATTTTTGTCTGTGCGTACAACTTCTTGAGCAGGAATCTCTTCATCTGATCCCTCTAAATGAGCCTCATCTGTTAGATCAGCAAAAATGGCATTGATGACATTAATTGATGCATAACGCATTGCATCCCTTCTATCAGCATTTCTGTGATATTGTCTTCGTCCATGTCTTTGATGATATATTGCCTTTTGTTGATTCAATCCCTCAGGAACTTCTTGACGAACCGTAATTTGGAGAGAATCTCCTGATAATTTGGCTCTACGTTCCTCTTGAGTCTTCTTCCCCAATAGAGAAAATACCGACTTTCTCTGAGGAGGGGATTGATGATTTGAAAAAGTCCCCAGTCCGATGGACTGGGGACGTTCCTGTTATTCCCTCTCAACTCCTAGAATCTCATTTGTTGATTTTGAGGGTTGGTTTAAAAGAGTCCCCAGTCTGGCAAGCTGGGGTGGCTCTTGACATGTTATGTCTGATACTTTCTTAAAAGCTCTCTTGATCTTGCGGACCTTAGTCCGGAAATTAGCTGGATGCATCAACCTGTATCCACTTTTATCACCCGGTTCAAAAGACTGTTGGATGATTTCCGACACTTCTGTCACTTGATGATGTGCTTGCTCCATACGAGAGGCCTGTTCAATATTCTCGTTTGCTTGATGCAGGAGTAATTCAACAACTTGTTCTCTGTATTCTTGATTTTAAGAGGAACTAGTTGAGGCTTGTTCTTGGGAAAGCTTTTGATTACAAACAAAACACATTTACTATGGCCGGCCACGGGAAATAACATTGCATGAGACCATTTTCAGTAGGCTTTGCTGACTGGAGAGCACAGTGAAATGTAGTGCTCCATGAACGCCCCATCCTCTGACATGAATACCAGATGGGGCATTGGCAATTAACTGGCGCAATATTCTTAGTGCGCCAAGGCATGAACGTTAAAGGGCTCTCTACTGCTTTTTAGCCTTCGGATATCGAGAGACTGATAGAGATGCCAAGTCAATTTGACATTGTAACCCTTCTATTATCTTAAGATGATTTTCATATTCATAATAAGATAATACTTTCTTTTTCAACTGAAAAAGAGTTTTTCATATGTTGAGATGAATATCATGAATCCCATCTTCCGTCAACATCTCTGGAATGTCATACTGACATTCATCCATAGGCCAAAACATGACTGGCACTTCACCTTTCGCTAGTTGTTTTCTCATGTTCAGTATTTCCTCTTTATCATTCAATGAATATTATTCTACCTGATTTGACCAAAGTTGGTGCTTCCTTATTGCTTCATCAGATTCAACAAGATTGGTAGAGAAATCACTGATCAAACTAGAAGATGCATGACTTAGGGGTGGTTTGGAGAATGGCCTACACCATGGGCTATCTTTCGATTGAGAAAGTATTTCACCTACTAGCGATGAAGCATCAGACATGACTGGTTTCGCGTTTCCAACTGCCTCAAGATAAGAGGGATTTCTCGTCACTACATTGTCCACTGGAGCATTTTCCGGTCAATGTGCATCACTACTGTGGAGAGAACTTTCGCAGCGAAATTCATCATCATGGGGAGGACCACCATGGTGGGTTACAACAAAAGATGATATCTCTTGCTCCTTGGTCTTCTGACCACACAGAGGGTTCCTATGGCTCTCATCTGAAGATGAAACTTCAAGATCGACCGAATTTTCATGAAGCAAGCCTTCATGAGGAAGTGTATGTTTAAGACCTTTGGAATTAATGTTCCCACTATTGGGAAATGAGGGAGTATAATCTTGAATTCCAACAGATAACTTTATGAGGGCTTCAAGAACTCCAGCATCGAGCAAGGCCTTATTACAGATTGGATCTTGATCTCCTGACTGTGTTGGGTGGGTCTTCTTCTTAGACGCCTTCTTACTTGCCTTAGAAACCACTTGTTGACTAAATTGGCTGCTCTGAGCAGGTGTATGTGCCTGATCAGGAGAGATGGACAGGTTAGGCTAACGATCTCTACTCAAATCAGGTGTATGTTCCTGACTTGGTTGTCCGTATGATATGGGGGAGTATACCCCACAACCCTCTTGGACTGGAACAGATGTGTGTGTCTGTTCCGGAGTGAACTGTTGATGTGTCTCTCCACTGGTAGGGATAGATTTATGTGTCTTTCTCTAAGATGCTGCTGAAGCTGTTATAATATCCTGGCAGGCATCTAGAATATGAGCAAGTATTTGCTTCTGCTCTTTCACCATTGATAGAATATGCTTGGTGACTTCAGCTGCCGGAATGGGGATATACGTCCATTCTGTGCTTGGAGTAGGTGTATGTGCATGCTCCTGTCCTCCTTTTCCTGTCAGTGAATCCTGACAGTACTCAAGTGTGGGGGAAAAGAGTTGAGTCTGCCTTCTGTTTATCTCCAGAGATTTCCGACTGACTTCTCTGTGTGCTACCAAGCGAGACTGTTGGTAGGATTGATTAATACTATCAGGTGTATGTGCTTGCTGATTGTACTTCGCCGAACGTGGTTGACGAGCTCCATCATATGTAGTCAGACGAGCCTGTTGACTAGCTGATGATGTATAAACAGGTGTATGTTCCTGCCTATAGTACTCCACCAGAACTACCTGGCGGGATTGGCGTGATGCTGTCAGACGAGTCTGCTGGACAGCGGAATTAAAATGGGCAGGTGTGTGTTCCTGCTCATTGCTTGCCACCAAGTTAGGTTGGTGGACTTCTCTAGAGATGGAAGAGATGAGAACCTACTCACTGTTGACTGGATTTCACCTCTAGCGATTCGTCTTGCCTGCTCGGGTTTGAGGAACCTGAGCCGAATGCCTGGAGTCGACACCCTCATCGTGTTGAGGGTGCACTGCCGCACGAGTCTAGCGGCGATTGTTCATGGGAGACCTTGGGAAGGAATCCTGCTTCCTTGAATTAAGGCCCTAAGGGACCTGCTCATTCACCTCCCCAGAATATGGGAGTGAATGGTGATTGCGTTCCGGGGATAACGACCTGAAACGGTTGGAGACGATGGTTAGCACCGCCTGCTTCTTGATCACTGGTCGTCGTTGTCCAGACGACCAGGGTGAATTGTTTACCTGGAGGGATTTTCGGGAAGCCTCCAGAGTTGGAATAGTACTGTTTAGACGGTACTCCTTAACCAACGTGTTTGATACCCAGCTTTGAAGACACTGAGTAGGTGATGTGATCCTCAGAGTGGATGACAATCTAGCAGGAGTAGCAGTAGTGGCATTCGCAGCAGCAGTATTCACAGGTGTGAACTTGATAGCAGCCATTTCTTAGAATTCAGAAAATCTTGGAAAAGAGTGCCTATTTGATATAACAGACGTAATCAAGATAAATTCAACCACTATATCTTTTGGATGAGCACATATGTCAATGATTGTTTTTTCCCTCTCATTGAGTTTTAAATAGGGGCCTAACAAATAAGTAAAACATTATTTTAACTTGGTTAAGGATTCACGTCGGGTTCACCATTTTTTGTTTCCCTCTGGAATCGGGGATAACCTCATTGATTGAAGATTCAAACATTCCAATCGGTTTCTAACGGGTTTTTTCGTAGAACCGGAAACATCCAATGATTCCATATCCATTTAGACCTACTTTTCAAAGGTAGGCGCTCATTAGTTGTGGACTGATGAGGCTTAGGAATTTGCATTGGTTGAGAGGATGGGAGGTCGGACTCATCACACCTTTTTTAGGGTAATTATTGTCTACTTCGGGACTCTCTTTATAGATTTAAGTTATGTTCGTGAATCCTTATTACATTACCAAGTATAAAATGTGCTTTCCTTTAGATCTGACGATCAATGATTGATATTAAGGAAATTTATAGAATATTTTATATGTATTCGAGGTTCTTCATCGATAGAGAATCATATGTATTTGTTAGAGATTATTAGTTGATAGTATCCTTAAATACATAAAAGTCTCTTGGTCATTATGATGACCATACTGGTTTTAAAGCCACTCAGTGGGGCACTTGAATTTTATTGTCATTCAGGAGGACATAGATTATTTCAGTGTTGGGATCGTACCCGCAGATGGGCTACCTACGTATCCTTTGTTTGGAAAAGGAATCAGAACCCACATAGTTCGAGTAAGAGAGTATGATGTTTATGATTTATGGCTCAAAGAAAGATGTCATAATTACTTTTACACTCTAAGCTCGCGTGAGTCATGCTCGGTGTGAGAAACAAGAGGTATTGGAAAAACCAGACAATTGTTCCATGAAAGGCGAAATCATAACAAATGATGTGCGGCTTATGTATGTATGACTGCCCAAAAATAGATGAGGATTAATATTTAATTCAGGGAAGAAATCCAAGAAAAGGGTCCATAAAGGTATATTCTTCATGGATATTTGGATACTCTAATCTTGGGGATTACTCCTAAGGAAGATACCCAAGTTAGGAGGGGACTTATGATTGGGTTTTACTCCTGAGAAGGAAGCCCAGATCAAAAAAGAATTATGACTGGTCAAGAGAAATTAAGACTGGGGCTTATTCCTAAGGAGGAGGCCCAGGTTAAAGGGATTTGAAAATTAAGGGACTTGGGGCTTACTCCCAAGGAGGATGCCCATATTTGAGACTGGGGCTTACTCCTAAAAAGGAGGTCCAGGTTAAGGGAATTGTGTTTGGGGCTTACTCCTGAGGAGGATGCCCATATTTGAGACTTTAAGACTGGGGCTTACTTCTAAGGAGGATGCCCAGATTAGGGGACTTGGGACTTACTCATAAAGAAGATTCCCAAATTAATGAGGACTTGGAATGGGGCTTACTCCTAAAAAAGAGGCCCAGGTTAAAGGAATTAAGGTTTGGGGCTTACTCCTGAGGAGGATGCCCATAATTTGGGAAATTATGACTGGGGATTACTCCTAAAAAGGAGGCCCAGGTTAGGGGGTCTGGGGCTTACTCCTAAGGAGGATGCCCAGATTAGAGGACTTGGACTGGGGCTTACTTCTGAAAAGGAGGCCCATATTTGAGACTGGGACTTACTCCTAAAAAGGAGGCCCAGGTTAAGGGAATTATGGTTAGGGATTACTCCTGAGGAGGATTCCCATATTTGAGACTTTAAGACTGGGGCTTACTCCTAAGGAGGATGCCCAGATTAGGGGACTTGGGACTTACTCCTAAAGAAGATGCCCAAATTAATGAGGACTTGGACTGGGACTTACTCCCGAAAAAGAGGCCCAGGTTAAAGGAATTAAGGTTTGGGTCTTACTCCTGAGGAGGATGCCCATAATTTGGGGAATTATGACTGGGGATTACTTCTGAAAAGGAGGCCCAAGTTAGGGGATCTGGGGCTTACTCCTAAGGAGGATGCCCAAATTAGAGGACTTGGGGATTACTCCTAAAGAGGATGCCCAAATTTGAGAATTATGACTGGGGCTTATTCCTGAAAAGGAGGCCCAGGTTAAGGATTCTATCATCTTAAAGGATGAGGTTGAATGAATTAAATCTCAATCTTTAGTGACATAAATATGTATAAATCACTAGATTTTGAGAGATTTTCCATGGAGTTCCTTTCAGATAAGGAATACAAATCAATAAATCATGCCATAAATGGCTTTGAAGAGTATCTTGAAGACTGAATCTTGAATAGAAGAGGTGAAATGACATAAGAGGGGTGAAATGGGCAGGAAAGGCACCTAAAAAGGTAGGGGCGCGCAAGTCCTGGCAGGCGCGCAGGTACTGCGTGGGCACTCAAGTCCTGGTCGCACAGGTATACCTGCGCGACACATGGGTACTTGCACGATTTTCATCCCTTAGGGTAATACTTGGGTGAGACTTGGATCAAACCCTTAGTATTGTCCCTAGAGGCTTTCCAGAAGATGGCAAGCAAGTTCTGGTTTAAGAAGTAGGGCGGCGTGCAAGTGTGTCCATTTCCCTTAAGGGTAAAACCACTTAGGCACGCAAGTGTTAGTGAATTCTAACACTTAGACCTTACTCCTCTTGTTTAGATCTTCCATTCTAGGTAAAGAATTACCTTAGAAGAGTTTACAAGACCTGAAGAAGAGACTTGGGTGTTCAGAGATCTGTCTGTGAATTCTGGAAAAATTCCTCTTCTAAATGGGGGGCCCACGGAGGGTATTTATAGGCTGGAGAAGACCCCGGGCGGTTATCCTTTAGGGCGCGCAAGTCACTTGCATGACCATTAGGTGGCACTCAAGTATACTTGCATGACAGTGAGGGAACTTGCGCGACCCTTGTTCTTTTGAAGCCTTGTTCATGCCTTTGTCGATTTTTGATGATTTCTTCAAAGGATGAATCACTTTGAGCTCAGATATTCCCATTTTCCAATCTTTAGATTATATGATGAAAGGAGCGTCAACAATAGCTTGATAAATTTTTATAAGAATATCAATGATATTTTCCATTATAGCTCCCATAAAATTTAGTTTCTTAAGAGTACATTCATCAAATTTTCCATCACATTCACTATGAACAATGTTATTTTGGGTTCCAACCATTGATTAAAACCAAAATCATAGTGTAAGAAACAATAATCATAGAGGGAAACCATGTAATAATGCAAATAATATATAGTATTTCTAAATAATG
The DNA here is from genome assembly GCA_963277665.1 of Viscum album. NCBI lineage: Eukaryota > Viridiplantae > Streptophyta > Magnoliopsida > Santalales > Viscaceae > Viscum > Viscum album. The sequence continues at coordinate 525,918,939 of OY728148.1, read as the reverse complement.
ACACCTTCTTTTAAATATATTACACCTTAGGTTTAACTTAGGTCATTCATGGTCATCGTCTATTCAAATACTTCATAATATTTTATAAAGAGATTATGATTTATCTAAGAATATCCCTCATGAATGACAAACTAGGTGTTTAGTAAGGGTACAATCATCATGAACCATAATTATGGTTGAAATATAATCAACTAACTCTTTTTAGGGTTATTACTCCAAGATACATCTATGCCAAAACTATGACCACTTTGTTAAATCTAGACAAGGATATTTTTCTAGGAAAACCACACTATTTTCTTTACCATAAAATTGTAAAATATACTATATATAGGATTATCCTAAGGGTTTTTACTAAATTTGTATCATCTTGGTTTCTAAATATAACTAAACCTTTCTCTGATACCAATTATAGAAACTCATATTTTTCATACATAGATATTACATCTTATTAGATAAATATTCAATACATAACATAGTGAAACACTCCAAAATCATATTGGTATTATAATTTTGGAAAATTGTATATATAAAAAACTTATTTATATAAGTTCTATATCATCTCCTACTTAATTATTCACAACTTTCAACCTTATTATACGTGTCATACTTACAAAATTCTTTTATATCCTAGGGAAGGGAAACATAAGAAAGGGTGAGATCATATGTTCAGTAAGGGTAAACAAGGGATGTATCAATGATCTCATAAGAATAATATGTGAATAATGGTATGAGAACATGAGATTAAGATTTTAAAATCATAATATTCATATCATAGATCATAATATTGATTCGTAGCATAAATCTTGGAATTTTATAAGAGATGAATCATAAATGAATTAAAGAACAAGATCCATGAGAGCATAACATTGTAATAAAACATTATTTATGCCATGCACATAATCATAGAAAATAATTTCATTAGTATTCAAGGATCACTAAAAATTATATCATAGTAGATTAGGTTCACTCCTTATCAATTGTATTATTCAAGGTTCACTCATAATAATATCATAGTTGAAAGAGTCCCTTACTAAACTGTGTTCACTCCCCATTCCTATTTTTTTATCTCATGAGATATCCATATTTACCCAATGCGTTTGAGGGATATATAATTTTTGTGTCACCCATCACATAATGAAAATCATACATATGTGTTTCATAAGATCATAAAACATTAATCATATCATAACCTATGAAAAATAAATGGGTTTCATAAACATAATATCATCATAATGATAAACCATACATAGAAAGAATAAGGGTGGTATAATTGGATTATTTCTCTATTAAATATTAGGTAACATCAAAGGATTTAATCTTAGATTAAAAACACATTTAAAATATCACTTGAAACATTTATTGAGGAAAATACACTTTTCATATTAAAATCACTTATTTAAAATCTAAAATTTTCCAAAATATTAAAAAAATTGAAAATAACCTTGGAAAATTTTAAATAAAAATTAAAATCATTGACTTTTCATGATGTAATAAAATTCCTTTCATGTTGTATAAGTTAAAATAAAACACTTATTTCATACTTTTATAAAAAAATTCAAAAAGTACCTCATTCGTAAAATGATAAGAAGATTAATTTTAAAAAAAATTATAAAAAATAAATCATGGTTAAAAATTAATTTAAAAAAATAAAATAGAATATTAAAATAATTCCTAAAAATATTTTAAAAAACATGGATATGTAAGAAAAATGATTTTCGACTGAAGAAAGAAATAAAGTCGGTTATGCTTAAAAATAGTTTTTTGATATATTGAGTACATAAAGAGAAGAAAATAAAAGGAAGATATATAATTTATAGAAATGAACAAATTATAATAAAATTCATGAGTTTTTTTAAAGTTAGACCATATTATTTTATTATTGTAACTCAAACATAAATAATCTCGATAAACAATGAGATTGTAACATAAAACTCTTACCATAAGTCTCATATTTCTTTGTATACATTTGAAACTCCTATATAATAAATATATATTGATTATAAATTAATTAAAAACATAATCATGTATATCATACCATATATGATTTTCTTATAACATATTATCTCCCATTTATTAACAATTATTTATTAAAATCACACTTCTAGGTGATAACTTCTTCGTTTTTCATGCATGTTTCGGAATGAAATTCTCGGTATTTATAATTTGATTAGGGTTAAATCATCTAAAAAATATTAATCATGGTATTAATATCATATATATTAATTATATATATATATATATATTCATACATAAAAGGTATATATAGAAAAATGAATTACATTGTTCATGGATATTATAGGTCGTACGTATGCATGAACGTTGTTTCCATTTTTCAATGCATAGAAGGAATGAATGTTAAATAATAAGTCACCTTTATATAATAATAATAATATAATAAATTGAATATAAATTTATTAAATCTAACAATATAACCATCCATGTATAGTAGTGATGAAAAATGAAATACACCACTATGTGAAAATGGTAAGTCGTACATACACTCAAGCGGTGTTTTTTCTTTTTGTAAGATGGAAAGAAGCTGGATAAGTTTGGTTCCATCATTATAATAATAATTAATTATATTTAATATAATATATTAATTATTTTATAATGTTTACCATGGATTTAGAATAGGTTGAAGAAGAAATAAAATTGAAAATGCTCGGTTAAGAATTATACTTCTTCATTGAGAACCCACTTTTGGATTACACCTTAAACCTTGAAGGGATGGTATTTTTGAAATAACATAAGCTCTAGGATGTGATTAAAGAATATAGTAAGGTATTATGGTAGGTTTTGACTAATATATGATGCTCAAAAGGTGTGAGGTAGATAGAAGAAGAGGTTCCCTCTTATAAATGAGGGGATGGGCACTCCTAGAGTTACCAAAAAGATTAAGATATATTTGAGTCATCCTCATGAAAAATAATTCCAAAATGGATATATTTTGAATAAAAATAGGATAAGTTTTAAATAAAATAAACCAGTTAAATTATACAATTTTGGGCGTCAATTTAATCCTAATATTTTTTATTAACCATTTGGTTAATCAATTTTAACCTTAACCACAATTACAACTTTTTCAATATTAAAGGGTTATAATTTTACTTATAAGGTTAAATTGGATAAGAAATGTAAAATGGATGAAATTTTAGATCATATCTTATCTACCTTTTCTTATTTAAATATTTTTGTTATTTTTAAATAATTTAATAAAATATTATTTTCATAAAATATCATTAATTCCGTTTTTAACACTATTCGTTAAATTTTACATAAAATACATCAAGAAAACAATGTATTTTTACTATAAACCTATAATAAAAATATAATATGTTAATTTATAAAATCCCTAGAACATAATCGCTCACCCAAATTGTGTTACTTTTAATATTTTTAAATTCATTTATTTTATTTTTCTATTAATTAAATATATATTGTATAGACATTGCATAAAAATTTAACATAATTATTAAATTAATAAAATTATAAATAAATTACTCTGCTAAAAAAATTAATTTATATTTCAAATAAACATTTATAACTGAAAATATTCTCTTTTTGTCATTATGTAAAAAAATTAGAGATATTAAAGTTAGGAGAGTAATATTTTGTATTTATTTTTTTCTTAAATTAATATAATGGTCATAATCAAAAAAAAATATGGCTCAAAGTGACCATATATTTAAGTAATTTATGTAAATTTATTAACTATACTCATAAAATAAGATAAAGTTAATTTTAAGAGAAATTTTAAAGCATGATCCCAAAATTTTGACCCTATTTTACTCATTTTACCCTTACCAATGTGAGAAAAATTTACTATAGTTACTATTCATATTGACAAAAAAAGAGTTATTTAGAATATTTGATCCACATAATTCCAAATATGTAATCCATTTTTTAAGATTCAATTTCTATAAGTTTCATAAATTCATTTTAAAATAAGTGCACAAAATGCGATGAAAACCATTTTTTAGAAAAATACATTTTTAAGTATAAAAATTGATATATATATATATATATTCTTATCTGGTGCCTATAAAAATATTAGATAAATTTAAAAAAACATTTAATATATAATATATACATTTCATTCAAACCATTCACTAATAGTGATTAATTTAATTTATTAAGATAAAAACAAATTATGCGCATAAAAACACTTTTTTCAAAAAAACATCTCTTTTACATTCGAATGATTTTTAATTTCCTTTCTAATCAATTTATAAAAAATTAATTAATTTTATAAATCTATAAGACATTCATTTTTCATAATTTATTTAGTCATATTTATACCCTCTAATCCAATGGCAAGGTGATAATTATCATATTAAATAATAATATTTTAATAGTATATCAGAGTTCATTTAAACTCAATATTGTGTGTGTCGAAAGATACTAAATAAATTAAATTTATTTGAAAAATATATATTAAATAATCTTGGGGTATTACTAATAGACCCATCAATAGAAATTCCACATGTTATGTGTCATTAGAAACTCTTATTTATGGATGTGTTTATTGGTCCTTAGACTTGAGATTATTATTAATGTGTATCATTAACTATGTAATTTTATGTATTGATTAAAACCATTGTGACATATGATCAAAGTGAGGTAGGATACTTTGGGATTTTCCTAAGTGATATGCATTAATGAATAATTCAATAGAGGATTTGTCCCTCCCAATAATAGAAGTTGATATCTCTAGAACTTGGATTGGAATGGAACTATATGATTAAATATGTGGCCATGGTGGTTCATTAATGAGTTTACTTATATCATTAAAAGAAAGATAATCAAGTATAGAGGTTTATGACATGATTATTCAACCATTTTTATTAGATTTCAAATAAATGGATTATATTACATAGTAAGAGTTCATTTGAGGTTGTTGTTGTTACGACATTAACTTCTTTCTCTGTGGGTGCCCTAATATATTGCTAGATACTAATCTTTCACTTCAATATATCTTTCTTAATGTCACTGAGAAAGACTCATAGAGGGTCACATACTAAGTTTATCAAAAACATAGTTAAATTTTATTTGAATTAAATAGTTAGAAAAAATATTATTCTCAAGACCGAGGAATAATAATTTTTCAGGTTTTGTTGATCATATAAATTCAATCATCAGTTATTAAAAATAATATATATGATTTGAATATTAAATAAATATTATTTTTAAACTATCAAATATATATAATATTTATTTAAATCTTGTTTATTATTTTCAAGGGTAATAAATAATTATTTTTATAAAAATAATATTTAGTTTCATGAATATTAAATAAATATTTATTCATCAGTTAGTGAATCTAATATTTATTGATTTATTGAATGAATAGTATAAAGATATTTATTTATTTATTCATTTATTTATTATTCAAGGTTTGATAAAATTTTGAGTAGGATTGATGGGATGAGTTAAGGTTCTGGATAAATATGATATATTTTTATTTAATATCATTTAAATAAATATTGATTTATTTATTTAATAAATGGTATTTAAATATCCATGAGTTAGAACATGTCATAAAATATAATATTATTATTATTATTATTATTAGATGTGGTGTTTATATATAATAAATAAATTAGATAAGGGCCTTTTTCAAATAACTAATTTTCTAACCCAAAGTATATAACTCAACTTATATCATTCCTAGGGTTAAGGGAATAGTTGTTCACAACAATATTATCTAAAAATAATTATCTCCAGACCAAAGATAACTCTCTCAATAATGCTCTAAATAATGAGAGATGATCATATTTCTCCTCCCTCTCTAGATTGAAAGAATAAGAAATAATTCTTTAATCCAAAAGGAATTCTTATTACGATTAATGTGGAACGATACAAGATATTTGGTTCCTCTGCACTAGCATCTAGAATAATAATGGTGACATTATAAAATTCATAAAGCACATTTGGATACCACTAAAGGAATTATATTTTGTATTCTTCATCGTAACGATGAGATTATGAAAGTGGTCACTAAATTCATCAATAGATAAAAAAATCAAGATTAGGTAACTCTTGTTTTAAATTAATTGTAAATTATATATGAAAGGATCCTCTCTCTGAATATTTTGGGGTTTCATTCATACCATTATGAGGATTTACCTGAAGAAACTAATGAAAAATATCTTAGGCACAGGTCCAACCACTTCCACCATACCCCATAACCATCAATTTTTATCAAAGTGGTTACATATTAATTTATAATTATTTTTTTATCAATTATGCATTTGGTTATTAGTTTTCACTAATAGTTTTTTATTCTTTAATACGAAATTCGATATAATATAATAATTAATTTTATATTTCAAAGAACAATTCAATAATATATGAAGAACACTCTAAGATCTAATCTAGAGGTGTATGTAATTCTATCCAAGTGACATGGGTACACGATATGTAATAGAAAAGTACTTGTCGTGTACCCGTGGTCAACAACACCAGAAGAGCCACAAATATCATGGAATATCCTATGGGGTTTGGTATGTTCCATCATTACATGCCACATATTGACCACTAATTAAAATGTAGTGTGATAGGGTGTACACATAGTGTAGATGGCATACATGACATGTAACCCCATGTTATTTGACCATGTGGGAACTACAGAAGTTGTGTGGTCAAATTATATGATATGTGATTAACACATGATGTTTATTGACTACTTGCTGAGTGACACACCATTATGTGATGTAGTCAGTATGCATTGGGTTTTACATTACATGTAACATGTAACAACCCATGTCAAATAATGTTGAGTCCTTAGGCATGTAGTGTGATTCAGCATGCTAATAAATTAATTAAAGAAAACTGAACTACAAGGTGGGTAGATAGTTTTACATGTTTTGTGATAGGTTTTCTACATGGATTACACACATAATGTTTTATTGTGGGTCATTTTTTATATTAAATGCTTTATTAATTAATTTTTATGATATTCTATAGATACACATTGTTTATAGTTGTTTTACACACCGTGTACTTCATAGGCATCACCAGCGGTACACACCATGTATATTAAAGGTGTTTCTTATAGTTATTAATGTTATGTGGACATAGACTTCATGGATTGACTCATGACATGACATGTAGGCATGCATTTCATGTAAGTACATTATACATAGAAAATATCATACACAGTGATAGCCACATGCCTTATCGTGTGATGGTATAAGTCATGTAATAGTTAAAAATCAATATATAGGTTTTAAGAAGAAGAAATGGGTACATGTTATGCCGCCTCTAGTTCACACCATGTTCTTATTTAATTTTAAATTAAAATTAATTTAATTTATTTATTTAAAATTATAGTGGGTGGAAATGCAAGGAAATTTTTCATGGATAATTGATATAAATTAATTAACTAATTAATAAGATAATAAATTTATTAATTATATATATTTATCTTAATGGAGAATGGATTTAAATAATTACTAGTTAGTTTAAATTCACAATCATTTCATGTATGGATGGTAATAAGCATGATTGTCCTATGTATGTGTTGGGTTTCTATTTAATTTAAATTATTATTACATAGCGTTTTATAAATTTATTTTTAAATTAAATATGATGATCTATATATCATCCCTTCCTCTTTATTATATATGCTCCTATATGTTCATGGTTTCTTTTATATAACCCCAAACCCCTTGTTTACCTCACCTATGAGTGAGAAAACATGTGTTAAAGAAGGTGATATATACAGGATGAGACATTTCCAGACCATGTTGATGTGAAACTAACCAAGGATATACACAGGTTAAAGGTGGATTGTTGCAACTCGATCCATTCTCAACTCAGTGATATTTTCCTCTAGGTTCAAGGGTTGTTTTATCATCTACTTAGTAAATCAACCATTATTTATAATTTCATGATCATACTACATGTTTATTTTATTTTTTCCAATGCATAGTTATTTATTTATATGATTTGATTTTATTTAATAATTAAATGTGATCACATAAATTAAATGAAATAATAAACATGTTAAGATAAAATAAAAAAAATGGATAATGCATAAATAATTTTATTAGAAAAAATTAACTGTTATGTAAATTCCATATAATATTAATAAGAATGTAAAGGATAAAATTAATATTATTTATGAATAAGATAAACAAAATCTTTTGTGGAAATATTAATTCTGAAATTACTTACATTACTTGAGTTAGAATGAGACCATAGTTCAAAGTATTTGTTTGGCCTAATTCAGGGTGCTTTCAATTATCAAGGATTTCTTGCTAAATTTTTGGGGTGACATGACCTAATTAAAATAAATGGTTGATTAAATAAACAATACATGGTATAACTTGGAGGAAAGTGTTGAGGAAATCTAAGTTTAAGATTTTAGGATTGGGGAGTACACTCAACAGATCAAGGAATTAACAGTGCTATAGTTGGAAAAACTACCTACCTAAATACCTTCAAATAATTTCCCCAAACCAAGTTTAGATTATGGGAATTAAAATATATATCATTTATACTAGAATATATGAAAAATAGTATATTTTATATCTAATAGTGAGGGATATTGGTATTTTATAAAATGTTAGGAGGCTAATAACATTAATTTATTATGTCACACGTTGTAATGAAGATAAATCACTAAAATATTAATTTATTATAGAAAATGGAAATAAAAACCATGGGAATATTATGATCATTTCTCGACACAAACATTTTCTTCAGTGGCATAAATTTCCCAGTGTGTTAAAATCATTAATGCATTTTTATACTACAAGAAAATTTATTTTATATGCTTGAATCACATATTCCTGATTATCCACCTCAACAATTGAGAAAAGGTGAAAAGGAAGCCTACAAGAGATTCATGGAGGATATTTATTATGTCTAGTCCATCATGATATCAATTATATCTAGTGATATTATGATGCATCATAAGAATATGTATTATTACACTATGAAAATGCATCTTCTTAAACTTGAAAAAGTAAAGGAATCTTAAGATAAATATGGTTTTAATTACACTATACTACTATAAACTAGAATATGGGTACCTAAATATTGATAATTCTGTAAAAATATTTATTTAGTGAAGTTAGGAATCCATTTGGATAAAAAAATATCTATTAATCTCATGTTATCATCCTTACCACCCAAATTTTCTATATTCATCATGAATTATAGGATGAATCTTATGAATAATTAACTCAAGAATATTTTGATTATGTTTCTATAAGAAGACAGGGAAAGGTGGTAACATGGATCCTCTCCCCTTATAATGAATGAAATTAATGTCTATGTTGAAAAGACCATGACTATTTCAAATTCAATGGTTCTTTTAAAATATCTTTAAAATTGGGGAAAAGATTCAGAGAAAGATAAGATAATATAAGGATATCTTCTTCTCATATGGAAAGAAGGGTTATTGGAAGAGGAACTTTAATTAATTAAAGAAGAAGCTAGAAAGGTATATTCATCATCATATGTAACATTTATATTTTATTTCAAGTGTGTAAAATACAATATACATATCACATATTTGTAATGAAATGTAGGAAGCAAAGTAAACTCTCTAAGAATCTAAGAAAATTGATTCTTAATTTATTAAATTGTGTAATATGAATTCATATTAACTAGTGGATTGATTATAGATAGACTATTATATTGTATTGATTGGTACCAAAATATTTATCCCATTTTCCAACTAAATAAAATGAGATATTATTTCATGTTTAGAATGAATGTTGTTATGATATTTCATACTAAATTAGTAATTGAATAAAAAATATCCCATATCAAAAATGAATTATGAATATAAAATATAATACTCGTAAATAGTTGTGGCAAGATAATTCTTAGTCAAGTAAATCTAAAGGTAATTTTCAAATATATACCCAGTAGGGTTTTTAGACTCTTTAGATCTAGAACTCTCAGGTATTACTTAACATATTCACTTATTATGTTTTATAAAAAGAAACCTTTAGAAAAAAAAAGTTAGTACATATATCTTCTATAATTAGTTCTACTAGACCGTATGAAATATTCTAAGGAGAATATTTAGGTAAATTTATATACTATATGAAATTCATTTAAGAAATTTTAGGAATACTCAGTGGAGAAATGAATACACATGGTAAAATATATTTGATCCTATGTGTGGGCTTGTTGTAGAATATCTTAACCAAGTATTCAATAATTATAAAAATTTTAGTGGAGATTCTCATGTTCTCACATTATCTTATACAAATAAAAAAATATCTGATGGTAGTACATGGAGGATCGATGAAGAGTCTTATATGTATAGAAAGTATTTCATAATTCCTTTACAGATATGTTTGAAAAATATAAGTGTAACTACTAACCATATGTCAACTATATTGACTAATGGTGTCATATAAGTCATTATATAAAATAAATAATTGTTTCATTGATTCATGTGTTTGGATAAGAATTTTTTTCTAAAATATTTATTTAGCTAAAATTGTGCATCAAGAAAAACAATAAGTTCATCTTTATTAATTATCCTATGGATACTTCGGATATTAACATCCCTAAGATTGAAAGGTATTATTATGGATCAACAATTATTCTATAATAGGAAAGAACTTAAATTTTGATATAGTGGGATCAGACTTGACATTAATGAGGTTAATGATTCATATGCATGTGAGTTTGTATAAAAACTATAAACTCCCCTTCCATATTGGGAAGTTTTTTTCCAGGGACACATATTGTTTAGGAAAGTTAAAATAAAAGAGGTGTTTTTATATTCACTAATACTAGTGATATATTATTTGATAAGAATAATGAATCCTATAAGAAATAAATAAATGGAAATAGATTAATATTGGAAAGTACATATAAATTCACATATAGATTGTATATTCCAAAATTCAGTTCTTTATTTTGATAGTTTCTCTATTTGATGTAAAACAATCACTAGGTATTCAAAGGAATCTATGCATGGATGGTAAAAGATAGTACCAATAAATCTCGACTAATTACTGGATCAAGATATTTTTAAACATAGTCTATTAAAAAACCTAATACCAATCATCATTTTAATATCTATTTATATTTTACTTGTCATCACAACCTTTTATGATAATTATATTGGGAAATTGGATGTCAAGGCCACCTTAATGGAAGGAATCTATTTGGAAGATATCTATAATACATATTCAGAAGGGTTGGTGACACCAAGAACCGCCAATAAGGTTTTAAAGTTTCATAAATCCATTTATGGATTTAAGAAAGCATAATTATCATAGAATATTATTCAAGAATGAATTTTTACCATGTTTCTACAAGATATTTTTGGAAGCACAATTTTTTTCCTAGAAATATATGTTAATAACATATGGAAAATAGATTATTATTCTTATAGTGAATTAAGACTGAAGATAATTTCTCTTTGAATGACTTAAAGTAGTGACCCAGGTTTTAAGAAATGATATCTACAAACATAGATATATAGGGTTTCTTTAGATAAAGTCATGTTTTATATGTTGACAAGCTAATGATAAATGTAAGGCGTAATGATTCATGACAAAATCTTTTCTTATGTCATATGAAATGAAATATCTCCTAAATTATGTGTCAAAACACATAAGGAGATTATCATGATGAATCGACTGCATTATATACACTGAGGTTTGATATTTCTTATACATATATCATTGAGGGTGAATATCAAATATAATAATAAAAAATATATAGACATGTATTTGGAATTATCTGACAGTACTTGAGAAAGTAGAAATGGATGAGTACCTAGTTATCAGAGAAGTGGTATTTCAACTTTAAAAGAGGATATAAAACTAGTCTTACTTTAGATTTATTCGATTCAATATCATAGTAAGGTAGTGGTAATATGTAATAAAAACTTATCAAACCCAATAGTTTTTATTTCAACATATTTTGAGCAAATAGAGGCTTTTGATACATAATAAATTTAGTAATGTTTTTTCTCAACTATGATTTTAGACAAGATATCAAGTTTCGAACAAGGAAAAATGTTAAAACATGATGATATCTCCTATTAGGGTATTTCAAAAAAAATGATGATTACACAATAAGCAGAAGATCCATAGTAATATGGTAGGCTCAGTATTTATAACCATAATCAAAAGAAGTATGTAAAACATGTGAGATATAACTAGTCAGTTAGTAGTTGGATCAACTGCAAGTGTGCATCTAATGGGGTTGGTTCCCTAGAACCAATTGAATTTGTACTTTAAATATCAATAATATTCAAATACCTAAATATTAAAAAATATTTTGTTACATGATGAGTGTTATTCTTCATAACATTAATGTTCTTTTTTTCTTATATTGTTTATCGATTTGAAATGTTATAGTAGTTCCCTACTATAATGAAAACCTTGAATTGCTATGAAAATATTCTTAAATGTTTTTTCTATGGTCAGATTACATCTATATAATAGGATGTTGATGATTTTTGAATATTAAGTGTTGGAGGCTCATAAAACATTGAGACTTCTTCTCATGAAGATCGCACATGGTAATTTTTAAGAGTATAGGTTATGAAAATAGACCCACTAATAGGAATTCCACATGTTATGTTTCATTGGATATACCTATTCGTGGACATGTTTATTGATCCTCAAACATAAGATTATTATTAATATATATCATCAATATTTTACTTTGATATATTAATGAAAACCATGATGACATATTCTTGTAGTAGGGTAGAATATATTGGGTGCATCATAAGTGATATACATAAATAAACAATTCAATAAAGGATTATTCCCTTCTGATAATTAAATTTGATATGTATGGACCGTTGATTGTACTGGAATTATCTAATTAAATCCATGGACAATGGGGTTCATCAATGATTTCCTTTTAGGTAGTGAAATAAGGATAATTAATAACTTGAGTTGATGACACATGTATGCAACCTGATTAATGAGATATCGATATAAATGGATTGTATTACATTATAAGCACTTGTATAAGGTTTTGGCATTATGAAATTAACATCTTTCTCTATGGGTGACTTAACATGTTGTTATATGTTAATCTTAGAGTTTAGGTTGGTTTGCCTAATTCCACTGATAAAGAGACACACAGGATCACACACTAAATATATCCATAATCTCAGTTAAATTCTATTTGAAATTAACATTTAGAATAAATATTATTCTCAAGACCAAGAAAAAATAATTATATAGGTTTTTTCATTGCATAAATTTAATTACCTGTTATTTGAAATAGCATATGTGATTGGAATATTAAATAAATATTATTTTTCAACTATCAAATATATATAATATTTATTTATCAATGGTTTATTATTAAAAAATGTGATAAATAAATATTTATTTAGTGATGAAAGTATTAAATAAATATTTTTTCGCTTACTTAATATTATATTTATTTATTTATTAAACAAATAATATAATGATATTTATTTATTTAAATAAATATTCATTGTTCAAGGTTCTATAAAATTCCAAGGAGGATTTATGGGATGATTGAAGGGCCTAAATGGGAATGATATATTTTTATTTAATATCATTTAAATAAATATTGATTTATTTATTTATTAAATTTTATTTAAATATCCATGAGTTATCACATGTTATAAAAATAATATAATAATAAAATTATTATTATTAGATTTGGGGTTTAATTAGATGTAGGGTTTAATTAGAATAAATAAATTATTTTAGGGCCTTTATGCAATAAAAAAATTTCTAAACCCAAGTATATATCCTAACTTATATCATTTCTAGGGTTAAGGGAATAGTTTTGTCCAATAATATTATCTAAATATAATTCTATTCATACCTAATAGAACTATCTTAAGAATGATCTTAAGAATAAGGGATTTCCAACCTTCCCCTCCCTCTCCAAACTGAGAGAATGAAAAATAATTCTTCAAGCTTGAAGGAATTCTTATTGCAGTCAATGAAAAATGAAGCAACATATTTAGTTCCTCTACACTAGCATATGAAATACCAATGGCCATATTCTGAAATTCGTGGAGCATGTGGGGATACTTCTAGAGGAATTTTATTGTGGACTTTTCACCACAATTATGAGACTAAAAATCATCCACTGAGTTCATTAATAGATGTTGAATTATCAAGTCAAATTAATTATTTTTTAAAATTAATTATAAATTATATGTGAAAATATCCTCTCTGAATATTTTAGGGTTTAATTCATCCATTTTTTAGGATCTTTCATAATAAGAAAACTAAAATCATTATTTTGCATGGGTCCAACTAGTTCTGCTTTAGCCTGAAACCATCATGATTTTTCTATAGCGTATATTTTATGGTGGTTTTCTTTTTGAAGCTAAATAGATACTTAAAATGGTTTTCAGGATCAGTACTATATCTTGATGGTTAATTATGATGTGCATGTTGGTCTAAATTTCTATATAAAGGTATCAAATAATGATAATTTAATTTTCATGTGGGTCATTTCAAAGAGGAGCTGGTATGGATTTTCATGGGTCTTTTATTATGGTTGGTGTCTTATTTTCATGGTTTTTTTATTATAATAGTTCCCACTTCACCATAAAGTGGTTATTTTGAATATTAAAAATAAAATAAATTTTTAGCTAAAGAGAAAAATCTTACACTACTTCCTATTAAGAACATAGAGATAATAAGAAACTATATTGTGATTGAAGATGAATGGTGTAAATCACTTGACTCATATGCGCTAGCACCAAGAGTTACAAGAATGTCATTTAGAGATTTGTGAAGCACATATCGATACTTTGAGTGGAATAATCCTTTAGATTCTCCATCACAATGACAATGCAAAAATCACATCAATAGAATTTGATCAAGGATATTACTGTGAACAAGGTAATTATGTATTTAAATTAATTATAAGATAAATTTTTGTGATCATATCAATGAAATTTTGAGGTTGAGATCATCTATTTCTTCATATTTATTCATTAATATCAATGAAAAATTATGCATCGATAGAATGCTTCTCTTATGTCAAAAAACCTTTATACTTACCACTAATTCCAATGTTTTCATATTATAACTTTTTCTAATCCACTACCATGTACTAGAATAAAACATAACATTTAAATTAAGTAACAAACAAAAACAATATATATACTGCTTATACACAATAAAAATCTCATAACCCTCTCAAAGGATGATTTATCATATATAATTTGGTAAATCCCAATGACGTAATTAGAGAATCTAAATCATTTAAATTTTATATAAACATAGTAATAATAAAGATAAATTTCCAAATCACTACGCTTAATCAAATCTCAAATCCCAAAAACCACCAAATTATGATCACCAATTGGTCAAACTCACTCATTCTAAAAATAATTTTTCAACCAACCTAAATCCCATCAACTTTATATAAACTTATTAACATAAAATCATATAAAGTTTTATATTCCAATCCATTAAAATGGAATAACAATATATGGATGAGAAAAGTGAAATAAAGGTACCTTGGATTGGGTTTATTCGAACTCGTGAGTTCAAGGGATTTAAGGTCCACTGAGGGTACTCCAAAACCACCACAATTGAGGTCTTGTTAATCTAGTATTATAAAGGTAATTTCTGATTTTAATGATAAGATAAATGAATTTTTCAATTTATATTTAACTTAAAGTAGACCAAACCATGATTTTGGTCCCTATGCTACCTATAACATCCCATTTCCAATTTTCATGTACATATTGACCCTTGTTTTCATCATACTTTGTTTGGATCTTATTTCAGGTTGTTTTGGGGGACTTTTTGAAATTATTATAAATTATTTGGGCCATGAACGGTTGACACACAGTTAGAGAAAACCGTGTGGTTCATCCCATCAAACTATGTGCCATGTGTGGTGGTTATGGAGGGTGGTGCATGGTTGGCACATAGTTAGTCCAATTTGTGTGGCCTCCCCTATAAACTATATATCCTTGGGCATTGAGGGTTTTCATGGTTGTTACATGGTTAGTATAACTATTCATCCAACCCATAAACTCATTCTAAAATCCCAATGAGGGTGGACGGTTAGGTACACGGTTAGTATTAACCATGCGATCTAACAGAGTAAACCATACGAACAGGTATTTAACCCCCAAAAAAATTTAATTAAAATCTCAAAATCACATTATAGCTTCTAAAAAACTCACATTCGACCAAAATCTAATACTTTATATTTTAGAGGCTCTCAAGAGGTTAATTGGCTCCTCCAACCTCTATTCTTCTCAGATCAAAGCACCGGTGGATATGTTTGGTCTCTCTACAATAAGTGATTTTCCATTGTATTTAGAATTTACCTTTCCTATATTTTCTATCCATATCAGAGTGATGAATCCTCATATTATTTATGGATTGGATATTTGATTTTATTGATTGAAATTCTAGGTATTTTTCCTTGATCTTCGTCACCTTTGATTCTCCATTGGTGATTTCCATTGTAGGTGATTGATCATTTGATCATGTGATAAAAGGTATGTGGTTCTGTAAATATTTTCCATATAATTGAAACCATTATTTATTAATAGAATTGAAATGTATTTTGAAATGTTTTCTAAACCTTTAATTTTGATGATCTTGATGATTTTTTTCAAAGGCATGAGATTTGTGAAATAAAAACCCTTTTTCAAAGGCTTTTGATGAATTCATTGGATTTTTAGAATGATGAGATGAATTGATAAATTAATTAATGAAATGGTTTTATGATTTATATTATAGAAAATTGTTTAATGAAATATGATTTTTAAAGATATGAACTTGATGAAAATACATGATTTGGTTTTGAAATTTAAATGGAATGCTAAAACTTGAAATTGGGTATTTGAACTGTGATTGATGAATTGAATTGAAATGAATGAATTCCCCATGATTGATTAATGGATTGACATCACATTTGATCCTAAGTATTTAGTGGGTTATTAGGACAAGTATTCTAGAAATATGACTCCCTATCAATGGATTGACGATGATAACTCTAACTAAACCAAGTTCAACATGATTTCCCCCGATATAGTGTTGATTGATTTTGTACTGATGTCCTAAGCCTTAGATAAGTGTGCACACAACTTGATCCATGATGATTGGTAGAGTAGTGTGAGGATACTATAGCTATGATCTAATTGGACTTAGGTACTACTAGTATTGTATATTGTTTTTATTTTATTATTATATTACAGTTATTATAAAACTATTTTTATTCATGTCCTTGATTTATGAAAATGTATATTAAAGATTATTTTTGATATATCTTCCATATGATTTATTTAAAAGCATGTTTTGATTGAAAATATGAAAAAAAAATTCATGCCTTATATTTATTTAAATTCAATTACAAATGGTTTATTTTTATTGTAATTTCTTATAGTGCATTTAGTGAAATCATAATAGGATATTTTTTCTCACACCCTACCTTTACCTTTGTGTTTTTATATATTTTGTTATGCCTAGTCCAGGAAAAGGGAAAGGACCACTTGGAAGTGAAATTTTTGCTTTATTCATGGGACCTCGGGTGATGGAGGTGACCAGTGGAGATATGGATCCCTATTTACATATGGTTTATAATACTTTAGCATAAGGTATGTTGTCACTTTTAGATGTTTTATCATTTTATATTTCTATGTGTCTTCTTGTTTGTGTTACTTTTCTTCTTGAGGAGTTTTTGGAATACTGATTGTTCAATTGTTTAGTTTTTTCTATTATGCATGTTTGATCTTGCGGTGAAATTATTCCCTTCAACTTTTAGTTTATGCCCTGGTGCTAGTCACCAGCCCATGGGCATCGAGAACTCCATTCGAGTCATGTTAGAGCCAACTTAGGTATCGATGTATCAGGGTATCTAGGTTAGCTTGTGAAAAAAAAGGTATCCGATGTGTGAGGTTGAGTATCTTTCCTTGAGGTCGGTATGCAATTTGGGATGTCCTGATAGAGAGGAGGTTGGATTTTTAGGACTTGAGAGGTAGTTATGAGTTTCTGAACAGCACTCATCACAATGATCCTTAAGTCACCATGGGTGTTTGGGAAAAGAATATTTTAATAATGAATTTATTTGATTCTATTCATTTCCCAATTTGATTTAAGTAATTTGAAATCCCAAAAAAATGAATTCTATCTGATGGAATTAACATTCTTGTATCTCTTGTTTGAGTTTATGATCTGAGTACCTACTGATGATTTTTTGTTTCTTATTGATGTTGTGTATTACCATTCCCCCAAGAATATGATTAAATAAGAATCTGGAGGGATTTTATGATGAAACACATCAAGATAACCCAATAGTTGATCATAACCTCATTAAAATAGTGTTATGCAATGTCCAAGAATTATGACAGGTAGCTACACCCATTCTCATTCAAGATCTAGTAGTAGGACCTTGATGGGACGAAACTACAAATCATTTTCAGGAGTTTCTTCAGCATAAAACACTGGAGTTCTAAGGGTTTAATGATCCTTGAGAGGCATAGTATTGGTTTAAATAGATTGAATTCATTTTTTGGTTCTTATAAATTCTTTATTTAATAAAGGTAAAATGTGTTACCTTCAATCTTTAAGGTTCTAGTAGTAGATAGTAGGATTTTATGGTTACGATGAAGAAACTTGATGTATTAGAGTGGAAAGGCCTTAGATCCCTTTTCACGGAACAATTATATTTATAGTAAATGGTTTTGGAAAATTTTTTGGAGTTTCACATCCTTTAGTAAAGTGATAAGACCGTGAATCGGTATGTGAACCTCTTTTCTAAATTTCTTCATTTTTCTCCTCAGGTAGTGATGAATGAGAAGCTAAAAGACTATAGATTTGAGATGCATCTTTGATATGATATTTGATCTCATTTTTTCATGATATAGCTGACATATTATTTGGACATAGTGGATAGAGAATTGATGGATGAGTTTGACATGGATGGTAAGTCAAGGTTGATGGGAGTTCCTATTACTAATGGTTGTAGTCATGTCAATTAAATTAAAGTAAAAAGGATGTGTGATGATGCATGTAGTGGATATAAATAGAAAGAATCATCCAAATCTTTTTTGGTTTTTGATCAAAGTTCTACTCTTGATTCCAATGTGGAAAGGTATGGAATTCTAATTTGGTTTTTACTAAGGCAACAAAGATCTAAAGTTTGTGCTATCATTTAGGCCACCTATATAATTTATGTAATTTATTTTCTTCCCTACATATTTTCATGGTCTTATAAGTACCTAAAGGTACTGTGTTGTAATAATATTCTTCATAAACTAAGGGGTTCTAGCCTCATACATCTGTAATGAAGATTCTTCATGCAGTAGAAGAGTCTCGAGAGGAACAGTCTAGTGATGGTGAGATGTACCATTACTATAGATTCATCTTTACTGGATGATTTATTTTTTACTAGTACATCTCATTCATTCATGTTGACTCGTATTCTGAATCTTTTAAACCTTCCTACTGTAAGATCTCATGTATTGAACTGATTGATAAATTCTAAAGGAATTTGGATTTTCATTTTGTGGGTGGGCTGAATCCTAAAATGATACTTGAAATGAAATTAAAAGAGTTATAACATTTAAAATTATTGTTTTTAGATATGGTTTATGTCCCAAGAGGTGTCTTGTAAGACTAGATGAGTTTCTGTAGCATTGGGTTTTAAAATCCTAGTTTCAGGAGCAAACAGACTAGGGTTCATGTTCAGAACATGGTTATTGCTATCCATGCACCCCAAACCTTGTGGACTAATTATATTGGAACATATTTTGTTCAATCTATTTTAGGGGATATAGATGTTTGTGCGAGGTGGTTCATAGGTATAGAGGAACTCAAATAGTTGGTTCATGGTTTGTATAACAATGTACTACAATCTTAAGAGGTGTGGTATGTAGTACAGTGAGGTCTTCATGCTTAGTGCATAGTTTACCTAAACATATAGTCAAAACATGTTTCTCATTAAATATCCTGGAAATTAACCTTTCTCATCCTTCCCCTTAAACCCATTTTCTTTCCTCTCCTCCATTTTCATAGCAACCCAATCATGGGAGACTACCTCTCCTCCTCCTCCTTTAGGATTTTATATATATCCCTCATCTGGGATTTTATTCAACTTCCATTCATCATATTCGGTCCCTCTCGGTTAGTCTATCAATCCCCTTCCTTATTATCTCATTTTTATCACCATCCTGTTTGTTATTTCCATGAGAGAAAATATTCCCTATTTTCAGGGTGTTTTTCAAGTTTCTCTTATTTCTCTCATTATAATTCAAATAAAAGGTCAATATTGGATGAGTAAAGATTAAAAATCATGAGGTTTTAAGTTTCATTTTTTTCCTTTAAGACTTTTCATTTAAAAAATTCATCATTTTTTCACATGTCATATTTTTCATCCATCTCTCCTAAAATGTGTAACTATTTAATTTAATAGTATACCCATGACATAGAACCTTTATGGGACCCACTGACATTGTTTTAAGTTTATACCACAACATACACCACCCCTTGGGCATGTCATGTTATATTCCCTTGATGAAAAATGCACATAATTAACCAAAACAACACTTGGTGTATTTGGCCTAACTCTTAAAAAGGTAAGTGATTAATTTAAACTAAATGGATTACTAAATGGTGTGGGAACTTTTCTTTCCCATTCTTGATATTTATAAATGTAATTATTAATGGAGTAGATTCAAATGGAATTCTTAAATGTCAAGGAATTACACTTGGGGCCCGCAGCGCCCCGTCCAGGCTGAGCATTCCTATTCTTTCTTCGTTCCCTTTCTCCTTAGCTTCTCTTCACTTTCCCTGGAGCCCTCCTCCTTTGTTCAAATCAAGTCCGACTCGCCGTATTCTTCCTTGAAACTCCAGCGGCGTCGGTGGCTATTCTCGGACCTTCCATATTTGATCTATCGATAGTCAAGCAGGTTTGGTTATAAAAGCAGTGTCTTAAAATTTTTTGAGGGTTTAGAAATGGCTTTCTTTCATAAGATTGGGAATATGCTAATGTAGAATGCGAGTAAGGAATTACACTTGGACCGTATCCAAATTATTAAATGTAACACTTAACAATTTTTCACTAGTAAGTGAAATGATAAATATAATGAAATGTAATACTGGGTGGGTTGGATAATAATTTTATTTATGTTTGAATATTATTATGGACCGTCCTAATAGGATTAATTGAATTTTATTTTGGAATGTATACTCACATGGACCTTTTCTTTAGATGTATATGATTTGTTTAGTGATATTATTAAAGTAACGGTTGATCATAAAGTGAGATAAATTTATCTCTTAGATTATTTTAATTATTAAATGAAATAATTTTTTATTAATTTTAAACCTTTTCTAGGGATATTTGACATGATGTTTCCAACCCCCTTAGTTCCAGATGATGGACATGATTCTCATTGTCATTTATTAGGATGTTGGACATGATATTAATCATCATTTCTTGGGAATTAGTGGACATAATTATTCACAATCCCTTAGTTTAGGATGTTTTACATTTAACTCTGCATCATTGATTGGGATTGTTGAACATGGAATTCCATATCCCCGGTTTGGATGCATGGTTTGATGCCCCCTTGTTTTAAAATGTGAGAACCTTTTTATATGGTCCAGACTTGTTACCCCAATATTACCTAGAGAATATAATAATACTTTGTTGGTATTACTAGAATGGAATGGCAAGGGTTAATCCATTGGGTTAAACTTAGACCCTTAGAGCCAGACTGGTTTATTATTATGAGTTATCTCAACCTCCTAAGGTTGATGATACCTTGGTTTCACCTAGGTTAATTTATTATTATTATACATGATGAATTTAACTATGTCTCTTGGTTCCTTGATATAATTATCAGGTATTTTTTTTAGAGACATTTTTTTTAGTCTGAAGTAGGTATAGTTGGTTGGGTATCTATGAGGAACCTGATCCTGACAAGGTTTACATCGATTTATTTCATTACAATTACCTATTCTTATACATATACACTACTTCATTTTATATTCATCGATGGATTTCATTAGACAAAATTGGTGGTGGCCTACTTATTTTTACTCACACACTATTTTCATTGTTGTTTGGTACACAAAAAGATCTATTGTTATAGAATAAGACCTTGGATTGTGCTTCTTTTTTGTTCCCTTTATGGACTAGGATTTGTCATGAGAGTAGGGGAATAATCTTATACTCAATTTTCCTATAGGAGCTAGGTCTTTTATTTATTTATTATTTTATCAGTCTATCCCTGATGTATGTATTACCTACTATATATTGACTACTTTTTATTTTTGGTTTAGCATGTTTA
The DNA here is from genome assembly GCA_963277665.1 of Viscum album. Classification (NCBI taxonomy): domain Eukaryota; kingdom Viridiplantae; phylum Streptophyta; class Magnoliopsida; order Santalales; family Viscaceae; genus Viscum; species Viscum album. Next base: position 525,896,678 of record OY728148.1, on the reverse strand, counting down.
TGTATGGATGGACTATTTGGAACTTTCCAGGTGGTATACTTATTATTATCTTCTAGTGATTTATTTATCTTCCACTATTCATTTCATATATATATTCTATCACTATATTTATTACTAATCCAGAGGGAATAGTCTTACCATTGTACCACCTTTAGACCCTTACTACTAGTCAACAGTCTCTAGAATATAGGGAGGCATGCTTGAGCCCTTATCACCAACCAGTCCAATTACTGTTTATAGAGTGAAATGGGTTGGGAAATAAAAAGGTAGTATCAGCTGTTATTTTTCCTTATCTTAGTATTTTGGGTTGGTAGATAGGATACTGGTAATGTGCCATAAATTGGTAAATAGATTTTGTATTGGAATGGGAAACACATGTATGAGGGAACGATCAAGTTTCCCGGGGTGGGAGTTTTTTTCATGTTATTCATTATTAAAATTGATTATTATTTCACCTTGAGTGATTGATGTATTTACATTGGTTATTGATTTATAATATTTACCTCTTTTCATGGTATGGAAACTGATATATTGTGTTCATGCATCATTTCAAGCACATAGTATTCACGTTTCATTTAGCATGCTTATCTCCCTATACCTCATGGCTTGTTGGGATCTTGATTCTCTTATTCTCTTTTCCCTATCGCATGCACTAATAGAAAGTAGTAAAAATATGCACACGATATTTTTACAAGGTTTACTACTCAATAAGAGTATATATTCCTTACCATGTATGGTGATGACCTATACATGGATTCTCCACTATAAAGTGATATGTTGTTACAGTGGTTGGATACAAAAACAATCCTTTATCTAGTGTGGATCCCCAAACTTGGAGGAGGGAAAGAGATAATAACTACCTAGTGTAACTCCCTACACTCAGAGGTGGAAGGAAAATAATCTTTTTTTCTAAACTGGTGATGACCTAGTCCAACTTACAACACCTTGCTAGTTCTTTATACTGCCTCTGAAGACAGTCTTATCCCTATTGATAAGGTTTTGCAACACCGATAGAGTCTTCCACCTGTTGAGACCTATTGGATGTCACAGTGCTGATTTGTTCTTCCTCTCTTCATTTTTTACTTGTCTATAAGTATGAAAGTAAACAACCACTTATTTCTCTACAGCAAGCCTAAAAGTTGCACACTCTTCTTCTCCTACTTCTTCAGTGCAAAATCATCTGCACTAAAACCCGCTTTTCTTCACATTTTCTCCTTCAATGAAAAATCAACTACATTGAGATCACTTCTCTTATTCTTTTCCAGAATCCCAAAATCCATTTTTGATTATCAAATCAATGAAGTCCAGCTCATCTTAGTGGTACACTCTATTATCTCAGCTAGTAACGGCTTCTTCCCGACTGTGGAATTATGGCCTCTTCATGGGGAGGGGGATTCCTTGGAGTGGAGGGTTCGAAAAGGCCACTCTTGGAGATTCCCTATTTGAAAAGAAGTCTGGATCATCTTAGCAACATCAAATTTATTCTTCCCTAAGTAATAATCAGTCTCTAAGTTGGAATACTTAATTCTTCTTGGTTATAGAGTGATATAGAATAGTGTAGTGGTGTCTTCCCAAGCATCGGTTCACCTAAACCAGGTTGTTTGCAAAGCTCCTTCATGAAGAACCTTCATAGGGATCCTTCATAGAGCACACTACTTCACAGAGCACACTTCTTCATAGAGCACACTACTTCACAGAGCTTACTTATTCACAGAGCACACACCTTTATGGAGCTCTCTACCTTCACAGAGCTCTGACCTTCGCAAAGTGAATTTCCTTTTCATAACACTCTGCCTTTTATAAGCTTACATCCTTTACAGAGTTCTTTTCCTTTGTAGATCTCACTCCCTTTTCAAAGCTAACCAACTTCATAGAGCTCACTGCCTTTTCAAACCTTCTTTACAATTCCAAATGCCTAAGAATTTCGTTGATCCTCTCTAATTTTCTCGAGGGGGTAGAGGCCTATTTATAGATGTTTCCCACTAACTCCAGAACCTTCCATCCACCTCAGTGCCATGTCAGCACCAAATCTTAGAGATCCAAAATTTCCACTGAAATTAACTCTATTTCATGAATCACCATGGCTATTTTTTGGATTCACAAAGCTCGTCATAAACTATAAGTGTTCCATCAAATAATTTGTTCCACCACGATGCTCCTTCTTCCTTTGTGCCACCGCAATGCTCCTTCTTCTTCACCACTGCAATGCTCACCCTCAATGCTCCATTCCTCATCCATTCACAAAGCTTGTTGTAATCACGAAGAAAATCATCAACATTCTTCATGTATTCGAAAAATCTACTTCATGAAGCCCATATTCACAAAATTCATTCCTTTTCCATATTTTGATGATATCTTAAAGGAAGTCCACTTTTTGAAATGATATCCCAACTCCAAATTTTGGAACCCAAAAATTTGGAAAAAACTGGAAAACTAATCCACCTTAGACATATTCTTATGTAAAACCAACCATGCTGATTGAAAACATAGTATCTCCCCCTTTACGTCATAAAGATTGCATCACAAGTTCTCTAACCAGCTTATGATCTTTCTGAAATAAAGACCAGTAAAGCATCATCAGATTTACTGAAGAAAGTGTTCTGACTTCCCTATCTTCCAGTAGCATCTTTCTTTCCAATATTAACTAAATATTATTTTCATCACCTTAACTCCAATATTATGCAAGGACCTTTCGAATGTCAATCCCATGCATGGAAACCTCTCTCCGCTTCTCTGCATTCTCTCATATTCTCCTCTTCATGCAAATCACATCTTTTTTCATGATCACACTTAGAACTTCAACTTTCATCATTTCCTCTTCAATCATATTTATATGGAAGATACTTTACCATTATTCATTGTTGTAAACAACGTGTCACCTTTTACACAAGATATTTTAACTTAGGTCCAGTGTAACAATCGTCTAAATTGACTTCATAGAGAATTTCCCAAGCATGAAATCCAATGCTATGATTGCATAACAATTCTCCAAGCCTCCTCATTTCATCCAATCTCTATTAACTTTGGATTCATTATTCTTATCTTTCTTCATTTTGACCAGTATTGACAACTATTGACAATAAATAAAATATTTATACACAAAGTGGTCCCAAAAATCTCCCCCTTTGTATTTTTTTGTCAATACCTTAAAGTTCTCCTCAAATGAATGTATCAATGTCAAAATGAGAATCTTTCTCTCCCCTTTACTTATTTCTCTCCCCCTTACTTTTCAAACTTTCATTTCACTTTCTCTCCCCATTATTGACAATAAATAAAAAGTTAATGGTAGAGAGGGTATCAGTACATACTTAAGCAGTGTGCCATCAATCATTTCACTATAAGTATACTTGAGTAGTGCTCGGTGTATAAAATAAGAGTATTTGATTTAGACAACAAATCTTTCAATTATCTACTGATCATGATACCTCATGAGATAAGAACCCATACACTTGTATTCAAGGGATTTCCACTTTCATTCCATGTTTAGGATAATAAATGTGATATAAAATAATCAACCTGAAACTCCTACACTTAATTCAACAAATGGATCAAAAACATTCAAGTGCAATTGGCAGGATAAGTGGCCTTGGGGCACTTGCATTCTTCTTATGTTACCGACTAACTTAGTTACCACCCCTTTGTAAAAAAGATATTTATTTTGAGTAACCAAGGATAAGAGATTAAGAAATGACATACCTTTCCCAATGACATAGTCCTCGGACAATCTTCAGAGTAGTTTAATTTGATACCAACTAAAGTCGACACTTATTGAGATAATGACTTTGGAAGCTTATTCATGTGTCTCCCTCTCAAGGGAACACTTTTCATCACTGTTTCTCAGGTTCTCCCCCTGAGATCTTGCTTCACCTTTAATTCCCTATATTATGAGAACAAATACAATAAAAATATTTAAGGGAATAAGGTGGATCCTCCTTGCTCCATCAATGTGAACAACAAGGTTGAGATGATTTTCTCAACCCAGATGCCCCATTCTTCACACTTTCACAATTGATCATCAATGGTGACTATGATTGTGTGGACCTCACTATTTCTTCCATCTCTTTGTGTGTGAATCTTCTTTCTTCAAGGGATTTCAAAGCACTAGAACCTGGTTCAGCTTTCATCTTCTTGAGGAATTCTTGTTGGGCTAGAATAAATTCAAAGCATTTTCTAACAGTATGGCCAGCCTTGTTGCACCTCACACATAGAACTTCTTTGTCTTCATGTAGAATCTTCTTTTTGTTTTTAGAACTAGCCTTAACATGTGCATATTCTATATTTCTCATTCTCTCCAAATATTTTTTCCAGATAACTAATACATCATTAGGAACTGAGGCATCAAGATTAGATCTTCTACATGGATTCTTCTGAGTGGAATCCTTCTTATTAGTTCTTTTGGATGCACTACCCCTCATCTTCTTGGATTTATAATCCAAGGACTTCTCAACTTTCCTCCTTGGAGTCTTCTTGGGAGTTTTTGTTTTTGAAACATTCTTCTAACTACTTCCCAAGGATGCTTCTTCTTTCTTAGCCAGCTCTTGTGATCTTCTTTTCTTATCAGCTTTGGGTACCAGTTGAAATGAACATGCACCATTCATGTGACCACTCCTATTTCATACATCATAGATGTTATCAAACATTCCAAATCTATTTGAAATATAAATATGCTTCTAGATTTGTGAATATTGATTCTTCTTCTATGGCTTTCTCTCCCTTGATATGGGCTTTCTCTATGATTTTTCATTTAAGGGATTATACCAAAAATCCAGTGCACGATGTCCAAATCTATTACAACACCAACATTGACTAACAAACCTTGACTTCTTGATATCTTCTTTATAAGGTTGTTGAGTCTTATTCTTGATGTATTGTGATTTATGTGGGGAGGCATCTTCTACACTCTTTCCCCTATCCACCCTATCCATGGTGGTAGGTTTCTTCTCATTCTTCTTTATCTATACTTGTTTATAATTTTTCTTCCAACCTTCACTTTTTGTAGAATCAATTTTAGAAACATTAGTACAAGTTGGTATGGATGGTACCTTCACTTTCTCAGCTAATTGTGATAGATCAATGAGTTTATCCATGATATTCTTATCACATGTTGGAGTTATTTTGACAGTAGAATCCTCTAGTGAGCATTGAGTACTAGCAGCAATTGTTTCCTTCTTTTGTGGAGACTCAATATGTGTCTTATCAATATTGGTCAACTCAGCTTCCAATTCCAGACATCTCATATTGAGGATGACTTCCTAGTCTCCAATCATAGTTATCTTAGCTTCAAAATCCTTCTTTAATCTTTCAACTTCATCTTCATGCATATTTACTTTGTTTTGTAAAAAAATTTCAAGTTCAGTGATCTTCTTGGAGTCTTACTCCAAATGTAACTCTTTGACTTCGTTTCTCTTTTTCGGCTCATCTTCAAGTTCATGGATCTTATCTTCTAGAGTCTTGTTGACTCCCTCTTTTTCTTAAACATATTTGATCCACTTTTAAAAACTTACTTCAAATACCCTCTTTGTTGATTCAAAGGATCCAACCTATCTGGAGAGATTTAAACATTCAACAATTTTTGCTTGTAAGCCTTTATCTAAAACATTAGTTTATTCTTCCAACTGAGAGATATTTTCCTGCATACATTGAAATAATCCATAAACCAGGGATTCACTTTCTTCAGGAATACCATGAAGATTCATTATTAATATATCAACTGATATTTCTTGAGATGTTGTAGATTGATCATCACCAATTGTGCTAGCATTTTCATCATGAGTATAATTTCCAAATGTACTAACACATACCTCTTGATCATTTGAGGTAGGAATTTTTTTCATATTATTAGTGGATACTTGAGCCACCTTATCATTAATTTCCAAGTATAGTGTGTCTTCAATGTTAGCTAGATATGGAGAACCAACTACTTCCTCTTCTTTAGATAAGTGGGACTTCTTCTTCATCTTTCTCTTATCTTTCTTCTTCATGTTCATCATGGTCATGGTAGATATATTCTTCTTCTCAGAGACAACTAAATTTTCACTAAAATTGCACTTCATTTATAACTCAGGAAAGGAACACAAGTCCTCAAAAGAGAATAAATTCACTATAGAGAATCTATCAGAGGTGAACCTTGCTCTAATACCAATTAAAAGGACCATTTTGAGATATGCCTAACACTGAGAGGGGGGGTGAATTAGTGTTGGGGACTTTTTTAAACCAATTTTTACTTTTTATCCCTATACCTCCTGACCTATTAGGATAATGATTCTCTTATTCTCTTTTCCCTATCACATGCAATAATAAAAAGTAGTAAAAATACGCACATGATATTTTTACAAGCTTCACTACTCAATAAGAGTAGATAGTCCTTTCCATGTATAGTGATGACCTATACATGGATTATTCACCATAAAGTGATATGTTGTTATAGTGTTTGACTAGGAAAACAATCCTCTAGTCAATGTGAGTCCCTGCAATTTGGAGGGGGTGGGAAACAATCCTCTTCCCTGGACTGGTGATAGCCTAGTCCAACTTGAAGATTTCTTGTTGGTTCTTTATACTGCCTGTGGAGACAGTCTTATTCCTTTTTTGAAAGGTAGGTTCTGCTCTTGATCTTCTTCAATTCTCTTCACTTGATTACTTGTAAAGTAGTAGGCAAGTAATTCTCCTCTTCTTTCCTCTTATTCTTTTAGTGCAAAACCGACTGCACTAAACTTATTCTTTCTTCTTCAGTGCTACACCAAATGCATTGAACCCTTATCTTATTCTTGCTAGAATCACAATATCATATTTATTATTGTTAGATTAATAAAGTCTATCTCAACTTAGCAACATCAGAGTTATTATTCCATAATTAATAATCAGTCTCTATGTGGGAACACTTGATTCTTATTGGTCACACAATGATATGGAATAGTGTAGTGGTGTCTTACCAAGCATTGGTTCACCTAAACCAGGTTGTTTGCAAAGCACCTTTGTGAAGCTCCTTCACAGAGCTCATTCGCAGAGCACACTGCTTTACAGAGCACACTGCTTCACAGAGCTCACTGCTTCGTAGAGCTCACTGCTTTTTAGAGCACACACCTTCACGGAGATCTCTACCTTTGCAGAGCTCTAACTTTTACAAACCGAATTTCATTTGAAGAACACTCTGCCTTTGAATAGCTTACATCCTTTTCATAGTTATCTGCCTTTGCAGAGCTCACTCCCTTTGCAAATCTAACCAACTTCGTATAGCTCACTACTTTCACAAACCTTCTTTGAAATTCGAGAGGCTTAATAATTTCATTGATTATATTTAATTTTCTAGAGGGGGTAGAGGCCTATTTATAGGCATTTCCCACTAACTCCAAAACATTCCATCCACCTCAACGCCATGTCAGCACCAAATCACATAGATCTGAAATTTCTGCCAAAATTCACTCTATTTTGCAAAGCACCGTGGCTATTTTCTGGATTTTCCAAACTCATCATAACCACGAAGAATTTTATCAAATCATTTTCATTTTCACGATTCTCCTTCGTCCTTTGCATGGCTGTAATGATCCTTCTTCACTGCTACAATGCTCACCCACAATACTCCTTTTCTCATCCATTCATAGACCTCGTCGTAATAATGAAGAAAACCATCAACATTCTTCATGTATTCATGAAATCTACTTCATAAATCCTATATTATCAAAATTAATTCATTTTACATATTTTGATGATATATTCAAAGAAATCCACTTTTCAAAATGCTATCCCAACTCCAAATTTTGGACCCCAAAAATTTGGAAAACACTGGAAAACTGCACCACCTTAGACATTTTCTTCTGCAAAACCAACCATGATAATTTACAACATGGTTTCTCCAAATTTCCCTCATAAATATTGCATCACAGGTTCTCTAACCAACTTATGATCTTTGTGAAATATAGACCATCAAAGCATTGTCATATTTACTGAGGAAATTATTCTAACTTCTTTATCTTCTAGTAGAATATTTCTTTCCAATCTTAACTGAATATGATTGGCATCACCATAACTCCAATCTCATGAATGGTTGTTTTGAATTTCAAGCCCATGCATGGCCACCACTCTCTACTTCTCTCCATTATTTCATCTTCTCCTCCTCACGAAAATCACATCTTTTTTCATGATCACTCTTAGAACTTCAACATTCATCATTTCCTCTTCAATCATCCTTAGATGGATGATACTTCACCATTATTCATTATTATAAACAATGTGTAACCTTTGAAACAATCTCTTTTAACTTAGGGCCAGTGCAATAATTGTCTGAATTGAATTCATGTAGAATTTCCTAAGCATGATATCCAATGTTATTATTGCATAAAAATTCTCTATGCATTCTAATTTCAGCTAATCTTCATTAACTTTGTAGTCATTATTCATCTCCTTATTCATTTTGACCAGTATTTAAAAATGTTGACAAAAAATAAAATCTTCATACACAAAGTGGTCCCAACAATTGATTTATAATATTTACCTCGTTTTATGGTATGGAAACTGTTATATTATGTTCATGTATTATTTCAATCACATAGGATTCAAATGTCATTTAGAATTCTTATCTCTATACCATTATTGTGTGGTTTTCTACTTAAATGCTTGTATTAATTGATTATATGATACCTTTCATGGTTATAATTATGGTTTAGGATAGTTAAATAAAGTTTTTGCATCAACCTAAATAGTATTTTTCCACATAGCTTGATGGTGGAATCCTATTTAATTAGCCTTGAATTAATTAAAAATCAAATGGTTTTTCAAATGGTTAATGAAATAAACTAAATGAATTTTTTAAATTTCAAGGAATTGGATTTTTTTTGACAAATTTAATTCATTTTCCGGTGATAAATGTTAGTTAAATGGTGTGCCAATTAAAACTTATAAAACAATGTACCTTTATAACTTGGGAATGATAACCCATATAACAGAATCCTTTTATTCTAGAATGGAACCTTGTGGGATAGTTTTATCATTTTATTCTTATGAGATAAAACCACTAAGGGTGTTTTGAAATTTAAACTGTTATGGGTTGCACTTAAATGAAATGAAAATTGTAATTTATAGAGCATTAACTCCATAAATTGGGAATGGTTTTCCATGTAACTGAAGCTAGGATGGCATGATGAGACTCTCATAGGTCACCTTTATTCTTACATGCCTTGATACTTAAACCATTGGGGTATGTTTATTAATAAATATGTATGGTTATTTAAATTTTTAGCAGCCACTTGTATGGTGTTTCATATAAATTGATAGAGGCATCTTCTTGAAAAATCCCCTTAAATTGATAAAATAACTTTTTTTCTATTAGAGATTTATTGATATGAGGATTTAGTTAATTAAAATGTTGGTTACAACCAAAAGAGTGTTTTCATCTATAGATTGTGAGTGACATTTTCTTTAACTGATCCCAATTGTGATAACTTATGGCTAAATTATGGGTAAAATGGGGATTATGAGATAATTTTCCTAGAATGTTATGAGGTATCAGCTAAATAAAGTAGCAAGTACAGTTTGAAAAACATCTTCCTCTATAACTGGTAATTGACATTGTACATATTTTTGAGCTTCTTTAATATTGAAAATAGATGTGAAGTTGTGAAATGTCTTAAATAAAACCTTTTAGTGGTGTTGATAATAAAAGATACTTGTGTCGAGGTTGGTTATAATGTTTCCTTGAGTTACCTTGAATGGGAATGTGGACATTGCTCATAGGTTTTAGTGTTCTTATTCTGTTAAGTTAGACCTAAAGGTTATACAGTAGAACCTAGTGACCTTTTTGGCATGACCATAGTTTTAGATTTGATGATTTATGATTTAGTGAGGGGTCAGCCTGTTGTGTAATGCCCATGGAGATAGAAAGCCGGTAGAATTTTGAGATGAGTTTCTATGAACAGTAAGTGTACATTAGACCATTTGAGTTGGTTATCGCTCTTATTTTATGAAATGGAACCCTTGGGTAGGCAGGTGGTTGTTTAGTAAGTTGAACCATGAGGGGGTATTACCATATGTGGATACCTGGTGAGTGTAAACTCCTTATTTTTTGTATGTTATCATTTTGAATCTCCAGGGAGCACTCCCCTATAAGGATGATCAAAGATAATCAAGGCCTAGTAGGTCTATGCTTGGAAGGTGATTTCATTACACCTATATTTATAGGTTTTGACCTTTGTAGGTCAATGATCTCCTTAGCTACTCCCAGTTTTACCTATTGAGAGAGGGTTATCAGGTGTGTTAGATGTCGTGTAACAATTTTCCTCAAGTAGGATATGGTTCTCATGGGAGGGACCTTAGGGATATGTAGATGGACCTAGTGGCCCTGTTTTGAGTTTTTATCAGTAGGGATGGGTGGGAAACCTAAAGGAATTAGTTATGACTCAAACCCTAGTGGGTCGGTGGAATTTTTTTGATCAAGGGAAACCTTCAAGAGAGTTTTTCTTGGTATTTATGTTTAGCTTGAGGTCAATGATCATTTTTTTACACTTGTTTTAGACTAATGCATGGAAAGTGAGATATTTTTGTGATATAGGCATGATGAAGCCTTTGGTTTTCTAAAAAATCACTAATAGTGATTGGATATTGATACTATATTTGATGGGAAGGAATGTTTGGGTTACTATCTTTGTTGACCAGTGATTTCGCGGTTGATTCTTTAATTTCTCAAATAATGTCATGTGGTGGGTGTTCATTTGATAAATCAAGGCACGGGTGAGGTTCCAAATTTTGAAGAAAAGTTATGAGGTAACTTTTCGAGTGTTAAATAACTAACATGTTGTGTAACATGGTTATCTTGTCTTTATTAATGGATAACACACAAGAGCATGAGTCAAGTCTTATACCAGGTGGTATGGGGTGTATGACCGCTGTGTATAGAAAGATTAGGTCTCACTAGTTGTGTGTGTTAACTGGTTGGTATGGAACATTGGTGAGCGGATGGGTGTGGGATAAGGATCAAAAAATTCTGTAATGATGATTGAGGGTGTGGTGACTCATAACTTTGGGTAAATTAAATGAAGTACCCTGTGATGAGGGAAAACTTGGAAATAAATTGGGTGTTATGAGATGGTTGACCCATGGGTGGACCTTGACAAACATTGTCGGGAGACATGGTGTTAGGGGTTGGTTAAAGGAAAGTATATCCTTCTTTGATGTGAGCATATCTTGGGGTGATCGATACATGACTATTGATTTAATATTAGTATACTTCTATTTTATAGACAATCATGCCCAATGTCTTGAAACTTTCCTAAGTATACTAAGAGATCATTGGTTGGGTGTCGAGCTATCTAAAATTATTTCCTATTTTGATGAAAGTACTCCTTTTTATTTGTACTCAAGGAGTAGTTTAAGGTAATACATATGGTGGGGAGCACACCATTGAATGTTGAGGGTGGTGACCCTCATTATGATTTGAAACTCGATGAACTCCATAAGAACCATTCTTGGGAAGTAGGAATTGGCTATCAGGGGTATTTTAATTATTTCTTGGAGATTAGAGGGTTGTTATCCATAACATTTATTATGTCTGAGGATGGACAGGGTATAGGTTTTGGTGATATGAAAATCATTTCATTGGTACGATGAAAAGGATGCTCCTAAAGTGGGGAGTGGTTCGTTAGTCACTGAGGGAATCCCCATGTGATAAGGATTGTGGTACTTTGATATTGGTTGTGTAGTGGTTGTTTTGGATCTCATATGCCATTGAATTGATGGAACAATGTACAACTATATTTTTTGGTAAATTCCAAGTATATATTTGAGTGTGGACTTGGGTGGAGTTTGAGTGCAGGAATCAGGCCCAGGATAGCTTGTGATGATCCAAGGGTTGGATTGGGTTTGTGAACATGCTTGTGATATAGAATGGTGACTATTTTGGATATGGGATGGTTCATTCGAGTGACATCATTGGAAGTCCAGTATAGGCTTTAGTGAGCATGCTCAGAATAATCTTGGTATGTATTGAGGAAAAGTCTTTGAAATTGGGTTTTGGATGTGTCAGATGTTGAAGCTGGTTATAAGGACTCGACCCCAGTTGCTCAAATCCAGTGCCTTATTTTATTACATTGTCATATAAATAAGGAATAAAATCACTAAGGACTGAGTAGTTTAGTAGTTTTGGAAAACCAAATAGATACATAGGTTCAACATTACAACTTGAAATGAAATACAACATATAAATTTTATTGGGAACATCCACAACTCTAAGTTTATCCCTGTAGGTCATTCATAATAAACTTATTCATGTCTTAATAAAATGAAACATAAGAAATGGGTGAGCTCAAATTCTCAGTAAGGGTAAGCAATACAGTAGAAGATATCATAAACATAAACATTAGGCATGGTGAATAACTAAAAAAGTGTGCCTTTAAAATGAACATGAACACATTATGGTAGGAATAAGAGATGAATAAATAATTCCATATTAAAGCATAAAAATGGGTATCCTACTAGTCGAATAAACTCATGAACTTTTAATTACTAGTTTCATAATAAGGGAATGAATAATGTGGGACATCATAACCATGCCATCAAGGAATCATTCCAAGACCATATATATCCATTTTTTCAAGGCCTCGTGCCAAGACCATAGTTTGTCTCATGAGACCTACTGATGCACCAAGAGGCTATAGCGGGCCCCACCTGACACTTTCTAAGTCCAATTCATTCCTCTTATGAATGGGGATAAACATAAACAACATACACATTCATATTGAAAGTAATATATGAAATGTAAATAACTTTCCCCAATCATTAACCATAAACACTAACCATTCGGAGTAATATGGTGAATGGTTTCAAGATAGCACATCCACAGTCAAACTTGTAACACCCCAAGCTTCCATGGTATGCTTCTCTTTGAATAATAGAGCAGCATGTGTTGTACACAACCTCGAGTTCTAACACACTACGACCAATCAAAGTAGTCGTTATGAATAGTAATACCCACTTTTTGAAATTATATAAATTTTATATTTCAAAATGGACTTCATTTTTGGATTCATAATATCGAAATTATCCTATGTTGAATTTTTGGTATTTTTCTGAGAACTTCCAATTTTCGATGAATAGTGAAAATACTTAAAAACAACTTTTTTAATCAAAATAATTTATAGTGATAAATTATACTATTGATTGGTTTTAAATTATAATTAGAATATAATTTTACCATTTTATCCAGTGGTGGTCATTATAATTAATTTTACTTTGAAATTGGACATAAACAATTGTCAATCTTTTGATAGATATTGTTTCTTAAAAACACGCTATTTGTTTTGACAACAGAAATAATTTTTAAATTAATTACTGCAATTTTTGTGTTTAGAATTTGGTAAAATGGATTCCATATTTGTAATCAGAAGTTCCAAATTATGTAATTAAGACTCTTTTGTTTTTGGACATTATGAATAGTAACGACGACAATTATCTTTAATTATCATGATTAATTAGTAATCGGGTAGTTAAGGGTAATGAAATGACATCATAATAATATACAATGACCCCAATATGTGTCCTAATTCTACTGGTTATTTCATGTACGACCATGGGATTCCTTGTGCCAAACTTTGGTACCCCATGGAATCACTTTTGTGTGATAGTGACATTTTAACTTTTTATTTTTAAAGAAAGGAAAATATAACAAAAGTATGTATCACCCAAGTAAAACAATTTTAATTTTATCTACATAAATTATCTCTTAGAATATAAATATTCATTGAAAATCTAAAAATATTTCCTACATTATGGTATTTTTTATAATTTTTAGACATTAAATAAATAAATTTATTTATGACACCATGATGATGCGGTGATTATCTAATTAATGAACGATTTAAATAAAATAAAAGTATAAGGTAAAATCTAAGACATACACTTGTCTAAAGACTATTGGATGGGTTTATTTAGAACCCTTATCACCTTATCCTTGAAATATATCATTATGGGACCATTAAAATTCAAAAATAATTTCATAATAAAGTAACATTTCAATCTTTCCAAAAGAGCCCCTCCTCTCCTCTTATAAAAGGCTCCCACCTCTACCACCTTACTCACACCTCTCAAGCCATTGTCTTGGAAAAAATCTGCTCATTTTATCTCTCCAAATCCCTCTATTCATCATATAAGCCTTACCTTAGGCAGAAATCTCTTCAAGAAACCATTTTGGTTCAAACCAAGGGGAGTTACCCGATTTAAAGGTAATGTCTTCTCTTATGTTGTTTTGTTTTATTTTGCTTCTCCAACCCCCAAAATCTTTTTATTCCTCTATTTTGTAATAACACAAGAATATTCAATATACTAGGATGTTTTTATGAGAAGTATTCCATTTACACTTATACACACCTCCGTCTAATGGTTAAAGAACATACTCTTTCTGTGAGTGGCGAATTACTGCCTCATGAAACGATGATTGTTCAATTTTATTTTAACACCTTTCATGGTGGCCATTAAGATGTAAATATATTTATATATGATATATATTATGTTTATGTTTTCCTTATGCTTCTGTATTTTTCATTGATAGCATACCTTTATATTTTCCATTATGGGTAAACGCGATATCTTCATTTTAGGAAGTGCGCACTACCGCCCCCTCAAAGTGATTTGAATCGTTAATGCCATATGTGGGACGTATAAAGGATGGATTTAATGATATTATATATGATATTATACTATAATATAACTTTATATCATTATTATTTCATTCCATTAAATATTAAATAGAAATTAAAGTAGCATTCATGCGTACGTACGGCTTATCATCTCCATGAACGGTGCATTTCATTTCTTACCTCTAAATGTTATGTAATATTATAAATGTAGGTATATACTGGATATATATGATATATATGATATCTACATCATGAATATAATTCTGGATATAATGGATATTTTACCACATGAACAACTTGTAATTATAAGAAGTTTATTTTTGACTCAAGTACCAAGGATCGAAAAAACGACCGTAATTAAATTAAATGATTACATAATGTTCATAACATGGTAATAAGTGATGTAAAAGTAATATTGAACTTGAAAAAGGTTCTTAAGAAAATAGAAATTAACTATAGTTTATTATTCAGGAGAATAAAGAATGATCGAGTCAAGTCGGACATGAGGTAAGGGACTTCATCTCAATCTCCTTTCATTGAGGCATATTTTGTTCTATACACAACTTTCTTTTATACGGTGTATAAACCCATTTGACTTTTACTTTTATTCAAAATGAATATTTTTATATGAATCATTTTTACTAAATGACAAAAGGAATTTTTTGTCTTACGTACGTGGCGACAACGACTTCTCCACCGCCGTGACCATTATTTGAGTTTCGGCTTCCCCTATAAGCCATAACTTTTCTTAAAAGAAAAATAAATACCATGTTTTATTCTTCTTTTATTTTGGTATTGAAAATGGTTTTGATAATGTTTTGATTATTTTGATGTTTTGTATTAATATCTTGTGATTCAAATGTGGAAATTTTATGTTTCCTTTATGCATGTTTTATGTGATACGATTATGTTATGGTCCTTGGGCATTGTTTATGATATATTTAGACCTTTTCATATAAGGAATGAATTGGAATTAGTAAGTGATGGGTGGATCCCGTTATAGCTCCTTGATGCATCGGTAGGTCTCATGATATAAACTAGTGTCTTGGCACAAGGCCTTGACAAAATCTTATTTGTAGTCTTGGCACAAGGCCTTGACTATGTGGTTATGATAGTCTGGAATTATACATTCCATCATTATGAAAGTGGTTATTGACATTGCATGTGATTATTCGACTAGTAGAATATCCATGTGAATAAGTAAATGGCATTATTTCATGTTATCTTTTCCATATTATGCTGGAGTTCAAGTTTAAAAGGATTTTGTTTTAGTTATACATTGCCTTAAATGTTTATGTTTATTTTTGAAAGTTTTCGCTATATTGTTATCCTTACTGAGCATCTGAGCTCACCCCTTTCAATGTTTTAATTTTTCCCAGGATGTGAAGAAGTATTTTATGAATGACCTGTAGGGATAGTATGAGGGGATATAAAGACAAGATGTTGTTGTAGTTTTTTCACTTTATGATGTAATGTAAGACTTATGAATATATCTAGTGTTTTCAAGGCTACTAAACTAATCAGTCTTTCGAGAATTGATTTTTTGTGATCATGCCAATGTTATGTAATAATGCACCGACTCTGGGTAACTAGGTTCGGGGCGTTACAGTTGGTATCAGAGGCAGTTTAGTACTAACCTTGGAATCTAGATTTAGATAAACTCTTATTAGAACACATAGCCCTAAGATAGACTTTGAGGATTAGTATAGAAGAACATCATAGAATTTTGGTAAAGTATAGATTTTGTGTATTTTCCGATCAATACATCCCTGTCTAGATATGGGCAGGTAGAGGCAGCTCTAGAACAGATGTACCTAGGGGTAAAACCCGAAAACACTGCTTTTATCTAGACTCGAACGGGAACTGGTGCACAACAACGGGCCTTGTTGCACTCTTGGTTACGACACTCCTGGGGGATATGCTTAGGATAATTCACAATTTCCTTACAAACCATTATGAAGGATTTATGAGTATATACTTCCTCAAATAAAACATTTTTATGATTATGGATTATATCCATAAAACTATTTAATTTATGTTAAGTATGTTACAAGTTTGGAATTATGTATTTTGATTCATAAAATAATCTAGTTTATGACATTGTTTAGAAATGGTGCCTAGTGGAAGGAATGGAAACCATATCAATAAATGCACTCTATGTAGGGATTTCCCTCCTACTCAAGATAATTATAGTGGAGCTGGTGATACAACTGGTGCTGATCAGCTTATCACTATACTGGGACAACTCACTCAGGTTATGAATAATAACCTTACTCGTATGGAGCACCCTGATCCGCAATGTGGAGGATCAATGTTAGATCGCTTCATGAGGCAACAACCACCAACATTCAATGGGATTAAAAATCCCTTAGTAGCTGACCAATGGATAAATTCCTTAGATAAAATATTTCATGCCTTGGGGAGTAGTGAAAGGGAAAAGGTTATCATGGCAGTTTACCACCTCACTGGAGATGCTGATCAATGGTGGTCATTGATTAAAAACACAAAGGAAGATGATGAAGTATCAAATATGGAATGGAGGGAGTTCAAAGAGCTTTTCTTAGAAAAATACTTTCCTCATGACCATCGAGCGGATATGGAAAGACAATTTCTCAGTCTGAGGGAAATGGATGATGAGAATGTTGCAAAGTATGAAGCTAACTTTACAAGGTTAGTGAGGCATGCGGCAGATTATATACATAACTCAATAAGAAAGATCGATCATTTATTTGATGGGTTAAAACCGTTTCTCTATCGAGCATTAGTATCATAATCTTTCTCAACGTACGAAGACATTATCTCATGTGCTATTAAGAAGGAAAATGAATTATCTAAGTCTTACAACTTTAAAGAAAAGCAATAGAAGAAGAGATCTGCTGATCACTCTGGAAATGGAAATAAGGGGAATAAGGGAAAATTGTATTATCCATCTTGTAGTAAATGTGGGAAGAAACACCCAGGTACTTTCTTGAAAGGAATGGGAGTATGTTACAAGTGTGGTGAAAAAGGCCACCAATCTCGTGATTGCAAGGGGGAGAAAGAAGCTACCGACATTCAATGCTACAATTACAGGGAGATGGGACATTATGAAAATGAATGTCCTAAGCGTCAGGGGAACTTACCTCAGAAAAGGCCAAGGGATCAAGGACAAGCTTATGCTATCACTACTACTGAGATAGAAACTCCGAAAGACGTAGTGAAAGGTAATTTAATGGTTTCCTCAAGTTTAGAAAATTCATTATTTGATTCTGGATCATCGCATTGTTTCATATCTTCCTAGTTTTCTAAGAAAATTAGATATTTCCAATTTGATTTAACAAGGGATTTGTCAGTCAAAACTCATAAGGGAAATATCATTGCAACAATTTTTTGTGAATCAGTTCCCATTAGAGCACATAAATGTTCTTTATCTGCTGATCTCATCGTCATACCCATGATTGAATTTGATATAATCATCGGTATGGATTGGATTTTGGACCATGATGTGAAGATTTATTGTAAGAAGAAAGAGTTTGCGATTTTTGATGATGATGATAAGGAACACCTTATCTTTAGAGAATAATCGTCACCACCTAATTCTTATCTAGATCCACCCCCAGTATCTCAACTAAATTCACTTATTGGGGAGGAAGAGAATGAAATAACTGTGGGTGAGGAAGGGAATGTTCAAATAGAGGATGTACCTATTGTGAGAGAATATGTTGATGTGTTTCCAGAAGATTTACCTGGGCATCCTCCAGAATGAGAAGTTGAGTTTTCTATTGACCTAATGCCTGGTTCAAGGCCCATATTGAAGACCCCATATATAATGGACACTGTGGAATTAGTGGAACTAAAAAAACAACTAGAGGAATTGAGTTATAATGGATTTATTCTCCCTAGTGTTTCTCCATAGGGAGCTCCTGTTCTTTTTGTTAAGAATAAAGATGGATCTATGAGGTTTTTCATTGACTACAGGGAGATCAATGCTATAACAATAAAGAACAAGTATCCCCTACCTCGCATTGATGATTTATTCAACCAACTGCATAGAGCTCATTACTTTTCAAAGATTGAACTTCGATCTGGATATCATCAGTTGTGTGTGAATAAGGAAGACATTCCGAAGATGGCATTTCGAACCAGGTACGAGCATTACGAGTTTACAGTAATGCCTTTTGGATTGACCAATGCACCCTCTGTTTTCATAGATATAATGAATAGAGTTTTCAAGTAATATCTTTATTACTTCGTAGTGGTATTTATTTATGATATCTTGGTATACTCCAAAAGCTATGAAGATCATCAAAATCACTTGCGCATTATTCTAAATACTCTTAGAAGACATGAATTATATGGGAAGTTTAGCAAGTGTGAATTCTGGCTTCATGGGATTTCTTTTCTTGGCCATGTTGTCTCTAAGTATGGAATATATGTTGACCCTTCTAAGACAAGAGCAATCCAAGAATGGCCAGCACCGATGACTATAACTGAGGTATGCAGTTTTATTGGTTTAGCAGGTTATTATCAACGTTTTGTCCAGAATTTTGCCCGATTGGCTAACCCATTAACAAAGCTGACACGTAAAGGGGTTAAATTTTTTTGGAAAAAAGAATGTGAAGAATGTTTTGAAGAACTAAAAATAATATTAGTCAATGCTCCTATATTGAATCTACCATTGGGGAATGATGGGTTTGTTATTTATAGTGATGCTTCAAAGAAAGGACTTTGTTGGGTCCTTATACAGAATGATAGGGTTATTGCCTATGCATCATGATAGCTAAAAATTCATGAGAAAAACTATCCTACTCATGATCTCGAGTTATTAGCTGTGATCTTTTCTTTGAAGATATAGAGACACTACCTCTATGGTGAAAATGTGAGATTTATACTGATCACAAGAGTTTGAAGTATATTTTCTCACAAAAAGAACTCAACATGAGGAAAAGGAGATGGATTGAATTACTCAAGTATTATGATTGCACGACACACTACCACCCAAGGAAGGAAAATAAGGTGACAGATGCTTTGAGCAGAAAAGATCATGGAGTTTTGAACAATATGAGAATTGAAAGGGATCCTATTTTCATGGATCTAGTGAAGATGGAAATGGGAATAACTATGGAAGGTGAAACATAAATTCTTTCTCAAATGGTTTCCAAACCATCTTTACTAGAAAGGATTAAGAGTTATCAGACCAATGATGAATAGTTTCAAAAGAAGATTAAATCTGTGAATGATGAGAGGTTGAGTGACTTTGCGTATGAAGATGGAATTTTGAAATTTGGGAAGAGACTTTGTGTTCCCGATATAGCTTGTCTAAAAAGGTAATTATTGGATGATGCTCATAGTTCCAATTTCTCTATACACCCTGGTAGCACTAAGATGTATAGATATTTGAAGGAACATTTTTGGTGGGACAACATGAAGAGGGAGATTGCTGATTTTGTGTCAAGATGCATGGTTTGTCAACTAGTGAAAGTTGGGAGGCAACTTCCTGGAGGAGTTATGCAACCTCTTATCATACTTGAGTGGAAGTGGGATAATATTATGATGGACTTTGTCATGGGACTACCAAATACTCCTAGAAGTAATGATGCAATATGGGTCATTTTTTATCGTCTTACCAAGTCAGCACATTTTCTTGCTATAAGAGAAGATTTACCACTTGAACGTTTAGCAAGACTGTATATTAACGAAGTTGTAAGACTTCATGGAGTACCTTTATCAATTGTTTCGGATCGTGATCCCCATTTTACATCAAGATTCTGGAAAAGTCTTCAGAAATCCTTGGATACTGAACTTCATTTGAGCACTGCTTACCACCCTCAAACAAATGGACAATCAGAACGGACTATTCAAACCTTAGAAGACATGTTGAGATCATTCTCACTTGACTTTCAGGGTATGTGGAATCAATATTTACCTCTGGTAGAATTTTCCTATAACAATAGCTTCCATTCAAGTATTTGGTTAGCACCATATGAAGCGTTATACGGAAAGAGATGTTGCACACCAACCTGTTGGGATGATGTTGGTGAAAGAAAACTTGTAGGCCCAGAACTTGTTGAGGAAACGATGGAAAAGGTGAAGGTAATTCAAAATCGCATCAAAGCAGCTCGAAGTAGGCAGAAGAGCTATGCCGATAACCGATGGAAGGATTTGGAATTTCAGGTAGGAGATCATGTTTTCTTGAAGGTATCTCCATGGAAGGGAGTTATATGATTCGGTAAGAAGGGAAAATTAAGTCCCAGGTACATCGGACCATTCGAAATTATAGAATGAATTGGGGCTGTAGCTTACCGTTTGGAAATGCCTCCAAGTCTCTCTAAAGTTCACGATGTATTCCACGTATCACTGTTGAGAAAATACATGCTTGACCCAACGCATGTACTCACCTATGAGGAATTAGAACTGGAACTCGATCTGTCTTATTGCGAAGAGCCTGTCAGGATTCTGGATACGAGAGAACAAGTGCTGAGAAACCGGACGACTCGTCTGGTAAAAGTTCTATGGAGGAACCATAAGATGGAAGAGGCAACGTGGGAACCTGAGGAACTTATGATGAAGAACCACCCAAGTATTTTTATGCAGTAATATTCTAGAAATTTTGAGGATGGAATTATTTGAAGGAGGGGAGAATGTAACACCCCAAGCTTCCACGGTACGCTTCTCTTTGAATAATAGAGCAGCGTGTGTTGTACGTAATCTCGAGTTCTAACACAACGCGACCAATCAAAGTAGTCATTATGAATAGTAATACCCACTTTTTGAAATTATATAAATTTTATATTTCGAAATGGACTTAATTTTTTGATTCAAAATATCGAAATTATCCTATGTTGAATTTTTGGTATTTTTCTGAGAAATTCCTATTTTCGATGAATAGTGAAAAATACTTAAAAACAACTTTTTTAATCAAAATAATTTATAGTGATAAATTATACTATTTAGTGGTTTTAAAGTATAATTATAATATATTTTTACCATTTTATCCACCAGTGGTCATTATAATTAATTTCACTTTGAAATTGGACATAAACAATTGTCAATCTTTTGATAGATATTGTTTCTTAAAAACACGCTATTTGTTTTGACAACGGAAATAATTTTTAAATTAATTACTGCAATTTCTGTGTTTAGAATTTGGTAAAATGGATTCCATATTTGGAATCAGAAGGTCCAAATTATTTAATTAAGACTCTTTTGTTTTTGGACATTATGAATAGTAACGATGACAATTATCTTTAATTATCGTGATTAATTAGTAATCGGGTAGTTAAGGGTAATGAAATAATATCATAATAATATACAATGATCCCAACATATGTCCTAATGCTACTGGTTGTACCATTTCTGACCATGGGATGCTTTGTTCCAAACTTTGTTACCCCATGGAATCACTTTTGTGTGAGAGTGACATTTTATCTTTTTATTTTTAAAGAAAGTAAAAATATAACAAAAGTATGTATCACCCAAGTAAAACAATTTTAATTTTGTCTACATAAATTATCTCTTAGAATATAAATATTCATTGGAAATATAAAAAAATTTCCTACATCATGTTATTTTTTTATAATTTTTAGACATTAAATAAATAAATTTATTTATGACACCATGATGATGCAGTGATTACCTCATTAATGAACGATTTAAATAAAATGAAAAGATAAGGTAAAATATAAGACTCACACTTGTCTAAATCCTATTTGATGGGTGTATTTTGAACCCTTATCACCTTATCCTCTAAATATATCATTGTGGGACCTTTAAAATCCAAAAAGCATTTCATAATAAAGTAACATTTCAATCTTCCCAAAAGAGCCCCTCCTCTCCTCTTATAAAAGGCCCCCACCTCTACCACCTTACCCACACCTATCAAGCCATTGTCTCAGCCAAACTCTGCTCATTTTATCTCTCCACATCCCTCTCTTCATCATAGAATCCTTACCTTAGGCAGAAATCTCTTCAAGAAACCATTTTGGTTCAAACCAAGGGGAGTTACCCGATTTAAAGGTAATGTTTTCTCTTATGTTGTTTTGTTTTATTTTGCTTCTCCAACCCCCTAAACTCTTTTTATTCCTATCTTTTGTAAAAAATCCAGAATATTCAATATACTAGTATGTTTTTATGAGAATTATTTTATTTACACTTACACACACCTCCTTCTAATGGTTAAAGAACATATTGTTTCTGTGAGTGGTGAATTATTGCCTCATGAAATGATGATTGTTCAATCTTCTTTTAACACCTTTCATGGTGGCCATTAATATGTCACTCTATTTATATATGATATATATTATTTTTATGTTTTCCTTATGCTTCTTCATTTTTCATTGATGGCATACCTTTATAGTTCCCATTATGGGTAAACGCGATATCTTCATTTTAGGAAGTGCGGACTACCGCCCCGTCAAAGTCATTTGAATCATTAATGCCATATGTGGGACGTATAAAGGATGGATTTAATGATATTATATATGATATTATACTATAATATACCTTTATATAATTATGATTTCATTCCATTAAATATAAAATAGAAATGAAAGTAGCATTCATGCGTACGTACGGCTTACTGTCTCCATGAACGGTGCATTTCTTTTCTTAGCTATAAATGTTATGTAATATTATAAATGCATGTATATACTAGATATAAATGATAAATATGATATATACATCATGAATATAATTCTGGATATAATGTATATTTTACCACATGAACAACTTGTAATTATAAGAAGTTTATTTTTGACTCAAGTACCAAGGATCGACAAAACGACTGTTATTAAATTAAATGATTACATAATGTTCATAACATGGTAATAAGTGATGTAAAAGGAATAATGAACTTGAAAAAGGTTCTTAAGCAAATAAAAATTAACTATAGTTTATTATTAAGGAGATTAAAGAATGATCGAGTCAAGTCGGACACGAGGTAAGGGACTTCGTCTCAATCTCCTTTCATTGAGGCATATTTTGTTTTATACACAACTTTCTCTTATACGGTGTATAAACCCCTTTGACTTTTACTTTTAGTCAAAAGGAATATTTTTATACGAAGCGTTTTTACTAAAGGACAAAATCAATGCTTTTTCTTACGTACGCGGCGACAACGACTTCTCCACCGCTGTGACCATTATTTGAGTTTCGGCTTCCTCTACAAGCCATTCTTTTTTTTAAAAGAAAAATAAATACCATGTTTTACTTTTCTTTTATTTTGGTATTGAAAATGGTTTTGATAATGTTTTTATTATATCAATGTGTTGTATTGATATATTGTGATTGAAATGTGGAAATTTTATGTTTCCTTTATGCATGTTTTATGTGATACGATTATGTTATGGTCCTTGGGCATTGTTTATGATATGTTTAGACCTTTTTATATAAGGAATGCATTGGACTTAGTAAGTGATGGGTGGAGCCCGCTATAGCTCCTCGATGCATCGGTAGGTCTCATGAGATAAACTAGTGTCTTGGCACAAGGCCTTGACAAAATCTTATTTGTAGTCTTGGCACAAAGCCTTGACTATGTGGTTATGATAGTCTGGAATTATGTATTCCATCATTATGAAAGTGGTTATTGGTATTGAATGTGATTATTCAACTGGTAGAATATCCATGTGAATAAGTAAATGGGATTATTTCATTTTATCTTTTCCATATTATGATGGGTTTGAAGTTTAAAAGGATTTTGTTTTAGTTATACATTGCCTTAAATGTTTATGTTTATTTATGAAAGTTTTCACTATATTGTTATCCTTACTGAGCATCTGACCTCACCCCTTTCAATGTTTTAATTTTTCCCAGGATGTGAAGAAGTATTTTATGAATGACCTGCAGGGATAGTATGAGGGGATATGAAGACAAGATGTTGTTGTAGTTTTTTTAATTTATGATGTAATGTAAGACTTATGAATATATATAGTGTTTTCAAGGCTACTAAACTAATCAGTCTTTCGAGACTTGATCTGTTGTGATCATGCCAATGTTATGTAATAATGCACCAACTCTGGGTAACTAGGGTCAGGGCGTTACAAAACTAATCATAAACCATTCAATAAAACATGGTGGTTGATATAATGGGAGATAAATCACAATTAAGTACAAGATTAAACAAAGTATTTTGACATAGATGAAGATACTTTTAAATGAGACCATTAAAAATCCTTGAGGAAATAAGCCTTAAACATTCTAAAGTGTCCCATACCGCCTTGAAAAATTCAAATAATAATCCCTTATAATATCATGAGAATAAGTATAATCTTTATATGATATAACAAAGGGTAGTACATACCCCACAAGCAATAAATATTTGGTGAACAAGGCATATGTCTCATAAAAGTTAAATTGAGATGAGAGAAATCCATTTTACTTTGGAAAGAAGAGTTCTTTTGGAAAATCGTTTGTATTTGTCTTGAAATAGAATTGTAAACATGTATATCCTAGAAAATAAAAGTTATGGTCATTGAAATTATATTTTATGCTTAAATAAAGTCTTATTTAGGTGAAATCATTTAAAAGTATTTTTTAAAGAAGCTTTATAAATAAAACATTTTAGTGTGGTTTAAGGAATTCATTAAAGAGATTTTAAAGTGAAAAATAATGTTTGATTTCATAAAAATATAAATGAAAAAAAAATATTTTTCATGATAAAATGTGTGATTTTATAAATATAAATATGGCTTAAAAAGATTATAGAGTGAACTTCCAAATAGGTAAGAATTCAAGAAGTTCCTTGAATTGGGCTTGCATTTCGGAAGAATTTTTGAAAGTTTCTTTTAAAACATGTAACTCCCCATAAAATAAAGAAGGATTATTATTTGTAAACATATATATAACATTCAAATAGAATTTATGAGGTGTAAATAATAATAAATAAGAATTTTATTGAGATGAGTAGAGAATAATAGAAACCTGAATGAAAATGGAGGTTCGGGTAAAAAATACTTACAACTTTGTAATCAATTGAATTGTATGCCCCAAAACTAATAATAATATACATTGAATATCATGAAAATAAATAGATTAATTATATGAAGCATAAATGGGCAGTATACATGCACCATAAACAAGTAATAGTAGTGAATATGGAATATCTTACAAAAAAATGGAATTGAGATGAAGAAACCCTTACATACATTTCGGCATGGTAACGGGTGTTATTGTGAGGGATTAATGAGTGATAAAGGGGTATCCCATCATTTATATATCATAAGGAAAGTATGGTTGAGTTTCAAAAACATACCACATCATTAGTAATTAAAAATAAAAGGAGATAACATAGCGGGGATTCTTGAATAAAAGTGAGGGAGAGGATCCCTTACCTTAAATTCAAGGGTGTTCTTCGCTTGATCTTAATGACATGAATAAGAAAATTAGATTCATTAATTAACAATTAAATAACCCTTTATAAATGTATTTGGTTTATTATGACTTTATTAAGTTCATTCATGGACTTTTAGATGGGTTAAGGGATTCAATTTCATTGTTCGTGAGTGCTCGTTTTCATAATATTCATGATCGGCTCACTTATAAAAGAGTATGGTAGTTCATGTAAGATGGGAGTTGAAGTAAAGAATTGATTTTATATGTTATTAATGAACATTCATATTATTACATGGTTATAAAAATCATTTTTTTATTAGTAATGAAGGTGAATCATTATATAAAACATTATTGAAAATGCTTGGATTAATTTGGTGATTTTTCTCACAATTACCTTATTTTGAATTATTATTGTACATCATGAGTGCATAAGGATTCTATAACACTAAATAAGATAAAACTAATATTTAATAGTTTTTTTCAACCATAAAAATGGTTTCATGACCAGAGTTAAATAAGGTAAATCAAATTGAAATCATTGTTGTCCTTGAATGTGATAAATCAACACATCTCGTAAAATGTTTCATTATCAGCATAAATGAGGGGAAATGGAGAGATGAAGATGAACTATTGAATTAGAATAACAACATTCCAGTACATTTATGGTACCATAATTTTAATACCATTTGGATGAGGAGATTTTAGTAAATAAAAGAGAACAAAGGAACATGAAAATGAAAGAAAAGAAAAGAGGGATTTTACCTCTTAAATTAACCTTTCTTGAGAGCCTCTTAAGGGAAGAGGATTTGGTCTTTTTATGAGACCAAGAGATGATGGTCATGGGGGAGGATCTTGGGAGGAGATTTTGGTAGAATTTGGATACGGAAAAAAGGCTTGATAGGATTGAAGATAAGAGGGTGGAAGAGGTGGTATTTATAGTGGAGGGGGTGAGGGTTTTCTTAATATTTTAATCATTAGTTTATTATTTTTCAATAAGACAATAAATAGCGATAATTAAATGACCAAAGATATTAATATGTTTATTTGAGTTTGAACCATTGTTTCTTACATTATCATAACATCTTCAATGATTCAATAAATCAATTATTTATCATTTATTGTAAATTATCGTATTTTACTATTCACCAAAAATTCAAGTATTTCAGAAAAAAAACAAAAAATTCACCCTAACCATTTTTAAACATATAGAATCCAAAAATGAAGTCCATTTTTCAAAAATAATTTTCTAAATATTATTAATTTAATTTTTAATTAAAATCATGATTTACTTGGAAATGTTGTTTTTAAAACATTTATTCACTTATTCCAAAACATAGGTACATCATACTTTCACTTAAATCCTATATATATAATATCATATGTGAGGTTACTATTCATAAGGGTATTTCACTATTTATAAGGGTAGAATTACTATTCATAAGAGTATGTTACTATTCACCAATAATTAAGTTGGTCTTGTCAGACTCTAAATAACTTACTGATCGCAACCGTGTATGTCAGATTTTTGAAATTCAAATCATAGGGGTGGTAAAATTATGTTTCTTGGATAGGTTATAAAAAGGTTTTGTTTTTTAGAGACTCAGTGTTTCATGCATTAAATATTAAATTTATTTTCAAAATCTTGGGATGTTACATAATCCCCTCCTTATAAAAATTTCTTCCTCGAAATTTGATATTTCACTTTGAAGGCTATTTGTTGTTAATTTAAAATTTCCTTGTGAGAAACCCATATCAGAAATAGGGTTAATAGAATATCTTCCATAAAAAGTTTAAGGGAAAAGAGGTGGTCAAGAAATGATAATAATAATAATAATAATAATAATAATAATAATAATAATAATAATAATAATAAATGAATAAATTATTCTTTTGAATGGAGTGACATTGATTGGAATTGAAAATCTGGGCATATAAGAAGAACCAAACTATGAATTGCTAGTGATAGAAAACAGTTTTAGATGAAAGTAGATTACCACAAAACCATAAACTATAGTTATGAAAATTTTCATTAACGTTATCAAATATTATGATAACATAACAACATTTATGACTCTTTTCATAGAGTTGAGGGATTATTCCCCTCTATAAGTGTATAAGTATACATTTATATTTCATAAACACGATCTTATCCTTTTATTGTTCCTTAAACTACCTATACTTCATCTCTTAGCATAAGTTGCATCATGTGGTGTCATTAACCTCTAAAACCTCATACAATGATCAATTTAAACCATTTCATAAATGGTTTAATATTTCAAAATATCAAGATCCAATACTTTAGAATCATTACCATGGTAGTTAGTACTATCCAATTTACTTTATCCATATATATCATCTTTCTATTATGAAATTTACATATCAGTATTATGAACATAATAAGGATTTTCTATCCCATAACCATATATTTTCCAATAGTTTGACCTGCTACTGAGTCATTTTTCCTTAGTACCATTAATCATACAACCTCATATCCTTAAAGAGAAAGTATTGCAGTACAATCATCATATATTCCATAATTATTATAACCAGTGCATTGCTGATAAAATATTCAAAAGACATATTTCTTGACTAGGCATATTAATCATTCCACTTCATTTGTGGTAGTATCATAACTTTATATTTATCCAGTAACATCATTTTGGGTATATTCCCTTGACGCTTGGGACATTCATTTGCATAGTGTCTCATCTCCCTGCAGTTGAATCATTTTACATTGGAAACCTTATTCTTACCTTTTCAATCATGAACTTGGTGTCCTTTTTATCCATACTTATAACAAACTCCCATTCTCTTCAATCATTTACCAGTGTTATTCTTTCCATAGTTATCACATGTAGGAAAACTCTTCTTTCCCTTCTTCCCTTTATCCATGTTTTTCTCTACCATCATCTTACTCATTTACTTCCCTTCAAATCCATAGGACTCAGAGAATTCCTTAAATACCTTGTTAACACATGATACTATTTCTTTATATGATGAGGATACTTGGGATACTATATTACTTTGAAATTATGGCTTAAGTCCATTAGATATATGATCCTTCTTACTCTTTGCATCGTGTTCATCGGTGAAGTTCTCATTCATTATGCTAGGTGCCATTTCTAATTAATTCCATATAATATCTATGCTCGTAAAATTATGAACTCTCTATATCTATAAATATGGTATAACACATAATATAAATTTATGCATCATAAATCCTATAACCATATACTTTAGATTCTTCATAAATCCTTCGTAATGGATTGTAACGAAAATGTTAATTATCCTAAGTATATCCCCCAGGAGTGTCAAATCAGGTGCGTAGTGAGGCCCGTTTTCATATGCCAGGTTACTTTGGATCAAGCCCGAAACACCTTTTCGGAGTTGTTACTCCTAGGAACATCTGTGCTAGAACCACGTCCACTTGTAGTATCCAGACAGGGATGTATTTTCTTTATAAACCACATATTCTATTCCTTACCAAAATTCTAGGATGTACTTGTATTCTTATCCCCAAAGTCTATCGTAGGGTTTTGTTCACTAATCTACTTTTTCTATATCTAGTTTTCAGGTTTTCTACTAAATTTCCTTTGATACCAACTATAAGGACCCAAACCCAGTTGCCTGGAGTTGGTGCCTTATTTTATTACATTGGAATATAAACAAGGAATCAAATCCTAAAGGACCGAGTAGTTTAGTTGTTTTTGAAAACCAGATATATACATAGGTTCAACATTACAACTTGAAATGAAATATAACATATAAATTTTATTGGTAACATCCACAACTCTAAGTTTATCCATGCAAGTCATTCATAATAAACTTATTCATGTACTGAGAAAATGAAACATAATAAAGGGGTGATCTCAAAAGCTCTATAAGGGTGAGCAATAAAACAAAATATATCATAAGCATAAACATTAGGCATGGTGAATAACTAAAAACACATGCCTTTAAAAATGAACTTGAACACATTATGGAAAGAATAAGAGTGGAATAAATAGTTCCATATTAAAGCATAAACATAGGTATTCTACTAGTCGAATAACCTCACGAACATTCAATTACTAGTTTCATAATGAGGTAATTCATAATGAGGGACATCATAACCATACCATCAAGGCCTCGTTCCAAGACCATATATATCCATTTTGTCAAGTCCTCATGTCAAGGCCATATTTTGTCTCATGAGACCTATCGATGCACCGAGGGGCTATAGCGAGCCCCACCCGACACTTACTAAGTCCAATGAATTCCTCTTATGAATGGGTATAAACATAAAAAACATACAAATTCATATTGAAACTAACATATGAAATGTAAATAACTTTCCCCAATCATTAATCATAAACACTAACCATTCGAAGTAATATGGTGAATAGTTTCAAGATAGCATATTCACAGTCAAACTAATCATAAACCGTTCAATAAAAGATGGTGTATGATATCATAGGATATAAACCTCAATTAAGTAAAATATTCAATAAATAATTTTGACATAGATGAAGATACTTTTAAATGAGACCATTGAAAATTCCTTGAGAAAATAATCCTTAAACATTTCAAAGTGTCTCATACCACCTTGAAATATTCAAATCATAATCCCTTAGAATATCATGATAATAAGGATACTCTTGATATGATATACCAAATGTTATTACATGCACCACAAGTAAGAAATAAGCGGTGAAAAAGGAATATATCTCATTAAAGTTAAAGTGAGATGAGAAAAATCCTTTTTATTTTGGAAAGAAGAGTTATTTTGGAAAATCATGTGTATTTTAATTGAAATCAGATTGTAAACATGTATATCCCATAAAATAAAAGTTAAGGTCATTGAAATTATGTTTTAGTCTTAAATAAAGTCTTTTTGAGGTGAAATCATTTAAAAATAGTTTTTTAAAGAAGCTTTAGAAATAAAACATTTTAGTGCGGTTTAAGGAATTCATTAAAGAGATTTTAAAGCGCAAAGGCATGTTTTATTTCATAAAAATAGAAATGAAAAAATATATATTTTTCATGTTAAAATTTTCTATTTTATAAATATAAATATGGCTTAAAATAGATTATATAGTGAACTTTAAAATAGGTAAGAATTCAAGAAGTTCCTTAAATCATGCTTGCATTCCAGAAGAATTTTTGAAAGGTTCTTTTAAAACATGTAACTCCCCATAAAATAAAGAATGATTCTGATTGGTACACATATATATAACATTAACACATAATTTATGATGTGTAAATAAGAATAAATAATAATTTCATTGAGGTGAGTAGAGAATAAGAGCAACCTGAATGAAAATGAAGGTTCAGGAAGAAAATACTTACAACTTTGTAATTAGTTGAATTATATGCCCAAAAACTAATAATAATAAAATGATACATTAAATATCATGAAAATAAATATATTAATGATATTAAACATAAATTTTCATCATACACACACCATACACAAGTAATAGTAGTGAATACAGAATATCTTACAAAAATGGAAGTGAGATGAAGAAACCCTTACAAATATTTTGGCATGGTAACGGGTGTTCTTGTGAGGGATTAATGAGTGGTAAAGGGGAATCCTGTCATTTATATATCATAAGGAAAGTATGTTTGAGTTTCAAAAACATACCCCCATCATTAGGAATTAAAAATAAAAGGACATAACATGGGGGGGTTCTTGAATAAAAGTGAGAGAGAGGATCCCTTACCTTAAATTTGAGGGTGTTCTTCGCTTGATCTTAATGACATGAATAAGAAAATTAGGTTCATTAATTAACAATTAAATAAACCTTTATAAATTTATTTTGTTTATTATGACTTTATTAAGTTCATTCATGGACTTTTAGATGGGTTAAGGGATTCAATTTCATTGTTCGTGAGTGCTTGTTTTCATAATATTCATGATCGGTTCACTTGTAAGAGTATAGTAGTTCATGTAAGATGGGATTTGAAGTCCAAAATTGATTTTGTATGTTATTAATGAACATTCATAAGATTACATGGTTATAAAATTCATTTGGTTATTTTGGGTAAAGGTGAATCATTATATAAAATATTGATGATAAATGCTTGGATTAATTTAGCGATTTTTCTCACAACTACCTTGTTTTGTATTATTATATTACATCATGAGTGCATAAGAATTACAGAACACTAAATAAGATAAAATTCATATATAATAGTCTGGTTAAACCATAAAAATGGTTTCTTTAACCTATTTTAATAAGGTAAATCAAATTTAAAGTATAGTCATCCTTGAATGTGATAAATCAACACATCTCGGACAATATTTCATTTTTAGCATAAATGAGGGGGGGAAAGAGATGAAGATGAATTATCCCATTATCATAACAACATTCTATTAAATTTATGGTATGGTAATTTTCATACCATTTTTATAATTAGAGGTTATGAAAGAAAATATAACAAAGGAACATTAAAATGAAAGAAAAGAAAAGAGGGATTTTACCTCTTGACTTAACCTTCCTTGAGAGCCTCTTAAGGGAAGAAGATTTGATTTTTTTTTATGAGACCAAGGTATGCTGGTCATGGGGGAAGATCTTGGGAGTAGATTTGGGTATAATTTTGGAGAAGTATCAAATCTTGAGAGGAGTGAGGATAAGAGGGTGGAAGAGGTGGTATTTATAGTGGAGGGGAGGAGAGTTTTCTTAATATTTAAATCATTAGTTTATTATTTTTCCAGAGGATAAGAAATAGTGATTATTCCATGACCAAAAATAGTAATATGGGCATGTGATCTTAAACCATTGGTGATTATATCAGCAGAACATCATCAATGACTCAATAAATCAATTATTTAGCATTTATTTTTAAATTATCGTATTTTACTATTCACCAAAAATTCAAGTATTTTAGAAAAATCCCAAAAATTCACCCTAACCATTTTTTGACGTGTAGAATACAAAAATAAAGTCCATTTTTAAAAAATAATTTTCTAAATATGATTAATTTTATTTTTATTTAAAAGCATAATTTACTTGAAAAATAGAGTTTTTAAAACATTTATTTACTTATTCCAAAACATAAGTACATCATACTTTCACTTAAATAATATATATATACTATCATAGGTGAGGTTAATATTCATAAGTTTATGTCACTATTTATAAGGGTAACATTACTATTCATAAGGGTATGTTACTATTCACCAAAAATTACTTTGGTCATATTAGCCTCTAAATAAATTACAAATTGCAATCGTGTATATAATATTTTCAAAATTCAAACCATAGTGGTGGTAAAATTATGTTTCCTAGCTAGGTTCTAACAAAGTGGTGTTTTGTAGAGACTCGTTGTTTCATGCATTCAATATTAAATTTATTTTCAAAACCTTGGGGTGTTACACCACTCATTTTCAAAAGTATTTAGTCATAGGTGGTTCAACTTGAGTTTCCTCAAATATTTAGATGCATTTAGTGGGTAACCTCATCAGGAATTTTGTTGGGATGATACAGGTGTAATCTAAAGATTGGCATGATCTTTTTAATAAAAATCCAGCATGACCAGTCTAGCTTAGTCAATTTGAAATTTGACCGTTGGGATCAAATTAGGGTGGAAAGGTTATGTGCTTATTTGTGATTGGGTGGAGTGATTTAATAATCATGTCAGGAGTGTAGTTAGGATGCTTAGGTCATGATTTAGTAGGTAATTTAGATGGTGGACATACTGTGACTTAAAATTGTCTAGTGCAGATTAAAACCAATGGTGGGGAGAACCATATACCAGTTGATGAAATAGACAATAATTTGATCATGTATTAGGTTATACAGTCTCGCATAAGCACCATCTTGATGTTTACATAGTAGTTTTGAGAATTGGCTTGGGTTTTAGCAGTTTAAGTGTTGTATGTTTAAAATAACTCTTAGAGACGCATTGGGAATTTGGATATGCAACGTGTTTTTTTAGGTTGGAATTCATGAACCTAGTGGGTTGGGTGATGTTTTCATTATCCATGGAGGATTCTCGGGGAAGAGAAGTTCAAAGGTGGGTAGGTTTTAAGATACTGTGTTTTGAACCGGTTGATAAATTCTAAAAGAATTTGAATTTTCATTTGGTGGGTAGGATGAATCTTAAACCAAGCCTCATGATGAAATTTTGAGAGTTTGAATACTTAAAATTATTGGTTTTAAATGGGGATTAAGGCTCGAGATGTATCTTGTAATCTCGGATGATTTTTGGGATCATCAGGTTTTGAAAGCTCAGTTTTGGGAGGAAATAGATGGGGAACATAGTCAGTGCTAACCATGAACCCCAAAACATGTATCCTAATTATATAGGCACTTGATTTGTTCAAACTATGTGAGAGGATCTATCTAATTATTTTAAGTGGTGAATAGGTAAAAATGGACTCACATGGTTGGTGCACAGTTTTTCTAACAGTGAATTGTAACCATGTGAGGTGTGGTGTTTAGGACAATGAAATCTAAATTGTTGGCGCACAGTCTTCCTAACTTTGTAGCCAAACCATACAGATCATTAAAGATACTTAAAATTACTATTTTTACCATCCTTCCTTATAAACCCATTTCCTTCCTTCTCCTCCTCCATTCACACAGCATCTCAGCCATGGGAGCTTCCCTCTCCTCCTCCTTTAGGCTTTAACGGATCTCCCTCATCTGAGCTATGATTCAACCATTATTCAACATTTTAGATCCCTCTTGGTTATTTTATCAATACTTTTCTTTATTATCTCGTTTTCTCTCACCATCTTGGATGTTATTTACATGTGAGCTCATATGCCTTATTTTCATAGTGTTTGTCTATTTTCTCCAATTTTTATCATTCCAACTTGAATCAAAGTTCAATATAGTATGAGTGAAGCTTCCAAAGAATGAGGTAGGTGGTATACATGTTTTTTCCTTAAATACTTGTCATTTATAAAATGAAACATTTTCCTGCACGTAGGATTTTTTGTGCATCACTCCTAAAATGTCTAACTCTTCAATTTAATCATTTACCCATAATATAGACCCTTTATGGTACCTATTGACATTGTTTTTTGTTTATAAATAAACATAAACTGACCCTTGGTTGTGTTATGGTATATTATCTTGATGAAAAATGAACTTAATTAGCCAAAACATCACTTGGCGTGTTTGGCATGACTCTTAAAAAGGGAAGTAATTAATTTGAACTAAATAGATTACTTAATGGTGTGGTAACTTTTATTTCCCCTTCTTGATGTTTATAAATGTAATGGTTAATGGATTAGATTCAAATGTAATTTTTAAATGGAAAGGAATTACACTTATCCCGTATCCAAATTATTAAATGTAATGATTGACTCTTTTTCACTCATAAGTGAAATGATAAATAGAATGAAATAAATTGTTAGATGGGTTGTATGAACCCCTTGTTCCTTAATCATTTAATTCATGTTTGACTATTATGATGGACGAGCCTAAGTGGATCAATTAACTTATAGTATGTAAAGTATACTCACATAGACCTTTTTTCACATGTATGTGATTTGTTTAGTGAGATGGTTAAAGTAATGGTTGATCATAAAGCAAGGTATATTTCCCTCTTAGATTATATTAAGTATTAAATGTAATAATTTTTTATTAATGTTAGACCTTTGGTAGGGATGTTAGACATGACATTTCACACCCATTTGGTTCATGGTGATGTACATGATGTTCCTCATCATTTATTAGGTTGTTCGCCATGATGTTCCTCATCATTTCATGGGAATTCATTTAAATGAAACTTCACAGTACCTTGGTTTAGGATGTTATACATGTCACTCCACATCATTGATTGTGATTTTTGGTCATGGTATTTTGTATCCCCAATTTATAAGCTTGGGCTTATTCCCCCTTGTTTTATAATGTAAGACCCTTTTTATATGGTTCAAACTTGTTACCCTGAGATTACCTATAGCATGTACTCAGAATCAATTGATATTACTAGAATGTAATGACAAGGGTTCGCCCCTTGGTTTACACTCAGACCCTTTGAGTTAGACTACATTATTATTATGAGATGTCTTGACCTCATAAGGTTGATGATGCCTTGGATTCACCTTGGTACCTTTATAATTATTATACATGAAGACCATGACTATGTCCCTTAGTTCCTTGGAAAATTATTAGGTATTATGTTTAGAGACATCTAGCTTTGGATGAAGTAGGTATAGTTGGTTGGGAATGTATGAGAAACCCAAGCCTAACATGGTTTACATTGATTTATTTCATTAAACTACTTTATTATTATAATTTTACACTAATTCATTTTATATTCATGGTTGTATTTCATTAGAAACTATTGGTGGTGGACTACTAATCTTTACTCACACCCTATTTGGGTCGCCTTTTGGTACCCGGACAGATCTCTTGGTTGTAGGATAGGACCTAGGATTTGCTTCTTTATTGTTCCCTTTAAGGACTAGAACTTGGCATAGGATCAGGGGACCAAGATTATACTCAGGATGCCTATAGAAGTTGGGTATTTTATTTATTTATTCTTTTGTCAATATATCCCTAGTGTAGTTATTACCTGTTGTATGTTGATTACTTTGTATTTATATCTTATCATGTTCATTCATGGTTGGACTATTTTGAACTTTCTAGGTGGTCTTATTATTATTATCTATTAGATAATTATTTATATTCCACTGTTAATTTCATCTATTTATTCCTCCACTATATTTATTACTGATACATAGGTTATAGTCTTTCCACTATATCACCTTTAGTCTCTCACTACTAGTCGAAATACTCTGGTGTACGGAGAGGGGAACTTAAGTCCTTATAGCCAACCAGCTTGGTTACTATTTATACAGTGAACTAGGTTGGGATGTGAAACCTAAAAGGATTACGTATTATGTGATGGATATGGTTATTCTCCTCATAAAAAAAGAGATAATCGGATCTATGATTCCCTCCTTATGCTTTCTCTTTGTCATAGATCGAGCTCACCTCAGATTTTCTGGTTCTCGACATGAAACCTTTAAATGTCATTCTTGGGATGGATTGGTTGATTGCCCATAAATCCTATATTTATTTTTTTCTTTGGTGGGTCTTATTTACTACCCTTTATTTGGTGTGTCATGTTTTGTAGGTAGAATAAGACCTAAGATCAAGTATAGTTGGACCTCCTATTCCGGAGTTGGGTAGAGTGATATTTTTTTCGTTTGATCTAGAGAGAGAATCTCTGAGTGGTTATCTTCTTATAGTAGTCATTGAGTTTCTTGATGTGTTTTTTTATGAATTTTCTAGTTTTCTGCAGATAATAGAAGTAGAGTTTTATATTGACTTGGTATTATGTGTGTAGTCTATCTCTATTACTTTTTACCATATGGTTCTATCTGAACTAAATGAGTTAAAGAATCAGTTAAATGATTTGTTAGATAAAGGATTTATTCACCCAAGCATGTATCCCTGGGTGGTTCCCATTCTTTTTGAAAAGAAAGTTGATGGGACATTTTTCCTTTGTGTTTATTACCTAAAACTCAATTGATTAACAGTAAATAAAAAGTATTTGTTTCCACATATTGATGATTTATTTTATCAATTGAAAAGGGATATGTAGTTCTTGAAGATTGATCTTGGGTATGTTATCAATAGTTTATAATTAATGAATCAGATATCCTGAAAACTGCCTTCAGGAGTAACCATGGCCATTATGAGTACCTTGTTATGCCTTATGTTTTAACCAATTATCTTTTGGTTTTTAAGGAACTGATGGATAGGATTTTTTATGAGCATCTTGATTCATTCATGGTGGTTTGTTGGATGATATATTGGTTTACTATAAAACCAAGTAGGTTTATGTGCATCATTTGAGAGCGGTTCTAGAAATTTTAATAGATCATCGAATTTCTATTAAGTTATCAAAATTTAATTTTTAGATTTTTTAAGTGAATTTATTAGGTCATGTGGTCTCAAAACATGGTATTTAATTCAATCCTAAGAATTTCAAGGATACTATGAAAATGTAAAAACTTTTTAATGTTAAATAGATTCATATCTTCTTGGGATTAGTGAGGTATTATCATCGTTTTTCCAAGATTTCTCAAAAAAAATGGCTTCTCTGATGATCGCTCTCACTCAGAATAGAGTAAAGTCATTATGGGGTTTGATATGTCAGAAATATTTTGATGAGGTGAATATTATTTTTAATTCTATACCATTATTGACTCTTATTGAGGTTGGGTAGGGCTATGTTTTCTTTTCCTACATGTTAGGTTTGGGTTTGGGATGCATTATCATACAAGGTGATCATGTGGTGGCCTATGGTTTCCAAAAGATCAGGCCACATAAGAAGAAATATCCTATAAATAACCTCAAACACAAAACTATGATGTGTTCTCTTAAGATTTGGTAACATTACCTTTTTAGAGAAATTTTTACCATATATTATGATCACAAAATCCTAGGTTATATATTCTCCCAAAAATATTTAAATCTCCATTAAATATGATGGGTGAAGTACCTAAAATACATTGAATTTGACATTACATACACCCATGGTAAGGGGAATATCATCATTGATGATTTGAGTATAAAAAATCTAACTCGGGCCATGAAAGAATCATTAGAAGAGTGTAATTTGATGGCTCTCTTTGCTCATATGCATTTGAGAGTTCAAAAGGATAAGACTGATGTTGTTCTGGAAATCATGCAGTTAACTTCTTATCTTCACGAGAGCAACAGCTTGATGATGAGTTCAGTGGGATTAGGAGCTAAATTTATGGTGGGGAGACCATAAGTGGGTAGTCATTCTCTTTTGAGGGTGTCTTGTGCTTCTATAGCTAATACATTGTACCTTTGCCCATTATAAAATCTATTATGGGGTTTTACCGTAGTTTCTAGTGGGTTATGCATCCTAGAACCGTGAATATGTTATATGATATGCAATGGTGATTTTTGTGTCTAGGTATGAGATGAGATATCACTAATTTTTTTCTTTTTTATACCTTTTATTGTGTCAAGGTAGAGCACTAGAAACCCTCAGGTTTTCTTTAGCTCCTTCTTATGCCAATTTTTAAGTGGGATGATATTTTGATGGATTTCATGGTTGGGTTACAATATACTCACTGAAGAATGGGTAGTGATAGATCAGCTGAAAAAATTGGATCACTTTATCCCCATTCATGATACAACCAAATTTTAGGTTTTGGGAATCTTGTATGTATAAGAGATTATTATATTTCCTGGAGTTCCATCTGTTATAGTTTTTGATAGGGATCGTTATTTCACTTCTCATTTTTAGAGAGGCCTACCATTTCCATGATGTCCCTGGACAGTACTCTGGGACTGGATGGATTCTCGGGGGCCTTCTACTCGGCATCTTGGGAATTGTTGGTGGGCATGTGGTGGAAGCAGTCATATACTTCTTTCGGGGAGGGCATCCGGCTCGGTGTTTTTGTTCTTCTCATGTGGTTTTGATTCCAAAGGTTAAGGAACCATCTCTGCTCACCCATTATAGACCCATATGTTTGTGTAACGTTTCCTAC
Source organism: Viscum album (assembly GCA_963277665.1). Lineage (NCBI taxonomy): Eukaryota > Viridiplantae > Streptophyta > Magnoliopsida > Santalales > Viscaceae > Viscum > Viscum album. The sequence continues at coordinate 525,857,276 of OY728148.1, read as the reverse complement.
AAAATTATTGCTAGTTTGATTGCAAGGAGACTGAACATCATTATTCCTAAGTGTGTTTCTAGATAGCAACACGGGTTCGTTAAAGGAAGGAGCATTCAAGGGTTGATTGCGATCGCGAGTGAGATGGTGCAGGATATCAACAGGAAGGTTTTTGGGTCCAACGTCATCATCCAAGTTGACATGGATAAAGCTTATGACAAAATTGAATGGAGTTTTATCCTTAGGGTCATGAGGAATTTTGGATTTGATGAATGGTTTTGTGACCTTTGCTTCTGGTGTTTCTCTTCCCCATGGTTTTCCATCTCACTAATGGGGATAAGCTTTGGTTTCTTCAAAAGTGTCTGGGGATTTCGCCAAGGGGACCCTCTATCTCCCTCCTTATTTATTCTGGCTCAAGATGCCCTCTCCAGGAATATTCACGGTAGAATAGGGGATGGGAAAATATTACCCTATTCCAACCGGAGGGGAGGAACTGTGGTGTCCTATCTTATGTTTGCAGATGATATTCTATTATTTTCTAATTGGAGGAAACAGTCTCTACAAGGTTTCTTGGAGGTCATGTGCACCTATGGGAACTTGAGTGGGTAGAGGATTAATTCAAGGAAGAGTTGGGTCTTTATCTCAAATAATTGTTCTGGCCGGCGCTATAGGGATATTCAAGGGATCTTGGGAATTCAACATGGAAATTTCCCTATGACATACCTTGGTACCCATCTTTCTTTCGGTCACATCAAGAAGATCTTCTTTGAGGACATCATCAACAGGATTTTGGGTAGAATTATTAACTGAAAGAATAAATTTTTTTCCTTCAGAGGGAAATTTACTCTTATTAACAGCGTTCTTACTTCCATACCCATGCATATTTTAACTACCATTGCTCCTCCCCAAGGTTCGATTGACAGGATGGAGAAAGTTTTAACGTCTTTCTTATGGGACGCAAATCTTTCTAGATGATGCCATTAGGATTCTTGGAAATGGTTGGCCAGGCCGATTGAGGAAGGGGGTAGGCCTAAGGGACATCTCGGAAACCATGCATGGCTTTCAAGGTCATCTTTCATGGGATATTCTTGAAGGGAACTCCCTGTGGGCGGCTTTCTTCCATGCGCATTATGGGAACTTTTGGGAGGGGGGGAGTTCACCTTGGAGGCCAGCCATCCCGGCTGGCCCGATCTCTTTTCCCTATGTTGGATGAGCTACAGGATTCCTCGAGGTGGATTGTCGGGAGGGGCGAAATCAACTTCTGGAATGTTAACTGGATGGGAGAGATCCTCTTCTTCCCAGGGTGCCCGGCGCCGAGCAGCTCCTTCCGGGAGGCAAGTGAGCACCAGGATATAATCAGGGTTCTTATCTCCCCAGATCAGTGGGAGATTTTTGAGTCGATCTCCCTTAATGATGATCCTAATAGATTCTTCTACACTAAGTCGAGCTCATGTGATTTCTCCACCAGTGATTTCAGGAGCATTCACCATGTAGCGGTGGATATCGACCAGTGGGGGACCCGACATTGGTGCAAGGAGATTCCCACAAAAATGAACTTTCTGCTTTGGCATCTGAGAAATCAGGCCCTTCCAACTGATGAGAATGTACAGAGAAGGGGGATTACTCTGGCCTCCCGCTGCTACTGTTGTAATACCCCTAGGACCGAGTCTACAGCACACTTGTTCTTCCAAAGTGAGTGGGCTCTATTCCTCTGGTCCTCTTTCAGATAGAAGCTTCTTATTTCCGAGGGGCAGTTCTCCATGCAGGCCTTCATTACAGCTTGGTTTCATGGCTCAGAGAATGGCAGGGAGTCCATGGTGCGGTTGGTCATCTTCATCTCCATATGTTGGACACTCTGGGATGCATGCAATCAGGTTCGAACGGGCCACGCCAGATCCGGGAGCTATCTCATTTTGAAAGTTAGATCTTTGCTGGCTGAGTTGGGGGCCCTCCTTAAGGGGGAATGTAACCCATTTTCTCCTTCCATGGTGATGAGTAGAACCCCTTCGGCCAAACGAATTAGCGGACGGTGGATTGGGTGGTCACCTCCTTCGAATGGTCTGAAACTTAACGTGGATGGATCCTTTATGAACAGGCATATGAGAGTTGGGGGATTCTCAGGGATTCAAGGGGCTCTGTCTGGTTTGGTTTTAGTGCATTCTATGGCCCTGGTTACTCGTTGGGTGTGGAAGCTAGGTCCCTTGATACAGGTCTCAAGTTGTGTAGACGATTTGATATTCATGCAATGGAGGTTGAGTCCAACTTAGAGGTTCTGGTTAGAATCCTGCAGGGGAAATGTATCGCTCTATGGGATTTGGTTTACATCTCCATAAGTTGCTCCTTAGATACCAATGGCGGACAGATGGTGAGGCACATTTGGTGTCAGGACAACTTCTCAGCGGATGCTCTTGCACGGGTTGGTAATCTGGAAGACCCTCTTATCCTCTATGATAGTATTGGATCACTTCCTTTTGAATGTAAAATTGTTGTCCAAGGGGATGCCCTTGATCTTCATCACTTCAGTCCGCCATGAGACGCCTTTTTTGTAGACGGGTTTTTACCCTCCTTTTTAATAAAAATTCAATTTTTAGTCAGTCCAAGAGGCAATGGGATCCCATGTTAGTTTGTGCATGATATATCATCCACAAACGAATGGTCAAATAGAATGATCTGTATAGATTCTTGAATGCATACTTCATGCTTTCATTCTTTCCTTTAGTAGAGATTGGGATAGCCACTTGGGACTAGTTGAGTTTTCCTATAATAATAGTTACAATTCATTCGTTAGGATAGTACCCTTTGAGGCCTTGTATGGTCAACCATGTAAATCTCTATTTTTTTGTCATAGATTGGTAACGCTTCCCTAGTTGGACCAGGTTTGGTCTAAGAGATTACTACAAAGATTCACTTGATTCATCAAAGAATGGTGATGGATCAAATCCTATATAAATTTTATTTTGATCATCATCGACTCCCTTTGGAGTTTATAATTGGTGACCATGTATTTTTTGAGAGTCTCACCTTGGTTAGGTCACCAATGGCTTGGAAAGCAGGGGAAGTCAACACTGAGATATGTGGGTCCATTTGAGGTTGTTTAGAAGATTGTAAAGGTAGCTTACCATTTAGATTTTCCACCACAGTTGATGTCAATTCATAACATGTTTCATGTATCACAACTCAGAAATTATATCTTCGGCCCATATCATGTATTGAGCTGGGAAGACCTTGATAGGGAACCAAATTTATCACTGAATGAGCAGCCATTTCATATTACTGATTCTAAGATGAAGGTTTTTCATGGAAAGTCCATAATTTTTTTCGAGTGATATGGAATCATAGTTCCAATTCACATGAGACTTGGGAGCATGCAGCACTGATGAGAGAGTAGTGGCCTCATCTATTTTTTATGGAGTCTTATTTATAGGATTTCTAGGGTAAAAAGGTATTTATGGTGGGGAGATTTTAACTTCCTGTTACCAGCTTTTAGGTACTTATTGACCCTCATTTTTATCATCCTTTGTTTGGATCTTATTCTGAGTCAATTCTAGGGAATTTTTTAATTTTTTAGAAAATTTTGGGGTTGTGCACAATTGGTTCATAGCTAGGGGAAAATGTGTGGTTAAGCCCAGAAAATTGTGTGCCCATGTGGTGGTTCTAGAGGGTGGCGCATGGTTGGCACACATTTAGTCCAAACCTTACGACCTCTCCTCTAAATCGTATATCCTTAGGTAGTGTTGGTTTGCATGTTCAGTGCATGGTTAGTCTAATTATGCATCCAAATCATGCACTTCCAAAATCCCAGTGATGGTGCATGGTTAGTACTAATTGTGTGGCATAACCAAGTAAACCATGTGAACGTGTTTTTATCCCCCAAAAAAAATTTAATTAAAATATCAAACCCCCCATTATAACATCTAAACACCTACCATTCAACCCTAATTTGATCATTTAGATTCTAGAGGATCTCAAGAGTTGAATTAGATCTTGCATCCTCTCTTATTCTTGGATCTTAGCGTTGGTGGATACGTTTAATCTCTCTCTAGTAAGTGATTTTTCCCTTGATTTGGAATTTCCCTTTCTTATCTTCTCTCTCACTTTGAGAGTGATAAATACTCATGTTGTTGATGTATTGGATATTTTATTTTATGGATTTTAATTCTAGGTATTCCTCATTGATCTTCCTCACCTTTAATTATTCATTGGCGATCCCCATTTCAAGTGATTGATCATTTGATCTTGTGATAAAAGGTAGGTGGTTCCATAAGTCTTTTCCCTATAATTTAAACCTTGGTTGCTTGTTTGAATTGAAATGTATTTTAAAATTTTTTCTAAAAAATGAATTTTGATGATATTTATGATTGATTTAGAAGGCCTTAGATATGTAAAATAAAAACCCTTTTTCAAAGGTTTTTATGAATTGATTTGATTTTGAGAAAGAGGGCTTGAATTGAGAAATGATTTGATGAAATGGTTTGATGATTGATCTTTAAGAAAATGCCTTTAATGAAATATGGTTTTTTAAGGAAGGGAGGAATTCCCCCCTTATTTTATTAAAACAAAGGAACCCTATTTGTTAATCTAGGCTGAGGGATCCCATTAAAAGGCCATTGTAGGCTCATTGGGTATTAAACCCAACACAAGTGTCCCAAAGGCCCAAACTCATGTAGGTCAAATATACCCCGTGCACAGCAACCCTGTTGTGCATCCACCCATCGCCGACTCACCAGCGCCTCACCTAGCAGCACTATCACGGCTCGCCGTTGTCATCACCTAGCACTGCATGTTCCATCCCCACCATCATCCACAACAATCACCTCACCCCAGCAATGTTTTCACTACTGAGGCCTACCATCGACGTCCATCACCCACTGGCTACATCGAGTCCTTCTACCACTGTCCACCACCCACAGCCTCTGCATATTTCTCCCTAGTGCTATCACCATCACCGCCTGTCGTCACAGTAGATGGCTCACCTAGTAATGCCACTTCACCACTGAGGCCCGTTGTTATAGCAGCCCCTTGCCCATCTCGACATCATCCATGCATACCGCCCCCATTTCACTCAACCCTCCCAATATGCATACAACCCCCACAACATGCCACCTAAAAACCGTTACCCATAGCTAATTTATGCAGGTCGGGGTTTGAACCCCAGACCTGCCAGATGTGGAGGTGTGTTGAGTACCACTCAACTGCACCCTTGGCCTCATTAATGAAAGATGATTTTGAAAGGTATGAACTTGATGAAAACCCGTGATTTGGTTTTGAAATTGAAATGGCATGTTGAAACTTGAAATTTGGAATTTGAACTATGATTGATGAATTGAATTGAAATGAATGAAAATCCCAAGACCGGCTGGTTTATTGATAGTACATGTGATCTTGATTAGTTAGTGGGTGATTAGGACAAGCATTCTAGGAATATGAATCCCTAGAAATGGATTGATGGTGACAAATTTAACTAAACCATGTTTAGTAAGATTTCCCTAGATTGGGTGTTGATTGATTCTATCCTAATGGTCTGAGCCTTATGAAAGTGTGCACGCAGCTTGAGTCATTATGATTGGTTGGGTAGTGTGAGGTTCTTATAGAAAGGAACAAACTGACCTCAGAGCTTACAAGCATGGTTCTTTGTTCTGATTTGATTATTACATTCCAATGATTATAGGACTATTTTTAATCATTCCCTTGATTTATGAAGATTTCCATTAAAGATATTGTATATATACATATATTCTATATACTTGATTTAAAAGCATGTTTTGATTAAAAATATGAAAACGATTGGCATGAATTATCATTATTTAAATTGAATCAAAAAATGGTTTTTTATTGGAATTGATTATAGAACATTTGGTGAAATCCAACTGATATGTTTTTTCTCACACGCTACCTTTTCCTTCGGGCATTTGTAGATTTTTTTTATGCTAGGTCCAAGAAAAAGGAAATTGCCACTCGATGGTGGTAAGTGTGCTTTATTTATGGGACATTGGGTGATAGTGGTGATTAGTAGAGCTATGGACCACTTGTTTCACGTGGTTTATGATACTTTTTTGGGATGTTGTTGCTATTGGATGTTTTATAGCTTGGGATTTCTATGTGTATGCTTTCTTGTGGTACTTTTCCATTTGAGGAGTGTTTGGCATAGTGACTTTTTAGTAGTTTATCTTCTATTGTTATGAATTGTTTGTTTGATCTTGGGGTGAAATCATTCCCTTTGATTTTTAGTTGATGCCCTAGCACTAGTCACTAGCTTGTGGGGATCGAGAACACCCTTCGGTTCATGTCAGGACCGGCTTGGGTATCGGTGTACCACGGTATCCAGGTTGGTTCATGACACTTCCTCATGGTTTAGATTAGTCAATAGTGATACAAAAACCATAATGACTTAAAATATAAACTCTTATAATATTTTCAATCATTTCCTTTTAAAAACATGAATTTCACTAAAACCGTAATGTGGTTAATAAATCTCACATGTTTTCCATGGACTCCAAAAAAACTTATGACAAACCATAGAGGATTTATCCATAAACCATGTCATTTTCAACCATTATGAAGAACTAAGATGTGGTTCATCCCCCCATTTAGAATAGGAACTCCACCAAAACACATCTCCAAACCATTCCATGAAAAAAATATCATTTTAATCAAACCACATCATAGTTAACAAACCACGATGTAGTTAGTTCTTTATGGTTATAAAAAAACTCTATCACCAACTTTGAGAATAACAAAAACTGTGAAATGGAAGAAAATCACGACATGGTTATAATAAACCACAACATGGTTTAGGTTAGAACCCATCATTTAACTCTTCTCCAACAATTCACCTATAAGATCACTCTCACCATCTTTAACACCTCAAAGTCACAATGTAGAGGACCACAAAAATCCTCATGTATATAACTTGGATGAAGTAACTCTAAATATATTTTTCAAGAAATATGAGCATGCCTAAAGGCATGCCTAGAGGAAATGGAACAATGTTTTGGATAGGGACATACACCAGTTGATGATATGAAAGTACCGTTGTCACGGGCTGAAAAATGAATAAATTATATATAAAATGATTTCCATTATTATTATTATCATATATAGTATTTGTTTTTTCTAGGCCCTATATCTATTATTCATCTTCGTGTTCTTGTAGGTGAGTAGGCACATAATGCAATAGATACATGAGGTGTGTTCCCTTTTATTTTTCTTAAAAATATTATGTTTTTAGAATTATAGATTTGTTAAGTTAAATATGTGTATGAAATGATTAAAGTCAAGAAAAAAACCTAAAAGTATTATGAAAATTTAATCCAATGATCATTAGTTAATTTTTTGCTTATAGGAACAAACTGCACATCAATATATTATTTCATAGTGTGGTCTGGATGATCGAAACTATGTCAAAAAATCAAAAAGAAGTTTGGAATTTCATGAATATTTAGGATAATGATCATCATTTATTTTTTGGTCCATGTTAACAAACAAAATATAAATTCAATGTACAATGTAGTCACTATGATCAGAAGTATATCATGGAATAAAACACATGAAAACAAGATTAAAATGTAGTAAACATGTAGAATAATGATTTTCAATTAATTTTTTACCTTTAGGAAGGAATTGCATATCAATCATACATGAGGTGTCATTATAATGAACAAAAGTGAGTTCATGGCGCGCATAAAACTATAAAAGATGAGTATACAATCTAATAATATCATGAAAATTTAGAAAAATTATCACTAATACATTTTCACATTTAGGATTGAACTACATGTCAATCTAATGTGTGATTTGGTAGAAATAACTAAATTTACATTTTTAAATTTATAGGTTATATAAGTACAGAATATGTGTGAAATGATCAAAACTAATCAAAAGATCAAGGATTGTCATGAAAATGTAGTAAAAATGATTTTAAATTAATTAGAGGATCATTGGAATGAACCAAAAGTCAATTTTATGTGTGGTGTGTCCATAATGATTAAATGCGTGTTAACAGAATTATAGTTTTTTTTTAGTTCAAAATGTGTGTCAAATGAAAAAAAACTGAGCAAACATGTTTGGATTGTCATGAAAGTACAAAAAATTATATTCAATTATTTTTTGACCTATGTGAATGACCCGGACATCAATTTGACATGAGATGTAGTTGGAATAATTGACAATGTGTTTTTAGAATTATAGTTTTTTAAGTAAATAACATGCACCCAATGACTAAAACTGAGCAAATAAGCTCATATTATAAAAAAATAGAGGAAAATGGTTATCAATTACTTTTTAACATGAAGGAATGAAACACGCATCAATCCAACTTAAAGTGTGGTCTGAATGACTGAAATTGAGTTTTAGAATTATAGTTTTCTGAAGTACAAAAGATTTGTCAAATTATCAGAATCGAGTAAATGAAAAATAGATTCAACAAAACATAGTGAAATAAACATCGATTCATTTTGCACTTGCAATAATGGACCACACATCCATCTAATATATGATGTGGTCAGAATGTTTGAAAGATCATTTTAAAAATTATAGCTTTGTTTGAGTTTTGCATGTTCATCACACGATCAAAAGTGAGAAAAAAGGTATGATTGTCCATAAAATTTTGGAAAATAATTTTCAATTAATTTTTAATTTAGAGGAAAGATTTGCATGTTAATTGAACTTGTGATATGGTTTGAATGATTGAAAGTTCATTTTTAGAATTATGACCTTTTGTTAAAGCAAAAAACATGTGTCAAGTGATCAAAATTGAGTAAACATGATCAAATTTCCATGAAAATGAATAAAAATGGTTGTAGGATAACTGTTTGCATATATGAATGAATCATACATTAATATTATACATAAAATAATCGGAATGAATGAACATGTATTTTAATAATTATAACATTTTTAAAGTTTAAAACATGTGGAAAATGATCAATCTAAGCAAACGTGTTCAAACTAGTGTGAAAATGTAGGGCAACTGTCATCAAATAATTTTTAGCCTTTGGGGACCAATCACTGATCAATTTGATGTGTGATGTGGTTTGGATGATCAAATATGTGTTTAGAATTATAATTATTTTTGTATGATAATCAAATGTATTAAAAGATTAAAATCGAGAAACAAGCTATAACTATTGCGAAAATATAAGGTAATAATCGTAGATTAGTTTTTGATATGCAGTAATAATTTTTACATCAATATGATGTGCAGTGTGATTTGAATGATCAAAAGTTCGTTTTTATAATTAAAATTGTTTTCTATGCTAAAAACGTGTATCAAATGATCAAACTCAGTTAAACAATCTCAAATTGGTGTGAAAATAAATGAAAATGAGATTTAATTACGTTATGATTTGCAGAATCAAACTTCACATCAATCTGACATGCGACGTGCATTGAATGTTAAAAAATACATTTTTAAATTTATAAATCTTTATATGTTTAAAACGTGCATCAAAACACTCAAAATCGAACAAATAAACTCGAATTGTTGTTAAAATTTAGAGCAACGACCATTGATTAATCTTCCCTGTAGTAATGAACTTCACAACAATCTAATGTGTGGTGTGCATATAATGATTTGAAAATTCATTTGTAAAATTATAATAGTTTATGTTTAAAACATGTCAAATGATCAAAATTGAGGAAATATGCTCAGATTGTCTTGAAAATATAGGACAATCATCGTCAATTAATTTGTGGCGTGTATGAATAAACCACATAATAATTGGACTTAAAATGATGTTGGAATGCTCCAACATGCATTCTTATAATTGTAACTACTTTTTGTATTTCAACACGTGTCAAATAATCATAAGCTAGAAAACATGCTTGGCCATTGATTTGCAATTAATTTATGACCTATAAGAATGAAATGTAGGCCAATATGATGTGTTGTATGACCGTAATGCTCGAAAATGTTTTTTTTTTAGAATTATAAACTATTTTTTAAGAAAAAATTGTGTGTTAAGCGTTCAAAATGAAACAAACAAGTTCATATTGTAATGATAATATAAGACAATGATCAATGTTTATTTTATGACTTAACCACACATCAATCTAACATGTGGTGTGACTGAAATATTCTACAAAGTATTTTTAGAGTTGTAATATTCTTAACTTTCAAACACGTTAAATGATCAAAACCAAGTGAGCAAGTTCGGATTACAATGATTGTCAATTAATTTGCAACATGTATGTACAACATTATTCCTGCACAAGGATGTGTTCGAAATAATCTAAAATAATGTTTTTTATAAAAATATCTTATTGTTTTAATATAAGTCATTTATATATAATAAAGAGGAAATATGTTTTTAATTTGAATATTCAATATTTTAATATTTTATTTTTCAGATTTCATTAGATTTACTTTTAATTGTAATAGCAACTATCTCGAGTTTACTAATTTATATACATTTATAAAATTATTATATGTTATTTTAAATTTTGATTATATGTGAAAAAAATTTATACTTCGAAATTTTTTATACTTGGAATTTGTATGACCCTTCTTTGAATTTGAAACCGGCAGAGTTGGAGTAGTTGTGTTAGAGTATTCCAAAACTCAAAACCTATTAAATTAATTAGTATTAATTTATTAATTATTTTTTTGTAAATAATAGTAATATGACAAAATATATTTCTCTATTTTAATATTATCTTATATTATATCTTTTAAATGAATTTTAAATCAAAATCCGATTAAATTAACGGGATAACCAACACGTCATTCCGATCACATGGACTTGTCAATATTATTGTTTTCTAAACCCTATTATATTCTATTAAAATGATGATATGTAACAAATGGGTATAAATAAATGGTTTTCACAGCATAAAAAAAATAAAAAGAATACCAGAAAAGGAAATGTCGGCACGGCGGCTATGGCCGTAGCTGCAACCACGTTCACTGAAATCATGCATGTGTTTAGTAATAAAATAAGACATTATATTATCCTTTATTATAATAGGATGATATTATTTTAAATGTAGAAACGTATTTGCAAATAATATGATCCTCATATTTGTTGAAAATTATATTTATCTTTAATTTTAATTTCTTCCTTTTAAATACCGATCTTGCCTTTTTGTCTTAATTTAGTATGTAAATTTCATTGGTTATCTACCTCGGTTTTATTAATTCTATTAATAGACGGGCTTTATCTAACTATTTATTAATCATCAATGTGATAACATCACTTTCAATTTTTTTGAATAAATTGATATCTAATTAAAATCTAGTGAAAATAAATATAAAATGTTAATCCTATTTGAACCAAATTTCGGGCGCTAGCTTATATCGACGCTAAACATAAAACATTAATAAAATGATTATCTTTATCCGCGCTAACTAAAATTGATGATAAAGATAACTTTTATCATCATTAAATAAACCTTGATTAAAATGTATCCTACATCCATGCTTTTTTTAACGCTGATAAACGTTTTATCTTTTTCAGCATTGATAATTTTTTTAATAAAACATTTTATTAATATATATAAAATTATTATATTTATAATAAAAAACAATGTTTTCCCCCTTTCTAGCGGATCTCTCTCTCCAGGTCGGACGACGGGTTTCTAGGCGCTTCAGGAATCAACTTGCTTCTATCATGCCTGCTACGGGTTTTATTTGAAGATGGCGTTCGTCGGAGACCTCTGTCGCTCAACTCTGCTCTGACATTGAATTCCTCAGCTCCTCTCCGAGTCAGACCTGGAGCGGTAGAATCTTTGAGGTTCTGGGATGTGTGGTTCGGCGGCGGCTGGTGCACCAGACGCGTCATGAAGCGGTATTTTCTTGAGAAGTCGTTTTATTGCTAGTCAATTTTTATTTGTGTTTCTTCCTCAATGAAATTGGTGAAGAATTGTTGTGACTCTCCGCGTGAGATCTTTCTGTTTGATGATCGATCGGTGTTGAAGTCGGATTGGGTTTCTGGTTTCGGTGATATTTTCTTCCGTGCGGTGCTAGACGTCGGTGTTGACGGTGACAACGAAGATGAAGCGACGGTGGGGTGGATTAGGTTTGATGTGGGGACCCCGACGCTTGTGCTCTGCTATGGTTTCCAGGTTCTTCGCACCCTCCCAGGTCGATTGGGCACGGTAGCTTCCGATGAGGCGTTGAGAGGTGTTCGTGTGAGTGGATGGGTGTCCATGGAGGCGCAACTGGTTCATTGGTTTCTTTTCGGGTGTTCTGGCGATGCCGATGATGTCTTGTTTGGAGACGTCGATGAGTGGACATTGGTATCGAGCGACGAGGACCGCGAGACGGTGATGGTAGCTTCGGCGATGCCAGTGATGGAAGCTCCAATGACGACGACGGTGGTGGTTCCGAGAAGCGATGTTTATGGAGGTCACTGGATGACGATTGCGACGTCCGCTCAAATCGAGGTGGGTGACCGAATCGGTGTCTACGCGCTTGGATCAACTCGCAATGATGACGACTGGCACGTGGATTGGAAAACGGTTTATGTTTGTGAATTTTGAATTTGAAAACTCTGGCGGTGGAGTGGCACTTTGGCAATGAAGAATGCGGGATGTGAGTTTTTGTAATGCGGTGCTGTTTTTGAATTTTGTGATGTACAGTTACCACTTTTATTTAAAGTGGATCTTAGAAAATATCAAAAAAAAAGGGATTTGGAGGATATAAATATATATAATTATATAAATATATATAATTATATAAATATAAATATATTTATATATAAATATTTATAAATATATTTATTTATAATTAGAATTATTATCTCTAAACACATAATATAATATAATTAGAATTATAAACAAATAAATATATTTAAATAATTATAAAATTATAATATGTATTTTTAAATAATATATATTTATTATATTTATAGTTATATATACTTATATATTAATATATATATATATTATATATAATTATATAAATATATATAATTATAATAATATACAAATATTTATAAATATATTTCTAATTATAAATATTTATTTATTTATATATTTGTAAATAATTTTATATATAAAAAAATTATCAAATTTATGTTAGTCAAAATATTTAATGGTTTATTTACATACATTGATTATCAAATGTGTATATAATTAGAATAAATATAATATACTAATATTTTATTTAAACAATTATATAATATATAAATGAATATATTTATTTAGATATATATTTATATTGATATTAAATAATTTAAAATATATGTACATGTATGTATGTGTATGTGTATATATACATGTGTGTGAAGATGTGTATGTGTATATACATGTGTGTAGATGTGTATGTGTGCATAGGTGTGTATATACATGTGTGTGTGTTTAAATATAATTGCACACCCAAACACTTAATATATATATATATAAATATAATTACATATAAATACATTTTAAATGTATTTATTTATAATTATAATTATAATTATAATTATAATTAAATATATATTTAAATAACTATAAAATTACAATAAATATATTTATTATAATTTTATAAATATATAAATATATATAATTATATACATACATATAATTATAAAAATATAAAAATATATTTTATAATTACATACAAATATTTATAAATATATTTATTTATAATTATAATTAGAATAATATATATATTTAAGTAATTATAAAATTATAATGATTATAATGATTATATTTATAATTATATATATATATATATATAATAATAATAATAATATTATTATTAATAAATTATTAACATTAGATATTTATTATCACTTTTTTAGCGCTGATAAATGGTTGTCTTTATCAGTGCTAATAAAGCGCTAATAAAGAGTAGTTTTATCAGCGCTTTCTATTTTACCGCTAATAAAACAACCCTTTATCAACTCTTTTTGAAAAACCTTGATAAAAGGCTTAAAGATTCTTATAAAAAGAACTATAATAGAGGGTAATGTCTCTGATTTTCTGTGTATTATTTTTGAATATTATATGGATTATTTTCGAGATAAGATGCCGAGACAGCGTGCGATTCCGAGCCCTGATGTGCCCAAAAAAAAATATTTGATATATATTAAATATATTAAATTACACACGCATGCAGTTTTCCTGAAAAAGTGAAATAACTCCTAAAAGGGGGTTTATATTAGAAATCTGATGACACCGTTGAATTCAGAATGCGAGTTTTACCCCAGACACGACATAGCCTTTGTCAGTGCAGACTGTTTGTGAAAAAGTTATCATGTGTGTGAATTAATGTTATAAATTTAAATAATTAACTTATTTTTTAATTTCGACACAATGACTGTTTTTATCTTATAAGAATACGACTATGACTTTAGTCCGAGGGTTGGCTGCTAAACCCTGGAGACCTAGGAGCCATTGGAGAAGAGCTTTCTTCTTGGCGAACGATGACGGATCGGGACCAGATCGCGGATCGTTGCATCAAAGGAGTTGGGGGATCTCGTCAATGATGACAACACAACCAATATTCGTCAAAGATTGATCCAAACTCCAGGTAGGATGATGTTTTGATTAGATTTATTCCCCATTCTTGATTTTTACAACGAACGCGAATCAATCGACTAACGCACTGATTTGCGGATCTTGCGTTTTATGGGATGGGTTGGGAGAATTATTTTGTAATTTTTGATTTCTTCATTGTTATTCTCATGACAACGGATCAAGATCGACATGAACATCAATTGAGATTCGTTCTTCTTGATTGTTCTTGTGCTTTTCTCCCCCGTTTCGTCGTTCACCACGGGCGTTCTTCGATTGGACTGATGTTCGACATATCTTGATCAATCGATCGTTGCGCACTCGTTTCTTAGTGTAATAATCCGATATTGTAGATCTGAGATCGGCACTGCACGACGGTGGTGCGACGACAGAGACATCAACAGATCAGACGACGCGAATACCCATTTTTTGTGTTCTTCAGCACCCAACGAAGAACGATTAGAAATCCCGTTTTCCAAGCAGATCGAAGGCCCAAAACTTATTATTCGGCAATAGAATGACTCGACGAGGCTCGATCTACGATTTTGCAAAAAAACGATCGCCAGATCGAAGGTCAGAGGAATGACTGGGACGTGCGGAAGGAGATCTGGATTTCTGAAAAAACCCACATTACATGGCGTGTAAGTTAGATCTACACGCCGTGCGGGCCCCTCTGGCTGCAGCGCTAGGGTTTTGGCCAGAGTTAAGGATCACACAGTGTGTGACCCCTGGCACACGGTGCATGACCCCCTTTCGTGTGACTCGGTGTGTACTTCGGGAAGTACACAGACACAGGCAAACGTACGTGGCCAGATGGCATGTCGTGTACTTGTACACAAACATGGTTTGACGTACATGGGTTGGTATACAAACACACCCTTGATACATGGACATGGCCAGGCGACACGGGCATGAAACCATGTGTTTCGACATGTCGTGTGAGGATTTGCCACATGGGCAGACATAGGGATAGTTGGACACACCGTGTACACTCTGGTACACGCCGTGTACTCCCTTCAAGAGTGCTTATGGCTCTTCATTTTCTTAGTTTGGACCAGTATAGGTTGAGTGCGTTCCCTTGGTAAATTTCCTTGAGGGCACAATGCGACATTACATCCATATCATAGGATCGTGATCCCCTCTAGAGGCCGAGTCTTCAGATAGAGTTGTGGTGTCCCTCAGTGAGACTGGAGTGCGATCCTCTATCACCTTTGTTCCCTATGTTGGGTTTGTGGAATCAGCGTGACCGCTCTGAGAAGGGCGTTGATCCTCCATCTAGCAGGCTGTATCAGTAGGGATTGTGGAATGATTAGCATACGATCCCCAACATAGCAGGTTGATCCAGATTGGGTTCGTGGTGTCCCCCAGCAGTTCTGTGTGTGACCCCCAATCTATGTATCAGAGTGTTCTTAGACCAGTGAGCTTTCATTGGCCGGGGCCCAATGATCTAGACCTCTTCGTTGAGTGTCTCCGATGATATCATGGCTCATGGAGTGAGTTCTCCTAGAATGAGCATTGCTTTGAACAGAATCTTGTGGCTGACTGTCGGTTATGACCACCCGGTGGTGTGGTGTCTTTCCTGTGTATATTTGGGTGTTTCTGTTATATATTGATTATTATATCTTGTATTGAGCTGACTATACTTGGTGCTTCGTGTTTAGTATTTTCGAGGTGTCCTACTGAGTATTGTTATACTCACCCTTGCATGGGCTTTGCCCGCACGTGTCGGGTCTTATGCAGATGACGACCCTTTTGACGGTGTCTTGGGAGGATAGAGAGTGGGTGAAGCATAACTGGAGCTTGTTAGACCGAGGTGGTTACCGAGACCTTGCATTTGACTTAGTCTTCTCCATTGAAGCAGGTTGGACTCTTTACAGTTTTTGTTTGGGCATGTATTTGGCCCTCTTTCTGCTTTCAGTACTTTATTGTCATACTCCGTCACAGTATCTTAGATGTATGCATGCATTGTTTTTTGTTGTTTTACATTTCAGTATTGTGTGGGCTTAGAGATGTGTGCATGTGTACATGTACCTTTGGATAATACCTCCCATTTGTGGGATATTCCCACTCAGAGTTGGTCGCCAACCCCTAGCCTATTAGAGGAGGGCTTGGGGTAGCCACGGGTCGAACCTCAGAAGGTCGGGTTGTGAAAAAGTGGTATCATAGGGAGATTCCACCTTAGGACCAGAGTCAGTGAGATTGGTTTGGGGCAACAATGTTTAGTGTTTCGAGTTTGTATTTTAGGCCAGAGACTCCAATGTTAGTGCGACAACCGATGTATCTATACACCAGGATTCTGATCACCAACCTTTCGACTCGGTACATGTAAACATTGGTTACATGGAAATTTTTTGGTACATTCATCATATAGGAATGGTTGTGTTTTCCATGTCCTTCTTGAGTTAGCTCCCCGGATATACTCTTTTGATCATGGTTCATCTTTTTTTAATTTCAGGATGCCTCCACATAGATAGTCAGTTAGGATTCCATTGTATGATCACGAGGATGATCTGCCTAATGATGAGGCATCAATATAAGGGCTTGTACTAGAGATAGCACCTCCGAGTGGTTTACTAGCTATACCACCACCTATTGAGAAGCAACTAGAGCTGGCAGTACCAGCTGAGGATGCATGCAGGTTGAGTGTGTTGCATGAGTTTCAGAGGTAGTGACCTCCCAGGTTTTTGGGTGAGCCAGACCCCTAGGTGGTTGAGGACTGGCTAGAGGCATTCACTTATGTTTTCTACCTTGTTAGGACACTAACAAATCAGATAAAAGTCCCCATGGTGAGTCTTCTTCAGGGATGCGCTGGGCGATGGTGGATTTTGGTGACTCAGTCACACAACGAGACAACTCTCTCCTGGAAAAACTTTGAGCATCTCTTGAAAGAGGATTTTTATCCAACCACATTGTGATCGATACACATATAGAAGATTTTGCATCTGCAGCAGGGTGGTATGACCGTGGAGAGTATTCAATGAGTTATACTGATCTCTCGTATTACTCCTTGGATATAGTGCGGGACCAGTTCTTTAGAGCTCGAACCTTTGAGTATGACTTATACCGGGACATCAGGGAATCAGTGGTATCTATTTACATTTCCACCTATGCTGGAGTGCTTGAGAGAGCCTTGTTGGTAGAGAGTTTTCTGGAAGAGTAGACACCGATAGTGAGAGCTAACAGTGGGAAACTGATAGTTGAGACCTCGATAGTAGGTAGACGACAATAGTCACAAGGATCCATGCCCGTCAGATGCTTTAGGTGGTGATCCCAGGAATCAAGGCCAATAGTGCATGTCTCTCAGGGAGGCTCAAATTAACTGAGGTACATATGGTGTTTCTCCTAAAATGGTTGGGGAAATTCGGCTTAGGATTGTCCGACTCGTCGTACAACTGATCGTGAGACGGTTGAGGGACCGCTGTGATAGAGACAGAGGTAAGAGCAGAGTGGTCTGTAGGGAAATGGATGTGGAAGAGGGACTAACAGGGCAATAGGCGGTGGTCAAAGCTTCGATCTGTTACCACCACCACTCCCAAGTGGTCCACGCCAGGCTCAAAAAGCTGGTGGGAAGGGACGAGGCCAGTTGTAGGCTATGGTGACCTATGACCTCAAGGTTCCAGAGATGATACAAGATATGATCTGTGTCTTTTATACTTAAGTTGCAGTATTGATAGACATAGGTTCTAGGCATTACTTCTTTTCCACTTCTTTGGTTCAAGACTTAGAGATTCCGGTTGAGTCATTGGCTCAACCCTTGTGGTTGGAGACTCCGACAGGTGGTGACTCAACAATTGCACACTTGTGCCGACAGTGCGGTCTGATTCTTGGAGGTGAGAGTTTTGTATGAGATCTATTTACTTCAACAATGAGGCCTTACGATGCCATCTTAGGTATGGAATTACTATCCACAGTTCATGCCCAAATTGATTGTTTTAGGCAAAGGATGTGGTATGTCTGTAATGATGGAATGATGTTTTCCTTTGTGGGTGAAAAGGAAACCTTGGCAGAGACAGATGAGATCAGGCATAAGAGAGTACAACCGATTACTCACCAGTTGGATAACATGACTCTTGGAGCAGTGGATTCTTCGGTCTATCAATTTCCTACAGTGGTGGTGGAATATGAGGTAATATTTCCTAAGGACGTATTAGGTTTACCTCCCCACCGAGAGATAGAATTATGCATCGACTTACATCCTAGGACAACACCGCCATCTACACCAACATATTAGATGTCTCATGTAGAGATTTGAGAGCCAAGGATACAGTTAGAGGAATTATAGGAGAAGGGATTTGTGAGAACCAGTGTTTCCCCTAGGCATCCCCAGTGTTGTTTGACAAGAAGGCAGATGAGAGATTGAGGTTAAGAGTGGATTACCGACACTTGAATTGGGTAACCCTAAATAATAATTATCCACTATCGAGGATTGAAGACCTCTTAGATCAGTTGAGAGGGGAATGTTAATTCTTTAATATTGAACTCAAATTAGGATATGACCAGTTGTGAGTACAGGATGAGGATATACTGAAGATGACATTCAGATGTTACCATGGTCACTATGAGTACTTGGTGATTCCATTTAGCATGACGAACTCTTCAATAGTGTTCATGGGACTCATGAACCGAATATTTCAACCTTTCTTAGACCAGTTAGTGGTAGTCTTCATCGACGACATCCTAGTGTATTTGGCATCAGAGGAGGAGCACACGAGACACTTGAGGATGGTTCTGGACACACTCTGAGACTACCAGTTTTATAGAAATCTTTTGAAGTGTTAGTTTTGGATTAAAGAGGTCCACTTTCTGGGACACATCATCTTAGAGTCTAGAGTAGTAATGTATCCAGTGAAGTTTGAGGCAGTTCTTTCTTGGGATCCACCCAAGAGTGTTACCAAGGTGCAAAGTTTCTTTTGGTTGGACGGGTACTATCCGAGGTTTGTACCGAACTTATATAGAGTCAAAACACCATTGAAGTCTTTGACTCAAAAGGGGAACCCTTTTTTGCGGACAGAAAGGCGTTGTAAGTGCTTTTAGGAGCTAAGAAAGATGTTGAAGAGTGATCCCATCTTGATATTTCTAGAGGAAGGTGTCAAGTATGTAGTGTTCTGCGATGCATCAAGGGCCGAACTTGGATGTGTGATGATGCAGAGACAGAAAGTTATTGCATATGGTTCACACCATTTGAGACCACATGAGTAGAACTATGCAAACCATGATCTTGAGTTAGCATTGGTAGTATTTTCTTTGAAGATGTGGCGATACTAACTAATGGGTGAGTGGTTTATCGTTTACTCTGACCACAAGAGTCTCAAGTATGTTTTCTCGCAGAAGGATATTAACTTGAGATAGATGATTTGTCTATAGTTACTCTATAACTATGAATTTGAGATGGTCTATACTCTTGGGAAGGGGAATGTGGTGGTAGATTATCTCAGTAGGAGATCTTGTTCTCAGTTGTTAGCCGAGGCGTCGAAGCAGTTAGCCTCATTACAGTTGTCCTTTACAGACAAGGATGGTGATTCATATATTCAGTTTATGGTTATCACCCCACCACTTTTATAGCATGTCATAGATTCTTAGAAAGGAGATACCAACTGTGTGACCTTACATACTCAGATATCCACTGGACATGCTCTTGATGGATATTCTAAAGGTGGGGAGAACGTTATCCTTTTTAGAGGGAAAACAAAGATACCTTTGAAATTGTAAGAGGAAGTGTTGTGTGAGTTTCATATATCCCATTTGGAATTACATCCAGGTGTGTAAAAGATATAACAGGACATCCGATGTTAGTTTTGGTGGCCAGGTATGAAGAAGGGAGTTTTAGTGTTCGTCTTTTGATGACTTACTTATCAACAAGTAAAGGCTGAGCACCAAGTTCCAGCGGGTTTAGCCCAACCCCTTGAGGTTCCAGAGTGGAAGTGGGATAAGATATCTATATAATTCATGAAAATATTACCACATAAATCTAAGGGACATAATTCTATCTGGGTGATCATAGACTGACTCACCAAGTCTTCCCACTTCCTAGCTATTTGAGAGTAGAGTTCAATAGAGAGATTATGACACCTCTATGTGTAAGAGATATTCCAAATCCATGGAGTTATCTTGGTGATCACATTTGACCGTGATGATCACTTCACATCTTGGTTATGGAGAGGATTATAGAAAGACTTCAGGACTTAGTTATGCTTGAGCATGGCGTTTCATCCCCAGAATGGAGGCCAGACATAGCGAACCATTCAGGTCTTGGAGGGCATGTTGTAGGCTTACATGTTGGACTTTTTCTGTAGTTGGGAGGATCATCTACCCTTTGTGGAGTTCATATATAACAACAAATACTATTCTTCCATTGGTATGACACCATTTGATGCCTTGTATGAGCGATCCTATAGGTCAACACTTTTTTAGACTAATCCAAGAAAGTCAGCACTCATGGGTATAAAGTTGGTGTAGACTAATATAGAGAAGGTAAAGATCATCAAGGAGTGGATGGGGCCTACACAAATCCATCATAAGTATTATGTGGATCGACTATGGAGGCATCTAGAGTTCGAGGAAGAAGACCATGTATTCCTGAGAGTCTCTCCTTAATGTGGATTGAGAAGATTTGACCGTGATGACAAGTTATCTCTGAGATTCATTGGTCCCTTCCATATATTGAATAGATTTGGAGAGGTGGCATACCACTTAGCTCTACCACCACAGTTGGACCAGGTACATGACATCTTCCATGTGTCGTAGCTGAGGAGTTATGTGCACGACCCGTAACAGGTTATCAACTGGGGTGAGCTGGACATCAGGGATGAAACTATCTTTGTAGAGTACCTGGTGGAGATTGAGGATCAGTAAGAGAGGATACTTCATGGGCATTTGATTCCCATTATGCGTGTCTAGTGGAAACACAAGAATCTTCCAGAGAGCACCTAAGAGCGGGAGACCCAGATGCGAGCCTAATACCCTTATATTTTTGAGCAGGTTTTTCTCTTTTCAAGTTGAAAATTCCTAAGGTGGGGAGAATGTAATGTCTCATATTTTCTATTTATTATTTTTTAATATTATATGGATTATTTTTGAGACTAGATGCTAATACGGTGTGTGATTCTAAGGCTAAGTGTTCCTAAAATAAATGTTTAAAATATATTAAATATATTAAATAGCACCTATGCACAATTTTCCTAAAAAAGTTGAATAATTCCTAAATGAGGGCCCAAATCAGAAATATGAGGGAACCATTGAGTTCAGAATGTGGGTTTTAACCTAGGTACGATATAGCCTTTGTCGGCGTGGTCTGTTTGTGAAAAAGTTATCACGTACGCGAATTAATGAAATAAATTAAAATATTTAATTTATTTTGTTATTTTGATGCAGCAGATTTTTTTCCTATAAGAGTACAACTATGGATTTTTTCCTAGGGTTGGCCGCTAAACCCTGGAGACCTAGGAGTCATTGGAGGAGATATTTCTTGGTGAATGATGAAAAATTATGACCGGATCGTAGATCATTCCACCGAAAAAGTTGGATGATATTGTCAACAATGAAAACACAACCCATCCTCATCAATGATCGATCCAAACTCTGGGTAGGATGTTGTTTTGATTATATTTATTCTCTGTTATTTATTTCTATGATGAACATGAATCAATTGGCTAACAGACATATTCATAGATCGTGCGTTTTGTGGGATGGGTTAGATTAATTGACTTTAGGAGAATCATTTTGTAATTTTAATTTTCTTCATTGTTATTCTCACGAAAACTGGTCAAGATCAACACAAAAATTGATTGAGGTCAGTTCCTCTTGATTGTACTTATTATTTTCTCCCCCAGTTCTTCGTTCACCATGGGTGTTCTTCCTTTGGCCTGAGGTTTGACATATCCTAATCAATCAACCGTTTTACACTTATTTCTTAGTGAAACGATCCAATATCATAGATTTGGGATTGGCGTGACATGATGGTGGTGCGACGATAGAGAAAAAAATGGATCAGATGACATAAATACATGATTTTTTTGTTCTTTGGCACATAATGAAGAATAAAGTGAAATCCCAATTTTCAAGCGGATCGAATGCCTAAAATTTATTATTTAGTAATGGAATGAATTGATGAGGCTCAATATATGATTTTTTAGTGAAACTATTATAGGATCGAAGGTAAGAGGAATGAACAGGACTCACTGAAGTAGATATGGATTTTTAGAAAAATCCACGTTACATGGTGTGTAAGTTAGATCTACATGCTATGTGGGACCCCTTGGCTGCGGTGCTAGGGTTTCAGCTAGAGTTAAGGATCACACGACATGTGACCCCTATCACACAACGTGTGACCACCCATATATGTGAATCATCATGTACTTAAGGAAGTTCATAGACACGGGAAAAAGTACATGGCCATATGGCACACCGTGTACTTGTACACGGACACGTCTTGGCATACACATGCCAATACACGAACACGAATGCGACACACTAATTGAATTTAATCCCCTCATTTGTCATCATTTGATACACATGAAACACAACAAGATATGCATTTGTTGAGATCTATATTTATTGTGAGTTTTAGTCCACATGAATTCATTATTCATCTCCTTTGCAACAATTATTTATAATGTAAATGTGATTTTATAATTCATCTATACTCATACAAAAGGGTTTTGATCATTAAAAATATGAAATAAATTATTGATTGATCACTAATCCTTTATGATGATAGTACTATCATTTAATCTTCTAATTACTCATTTTTTCTACCTTAAAATATTTTCATTCCCATTTTCAAAAAGTTGATAAGTTCTCAAGGGATTGTGCCTCAATCCACCAACAAAGATAATATCATTTGATCCAAAACTATTCACTATAATTTTAGTGCTTCCTACACCATTCAATTTAAGTGAAAAATAGTTTTTAAAAGTGAAATATCCTCTATTATATTTTTGAATTTCCTTTAGTAATTTTTTCTTTTGATCATGTGGGATAATAAACCATTTTCAAGATCCAATGATTTTTCTCTTTTTAGTTTTTTTATTCCTCCTTAACCACCATTGTTTACTATTTATCAGTCCCTGTCTTGATAGATTTGGAGATTCCATTTTGTTTCAGTTACTCTGTTAGTAATGTGAAATAATTATTGTAGGTATGTTTGAGTTGATCACACCTTCCATATTTTTTCTCAAGTGAATCAAAAAAACTTTTCAATATCACCTTTATTCTTAGATGATATCTTGGTTATCTTCTTATAAATTCAACTTATATCCCCCTTAAAATCATAGCCTCTATTTGAATGGGGAAAATATACATTTCACCAACATGTATATTCATTTTTTTGCATACTCCTCAGTACCAACATCTTTATTTAAAAAAAACTCCATATCATTGGAGATTTTGGATTTTAAAAATCTTCTCATTGTATTTTCTTTAGATTTAAACTCTATATATTTTATTTAATTTTCCCATTATTTTAAGTTTTCTCTTTAACATTGAATTCTCCCTCATTCTTAGCCTCAAATTACTTATTTTTAAGCATATCATTGAATTTGATATTTTTTAAAAAGTCACATGATGTATAAATGGGCGTATCACCTTTATTTAGTTATTTTGTTACTTTCTTACCATTATTGTAATTTCTACCATTAACTATTTTTCCTTCATGAGTATCCATGAAATTTTTCCACTATTAATTTGGATAATAGTCATGTTGTTTTGGGGAAACAATATCATTTTCCATATATTTAGAATGTTCTCCAATATCCTTGACTGAATTTATAATCTCAAACTGAAATTTATTCAAAGATTTTTTAGCATCAATAAACTTTGCGTCAATGAATTTAGACTCCTCATTCATGAAAACCATGTTTTATATATAAATATCAAGTGTCTTCACTATTTATTTAAATATTTTATTATGATCATCCATATTCTTTTTGAAATTTAGTTCTATCTTTATAATCTCTTTGAATTTTAATTTATAAAAATATTTCTTCAAAGATCCATTATCCTTTTTCAAAGACTATTTCTCCCATTCAAGATTTCTATTTTCTTTAAAGAAATTCATGAGCTCAATCTTCGATTGAACATCGATTGAAGTTTCTTTATCACTGACCTATTTATTAATTCCTTCTCTCTGATTTGGTTTTAGCTTCCAAGGGTATGAGTCTCAGGAAAAAAATGAAATAATAACTATCATCCTCATTGACTTCATCTCCCAAACAATTATTATTAAATTTTGTTTCCTGAGACTCTTCCCATATATCTTCTGGACATTCACATATATTTCTTGAACTAATCTAAGCATTAGTCACCCTATACTAGTGGAGTAATTATTTTCTTAAATTCAATTACCCATTTCCTTCAAAGAATGATAAAATTATTTGAAACATTCAAATATTGGGTTCCCCATATTTGAAAGCCCCCTTTTATTTATTTATTTTTTTAAATATTAATATTATTGAATAAAATATGATGGATATGAATAGAAAATGGATGGATTCTAATCGTATGAAAAAATAGTATAAATATGGGGTGAAAGAGTTCATCAATTTTGAAATATATCATGCATATGAACCTTATCAAACCCTTTGTCTGTGTTTACGTCATTGTTATTCAAGAATAATTAGTCTATAGGAGTTAGAAGAACACTTGATCTGTTATAGAATAGATTGAAGTTATAAATATTAGAATAAACATGGAGAGAAAGTGAATGTAGCTAGTGACTGGGATAACACTGCATTTTATGGGTCATCTGATATGATTACAATTATGGACAATAAAGAAGACCATATCGAGGATGTGATTATAGATGTGAATGATGATGAAGATCTTATTGAGGAAATGATAATGACAGTTGAAGATGAACTTCATGATTTTCTAAAATTATTTGTGAAGTTAAAGAGTTATGTAAAGATATCACTGTATACTAGTTGCACTAAATATAAAACTTTTTCAGTCGTACTAAATCTGTATAATTTGAAATATAGAAAAAATAAAGTGAATTCAATTTTACTAAACTACTTTCTCTCTAGAATGGTATTCTACTATAAGATAATGAGATCCATAGATGAAAATATGACAGTAATAGAATGCTATGTTCCATAGATATGATCTCTGAAGGAATACAAGCTTGTCCAAATGACTGTATACTGTTTCTCAAGGAGCACAAGTCACTTAAATAATTCCCAAAGTGTGGTTATTATTTTTATAATAAAGATGAATTGGGTCCTATAAAATTTGTATTTTACTTTACAATCATTCCAAGGTTTAAGTGTCTATATGGAAGTGAGGATACTATAAGAAAATTTATGTGGCACACTGATATAGTAAATAAATATGGGAAACTTCATCACTCAACAGACTCTCCTCAATGGAATATAATTGATCATGAGTATCCTAAATTTGGAAATGAGATTAGAAACCTTTATCTTGTGTTATTTAAATATGGAGTGAATCCTTTTGGTTTTCAAAGAAACACACATAGTACATGGATGGTTATATTAGTAAAACCACTATGGTTATATATGAAACAAAAGTACATTATGTTATCTATGCTTATATCAGGACCAAAACAACCAAGTAATGATATTAATGTTTATTTGGATCTATTGATTGAAGATTTGAAATTATTGTGGGATTTGGGTTTTACATTGTATGATGATTATAGAAATGAATATTTCACATTGAGATCCATGTTGTATGGGGAAATAAATGAATTTAATTCTTATAGAAATTTTTTAGGATATAACATTAAAGGAGCTCAAGGGTGTCCCATTTGTGAACAAGGTACACAATCAATTAGGTTGAAACATTCATCAAAGACTGTGTTTATATGACATCACAAATTTCTACCTCAGCGACATAAGTACCAATCTTGGAAAACATTATTTGATGGGAGTTTAGTAGAATTTACATCACTATCTGCACTAATAAGTGATCAATTATTTGAGAAATTAAAATATATAGACACTGATTTTGGTAAACCATTTTTGAAAAACCTTAAGAAAACAGATTGAAAAAAGAGATCAGTTTTTTTGAATTACCATACTAGAATTGTCTGTACATTATACATTTTCTTGATGTTATACATGTTAAAAAAATTTATGTGATAGTGTTGTTGGAATGTTACTAAATTCACTTAAAAAATGATATAATTAAGGCAAGTTTGGACACGATTGACATGGGAATATGGGAAGAGTTGGTGCCAATAAAGGGTAAAAAATATACTTTTCTTCCTCCAACGTCTTACACTATTTCTAGGTAGGAGAGATATCAGTTTTTTAACTTCTTGAATGATTTAAAGGTTCCATATGGGTATTCATAAAAAATAAATAATATTGTGTCAATAACTGATTTAAAGTTAAAGGGTCTGAATTCACATGACTTCCAGGTTTTGATACAAGATCTAATGCTTATAGCTTTACATTTCATTTTTCCCAAGAATGTCCATCATACATTAACCAAGATTTGTTTCTTTTACAAAGCTATATACAATAAAGTTATAGACCTATTGAAATTTCTAACCATGGAAAAGGAAATTTCTATCATATTATGTGAACTGGAAATGTTCTTCCCTCTAGTATTCTTTGATATGATGGTTCACTTGATGGTTCACTTAGTGAGAGAGATTCAACTATGTGGTCCTATACATTATAGATGGATGTACCCCATTGTAAAATATATGAATATTTTGAAAGGGTATGTCAAAAATAAAATTCATCTTGAGGGTTGTATTGTAGAGGGATATATTGTTGATGAAGCCATTGAATTTTATATCGACTACCTTTTCAGTGTGGAAAGCATTGTTCTACCAAAATCTCGTCACACTGGACAGTTTGTGGGTGAAGGGATTTCTAGAATAGTTATTGTAACAATCAATATTACTGATTGGGAGTAGGCCCAAAATTGTATTTTTAATAACAGTTTAGAGTTTTCCCCATATGTTGAAACCCACAAAGGAATTATTAGTCATTTGAATCCATCAAGGGTTGAAATATGAATATAAAATACACATAATCAAAAGTTTATAGGATGGTTTCAAGACCATATTTTTATGGAGTCGTATGAAAATCTAGATTAAATTTCAGAATGACTTCTATGGCTATCCAGAGGACCAAGTGTGCATGTATTATCTTACAATGGTTATGTAATTAATGGTTATACGTTCTATAAAAATGAACATGATGAAGGAAGTACCATAAAAACTAGTGGAGTTATACTTGTAGATGAAGCGATGCATGTTTCTAGTACCAAGGATATAAATCCAATTTATGTGAATATGTCATACTTTGGCATCATCAAACAAATATAAGAGTTTGATTATATAACATTCCAAGTGATATTTTTTCAATGAAAGTGGGTTGATAATAGAAGTAATATTAAAATAGATTAATTGGGATTCATGAAAGTATATTTCAATAATGAAGGGCACAAAGATTAAATTTTTATAATGGAATCATAGGTAGTACACGCATTTTATGTTTTAGATCCTGTAAATCAGAAGTGGTCAATTTTTCTCTTATCAACCCAAACCACTAAAGGGTTAGATGAAAATTCAACTGAGGATGACCCTTTCATTAGGACGTCACAATCATTTCATAGTGGTCCTAATGTAGATAGGGTTTATTATTTTAGAGGAAAACACAATTAATGGATTTAGATACTTGATAGAGGGGTCAAATCCCATCAACTTTAAAAAAAGTGTTCAATAATCAGGTTACATTTTTTTGTAATATACATTTCGTTACCTCATGTTATTATCTGTTCACTGTTTTATTTATGTAATATAAATTAAATATTGAACCACTTTTGTACATAATGATTTGTGCACATTCTAATGCTCCAAATCATGAGGACCAATAGGTTTCTCAACCCACTGCTATTCCTAGTGTAGAGGAACAATGACCATTTGCACATGATGATGCTACCAATTCATAGAAATAATAGGTTTCTTAACTTGATACCACTACCAATGTAGAGGAACAACGACCTTATGCACATTCCAATACTACTAATCGATAAGAACAACATATTGATGATGTTAAACATGAGGAAATGGTAGAAGGTGAAGAACTGGTATTGAAAAAAAAGCGTGATGGTGTTAGAAAATCTTATTAATGCAAAAAGAAAATACATAAAATTCAAGGTCATATAGAATTCATGTAGACATTAAGTTGACCCCAATAAGGCCACATTATATAGTTTAATTTGGCTCATCACTCGGAAGTGAATTTTGATTGATGTAGATTTGTGGTACCATGTTGTGCCCATGCTTAAGACACTGATTTTGGAAGAGATTAAGGTAACATTATGAATCATTTCTTTATTTTACTAAAAAATAAAATAATGAAACATTTAATTACTCTTAATCATACCTTATAGAGTGCATTTATAGTATATGACTCCCATAATAAATTTGTATTAATGAGTTTTAGAAAGAATCATAGAGGATTTCACACAATTCTAATGAAATTTCATCTTAAAGATGCTGATGGGAAAATAAACCCACACCCAATGCATATGTATATATACCTAATAAGGTATAAATCATGGGGCGTGTTTACTGGTCATTATGGGGATATATCTTTTCAGGTACATTGTGGCTGGTAATACATTGTTTGAAAATACATGTATTAATCACTTTGATTAAGATTTTTTAATTTATAAAATAGTAACTGAGTGATGAAAATAAGGAACGGGAAGCAAAACCAACATACCCCTACCTTAAAGCTAGGATAGAGTATGCTTCACTTGAAAAAAATTAGTACATATTTTAAATATACCATAATACTTTTATGTGACATGAAATAAACATAATTATGTTCCTATATTTATATGTATATTGATGGATCCAAATCCAAATCCACTTCCATCCTACATCATGTTCTATAGAAGGAGGAACATATAAATAAAGATGGTATACTAATAGACAAAAACACACAAAAAGCATGGGAAGCATGTGTAAGTATGAAATAATAAAAATTTGTTTTTCTTTAAATACCTATTACATAACAATGATAACTTATTTTTCTATATTTTCTATCCAAATTAGACACAATAATCATCAACACCTGTAATAGATGAACACCTAGTATTGGTGGCCTTGAAGCGGCTAGAAAAGTATGGCCATATTAGAGGTGTTGGTTTTGGGGTGACACCCTGAACATATTTTGAGAAAATAAAAAATAGAGGGGATAAAAATATAAAAATGGAAGATATGAAAATAAGATGAGATTCCATTGAAGAAAAACTACATTGGAAGTATGAGTTTATAGAAAATATTATGGAGGTGGGAAGCAAAGAGAAGAAACAAATCAAAAACAACCACTGCATGAAGATCTCCCCCCACCATCTTTAAGGTGATCCATTCCATTCAAAGAGCTATATTGGATGAGGTAATCAATATTATCATAATTGTTTTTGTGAAATTTGAATTAGAAAAACGCTGATAACTTTCCTGTACTGATATTCTATAGGGTGAAAATGACTATGATTTATATCTATCAACACCCACCCATCACCTTATTGTGAGGGCTACCTTGTTCAATATCCATGAAGATAGTCTACATAAAAAAAACAATTCCAACATGTCATGTGAGAGTGGGGATTACCATAGATCATGAGCCGAGTACTGAGCTACCTATTCCACTTGATGATGCATATATTCACATGGTCGATCAAGCTATTAGAACATTCAAAGAATGGACATCAAATCTTGTAAAAATACATTTCGATAAGGAGGTATTACTTTACAATTTATTTTTCATGATAAACCTTTAACAATTAATGAAAAAAGGTCTGAAATGATGAATTTTATTTCATATGGAAAAAAGGAAGGGTGTGAAATGAAAGGTAGAAACAAAACCATATAAAGGATCAACCAACTGATCAAGAAGATCTTTTGAAATCACCTTTACCCCACCCATTCAATATAAACATTCAATAAAATTTAAGGTTCACGTGGATAAAAAGTTACAAAGTGGTAGTAATCACAGAGTTGATTTTGAAGAACTAATGCATGAAGAGTACATTACAGACTACATTGATCTTGAGAATGTAAATAAAATACTCATGTATGAATGTATAGGAGTCTAAGTTGTAAATGTATACATGAGATGTTTTTTCCTGACTTTTTTTTCAAATAGCTGATATACTATGTTAATTATGACTAAATACATTTAATATTTTTTACAGGCATATATATGAATACCAATTGAAGGGATTACCCCATGAAACTAAATATAGACTCATTAGTCCTCACGTCACTTCTATAGACCAAAAATAAATAGAATAAAAAAAGGATGAAATGGTGAAAAAACCAGCTAAATCATTTAAAAGAAAACTTACATATGAAAAACTCTTATTAATACCAATGACGTAGAGGTAAAAATATAAAATTTAATGATATAAAATATATTTTAATTAATTTCATTACTTATTCCTTTCTGTGTTTTTAGGAAATATTGGGCACTCATTGCGGTTAATTTGGATACTCCAAATATTTATTTTCTGAATTCACTACATGGATACCCAACAAACCGACCACACGTGATGATGTTTTTCAATCTGTAATACACTACATCAAACATTTTTGAACTAAAATTCAAGATATATATTTTATATTATGTTTTAATGAGAATTATTTTATGATAGGAATATATTTAAATATCATGAAAATCATGGCATGAGGAGAGTCCATTTGCACAAGGAACCTGAAAATTTCTATAAGTGGATAAGTATCAGGGTATATATAACAAGATTTAACTATCCAAACACATATAAAAACAAATTACTCATTTTTATAAATGCTTATATTGTGTATGAATAAATTAAACATATTTTGGTTATTATACTTGTAAATTTATGAGCGATATCATATACCATCGACAAACTATCATCCTCAAAGAGGTATTTTTGAAGATAAATACTATTTAATTTAAAATATTTATTAATAGTTTGTGTATTTATATTTTTCTAGTATTATTATGACTGTATAAAATCCTCATATTCAAAAGATGAAATATATTTGTTTAGAAACAAATGGGCAACATACCTGATGGTAGAATGTACACATATATCATAAAGATGTGACTTTGTACTTAATATTTATTTGATTTTCTCCTCATTTTATCTACTTTTTTAGTTAATTTCCTCAGCATTTATATCTGATACTTATTTTGTTAATTTTCATATAGATCATAAAGAAATTTCCTCATATAAAATTGGAATTTGAGTCTGAAACTAAAATAATTACAACAAGGAAATGGGTCAAGATTGTGTACAACCATCATGAAAAGGTGAATTCCTACGACCTTTAAAAAAAATAAAGGGATATCAATGATAAGGTTAAAGTGTTTTTTAATATACTACTTTTTCCCTCATAATATTATCTATTCTCTACTGCATTAACATAATATAAATTAAATGTTTGACTACTCATATAGAAAATGTCTTCTGCACATGATACTGTTACTAATCCCTTGGAAGAACAGACTATAATGTAGGTTCTGGGCGTAATGGAAGCGTGCGATGGGAGATGCCTAAATTTAATTTTTTCCATAATCAATGATCAATATTGGATCTATATTATGATGAATGTTGTGATCCATGTAATTGAGTCAAGGAAATAAAAAAAGAATAATTGCGTTAGAACTGAGAGATAAGGATCAACACATATTATTTATAATTAATTTAATTAGATTTAAGAATTACCTCTAAGGAATTATTTCTACGTTGATGTGTCCAATGGAAAATATGTAGCGCACCATCTTTATTTTGTAGAAACCAAGCATAGATTTCCTCTAGCAGTGATCCGCACGTGTTCCACGAATCTCTAGATGTCGCCGAAGGAGGCTCCGGGTGCTAGCATGAAAGATCCTTATGCTTGTGTCATGTGCCTTTTATCACCTCGAGAACCACTTACATAGCGTTCTCCTTGATCCTATAGAGAAGGATTTCTCTCCATTTTTGAGAGCATTATTTAGAGAAGGGAGCTCTCTAGGCTTGAGAGGATTCTCCTTGAATCGTTGTGCATAATCGAAAATGATAATGCAAAAATAACATAATTGGGTATTTGTATTGCTAGGGTTAAAATAAAATAATTGCACAAGTTCCCTTATTATTTATTTAATCCTAGAAAAACCCCATGTTAAATAATAATAGTAATATTATTATTTCTCAACATGCGCTGAACATAAAAATTATAATTAAAAATTATTTAATTAATTAATATTCAATATTATCATTTATCCCTGGACCATTAAACTCAGTTCTCCATTCCTCCACAATATTTATTAGGCATTACTTAATTCCTATTTATTTATTAAATAAATATCATTGAATTATTTTCTAATAAATAAGTAAATATTATATTTAATAAATAGAAAATAAATCATTAAATATTTATCTCATAATATATTCTCTCGAATAACTAGTGACAGAATAAATACGATCAAGCATACATGAATAATTATTAAACCATGTACGGAGATAATATTTATTTAACCTATTAAATAATAAATAATAATATATTATTTAACTAAGATTCTAGATACACTTAACGTGTGTCCCTCTAGGCCTCTTTCTTAGTGACATTAGGTGAAGCAACCCTTAGTCCAAGGTTAGCATATAGGAACACGCCAATGCATCCATAGAGAAAGAAGTTAATGCCAAAATGACATATCACCTCATATGAATGCTTACCATGTAATATAATCCATTTATCACAATATCTCAAATCGAGAAAGTAGCATGCTAGTGTCATCAACCTATATGCTTGATATCTCTTTCTTTGAATTTATAGAAATAGAACTTGGACAAATAACACCATGGCCATGTATTTATTTAGGACATATCATTTCCATCAAAGAACCTAAGATATTAACTTCTGTTAATGAATATAAGAGATAAATCCTTCTCACATTATTCATTAATGCAATATTACTCGTGACGCACCCAACATATCCTACTTCACCATAAACATCCGTCGTCACTATTTTCATCAATACATATAAGTGTATGACTAATAATACTCATTAATAATAATCTTAAAGTCTACGGAGCAATACACACATCCACAGATAAGAATGTCCAATGAAAAAGAAATTTGGATTTCCTACTAGAGGGTCTCATTCTCATAATATCCATACTGGATATTTCCAAGGGAATACACCAGGATAAGGTTCCTCAAAGTCCTATGAGTCTCCAACCATAATAGCCTATATTATTTGTGTCCCTTAAATGATATTGTCTGGCTATAGAACATATATTCAAGAATAGAATCATATCCCTTTATTTCCTTGGGATACCCTATAAAGATAAACTTCATGCCTCAATGTGATAGTTTGTTTCTTGAGAAGGCCTTAACAAATTCAACACAACCCCATACACATGTATATGATAAAATGGGTTTCTTTCCACTCCATATCTTGAAGGGAATTCCATTTTCCGCTTTAGTTGGTACTCAGTTTAATGTTTATACTGTCGTTTGTAATGTATATCCCCAAAAGGATAATGAAAGATCTGCATGACTCTTCATCGACCTTATCATGTACAATAAGGTATAGTTCCTACCTTCACTAACATCATTCCAATGTGGTGTATAAGGTGGAGTGTGTTGAGATAGAATCCCAAAATCCTGTAGAATGTCGATGAACTCTTGGTTAAGATATTCTCCACCTCTATTTGATCGAATATTATTTATATTCTTACCAAGTTAATTCTATACTTAATTATTGAATTCCTTGAATTTATCAATGGAATCATACTTGTACCTAATCAAGTAGATATAGTTATATGTAATCAAGTCATCAGTAAAAGTTATGAAGTAAGAATATCCACCTTATTCTACTGGAAATGATCTACACACATCAGTGTGTACCAATCATAAAAGATTTGTAGCCCTTTCACCATGTCCACCAAATGGCAGTTTGGTCATTTTTCCTTGTAAACAAGAATGACACCTATCAATTGGTTTTAGCTTGGATGAGTCTAAATAGCTATCTTGGCAGAGCTTTGTCAAATGATTGTCATTTACATGACCAATACGGTGATTTCAAATTTGGGTGTTATATGAGTCATGTGAACTTGATTCGTTATCAATTACCAACACCTAGTTTTTGTAGTTTTATGCATACATATTGTTATTTAAATTTTCCATACCATAACACGTGTTTTCCTTATAAAAGAAACAACTTTTATTTCCAAAATTGAAGATAAACTCATCTTTATATAAACTTGATACATAAATTATATTTTTGGTAACATTAGGTACATAAAAAAAATCACATAAAACCAAAATCATTCACATTGGAAATGAAAGGTGGTAGTCACCAATGTCAAGATAAGCTAACCTTGCACCATTGGTAGCTCATAGATCCACCTCTCCTCTAGAAATCTTCTGAAATCTACTTGGTTCCTATATTTGGATACAGATGTGATCACCACAAGGTTAACTTATCTTGTTTGGATTGGTTTCGCCTCAACTCAGAACTTGATCCACCCCACTAGCTTGGGAGCTATATCCATTACATATGCCTTTTACTCACACACAGGTGAGGGGAAAAAGGGGTTTACATAAAAGAAATCATGGACACATAGGCCCTACATAATAATGAGGAGATAAGGCATGAAAGATAATAATTTAATTTAATAATAAATTAAATTAAACCAATCACATACAAAAGGTCTAGTCTAGCATATAATCATCCACATGTATACAACATATTACAGATTTAATAAAACTAGCATTCAATTATTTAATCATTCTCATTTAAGATAAATCATTCTCAAATTGGTTAATTATTATCTTTAATTATTCAATCCTTTTATCTTAATTATTATCTAAATTTCCTTGATATTCTCATACATTATAATTTTAAACAAATTAAATAAATTCATTTAAAATTAACCATGTACATAAATGTACCTTAGCGACAACACGGTGAATACCTATCCAAATCTACCCAACATGTATTATAATCGTATACTATTTTACTCTTGCGACATATGGAATACACGAATTATCACGTACTTTCATGATGTGTACTTCATGGATGATTACATGAATTACATGATTTTTTGGTCACGTGTTATGCTTTAATGTGCATAGAGTAACAACTTGTAATATGACTCATACATGATGTGCATATCTTGAACATTACACAGATATTAATTAAACATTTAAATATTTATGTATATTAAAACCTATCACATTTCATGTCCTATCTTTATGACCACATGTAAGTACATGTCTCAAGGTTTTCATAGTAATATAAAAAAATTTTAAATCATCATAACTTGGTATAAGTACACATCATGTAGATCCAATATACACGGCATATATACCTCTCACCATCTATACGAGAAATACTCCTAGGGAGTCAGCATGTATTATATGCCTTTGAAAAATTTGGAGTACACGGTATGTCCAATGGGCCACACGCCTTGTTGACTTCATGTTACATGGTCACTCGTAAGGTAGGTTGTTAGTTGAATACACAGACCGTCTTTGATGCAAAGGGACCACACGCTGTGTCCAATGGGCCACATAACATATAGTTTGGATGACCTTACACCAGTCTTTACTGGTCAACACATGGTGTAAGAATTAACTACACCACATGTAATTAATGCACATGGGTTGAGTAATTTTCAAATTAACTCCTAGTGCATTGAATAAAACTACACGACGTGTAACTTCAGTTACAAAGTGTGTACTGCTGTGTTATCTGGGCAGAATCCTTGGATCCTTTGGATGAGTTCCTCAATTTTATTTTAATAAAAAAATTAAACATCTCGATTAGATCTATGAGAAATGAATGAGTAAAAGACAAATCTCACAATTCAGATTAAAATAATGATTAATCTTGAATTATAAAAACTAAATTATAAATGCATAAATCACCAATGATCTTAAATAATTATAAAAAATTATGTTCCTGCTCTAATACCACTTGTAGGTTCTCGATGCAGTGTAAGCATGTGATGGGTGGTTCCCAACTTTATTTTTTTCTGTAATCAATGAAAAATCTGGGATCTATACAATGATGAATGATATGATCCATGAAATTGAGTCAAAGAAATAGGCAAAGAAGAATTGCATCGGAACCGAGAGAGAAGGATCAACACATATTGTTTAAGAATTATCTCTAAGAAATTATTTATTCATTGATGTGTCTGGTGATAGATCTATAATTCACTATTGTTGCATTATAGAAACCAAGTGTAGATTTCCTCTGGCGGTGATCCACACGTGTTCCATGAATCTCTGGACATCACCGAAGGAGTCTCCGGGTGCAAGTATGGAAGATCCTTGCACTTGCGTCATATTCCTTTAATCGCCACAAGAACCACTTCTAAATAATTCTCCTTGATTCGGTGGAGGATTATTTCTCTCCGTTCTTGAGATCTTTCTTTGGATAAGGGATCTCTCTAGGATTGAGAGGATTCTCCTTGAATCGTTGTGCACAACCGAAAATGTTAATGAGAAAATAACATAATTGGGTATTTTTATTGCGAGGGTTAAAATAAAATAATTTAATAAGTGACCTTATTATTTATTTAATCTTAGAAAAACCCCATGTCAAATAATAATATTAATATTATTATTTCTCAACATGCGCTTAACTTGAAAATTATAATTAAATATTATTTAATTAACTAATATTCATTATTATCATTTCTCACTGGACCATTAAACTCTGTCTTCCATTCCTCCACAATATTTATTAGGCCTTGAATAATGTATATTTATTTATTAAATAAATATCACTACATTATTCATGAATAAATAAATTAATATTATATTCACTAAATAGAAAATAAATATTCATTAAATATTCTTCTCATAATATATTCTCTCAAATAACTGGTGATAGAATAAATGCAATCAAGCATACATGAATAATTATTAAACCACGTATGAGAATAATATTTATTCAACCTATTAAATAATAAATAATAATATATTATTTAACTAAGATTCTAGATACACTTAGTGTGTGACCCTATAGGCCTTTTTCTCAGTGGCATTAGGCGAAGCAGCCTAAAGTCTAAGGTTAGCGTCTATCAATACGCCAAGGAACCCATAGAGAAAGAAGTTAATGCCGTAACGACATGTAAAATAATACAAATTCTTACCATCTAATATAATCCCTTTTTCACAATATCTCAAATTGAGCAGGTTGTATGCTAGCGCCATTAACCTATATGCTCGATATATCTTTCTTTGAATTCCTGAAAATAGAACTTTCCTATAGAACATAATGACTATGGATTTATTTAGGTTATATCATTTCCATAAAAGGGTTTGAGATATTAACTTTCATTAATGAACAGAAGGGATAAATTCTTTCTATCATTATTCATTAATGCATTATTACTCGTGATGCACCCAACATATCTTACTTTGCTACGATCATCTGTCGTCATGGTTTTTGTCAATACATCTAAGTGCGTGAATCATAATACTCATTAATAATAATATTAAATTATAAGGACCAATACATATTTATGTATATAGAAACATCCAATGACATAAATAAATGTGAATTTCCTACTGGTGGGTCTCGTTCTCATAATATCCATACTAGATATTACTAAGGGCGTACACCATGAGAATGTGCCTCAATGTCCTATGAGTATCCACCCATAATAGCTTGTATAATTTGTGTCCCTAAAATTATATCATCTGGATATAGAACATATATTCAAGAATAGTGTCGTGGCACTTCTGGGTTCTTATCATAGTAGGAAACTACTATGACCTTTTAGTGCGATAACTACTCTTAGAGAATTATCACATACTATGTTACATAGAAGAAAAATCATGATGTGATAATAAGTTTATTAATATTCAAAATCATGAATAAAAGTTATCATAAATTACAAATAATTTGGTTCTAGGGAACCAAATCCAACATATAATGAAGTAAACCCTTTGAAAATATGTAAAGGTAATGTTACAATATAATTTCTTTATTTTACCAAAAAATTAAAAAATGAAACTCTTATTTAATTTTCAATATTTCTCACAGAGTTTAATTATTTTAGAATATTTTTATCCATATTTCATGTCTTTTTACACCAAAACTTCCATAGAGTTCTTCTACCTTAATTTTTTTTCACCCATATAGTGTTTTCATTTATCACTTTCCTTCAAGTTCCCTCCACAACCTTTGTAGGAAGATCAAAGATTCTACATCTTATCAATCACAGAGGTAATATTGATGTTTTCACAGTAAAATAATTATCCATAGAATTCATGGATTGTCTCATATTTATGTTTTATTTATTTATTTTTAGTATTACTCACATTAGAATTGTTTCCTTATACATGTGTATTCTTTTATTTCAGTTGGGGTTGTTTGTTCAAAGCAGATCATGCTCATGATAGATTGGTATTTGAGGATAAAATTGAGATAATGACAACAATGAAATAGGTCAAGAATGTATATGACCATCATGAAAATGTAAATTCCTACTACTTATTTAATTAAATTTTTCATCATTTTATCTAATATTTTTAAGTTAATTTCCCTATCATTTTTATCTAATAATTATTTAGTTTTTTTTCATATATCTTTTGGGAAGTCATATTTAGTTTTCAACTATATGAAACAAGATAGAAAAAATAGAACATATTCCTTTCTGATGAAAAAGGAAACCACATGCTGACTGCAATGTAAGTATTTTAGGGATCATGGGGTTTTTCTTCCATCAGAATAGAACATGTTCTCTATTTTATAACTTTTTACAGATAGTTGAAAGCAAAAAAAATATCACATAACCAATCATCCACAACTCAAT
This sequence comes from Viscum album, assembly GCA_963277665.1. Taxonomy (NCBI): domain Eukaryota; kingdom Viridiplantae; phylum Streptophyta; class Magnoliopsida; order Santalales; family Viscaceae; genus Viscum; species Viscum album. The sequence goes on along the minus strand of OY728148.1, from coordinate 525,818,063 downwards.
CTGATACACAGTGTTCTCAGAATGACTCAGACTATATGTTTTTAGTTTATAATTTATATTTTAGTTCAAAAAACACATCACATACTCAAGCGTGTGTTTAAATTTAAAATTGACATTAATTTCAGAAAAAAGAACAAGTGACATAATAAAAACCAATAAAACACATTCATATTGTTTTGATACTTTAGGATAATAATCCATAAGTCATTTTTAATGTTTATTAATCAAACCCTCTTTAACCTGATGCACAGTGAAAACAGTATAACTCAAATTGTGTCTTTTTATTTAAAATTCACAATAATTTTAGTAAAAAGAAGAACTAACATACTAAAAACCAATAAAATACATTAATATTGTTTTGATAATTTATAAAAATGACCCATAATTCATTTTTGATGTGTAATAATAAAACTCACCTCAATCTGATGCACGATGTGACTGATATGACTCCTAATGTGTCCTTTTATTTAAAATTGACTTTAATTTTAGTGAAAAGAACAAGTGACATAATCAAAATCAATCAAAAGATATTGTATTATTTTTATACTTTAGGAAAAAAATCTATAATTCATTTATGACATGTAGGAATCAACCACACCTCAATCCAATGCATGGTGTGATCGGTATGATTCAAAGTGTGTCTTTTTATTTAAAATTGACCTTAATTTTAGTAAAAAGAACAAGTGACATACTAAATACCAAGAAAAAACATTTGTATTGTTTTTATACTTTAGGAAAATTATCCATAATTCATTTTTGATAAGTAGTAATCAAACGCACCTCAATCCAACACACATTATGGCCTGTATGACTCAAAGTGTAGGTAATCGGTTTAAAATTGTCATTTTAGTTTAAAACATACGCCACTCATTGAAAACCAAACAAACATGGTTCTATTGTCTTGATAATTTAGTACAATGATTTATAAGTCAGTTGTGACCTATAGGAATTATTCTCATGTCAATTCGACACATGATGTGACCAATATAACTCAAAGTGTGTGTTTCTAGTTTCAAATGACATTTTAGTAAAAAGAAGAATCGACTTACTAAAAACCAAGAAAACACATTCAGATTGTTTTTATACTTTAGGACTATGATAAATAATTCATTTCAAACATGTAGGAATCAAATATACCTCAATCTGACACATGGTGTGACCGACATAACTCTAAGCGTGTCTCTTTATTTAAAATTGACATTAATTTTAGTAAAAAGAACAAGTGACATATTGGAAACCAAGAAAATGAATTAATATAGTTTTTATATTTCAGTAAAATGATCCATAAGTCATTTTTGATGTGTAGGAATCAACTACACCTCAATCTGATGCACAATGTGATTGATATGACTCAAAATGTCCATTATTAGTTTAAAATTGACATTTTAGTTCAAAACATTTCACTTATTAAAAACCAAGAAAACGAACTCTAATTATCATAATAATTTAGTAAAATGATTCATAAGTCCGTTTTAACATGTAGGAAGGATTCTCACATCAAACCGACACATGATGTGACCGGTATGAATCAAATTATATGTTTCCAGTTTCGAATGACATTTTAATAAAAAACACAAGTGACATACTCAAAACCAATTAAATGGATTTGGATTGTTTTTATAATTTTGTAAAATGATATATAAGTCATTTGTAATGTGTAAAAATTATTTTCACCTCAATCTGACACACATTGTGACTAGTATAATTTCACGTGTGTATATTTATTTAAAATTGATATCAATTTTAGTAAAAAGAAAAAGTGACACAATAAAAACTAATATAACACATTCAGATTGTTTTTATACTTTAGAAAAACAATCCATAAGTCATTTTTGACATGTAGGAATCAAATAAAACTTAATATGACGCATGGTGTGACTGGTATAACTCCCAGTTTGTATTTTTATTTAAAATTTACATTAATTTTAGTAAAAAAACAAGCGACATACTAAAAATAGATAAAATATATTCAGATTGTTTTGATACTTCAAGAATATGATAAATATATCATTTTTGACATATAGGAATCAATATCACTTCAATCCGATGCATGGTGTGACCAATATGACTCTAAGTGTGTATTTTTATTTAAAATTGACATTAATTTTAGTAAAAAGTACAAGTGTCTTAATAAAAACCAAGAAAACGTATTTGGATCAATTTCATACTTTAAGACAACAATCCATAAGTCATTTTTAACATTTAGGAATCAATCGCACCTCAATTAGATTAACCATGTGACCAGTATGACTAAAAGTGTCCATTATCGGTATAAAATTGACATTTTAGTTCAAAATGCGTGTCACTCACTAAAAACCAACCAAACATAGTCCGATTGTCTTGAAAATTTAGGACAATGATTCATAAGTCATTTTTGATGTGTAGTAAGTAGTCTCATGTTAAACTGACACATGATGTGACTAGTATTGTAACACCCCGACCCTAGAAGCCCAAAGTTGGTGCATTATTTTATTACATTAGCATAAATACAAGCTTTGAATCCCAAGGGACTGAATAGTTTAGTAGTTTTTGGAAATAAGATTACATACATGATTCCCATATTACATTTTAAAAATAAATAAATTATAAAAAAATAAAAGCTCAACATCCTTAAAACTCATTTAAAGGATTCCTATTCATAACCCAGGAAAAGGAAACAAAATAAGGGTATGATCAAATGATCAGTAAGGGTAAGTAAAATGTAAAAAATAATGAATCAACAAGAATATTAAACATGTAATGGTAAATAACTGATAATAAATTCCATTTAATCAGTAAGTTGAGAATAAAATGCATCCATAGATAACGTCAAAGCAATAATCTCATGGATAATAATAATAAATGAATTCTTAATAGATAAAATACTTAATTATTGGACTCCATGTTTCCTAGGTACATGGTACCTTTACCTTAAAGACCTTTGACAAGAAGGTTTATAATATCAGGTAGAAATCTATCTGAATTAGACAAATAATTCATCTCATGAGATTATCGATGCATCGAGGGTCTTAATTTAAACAACCCAAAACCCATGTTGTATGAGTCCAAAGCATTTCTTAAATATTGAATAATCAATTTAATTAATAAAAAATGTGCCTTATCATAAAATATCCATATTGAATAAATAATATGGATTTATCAATAATACCCCAGTTGAGGATAAGTATCAACAAGGATTGTTGATGTTGATGAATAGAAATACCATTAAAACATTCTTGAGGAAAATAATATTTAAACATTCCAAAGTGTCCCATACCACTTTGAAACATTTAAATCATAATACCCATGAAGTAATAAAATTAAATTAAATTATAATAACATGAGAATAAGGATATTCATGATATAATATGTTAAATGGTATTATATACACCATATAAAAGAAACGAGTGGCGAATATGGCTTATGTCTCATATAAATAAAAGTGAGACCAGAAATCCTATTACCTTGAGTCAGACTTATCACATATGTCATTATATTACTGAATAATAAACTTATAACAATTATTTATTTTATTCATAACATTTTTCAAGTTTATTATTACTTTTAATTTACATATTAAAATGTTGTATACAACTACTCAAACAATTAAGTGCACGTCAGGTGTTTTGACCAAATTTAGTTCATGTGTAAAAAATGAAATTGGTAGGTCAATTATGGTTAAAAGGGTCGTTATAAAATCATCTTCATAATAATAAAAATGAAATAATTATCATATTTATACATCAATTATACTTTTAAAACCAATAATGAAATATGATTACAAAAAATGAACCAACATTACAATCATGGAGACGGTAGGTCGTATGTACGCATTAGTAACATTCCCATTTTTCAATGATCATTATGGAAAGAAGGTAAGTAAAATTTTATCCTAAAATAATGAAAACTATATCATAAATATAATTTTATTTAATCATATATACTTATATATATATATATTGTGATGTAAAAGGAATCACATCGTGTCGAGGAGGTGGTACTCCACATGTCTATGATAGACATTATCACTTTTTGTGTGTGAAAAGGGTAATAAAGAAAATGATATATTCTATATCAATAAAGGTAATTATGTCATAAATATAATATATATGTCATTTATTTTACAAATTTTTCATTAAACCATCCTTTATACATTCCTTGTATAGTGTGAACGAATCACATCGCTTTGATGAGGCGGTAATCCACACGTCCACAAACAATATTATTGTATCCCCACAATATGAAATGCATGAAGGTGTGTTTTATATTATATTTAAATAAATATAAATAAATAATAAAAATTATATATATAATATAAAAATATAGTGTCCATCATAATTTCCACCCATGAGAAGTGTTAAAGGAAAAATGAATAATCATCGTTGCGCAAGGTGGTAGTTCAATGTACACAAACGGTTTGTTCGTTACCCATTAGATAGAAGTGTGTGTAAGTGTAGAGTAAAAAATTAATATAAAAACATATAATTATATTAATTATACTTTTATTAATATATAAACATGAAATAAAAATAATTGAGAGGGTTTAAGGAATAAATAAAACAAAATTGTTCGTTGTTCAATGTTACCTCTTCTTTGGGAATCTCCTTTTGATTTGCATAAAAGGACTTCCTTGTTTGGATTTATGTCTAAATGAAGGTTTCTAGGATTAAGGTAATGAATTTGGGAATAGGTTTTGGTAGAGGTTGGCCAATCCAAAGGGCTTTGGAGGTGTGAAGAAAAGAGAAGGACATGTTTCCTTTTATAAGAGAGTGAATAGACACTCTTGGAATCTTTCAAAATATTAACATTTTCTAGAGAAAAAAATAAAAAATGAGATATAAATGAATTGGGGAAGAAATTTTAGACCATATATTATCCCCTTTTTAATTATTTTACATTTTTGTGATTTTTAAATAATTTAATAATATATTAATTCAATAAAATATCACTATTGTCAAATTGGATACAATTCATTTAATTTGACTTTAAATACATCCACACAAAGTGGGAATTCTAATATAATATTTTCAAAAATCTATAATATATCTTATAGATCTATAAAAATTGTTATACACTTTAATTTATCCAAAATATATCAAAATTAATATTATAAAATTCAATTATTTTTTTGTTAATTAAATAAATATTGTTTTAACATTGAAGAATCATTAAAGGTTATTATATAATTTTTAAAAATTAAAAATAAAATTTTATAATAAAATTAATTTTTTTTTGATCAAAATAGACATTTATATTCGTTAATATCTTGTTTTTTCTCATATGTGGACACATAAAAGATATTAAATACAAGAGAGTGACATTTTGTAACTATCTTTGATTTTAAATAATATATAAATTATTTTTGTGCAAAAGTGTCCATTAAACAACTCCAATTAGATATTAAGGTGATAAGAGTTGAATAATATTCATCAAATAATTTTTAGAAAAGTTTTTATTATGTTTTTAATCCTTAACTTTTTATTTTATCCCTTATTCAACCGCTTTAACTCTTACCATGATATCATGTAATTTATACATTAAGGGTTAATATAATTATTATAAAATGAAAAACGACCACTAAATGAGTCATTGATGACATTTTTAGACGAATCCCAATAATTTTTATGAATTTTATATTTTTTGATATTTTATATCATTTAATAAAATATTATTTAATTTAAAATATCAATAATTTCAATTTTGATACTACTAACTATTTTGTCTTATACAAAAACAAAGAAAACAAGATAAATTCGAACCAAGACTTAATAATTTTTAATAAAATGTAAAATTCATCAATAAAATTCTATTATGACATTAAATATCTCAAATTATATTTATTTTAATATTTTTAGTATCATTTTTTTTGATATTTCCTTTATTTAAACAAATACTGAATCATCATTGTGTCACCATTTAAGTTTATTATTTTATAATTAAAAATTATAAATAAATTATCATGATGTAGATAAAAATTTTATCTTTCAAATTAATATTTATAGTTGAATTTAAATTTAATATACCTATATATTAAAATGGTATTGTTATTAAAAATATGTGTTTGACATTTTTAAGTTATCTTTAAATAAAATATAACAAATGTCGGTCTCACCCAATCCTCTTAAGAAAGGTTATATTTTAGGAAAAATGATTATTTTGGTTGAAAAACACTCATATGATGAAATTAAGACAAATTTCAAGGTAATTTTATAATATTATAATATTATTTTTACCTTTAATTATCCAATTTACCCTTAACCGTGGTAAATAAAAAAATTACTAAAGTTACTATTCATAATATCCAAAAATTAATTTGATACTATTAGAATCTAAATATCATAATTATTACATCCATGTATGTATATATTTCAAAATTCAATTCATAGAAGAAGTAAAATTAAGTGTAACGCTAATCCCACAATCGTGGCGAGAAGGCGGGTAAAAGAATGTTCAAAAGTTCAATAAGTTTATATATATAATATCAATATAAAAATGATTAAAATGACCTAAATTTTATTAATATATATAATTGATATATTATGACTTTAAAAATAAATTTAAATTATAATAATTATTTAAACGAAAAAGAAAATTTTAACTATAATGCAGTATTTTTCACTATTCATCAAAAAATGAAAATTCTCAAAAAAATACAAAACATTCAACCTATGATAATTTTAACATTATTAATTCAAGAATGAAGTTTATTTTGAAAAATAAAATTTATAAAATTTATAATTTTTTGTTTTAAAATAGGTGCGCCATTAAAAGGCGATAAAACTCGATCTTGCATATAACGTAAGCTATCAAAGAAAGTTGCTTTTGCATATGACACAAGATAACTTAGTGATATGTGAATTAAAATATATAGAATATATTTAATTTAAAATAAAAATATTGTAAATTATTAGGGTGTTACATTCTCCCCACCTTAATTAAATCGCATTCTTGCAATTTAAGCTCGATCTTAGTAATCAAGAGTTTAATATTTGAAAATACTATTGTTGAAAAACCTACATTGTAAATCATTTTTATAACACATATTATTAATATGAAGAAAATGGGAATGTGAAGGTTACCATAAAACTAGGATTTTGAATTAGTAAAAACATGGATATAAAAGATAAATCTAACCATCGAGTTCTGATGGAGAGTTATAGAGAACATATTCAAATGAAAGTTGTTGACCACAAAACCATATACCAGAGGTGTGAATAAAGGTTATTGATATCGTAAAAAATAATGATATTTGGAACACATTTTTTATTCAAGACCCTTTTTATTGGAGTTAAAAAATTTATTAACTCTATAAGAATATAAGTAAATATACACTTTTACTTCATAAACAAAATATTATTCTTTGGTTATGAATTAAATTATTTATACTTCATATCTTATCACAAGATGCATCATATTTTAAAGTAATACATAAATCTTTAAACCCACATCCAATGTTTAACTTAAACCATTTCATGAATGGTTAAACTTTCCAAAAATCACGATCCAACACTTTAGAATCATTTCATGGTTGTTATTAGTATCCAATTTACTCTATCTATATCAATCATATCTTTATCATTATATCATCATTAGGAACATATTAACATTTATCTTTACCTCAACCATGTGTTTTCTAAAATGTTTAACTTGCTACCAAATCATTTTTCTTGATACCATTCAACATAAGATTTTACATCCTTGATAAATAATTACTACTGTGCAATCCTTAAAAATTCCATAATTCTTATAACCACTACCTCATGGATAAAATACTCAAATAACATAATTATTGAATCTTAACATAATCCCATTAATAATTCCTCTTCATCTATGGTAGAATCATAATCTCAACCATGATCTATTAGCCTCTTTTGGGGTATACTCATTTGATGCATGAGACATTGATTTGCATAGTGTCCCATCTCATTATAGTTGTACATTAGAAACCTTTTTATTATCCTTGAAATCCCAAGAATGATGGAATTTCTCTCCACACTTGTAGAAAACTCCCATTCCTTTTAAGAAAGTACTAGGGTGATTATTTCCACATTTATTACATGTGGGAACATACTTCTTTCCCTTATTCCCTTATCCATTTTCCCCCAGTTTTCCTCTTATTCTCATGCTTCCCTATGAAGCCATAATACTAAGAGTACTCTTTAACTATCCCATTATCACATGATACCATATACTCATATGATGAGAATGCTTGGGTGACTATTTCCATTTGAAATATTGGTTTAAGACAACAAAAGATATGATACTTCTTACTCTTTGGATCATGTGCATCAGTGAGGTTCACATCCCTTCTACTAGGTGCCATTTTTAAATGATGACATACCCTAGGTTATATCATATCATAATGTATAATACAAAAACAAGAAAAATACATAACATAAATTGAAAAATTTATGTGTATCTAGTATCATAATAATAAACATGATTTCTTTAGGATGTTATTCTATAATTATCCTCAAAGTATACCTTATGTTTATGTTTTATAATCTAAGTTTTCTTAATATAGTTTTCAATGTTGCTGCTAAAATTACACTGATACAAACTGTAACACCCCGACCCTAGAAGCCCAGATCCGGTGAATTATTTTATTACATTAGCATAGATACAAGATTTGAATCCCAAGGGACCAAATAGTTTAGCAGTTTTGGAAAACAAAATTATATACATGATTTCCATATTACATTAAGAAAAGAAATAAATCATAACAAAAATAAAAGCTCATCATCCTTGAAACTTATTCAAAGGATTCCTGTTTATAACCTGGGTAAAGGAAACATAATAAGGGTGAGATCAAATTATAAGTAAGGGTAAGTACATCAGAAGGAATAAATAATCAACTAGAATATTAAATATGGAATGGTAAATAATTGAGAGCACATACCATTTAACCAGTAAACTGATAATGAAATGCATCCACAGATAGTTTCAAATCAATAATCTCATGGATAATAATAATAACTAAATTCTCAATAGAGGAAATTATTAATTATTAGATGCCGTGTTTCCCAAGTATATGTTAACTTTAACATCAAGAAAATTCACAAGATTTTTTAGCATATCAGGTAGAAAACCATCTAAATTGGCCAACTAATTTGTCTCATGAGACAACTGATTCATTGAGTGGCTTACTTTAAACGGTTCACAACCCATATCGTACTAGTCTAATGCATTTATTAAATATATAATAATAGATTTAATTAATAAAAAATGCGTATTATCATAAAATTTCCATATTGAATAAATAATATGGATTTATAAATAATCCCCCAGTGGAGGATAATTATCAATAAGGGTTATTGATGTTGATAAACAGAAACACCATTAAATCATTCTTGAGAAAAATAATATTTAAACATTCCAAAGTGTCCCATACCACTTTGAAACATTTTAATCATAATAACCATGAAGGAATAAAATTAAATGAAATTATAATATCACAATAATAAGGAGATTTATGATATAATATGTCAAAGGGCAGTATATATACCATATAAAATAAATGAGTGGAAAATATGGCTTAAGTCTCATAAAAATAAAAGTGAGACTAGAAATCCCCTTACCTCAAGCACAACTTGTCACATGTGTATTTATCTTCCTAAATAATAAAATTATGCTAATTATTTAATTTATTTATAACCTTTTTCAAGTTTATTATTACTTTTACTTCACTTATTACAATGTTGTATACAAATACTTAAACAATTAAGTTCACATCGGGTGTTTTGACAAAATTCATTTCATATGTCAAAAATGAATTTGGTAGGTAGATTATGGTTAAAATGGTCATTATAAAAACATATGTAGAATAATAATAATTAAATAATTATAATATTTATACATCAATTATACTTTTAAAACAAATAGCAAAATATGGCTATGAAAAATGAACCAAAATTACAATCATGGAGACGATAGGCCGTACGTACGCATGAGTAACATTCTCATTTTTCAATGATCATTATGGAAATAAGGTAAGTAATTTTTTTCCTTATATAATGATAATTATATAATAAATATAATTTTATTTAATCATATATTCTTATACATAGAATTATTTTGATGTAAAAGTAATCACATCGCGTCGAGGAGGCGGTACTCCACACGTCCATGATAGACGTTATCACTTTTTGTGTGTGAAAATGGTAATAAAGAAAATGATATATTATATATAAATAATGGTAATTATTTAATTAATATCATATATATTTCATTTATGTCATATATTTTTAATTAAACCATCATTTATACATTCTACATATGGTGTGAACGAATCACATCACCTTGAGGAGGCGGTAGTCCACATGCCTACAAACGATGTTATCGTATCCACATAATATGGAACACATGAAGGTGTGTTCTATATTATATTTAAAAAAGTATAAATAAATAATAAATATTATATATATCATATAAAAATTGATTGTTCATCATAATGCCCACCCATGAGAGGTGGTAAAGGAACAATGAACAATCATCATTGCACGAGGCAGTAGTTTGCCGTACACGAATGGTAAGTTCATTACCCATTAGATGGAAGTGTGTGTAAGTGTAAAGAAAAAAATTAATATAACAAAATATAAGTATATTAAGGATACTTTTGTTATTATATAAACATTAAATAAAAATAATTGATAGGGTTTAAAGAATAAACAAACAAAAATGTTCATTGATGAACGTCACCTCTTTTTAGGTATCACCTTTTGATTTGAAAAAAAAGACTAATTTGGTTTAATTTATGCCCAAAGTAAGGATTATAGGATGAAGGGAATCAATTTTTTAGGAGGTTTTTAGTGATTTTGTCTGAGCCAAAGATCTTTGGAGGTGTAAAGAAAAGAGAAGGATATATGCCCTTTTATAAGAGAGGGGAGGGGCACTCTTGGAATCCTTCAAAATATTAAAATTTTCTAGAGCCAAAAACTTCCAAATGAGATATAAATGAATTTTTTAAGAAATTTTAGACCATATATTACCCCATATGTGATTATTTTTCATTTTTTTATTTTTAAATAATTTAATAATATATTAATTCAATAAAATATGATTATTGTCAAATTTGATACAATTCATTTAATTTGACTTTAAATACATCAAGACAAGGTGGGAATTCAAATATAATGGTTTAAAAATATCTAATATATATTATAGATCTATAAAATTCATTATACAATTTAATTCATCCATAATATATCAAAATTAATATTATAGAAATCAATTATCTTATTTTTTTGTTAATTAAATAAATATTGTTTTAACATTGAAGAAGCATTTAAGGTAATTATATAATTTATAAAAATTCAAAATAAAATTATATAATTAAAATAAATTCATTATGATAAAAATAGACATTTATATTCATTAATATCTTGATTTTGTCCCTATTTGGACACATAATAGATATTAAATACAAGATAGTGATATTTTGTAACTATCTTTGACTTTAAATAATACATAAGTTATTTTTATGGAAAAGTGTCTATTAAACAACTCAAATTAGATCTTAAGGTGATAAAGGTCTAATATTATTCATATAATAATTTTTGGACATGTTTTAATTTGGTTTTAATCCTTAATTTTTTTAACCCTTATTTAGTCCCTTTAACTCTTACTCTGATATCATGTAATTTATACATTAAGGGTTAATATAATTACTATAAAATTCCAAACAACCACTAAATGAGTCATTGATGAAATTTTGAGATGTATACTAATAAATTTTATTAATTTTATATTTTTATATATTTTATATCATTTAATAAAATATTATTTATTTTAAAATATCTATAATGTCAATTTCGACACTATTCATTATTTTGTCTTATAAAAAAACCAAAAACAACAAGATAAATTTAAACCAAGACTTCTAAAACATTAATAACATGTAAAATTAATCAATAAAATTTTAAGATGACATTAACTATCTCAAATTATATTTATTTTAATATTATTAATATCATTTATTTGATTTTTTCTTTATTTAAACAATTATTGCATCATCATTATGACACCCTTTAAGTTAATTATTTTATAATTAAAAATTATAAATAAATTATAATTATGTATTTAAAATTTATATATTTCAATTAATATTTATAGTATAATTTATCTTTAGTATACCTCTATATTAAAATGGTATAGTTATTAAAAATATGAGTATGAAATTTTTAACCTATTTTTAAATAAAATATAATAAATGTCATATTCTCACCCAAGTGTCTTAAAAAAGGTTATAATTTTGGACTAAGGATGATTTTGGTTGAAACCCACTCATCCAATGAAATTAGGACAAGTGTTATTGTAATTTTATAATATTATAATATTATTTTTACCTTTAAATACCTGATTTATCCTTAACCATGGTAAATATATTTTTTTACTAATGTTACTATTAATAATATCCAAAAATTAAGTTGATCCTATTATACTGTAAATATCATACTAATTAAAACCATTTATGTCCTCTTTTCAAAATTCAATTCATAGAAGTGACAAAATAAAGTTTAATGCCAATCCCACAATCGTAGAAAGAAGGCAGGTAAAAGAACATTCTAAAGTTCAATAAGTTTTTATATCTAATATAAATATAAAAATGATTAAAGTGACCTAGATTGAATTAATATATATATATAATTGATCTATTATAACTTTAAATATAAATTTAAAATATAATAATTATTTAAACCAAAAGACAATTTTTAACTACAATGTAACATTTTTCACTATTCATAAAAAAAATGAAATTTCTAAGAAAAATACCAAAAAATCACCTTAAGGTAATCTTAAAATTATTAATTAAAAAAATGAAGTTTATTTTGAAAAATAAAATTTCTAAAATTTTCATTTTTTAAAAAAAATTGGCACACCATTAAAAGACGGTAAAACTCTATATTGTATATAACACAAGCTATCCAAGAAAGTTTCTCTTGAATGTAACACAAGATAACTGAGTGATGCATGAATTAAAAGCTATAAAATATATCGAATTTAAAATAAAAATATGGTAAATTCTTGTGGTGTTATAGGTATGACTTAAAGTGCATGTTTCCAGTTTCAAATGACATTTTAATAAAAAACAAAAATGACATACTCAAAATCAAGCAAAAACACTTAGATTGTTTTGATTCTTTAATAAAATGATTCATAAGTCATTTTTGACATTTATAAATTGGCCTCGATTAAATCCGACACATGGTGTGACTGGTTTAACTCCAAGTGTGTCTTTTTATTTAAAATTGACATTAATTTTAGTAAAAATATGAAGTGACATAATAAAAACTGATCAAATGCATTCGGATTGTTTTGATACTTTAGAAAAATAGTCCATAAATCATTTTTGATGTGTAGGAATCAACTTCACCTCAATAAAATGCACAATATGACCAATATAACTCAAAGTGCATATTTTTATTTAAAATCAATATTTTATTAATGTAATATTTCATATTAATATTTAATTTATTTCTTTATAGTATTACTAACATAAGATTTATTTTCTTATATATGTGGATTATTTTTATCGAGTTGAGGTGATTTGTTAGAAAACTGATACCATGGTCGGATTTTTTGAGAGGGGATTGTGGGTTCCAAAGATGATGAAACATTAATGTTTTTAAATGTTTATAGATAGTAATTGTAAATGTAATTATATAAAACATTGTTTAAAATTTATATAGTAGTGTTTTTTATTCATGATGTAAAATTTATTTCAATTAAATTATATATTTTCATATAGGTTACAATTATTTTCTTTAGTGTTTTTTATTCAAACAACACATTGAAATAGGTTGGGTATTTATTAGTGATATTTATAGCATTGATAAAGGGGAACCCACCCTTTAACAATGCTGAGGAAAAAAACACTTTTTAGTACTGTTAAATTATTTTTTGTGTGATTTTAAAAGGCTTATATATAGTAGTGAAATAAAAGCATCACAATCTATGCACACTAAATATTTTCAAACTCCTCCATAGACACTCTCAATTTATCCTCTCCTTATGTTTTAGAGGTGTTAGTGAAGGTTATTGGAGGATCATCATATGATTATCAGCACCAGAAGAGAACCCAAAATACAAATAGATATATCCTTGAATATTATAAATGTTTAATACATATGAAAAAGATACAAAAACAAATCATACCTTGTATGTGTTTACAGTGTCTTTCTGCTTCCACAATATTAGAAGAATAATTAAATAGGATCATTAGGAGAAGTAAATTAAGGCTTAACACCTCCAAGGAGGATACACTAGCCACCATATCCTGGTTCATAACCAGAGGACACCCGAGCTCTTAAAGGGGTGTTAGTGCCTTCCTAGGATAGATGAACGAGGATCAGGAAGGATCTTATATAAAATTTTTCATGAAACTAATGATATCCAAATGCATCAAATGGGTGATATATATTCACTAAATAATTAAGAGAATAATATTCCCTTTATATAGGTTAATCCCGATGCTTCTTGATATATGAATAATATGTCTTGTAGTCATCCGTTATCATCAAATGATATCCATGATTTATACCTCATTGATGAATTTGTTGAACGTGTTCAATGATAATTATGAAAAGGTGTTAATCCTTATGAAACCACACACAGGGATAACTATGTAATCATAAAAAATACATGGGTTTCATCATTTTTATACATGTATCATATGCATGTATACTGCATGAAACTATACACATGAGTTCATGCATCATATGCATGAATCATGTGTGCACTTCATGCCACATATATATACATAGTATCAGAAACAATATATATTAGCATGTTATATATATATATGCATTACATTAAAACACACACACACACACACACAATACATGCATATTATGAATATGTTTAAATTATACACATCATATTCAAGTATATTTTAGTGCACATCCAACAATCTCTCACTTGCACTAAAATATCATTGATACATTCTACTAAACTTCACAACTCTTTGTGAATCCATCCAAACTCTTTTGAATATGGTTTTATCAAGTTCTCTTTATTTTGGAAAAAACACATTGTGTAAAATATTATCCCTATCCAAGGGCCTAATAGTTTGACCATGTGGGACTTATAAGTTCTAAAAAAAATATGAAATCCATATTTCATAGATGTAAGAAAAAAGAATCCCCTAGAAAAGCATTAGTGCTACTCAAGATACTAATGAGTTTGACATGACCTCCATCAAACATTTTTATATATCTATTCAAACATATATACTACAAGATGCATCATATATTTCATATGAAACCTATACAATCACTTTATTAATGATATAAAGTGACCACTAGACATTGAACATGTCGATCTAGTATAGGCCAACTCATATTTTCTTGATTCTCCAAAATATACTGACCAAGTAGATGAATACATAAAATATCATTCATTTAACATATGGTCACATCACATATCACTCATCTAAGTATCTAAGAACATAACATGTAACCTTAAATAAGAATTTCCAAGAATTTTCTCACTCTAATATAGTCAAGGTTCAGATGTATTTACTTGTCATACAAGTGAAAAAATTCCATTTTGGTTGTACTCAAACTGACGACATGATCATCAACATACCCAATCACCCAATAAGTAGCTAACTTGATTTTAACATGCATAAGTAAGGTATCAAAGCATGAAGGTTTCCATCCAAGTTATCTATCCAACCTTAGGTAATGGGTAATGATAATAATCATTCACACCTATGTGTATTGATGACTATATGAAATTTCATACGTTATACTTTGGCTGGTTAATCCAAGAAATAAGTCTTTACTTATTAAATCATGAATCTATTTATGGTATCTCATATAAAAACCTATGTAATAAGTAAAATATTCTATTCATTCCAATACTAACATATCTTCACAACCCATTATACTCCATGATGATAATATATGGATAACTAACATATGTATTTTGGGGGGTATTTATCATTCTACCATTCATGTAAAGTTGTAGCACACATGAATGAATGATAAATAAAGTTTTATTTTATTATAAAAACATGATACATATTACATTATTAATTTTTTTAATAATATTTAACAAAATCATATATAAGTTCCTTTTTATCATATCATATATGATAAACTACCAGTTTAGACATGTTTTTGCTGTATTTTCTAGGTTTTATTTACTCATTACATTTATATGAAATTCCTGTCACATATTTATATGAACACCTAATAAAATAGTGTAATTGAAAAATTAGCGAGTGATATATGTAAGATACTAGGTTTTTCTATGAGGTATGTACCCTTTAAATTTTAGTTTGAATGATTTTTTATCCTTATAAACATGAATAATATCTTAGAGGTGAAATTATAAGTTTCTAGGTCTTGTTTAAAGAGGAAAGAGAGAAGATGCATGGTCTGAAAAAACCATGCACTGGAGGTCACATAGTTTGGACACACTATGAAGGGTGATGTAGGGATCTATAGAGGGGATCAAATGATCTGATCATGGTTATACAAACCATTCCCCCCTTTCATGACCCAACCTATTGGGGCTCGATGCAAAACTACCCCAAGCCTGCCTCTATAGGTTAGGTGCTAGAGAAAATCATCGAAAGACATAACTAATATGAGAGACCTTTTCTTAATATACCTATAAAAACGCATCCAACCATCTTCATTCATAAGTCTATAGAAATAAAAGAAAATACAATAACATCTAGAGTAATAATCATGCATACAACAACTTATAATGAAGACAAGAGTATGACATCATAATCTAAAAAGGAAAAGAGGCAAAATACACACCCAACCAGAAAGATGTCCCATCTTGAAAATAACTAGAAAAGTAAAATTATCCTAACTTAAGATCTCTAATACCCGACCATCATATGTAATAAAATGCAACAGGGTATCCCTATGCTCCTCTGTAATCACTATCGACCTATCCATCACCTGTATAAGAGATGACACATGTGGAAAAATCCCATACAGGGGTGAGTATATACATATCCAGCAAGATGCCGTAACAGATGAGGGGGAAGTAATAGGAGACACTATAGAAGTAGAATATTCAACCCATAACAAGAGGTAAATGAGGTCTAACAAAAAGGATAAATATATATGTTCATAAGAGAAACCAATTAGGAGAGAGAAATGGGATCTCTATATCACAACCCAGCCCAGGAAAAGTGTCTTCCATCAGTTCCAAAGGGGTCCATCAATATTTCCCAGCATCCCATGTGTCTATGCATAGAAGTAACTATGTGGAGGGCCCACAGCTCACACCCTACTGCATGATTGAGGAGGAAAAATATCCAAGTATAGGACCCATGACCTTGTGAAATAGGGGGGAATCACTCAGTAGATATATGACCCACACCCTAGTGTGATATGGGGTACCACTCAGTAGATAGAGGATCTGCACTCTAGTGCGATAGGGGGTACCACTCAGTAGATAGAGGACCAACCCCCTAGTGTGATAGGGTGTACCACTCAGTAGATAGAGGACCCACACCCTAGTGGGATATGGGGTACCACTCATTAGATAGAGGACCTATGCCTTAGTGTGATAGGAGGAACCACTGAGTAAATAGAGGACCCACACCCTAGTATGATAGGGGGTACCACTGAGTAGATAGAGGACCCACACCCTAGTGCGATTAAGGGTACGACTCAATAGATAGAGGACCACACCCTAGTCCATAGGAAGTACCACTCTAATGATCCTGCCTGATCATTATCATCATCAAATCCCACCTAAAGAAGCAACATGCTTGGAACATCTCATATCATATCTCAAAAACCATCACGAAGGCCACTATCACATTCTATGTGTAAAAACACGTAGGATATGCTACCCAAATACCAAAATATGAGTCCAAATAAAGGAGATACGAGAGGAAGGAGTCTCCTAAAAAAAGGAGGTACATGGAGTTTAGGGGACCCACATGGAATGTGGTCCCACTCTACTACCTGGTTGTGTCCTTTATAGTAAACGAATCACTGTCCATGTATCCCTACATGAAATTTAATGATACTAGACTTCTTGTCTCAACCACCTAGGGCCGAGCTGTGTCCTCCTAGCTGTGCTTGTTCCCTTCAGGCCGTGTTCATTACATTGGTTGGGCTCATTTTTTTTGGCCATATACTAATACACGTTGTGTTCTTGGATGTGCCCATGTTTGTGTGCTCCCAGGGTACATTCTGGGTCTCCATCAATGAGTCACACTACATGTGGGGGACCCACACAACATGTAATATTTATCTCACCCAAAACCCTATCAGCCACAACTAGGGGGCTACATGCCATGCATTATTTAGACTATATAGTGTGTAGTTGGGTTTTCTACAGACATCCAGATCTACTTTGAATATAAAAAAACTAATGCTCCCACCACTGAATCTGCCTAACAAATATCCATTTTTGAAGCTATTAGTCTTTGGCCAATAATTCTATCCCTCCAGTTGCTGGAAATCGATGTTACAATCCTCCCACATGAAGCCCGTACACTTCTGATTGTGCATGGCGCTTCCTGCGCCGCTTCCAACTCAAAATCGAATCCTAGATCCATGAGGAACATCAGTCACATCCCAAAGGAATCCCAATCCATCCCCAATTCATCAATATTTTCATCACATGTGAATCTTTAATGAATCCAGGGGCCCGATTAGCTCAATCCCACATGAAAAAAGTCAAATTGTGACTCCGTGGCCCAATGATGAATAATATGAAGAACAGATGGGGGAAAATCATATAAACCAAGGGCGAAACAAACATTAACCAAGTGTTCTTGTCCAATGAATTATATTAGGAATAACTTGGGTGAGAAAACATGACACAATGGGGATAAATTGAATAAATAATTAAATCCGATATGTGGGTGCATGCAAAGGCTTGAAATAATCAGAGATCAAAGAAATAGATTTGATTCTGCTTAATATTTTATGCATATGGGTGTAAATCCACAAATGATGAGTCATACCTCAAGATTTGATCATTTGTTGTTGAAGAACGCTGGTGCCAATGAAGAAGAAGATTTGTTGTGTTCATTGTGCCTTGATTCACCTGGATCCAGAATCTCTTCATTGCCTGATCTAAATTTTCTAATGAAGAACGGTGGATTCCTCCTCTCAATGGTCCTAGGGTTATACAGATATCCCTCGATTCATCATAACAATGTATTTATAGAGTTTTCTGCTTTAGGTCATTTAATGAATTAGTTAAATAATTAATTACACTACTACAAAACAAGAATTTAATAGTATTGAACTTTTTCAGTGCTAACAATAAAGCACTGATAAATGGTACCCTTTATGGAGATTTTTTAGTGCTCATAAAGGTCCCGATCGTCGGGGGAATCCCACAATGAAATAACACTGGGGGGTGGGGGGCGCTCCTTTATATATCATTTCACAACATTCATTTCCCAAAAGCTTGCTGTGGGGATGGACTCCTGCATACCTTACACACACCTATATGGGTCTTCCATGGGCCCACGCGGGCCTTGACCCACCCTATACTTAACCCGACCCTCCGCCCACCTTCATATTTGTGTCCTAAAACACCCTGCCCAGTGCATAGTCAATTTTTTTAAACAAACCAATAAAAAAAATAAAAGTATTAAAAATAATAAAAAATTGAAATAATTAAAAAAATAAAAATTAAAAAAGAATAATTTAAAAAATATTAATTTTTTTAATTAAATAATTATTCATAAATTTATTATATATAT
The DNA here is from genome assembly GCA_963277665.1 of Viscum album. Classification (NCBI taxonomy): domain Eukaryota; kingdom Viridiplantae; phylum Streptophyta; class Magnoliopsida; order Santalales; family Viscaceae; genus Viscum; species Viscum album. Next base: position 525,798,385 of record OY728148.1, on the reverse strand, counting down.
ATATACATATATAAATTAAAAATATTAATAAATAGTATATATTAAATATATATATCTGAAATAAATAAAATGAAATAATTAAATAAATAAAAATTAAAAATGAGTAATTCAAAAAAAATATTAAATATTTTATTAATTAAATAAATATTGAAATAAATAAATAAATTTAATATACACATATATAAATTATAAATATTAATACATATATATATATTAAATATAGATATATAAAATCAATAAAATGTAATAATTAAACAAATAAAAATTAAAAAAGAGTAAATTTAGAAAAATATTTTAAACATTCTATCAATTAAATAATTATTGATAAAAATGAATAAATTTAATATACATATATATATATTATAAATATTAATAAATAGTATATATTAAATATAGATATATAAAATGAATAAATTTTAATAATTAATAGAAAAAAATAAAAAATGAATAAATTATAGTAATTAAACAAAAAAAATAAAAAATGAATAAATTAAAAATTTATAAAAAAATTTATTAATGAAACAATTATTAATAAAATTAAATAAGTTTAATATATATATATATATATTAATTATACATAGTAATAAATAATATATATTAAATATAAATATAGAAAATGAATAAAATATAATAATTAAAAACATATTAATGTCTTATTCATTCTTAATGGTTTTTATACATAATTATTCATTAATACATTTAATATAGAAATATATTCATATATATATATATATATCAATATATATAATATTTTCTAAAATACGATTTATATGATACAAAATATTTGTGATTACATTAAATAAGTCATATATTTAGTGAAGAATATTTTATAATTAAAAATTAATATTAATTAAAAATACTAACCAACTGCATCGAGTAATGGACATTAATTGAATGTCATTTGACCTTTTAATTTAACACATATCAAACATGTGTTAAATTGATTTCACACACATATATATGTAATTAATGCATTTCTATATACAATGCACACACACAAATATTTACGTAATTAATGAAATCTTACATAGAAACACATACACCTAATATTTATGTAATTTATTCAAATTTTAGTAATCATTTTGGAATTTTATTTAGAAACATGATACATTTAATATATTATGTTTTTAATCAGTAAATTTTATTTATTTATTTTTAATATTATTACAGTTTAGTATTATTTATTCATTTTTTTATTTTTTTCAATTCAACCATTTTATAATATTTATCTATATATATTTATTTACTATGTTTTAATATTTTTAATATGTATTCATATTTATTTCAATATATATACATATTTTCTTAATAATTTATATTTAATTAATAAAACTTATCCATTATTTTAGTATTTTTAAAGTGTACTCATTTTTAATTATCCAATTTCACTCATTTTTAACATGCATTCATTTTAGATTATATATTAATTAATAATATAAAAAATATATTTGTAAATAAATATTTATAAATATATATATCTATAAATGTATATTTACTATATTTACAAATTTTTAAATTTATAATTATAAATAAATTTATTTTTAAAAAATTATTTATATAATTATTAATAAATAATTATATATATATTTAAATAATTATTAATAAATAAATATATATATATATATTTAAATAATTATAAAACTATAATAAATTTATTTAAATAATGAATATATTTACTATATAAATATTAATATTAATATTAATATTAATATTTATATATATTTATTAAATATTTATATAGAATTATATAAATATATATAATGATATAAATACATAAATATTATTTTTTTAAAAGTATTTATATAATGATAAATAACTAATTATGTATTTAAATGATTATAAAATTATAATATATATATTTAAATAATGAATATATTTATTATATTTATATTTATATTTATTTATTATATATATATATATAATTATATAAATATATATAATAATATAAATATATTTATAATTATAAAATTATAATAAATATATTTAAATAATTAATAAATTTACTATATTTATATTTTTATATATTTATTAAATAAATATATATACATATAATATTGTAAATATATATAATGATATAAATATATTTATAATTATAAATAAGTAATTATAAATATATTTATAAATGCATATTTATTATATTTATAAAATTATATATTTATAATTATAAAAAATGTATTTTTTTAAAAAGTATTTATATAATTATAAATAAGTAATTATATATTTTAATAATTATAAAATTTTAATAAATATATTTAAATAACAAATACATTTAATATATATATAAATATATAAATATATATAATGATATAAGTACATTTATAATCATATAGAAATATTTATAATTATATTTTCAAATATTTATAATTTTAATTATAATTATAAATCCTTCATCAGTGCTTAAGAAGCACCGATAAAGATATCTTTTATCTGTGCTTATTAATTTAGTACTAATAAAAGGTATCTTTATCAGTGCTTTTTTGGAAATGCTAATAAAACACTCCCTGATCACTTTAAAAGAACCCCAACCGTACTGATTTCAGCTTGGATTTTCAATCTTTCGTAGAATTCCACTGCTTCCGATGCTCCTCCTCCACTTTCTATTGGATGAATCAAGCCTTAGATACAAGGTATGTTATTTTTTTCTCCTCCTCTCTCATTGATTGCTTGTCTGGGTTATGTGATTTATTTTATTGTAGTGTTTTCATGAATTATATCCTCTCTTCTCCCTCATGCTTAGTTGAACCTCCTTAGATCCTTAAGAGGGTTTCAACATCCTTACACTTCAATTTATGTGTCTCCTACCTCAATTTTCATGTGTTTTATAATGTAAATACCCTCTTTCTTCCTTCCGATTTAGGTGTCCCCTCCCTTCATTATGATTTATTGAGGTATTTGTTTCTCTTCTAATTCTTCATTTTATAAATCACGAAATACTTGAGTCTTTTTTAAATTCATTTTTATTTAAATTATTCATATGTGTAATGTTTATAATGGATTTGGAAAAAATTTTGGTTGAATTCCATACTAGGAATAAATGGGTTTCCTTGGATTTTGATTGATTTATTTTGAATTAAATCTTTTATCATACCAAGTGTTTGATCATATGCTCATGAGGCATTTCATGTTTATTTTTATGGAAAATAAATGGCTTTGTCCATATTTTGGGTTTTAAAGTAAGAAACAATGTTTTAAATAAATCTTTGAAATATAAAAAGGATTTATTTCTAAATATTTCCAAAGTTTTGAAATTGTTGAATTTCTAATGAAAGGAAAATAACTTAGCACCTTGAGTTAGATTATTTTTAATATCCCATTTGGAAATTTAAAATGGGTTTATAGACCTTGATACCCTCATTGATCACCCCTTGTAATTAGTGTGCCTATTATGAGATTTTTATCAATTTATAATATATGTATAATGTGAAAGGGTTTGTTCTATGCAAGGTTATTGGATTTGAGGTGTAGGATATTGATTTTGTTAACATATTTTTGTATTTCTATTTCTTTCTCACCTCCTCACTTGGTTTCTTAGTCATGGGAATGATAGGTTGCTAAATAGTATCTTGGCTGAGTGAAAACTCTAGTTTAGCTTGTGTCTAGCTAGAGTGGGACTGTATTATTGAGTGGGATTGGGTTATTTAGTTCTTATTTTTTTTAGTTTTGTTTCAAAAAACAGTCAAGTTTATGATACATAATAAGTTATCATAAAAAACCATTCATTCCCACTTAAAAAAAAACCACTGTCTCATCACTGATGTAATCACTAAATCAAGTTTAAGTATTTTTCATTTAATTCTAATTCATTTAGGTTATAATGAAAGGAAATTAATTTCTTTGTAATAAAAGACATGGTACATAAGGTAATACTTAACTAAGTATATTCATACCATTTAAGATTCATGACTTGAAACTAAATTCAAGTTTACTAAAAGTACTCAAGATATCTGAACATAAATATGTACCAAATATTAATTTCCTTTCTTGAAAAAAGTTCTAAGATATGTGAATATTTAGGTTACTTTATAAAAATAAAGTGAGGTAACATAACCCAAACATATGATAAATACATTATTTTATGGATCTTAAAATGATTTGGCGCTTATTTAATTTCTAAGCATGAACTTATATAAATTAAAGAATATAAATAATTAAATAACACAAGTCTAAAAATTAATTTCATAGAATAAATAATTTTAAAACATGTTAACATATTTTAATGACTTTACATAATAAAAGAAGCATAAATATATAATGTGAACAACATGCGTTATGTGGTTTCCATCTCACCAAACCCAATCTCATACAAAAACATTATTTGATCCTCCTATGGCTAAATTTTCACTAAAAATAATCAGTTTCACCCATCGATGAGTTATATCATTGCTCTGTCACAATTCACAAACAACCCAAATCATCCCATGATCTTTTAAACACCCAAAAAACAATATATAAACTCAAAACTTAGTGTAACTTCATGGCTAGTTCATTTACAAATAAAAACCAGATCTGTTATTGTTCTCTCAACCTATCTAACAATCCCGACCCCACTAGCCCAGAGTTGGTGGTAATTTTATTACAATGTCATAGATACAAGAGATAATATCAATAAGGATTGATCAATTTAGTAGTCTTGAAGAAATATATACATATATGGTTCCTTTATTATATTGGTAACTAAACACATAACATAACAAAGGAAAATAAAATGATTTCTTGACACTTATTCAAAGATTTAATCTTCATAACCTAGGGAAGGAAAAAAAATAAAAGGGTGAGTTCAAATGCTCAGTAAAGGTTACATACAATAGAAAAAAGAATTAATAATAAGTGAAGCATAATCAATAAGTCATAATCATAATGGAAATGTAAATAATTGAAAAAATTCCATTTAATCAATAAATTGAGAATGAAAATGCATCCATATATTTTTTCATAGTGAAAATATCATGGATAGTAATAACTATATATTTAATGAAGGAAATACCTAATTATGAGACATCATGTATTTAACACATGAACCGCTATCATCATGAACTTTCACAAGATGGTTTAAGTCTGTCAGTAGAAACCCATCTGATTATGCTTGGAAACAAACATGAAGGGTTTATCGCCAACGAAATTGTCTCATGAGACCTGTCGTTGCATTGAGGGGATATATAATACCGAGCCCCACCAATCACTAAAAATCCAAAACATTATTTATAAATATATTTAATTCATGAACAATATGCCTTATCAAAATATCCATATTGAGTAGAGGGTACATATTTATCAATACTTCCCTAGTTAAAATAACATGAAAACTAAACACTGTATATAAAAATGGTATATGAATTATAAAATAATTATATATATGATACAAGAAATATGAATATATAATGAAATATTCAATGATTTATGATCATAAATAAAAGGGTCAGTATATACACCATGTAAAAGAAAATACATGCATAACATAAAAAATATCCCTCAACTAAAGAAAATTGATACAAAGTCCCATACAAGGATAATATCATTAATAAAATGAATAAATTATGTGTATTAACTATAAATACACATAAAAAAATGGAAATAAAACATAATATAATCAAAATTAATTTTACACATAACCTTAACATGACATAATCAATGAAATATATGTTTAACCTAATGAATGTAAATTGAGTTAATAAATGCCTAACCATTTGTAATCCAGAAAATCGTATGCCCCATAAAAATAATGATCATAAAATAAAACATTTAATAACATGAAGACAAATATATTCATGATATGATATATAAAATAGAAGTATATATACACCACACATAAGAAATTAGTGGTGAATAAGGTATATCTCACAAAAATAAAAGTGATATGATAAACCCTTAACTTATGTACCAAATTGTCTTACACTTATACTTAATGTCATAGATAATAAAATTTGATATATTAATTACTTAATTAATAACCACTTAAAAATATATTTTATTTATTATAATTTAATTAAGTTCATTTATGGTCAATCTGTTGAGTTATAATGTTTAATTTCATTGTTCTGGGAGTGTTCGTTTCATGGTTTTATAGTCGGTTCCATTGTGTATAATTATGGGAGTTCCTATCAAATAGAAGAAAAATTAAATAAGAAAAATTATTTAGTATTAATGAAATTAAAAAAGTTTAAATGGTCTCATATATCATTTGGTTATATGGTATGAGAATGAGTCATTAGATAAAACATTTATGAAAATGTTTTAATTTATTTTGGTGGTTTTTACGACCATCACAAACTTATACCCTTTTATTTAATATTATGTTTATATATTGATTATAGAATATGATATAAATTATAATATGTATATTAAAATATTATTTTACCATAATAATGGTTTTACAACCATCCCTAAAGGTGGTAATGTAAAATTAATACTCATCATCCATGAAGGCGGTGAATCGACACATCATGGATGATGTTTTCATTTTTAAAATAAAATTAGAAGAGAAGAGATTTGATGATAGATATTAAATTAGCACAATAACATTCCATTATATATATGATACTGACGTTACCATTCCACTTTGTACAGGGACAGTGAGGAGAGGATAAGAAAAAAAATAAAATAAAATAGAAAGAAGGAATATTTTACCTCTTGAATATCATCTCCTTGGGAACCTCCTTAAGACACATGGATTTGGTATTTTGGTAAGACTAGTAGGTCTTGGATGTGGGGAAGAGGGTTGGGAAGGGAACTGGGCAGAATTTATACAAGCTTCAAATCTTAGAATGTGTGAGGAGAAGGGGTGGTATTTATAGGGGTAGGGGAGGGTGTTTTTCATTATTTTATTCTTTAGTTTATTATTTTGGATCAAGACTATCAATAATATCGATTATTGTGACTAATTAAAGTAACTAGAGCATTTTATTTAAAAATAATGAGTTATTAACTCATCCATACATTATTAATGACTCAATAATTTATTTATTTACTTATATTGTTAAATACCATAAATTACCGTATTTCACTATTCACAAAAATTCAAGTGTTTTAGAAAAATCCAAAAAATTCACCAATACTATTTTTCAATGTGTATATTTCAAAAATAGACTCCATTTTATTAAAATATTTTTCTAAATATGAGAAATTTAATCTTTAAATAAAATCATTATTTATTCGAAAAATACTGATTTTAATATATAACCGATTTTACGACACTTTGAAAAATTAATTATGGTCTCATAAAATTATCTTATAATTATAATAAAACAAAATATTAATTTATGAATCTATTTTATGAAAATAATTTTTCTTTTATGTGATTATTTTAATTATAAAATTTAAATAAACATTTATTTTTTACAAAAATAATAACACTTAACTTATCATTTTTAAAATATTTATTTACTTATTCCATGATATAAATATATCATATTTTCATTTATGAGATACCTAAATTTTATTTATACTTTTATAGGTAAAGTAATTATTCTAATGGACATATTACTATTCCAAATGGTCACATTCCTATTCCGACAGTCATGTTAATATTTAATAGCATATCACGGTTCGTTTAAGCTTAGTGTTGTATGAAACATAACATATTCAATAAATTGAATTTATTTAAGAATATACATATTGTAAAATATTTTGGTGTTATAACTTGGGTACTTGAGAACCTCCAATTAAACTCACACTCAGATAAATTTAAATCAAACCTAATCCTGATATCACACACAGACTCCATTTTACACCTCATGATATTTTGAAAAATAGTTTTCAATTTCATGAATATTTTTAAAATATTATTGATGTTTATTATTGAATAAATTTCATGGCATGTGAAAGCATGAGTTTTTGGATTCTTGTGTTATATTTTATGAAACTGGTTTTTTCTAAATGACTAGTACATTGATTTAATTTTAAAAGAATCCCATAGGAACCTTGGTATTTAGGCGGGTAGTCTAGGCAATCAAGTTAGGATTTAAATTGTTAATTGACTACCATATTCTAAAAAATTATTTATTAATGTTAGATTTATAAAATATTTATGAAATGTTTAATAATTATGCTTTTATTTAGATTGGGTGGTGTCCTACTTAGCATTTTTATAGTCATTTCTATTTTAAATTTGAGTTTTGAAAAAGGAAACTTGGTTTTAAATGTTAAAGTGGGTTTTGAAATAAAAAAATGAGGTATTTCCATAAAATGAACTAATATAGACTAAGTGTTTTGAAACTCATGGAGTGATTTCAAAGTGAACATGTAAAGTTTAAAAAATTTCAAAGTATACATCTTTCCATGGAAATGATTTTAAATATTTAATTTATTATTGATGGGTTTTGAATATTATTTTAAATTTTTTTATTGGATGATAACATTTTTTATAGAAAATTGATTTTGTATCCCATTAAGTGTTTTGAAAAAAATTGGTTTATTTTCATGTGGAATTAAAAAAGAAATGGGTTTCAAGCGGGGTTTTAAAAATTCAAAAAGCATCCTTTTGAATTTTGAAATTCATTTTGAGGTGATATTTAAAAATTTAAATTAATATGTGGTAATTTAAAAAGTTTTGGTATTTTTAAAGTATTTCATAAAGTGGTTGATTACAATATAAAATTTGGAAAATGTTTATAGTCATGAGATAATTAATTTCTTATTCATTAATATGTTTCCATAAAACTATTTTTTTGGAAGTCACCCACTTATTATTTAATTTATTATAGGGAATATGATTTCTATGTTTTATTCCTTTTATACCAACTAGGAGCCTTATAATAATGTCTGAAATAAGAAGGATTAGAAAATGAAACATTCGTTTCCACTAGGAGATCATATTGTAGTCTTGGTGTAATAATTTTTCTATTTAGTGGATAGTTGTTCATGTATACTCAAGCCAAGGTGATCATGTATCTCAACCCATTGGGAATGGGGAAATGGGTATAAAAGAGTAAGGTAATTGTGAGCATATAATGTATGATCAAATCATATATCAAACCATTGTGTGCCTGATAAACTTTTAAGATTCAGGAAACAAACTAAGAAATGTTATTTGATGGTTTTCCAAATCCCAGCTTGAGAACATTTATATTTAAGGAGACAACTATCATCCTCATCAAATTCATCTCCCAAATATTTATTATTCCATTTTTTTTCTTTAGAATTGTCCCCCATCTCTTCTGGACATGTCCCTATGTTTCTTGAATTACTCTGAGTAATAATCATCCCATACTAGGTACCAATGATCATTTTGGATGAATTCAAAGGATAAAACCTACCATAGTGTAGTAATTATTTTCTTAAATTTAATTACCCATTTCCTTCAAATAATACTGAAATTATTTGAAATAATAAAATATTGGGTTCCCATTATTAGAATTATCTACAACTTTCACCTTTGATAATGAATATCTTATGTGTATTTATTTATTTTTTTGTTAAAAATAAATATTTTATAAACCTAATAGGATATATATGAATAAAAAATGGATGCACGCTAATCATATGACAAAATAGTTTGAGGATGGAGTTAAATATCTCATCAAGTTTTCAATAGAGCATGCATATGACCCTTATTAAATCCTTTGTCCATGTTTATGTTGTTATTATTTAAGAAAAATTAGTTTTAAAGAGTTGGAATAAAATTTGATTTATCATAGAATAGACCAAAGCTATAAATTTTGGACTAAACATAGGGATAAACTTAACATTCACACCTATTGGGACGATACTATAGTTTATGGATCATTTGATATGAATACCAGTGTAAATGATGGCGAATATCACATGAAAGAAATGAAAATTGAAATTAAATATGACCTTAATGATTATCCAAAGTTGTTTGAGAAGTTAAATAGCTGTTCTAAGAGACCATTGTATACTGGTTGTACTAAATACACAATATTTTAAACTATATTGAAGTTATATAATTTAAAAACTAGAAGCGGATGGAGTGACACTAGCTTTATAGAACTACTTGGTCTTCTAAATGATATGATACTTGAAGAAAATGAACTTCCATGTTGAGAATATGATGCTAAAAGAATAATATGTTCAATGGGAATGATATCTAAAAAACTGCAAACTTTTAAAAATAATTTTATATGGTTTTAAAAGGACCACGAATCACTCATAAAACACCCTAAGTGTGGCAAAAATTGACACAAGAAAAATGAATCAATTCCTTTAAAAATTGTATGGTACTTTCATATCATTCTATAGTTTAGAAGACTATATGGATGTTATGAAACTGAAAGAAATTTAACATGGCATGCAAATACATGAATTAAATATAAGAACCTACATCATCTGAAAGATTCTAATCAATGGAATAAAATTTATTATGAGTATTTTGAATTTGGAAATGAGTTGAGAAAATTTCATCTTGCGTTATCTATAGATAAAATACATCATTTTGGTGTACAAAGTAGTACTCAAAGTACATGACCCGCCATGTTAGTAAATTATAACTTTCTTCCATGGTTATGTATGAAGCACAAATACATTATGTTATCTCTTCTTATATCTTGACCAAAGAAAACTGGTAATGATATTGATGTCTATTTGGATACATTGATCAATGATATGAAATTGATGTGGGATATTGGTGTTATAATGTATGATTATCATAGAAGTGAAGAATTCACATTGAGGGACATGTTGTACAAGATGATAAATGAATTTCCTACTTATGGAAATGTGTTAGGCTATAGTATTAAAGGAATGTTGGGGTGTCCCATTTGTGAAGAATACACACACTCATTTTGGGTGAAAATTTACTCAAAGACTGTGTTTTTAGGACATCATATTTTTTTACCTCAGCGACATAAATACTGATACTAGATGATATCATTCAATGGGAATACTGAAAAAGGTAAAACATCATCTCCACTAATAGGTGATCAATTGTTTGATAAAGTAAAACATATTGACACTTTTTTCAATAAACTATTATAAAAAAATCTTATGAAATTAGTTTTAAAAAAGAGATAAATTTTCTTTAAATTATCATATTATAATTTTTTGTATATTAGAAATTTTATTGATGTAATGACCTGGACCTATGCGGTCCATTAATTTTTCAAAATCCAGTGTTTAGGGTATTGTGGGAGGAAACAATAACTCATTTCTAGAGTTTTCCAAATTTACAGTTTTCTGTTGGTAGGTCGAGGCATCAGTAAGTCGAGGCATTGGTAGGTCGAGGGCATTGGTAGGTTGAGGTGTTGGTGAGTCAGGGCGTCGGTGAGTCAGGGCGTCCGTGAGTTAGGGCATCGGGGAGTCAGGGCATCAGTGAGTTAGGGCATCGGTGAGTTAGGGAATCGGTGAGTCTGGGTGTCACTGAGTCTGGGAATCAGTTAGTCAGGGCATCATTGAGTTAGGGTATTAGTGAGTCAGGGCATCAGTGAGTTAGGGCTTTAGTGAGTTAGTGAATCAGTGAGTTAGGGCATTGGTGAGTTAGGCATCGGTAAGTCATGTCAGTGGCTCAACATCAGTTACTTTTCATTGGTGTCTCAGTATCAGTGACTTGATGTTGATGGCTTGCTGTCAATGACTCACCCATCGATTACTCACAATTGGTGGCTTGCTATCGGTGACTCACCCATCAGTGACTCATTTCCGGTTTCCCCCAGTTTTTCTAGTTTCACCCCTATTACATTTTATTTGATTTAAATAAAGTTTAAAGACTTTTTTGAGAATTTATAAAGGAATTTCAAAATATATTAATTATATCTTTAATCTCTTAACACTCAGGGGACTTTGAGGTAGTCAAACCATGTGATCTTGGCTATGATCCGACTTTAATGGCCTTAGTACAGTTTCATTATGTTGATATAGGATATGTATTTTTCTAAATACAAGGTCCTATATTCTATTTTCTCTTGGTACACTGAGAACTTTTCTTCCCAAATGAGCTGTGGGCCTGTGTTGTAGCACCCTCTTCAGTTTTCCTTGGAGTCTTCTGCTCACGTGAACCCTCTGTTTTTGTGTAAGGAGGAGTTTTGGTCACCTTTTATTCCAGGTAGGGATTCTACTATCTCTCTTTAATTATGTATCATGTGGGGTGGGCATAGTAAGTTTATTTCATGAAAAACTATTGAATCCAACCTTTAACAAAGATAAATTCTAGTGATGAAATACTGACTTGATAACGGACTAGGAGTGTATTGATTTTGATCATTTATTTTATTTTCTATCTCTGTTTATGATGTGATCTGTTGCAGTCATGTGACCTCTAAAAATCAATGTCGTTGGTGGTATTTACCTGCACAAGGGTGATTCTTTGTAACTATTGTTGTTTCCCTAAGGATAATTGTTGTAAATATCAATCTGATTAATCACGTACACTTAGTTAAACAAATGGATGCCCTAGAATGAAAACCCTTATGTGATCATCCCTTATTATTAAAGTGGAAATTAAAGAACCTCTATTGGATAAATCTAAATACACTTAGTTTGTTTATATGTGGTTGTGTGCTGTGTGAATTTTTTTGGGTTTATGATTTATGAGGGTTATATGGTGGTGTTGTTGGTAGCATGGTTGTGGGCATAGGGGTTGGTTCTGTGAGAAGGGTGTGGTATGTGTGTGCAGTGAGGCTATGGTTTAGTGGTGGTTACTGTGGTATTTTTGTATGAGGTGGTGTAGGAGGTGTGATGGTATCTCAGGTTGAGAGATTGATTTATTTTGTAATGAATAAACTAGTTATACAAAGGGACTGCATTTGGGTAGTGGTTGGGCAGTGGGGCTACATGACAGTTTTGTCATGATTTCATGTTTTTGGGTGTGATGGATGTGGTGTTGTTGTACAGTGGGGCTTATGGGTTTAGTTATGATAGGATTATTGAGTGGTATAACTTTGAATAATGATAGTTGGTAGTGGTTGAACTGGTGTTCAGGAAAGGGGAGTGTGCAGTGGGTTGTTTTATTTTGGTCCTTCCTGATGTGTCATAGCTGACTGTGTGGCTGTTTCTTGTGTTGTGTTTAGTAGTTTCCTGGGTAGTTATTATCCACTAAATGAGGCTAATACTAATTGTTAATATATATAATATTCATGTGCTTTATTATTCATAAACACCATTTTAGTTCATTTTACACTTTAAACATCAGTTCACATTATGATTGTAATTCCTTCTTAAAATGCACTATTATGTGGTACATTTTTGAACATCATTTAAAATACCCAATGATCTTGAATTTATTTTCATATTTAATTTTCAGATTTCTAATTATATTGGGAACAATTCAAACCTATGGAGTGTTGAAAGATTCACATTGGAAGACCACCAAAATGGGATTTCATGCAAACAATTCTGGAGAAGGCATATTGGACACCAACCTACTGATGAGAATTTGGGGCCCAACATATAGGGACAATGAAGTCCAAATTTATTTTTATTCTAGAAGAAATATATAGGAACAAATAATTATTCATCAGCCAATGCTAATTCATCCTCCATGGTGGTTATTAAGGTGGCCCAATTTGGAGATAAAATTATGGGCCAGAATCTGAGGCCTATAAAAACATCCCACCATTTTACACATATCTCGTAAACCATAAACTATTTTGGGCTGAAACTTTACAGATGGATAGGGGACATCCGGATATTAATTTTATTAGTCTATGTCCCACTCCAATTTTTCCATATAGAAGGCCATTAAGATGCGTCTATTCGGTGGAAGAAATATGGCTACCACCTCGGGTCAAGAGTGGAAAAATCAACTCTCCCTCAACTTTCCACCCACCTATGTCCTGCCACAATTAATTGAGGAGACTTGGACTATTAGAGGCTCGACCCAAGGATTAAAAAAATTCCTATTTAAGGTAGTGGTGGTGGAGGAGTTGATCATCCTTTTAGCTTTCTTTCATTGTAATGTTATGCTGCGATTTTGTTGTCTCAAGTTTGTCTTCCACATGTAAGTTGCTTTAATTAATCCTTGTTTCTTAATAAAAGTTCTTCTTCTATTATTATTATGTTCTTATCCATATCACTTTGATACTATTTCCTTAAGGTGTGAATTTATTCACACCAAACCTTGTGAAATTATTCACACAACAGTGGAGTGATCATTTTCTTTTTATTATTTTCTTTACTTCTTTAATTCTCCCCTCATGAGTCTACTTCCCGCTTCCATTGAAACCATAGCATCAATGGAGGGCTAAACCACTTTTGGGTTGATCCAAGGGAGTAGAAAGGGGCTGGATTGGATGTTATTTATCACCCCATTAGTGTCTAATCACTTCTTTAATTGAGATTTTTATTTGATGATTCTTAAACTCCATCATCCTTGTTGAATTTAAGGCCACACACTTCAAGTGCTAAAATGAACCTTTACCTTAAAGTGATCAAAACTTTGATCCTTCAAGTGTATAGGCGATTAGTATTAAAGGGTTTAGGTATTAAACCAGTAAGTGATTATGTTTTTTGATCTTCCTAAATGAACCCATCTCAAATATAAGAAATTGAAATCATTAAAAAAAGAAATTCATCCAATCCACCCCAAGAGATAACCTAGGATCAAATCATTATCTTAATTTGAATTCACTTAAATATGTTAGTGATAAATTAAAACCATATAAAATAAACCCAATTTGGCCACTTCATAGCAAAAAACAATCCATATAATGTACGTGTTTTTATGTTACTTCTTAGGTCTCTGAGGATTCAACAATCCAAGCTAAACTACAAGGACCGTTCTACCTTAATCTCTTGGGTAAATTTAAGTGTGAATCACATTTTGGAACTATTTCTAGGGTCCCAAGTAATTCATCTAAACACCAATTCTATTCTCACACATTTCTTCTTTTCTCATCCAAATTCTCTTATCTTTTCCCTTTCTCATTTTCTTTTCTTTTGGCGCATGTCCGCCTACACCTGTGATCAATCAAACCTTCTAGTTAGGGTGGATAGTCTTGGGGTTAGGGAGTTAAGTACACCAAGGGAACTCTTTCAATTAGTTCCTAATCTTCCTAATACATACAAGTAAAAAATTGAGCCCATTTAAATGTAAGTTCTTCAAAGAAACCAACTCATAAACCTGGGTGGGAACCAAAATGGAAACCCAAATGTGGCAGCCCCAAACTTGGGGAATGCGGTCGATCAAACCATAAATGACTACCTCACACCTGACTGGACCAATTCCCCCTCATGCATTAGACATAACTCCCTAGGATATACCAAATAATTTTTTAAACCCCATGTCCTAAACCATCTTCCCACATTCCATGGAATGGAGTCTGAGATGCCCTACCTTCACATTAAGGAGTTCAATGACATTATTGAAACCATGTGTCCCCCACATCAACTAGAATTAGCTAAGATGAGGCTATTTCCTTTTTCTTTAAAGGATGAATATAAAAATTGGCTAAAAAAATTGATACCATCATCTATAAACTCTTGGGACCAATTATAAAGATAATTATACAAAAAATACTTTCCCCCCCACAAAACAATTACACTTAAAAAGATCATCCAAAACTTTTTTAAAAAAGAGGGAGAGTCATTCTATGAAACATGGGAGAGGTTCAAAGACACTCTAAAAATGGTTCCACACCCTGGTTTTTCTATTCCTGAACAAGTGATAATTTTCCATGAAGGGTTGGGTCCAGGGAACAAACAATTCATTGACATGATGTGTAATGGAAATTTTAAAAACAAAGCCCCAAATAATGCTTAGGAGTATCTGGAAAGCCTTGCTGAACAAAACCAAACTTGGGGAACTTCACCTTATTTTGAAAAGCCACAAATAACTAATATAATTAATACAATTAGAGAATAGGAAATATTTAGGGAGAAACTCATAGTACTCTCTTGGAAGGTTGAAGAGATAGACCTTAGGAAAGTCCATGAAATCCAAACTGTAGACCCTGTTTGCACAATTTGTGAAAAACATGACCATAATATAGACAACTGCCCAACCATTCCATACATCAAGGATGTTATTTTAGGAGGACCCCCAGTATAATTAAATGCTTTGAACTTTCAAAAGCCTCAATACCAAAACACCTTCAACCCAAGGTATAATGACCACCCATGCCTTCACTGGAAAGATAACCAACAACCTACCCAACCACAAGGAAAAAATCCTTACCCCCATTAGAACTAACAAACCTCTAAACAGTTCTAAACCCAACCTATCCAATACCAACATCCACCGGTACATTTTCAGCAAACCATCCCATCTCCAAAATATATCCTTGGGATAAACCAATCTTCTCAAGCACCAACCCAAACTGTTCCACAAAGCCTACTAAAACAACTGTGCAAACAAATGGAAAGGATGAACTCGGAAGTCTCTTCCCTAAAAAAAGAACTTCAAACCATAAAAACTGGAAAGGCACCCATGCCTACTCAGGCAGTACCATCCTCAACTTCAAAGGGAGAGTCAGGTTGTACTCAAACTACTCATGAACAACTAAAGGCTGTGACTATTTTAAGAAGTGGGAAATAAATTGAGAAACCTGAATAAATAAGTCAGAAAACATGTGAAGCTTCAAACTCTAATGAAAATTAAAATTAACTACAAGATAAAACTGAGGAAATTGATAACAATGTCAAAGAAATAACTCTTCAACAAACAACCCCACAACCTGCACCATTTATTCAATGCATGAGGGGGAAAACCAAGCCTGAATTGAGTGAAACATTGAGGGAAATCTTCTCACAAGTCAAGTTGAACATTCCCCTTCTCGATGTAATCCAAACCATACCAACCTACTCAAAGTACCTTATAGACTTGTGCACTTTTAAAAGAAAAAATTCACATAAAAAACAAGTCCTTTTGGAAGCTAATGTGAGTACCACCATTCAAGGGACCATTCCTCCTAAGTTAAAAGACCCGGGTTTCCCTTACATCAATGTTGAACTAGGAGAGAGAAAATTTGTCAAGGCCTTTTGTGACCTAGGTGCTAGTCTCAATCTCATTCCATATACTGTGTACTGCAAGTTAGGACTAGAAGATCTCCAACCAACATCTGTCACACTTCAACTTACTGATCGTAGCATTAGGGTTCCAAAGGGGATTTTAAAGGATGTTCTGGTAAAGGTTGAAAACTTCATCTACCCTATAGACTTCATTATCCTTGACAACCATCCAAACTTAGGAAATAAGGAACAAACCCAAATCATCCTTGGTTGTCCCTTCCTTGCAACAATCAACTCTGTTATCCGAGTCCGAAATGGGAACATGACCATTACCTTTGGAAACATGAGTCTAGACTTGAACATCTATAATACAAGCTCACAAATAGAGGATGGCGAGGACATTCATGAAGTAAACATGATAGTAATCATTGATAATGAATCCATAGAACATCAAGGAATATTTTATGGATATTTAAGTCAGGATGAGATTGAATTCCTTTGTTCACATGAAGGAAGTTTATCCCCTTGGCTTGAATAATTTTAAAACTTCTCTTATGATGAATTCTTAGGTCCAACAATAAGTGAAACCTTTCAGGAAACCACTTTCATGGAGACCACTCCAACTCCCTTTCCTAAATCTGATCAAGCCAATCTAGTAAATGAACCTTCTACATGTGGGGAATCAATCCTATATAAAACTCTAAGAAACAAAATTGATCTTGATCAAATGTCCCAATCTTCTTCTGAAATTCTGAACCAACCTAATCTTGAATTGAAGGAACTTCCTGCTGCACTCAAGTATGCCTTCCTAGGGGACAATCAAACACATCCTATTGTCATTTATTCTTCTCTTGAATCCAATCATGAGAGGATGCTTCTAGATGTCCTTAGGAAACATAAGAAAGCCATTGGTTGGACCCTGTCTAATATTCCTTGAATTATCCCACTTATCGGGACTCATAGGATTGTTCTATAATCTAATTCAAATCCATGTCGTCAACCAAAATTTTGACTCAATCCTAATATCATGTAATTAGTGAGAAAAGAACTTTTGAAATTATTAAAAGCTGGTATCATATATCCCATAGCTGAGAGTGAGTGGGTTAGCCCAATCCAAGTGGTTCCCAAGAAGACAAGAATCACAGTGATAACCAATAAGGATGGATAGATTCCTCCAACAAGGGTGAGTAGTGGTTAGAGAGTCTGCATCGACTATAGGATGCTAAACACATTTACCAAGAAGGACCATTTCCCCTTACCATTCATTGAGCAAGTCCTTGAGGGAGTGGCATGTCATGCCTTCTACAATTTCTTAGATGGGTACTCGGGGTATATTCAAATTGAGGTCTCCCTAGAGGATCAAGGGAAGACTACATTAAAATGTCCATTCAGAACCTTTGCCTTAAAACTCATGCCCTTTGAGTTATGCAATTCCCTTGGAACCTTCCAGCGATGCATGATGGGAATATTCTCAGACATGGTAGGGGATTTTCTTTAGGTCTTCATGGGTGACTTCTCTGTGTTTGGGGATACATTTGAGGGATGTTTTAGGAATGTGGAGAGAGTCTTGTCAAGATGTGAAGAAAAGAATCTGGTCCTAAACTAGGAAAAATGAAATTTCATGGTTAAAGAGGGACTAGTTCTAGGCCATCTAGTCTCAGGTAGGGGGATTGAAGTTGATAAATCCAAGGTTGACATCATTCGCCACCTTCCATCTCCCAAAACTGTCAAGGAAGTGAGGTCTTTCTTAGGACGTGCTGGTTTCTATAGAATATTCATCAAGGAATTTAGTTCAATATCTCATCCCCTTTGTGATCTCTTAGTAAATGATGCTCCATTTTTTTGGACATAAACCTATTAGGGTTCATTATCAACCCTCAAATCCTCTCTCACCTATCCTCCCATTATGAAATCTCCAAATTGGAACCTTCCTTTCGAAATTATGTGTGATGCCAGTGACTTTTCTATAGGATCTGTGTTAGGAAAACATTGTGATAAAAATCCTTATGTCATTGCTTATGCAAGAAAATTATTAAATGATGACCAAATCAACTACACCACCACTAAAAAAGAGTTGCTTGCTATTGTCTTTGCCTTAAAGAAATTCAGGTCCTATCTCTTAGGATCACCCATCATTGTCTTCATTGACCATTCAACCCTAAAATACCTTTTACAAAAACAAGATACCAAGGATAGAATAATTAGGTGGGTCCTTCTCCTAGAATAATTTGACCTCAAAATCAAGGAAAAAAAGGGTGTTGAAAATTTTGTAGCTGATCACCTCTCTAGGATGGAATTCAAAGACAACTAAAATCACCTTTCTGTGTCTGATTCATTCCCTGATGAACACTTATACTCTGTGAGTGACTTCCCTTGGTACGCCGACATAGCCAATTTCTTAGTTATATGAGTCATTCCAAAATTATTAGGGACTCAATCTCGAAGGAAATTTATTTATGACGTTAGACACCATGTGTTTGATGATCTATACCTCTATAAGTTCTGCCCTAGACAAGTCATTAGGAGGTGTGTCCCAGAATCTGAACAAGAGTCCATCCTTAAATTCTATCATAGTGAGGCATGTGGAGGTCACTTTTCCCCTAAGAAAACATCAGCTAATATTCTTCAATGTGGTCTCTTCTGGCCCACCCTCTCAAGGGACTCATACACATTTTGTCAAAGTTGTCCTAAGTTTCAACAAGTAGGGTCAATCACAAAAAGGAATCAAATTCCACTCACTCCCATCTTAGTGATTGAAATCTTTGACTGATAGGGAATCAATTTCATGGGTCCCTTACCAAACTCTAGGGGATACCTATACATCCTCTTAGATATTTATTATGTATCAAAATTGGTTTAATCCATTCCCACCAAGTCTAATGACCATCGTGTTGTGATCTGATTTCTGAAAGATCACATATTTTCTCGATTTCGAATTCCTAGGGCTATAATCAGTGACCGAGGAACCCATTTCTGCAACTGTCTATTCTCTTCACTCATGTATATGTATGGGATTTCTCACAAGGTTTCCACTATGTACCATCCTCAAACAAATGGTCAAGCTGAGTTAGAAAATAGGTTGATTAAGAATATTCTTGAAAAAATTGTGAATCCTTCTAGGAAATATTGGTCTGAGAAACTCTCAGATGCTGTTTGGGCATATTGTACAACATACAAAACCATCCTAGGAATGTCACCATATAGGCTGGTTTATTGAAAATCATGCCATTTACCTGTTGAAATTGAGTATAAGGATTTTTTGGGCAATTAATAAAATAAATTATGACCTCTCATTGGCCGGAACAAAAAATAAAATTAGATCTCAATAAACTTGAGGAACTAAGGATAGAGGATTATGAAAATTCAAGGATCAATAAAGCTAAAGTTCAAGCCTACCAATATAGGAATATCAAAGTCAAACATTTTGAACCAGGAAAATTTGTGCTCTTGTATAGTTTAAAACTACATTTACACCCAATAAAGTTAAGGTCTATATGGTCACGTCCTTTCATACTGCACCATGTGTACCCCCATGGGGCAGTAGAGGTTCAAGATCCCATAAGTGATTAAATTTTCAAGGTCAATGGTCAAAGGTTAAAACCATTAATTGAATCATTCAATAAACAAGAAATAGAGGTTGAGTTAACTGAGCCAACCTATGAACCAGGAAAAAATTTATAGATTTAAGATTCATGTCGGGCTAATGACGTTAAAAAAAGCGCTACATGGGAGGCAACCCATGGTTTTCAAGTTTCCAATCATTATTTTATTTTAAAAAACTTTATATTTTAAATAGAATTAATGAATCTTTTTGATATTTAAAAATAATAAAAAAATAGATTGTTGACCTGCTCTTCTATTATGAGTATGGATGGGTATGAAAGGGGAGCACCATATTCATCCGTGTCACGTGGTGTGATCCTTGAGTAATACCTCACCTAGAAATTTAAAAAGAAGACAATGTATCATCAGTTCATTTTATTTTTATGTGTTTGTAGGTTAAAATAAAAATACAAAAAAATATATATATTAATAAAAAATCTACATCGTAGGTCATGGGGAAAACCTCGTCACAACTAGCGAAGCCGCGGGGAATTGAACCCAGGACCGAAGGGAGACAGGGGTGCGCGCTTACCACTGACCTACGGCTTATTGTGCTTCCTTATTCTATAATTTTTATATATATACTTATATTTTACTTTCTTTATTATATATATATATATAGTTTTTTTTGTTTTTTTTTCTTTTTTTTTCACTAGGGAATTCTTAGAGTGACACCGAGATCAAGGGATTAAAAGGGAGCAACAGGAATTTCAACTTCAACCACCAGGTGACTTCATTCCATGATCCTCATTTTAAATTTCCTTTTTGAACTCTCATCTCTACCTCTACCCCCTTCTAAATTTTATTTTCTTTAAACACTAGGGATAGTTTTATTTTAAGTTGGGGGGGAGATAAAATGAAAAATGCTTTTGTGTCAAAAAAATGAATGATTTTAAAAAAAAAGTGTGTAAATGGAAGGAAAAATTTCTCTAACTTTGAACATGGTAATACACATTACACACTTTGAAACGAAATATCAAATAATTTAGCATGCCCCGATTTTAATTTAAATCCTTCTATAATTTCATGAGCATATATTTTAGAAAGTGTGGCTATACAATGTGATATTTCATCATTTATATTTTCATCCAAATAAGAAAAATCACAACACACATACTTTGGATAGTGGGGTATTAGTTTGAGTTCACGGGGTCCCCCAAATAAATATCACAGGTTTGGTAATCATTTTAGTTTTAATATGAGTATTCAATAAAAAAAATAATAATAAAAAACAATAAATTTGCGCGTATAGAAATTAAATGACCTAATGCATGGCTTTCGGCACTTGGGGATCGTGACTCCATAGTTTTCTGGTCCAAAGTTAGTAATTTTATCTCTATTTTTGATAATTTGATTTTGTTTTTGATTGAGTTAACTTGAGATGATGCCTGAGTATGTGGGCTTCACTTGGTTCCCTAAGGTCTTTGAGCTTGGGAGTCATCAGCAAAGTCTCGCTACAGGGGTTGATTCTTTTAAGTGCAATTTCAATTACCATAGAAAAATTACAAAAAAAAATACAATAAAAAAAATTGAATACTCATGTTAATATTGAAATGTGATTCCACCTAGCACTTCCATCATTTCCCTCTTTAATAAATATGAACCCCCATGTTTAATACTATGCACAACACATCATTACTCTTAATTGATATTGAATGAAATATGGAGATGAATTTGAACAAAGGATTGGACTTGGGATTGGGATCTACTTATGAAACTATCTTATATTAAAATATTTTGATGGGTTTTATGATTTTTTGGTATAAGGGTTTTTGGTGATCACTGTGTATTAAAATATTTTTGGAAAAGGGAATTCGAACTTCATATTGTTGAGATACATTTTGCTCGGGACTAGCAAATCTCAAGTTGGGGGAGTGTGTGTAGAGACCCAAAGCTTGACGTACATGGACATTACATTACTTTTGCAGAATACTTAATACATAAAAAAAACAGATACCAAAGGACCATAATAGTTTAGTGTCTTTGGAAACTCAGAACATAATCTTCTAATCGTGGTAAAAGATCTTCAACATATCCCATAAAGATCTTCCCCTTTTGTTTTCTTACCTAAAACTTTTCTTTATATCTTGGGGAAAAGAAAACATATAAAGGGTGATCTCAAATGATCATTAAGGGTAAGCATGGAGAAAATAAAATAAACCATATACATTTGAACATAAAAACATGAACATAATGTTTAAACATCAAAATCTTGAGCAGTGACACAAAACATGGTAGTACGTAAGACATAGATCATAATGGAACATCAACCATGATAAAATAGCTTGGAAATAAAACTTGTAATTGTGTAAAAACATTAAGTACATGATATGATTTCCATAGTAGCCAAGGCATTGCTGCCAAGACCATCTTAGTGGACAAAGTCCCTTTCTGAATCGAGTTCACTCCTCGTTTCAGTCCTGTAACACTGAACCAGATTAACTTACCATTCCGGCCATGTCTATCTCATGAGATATAAATCTTTACCCAATGCATTGGAGGGAGATAGAGGTCCCACCCATCTCATAATGAAATCATTATTACTTGTGCCACAAAATAAACTTAAAACATTCATCATAACCAAAAGAATAAAATGGGTTTCATAAACATCATCCCATCATAACATAATACATATAAAAAAATGGATATAATTTCATCATAAGAGAAGTAAAACAATGTAAATCATAGAGACATTATACTTGAAACATACACATATGAAATAATGTCATCTTAGATGGAAAATGGTTTTGATAAATCACTTGAAATGAATTCTTGAGGAAATTATCCTTTCTTCTTCAAAATCATTTTCTTTTCACAAAATTCCATGCAATTTTAAAAGAAAATGGTTTTTTTTTGAAAATAATAATGCAATCTTGTAGAGTAAGATTCATGAAAATAAGTCCTAATAAAACTGTAAAAATCCGTTCATGCCGTATAAGTTAAAAAAACATTCTTCTTGTACTTTTGTCGGAAAAGTCAAAAAGTTCCTCGTATGGTAAAAAAAGAAAGATTCCTTCCATAACATGTGGTAAAAGTAAAAAAAATGGGTAAAAAGGAAATTAAACATACATTAAAACATTTTTAGAAAACATGGACATGGATGATAACAATAGCTCTAGTAAATACTTACGAATAACAATCTCGAATAAGAACGAGATTGGAATAGTTATCCCTTACCTTATGTCCAATTTATTCCGTATGTGTCCAAGATTCCTGTATAGTGGGTTTAAACATATTATTAACTTGTAACAGAACCATAATAATATTTATGATATCCTATATGATTCACTTACGACTTTATATTATCCGTTCATTTGTCAATTCCATGTTAAAGCAGCGTTTTGGGTAAAATCGTTTCATTTATCGTCCGTGTTTTGACTTGTAATTATTAATATGATCACTTAGATCATGATTAATTAATTACATAATAGAAAACATGATTTATATATAATATATATTCATAATATACATATATATAATATATTGATAAATGGAAATAAATACACCATTCATGGAGACGGTAGGCCGTACGTACGCATGAACGCTGTTTTTCATTTCCTTATTGAACTGAATGGAATTAAGTAGGTGAAATACATATATATATATATAAATAAATAAAGTAGAATCATTATTTCATATATTTCATGATTACTTATTATATATAATTTATAATCATTCTTGAATTGTTAACATGGAAAATGAATCTCATCACGTCGTGGAGACGGTAATCCGTACGTACGCACGAGCGATGATATCATTCCCATATTTATTGAATGGAATTTTAGTTGATGATATAATATCTTAGAATCAGTATGATTTTATAATAATCATATATAGTTATTCTTTACACCATTATACCCATCCAAGTAAGGTGGTGGTGGAAAAACAGATTACACCACGACGTGGAGACGGTATTCCGTACGTACGCACGCGCGGTGATTTCGTTTTCCATAGGATGGATAGAAGGTAAAATGGGGTTGTTTAATATTTATAATAAAATATAATTATATTAGTGATACCTATGTTATTACTTTATAATTAAACAACTAAATAAGAAGAAGTAGAAGAAGAAAGAAAACTTGAAAGAATCGGTAGAAGAGATTACCTCTTCCTCGACGCACCTCCTTTAAACTTCTTCTTAGGGCACTAGAGTTGGTCTTTTGAGAATACCAGAACCTATATGATGTAACTAGAGAGGTTTAGAAGAGGAATTGGCAGGTATTGTCCGAGATTAAAGGGTCAAAAGGGTGTGAAGAGAAGAGGGAAGGGGTGCCCTTTTTATAAGGGAGGAGAGGGGCACCTTAGGAAAACTTAAAATTTTATTTTATAATAAAGTCATATTCGGTTTTTAATAGCTCCAAATTAATTTATTTCTAAGATAAGGTGGGTATGGGTCTAAATCCTCTCAATAAATATATTTTAGACAAATTTAGGTTACTATTTTATCCTTATCATTTAGATTTAACTCTAAGTTAAATAATTTAACTTTTACTGTGTCTTTTTGTTTTCTTACACTATATGGTTAATAAACTTACTATAAGAAGCCAAACGAACCCCAAGTGGTTCATTATTAATATATATATCCTTATCTAATTCATTTTACCGAACATTAGATTTTTAGGAATAAAATAACAATTAATAATATAATATTTGTTTTAAAAGCTATTTTATGTCAATTTTGACACTATTTGGTACTTAATTTTTGTGAAAATCATAAAAGAATGATTAGTTCGAAAAAAGTTAATTAAATCAATAATAACATGTCATATTATCCTATAAAATTAGTGTAATTTATAAAAAGTCTCAAATTACATTTATTTGGGTATTTATAATATCAATTATTTTAATATTTCATTATTTAGGTAATTACTACATCACCATTGTGTCATAAAAAAATTAAATTATTTAATGTCTAAAAATTATAAATAAAATACCATTAAGTAGGAAATCTTTTTATATTTCTAAATAATATTTATAGTTGAATTTATCTTATGTATAACCCTATATTAAAAATGCTTTAGTTATTAAACTTTGATTTTAACCATTTTAACTCTTCTTTAAATAAAATAATAATAAGTGTCCTAATCTAATACAAGTGGACCTAAAGGGTAATATTTTATTCCTAAGGTTGTTTTTGGTCGAATTAAACTTATCCAATAGAATTAGTACATGTTTTAGGGTAATAATAATATCATTTTTACCCTTAATTACCCTGTTTACTTTTTACCGTGGTAAATAAAAGTAAAAAGTTACTATTCACCAAAATTTATTTTTTTCTTATTGAACCAAATTTTACTCCTTGATATTGTCCGTGTCTCTCAGATTTTATAAATTCCACTCACAAAAGCGGTAAAATTAAGTTTTATGTAAATTTTCAAATTCTCCCAGGAGGTGGGTAAAAGACGGTGAAAAGTTCAATAAAATTTTTATACATCTAAAATTATTAAAAAATGACTCAAATGAATTACATTGAACTTATATAGGTATTATGTATCAATTTTGACCTAAAATAAATTTAAATAAAATAAATAATTATTTAAATAAAAAGTCGGTTTTTAAATAGTAACCTAGTGTTTTCACTATTCATCAAAAATTGAAAGTTTTCATAAAAATACCAAAATTTCACCGTAGGTTAATTTTGATATCCCGAATCCAAAAAATGATGTCCATTTTGAAAGATAAAATTTATAAAATTTCAAAAAGTGGGTATTACTATTCATAAGATCTAGTTTATCATAATATTATAATAATATCTCGTTTAGTGAAACTCATGATTGCGTACCATACATGTTATCGAGGAAGGTCTTGATTGCGTGTAATGCAAGCTAAGTCAGGGCTGCGTGTAGTGAAAGCTCCGTTTTGTGTTGCGTATATCATAATAAAAACTTTTTTCATTTATACATTAAACAAAATCTATACTTAATGTTACGTAGAATAATTTCCACAAAACGAACTTGAAATTGTGTGTAACACGAGCCAAAAATAGTGTTGCGTATACTGCAAGATAATACAGTGTTGCATGTAGTACAAGCTAATCTTGGTGTAGTGTATAATAGAAGACATCAAAGAAATTAAAAATAATATATTTCATAAAATCTCGGGGTGTTACATTCTACCCCCCTTAAAATGAATTTTGCCCTCAAAATTAATCAGGGTTATAAATCATTTACTACTTGAAAGTTTCGTTCGTAAAAAACCACATCGTAAAAGAAATACTAAAACA
Organism: Viscum album; assembly: GCA_963277665.1. Classification (NCBI taxonomy): domain Eukaryota; kingdom Viridiplantae; phylum Streptophyta; class Magnoliopsida; order Santalales; family Viscaceae; genus Viscum; species Viscum album. Next base: position 525,771,726 of record OY728148.1, on the reverse strand, counting down.
TAATTTTAAAAGTAAAGTAAGAAATGTAATGGTTACCCAGATTTACCCATCACTGGGTTTCTATATAGAATAACATAGGTGAAAATATGGATATGGAAGAGAAATATAACCATCAAGTTCTGATGGAGAGTGCCAGAGAACATGGCTATGAAAAAGCCAACAATCACAAAGCCATAAATTTGTGATGATCTAAGGTACCATCTGATTCATCGGATATAAGGGCACTAGGACAACATTTTTGGTTTTCAAGATCATTTTCCTAAAGTTGAAAAATTTGAAATAGGAGAAATACTTACTTTATTTCGGTATAATCTCACCGTTGATCGTGCCTTGAACAATTTACACTTCATCTCTTAAAGAAATGAAGTTGAATTTGTCATTCGTGAAGTGTTAGCAGATCATGTGATAGAATGAGGGGTCATTCCATATGTCTCAAACAAAAGGTTAGCAAAAGTTATCAAATATGCATAAGTCCATATATGGTGAGGTTAATCGTATATGATTCCAAAAATGGACTTATACTTCATATATCGTACTTCTTAATAAAACTAGTTTATACTAACCAGGGACTTCTTGTAGGCCAGTGGTAAGAAATAAAGTCCTGCCGCACTTCGGTTGTGGATTCGATTCCCACAGCCTTGTCCGATGCGATGGGTTGTTGCCTGTTCTGCATGTTGTCCCTTTTCTTAAACTACACTATTATAACATTCCATCAATAATATCAAAAAAAGCTCTATCCTTAAACAATACTAACTTATTTCCAACAAAATTCATTCCAATCTTTAGGCTTATCTAAAATACTTACGTGCAAGCTCATAGTATAAAGAAAACAATTACTAGAAATGTCATCTACTGAGCATACCATCATTTATCCCCCATATATCATAGGATATATCTTGTTGGTCACATTGCAAACATGTGAATACCTTAATCATGTATTCTCTTGAAAAATGAATACCTATTGAACCTTAGTGATAACATAAATGCTGTCAAAATTTAACACTTTCCACATACCAAAATCCCAAAATTTCTATATACTCAAACCATGATATAACTTTATCCTTATATCAGTCATGAGCTCATTAATAATATCAAAAATTTCATTATCTCTTTATCCCTTCATTATGCGCATATCATCTTCTTTCCAAAAATATCTGAATCACCTTTCATGGTTACCGGTACCATTCAATATATATTTTCAAATACTTTAAGAAAAACAATAGTGTAACAATCCTTATATGATTCTTTATTCCATAGTACCATTAAATTATCTATACAAAATAACTCTTGATAAACATATAATCATTCCACTACATTCTTAAACCATTGACAGAGCTTCATAATTTTATTCCTCAAACCTTCTTTCATCTCATATATCATTTGTAGTCTCTTCATCATCATCAACATAAATACTACCCATATAACCATGAAGATTCTCTTCATGAAAATTTCCCTCAGATAATTGGTTTGTATAATGCCCATACATTCCACATTTAAAAAATTTAATCATTTTTGATGTCGTAGCAATACCATTGTCCTTGTCCATGGTGTTAACTGAAACTTTTCCTTTGCAATTACTAGCTTTGTATCCTTATTTTCCACACCCAAAGCATCTTCCAGTTCCTTTGAAACATTCTCCCTGATGCCTCTTCCCACAGGATTTACATGAGGGAAATTGAACTTTCTTTCCTCTATGATCATCATGAAACTCCATCTTTCTCTTATTAGCTGAGTCAGAAAACTTACCAAAGTTGAGATTATTGATCATATTATGAGATTGATGATTAGGAATAATAATTATATGTGGACTTCTAGATCCAATTTCATTTGGTTGCTCATGAAGAATATCATTCCATTGTCCATCATATCCTCCATTATCATGAATCTTCCTATTTCCAGCCATTTTCTAAAACCCAAAAAGAATAGTGTGAGAGGCAAAACTCGTACTAGAAAAAAAACATAATCAAGGGGGACTACTTTCAATCTCTAACATCTTAGGTTTAATTCTATGATCGTTACCGTAATTCTAGGATTATAACCTATACTTTTACTTAACCTTAGGGACATCCCTAGACATACCATAGAAATATCTCTAGGGATCTCACTAAAGTTATCGCATCCTAGTTTCCAAAGGTTGACTAAACCTTTCCTCTGATACCAAATGTAGAGACCCAAACCTTGACGTACATAGACATTACATTACTTTTTCGGAATACTTAATACATAAAAAAACAGACACCAAAGGACCGTAATAGTTTAGTGTCTTTGAAAACTCAGAACATAATCTTCTAATTGTGGTGAAAGATCTTCAACATCTCCCATAAAGATCTTCCCCTTTTGTTTTCTTACCTCAAACCTTTCTTTATATCCTGGGGAAAAGAAAAAATATAAAGCGTGATCTCAAATGCTCAATAAGGGTAAGCATGGAGAAAATAAAACAAACCATATACATTTGAACATAAAAACATGAACATAATGCTTAAACATCAAAATCTTGAGCAATGGCACAAAACATGGCAGTATGTAAGGCATAGATCATAATAGAACATCAATCATGATAAAATAGCTTGTAAATAAAACTTGTAATTGTGGAAAAACATTAATCACATGATGTGATTTCCATATTAGCCAAGGCATTGCTCCCAAGGCCATATTAGTGGACAAAGTCCCTTTCTGAATCGAGTTCACTCCTCATTTCAGTCCTGTAACGCTCAACCAGATTAACTTACTGTTCCAGCCATGTCTATCTCATAAGATATAAATCTTTACCCAATTCATTGGAGGGAGATATAGGTCCCACCCATCTCATAATGAAATCATTCTTACTTGTGCCACAAAATAAACTTAAAAAATTCATCATAACCCAAAGAATAAAATGGGTTTCATAAACATCATCCCATCATAACATAATCCATATAAAACAAATGGATATAATTTCATCATAAGATAAATAAAACCATGTAAATCATAGAGACATTATACTTGAAACATACACATATGAAATAATGTCATCTTAGATGGAAAATGGTTTTGATAAAACACTTGAAATGAATTCTTGAGGAAAATATTCTTTCTTCTTCAAAATCATTTTCTTTTTAAAAAATTCCATGCAATTTTAAAAGAAAAGTGTTTTGTTGAAATTAATCATGCAATCTTGTAGAGTAATATCCATGAAAATAAGGCGTTATAAAACTTTAAAAATCCGTTTATGCCGTATAAGTTAAAAAAACATTCTTCTCGTACTTTTGTCGAAAAAGTAAAAAAGTTCATCATATGGTAAAAAAAAGAAAGATTCCTTCCATAACATGTGGTAAAAGTAAAAAAATGGGTAAAAAGGACATTAAACATACATGAAAACATTTTTAGAAAACATGGACATGGATGATAACAACAACCTTAGTAAATACTTACGAATAACAATCTTGGATAAGAAGGAGATTGGAATAGTTATCCCTTACCTTATGTCCAATTTCTTCTGTATGTGTCCGAGACTCCTGTATAGTGGGTTTAAACATATTATTAACTTTTAAAAGAAACATAATAATATTTATGATATCATATATGATGACTTTATATTATCCGTTCATTTGTCAATTCCATGTTAAAGCAGCGTTTTAGGTAAAATCGTTTCATTTATCGTCCGTGTTTTGACTTGTAATTATTAATATGATTACTTAGATAATGATTAATTAATTAAATGATATAAAACATTATTTATATATAATATATATTCATAATATAGATATATATAATATATTGATAAATGGAAAGAAATACACCGTTCATGGAGACGGTAGGCCGTACGTACGCATGAACGCTATTTTTCGTTTCCTTATTGAATTGAATGGAATTAAGTAGATGACATACATATATATATACATAAATCCAGTAGCATAATTATGTCATATTTTTCATGATTACTTATTATATATACTTTATAATCATTCTTGAATTTTTAACATGTAAAATGAATCTCATCGCGTTGTGGAGACGGTAATCCGTATGTACGCACGAGCGATGATATCTTTCCCATATTTATTGAAAGGAATTGTATTGGATGATATAATATATTAGAATCAGTATGATGTTATAATAATCATATATGGTTATTCTTTACACCATTATACCCATCCAAGTAAGGTGGTGGTGGAAAAACAGATTACACCACGGCGTGGAGACGGTATTCCGTACGTACGCACGTGTGGTGATTTCGTTTTCCGTAGGATGGATAGAAGGTAAAATTGGGTTTTTTCATATTTATAATAACATATAAGTATATTAGTGATACTTATTTTATTACTTTATAATGAAACAACTAAATAAGAAAAGTAGAAGAAGAAATAAAACTTGAAAGAATTGGTAGACGATATTGCCTCTTCCTCGACGCACCTCCTTTAAACTTCTTCTTAGGGCACTAGAGTTGGTCTTTTGAGAAGAAAAAAACCTATATGATGTAACTAGAGAGGTTAATAAGATTAATTGGCAGGGGTTGGACTAACTTCAAGGATCAAAAGGTTGTGAAGAGAAGAGGGAAGGGGTGCTCTTTTTATAAGGGAGGAGAGGGGCACCTTAGGAAAACTTAAAATATTATTTTATAATAAAGACATATTCGGTTTTTAATAGCTAAAAATTGATTTATTTCGAATATAAGGTGGGTATGGGTCTATATACTCTCAACCAATATATTTTAGACAATTTTAGGCTACTATTTTATCCTTATCATTTATATTTAACTCTAAGTTAAATAATTTAACTTTTACCATGTCTTTTTATTTTCTTACACTATATGGTTAATAAACTTACTATAACAAGCCAAATGAATCCCAAGTGGTTAATTATTAATATATATATACTTATATAAGTCATTTGGATAAACCTTAAATTTTTTTAAATAAAATAACAATTAATAATATAATATTTGTTTTAAAAACTATTTTATGTCAATTTTGACACTATTTGGTACTTGATTTTTGTGAAAATCATAATAGAATGATTAGTTAGAAAAAAGTTAATTAAATCAATAATAACATGTCATATTATCCTAAAAAATTAGTGGAATTCATAAAAAGTCTCAAATTACATTTATTTGGGTATTTATAATATCAATTATTTTAATATTTCATTATTTAGGTAATTACTACATCACCATTGTGTCATAAATAAATTAAATTATTTAATATCTAAAAATTATAAATAAAATACCATTAGGTATGAAATATTTTTATCTTTCTAAATAATATTTATATTTGAATTTATCTTATGTATAACCCTATATTAAAAATATTTTTGTTATTAAACATTGATTTTAACCATTTTAACTCTTCTTTAAATAAAATAATAATAAGTGTCCTAATCTAATACAAGTGGACCTAAAGGGTAATATTTTATTCCTAAGGTTGTTTTTGGTCGAATTACACTTATCCAATAGAATTAGGACATGTTTTAGGGTAATAATAATATCATTTTTACCCTTAATTACCTTGTTTACTTTTTACCGTAGTAAATAAAAGTAAAAAGTTACTATTCACCAAAAATTATTTTTATCTTATTGAACCATATTTTACTCCTTGATATTAACCGTGTCTCTTGGATTTTCAAAATTCCACTCACATAAGCGGTAAAATTAAGTTTTATGTAAATTTTCAAATTCACCTAGGAGGTGGGTAAAAGATGGTGAAAGGTTCAATAAAATTTTTATATATCTAAAATTATTATAAAATGACTCAAATGAATTACATTGAACTTATATAGGTATTATGTATCAATTTTGACCTAAAATAAATTTAAATAAAATAAATAATTATTTAAATAAAAAGTCGGTTTTTAAATAGTAACCCAGTGTTTTCACTATTAATCAAAAATTGAAAGTTTTCAGAAAAATACCAAAATTTCACCCTAGGCTAATTTTGATATCCCGAATCCAAAAATGAAGTCCATTTTGAGAGATAAAATTTATAAAATTTTAAAAAGTGGGTATTACTATTCATAATGGCTAGTTTATAATAATATTATAATAATATATCGTTTAGTGAAACTCATGATTGTGTACTACACACGCTATTGAGGAAGGTCTTGATTGAATGTAATTCAAGCCAAGTTAGGGCTGCGTGTAGTGAAAGCTCTGTTTGGTGTTGCGTATAACATAATCAAAACTTATTTCATTTATAATTTAAAAAAAATCTATACTTAATGTTGCGTAGAAGAATTTACACAAAACGAACTTGAAATTGTGTGTAACACGAGCCAAAAATAGTGTTGCGTATACTGCAAGCTAATACAGTGTTGCGTATAGTACAATCTAATCTTGGTGTAGTGTATAATAGAAGACATCCAAGAAATTAAAAATAATATATCTCATAAAATATCAGGGTGTTACAGTGTGATTATCCACTAAATGAGGATAATATTCATTTTTAATATATATAATATTCATGTGCTTTATTATTCATAAACACCATTTTAGTTCATTTTACACTTTGAACATCATTTCACATTATGATTGTAATTCCTTCTTAAAATACAATATTATGTGGTACATTTTTGAACATCATTTAAAATACCCAATGATCTTGATTTTATTTTCATATTTAATTTTTAGGTTTCTAGTTATATTGGGAATAATTAATACTTGTGGAGTGTTGAAATATTTACATTGGAAGACCACCAAAATGCGATTTCATGCAAACAATTGTGGAGAAGGCAGATTGGACACCATCCCACTAATGAGAATGTGGGGACCAACATACAAGCCCAATGAAGTCCAAATTTCGTGGGATTCTAGAAGACATATATAGGAACAAATCATTATTCAGGATATAATGCTAATTCAGCCTCCATGGTGGTTATTAAGGCGGCCTAATTTGGAGATAAAATTATGGACTAGAATATGAGTCCCAGAAAAATAGTACACCATTTTACACATATCTCGTAAACCATAAACTATTTTGGGCTGAAACATTACCTACATATAGGGTACATACGAAGATTAATTTTATTCTTCTATGTCACACTCCAATTAGGCCATCTAGAAGTCCATTTAGACACATATGTTCGGTGGATGAAAGCTGGCTGCCACCTCAGTTCAAGGGTGGAAAAATCAACTCTCCCTTAACTTTCCACCCACCTATGTCCTATCAAAATTAATTTAGGAGACTTGGAATGTTGGAGGCTAGACCCATGTGTTAAAAAAATGCCTATTTAAGGCAGTGGTGGTGGAGGATTTTATCATCTTTTGAGATTTCCTTCATTGTAATGTTATGCTGCGATTTTGTTGTCTCAAGTTTGTCTTCCACATGTAAGTTGCTTTAATTCATCATTGTTTCTTAATAAAAGTTCTTATTATCTTATTATTATGTTCTTATCCATCTCACTTTGATACCGTTGCCTCAAGTTGTGAATTTATTCACACAAAACCTTGTGAAATTATTCACACAACGGTGGAGTGATCATTTTCTTTTTATTGTTTTCTTTACTTCTTCCATTCTTCCCTCATGAGTCTACTTCTCGCTTCCATTGAAACCATAGCATCAATGGAGGGATAAACCACTTATGTTTTGATCCAAGGGAGTATAAGGGGGCTGGATTGGATTTTATTTATCACCCAATTAATGTCTAATCACTTCTTTAATTGAGATTTTTATTTGATGATTCTTAAACTCCATCGTCCTTGTTGAATTTAAGGCCACACACTTCAAGGGCTAAAATGAACCTTTACCTTGAAGTTCTCAAAACTTTGATCCTTCAAGTGTATAGGTGATTAGTATTAAAGGGTGTAGGTATTAAACCAGTAAGTGATGATGTTGTTTGATCTTCTTAAATGAACCCATCTCAAATATAAAAAATTAAAATCATTAAAAAAATAAATTCATCCAGTCCACCCCAAGCGATAACCTAGGATAGACTCATTATCTTAATTTGAATTAACTTAAATATATTATTGATACCTTAATCCCATATAAAATAAACCCAATTTTTCCACTTCATAGCAAAACACAATCCATATAATGTACGTGTTTGTAGGTTACTTCTTAGGTCTCTGAGGATTCGAGAACCCAAGCTAAACTACAAGGACCGTTCTACCTTAATCTCTTGGGTAAATTTGAGCATGAATCAGGTAGGGATGGAAATAAATAAATAAATGAAATTATAATTCAAAATGAAAAATGGTTAAATGAAAGAAAGGAGTGGGTTGATGTTTTGGTTGTGGCTATTGTGTGGCTGTATATGTTGGGTTAGCAGCAAGGGTAGTTTTTATGCGTGGGCTAGTTTTTTGTTTGGAAACACATAGGTTGGGCTGAGTGTTTGTTTAAATATATGCATAAATTTATAGTTCCTTATGTTTTCTATATTCACCCCACCTGTATTTAACACTATGTACCGAACACCCCCATTGTTATGGGGGAAGGTGTTTTTCCCAACATCCCGGTGGGAGGATGGATGGCTGGTTACTGACTATTCCCTGCTCCCTCTTCTAGGCATTTATCACCCAATAATCTTCGGGTAGGCTAAAATGGATTGAGGTTTTCTATCACCCAGGAATTTTTGGGTAGGCTGTAATGGATTGAGTTTTAATACATGATTTATGCTATTGGATGCATGAGAGGTGGTTTATTTCTCAGGTGTCTTCAGAATGGGGATTAGGTGTTTTCAGGAAGGGTGTGGTATGTGTGAAGCCCAGGTGTCTGTGGGTAGGATTGTGGTGTGGTTTGAGGCCTAGGTGTCTGTGGATAGGAATGTAATGTGGTTTGTGGCCCTGGTGTGTGTGGGAAGGTTGTGGTACTGGGGCTTGTGAAAGAACATGGTAGTGTCATGATGTTCACCATTAGGGATGAGCAGTTAACCAGTGAGAAGTGATGTGGGGTACCCAAATATCGATGTTCTTATTATATTACATTACTGGATATGCATTACTTGGTGATTATGCCTTGGTGAGGTTGGGTGGTTAGTATTCCTTGATAAGTACTGTTGGTTTCTACTATTTTCTCATAGGGGCATTAGTTTGATTCTCTCAGTTATGCATGGGTGACTTTGGTTTTCCCTACTGAGTATACTTTTATGATCACCCTATGCATATAAAACTATTTTTAAGTTTCTAGGAAGATTACGCAGACCATGCTGGACCTTACTAGCTCGGATGTTGGGGGCAGTTTCTGTATTGATGCTTAGATTTTCTTTTGGTATTTACTTCAGAGTTTTCTTTTTATTTCTAGAAATTTTAATTTAAACATGCATGTGGGATGAATTTTGGTTTCTTTATATATATTTTTCTTGTGTTTTTTTGAGGTTGATATATCTTATCTCCGGATCTTGTTTACTATAAAAAGGGTAATGCCTACTCTTTTTTTTTATATTTATATACCCTTGGTGCTGGTTTCCACCCCGAGGCCTATTAGAGGCGGGACTCATGGGTTATTATATCTCCTTCATCTTGAGGAAGGAAGGTCTCAACATATTACTATCCCTTACCTCATCTTGAATAAGAAGGGTCATGAAAGATTTGTTTTATAGGTGATGGTTGAGGGATAGGATGGAGTTTGGAGTTAGGCACTATGAGGATTGCATGGGTTGGTAGGGAAACAATGTTAGGTGATCTTGGTGCATGACATAGGGCAAGGAAGACTAGCCAGGACACAGGATTTTAGGTTCCCCCATGATTTGATGCAAGGAATATGAGCTTATCGAATGGCCAAGTGAGGCTACAACGATTGCAGGGTAGAGACCCTAAGAAAGGTACATGCATCATGATGACTTGTGTTGTTGTTTTTTTTGGTGTTTTTGGGAAATTAAAATAAATAAATAGTTAAAATGAATCCTAAAAAATCCCATACTATAGAGGTTTATAAATTCCTTATTTTCCTTTCATCTATGGCTCCCAGACGTCACCCGTGTGTGGTACAAGAAGTGGAGGGTTAGAAGGCTGACCCAATTGAATGGTAGAGGGTCAGTCCAGTAGAGGAGGATGATCAGTGATTGAAGACACTTCATGCTTTACAATGGTATAATTTTGGAAAGTACGAGGGAAATGTCTCATACATGGAGATAGAGAGTTGTCTTGAGGATCTTATGATCACTTTTAGCTTGATCCAAGCTCCAAAAGAGTACTGTGTTCCTCTGGCAGTGATCCAGATGAGGGGAGCTGCATGTCAGTGGTATATTCTTTACCTTAGGGAGAGTAAGGAGGCTGATGTTTTGTGGGCCAACTTTGAGAAGGAGTTCCGGGAGGAATTAATTTCTTCCATGATGAAAGATGAGAAGATTCAGGAGAAACTATCCCTCCAGAAGGGGAGTATATTAGTGAGGGAATTAGGGATCAAGTTCAAGGATCTCCAACATTTTGCTCTGGATCTCTTTTCGGATGAGGAGTCTTGAGTGAGGTGCTTAGAGGAGGCACTCTGTCCTTCTCTTTACTATGCGGTTACTCCATTCAACCTACCGATATACTTAGAGGTTTAGAAGAAGGATAAAGTGGTGGAAAGGATGCACTCATGAGGAGGTCTATCATGAGAGGGAATTCAACCGAGTTATTCAAATGGGAAGTTAGTCAATATCAAATCCCTAGCGTCAGGGCCTTCCAAGTTTTAGCCAGTAGGCGGCCGACCCCGGTAGTTTCAGTTCTGACCCTTTGGTACTCACCCTTTTACCATGGGGCTGAGGCCGAGGTGTTTTTATTGTGAAGGCCATGGGAACCTTCAGGATAGTGCTTGAATTGAGTTCAGTATGGTGGAGGTGGGAAGGTTCTGCACCCGCCTCAACAATAGTTTCCAGCCAGTCCTTTACTACAGCAGGGAAAGAAGGCCCCTGCTCCACTAAGGGTGGATAGTGTAACGCCCTGACCCTAGTTAGCCAGAGTTGGTGCATTATTACATAACATTGGCATGATCACAAAAGATCAAGTCTTGGAAGAACGACTAGTTTAGTAGCTTTGTAATCACTAGATATATTCATAAAGTTTACATTACATCATAAAATGAAAACTAAAACAACATAGTCTCCATAGTCTACACTCATAACCCCTCATACTATCTCTGCAGGTCATTCATAAAATACTTCTTCACATCTTGTGAAAAATAAAACATAGAAAGGGGTGAGCTCAAATGCCCAGTAATGATAACAATATAGAGGAAACTTTCATAAATAGGCATAAACATTTAAGACAATGTATAACTAAAACAAAATCCTTTTAAACTTGAACTTCAACATAATATATAAAAAATAAAATGAAATAATTACATTTACTTATTCACATGGATATTCTACTAGTTGAATAATCACATGCAATATCAATATTTACTTTCATAATGATGGAATGCATAATGCCAGACTATCATAACCACATAGTCAAGGCCTTGTGCCAAGAATACAAATAAGATTTTTTCAAGGCCTTGTTCCAAGACACTAGTTTGTCTCATGAGACCTACTGATGCATCGAGGAGCTATAGCGGGCTCCACCTGTCACTTATTAAGTCCAATGCATTCCTCATATGAACAGGTTTAAACATAACATAAACATTCGTATTAAAACTAGCATACGAAATGTCAATATTTTCTCTATAAACAATGAGTGGTATAAAAATAACACATCCACAGTAAAACATATCACAAAACCTTAAATACAATATGGAAGTTTTGTATCATAATAAATCAACTTCAAATAATCTTAAAACCCATCAAAGGATGTTGACATAGATGAAACCAAACTATTTGAGAGAAATATCTCTTTTTTTTGAAATCATTTAAAAGTAACATAATTATAAAATAAAATATTTACTTTCAAAATATTCTTATAAGCTTGTAAGGTAAGCTTTGATGATTTTATAATGGTGGAAAATAGCCACACCCTCCATATAATTTAAAAAGACATTCTTACCTTAATTATGTCAAAAAGGTTAAAAAGGGCCTTGTTTGGAAAATGACATAAAGATTCCTTTATAAACTTCTTATAAAAATTAAACAAGGGTATAAATGACTTTAACCCATAGTCTGTAAAATATTAAAATTATTTGAAATACATTTTTAAGAAACATGTATGTGGATAATAAAGAGGTCCTAGTAGATAATTACGTATAAACAACCTCGGATAATGAAGAGATTGTGAAATAAACCCTTACATTGTACTTTTCCTTGGTTGAGGGTAGGTTAAACTCCTATATAATGGTTAAATAATTGTTATTAAATTATACAAGAATCATATACATTAATATGATATCATATATGATCTTTTAACATTGCTTTGTTAATAATATCTTAGTATTATCGTCGTTTCAGGTGTTAACTTACTCGTTTTATTTTATATGTTTTGTTACATAAGTCATGTTTGTTATGGATAGTTTGTATATTATTCATATATAGAATGATATCAAGTCCTTAAACATTATTTTTAATCATCAAATTAGAATTAGACTTGAATGAATACAATGGGGAATGAATCTCATCGTGTTCATGGAGACGGTAGTCCATACGTACGCACGAGCGACAATATCACTCTTTTGATATTAAAATAATACATAATAAGATATTATATCATATATACAGAATCATTATCATGTTATATTTATTATTTACATGAATTACACATCATTATTATACCCATCCAAATAATAATGTTTTGAATAACAATTACACCACGACGTGGAGACGGTAAGCCGTACGTACACACGTATGGTGACATGTCATTCAAAGGATGGATAGAATACTGAATATGGTTGTACCATATTTATAATAATATCATAGTATATAGAAGATACTGGAGTTATTATTTTAGAATGGTAATAACAAAGAAAGAAGAAGTTGAAGAAGAAAGGAACTTGAAAGAGGGTGGTGAAAACATTACCTCTTCTTTGGGTTCTTCCTTTTGATTTGATCAAAAGGGCTCCTTATATTGGATTTATGATTAAAATAATGCCTCTAAGTTGAAGTGAGGGAAGTTTAGAGGATATTTGGGCAGGGTTTGGCCGAACCAAAAGGATTTGAAGGTGTGAAGAATTGGTTAGAAGTGGTTTCTTTTTATAAGAGGAGTGAGGGGCACCTTAGGAAAAGCTAGAAATATTATTTTATAATAAATTCATATTTGGTTTATAATAGATCCAAATTAGATTATTCAAAGTATAATGTGGGGATGGTTCTAAATCCTTTCAACCAATAGATTTTATACAGGTTTGGGTCATTATATTAACCTTATCTTTTAGTTTTAACTCTTAGTTAATTAGTTTGACATTTACCATGTCACTTTGTATTTTTATATTATATAGTTAATAAACTTACTATATAAATAAAATAGATCCGTAAGTGGTCCATTAATGATACAAATATAATTATATAAGTCCTTTTGCTTAACCTTAGATTTTTAGGAATAGAATATAAATTAATAATATAATATTTTCTTTAAAAACTCTTTTATGTCAATTTTGACACTATTGAATATTTTGTTTTTGATAATTTCATAAAATCATTATTACTTAGAAAAAAATTTATATAACCAATCATAATATGTCATATTGACCTAGAAATTTAGTTTAATTCATAAAAAGTCTCAAATTACATTTATTTTTATATTTATAATATCAATTATTTTAATATTTCATTAATTAGGTAATTACTGAATCACCATTGTGTCATAAATAAATTAAATTATTTAATGTCTAAAAATTATAAATAAAATACCATTATTTAGGAAATCTTTTTATCTTTCTAATGAATATTTATAATATAATTTATCTTATGTATAACCCTATATTAAAAATGTTTTAGTAATTAAACTTTTATTTTTACTCTTTTAACTCTTCTTTGAATTAAATAATAATAAATGTCCTAATCTAATCCAAGTGGACCTAAATGATAATATTTTATTCCTAAGGTTTTTTTGGTCGAGATAAACTTGTACAATAGAATTAGGACATGTGTTAGGGTAAGATTAAGATCATTTTTACCCTTAATTACCCTATTTACTTTTAACAGTTGTAAATAAAAGTAAAAAGTTACTATTCAACAAAAATTATTTTTATCTTATTGAAGAAAATTTTACTCCTTGATATTAACCATGTCTCTCGGATTTTCTAAATTCCACTCACAGAAGCAGTAAAATTAAGTTTTATATGAATTTCCAAATTCTCCTAGGAGGTGGGTAAAAGACGGTGAAAAGTTCCATAAAAGTTTTATATATCTAAAATTATTCTAAAATAACTCCAATGAGTTAAATTGAACTTATATAGGTATTATGTATCCATTTTAACCTTAATTTAAATTTAAATAAAATAAAAAATTATTTAAATAAAAATTCAGTTTTAAACCATGACTCAGTGTTTTTCACTATTCATCAAAAATTGAAAATACCAAAATTTCACCCTAGGCTAATTTTGATATTTTGAATCCAAAAATGAAGTCCATTTTGAATGATAAAATTTATAAAATTTCAAAAAGTGGGTATTACTATTCATAATGTCTAGTTTGATTGGTTGTGGTGTGTGTTAGAACTCGAAGTTGCACACAACACATGCTACTGTATTATTCAAAGAGAAGCATACCGTGGAAGCTTGGGGTGTTAAAGATAGTGTAGGAGGAGGCTGACCTCAGGGTGCTCCTCAGGTACCTATAACAGGGTGTGGCCGAGGAGGCAGACAACAACCAAGGGGTAGAGGAGATGGGCGTGGGCAGTTACATGCTGTAATGGCAGGGGTTTCAGCAGGGTCGAAGATCATTCGAGGTATGATTAGTTTATTTAGTAAGCTTTATTTCACCTTGTTTTATTTTAGAGATTCACACTCCTTTTTTGTACCCATTATGGCCCATGTATTGGGAATATACATAGAGATACTTTCTGTGCCCCTGGATTTGAGCACACTGGTCAGAGGTTAGACCAGCTTGTTTAATGTTTTTCAGGGATATAAATTGATGTTGGGGCCATATCAGTCTAGTGGGGATCTCTATCTTTAATAGATGTAACCATATAGTGTTATCCTTAGAATCTACTTGTTATACTTTGTGCGTGCTGTTATCAACTTCTTCTGGAGAAGATTCATGTTTTCAGACATGAAATGCCAATGTGTAGCTTTCATTGGCGAGTGGATCTATCAGGTGGACTGCTGCCTCATGAAGCCTCTTCTTTTCTTATTAGCCAAGATATTAGTGGGATCTATAGATGCTGAGATGGTGGAGGTTATGGGAGTTTTTAGAGATTTCTTGGATGTTTTTGCTGAGGAGGTTGTGACTCTACCCCCTCAACATGACATTGAGTTCAGAATAGACCTACAACCTGGTGCTAGTCTGATTTTGATGTCTCCTTATCAGATGATTCCTTCTATGTTGTGGGATTTTCAGATTCATATTGATGATCTGATGAATAAGGGTTTCATCTGACCCAGTGTGTCATCATGGGGTGATCCGGTCTTGTTTGCAAAGAAGGAAGATAATGGTTTGAGGCTGTACATAGACTACTGGAGATTGAATCAGGTAATGAACAAGAACCGTTACCCTATCCTGAGAATAGATGATCTTTTTTACTAGCTGAGGGGAGCGAGTTGGTTTTCTAATATTGATATGTGGTCTGGATATCACCAATTGTGGGTGAAAGAGGGTGATATCCCGAAGACTGCTTTCAGGTGTAGGTATGGACACTTCAAGTTTGTGGTTATGCCGTCTGGTGTTACAAACGCACCAGCTGTGTTCACGAGGCTTATGAAATCTGTCTTTTGTGAGTTCCTAGACTATTTCTTCATCATATTCATTAATTAAATCCTGATCCAATCGAATTCATAGGAGGAGTATACCGATCATCTCAAGACCACCCTAGAGGTCCTTCGGCACAACCAACTCTATAGAAATCTGTCCAAGTACAAGTTTTGGACATGATAGGTCAAATTACTTGGACATGTAGTGTCTCAGCAGGGTGTGGAAGTGAACTCGTCGAAGGTCGAGGTAGTCTCTTCTTGTGAAGCACCCAATAATGTGTCATAGGATCATAGTTTTCTTGATCTGGTATGCTACTACTGGAGATTCATAACTGATTTCTCTCGGTTAGCAGCTCTGTTGACAGTTCCAACCATAAAAGGCTAAGATTTTGTGTGGGGCGAGTAGTGCCAGGTAGCATTTATCTATATCAAGGGGAAGTTGGACAGTGCTCCAGTGCTCAAGATTCTAGAGGAAGGGGCTATGTTTAAGGTGTTTTGTGATGCTTCTCATCCAGGCTTGGGGTGTGTGCTGATGCAACAATAAGGAGTGATATCCAATGGGTCTAGACAGTTACATCCCCATGAATGTAACTATGCCATCCATGATCTAGAACTAGAAGGAGTTGTGTTCACACTAAAGATGTGGTGACATTACCTCATTGGGGAGCACTTTGTGGTCTTCATAGATCACAATAGAATTAGGTACATATTTTCCCAGTGAGATATGAACTTGCGGCTGTGGAGGTGGATGGAGTTTTTCAAGGATTATGATTTTGATATCTCTTACACCTCATAGAAGGGAAATGTTTTGGCTGATTCTTTGAGTAGGGAATTGCAGAAGGAAGTGGTTCAGAAATCTGCAGATGATTGGAGGGCGATGGGGGAGTTGGTTACTTTGCACTTAGATGTAGGAATAGATGGCAATAGAGGCTGCCTATTTCAGATGACAGTGTAGTATTCTATGATGCAAAAGGTGGAAGAGTCTTAGTGTGGAGACTTAGAGCTGGAGGTGATGCGTGATCACATTGAACAGGGTGATGCTCCAGAGGGATGGTCAGAATCAGATGTTATTTCATGAGAAGCTATTTTTTCTAGTGAAAATGCATAAGGAAGTTATCCATTAGTTTCATAAATTACCCCTAGTGGTACACCCAAGATTTTCAAAGATGTACTAGGGCTTGACGGAACAGTTCTGGTGGCCCAGGATGAAGCGGGCAGTGGTGGAGTTTATGGAAAAGTACTGAGAATGCCAATAGGTGAAGGCTAAGCACTGTGTTCCTAGTGGTTTTTTGAATTCCCTAAATGTATCTGAGTGGAAGTGGGATGAAATATTGATGGATTTCATCATAAGATTACCTAGGGATCAGGGAGTATGCGATGCTATTTGGGTAGTAGTGGATCTATTGATGAAATCAACTCACTTCTTAACGATCAAGGAGTCGAGCATAGTGGATACCTTAAAACAGAGGTATATGGATGAGGTGGTGCAGACTCATGGAGTCCCAAAATCCATTGTCTCATATCAGGATACACATTTTACATTACAAATCTGGAGGGGAGTTCAACATGCTTTTTTCAATCAATTATACCTTATCACTGCCTTCAACCCTTAGACAGATTGGAAAATAGAGCAGACCATCCAGACATTGGAGGACATGCTGCAAGCATGCATCTTGGATTTTGGTGGGTCTTGGTTCTGACATTTTTACTTGGTAGAGTTTTCTTAAAATAATATCTATCACTCTTCAATTGGCATAGCTCCATTCTAGGCCTTGTACGGGAGGCCGTTTTATTCACCCTTTTGCTGGAAAGAAGTTGGGGAGGCAACTGTTCTTGGTCTAGACATGGTGCAGAGTAAGATAGATAAGGTAAAACTTTTATGTGAGAAGATGAAGGTATAAAATGACCAATAGAAGCCGTATGCCAATCACAGGAGAAGGCCTTTGGAGTTCGAGGTTGGGGACCATGTATTCTTGAAGGTTTCCCCTTGATGTGGGTAGCGAAGGTTCAAAAGAGGGAGTAAGAATTATCTTAGGTTCATCAGACCTTTTGATGTATTGGTATGAGTTAGAGAGGTGGAATATCAACAAGCATTTTCACTGTAGTTAGGGAAGGTCTATGACATCTTTCATGTATCCTGACTTCTTTGATATCTTCTCGATGACTCCCATGTCAATGAATGGATATATTTGGATATCAAGGATGATTCAATGTTCATGGATCGACCAATGGAGATCCAGGATCATTAGGATAATGTGTTTCATAGACGGACCATTCCCTTGGTTCATGTGTTGTGGAGGCATGGTGGCCTGGAAGAGATTACTTGGGAGTGAGAGTGGCATATGCGTTCCTGGTACCCATAGTTGTTTTGAGTTTTTCTCATGTGTTTTTCCTTGTGATGTAATGATTGAACCTTGATTTCTATGATATTAGATATTTCCTTTTTATGTGATGTATGATAAATTACTAACATGTGAGGAGGGGGAGACCTGATTCCAAATAAAGACACATTAATGTGGATGCGATTAAATCTGTGTGGGTGAGTCAATGCCGCCCAGAGCGGATAGTATCTTGACATGGAAGAAGGAATCCATTAATTCATGTTTCTAAACAATTGGAACTTGTGTGGGGTATCTTTTGAATGTTTGGGTTAATAGATGTGGGAGGAGGTGTTATTGGATGTTGAGGTTTCACTCCAGAAATACAAGGTGGTTTTTCCTTAAGAGGTATCTTAAAGGGTGGTCGTTCGGACCCTCTTTCTTATGGGTTTGGTTTTGAATTCTCGAGGGAGAGAATAGTTTGAGAGGTATCCTATTTAATGTATCGAACCTCTATGGTCCATTAAAATATAGTGTTTGGGGTGTTCTGGGAGGCAATGGTATATCATTTCCAAAGTTTTTACCAATTTCTAGTTTTTCCATTGGTAGGTCGAGGCGTCGGTAGTTCTAGGATGTCGGTAGGTTAAGGTATCGGTAGGCCAAGGGAATCTGTAGGTCGAGGAATTAGTAGGTCAAGGGATTTGGTATATTTAAGCATCAATGAGTTAAGGCATCGGTGAGTTAGGGCATCAGTGAGTTAGGGTGTTAGTGAGTCAGGGAATCAGTGAGTCAGGGCGTCGGTGAGTCAGGGCGTCGGTGAGTCAGGGCATCGGTGAGTCAGGGCGTCGGTGAGTCAGGGCGTCGGTGAGTCAGGGCATCGGTGAGTCAGGGCGTCGGTGAGTCAGGGTGTCGGTGAGTCAGGGCATCGGTGAGTTAGGGTGTTGGTGAGTCAGGGCATTGGTGAGTCTGGGTGTTGGTGAGTTAGGGTGTCAGTGAGTCAAAGCGTTGGTGAGTCGGGGTGTTGGCGAGTTAGGGCATCAATGAGTCAGGGCATCGGTGAGTCAGGATGTCGGTGAGTCAAGCATTGATAGGTTACATTGGTGGCTCAGCATCAGTGACTCAAGTTTGGTGAATGAGTTTCGGTGAATCGCTATCGGTGGATTTCTATCAGTGAATCACCCATTGGTGACTCATTCTTGATGGTTTGTTGTCGGTGACTCACCCATCAGTGACTCATTTCCTGTTTTTTCCATTTTTTCTAGTTTCACCCCTCTTATGTTTTATTTGATATAAATCAATTTTAAAGCTTTATTTGAGAATTTATAAAGGAATATCAAAGGATATTAATTATATATTTAATATCCTAACACTGGGGGTACTTTTGAGATGGTCAAAGCCTGTGATATTGGCCACGATCCGACTTTAATGGCCTTGGAACCATTTACATTAATTAATATTGGATTTTTCTTTTTATAAAGCCATGGTACTCTATTCTATTTTCTCTTGGTACATCAAGAAATTTTCTTCCTAGATAAGCTGTGCGCCTGTGCTCTATCCCCCTCTTCGGTTTTCCTTGGAGTCTCCTACTCACGCGACCCCTCTGTTTTGGCATAAGGAGGATTTTTGGATGCCTATTGTTCCAGGTATAGATTATACTATCTCTCTTTAATTGTGTATCATGTGGGGGTGGGTATAGTAAGGTTCTTTCATGAAAAACTACTGAATCCAAGCTTTAACAAAGATAAATGATAATGATGAAATACAAACTTGATAACGAGCTCGAATTGGATTGATGTTGATCATTTTTTTATTTGTTATATTTAATTATGATGTGATATGTTGTGGCCGTGTGACCTCTGAAAATCATGTTTGTTGGTTGTATTTACCTATGCATGGGTGATACTTTGTAACTGTTGTGGTTTCCCTAAGGATAATTTCAATAAATATAAATCTAATTATTCACATACACTTGGTTAAAAAAATGATGACTGAGGATGAAAACCATTGTGTGATCACCACTTCTTATCATAGTGTAAATTAAAGAACCTTTTTTGGCTAAATATAAATACACTTATCTTGTTTCTATGTGGCTATGTGTTGTGTGTGTTTTTTTGGGTTTATGATTTATGAGGTTTATATGGGGGTGCTGTTGGTAGCATGGTTGTGTTCACATGGGTGGATAGAGGGGTTGAATCTTTGTGAAGGGTGTGGTATGTGTGTGCAGTGGGGCTGTGGTTTAGTGGTGGTTGCTGTGGGCTTTATGTATGAGGTAGTGTAAAAGGTGTGATGGTATATCAGGTTGAGAGATTGATTGACTATAGAATGGATGGACTTGTTATGAAGTGGGAATGCATCTTCATAGTGGTTGGGAAGTGGGGATATAGGACGGTTGTGTCATGATTTCATGTTTTTGGGTGTGTTGGGTGTGGTGTTGTTATGCTGTGGGGATTTCGGGCTTAGTTGTGAGAGGATGATTGAGCAAGATAACTTTGAAGAATGAAAGTTTACAGTGGTAGAATGGGTGTTCTGTAAAGGGGAGTGTGCAACAGGTTGTTTTACCTTGGTCTTTCTTTTTAGTGTGTCATGGATGACTGTGTGGTTGTTTCTTATGATGTTTTTGATAGTTTCCCGAGAAGGGATTGAAATAAATAAATAAATGAAATTATAATGAAGAATGAAAACTGGTTAAATGAAAGGGATGGGTAGATGTTTTGGTTGTGGCTGTTATGTGGTTGTGCATGTAGGGTTAGCAACAAGGGTAGTTTTTATGTGTGGGATGGTTGCTCCTTTGGAAACCCATAGGTTGGGATGAGTGTTTGTTTAACTATATTTATAAACTTTTAGTTCCTTATGTTTTCTATATGCACCCCACCCATGTTAATCAATATGTGATGAACACCCCCATTGTTATGGGGGAGGGTGTTTTTCCCAACATCTTGGTGGAAGGATGGATGGCTGGTTACTGAATTTTCCCAGATCCCTGTTCTAGGAATTTATCACCCAAGACTCTTCAAGCATGCTGTAATGGTTTGAGGTTTACTATCACCCAAGATTTTTTAGGCAGTCTATAATGTCTTGAGGTTTAATACAAAATTTATGGTATTGGATTCGTAAGAGGTGGTTTGTTTCCTAGGTGTATTTGGGATGGGGAACAAGTGTTTTTGGGTAGGGTGTGGTATGTGTGAGGCCCAGGTTTACGTGGGAAGAATTACGATGTGGTTTGAGTCCTAGGTGTCTGTGTGAGGGAACATGGTGTGGTTTGTGGCCCAGGTGTGTGCGGGAAGGTTGTGATAGTGGAGTTTGTGGAAGAGGGTGGTAGCGTCAGGATGTTCACCATTAGGGATGAGTATTTAATTAGTGGGAAGTGGTGTGGGGTACCCAAATATCGATGTGATTATTATATTACATTACTTGATTTGCGTTACTTGGTGAGTGTGCCTTGGTGAGGTTGGGTGGTTATTATTCCTTGATAAGTGTTGTTGGTTTCTGCTATTTTCTCATAGGGGAATTAGTATGATTCTCTCACTTGTTCATGAGTGACTTTGGTTTTCCCTAATGAGTATACTTGTATGCTCACCCCTACATATATAAAATTGTTTTCAGGTTTCCAGGGAGATTACATGGATCATTATAGACCTTACTAGCTCGGATGTTTGGGGCGATTACTATGTTGCTGTATAGATTTTATTTTGGTATTTACTTTGGAGTTTTCTTTGTATTTTTAGCAGTTTTACTTTAAACATGCATGTGGGATGGATTTTGGTTTCTTTATATATATCAATCTTGGGGTTTTTTGAGGTTGATATATCTTATCTCCTGATCCTAGCTACTATAAAAAGGGTAATGCCTCCCCTTTTTGTGATATTTCTATACCCTTGGTGTTGGTATCCACCCTGAGGCCTATTGGAGGTGGGACTCTAGGGTCATTATCTCTCCTTCATCTTGAGTAAGGAAGGTCTCAACATATTTCTATCCCTACCCTCATCTTGAAGAAGACAAGTCACGACAATTGATTCCATACTTGTAGAAAAAAATTGTATTTGATAGTATTATTGGCATGTTACTAAATGTTCCTAGAAAAACAAAATATGGCATCGAGGCTAGGCTGGACATGATTAACATGGGGATAAGGGAATATTTGGCACTAATGAAGGGTAAAGGGAATAATTTTATTCCTCTAATATATTACACTCTATCAAGATAGAAAAATTTGAAAATTTTCATTTTCCTTAATGGTGTAAAAATTTTAGAGGGGTATTAATCAAATATAAAGAATTTCATTTCAATGACTAATTTAAAGTTACATAGACTAAAATCACATTACTGTCATGTTTTTGATTCCCATTGTTTTCCATTTCATTCTACCTAAAAATGTATGACATACATTAACCAAAATTTTATTATTTTTCCAATCCATATAAAATAAATTTATAGACCCAATAAAGTTTCTAATTATAAATTAGGAGGTTTTAGTCTTATTATGTGAATTAGAGATGTTTTTCCCACTATCATTATTTGATATAATGGTCCACCTGATGGTTTAGTTGGTTAGATAGGTTAAACTATGTGGTCTTTTCCATTATATATGGATGTACCCCATTTAACTATATCTAAATAATTTAAAAGGGCATATTAAAAATCAAAGTTTTCTAGAAGGTTGTATTGTAGAATGATATATTGTTGAAGAAGCTGTTGAATTATATACTGATTACCAATTAGATGTTGAAAACATAAGTCTCCCAAAGTCTCTTCACAATAGATGCCTTATGGGTGAAGGTATTTCTAGAAGAGATGTTGTTACAGTTACCATCATAGAGTAGGAGCAAGCATACCTTTACATTTTACATAATAGTGAAGATGTTGATCCATATGTTGAATCACACAAATAAATTCCTTGATATTTGAATCCATCAATAGATGAAGGATGTATATCAAATACACATAATAAATAGTTTATAGGATGTTTCTGAGATTATATTTATTATGATTTATCTAAAAATACAAATTCAATTTTTGAATGACTTCGATGGCTAGCCAGAGGACCAAATGAAAATGTGATATCTTATACTAGTTTTGTAACCAATGGTTATATATTCTATAAAAAAGAATAATATGAATACAATATAATTAAAAATAGTGGAGTTACACTTGTGGTGTAAGTGATGTACAAATATGGTTCCAGGGATAGAAATCCAATTTATGATAATATATCATATTTCAGCATTATCAAACTAATATATGAGTGGGATTATACAACATTTGAAGTGATGATTTTCCATTTAAAATTGGTTGAAAATAGAAGTGCAGTGAAAGTTGATGAAATGGTATTAATGAAGGTGAATTTTAGTGTGGAAGGGGAAAAGGAAGAGCTGTTCATAATGGAATCACAAGCAGTGTAAGTATTTTCTGTCTTAGATCCAGCAAACAAGAATTGGTCAAGTTTTCTACTGGAAACTAAAAAAACTATAGGGTCAAATGAAAATTCAATTGAAGATGAACCTTTCATTGGGAGATCAGAATCAATTCATGAAGGTCCCAATGTTGACAATGTCTTGTATGTTATAGGGGACTATAAAGATGGAATTTGGATTCTTGATATAGGATTCAAATCCATTCAACCTTTAACAAAAATAAATAGAGTTCAATGAGAAGGCTAAAGTGTTTTTTAATATACTATTATTTTCTTCATAATATTATTTTTTCTCTACTACATTAATATAATTTAAATTAAATGTTTGATTACTCATGTAGAAAATGTCTTCTACACATGATGATGTTACTAATAATAGGGATGAACAGACTATTGATGCTAAAAGTGCTGAATTATTAGGGGATCAACAACATGTTTATGAAAAAAATAATGATGAAACATGACAATGTTAAATAAAATTATCAAGGCACGAAGTAAGGGTATAAAATTTGAGGTTGGATGGAATCAATGTAACCAACCTGTTAACCCCAACAATTAAATGTTCATTAGTTATGTTGGGGTCACAATAAGAATGAATGTGTAGATTGATATAGATTCATGGTACCACATCCAACCTATAATGAAGGAAACCTTTTTGGATGATATAAAGGTAATGTTATGATATACTTTCTCAATTTTACCAAAAAATTATATAATAAAACATTGATTTAATTTTTATTATTCCTTGCAGAGTTCATTTATTTAGAATATTTCCATAAGAAATATGTCTTAATGGCCACTGGAAAATCCCAAAGAGTCTTTCAGACTCTTCTTACTAAGTTATATCTTAGGGATTCTAAGGGGAAAGTAAATCCCCACCCACCAGTTAGTTATGCACACATTATAAAGATAGAAACATGTAATGATTTTATTAGTCGTCATGATGATAAATCATTTCAGGTGTATTGTAGTCAACAAAATATTATATTTCATTATTTATTTTATCCAATTTGATTCAAAATTATTAATTTACAAAACATAAAAAGAGTGATGAAAATAAAGAATATGCATTAAAACCAATATACCACTATTTTAAAGAAAGGATGGGGTATGTTTCACTAGATAAGAAGTTGGTATATATTTTAAATTAGTAATAAAAGTTTTATAATAGTTAGAATTTGTAAATATGGAGGGTAAAATAGTTGATGAAAACACAAACTAAGTATAAGAAACATGTGTATGTATGAAATAATAGTAATTAATTATGATTTATAACAGTATTACATAAAAATATCTATTTATATTCATATTTTTTATATAGTTTAGACAAAATAATCAGCATCAACCATATTAAAAGAAAAACTACATTCAGTAGCTTTGAAGTGGTTATAACAATATAGTTGCATTAAAGGAGTAGGTTTTAGAGTGTCTTATCGAACATATTTTGAGAATAAAAAACCATAAGAAGATATATATAATATGATGGAAGTCTTTCAGGCACAAATCAATGATTTGTAAGATATTATTGTTCGATTTGGTTTGACAGACCAATATATGAGAAAGGATCAAAGAAAATAGGAGGTGGAACAAAGATCCGCACATAAAGAACTAAATCACCTCGCAAGATTTTTGGTAAGTAATTATACTAAACTTCATACCTTACCTGAGGTAATCAATTTTTTCATTACTCCTTCTCTTAAATTTGAATAAAAAAACTTCTCATAACTTTATATTTCTAAAATTCTATAGGGTAAAGTTGTATGTGACTTCTATCTATCAACACCTATATATCACATTATTGTGAGGGGTATGATGCATAATATCCCATGGGAAAAGCTACAAAATAAATAAATCCCAAAAGATCACATGAGAGTGGGGATTAAGGTAGCTTAGCATCCAAACATTGAGTTGCATGTTCCACTTGATGATATGAAAATTACAAAGATCAATGATACTATTAGAAATTTTATAGAATGGATGTATAATCTTATAAAGATACATGATGTATGTATTTAATTTTTTTTTTTCATTTGAAAAACCTGTAATAGTTGATGAAAAAATATCTGAATTTAGGTATGGTATTATATACAGATAAAGCGATGGGGAAACATAAGGTCGGATCAAGACAATCTAGTGAATCGACCAATAAATCAAAAGGACCTTCTAAGAGTACCTTCTCCCCTCTAGTTCCATAAAAACTTTTATTATCATTATAAATTCATGTATATACCAAATTTAAATATGGAAATATGCCTTACATTTTTTTAAGAATATATATTTGGAACTTTCATTACATATATAGTTGGTCTCGAGAGTATAAATGATATTCTCAAGTTTTAATAGTCGGGAGTCTCAATTGTGAATATATACATAAGGTATGCTTTCGTAAAATGTCTATCCAAAAAATGATATAATTTGTTCATTAAAGTTAATAACTATTCATATTTTGTATAGGAATTTATATTATTACTATATAAGGGGAAAATCACGCGGAGCACGATTTGGATTCATTAATCCTTGTATCATTTCTAAATAACAAAATTCTTTGGGGAAGGAAGAAATTGATAAGAAAAAAATGAGCTAAATGATGCATTTGATAAAAACAATAATATAATACATACTCTTTTTGATTCCAAAGATGAATGGGTAAAACTCCAAAATATAATCACATAAAATATATTTTTATTTTTTTCATTACTTATTTGTTTTTGTTTTTTAGGAACCACTGGATGTTGATCTCGCTCAATCTGGATACCCTGAGTATTTATTTTTTTGGATGCAATGTATAGATATCCAACAAAACAACTACACATAATGTGTATTTTGAATTTATAATATACTACAATCAATAATTTATAGATAAAATTCAAATTATATGTTTCATTCTATTTTTTAACAACATTTTTTATGATAGGGAATTCACTAAATATAGGCTAAATCAGGGCATGAAGTCAGTGAATGATCATAAAAATCCTATGGATTACTTCAGATAAAAATAGATTATGGTATATATAGAAATATTTAACTATTATAACATATTTCAAAAATAATTTACTTATTTTGTTCAATGTTTTTATAGTGTATAAAGAAAGATAATGGAAATTATTGTGGATATTTTGTTTGAAAATTTATGAGAGAGATCATAAACCATGAAAATACTAACATCCTTGAATAGGTAATTTCCAAAGGTAATTAAAATTTCATTAAAAATATTTATTAATCATTTATTTTTCTTTATTTTCTCAGTACTACCAAGATTTCCAAAAACATTCATACTCAAAAGAAGTAAATTCATTTAGATTTGAGTGGGTAGTGTACATGGTGTTATAATGTTTATCAAAAACAAATTAAGGTCATAACCTATTATATTTGTGATATAATTTTGGATATAACCTTAGAAATATATTTTGGGTGTGAAGAATTAGTATTGTAATTATTATATATTATTTTTGATCCATTTCTCAAGGAGAAGTATAATGGAGGAAATCATTTTTGTAAAAATGAGTAGAAAAAATTATGTGAGAATGTATACCAGCATCATGAAGAGGTGAATTTCTAATACTTATTTAGTTAATTTTATAATCATTTTATCTATTTTTTAGTTAATTTCCTTATCATTTAGAATAAAATGAGATTAATTCCCTCTTTAGGGTTCCATCATGGGTGGTGGTAAATGATAGAAGAAAATAATTATATAGTGGTTTCACTTTGGTGGGTAGTGGAATTATTTGGACTATTAAATCATAAATTAGATACATGATATAATATCACAAATTCTTGTGATATCCATCAAGTAACACATCAAGTTTACATTAGTGAAATGGATTGACTAAGACTGATTCTTTTGAATACACATGATGTGAAATTAAATCATCCGACCATTATATCACATAGAATCTCACAATCAATACATGAGTAGAGGTATTTAACTTATTCTAATTATGTATATAGATACCTTTTTACCAGATCAGCAAAAAAATGTGTCTACTGGTTCATCACTAATATGCATGTGAACATTAATTATGTAAAGTGATTCATGTTTACAAGCTCATTAATAAAAAACTCATCATCATTCTTAATAAAAAATAAATGAGAATTGGTATTTTTCCATTTTAATGAAAAAATAATGACGATGTTATATTAAAGTTTATCATCATCCAGAATATTTAAAAGTATATACTAATCTATAGCATAATACAGGAATACTTAATGGATGCACTAGATTTTAGTGTCATTTGGATTCTATAAATGGATATACTGATGTTTAATACTACCAAAAGGGGTAAACAATTTATAATGGAGTTTAGTGTCTCATAAAAATACATAATGGGTTACACTGAATTTTTCTACATAAAAGAAGGAAAGTGGTTTATCTTGGAGTTTGTACTCTCTATGACGATGAAAGGGAATGATAAATTTTATTATGTTCCATTAAACTCAAATGTAAATATTTATTTTAGTTCAAACAATGAACACTAATAGGTTTACATTAATGGTTAATGTTTTCTTGGAATAAATAAAGGAATACATTGATGTTTAGTATAATCTAGGAATATATAATATGTTATGGTATTTTTTATATTATATAAGAAGGAAAATGTTTATATATGAGTTTTACACCAACCCAAAAGGACAAAAGTTTTTATGAAAATTTTGTGTAATGAGTAAATGTTTTTTTATTGTAAAGTGGCTAAATATATAATGTTGTTGGTTTTAAGCTTCTAAAATATCACATATTTATCCATAGTGGGTGAATAAAAAATGATATAGTTTAGAATCACAGTTTAAAACAATGGGACTCAGAATGCCAATTATCTTTAAAAACAAGTGTTATAATTTTAAGTTGTGATGAAAGGAAAAATATTTTAATGTAGAAAATGTAGCATGTGAAAAAAATCCTTTATGATGAGATTTATAGTTTAGAGACTTTAATAGAGAAATATCATATAGGCAATCATTATCTATATAGGATGGTATTTCATATAATTTAAGTTCATGTGGTAAAGACCATTGAAGGAATTTTAATTTCATATTAGAGGGTCCAATGTATTTTCTTTTAGTGTAATGTAATATTGACTAGATTCCTTGTATTTTAATTTTATATGATCATGAATAATTACATTCTAGTTTAATGATATATAACTCAAACAAATTTTCTTTTAGTTTATTTTCACAAAAAATTTATCTAATTTTTTTAGTTAATTTCCTCATCATTTTTATCTAATTATTATGTTGTTAGTTTTCAAAGATATCATGAAGAAATGACTTCACCAACAAGGTTTATTCACTCCTATAATATGACCATGCACTCAACAAGGATGATGCACTCATAATCATGCAATTTTCTTTTTATTCTCCAATGCATTCAATATTATGGGTTATCAAACTACAATATTGTTAGATGACCCATAATGTTGAATGAAACATAGGATAAAAAGACACAATGTAATCAACCATACATGAGTCTGATACACAGTGTACCCGACATGACTCAAATTTTTGTGGTTTTAGTTTAAAATTGAAATTTTATTAATGTATTGTTTCATATTTACGTTTAATTTATTTATATATAGTATTACTAACATAAATTTTTTTTCTTATACATGTGGATTATTTTGATCAAGTTGAGGTGATTTGTTTGAAGCTTCTCTTTCTCATGAGATATTGGACTTCAAGGTTGCAATTGAGATAACAACAACAATGAAATGAATTAATAAAGTATACAAACATTATGAAAAGGTAGATTCTTACTACTTATTTAGTTAATTTCACACCATTTTATCTACTATTTTTATGTGAAATTTCTTATCATTTTTATCTAATAATTATTTATTATTTTCATATATATTTTAGAAATTCATATTTTTCCCTCAATTGTCTTCAAAAATCCATAAAAGAGATAACATGTTTCTTTTAGATGATGCACTTCAGGCGGCATGGGGTTTCCTCTTCCATACAAATGGATTTTTTTTTCTGTCTTAGTTTAGATAGTTAAAAGAAAAATACACATCACATACTTAGTCAGCTATACCTCAATCTGATACATAGTGTGCTCAGTATGATTAAAAATTTATTTTTTTAGTTTATAATTTACATTTTAGTTCAAAACACATATCACATACTCAAAACTGAGGAGACACTTTCCCCAAGATCCAAACTACAATCACCTATATCTATATTTTATCAAATAAATTTATTGAGTTAAAACAAAAATTTGTAGTGAGTCATTAACTAATCCTTTAAGTATACTAATTTAGAACTAAATATATTATTAAGTGTTTAAGATAATAAATTTATTGTTATCAAATAACTCAACTACTAACATAATCTCAGAAAACATGAGAAACAATATTTCTTCAACATCAAACTCAATATGATCTCAGTCACACTTAAAAAATAATGCTGATGAATAAGAAATAAAACACAAAGTATGTGATTCATACCATATATCAAACTAATGGATTCAATTTTTTTTAGAAACTCATTACACCACTAGATATCCATGATCATTATTCCATTATAGGGTACTTCTAATTTTCTAGATGAGGCTAGATAGCCTTTGAATATTCATAAAAAACACCCTTTATGTCCATTTTCCTCTAAAAAAACTTGTTTTATATAATCTTCATCATGGGATATTTAATTCATAGAAGCCATAATTATCCTAAAAAATCACCAGTTGATACCACATTGTTACATCAAATAAAAATAAATTATGATTTTCTCCATATATGTTTCTTCTTCTCCCTTAAATTTTCTTATCTTTAATAGTAGTTTTATAACACATTTATTATGTCTTGATATCACTTTTTGGTCACCAAATTTCTATTAATATCACATTAAAACACAAATAGGGCTTTTCAAAATACTTTAATCATTTATATCTTTAAAATGTAATCAATCCAAATCAACGCCTTCATCTTCTTTCAGTTTATACACACCATGGATCATATATCCCACTTAATAACACCTCTCACAAATAATTAAATATAATAATCATGTTTATGGGATAGGGTTAATTCATAATCATCCTTAACTAAATGAATATGGTTTGCCACTATAAGTGAACCAAATTCATTCAATCAAGTTCCAAGGCTTCTCACTTATTCACCTTGCAATACTACTTGTGAACAATTCCCTCTAAATATTAAAATTAGAATTACAAAACTTCCTTTTCTAGGGATTTACCTATATTGTGAGACTAATCCAACTTATTTATGTATCTTAATTAAATGATCCATCACTGTATGCTTCTCTATTATTCCTTAGAAATAGGATGACCATTTTATCAATTTTCATCTCTTTCACTGTGGCATGATTTATGAAACCACTTAGGATTGTTTTGAGTTTATCCTCCTCAATATCCATTGGAAACACCTAAGTCTTATTTTTACCTAGTGAATAATTACTCAAATGTCCACCCTTTTATTGTCCAAAAATAGCAACATCATTCTTTATTTTCCTCTATATTTATTTTTTTATCACTATAATTATTTATAAACAGTGTTAACTATGTTTAATTGATTCACATGTCATTACAATCCATCCTCATATTCTTATAATTCCATAAATCTATTTTTCAAAACCCATAATTTTATACCTTCCAATCTATCCTTACCTTTCCATATGAACATAGGTTATCTTATAGGTATCACGATCAACTCTATGATTTCATTTACTTTCCATATATCCATGGTTAGTATATATAAAAGATCTCTTTTTAAAGTAATACATTTTTTTTGACATCTAGGTTGTTATATTGCGGCCACCCTTCTTCCAATATTGAGCCCTTTTGATTATAAACACATATATTTAGTGTTGTACATAACCATTACTTAAAGATATCATGAATAACATTTGGGGTGTTTCTAGTTTTAAATGACACTATAATTCAGGCACTAGTGACACTCATGGATACCTCCCCCAATGAAACCATTATAGAGACCTTATGTAATTTTAGCATCCATGGTTTGTGCTATTTATAATTTTTGGTGTTCCATTAAATCAATAATTCTTTTAAGTTAAAAAGAAGTTGTGTAAAATTCATACCATTAATAATTAAGGAGTACAAAATAACTTATCATTATACTATAAAAGTTATTCAAAGACACCTGGAATCATCTCATCATGTAAGATCTCATATCTAGTAGTTAGAACTTGCATATGATTATAGAGACGCCATGTTAGGTATGACAACCCTGCTTTTTATTACAACTTAAACTTGATTTATTACATAAAAATTCACTTGATCCAACAAAGAAGATCGAGAGGTTTAGTGTCTTTGGGGCTTAGGATCATTACATAAAAACTTTAAACTTGAAATACAACATCTTTATTGAAAACTTCCTTTACATTACCACTACATTCCTTCGTACTTAGCATTGCATGGGATAACCTGAGGACATGCATAAGAAAAGGGTGAGCTATAAAGCCCAGTAAGGGAGTACATAATTAATAACATGAGGAGTACAATACATGTTAGGCAATGGGCATATCAATAGAGCATAAGAGAAACATGAACATAAAGGCATGATAAATCATGATAATCATAACATGGAAATGTGGCAACAAAACTTAACATTGAATTAGCATGAGCCAAGGCTCATTGGACATGGATCATGAGTAAACCCTCATTGCACTTGAAGCACGAGTAAACCCTCGTTGCAATTGAATTATCATGAGTCAACACTCATTGCACATGACGTATCATGATACTATACTTTACCCAATGCATTGGAGCGCTATAAAGGGCGCACCCTTCTTAAACATTTCATTTCATGCATAAGTGTGCCACATGGATCATAAAAACATGGATTCATAAAACATAATCATTTCTTCCACGATAAAGGAATGTGGAATTCATACATGAAACCTTACAATCAATATGTAAATGTGCATAAAGTTGAATACCCTTGATGGAGAAATGGGCATGGTATTCACTACACAAAGACATTGGCTTAGAAAATCGGTGCGATTTCGGCAACGTAACGGCGTGACATAAGAATTCATAAAAAGGGTTGATGAGAGAGAAAGGGGTTCCTCATCATATTTACATGTAATGGACCGTAAGGAGATCATATATATACATGTCCCAACAATAGAAATGGAATTTAGATTCATGATACAAAAGTATTGCTTGAATGTAAAAGAAGAGAGAGAAGTTCCTTTCGGAATTTCGGCATAGTAACGGGTGTACATGGGAGGCATTTAATGAGAGAGAAAGGGTTATCCCATCATTAAAACAATAAGAGGGAAGTATGGGGGAGGTGAAAAACCATACCCCAACATTCATAATTGAAATAAAATAGGGCAATACAACTTAAAGAAAATTGACAAAAATGAGAAAGGAAGAAAACCCCTTACTTGGAAGTGTGCTTCCAAAGGCTAGAGAGAGGCTTGTGAGAGGCTTCTTGGGAGCTTGGGGAACCTTGAGAGGATTCTAGAGAGAGTAGGTCAGAGGTTGGACGAACTTCAAGGGCTTTGAGTGAGGAGGAAGTGGGACCTTGGGTGGGTTTATATAGGAAAGGTGAGAGAATTCTTTATTATTTAGGTTTGGGACCCCTTATATTAAAATAGTCCAAACCACAAACCATCCCATGGTATTTTCCCATGGTTTATGAAAAAGGAAATAGGAAAACAATATTTTACAAGTCCAAGATCCGAACTTATTAAAAAATTAGGGTTGCTTATGTGGAGGTGAGTCACACTCCCATGGAAATTAATTTAAAAAGGCAAAGTGTTGAATAAGTCTTGAGGGCTCCATTAATGCTTTGAAAAGTGATTCAAACAAACCCAAAACCTCATTATTTTAATGATAAAACATATATTGGAAGAACATAAGGATTATGGTATTTTATTAC
Source organism: Viscum album (assembly GCA_963277665.1). Lineage (NCBI taxonomy): Eukaryota > Viridiplantae > Streptophyta > Magnoliopsida > Santalales > Viscaceae > Viscum > Viscum album. The sequence continues at coordinate 525,738,476 of OY728148.1, read as the reverse complement.
ATCACCATTGGGTCATTATGATGTCATAAAACACATTATATATTTAAATGGTATTTAATTTTTACCCAAAAATTTGACTGTCTCAGAAAATTATGAAAAATTCACCGTTGGATAATTTCGACGTCCTGATTCAAAAAATAATATTTATTTTATCTAAATAATTTTCTAAATATGTGAATTTTAACTTTTAAAATAAAAACCAACATTTATAAAAAATTCACGGGTTTTGACAGAAATGGATTTCAAACCTTAATAAAAATTTTAATTGCATTCATAAAATTATAAGATCATTTATATTTAATAAAAATTAATTTAATATTAATAATAATATTTTATTAAAATATTATTTAATTCAAAAATCCTTTAATTTAATAAAATATAATTCTTAATTAAAAAACACCATTTGTACTTTAAAAACTAATTACAATGTATCAAAAATGACTAGAAATTATATTCATTATTATATACAAAAAATAATGTACATGAACATGGTGCTACTTATTTGTTACATAACTCCTTAAAATAGCCGCATAAGACCTAAGGGTAAGGTGTGCGATGGTGATAGACTCTTGGGGTTGCTCGAATAACATCGCTCGAGTGGTAATCTCTATCAACTTCCATTTTTCCCGTAGACGATCACGTTCGAGCTTGACTTGATGAAGCTCAGCTTGGGCTTGGTCAAGGGCAAAGCCCAAAGACACCACCTCTTTTCCGAGCTCCGACAAATGGGCTTCGTAAGGGGCAATTCTACTGGATGAGGCCATCGCTTCCTTTGTCTGAGTAGAAATGGTTTCGTTAAAGCCTTATATTTATACTACTCAGATGATCACTGTTCAACGGCTATAAAAGTAACGGTCACAAATCTTAACATAAAAATAAAGAAGTTGACATCTTATAAAAACATTTTTTTTCATAAAGAAACATTTAACTGGTTCAAGAGGGATTTTCATTAATGAAACTTTGGGTCGTTACAACATTCCCCCCCTTAAGAAATTTCACCCTCGAAATTTTCCTTTTCCCACACTAAAACAAATGTGGGTAACCTAGCTTCATCATATCCTCCGACTCCCAAGTTGCTTCTTCAAACTTGTGGTTTCTCCACAACACCTTGACGAGGGGCATTGTCTTATTTCGTAGAACTTTTTCTCTACGATCTAAGATCTTCACTGGTTGCTCCTCATAAGAAAGATCATCTTCTAATTGTACCACCTCGGAAGAGAGTACATGTGAAGGGTCTGGTATGTACTTCCTTAAGAGGGATACATGGAAGACATCATGCACCTTGGCCATAGTAGGTGGAAGTGCTAGTCGATAGGCCACAGCCCCAACACGATTAAGAATCTCAAAGGGGCCAATGTACCTTGGAATTAACTTCCCTTTCTTTCTAAACCTCATGACCTTCTTCCACGGAGATATGCGTAAAAATAGCATGTATCCGACTTTAAACTCAAGGTCTCGTCGACGATTATCTGCATAACTCTTCTGTCGACTTTGGGCTGCCTTGATATGCTGCTGAATGGTTTTCACCTTCTCCACCATTTCTTCGACCATTTCTGGTCCAAGCAGCTTACGTTCACCGACCTCATCCCAACATGCCGGTGTTCTACACCTTTTCCCATACAGGGCTTCATATGGTGCCATTTGGATGCTCGAGTGGAAACTATTATTATAAGAGAACTCAACCAGAGGAAGATGTTGATCCCATCCTCCTTTAAAGTCCATTGAGCATGCTCTCAACATATCCTCAAGTGTTTGGATAGTCCGCTCGGATTGGCCATCAGTTTGAGGATGATAGGCCGTACTGAAGTTTAGTTCAGTATTCAGAGCATATTGAAGACTCTTCCAAAACTTAGAGGTAAATCTTGGATCTCGGTAAGACACAATAGATAGTGGTACTCCATGCAACCGTACCACTTCCCTGATATATATCCGTGCCAGTTGATCCAAAGAGAAATCCTCTCGAATAGAAATGAAGTGTGCAGTCTTTGTAAGACGATCCAAAACAACCCAGATTGCATTGTTGCCTTTGGATGTCCTTGGAAGTCCGGTGACAAAGTCCATGGTGATGTTCTCCCATTTCCATTTTGGTATGGGCAATGGTTGCATCATCCCCTTAGACTTCTGCCTCTCTGCCTTCACTTGCTGACACACCAGGCACTTTGATGTATATTCAGCGATCTCCTTCTTCATATTATCCCACCAAAAGTTTTCTCAGAGATCTCGATACATATTTGTGCTCCCTGGATGAATAGAGAAATTTGAACTATGTGCATCATCCAAAAGTTCCTTCTTCAGCTCCGAACTTTATGGAACACATAGTCTTTTCCCAAACCGCACAATTACTTCTTCATTAACATTAAACTCTGAGGATTTTCCCTTTTTGATAGCTTCCAATTTTTATTGGATTCCCGAATCATCCTTTTGAGCATCCTTTAACCTTTCCAAAAGAGATGGTTGAACAATCATTTGTGAAAGGATTGATGATGTTCCCTTCTTTATGATTCCCACGTCCATCTTCATCAAGTCTAAGAAGATTGGATCCTTCTCAATTCTCATCATTGATAGAATTGCTGGATCCTTTCTACTTAGGGCATCCGCCACCTTGTTCGCCTTCCCAGGGTGGTAATGTATTGAACATTTATAATCCTTGATGAGCTCTATCCATCTTCTCTGGCGCATATTAAGCTCTTTCTGTGTGAATATATATTTAAGACTCTTGTGGTCAGTATATATCTCACATTTCTCTCCATAGAGATAATGCCGCCAGATTTTCAAGGCAAAGATCACCTCCTCCAACTCCACATCATGCGTTGGATAGTTTCTCTCATGGATTTTCAATTGCCTTGAGGCATAGGATATCAATTTATCATTCTGCATCAGCACACATCCTAATCCCTTCTTCGAAGCATCACTGAATACCACAAAAAGCTCCCCACTTGTGGGTAAAGTGAGCACGAGTGCAGTGATAAGACTCCTTTTCAACTCCTTGAAGCTTTCTTCGCATTCATCACTCCAAGCAAACTTTACTCCCTTTCGAGTTAGCTTGGTAAGAGGGTTGGACAATCGTGAGAAATTTCTCACAAATCGTCGATAATATCCAGCTAACCCCAATAAGCTACGGATATCAGTTACCGATGTTGGCCTCGGCCATCCCTCAATTGCATCTGTTTTGGAGGGGTCCACAGATATCCCATTGCTTGTGATGATATGACCCAAGAATGAGACTTCCTTCAACCAAAACTCACACTTTCTGTACTTTGCATAGAGATTATCCTTGCGCAAAGTCTCTAGTACAGTTTTTAAATGCTCCTCATGGTCCTCCTTGGTTTTGGAGTATATTAGAATATCATCTATAAAGACTACCACAAATTTGTCTAGGTAATCTCTAAAGACTCTATTCATCAAGTCCATGAATATTGCTGGAGCATTGGTGAGTCCAAAAGGCATTACTATGAATTCATAGTGCCCGTACCTTGTACGAAAAGCAGTCTTGGGGATATCTTCCTTCTTCACCCTTACTTGATAATATCCCGACCGCAAGTCGACCTTGGAGAGGTATTGTGCTCCACGCAGCTGATCAAACAAGTCATCGATTCTTGGGAGAGGATACTTGTTCTTTATCGTGATTTTGTTAAGTTCACGATAATCGATGCAAAGCCGCATTGACCCATCCTTCTTCTTGACGAAGAGGACTGGTTCACCCCATGGTGATGCACTTGGGAGTATAAACCCTTTATCCAGATTCTCCTATAGTTGTTTCTTCAGCTCTTAAAGATCAAAAACAGCCATTCTATATGGAGTCTTGGATATTGGTAGTGCCCCAGGTATAATTTCAATTGAGAACTCAACATCTCTTCTTGGAGGAAGACCAGGAAGTTCCTCGGGAAATACTTCAGCGAATTCCCTCACAATAGGCATTTCTTCAAGGGTGGTTTCTTCCTTGGACTTAATCATCTGAGCCAGATATGCGTTCTCATAATGCAGTAATATCCATGCTTGAGATGATGGAGCTAAAGGAGATTCATCTTCCTCCTGACACTTGTAAAGAATCGGGGGTCGATTCTCAATATGTAGTGTGATTTCCCTCTCCCGACAATTTATGTTGGCTCTATATAAGGAAAGCCAATCCATGCCAAGAATTGCATCAAATTCCACCAAAGGGAGTATGACGAGGTTCGCTGGGAAATTCAATCCACATATTATAATTGGGGAGGACTTATACTCATGGGATTCAATGATTGCCCCATTTTCCGTAATCACCGACATCTTTACTTCCATGATTTTTGGTGGTGCAGGGATTGTTCTACTAAACTTTTGAGATATAAAAGAATGCGTAGAACCTGAATCAAAAAGTACGTTCGCTATTCTTGAATGAATAACTAGCGTACCTGTCACCACTTCGTTGTCAGGGTTCACTTCGGCAGAAGTGATGGCAAAACCTCTTCCTTGCTGTCTTGGAGGTTGTTGATTGCCTCCGATAACCCTTGGATTAGGGCACTGATTCGCAAAATGACCCGGTTCTTTGCATTTGAAGCATTGAACAATGCGTTGAGGTTCGAACGGAGCGTTCCTCTCCTCTGTCACAGCCGCGGGTCCTTCTTGCTGACAGTTAACAGCTAGGTGCCCTTCTCTTCCACACTTGAAGCATTTTCTTGTCCCCCTAAGGCAATTTCCAGGGTGCTTCTTTCCACACTTTTGGCAAGTGGGGTGCTGGAATTTCTTAGCGCCGTTGGATTTATCCATCGGACCACCAGCATTGAAGTCCACCTTACTCTTCTTGTCCCCATGATACCCCTGTGATTCTCCGATCTCCATTTCAACCTTGAGGGCACATCGGACAATTTCCTCATAGCTGTCGAAGTCACGGATCGCTAATGTTTTCTGCAAGCTAGGCTTCAGCCCACCAAAGAAGCGGTCAACCTTGCATTCGGGGGTAACGACAAAGCCAGAAGCGTATCGTGAAAGCCTTGTGAAGTTTTCCTCGTACGCTCCCACAGATTCTTCATCTTTCTGTTTGAGGGAAAGGAAGTCCCTTTCCATCTTAAGACGGAGGGTGCGTGGAAAATATTTATCGAAAAACATCTTCTGGAATACCTTCTATTCCAAAGCCTCGATCTCCTCCTCAGGCTTCTTATTTTTTATCAATGTCCACCATTGATCAGCTTCACCCTCCATACGATAAGCCGCCAGGAGAACCTTCTCTTTTTCAGAGCATTGGAGGATGGAGAATATCTTTTCAATGGAGTTGATCCATTGTTCAGCAATCGTGGGATCGGATGATCCACTAAAAGTAGGAGGCCTTTGTCTCATGAAGCTTTCAATAGCGACTTGTTCTTTCTTAGGGGGGGTTGAACATTCCTCTTGACCAGTGTTTCTATTCAAAACTTGAGTTACCTGAGAGAGAAGCGTGACAAAGTTCGCGATTCCCGCTCACATTGGATTGGGCATCTCATAAGTACAATCATCACACTGATCTTCACAACGGTTGTTAGCCCGAGTTCTCCTATTACTGGCCATTGGCTGGAATAAAAGGAAAGTTAGGGGTAACACATAAAGGGTAATCCAAAGACAAAAGTTGATGACTTATAAATAAACTTTAATCTCTTTAACTCATGAGTATATAAGATTCAATCCAGGCTTTTCAGGATCTTCCTTCTAAAATATATTCTTAGGGGCATTTTTCCCTTAATAAGGGTTCATACTAAGATTGTGAATTTATCAAAACATATCCCCCGGGAGTGTCGTAACCAAGAGTGCAGCAAGGCCCGTTGTCGTGCACCAGTTCCCGTTCGAGTCTAGCTCAAAGCGGTGTTTTCGGGTTTTACCCCTAGGATACATCTGTGCCAGAGCCGCCTCTACCTGCTCGTATCCAGACAGGGATGTATTTTTTTGATAAACCACTTACTTAGTATTTACCAAAACTTAGGGATGTTTTTATTATGCTTAGTCTTGTATCTAAGGCTTTACTAGGGTTTCCTAATCCCAAAAATAACTAAACCTATCCTTTGATACCAACTATGACAACCCTGCTTTTTATTACAACTTAAACATGCTTTATTACATAAAACTTCACTTGATCCAACAAAGAAGATCGAGAGGTTTAGTTTCTTTGGGGCTTAGGATCATTACATAAAAACTTTAAACTTTAAATACAACATCTTTATTGAAAAATTCCTTTACATGACCACTACATTCCTTCGTACTTAGCATTGCATGGGATAACCTGAGGACATGCATAAGAAAAGGGTGAGCTATAAAGCCCAGTAAGGGAGTACATAATAAATAACATGAGGAGTACAATACATGTTAGGAAATGGTCATATCAATAGATCATAAGAGAAACATGAACATAAATGCATGATAAAGCATGATAATCATAACATGGAAATGTGGCAACAACACTTAACATTGAATTAGCATGAGCCAAGGCTCATTGCACATGAAGCATGAGTAAACCCTCATTGCACTTGAAGCACGAGTAAACCCTAGTTGCACTTGAATTAGCATGAGTCAACACTCATTGCACATGACGTATCATGATACTATACTTTACCCAATGCATTGGAGCGCTATAAAGGGCACACCCTTCTTAAACATTTCATTTCATGCATAAGTGTGCCACATGGATCATAAAAACATGGATTCATAAAACATAATAATTTCTTCCACGATAAAGGAATGTGGAATTCATACATGAAACTTTACAATCAATATGTAAATGTGCATAAAGGTGAATACCCTTGATGGAGAAATGGGCATGGTATTCACTACACAAAGACATTGGCTTAGAAAATCGGTGCGATTTCGGCAACGTAACGGCGTGACATAAGAATTCATAAAAAGGGTTGATGAGAGAGAAAGGGGTTCCTCATAATATTTACATGTAATGGACAGTAAGGAGATCATATATATACATGTCCCAATAATAGAAATGGAATTTAGATTCATGATACAAAAGTATTGCTTGAATGTAAAAGAAGAGAGAGAAGTTCCTTTCGGAATTTCGGTATAGTAACGGGTGTACATGGGAGGCATTTAATGAGAGAGAAAGGGTTCTCCCATCATTCAAAAAATAAGAGGGCAGTATGGGGGAGGTGAGAAACCATACCCCAACATTCATAATTGAAATAAAAAAGGGCAATACAACTTAAAGAAAATTGACAAAAATGAGAAAGGAAGAAAACCCCTTACTTGGAAGTGTGCTTCCAAAGGCTAGAGAGAGGCTTGTGAGAGGCTTCTTGGGAGCTTGGGGCACCTTGAGAGGATTCTAGAGAGAGTAGGGCAGAGGTTGGACGAACTTCAAGGGCTTTGAGTGAGGAGGAAGTGGGAGCTTGGGTGGGTTTATATAGGAAAGGTGAGAGAATTCTTTATTATTTAGGTTTGGGACCCCTTATATTAAAATAGTCCAAACCACAAACCATCCCATGGTATTTGCCCATGGTTTCTGAAAAAGGAAAGAGGAAAAAAATATTTTACAAGTCCAAGGTCCGAACTTATTAAAAAATTAGGGTTGCTTATGTGGAGGTGAGTCACACTCCCATGGAAATTAATTTAAAAAGGCAAAGTGTTGAATAAGTATTGAGGGCTCCATTAATGCTTTGAAAAGTGAGTCAAACAAACCCAAAACCTCATTATTTTAATGATAAAACATATATTGGCCTAACATAAGGATTATGGTATTTTATTACATCACCATTGGGTCATTATGATGTCATAAAACACATTATATATTTAAATGGTATTTAATTTTTACCCAAATATTTGACTGTCTCAGAAAATTATGAAAAATTCACCGTTGGATAATTTCGACGTCATGATTCCAAAAATAATATTTATTTTATCTAAATATTTTTCTAAATATGTGAATTTTCACTTTTAAAATAAAAACTGACATTTATAAAAAATTCACGGGTTTTGACAGAAATGGCTTTCAAACCTTAATAAAAATTTTAATTGCATTCATAAAATTATAATATCATTTATATTTAATAAAAATTAATTTAATATTAATAATAATATTTTATTAAAATATTATTTAATTCAAAAATACTTTAATTTAATAAAATATAATTCTTAATTAAAAAACACCATTTGTACTTTAAAAACTAATTACAATGTATCAAAAATGACTAGAAATTATATTCATTATTATATACAAAAAATAATGTACATGAACATGGTGCTACTTATTTGTTACATAACTCCTTAAAATAGCCGCATAAGACCTAAGGGTAAGGTGTGCGATGGTGACATACTCTTGGGGTTGCTCGGATAACATCGCTCGAGTGGTAATCTCTATCAACTTCCATTTTTCCCGTAGACGATCACGTTCGAGCTTGACTTGATGAAGCTCAGCTTGGGCTTGGTCAAGGGCAAAGCCCAAAGACGCCACCTCTTTTCGGAGCTCCGACAAATGGGCTTCGTAAGGGGCAATTCTACTGGATGAGGCCATCGCTTCCTTTGTCTGAGTAGAAATGGTTTCGTTAAAGCCTTATATTTATACTACTCAGATGATCACTGTTCAACGGCTATAAAAGTAACGGTCACAAAACTTAACATAAAACTAAAGAAGTTGACATCTTATAAAAACATTTTTTTCATAAAGAAACATTTAACTGGTTCAAGAGGGATTTTCATTAATGAATCTTTGGGTCGTTACATTAGGGATTGATGATTATTTTATTACATATATAATGAACAAAACATGGTTAATTATTGAATGAGAAATGCTATAAAATCATATCCAATGATGCTTTGGATTCATTCATTGCAAAGTTTTTCCCAATTCACACTCATGAACCAAAGTCAAAGGATAAAAAATATGGTTGAGTTTGTGATGAATTAGAGACTCCCACTGAATTTTTTTTGGTTTTAAATCATGAGAACATTATTACCATATTTCAATATCATGATGTATCAAGAGTATTTTCACAGAAAGTATCCCTCTCAGTGGAAGGATCATCTCCCCGATCTTTGTTTCTTCATGTAAAAAAGTTGATAGCTTAGGTATTAGAGAGTATAGCCTAATCACCTCCAGAAAAATAATCGCAACCTTTTATAATTCCAAAAAGGTGTTTTAAATGTAAAATGGTGTATATAATTAACATTCATAGTATAAATGTTTATTTATGCTTATAGTTTGTATCCATTGTAACCCATCATTGGTTGGTTGGTTCTTTATGAATATTTTAAAAACTTCTTCTCTTACATGGGATTTCCAATCTTGATGTTTACATAGTAAAATCATTTTCCATAGAAGTAAGTAATTAGTGGTTTCCTATTTAGAAAAATATAATAACTTTCATTCATTAATGATCTCAACAATATTCATACCATTATCATTATTCCCTCCACATTTTTCAACTTCACATGTATTGAAATTGAGAATTATACCCAGTAAGTTATATGGATTTCCTCCAACTATATTCATTGTGTTTTTTTTATGGATGATACATATGATCAAGAAACTAATTTGGTGGTGTATTTTATAATACCTCTTATTTTTTCTATAGTCACAAACCATCACATGATTGGATTAGTTTTAGGCTATTATGTAGATGATAATCTATGACTTTGTGAGGGAAAGACACTAATTTTAACACTCAAGGGGTTAATATAGTGCCTTTAATGCAATGGGGTAATAATAATAAAATTATTAAATCCATCTAGGAATGTGGGTTTAATGGTAAAGTTTCAATAAGATAGTAGTTTGTTCTCTTAAGAGTTGAAAAATGCATCTTCCTTCTTCATAGTATCTTTTAAATGTTTCTCGAGAAATCACATCTCTGGTAAAATTCTCAAACTATGACTTCAGGTAAAACTCAAAAATTCCCTTATTTTCTAATATCTGATCCCACTATGTTATCATTTCCTCAAAACTAAACCAAACTTCTGGTATCAAATTCTTCCCCATTTCAATTTGTTGGATTCCTTAGATGTAATTTTCCCTTCTATATATTGCACAAACTATATATATGTGTGCCATAATGTTGTTTCATGAGTGATATCATATAAATATATAATTCTTATTTTTTGAATCATTAGAAAAATAAAAGTGATGGTTCCATAGGTTTCATATAGTTAAGATAATGTTAATTCATGTGGTAACATAGTGAATAAAAATCAAGGAAATGAAAATACCTGTAACAGCCTGAGATTTTATGAAAAATATTCTTTTTTATTTCACTAATGTCTTGTATTGTATGCTACACCAAAAGGAGCTTGCACAACATGCATCCTTGACTTGCCTTGCATTACACGCAATCGCGACCTTCCTCGATAGCGTGTGTAGTACGCAATACCGAGTTTCACTAAACAACGATATGCTATTAAAATATTATTATAACTAGCCGTTATGAATAGTAATAACCACCTTTTAAAATTTTAGAAATTTTAGCTCTCAAAATGGACTTCATTTTTGGATTCGGAGTATCGAATTTAGCCTAAGGTGAAATTTTGGTACTTTTCGGATAACTTTCATATTCTAATGAATAGTGAAAATTACTAAATTATAATTAAAAACAACTTTTTTAATCAAAATAATTAATAGTGATAAATTATTAATTTGAGTTGTTTTAAAGTATATTTAGAATATATTTTTACAATTTAATACAATGTTGGTCATTGGATGTAATTTCACATTTAAACCAGACATAAACAAGTGTCAATCTTTTGATAGATATTGTTTCTTAAAAACACGCTATTTGTTTTAACAGTGGGATTTAATTATAAAATTAATTAATGCAACTTCTATGTTATGAATTTGGTAAAATAGACTTCATTTTTTGAATTCGGAATATGAAATATAGCTTAGGATGAAATTTTGGTATTTTTCTGAAAACTTTCAATTTTTGATGAATAGTGAAACCACTAAGTGGTAGGTTAAAAACTGAATTTTGCATAAAACTTAATTTTACCGCTTCTGTGAATGGAATTTCGAAAATCCGAGAGACACGGTTAATATCAAGGACTAAAATGTGGTTCAATGAGATGAAAATAATTTTTTGGTGAATAGTAACTTTTTACTTTTTTTTACCACGGTTAAAAGTAAATAGGGTAATTAAGGGTAAAAATGATATTATTATTACCCTAACACATGTCCTAATTCTATTGGACAAGTGTAATTCGACCAAAAACAAACTTAGGAATAAAATATGACCATTTAGGTCCACTTGGATTAGATTAGGACATTTATTATTAATTTATTTAAAGAAGGGTTAAAATAGTTAAAATCAAAGTTTAATAAGAAAATCATTTTTAATATGGGGTTATACATAAGATAAATTCGACTATAAATATTAATTAGAAAGATAAAAAGATTTCCTACATGATGGTATTTTATTTATAATTTTTAGAAATTAAATAATTTAATTTATTTATGACATAATTATGATGTAGTAATTATCTTATTTATGAAATATTGACATAATTAATGTTATAAACACCAAAATAAATGTAATTTGAGACTTTCTATGAATTCCACTAATTTTCTAGGTTACTATGATATATTAGTGTTGATTTAATCAACTTGGTTTGAACATATAAATCTGTTATTACTTTCACAAAAATCATATATCAAATAGTGTCAAAATTGACACAAAATAGTTTTTAAATCAAATATTATATTACTAATTGTTATTTTATTCCTAAAAATCTAAGGTTCGGCCAAATGACTTAGATAAGGATATATATATTAATAATAAACAATTTGGGGTTCGTTTGGCATGTTATAGTAAGTGTATTAACCATATAGTGAAAGAAAACAAAAAGACACGGTAAAAGTTAAATTATTTAACTTAGAGTTAAATATAATTGATAAGGTTAAAATAATACCCTAAACTTGTCTAAATATTATTGGTTGATAGGGTTTCGACCCATCCCCACTTTAGATTCTAAATAAGACCCTTTGGAACCATTATAAACCGATTTTGACATTAATATAAAATAATATTTTGAGGTATTTCTAAGGTGCCCCTCTCCTCCCTTATAAAAGGACACCTCCTCCCCCTCCTCTTCACACCAATTTGAGCACTCAAGCTCGGAAAAACCCTGCCAAAATATCTTCTCCACTTCCCTAGAAACATCCTAGAGGTTCTGGTCTTTCTCAAAGACCAATTTTAGTTCCCTAAGAGGAGGTCTCAAAGAGGCGCTTCAAAGAAGAGGTAATTATCGTTACCAATTCTTTCATCTTTATTTCTTCTTCCACTTATTCTTCTTAGGTTGTTTCATTATGAAGTAATAACATCAGTATCACTCATATACTGATATGTTATTATAAGTATGAAACAACCCTATTTCACCATCTATCCATCCTACGGAAAAAGAAATCACCGCGCGTGCGTACGTACGGAATACCGTCTCCACGCCGTGGTGTAATCTATTTTCCACCACCACCTTACATGGATGGGTATAATGGTGTAAAGAATAACTATACATAGTTATTAAAACATAATATTTATTCTGATATATTGTATAATCTACTCCAATTCAATTCAATATTTATGGAAATGATATCATCGCTCGTGCGTACGTACGGACTACCGTCTCCACGACGCGATGAGATTCATTCTCCATGTTAACCATTTAAGAATGATTATAAAGTATATATAAGAAATAATAATGAAATATATGAAATTATAAAGCTACTGGATTTATTTATATATATATATATATGTATTTCATCTACTTACTTCCATTTCAAGACAATAAGGAAAGGAAAACAGTGTTCATGTGTACGTACGGACTACCGTCTCCATGAACGGTGTTTTTCATTTCATTTATCTATCTATTATATATATATATATACTGAATATATATGATATATAAATCATATTTTATATTCTGGAAGTAAGTAAATCATGATATAAGTAATAATAATTTCAAGAACAACAAGTCAAAACACCTACGATAAATGAAACGATTTTACCCAAAACGCTTCTTTAACATGGAATTTACAAAAGAATGGGTAATATAATGTCATAAGTGAACCGTATATGATATCATAACAATGAATATGATTCTGTAATAAGTCAATGACATTATTTAAATCATTATACAGGAGGTTCGGACACATACGAAGCAAATCGGACCTAAGGTAAGAGAAATATCACAATCTCATTTTCATCCGAGATTGTTTATACTTTAGTATTTACTGGGGTGTATTTTATCATCCAAATCCATGCTTTCTCAAATTTTAATATTATTTCCATTCACCTACAATTTTTTAAATCCTATTTTACCCTTCGGTGAGTTTTTGGTAAAAGATATGAAAGGAATCTTTTGTCGTTTTTCGTACGAGGTACTTTTTTGACTTTTTCGACAAAAGTAAGAAGAATGTTTTTTTTAACTTATACGGAAAGAATGGATTTTTAAAACATTATTTCCAAGAATCTTCCTTTATAAGTTTTCAAGTTTATTTTTAATCAACTTCTTTTATTTTATAATTGTATGACATGTTAAGAAAAGAAAAGTGTTTTTGATGTAGAAAGGAAATTTTCCTCAAGAATGGAGTTCAAATGTTTTATCAAAATTATTTTCCATCTAAGATAATATAGGGTTCTGTTTTTATCCCTATTATTACACTGATTTGATTATGGTTTGAGGAAATTATTTTTATGAAGTCATTTACCTTATATGATTTGTTTTATGATGTCATGATGTTTCAAGAATCCCATTTTTGTTACATGTGTTATGCGATGATGTATGATTTATGATTATGTGGCACACATAAGAAAGGATTCATTATAAGATGGGTGGGACCTATATCTCCCTCCAATGCATTGGGTAAAGATTTTATATCTCATGAGATAGACAGGGTTGGAACGGTAGGTTATACCGGTTCAGTGAAACAGGACTGAAATGAGGGTTACTCGATTCAGAAAGGGACTTTGTCCACTAAGATAGTCTTGGAAATGAGTCTTGACTAACAAGAAATGATTCTCTATGATTATGTGTGAATGCCACAAAGTTTCATGTTTTAAGTTATGATTATTGTGATTACATTTCACTGCCATGATTTACCCCATGTTATGAAATTATGATCTCTTTTGCAGGTTAAGATTTCCAAAAGTTATGTGCTTATGTATATGATGTGATTGATATTTCTTTTGTTTACCCTTACTGAGCATTTGAGCTCACCCTATTATGTTTTCTTTTCCCCAGGATATAAATAAAGGTTTTAGGTAAAAAAAAGGAATATCTTTATGGGAGATTTTGAAGATCTTTCACCACGATTAGAAGATTATATTCCGAGTTTCCAAAGACACTAAACTATTACGATCCTTATGTGTGTGTTTTTTGTTATGTACTAAGTATTCCGTAAATGTAATGTAATTTCCATGTACGTTAAGCTTCGGGTCGTTACAGTTGGTATCAGAGGAAAGGTTTAGTCAACCTTTGGAAACTAGGATGTGAGAATGTTAGTGAGATCCCTAGAGATATTTCTACGGTATGTCTAGGGATGTCCCTAAGGTTAAGTATACGTATAGGTTATAGTACTAGAACTACGCTAACGATCATAGAATTAAACCTAAGATGTTAGATATTGAAGGTACTCCCCCTTTATTATGTTGTTTTCCCTAGCATGATTTTTGCCTCTCACACTATTCTTTTTGGGTTTTAGACGATGGCTGGAACCCGAAGGAACCATGTTGATCAATGCAATGGACAATGCAATGATTGTCCTCCTGAACAAACAAATGTTATGGGAGATGGAGTGAAAAATCTTATTGCTATACTTACACAAGCTATGAATCATTCTGGACTTCCAAATGAGCAGAGAAGGGAACAATATTCTATTGAGTCCTTCATGAGGCAACGCCCACCTTCTTTCAGTGGGTCTTCTGATCCACTTGTTGCTGAAAAATGGATCAGTACCACTGAAAAGATATTTTCAGTTCTTCAATGTTCTGAACATGATAAAGTAATCTCAGCAGTATATCGTTTGGAAGGTGAAGCTGATCAATGGTGGAATCTTATCAAGAATACAAGGCAAATAGATGAAATTGAGTCCATAGAATGGGACGAGTTCAAGAACTTATTTTTCAATAAGTACTTCCCTCGTATTCTTCGAACAAATATGGAGAAGGAGTTTCTTGAACTAAAGCAAAAGGATGATGAATCTGTTGGTATATACGAAGTGAATTTTACAAGACTTGCAAGGTATGCATCTGGCATTATCATCCAACCTGAAAGTAAAGTTGATCGATTTTTCAGTGGCTTAAAACCAAGTCTTCGAAGGGCATTAGCTATAAGAGACTTCAGTAGCTATGAAGAAATTGTGCGTTGTGCTATCAAGGTGGAAATGGAAGTTGGTGTTACATATCCATCTCATGGTTTTGACAAGAAACGAAAGATGGAGTTCAAGGAGAAATCTCAGAATAATGGTGAAAAGAAGATGAATGTTTCCTTATGCACAAAGTGTGGAAAGAAGCATGGTGGAGATTGTCTTAAAGGGACTAGAAAATGTTTTAAGTGTGGAAAAGAAGGTCATAGAGCAGCTGAGTGTCGAAGTAATGGAAAAAGGGTTTCTAATGATGTGAATAAAGCAAACACTACAGAGAACGCACCCCCAACACTTCAATGCTTAAAGTGCAAGGAAATGGGGAATTATGCTAATAAATGCCCTAATCCAAGGGTTAGTGATGATAAACATGAGCAACCACTGAAGGCAAAGGACAAAGGGAAGTCACATGCGATCACTATTGGAAATTTTGAATATGACAACGATGTGGTGGAATGATTAAGTGTTTATGTAATGGGATTCCAAAATAATGTTGTATCATTGAGTATTGCAATATTTATTGATGTGGTATTCAAAGTGATTGAGATATTTTTTTGGAAATAAGATGATATGCGCATAATGAAGGGAAAACGAGAAAATGAAATGTTTAATAGTATTCATATAAGGACTAAGTGATATCATGGTTTGAGTATATAGAATTTTGAGGATTTTGGTATGTAGAAAGTGTTAACTTTAAACTGCATTCATGTTTTCACTAAGGTATTCAAGAGAATACATGATTAAGGACATTGAATGTTTGGAATGTGACCAACAAAACATATATTATGATATATGGGGATCAACGATGGTATTAAATCTCTGGTAATCGTTTTCACTATGTTATGAGAGTGGACTGCAGTATTATGGATAAGTCTAAAGATTGAAATGGATTATGTTGGACATAAGTGAGTATTGTTTAAGGATAGAAGTTTTTTTCGATATTATTGATGGGATGTTATAGTAATGTAGTTTTAGAAAAAGGACAACCTGCAGGACGGGCGACAGACCATCGCTTCGGACAAGGCTGTGGGAATCGAACCCACAACCGAAGTGCGACTGTCCTTTATCGCCTACCACTGACCTATAGGAAGTCCCTGTTTAGTAGAAACTAGTTTTATTATATTAAGCAGTATGATATGTGAAGTATAAGTTCATTTTAGGAACCATATATGATTAATATCACTATAGATGGACTTATGTATTTTTTGATAACTTTTCTAACCTTTTGTTTGAGATATATGGAATGACCCATCATTCTATCACATGATCTGCTAAATCACGAATGAAAAATTCAACTTCATTTCTTTAAGAGATGAAGTGGAAATTGTCCAAAGAACGACAAACGGTGAGACTATCACGAAAGTATTTCTTCTAATTCCAATTTCATCAACTTTAGGGAAATAATCTTGAAAACCAAAAATTTTGTCTTAGTGCTCTTATATCTGATGAATCAGATGGTACCTTAGATCGTCACAAATTTATGGATTTGTGATTACTGGATTTTCCATAGCCATGTTCTCTACCACTCTCCATCAGAACATGATGGTTAGATTTCTCTTCCATATCCATATTTTCACCTATGTGGAAACCCAGTGATTAGTTTATTTGGGTAATCGTTACATTTCATACTTTAGTTTTTAAATCCAAGTTTTGGTATTCCTTTTTACGATGTGGGTTTCTATTAAAGAAACTTTCGAATAGTAAACCATTTATAACCCCGACGAATTTCGAGGGCGAAATTAATTTTAAGGGGGGTAGAATGTAACAGCCTGAGATTTTATGAAAAATATTCTTTTTTATTTCACTAATTTCTTGTGTTGTACGCTACACCAAAAGGAGCTTGCATTACACGCAATCGAGACCTTCCTCGATAGCGTGTGTAGTACGCAATACCGAGTTTCACTAAACAACGATATGCTATTAAAATATTATTATAACTAGCCATTATGAATAGTAATAACCACCTTTTAAAATTTTAGAAATTTTAGCTCTCAAAATGGACTTCATTTTTGGATTCGGAGTATCGAATTTAGCCTAAGGTAAAATTTTGGTACTTTTCGGATAACTTTCATATTCTGATGAATAGTGAAAATTACTAAATTATAATTAAAAACAAATTTTTTAATCAAAATAATTAATAGTGATAAATTTTTAATTTGAGTTGTTTTAAAGTATATTTGGAATATATTTTTACAATTTAATACAATGTTGGTCATTGGATGTAATTTCACATTTAAACCAGACATAAACAAGTGTCAATCTTTTGATAGATATTGTTTCTTAAAAACACGCTATTTGTTTTAACAGTGGGATTTAATTATAAAATTAATTAATGCAACTTCTATGTTATGAATTTGGTAAAATAGAATTCATTTTTTGAATTCGGAATATGAAATATAGCTTAGGATGAAATTTTGGTATTTTTCTGAAAACTTTCAATTTTTGATGAATAGTGAAACCACTAAGTGGTAGGTTAAAAACTGAATTTTGCATAAAACTTAATTTTACCACTTCTGTAAATGGAATTTCGAAAATCCGAGAGACACGGTTAATATCAAGGACTAAAATGTGGTTCAATGAGATGAAAATAATTTTTTGGTGAATAGTAACTTTTTACTTTTTTTTACCACGGTTAAAAGTAAATAGGGTAATTAAGGGTAAAAATGATATTATTATTACCCTAACACATGTCCTAATTCTATTGGACAAGTGTAATTCGACCAAAAACAAACTTAGGAATAAAATATGACCATTTAGGTCCACTTGGATTAGATTAGGACATTTATTATTAATTTATTTAAAGAAGGGTTAAAATAGTTAAAATCAAAGTTTAATAAGTAAATCATTTTTAATATGGGGTTATACATAAGATAAATTCAACTATAAATATTCATTAGAAAGCTAAAAAGATTTACTACATGATGGTATTTTATTTATAATTTTTAGACATTAAATAATTTAATTTATTTATGACATAATTATGATGCAGTAATTATCTTATTTATGAAATATTGACATAATTAATGTTATAAACACAAAAAAAATGTAAT
The DNA here is from genome assembly GCA_963277665.1 of Viscum album. Classification (NCBI taxonomy): domain Eukaryota; kingdom Viridiplantae; phylum Streptophyta; class Magnoliopsida; order Santalales; family Viscaceae; genus Viscum; species Viscum album. Next base: position 525,720,146 of record OY728148.1, on the reverse strand, counting down.
TTGAGACTTTTTATGAATTTCACTAATTTTCTAGGTTACTATGATATATTAGTGTTTATTTAATCAACTTGGTTCGAACATATAATTCTGTTATGACTTTCAAAAAAATCATATATCAAATAGTGTCAAAATTGACACAAAATAGTTTTTAAATCAAATATTATATTACTAATGTTTATTTTATTCCTAAAAATCTAAGGTTCGGCCAAATGATTTAGATAAGGATATATATATTAATAATAAACAATTTGGGGTTCTTTTGGCATGTTATAGTAAGTGTATTAACCATATAGTGAAAGAAAACAAAAAGACACGGTAAAAGTTAAATTATTTAACTTAGAGTTAAATCTAATTGATAAGGTTAAAATAATACCCTAAACTTGTCTAAATATTATTGGTTGATAGTATTTCAACCCATCCCCACTTTATCTTCAAAATAAGACCCTTTAAAACCATTATAAACCGATTTTGACATTAATATAAAATAATATTTTGAGGTATTCCTAACGTGCCCCTCTCCTCCCTTATAAAAGAACACCTCCTCCCCCTCCTCCTCACACCAATTTGAGCACTAAAGCTCGGCCAAACCCTGACAAAATCTCTTCTCCACTTCCCTAGCAACATCCTAGAGGTTCTGGTCTTCCTCAAAGACCAATTTTAGTGCCCTAAGAGGAGGTCTCAAAGAGGCGCTTCAAAGAAGAGGTAATTACCGTTACCAATTCTTTCATCTTTATTTCTTCTTCCACTTCTTCTTCTTAGGTTGTTTCATTATGAAGTAATAACATCATTATCACTCATATACTGATATGTTATTATAAGTATGAAACAACCCTATTTCACCATCTATCCATCCCATGGAAAAAGAAATCACCGTGCGTGCGTACGTACGGAATACCGTCTCCACGCCGTGGTGTAATCTATTTTCCACCACCACCTTACATGGATGGGTATAGTGGTGTAAAGAATAAATATACATAGTTATTACAACATCATATTTATTCTGATATATTGTATAATCCACTCCAATTCAATTCAATATTTATGGAGATGATATCATCGCTCGTGCGTACGTACGGACTACCGTCTCCACGACGCGATGAGATTCATTCTCCATGTTAACCATTTAAGAATGATTATAAAGTATATATAAGAAATAATAATGAAATATATGAAATTATAAAGCTACTGGATTTATGTATATATATATATATGTATGTCATCTACTTACTTCCATTTCAAGATAATAAGGAAAGGAAAACAGTGTTCATGCGTACGTACGGACTACCGTCTCCATGAACGGTGTTTTTCATTTCATTTATCTATCTATTATATATATATATATATATACTGAATATATATGATATATAAATCATATTTTATATTCTGGAAGTAAGTAAATCATGATATAAGTAATAATAATGTCAAGAACAACAATTCAAAACACCTACGATAAATGAAACGATTTTACCCAAAACGCTTCTTTAACATGGAATTTACAAAAGAACGGGTAATATAATGTCATAAGTGAACCATATATGATATCATAACAATGAATATGATTCTTTAATAAGTCAATGACATTATTTAAATCATTATACAGGAGGTTCGGACATATACGAAGCAAATCGGACCTAAGGTAAGGGAAATATCACAATCTCATTTTTATCCGAGATTGTTTATACTTTAGTATTTACTGGGGTGTATTTTATCATCCAAATCCATGATTCCTAAAATTTTAATATTATTTCCATTCACCTACAATTTTTTAAATCCTATTTTACCCTTCGGTGAGTTTTTGGTAAAAGATATGAAAGTAATCTTTTGTCGTTTTTCGTATGAGGTACTTTTTTGACTTTTTCGACAAAAGTACGAAGAATGTTTTTTTAACTTATACGGAAAGAATGGATTTTAAAAACATTATTTCCAAGAATCTTCCTTTATAAGTTTTCAAGTTTATTTTTAATCAACTTCTTTTAGTTTATAATTGTATGACATGTTAAGAAAAGAAAAGTGTTTTTGATGTAGAAAGGAAATTTTCCTCAAGAATGGAGTTCAAATGTTTTATCAAAATTATTTTCTATCTAAGATAATATAGGGTTATGTTTTTATCCCTATTGTTACACTGATTTGATTATGTTTTGAGGAAATTATTTTTATGAAGTCATTTACCTTATATGATTTGTTTTATGATGTCATGATGTTTCAAGAATCCCATTTTTGTTACATGTGTTATGCGATGATGTATGATTTATGACTATGTGGAACACATAAGAAAGGATTCATTATAAGATGGGTGGGACCTATATCTACCTCCAATGCATTGGGTAAAGATTTTATATCTCATGAGATAGACAGGGCTGGAACGGTAGGTTATACCGGTTCAGTGAAACAGGACTGAAACGAGGGTTACTCGATTCAAAAAGGGACTTTGTCCACTAAGATAGTCTTGGCAATGAGTCTTGACTAACAAGAAATGATTCTCTATGATTATGTGTGAATGCCACAAAGTTTCATGTTTTAAGTTATGATTATTGTGATTACATTTCACTGCCATGATTTACCCCATGTTATGAAATTATGATCTCTTTTGCAGGTTAAGATTTCCAAAAGTTATGTGCTTATGTATATGATGTGATTGATATTTCTTTTGTTTACCCTTACTGAGCATTTGAGCTCACCCTATTATGTTTTCTTTTCCCCAGGATATAAATAAAGGTTTTAGGTAAAAAAAAGGAAGATCTTTATGGGAGATTTTGAAGATCTTTCACCACGATTAGAAGATTATATTCCGAGTTTCCAAAGACACTAAACTATTACGATCCTTGTGTGTGTGTTTTTTGTTATGTACTAAGTATTCCGCAAATGTAATGTAATGTCCATGTACGTTAAGCTTCGGGTCGTTACAATACCTTAAGTTTATCCCTGTGGAAATATGCGTTGATAATTTTATAATTTTGGGTGTATTTATCACCTTCATAAGAAATTATACCATATATAAGTGACCTTTATAGTAAAGGCAGACACTTCTAAAAGGTTCAGTAGTTTGATAATAAATCTCTTATTATTTTGGGCTCTATCACAAACAATTTCACCTTATCTCCCATCCAAATGAATGAATTATTGTTTGTATAGTTCACACTAGTTATAAACTCAATTAAATCCCCAATAAGGCACATAATAATGAGTAAAATTAAGGAAATATATATATATATATAAATACCCCATCGATCAAAAACTACACTATGAGGCTTAAAATCATAAATGTGAAATAAGAATTACAAGGGATCAATATTGGAAGTAGTAGTTATTACTGATATATTCAAGTAACAATTGTGGGGAACAATATGGATTCAATAGTTATTCTAATCAAAAAGTCTTAATACTATAAGTAATACTTATTCTAAACACTCAAAGTGTGTGTTTCTAGTTTAAAATGACATTTTAGTAAAAAATACGAGTGATATTCTCAAAACCTATAAAATGAATTTGGATTGTTCTAATAATTTAATAAAATTATCCATATGTCGTTTTCAATATGTATTAATCAAAAACACCTCAAAACGACACACTATGTGACCGGTATGACTCTAAGTGTGTCATTTTATTAAAAATTGACATTAATTTTAGTAAAAAAGACAAGAAACATACTCAAAACCAAGAAAAAACATTTGGATTGTTTTGATAATTTGGGAAAGATATAAATATGTAATTTTTGAGATGTAGGTATCATCCACACATTAATAGCACATGTAGTGTGACTGGTATTAATCCATGTTTGTCTTTTTATTTAAAATTGACATTAATTTTAATAAAAAAGACAAGTGATATAATCAAAACTAAGAAAAATAATTTGGATTATTTTGATACTTTATGAAAATTATCCATAAGTCATTTTGGATGTGAATAAATCATCCAAACCCCAATATGATTCATGGTGTTCCTAATATGACTCTAAATGTGTATTTTTATTTAAAACTGAAATAAATTGTAGTAAAAAAGAGAAGTGACATACTAAAAAATGATAAAATTCATTCAGATTATCTTGATACTTTGTAAAAATGATCCATAAGTCATTTTTGATGTATAAGAATTATAATCACATTAATATGATGCATTGTGTCCCTGATATAACTTGAAGTGTTTGTTATCAGTTTAAAATTATTATTTTAGTTCAAAAAGTGCATAAATCACAGAAAATAGAGAAAAAAAACTAATATTGTCTTGATAATTTAATACAATTATTCACAATTAATTGTTTATGTATATTAATTAATATCACATAAAAATGACACATGATGTGATGGTATGAATCAAAGTGTGTGTTTCTTGTTTAAAATGACATTTTAGTAAAAATAAAAGTGACATAATCAAAACCTATAAAACACATTCAGATTATTTTGATACATTATAAAAATGATAAATAAGTCATTTGAGACATGTAGGATTCAACCTCACCTCAACCTGATGCACGGTGTGGCTGCTATGACTCAAATTGTTTCTTTTTATTTAAAATTGACATTAATTTCAGTAAAAAAATTAAGTGAAATAATAAAAATAGAGAAAAAACATTCAAATTATTTTTATACTTTATGAAAATGATCCATATGTAATTTTTGACATTTAGGAATCATCCTAACATCAATATGATACACAGTATGATTGGTATATCTCCAGGTGTGTTTTTTATTTAAAATTGACAATAATTTTAGTAAAAAACACAAGTGACATACTAAAAACTGATAAAACACATTCATATTGTTATGATACTTCAGGAAATTATCCATAATTAAATTTTTACATGTAGGAATCAACCTCACCTTAATAAAATACAAGGTGTTCCCAGTATGACTCAAAGTGTTTCTTTTTATTTAAAATTGACATTAAATTTAGTAAAAACGACATGTGACATACTCAAAAACTAAGAAAATTCATTCATATTGTTTTGATACTTTAGGAAAATGATACATAAGTTATTTTTGACATGTATTAATTATAATCACCTCAATAAGATGCATAGTGTGCTCGGTATTACTCAAAGTGTTCGTTATCAATTTAAAATTGACATTTTTGTTTAAAAACTGCGTCACTCACAAAAATGATTAAACGCTCTCTATTTGTGTTGATAATTTAGTAACATGATTCATATGTCTTTTTTGATGTGTAATAATAATTTTCATATAAAACTGACACACGATGTGCCCGGTATGACTCAAAGTACACATTTCTAGTTTAAAATGACATTTTAGTAAAAAAGATAAGCGACGTACTCAAAACTGATAAAATGAATTCAATTTTTTTATACTTTATTAAAATAATCCATAATTCATTTAGGATGTGTAGGAATCCACCTCACATAAATCCGACACATGGTGTGCCTAATATCACTCCAATTTGGGTCTTTTTATTTAAAATTGACATTAATTTTACTAAAAAAGAGAAGTGACATACTCAAAACTAAGAAAAAACACTCATATTGTTTTGATACTTCATTAAAACAATCCATAAATACTTTTTGATGTGTAGGAATTAGCCGCACCTCAATCTAATATATGATGTGCTTGATATGACTCAAAGTGTCTGTTATTAGTTTAAAATTGACATTTTAGTCCAAAAAATTTCACTTAATAAAAATAAATAAAACACACATGGATTATGTTTATAATCTAGGAAAATGATTCATAATCGATTTGTGTCATGTATTAATCAGTCTCATATCAAACCAATACCGTATATGATTGATATGACTCAAAGTACATGTTTCCAGTTTAAAATGACATCTTAGTAAAAAACAAAAGTGATATACTCAAAACCAAGAAAACACATTCTAATTGTTTTTATAATTTAAGAAAATGGTCCATAAATCATTTGTGACATATATAAATGAACCACACATAAAGATGACACACTATGTGGTCATTATTACTCGATTTTTTTGTTTTCAATATATAAGTGCCATTTTATTTTAAAATGCGCATCACATATCCAAACTTGAGAAAACGAGCTTAGATTGTTTTCTCATAATTTTATATTCTATTTATTAATTCATTTCCTTATAATTTTTATCTTATAATTATTTAGTTAATTTTTATAGAGGTAATTTTTGAATATGTATAAGAAATGGGGTGACGTGCAAGAATCAATCGCAACTCAATCCAATAAATAGTGTTCTTAGTATGACTCAAAGTTTATTTTAAAATCAGAACTTCCTATTTAATTTATTTCTTTATAGTATTATTAAAATAAGATTTTTTTTCTTATATAGGTGCATTATTTTTCTCGAGCAGGGGTGGTTTGTTCTGAAATAACATGAGTGGGGGTCAGGGATCAAAGGAAAAGGAACATTGATGTTTTTGAATGTTTTCAATAATTTGTTCTTACTCATGTAATTGTATAAAACAATGTTTGAAATGTATATAATATATATTTTTTTCTTATATTTTTTTATTAAATTTTATTTCATTTAAAATCTGTATTTGTACCTATTTTTTGCTGTTGTTTCTACTAATGTAGTGTGTTATAAATTTAATAGCACACTGTAGTACTCCCCTTTACCAGTACTACTAAATTCATTGATAAATGTATCATTTAACAGTTCTATTGAATGTAATACTAAATGGATCCTTTATCAATGCTAAATAAAAGTACTAATAAATGGGGCCCTTTATTAGTGCTGATAAAGGATACCTTTATCAACACCTTCCTAGAATTTATAAAAGCCTAGGGATTTTAATCATGATTGGGTAGTTATTAATTTTTTTTTCATTTAAAATGACCAATTTTATCATTATTAAAAGGTTGTATTTTAGTAGTGTTAATTAATTCACCGAATGCACCCGCTAAAGACCACTTTATCCGAACGTCCCATGCTGACCGACTTTAGGTCGTTCCCTGGGTAAACCTTGGATTCTAGATTTAAACATGGTGTGAGATATCTATTTTGAGACTCCTTTTAAGAGATATTCCATTATATATGAAAAACCATGTGCATGTGATATAAAATACATTTCATTTTTTATGAAATTAATTTCAGGCACACAAGGTCTTGGAAACACGCGCCATCTCAACGTTTGGCTCTGAAAATATTCCTTGATATATTTCAAAGTCTTACAAGGAAAAAAATGTCACTAAATCCCCAAATTTTCTGGTCCACTATCCGTGGATAGTGGAAGGTGAATATTTGGATCATGGTTTGGCCAACCATGTGGCCAAACCATGTGACCCTTTAAAAGTTGGGGAAAAACCATTCTTCCCACTATTTATTTATAGAGTCTAACCCTTTTTTATTTCTTCATTATCTAGAAGATTCCCCCCATGTGTACGAGCTCCCTTCTCCCTCTTCTATAGGATTTGAATATGTCTCTCCATCTGGACTCCATTTTCAATGTTGTTTATCACGTTGGATCACTATCATGTGTTCATATATTCTTCTATTTTCATCTGATTTAGGAAGAACCAAAGGATGATACTGGATGAGTGTTCTACCATAGGTATAACGTATGTGGTTTATACATTTCCCCATGTTTCTTTATTTTTTAAACTATGATCATTTTTCCGCATTCCATACTTCCTATACATTACTCCTAATTTAAATGATAAGCCTTAAATTAATTATTAATCTTAAGTTTTGATGCCTTTGTAGAAGCTAGATGTAGTTATAGGTTTTCAACCTCAACCCGAACCACCTTTGAGGTGGATTCTTTTATCCAAAATTTGTTAAATCCACCCCTTTGGGTGTGTGATATCACCACCTGTTTGTGGGTTCCTCTTCTAAATTTAATGAGACGATTAAAGATAAATATTCCTCCTTTTCCATGATATAAAATGATATTAAAATGGTTAAATGATTGGAATAAATGGAAAGTATAATTATATAAAAATTATCTTTTATTGTTCTATTTTATATTGATAATTATAATTGGGTATAGATACTTACATTTCCCTTGTAATTTTATATTACTTTCTTGATTTTGGATATCTCGGTATGGAACAAAATTTTGTAAATGTATGACACCCTTTTCATTACGATATGAAACTGATTAGGGAATCAAGGTATGAAACCTGAAAATTTTAGGTAGGATCACTTACGATATGGAACCGATGAGGGAGATCAAGGTATTACACCTATACCTTTTGTGAACATTCATAGCTTTGAATATAGGTCACCCTGGTTATCACCTTGGGACTTGAACCATGTAGGTCTAATGTTATTCTGAGCTTCCATTAGATGAATTCCTTGTTCTTGATGAGGTCACCCTAGTTTATATTTTTCATATATTAAAACTTACCTATTATACCTATACATGATTATAGTTTATACGCACAAGCTATATTTGTTTTATACACCATTGGTGGTGGCCTACTGAGTATATATCATACCCTATTCAAACTTCTGATTGGTACCTAGAAAGATTAAATGGATACATATAGGGATATGGGAAAGAACCTTTACATTGATTCTTAACTGATTTTATCATGGGAGTGGCTGAGAACAGGACTGAGCTATGAATTATGATCCTATCTGAAGATTGTCTTTTGGTCCTTTTGGTTTTTTGATATACCTACATATATGTGTGCCTTCTTCCGTATCTATCCATTATTTTTGTTTAGTGACATTAGATTACAATTTTTTTATAAGTTACTGGATAATGATATTGATGAAAATTTATTTTATCTAGATAGTTTTCCTTCCACCGTTAGTTGATATTATACTTTATCCACTTATTCATGTATTACACCACTGTGATACTCTTATTATGAGGGTATAACCACCACACTATACCACTATGGACCCTCACTACTATTTAGTAGACTTTGGAATATTAGGAGGCACTCTTGATACCATGTGATCAACCGGCTTGGGGTACCTCTTAGTGGATTTTGTGTTGGGATGTTACAAATTGGAATTGGAGGTTTCTTTTCCTTGACTTACTATTTTTGGATGGTAGAAAGGCGACCAGGATGTGTTAGAATTTGAAATGAGCCTGTTCCTGAGAGTATCTAACCCACATATAGGAAAAAATCCAAATTCCATGGGATATGACTTGATGTTCTAGATTATACCTATTTCAGTTGTTTTGATTCCACTATTGGGTGACACACATGATATGTGATGTTATTGTTATTATGATGTTATATTAAATTTTTTCCTTGGACCGGTACATAAAGGAAGTATTGATCATGCATCATTTTAGGAACCTTATAGGATTAATATGTCATACATTATGCCATGTCATGTAGGTTTCATTGCTTTCCTTCGTGATACTTTTTTGTATGTTCCTTGAGTGACACATTTGATATGCAACTAAAATTTCTACAGGAAAAATGGGATTAAATAATTGGTTATTAAAGTGTTTGAATCAACCTAAATGATGTTTTCTTGTATATTTTGATGATGTCACCTTAACTAACCAATTATCACATGTTTGAGTTATGTAACTAAGGTTACACAGACTAAAACATTATTTATTTTTACTACATGAATTCCATTTATAATTTAAAAACTTTATGTACCTTGATAATTTGGGAATTATGATTCATCTAGTAAAATAATCTTATATTACCTATAATATTCTAATATTTAATGTAAAGGTCTAGATACATTTAAATTAACTACCAATTATAAGTTATAAAGAATGTAATTGTATAAATTGGGAATGATACTTCACTTAACTAGTATTATATAAATGTAATAATGATTAAACATTGATTTAAACATGGTCACCATTAAATGGGTATTCCAATTGTAATTTAAAGGGTGTTTTCCTCAATAACATGCAATTGACAGTCCATATACCATGACCCTTACAGTAAGACGAAGAACTTTACCTAGACCCGACCATAGTAGTGGGAAGTAGGTAGTGTATTTCATGAATCTTTATGATAATTCCCATCACCCAAACTTAGATTTAAGAGGAGGCATAGTGGTGTGATTCTTATATATGGAGGTGTGTACCTGTCCCATTCTTATTTCTGTAATATTACCATTATCAAATCCTATATTAGGTGCATGCTTGTAATTTTTAGAGCTATACTACCATGGTGTCCTAGAGTTATGTGCCAATATAGTAGTGGCGAATATGCTTTGGAGCTGGTGGTTTCTTATCCACCATTGTTATCTTCAGTAGTGCCACCTATGGCACCACATTCTATTCCCAATGTGGGAAATGATGCCCAATTTTTAGAGAAATAACTATAGCTTATGTAGACTATACAAGGATCTCTAAGACTTTACTATTCCATGGAAGAGTTTATGTGAGAGTTTCAGTGGCAACATCCACCTACTTTTTCATGGTATGATGGACCCCAGGCTACTGACTTATGGATTGAGACCATTTTATCCATTTTTGGGAATCTTGAGATGAATCCTAAGAGGAGATTCAAGTTTACGAATTATATGATTTAGGATTCTTATTGGATTTGGTGCCCTAGAACCAACTTATTTTTTACTTTATAATAAATAGATATTCATTGGATGGATATCAATAAACTCCTTGTAACATCATGATTATTCTTCTATGTAACATTAAATGTGATAATTTCACAAGAGTAGCTGTTGCAGTAAAAGGTCATATCAGCTCCCCACTATGATGAGAACCCAGAAGTGCTATGATAGTATTCTCAGATATATATTCTATATTCGAATGATATCATTTGAGGGACACAAATGATACAGGCTATTAGGGGTGGAGACTCATAGGACTTTGTAGACACCTTATCATGGTGTACTCCCTTGGTGATATCCATTAGGATATTATGAGAACGAGACCCGATAGTAGGAAATCCACATTTATAAGTGTTATTGGATGTTAATATCTTTGGATGTGTGTATTGGTCCTTATATTTTAAGATTATTATTAATGGGTACTATGAATCCCACACTTATATGTATTGGTGAAAACCTTGACAACATATGTTCGCAATAAGGTAGTATATGTTGGGCATGTCATGAGTAATACTGCATTAATGAATAATGTGAGAAAGGATTTGTCCCTTCTATTCCATAATGGAAGTTGATATCTCAGGCCCTTTTATGGAAATGATATATCCTAAATAAAACCATGGCCATGGTGTTATATAGGAAAGTTCAATTTATGAGAAGTCAAAGAATGAGAAATCGAGCACATGGGTTTATGGAACTTGCATGTAACCCACTTGATTGTAGATATTGAGAAAAATGGATTATATTACATGGTAAACATTCATATGAGGTGACGTATCATTGCAGAATTAGATTCTTTCTCTATGGATGCCTTATCGTGTTGCTAGATGCTAACCTTTGACTTCAGGATGCTCCACCTAATACCACTGAGAAAGAGTCATAGAGGGCTATACACTAAGTGTATCCGATATCTCAGTTAAATAATATATTATTTAACAAGTTGAATAAAGATTCTTCTTGGTTGTGGTTTAATAATTATTCAAGGATGCCTGATCACATTTATTTCGACACTAGTTATTTGAGATAATATAATGTGGGTGGAATAATTAATAAATATTCATTTCCTATTTAGTGAATATAATATTTATATATTTATTGGAAAATAATACAGTGATATTTACTTAATAAATAAATAGCCATTATTCAAGTTTTAATAAATATGGTAGAGTATTGGAAAACTGAGTTAAGGGTCTGGTGATTAATAATAATATTGAATATTATTTTATTAAGTAATATTTAATTATAACTCACAAGTTAAGTGAATGTTAGGAAATAATAATTTTTTTGTTATTATTTGAACTAGGGGGTTTTCTAGGATTAATCAAATAATTAAGGCAATTGTAAAAATTATTATTTTTATTACCCTAGTGAATTAAATACCTGGTTATATTATTCTCTTATTAGCCAAACTCTAGACAAGCGATGCCTAAGGGGTTGTGCAAAATGAATTGGAGAAAATATCTCAAGCCTAGAGAGTTTTTTATTCTCCAATAATTCTCTCAATAATGAGAGTGATCCTCCTCCACTGGATCAAGGAGAAATCTTTGGAAGCGGTTCTCAAGGAGATCAAAGGTGGACATCGCAAGCGCAAGGTTCTTTAGTGCTAGCACCTAGAGACTCCTTGAACGACATCTATAGATATGTGGAACACATGTAGATTGACTCTAGAGGAATACTACATGTGGATTATACAAAGCAATGATGGTACACCTACAGATCTATGGCCGAACACATCAATGAAGAAAGAATCACCTTAGAAGTAATTAATTAAATTAATTAAATTAATTATAAATAAAATATGTTTATCCTATCTCTTGGTTTTTGGTTTCAATTCCTTTACCTAAATCCTTGATTCAATTCCATGGATACTGGCATTCATCGTCGTATTGATCCCAAATTGTTCATTGAATATGGAAAACAAAGTTGGGCATCGTCCCTCCCGTACTTCTGCTGCACCCAAAACCTACAAGTGGTATTAGAGAAGACATATTATTGTTTATAATTATTTAAATAATTCATTTTTGATTTACACTTTAATAATTTTTTTTTCAATTCATGTTTAATCGTTATTTTAATCTGAATTATGAGATCTACTTCTTAATCGATCGTTTCTCACATATCTAAAAGAAATGATTAGATTTATGATTAAAATTATATCAAGGATCTCATGAAGAGGTGCCATGGGTTCTATCTAGGTAACATAGTAGTACACACCATGTAGTCAGATCTACATGCCATGCAGTTGTGTTCAGTGAATCAGGAATAGTTTGGAAATTACTCAAGCCATGTGCATTTATGATACGTGGTGTAGTTAAATATTACACTGTGTGTTGACCAGGACATACTAGCGCATGGTTAGCTGGACTACACACTATGTGGCACAATGGAAATGGTGTGTAGTACCTTTTGGGTCAGGGTTGGACCGTGTATCCCATACATACCATAGCCAACATGTGACTGTATAATGAAAAGTCAACACGGTGTGTGGCCCACTGGACACACTGTGTACTCCAAGATTTCCAAATTACACCTCACACCTCGAGTCCCTAGGTGTGTACTTTGGATACATGATGAAGAATGTACACACTGTGTACTATTATCAATTATGCAGATTTAAAATTTATTATATTATGTAACCCTTGAGACATGTACTTTCATGTGGGTGTAAAGCTAGGACACGCCATGTGATAGGATTTAATATATATATATATATGTTTTATTAACATCTATATAATTTTCCAAATCTACAAATCATGTATGAGTTGTATTATAATTATTATTCTATGTTCATGCTAAATTTCACAAAGAATAAAGTGTATACAAGTATAATACATGTTGGGTAGTTTTGAATGAATATTCATCGGGTTACCTCAACAGTACAAGTTATGTACACAATTAATTTTAAATTAATTTATTAATTTGTTTAAAATTATAATGGATGAGAATATCAAGGAAATTAAAAAAGGGGTTTAAGATAAAAGGATTGATTAATTAAAGATAATAATTAATTCATTCAAGCATGATTTATCTTAAATAATAACAATTAAAGAATTGAATGATAGTTTTATTAAATGAATAATTTGTTGCATGCATGTGGATGATCATGAGATAGAACAAACCTTTGTATGTTATTGGTTTCCCTTTTAATTTATTATTAAATCAAATTATTGGCCTACGTGCCTTATGTCCTCATTAATGTGTAGGGCCTACGTGCCCATGGTTTCTTTTTTGTAAAACCCCTTTTATACCTCACTTGCATGTGTGTAAAAGAATATGTAATGGATGGAGCTACCAAGATAGTGGAGGTTATTCAAGTTAGGAGTTGAGGTGAAACCAATCCAAGGAGATACAAAGGTGGATAGGTGGAAAGCTGTAAACAAAAACCTAATTGATTTATGGTGTTTCTCCTCTAGGTCAGTAGTTATTTTATCAACCAATAGATAAACTAAACATTAGAACAAGCTCATGATCATACCATTTATTTTATTTCTATCATCTATATTGTTATTCATTATAGATGTTTTTTCACAATCACATAATTAATGAATTAACAAGAATATAAGATGGAACTAAAATAAGATGGATTATGCGTAAATATTTGTTGTGAACCATCCCCCAGGGTCCGTGCCGCGACTACCCCAAGCCCACCTCCATAGGCTAGGGGATGACGAGTAGAACCAAGTAGGCATATCCCACAAATGAGATGAATTTTCCTAATAACTTGTACACACTCACACAACACCAAGACACAAAGGCTAGAAAGTGAAAAAAAATAAGTAAAGAAAATACATGCATACTAGTACATCCCAAAAATAGAGTACAACATAAAGTAAATTAGTAAAGTACAACTGGGATAGAATACAAGCCCACTAAAATAAATACAACTACAAAGTCTAACATGTAAAAATGGGTACTGATGCTACTGTAGGAAGCTACTAGAAACACCTCGACTTGTATGATCTCACAAGACACCATCTGTTCCTGATCTTGGTCATGCTCCTCCTAGGACTCCACCAAAGCATCAGTTGTCTGCACAAGACATGACATGTGTGGCCAAAGCCCGTGAAGAGGTGAGTAAAACAATAATCATTAGGGGACCCCGAAACACAAAGTAAAAGTCCAAAAAGGAAACACCACCAAGAATATATAGTTAGATCAACACAGATATATGTCAACAACACATACAACAAGAACATTCAGGTATACTTGTAAAGGATTCCAAGATGCAACATCTCATCCACTACTAGCCATATGGTTCTACTCGTAGCACACTTGATTTTGGGAGATCCCACTCCTCGAGCTATCTGAAAGAAATCATGTAGAACATGTCTACCAAGAGTATTTGAGAGAACATATGGTCTTGATACATCACGAAGTTTCCCTAAGAGGTCTGATCTCACTAAGATAAGGAGTCATGATATCTCAGCCAACCCTTGGTTATAGGATTTTGCTTGAGGTATGGTCGTTCCAAAAGAACATGTTCCTCAAGCTATAAAACTATCAAAGACCCTCACAAAGAGGTACCACTTCTTTGGGCCCCGCCCAAAGAGAACACACTGAGAACTAACCAAAGTATGCTGATCAGGTCAAGTTATAAAGGAAGGAATCAGATCTCGATACACAAATAGGGGGTCCTACACCCAGGTCTCACTATGGGACATCCTGGCCCAACTAGAATTATCATCCTAGACAGGTGATGAGTTCCCATGTAAATATTGGTCACACCCATTCTAAAAACCCTATATAAGGAAACATGAAGAGAATTAAAGGACCGAACTGTCCTCTTGGTGTGGTCCATGCTCCACTTAGACTCGCTAGGTCACTTAGACCCGTTGAGTTTCTTAGACCCACTGGGGCACTTAGACCCACTGAGTCGCCTAAACCCGCTGGGGAACTTAGACCCACTGAGTCAACTCACTTCAGAACATAGGCTATTCTATATGATAGGAATGGGATCCTGCATCGAACCTTAATAGAGAACCAAAGGGTATGATCTCAATCTCTACTGTCACCCTCTATGATGGGATCAAGATCTTGCATCAATCTCTCATAATAAAGGCAAAGAGAATGACACAAAAACCTTATGGTTGAACTAAAAACCCACCAAGCCATCTCAAAAAGGACTTCCTCATCGTAAGGGTCCCAATGCTATAAATGGTTCATCAAACAAACTTACAGTTTGAAATTTATGGACATTTTAGTAAAAAGGGAACCAGTTGGATTCGAGTTTGGTCTGACTCGGTAGGGCCGACCTGACCTGGCCCAACCCGGGTTCCATCGACCCAACCCGTGCCTGAACCAACCTGACCCACCAGGTCCAAACTGCCCCGATTTGGCCCGGCCTGACCTGTCATACCAGCCTTCCCTGGCTAGGCCTGGCCGGAACTGCCAACCCCATCCGCCCCAGCTGGGACGTGCTCTTTAACCTACTGGTCAACCCCTCGTCACATGGGCTTGTCTCCTTCAGCACGCTACTTGTCCATGTGGCACATCACTTAGATTAAGGGGGAACGCCTCCCCCACCTCATCTAGCCAGTCCTCTTATGCAGACCAGGATTCTCGCACAAGGTCTGTTGACCGCATGCCACGAGCTCAAGACGACGTAGTCACCTCGTCATCCCGCTTCTCCATGGCCCACCCTGGACACAACCCTATGGCCACCTACTGAATAGACCCTGCAGGTTCCTCCGGCCTCCACTACAAGTGGCCAGATTCCACCGCACCTGCACCCAGCCGTTTCCGCATGCTGCCGCTGGCGCACTAGTGGGGTCTTCTGCGGGCCTCCAGACAGACTTCAATGGTCTATTATTTGATCCGGAAGAGCTTCCGTAATCCTTGGGCCATTTTCTTCAGCACCAGGGGTTCAAATCCATGCCAAGATCCCTCTCAATTAAAATTCATTCGAGCGGTGATATTTCCCGCATTACCTTAATACATTTTCCATTGTTGTCATCACACCTTTGTTATACTGTGTCCATCCCAGATATGCGATACTGGATCGTTGCGCCAAGGATCGATTTCAGAATGATCGATAGATTGAAAAATGTTGAGTCGTGGGACAAAAAAAAATGCCTGTGATGAACAAAGAACCGAGGGGAAGGGATGGATCAACAAAAAGGGACATACCTCGATCGATGATAGTATCAATCATGGCTCATCACCATTAGAGTAATAATCATAATCCAATATAAATCACCAGGTTATTCTCCTATAAAAACCCCACAAGAGTAATCCCATCCCGCATCAACGATCAATTTGTGGTCCAATTTGTTTGTTAATTGGCTTGCATTTATCGTGGAATATCAAGAGTAGGGGAAAGGAAAATCAAAACACAACACCATACCTCAAGTTGGATCACTTGTAGCTATATATTGAAGTCTCATCATTACATTGATCCTTGTTCCACTGGTATTTGTCGATTCATCTCCACTTGATCTAATCCCAACCTCTGATCCATCGTCTCTGGTGAGAGAGACTCCTCCTCCTTGCCTTAGGGAAAATCCAGGATTCTAGAAAAATTATCTAGTGTTATGAATTATAATGCTGGACCCTACCCCTAATTAATGGAGGAAATGTGTTTACACATTTACACATTTTAGCATTACTATTTCTCTTTGAAACAGCATCACCACACTACTTCATTTATTAAAGGAGAATAGGTTGATCCGTCTCTACATAGTAGCATCGCCACGCTGTGAAATTTTAAAAATAAAATAAAATAAACATTTTAAGTTTATTTTATTCTCCTTTAAAAAGTCAAAAAATTAACTTTTACCCTCGACCCGTGATGATCGAGGTTAGGGTCTTCCTAAGGAAAGAGCACCCCCATGAGCTCAATGGTACGCTTGGATTTTCAATCTGAGTTACCATTTTTGAGTTATAAGGATTTGAATAATAAAATAATTCTTATTTAATTATTTTATTTACAATTATCCCATTTTCAGGTATTCTCAGCGGTGTCCTGCGTCAACTAAACATAAGTTTCACCTAGGGTAAACCCACTCCTTTTAATGTAACAGTGCCCTCATATTTTTAATATAGACACCCATTTAAGATTTATTTCATTTTTTCTGGAAAATGTCTCACACGTGCTATTTAAAAACTTAACATTTTTTGAAAAATCATTTCAGGATCTCCAGGCCTTGTAATTTCATTCTGTCTTAGCACCTTGTGTTGAAATTTTCCCAATAATTTTATAAAAATATAACTAAGAAAATAGAATTCATTACATCCTCCCCACCTTAAGGCTTTACATCCTCGAAAAGCCAAACAAGGTTTACTCAAACAAAAGGTGGGAGAACCGAGTATGAATCTGAGCCTCCCACTCCCATGTGCTCTTCTTAAGATTCCTGTTCTGCCTTTGGACACACACCAAGGAAAATGAATGTCCATGAAGGATCCTTGATCTTCATTGGGCATTTAACCTAAAATACTCCAATGTCGATGTCCATCTCACCCCGAATTATGATGTGAAAAGGGTTTGTGCACAAATATCCTCAATTGAGACATATAAGATGTTGTGTACCTAGTCCCACTATAAGGTTTGTCCAAACATTATGCTACCTTAACAACTCTAAGCTGTACCATAAATAGGGACTATTAAACATTGAGATAACTTTCCACCCTCGAAAAAATCTCCATAACCCTCATCAAGGTGAGACCGAAAGGAAGACACTATCTCCTTCCTCAAACTCCAAAGGTCTCCAACATCTACCAACACAAAACTTTGGATGACTCTGTGCATACTTCATACACTCCTAGATGACCTGCACATTTTTTTCAAACAACTCCTATAATCCATTCCACAATTGGGATGTAAAGTTATCACCATGATCTGAAACAATCGTCGATGAAACTCCATAGAGTCAAACTATCTCTTAAATGTAGAGGAATCCCAAGCCCTCTACTAAACTCTTCTCTTTGGTAGTTAGGAAGTGGGATGACCTGGTGAGTCGATCAACAATCACCTTAATGGTATCGTGTCTTCTGGATGTATGTTGTAAAATACTGACGAAGTCTACTGATATACCACCCCACTTTCTTCTTGGTACCCCATGAAGGAGAAGGAACAAACCACAAAACTGATTCAAATGATCATTCAACTTTTTATATTAATATGTAATCCCATCTTCAACCTATTCCATAATCCTCGATGTTCACCTTAACACCCACATGCATACCCTGATGCATCTCACCACTCTAGGCATCCTTTACTATAACTGCACATCTCCTAAAAAGAACGATGTGCTCCCAAAATTTTGAATGTCCATAAGGTGTATTCCCTTCATAGTCAGTATCACTGAGATGTGCCTCCATGAATCATTTAAGAGTGGATGGGTAACAACCAATGATTGGAAATAAGCTGTTCTATCTCCATCTATAAAGGATAACCTCAATGGGTCCAACTGCTCCAATGCATTGTTCAATAATAGATAACTGGATTCCAGCTGAGAGAATATGCTTCCACCTTCCTCTTCCCAGAAGTATAGACAAAATCCAAGTCATATTCCTATAGGAACTCTAGGAATTGCCTCTATCTCAAGCCCCAATCTTTCTAAGAGAATACATACTTGAGAATATCAAGGTTGAAGTGGACAATGTATCACTCACCCATCAGGTAGTATCACCACATCTTCAACACAAATACCACCACTGCTAACTAGAGATTATGGGTTGGGTAGTTATGCTCGTCAAACTCCTTCTCAACCCTCACTATATTTGCTAAAACTCCAGCCTCTATGGTGATGTGCCCTAGACACATAAGACCTCTAGAATCCAAGACGGAAAATTCAAGAGCTTATCATGTAGCTGATGATCTCAAAGTGGGTCCAAGACCATCCTCAATTTTCTCACATGCTCCTCCTCAGATGCCAAGAACACTAAAATTTCATCAATTAAGATCACCTAGGGCTGCTTAGGGTGAAACACTAGGTCTTACTATAACCTTCCACTAAAAGTCCCCCATATACACCCCTATCTCATGAAGCTCTTTGAGATCCATCCGATATACTAGAATAAATATCAGTGCCACCCCAGGGTGTAGAACAATGCAGAAGTATAACTCTAGATGAATAGGTAAACCTAGAACATCTTCCAGGAATATGTTCTTATACTCTTCCTCCACTAAGAAACATGAGGAATCATAACATCCACTTCACTGAGGGTCGGGCTAGCCAACTGAATAGAAATCGGATGCACCCTCCTCTTCCTGAGTCCAACAAGAGCTACAAGCATGTCCCCTTTTCTGATAAAGGGAAATCTAGTTCCATCACCCTAGATGAACCACATAATTTGCCTTAAATAATCAATTTGAGTATGAACTGAAGATTTAGTCCATACCAAGAATGATATCGTAAGGCCTCGACACCAATACCAAGAGATCCCAACCAAAACTCTCACCTCCAAGAGTTAGGTCACACAGCTGGCACCAGTGTGTGGTCATTAGGTCTCCTCTAGTAGAAGTATCTAAATGTGAGAATCAAGTCAATAGTTTATCCAGAACCTCTATATATCAAACAAGAAAAGTGACAAGAAAGGAATTCACTAGTATAAGTGTCTAACAATACTGCAGCTAAAGTAAAAAGACACAAATCATACCTTGAATAATCCCCAGAGTCCTGGGGTTATAATCCTTGATAGCCCACAACTGTCTCCTCCCCTTTCCTCTAGCTCCCATAGTTTGGTATGGACCACCTGGAGGTGGTGATGGTAATATGTCAAAATGTCAGCCACCTCCTACCAATTCCCCAACTCTCCTGCCACGTCTGCTTCTTGACAGATCTGTCTTCTCTTACTACTGCCTCTTACTTGGTGGTTCAACAACCGCCTCTCTGACTATAACATGATTGTTGGGTCAATATCGCGTGAGATTCTATGTTTTATAAAAAGCATATCAAAGCCTTTTCTCATGGGAACTAGCGCACCCCTGGAACTTTTAAAGAAACCTCTGGTTCCATGGATTACACTGTACACATGCTATTGGTAGGTCCCATCGACCTTAATTTCTAGGAGATTACTACCTAGAAAGATAATGATATATGCTCGAACCCTGTGCTTCATCATCTAGTGCAAACAAAGTTATCCATAACTCAGTCTAGAAAGATGCATCCACCTCAAACACTAGAGGTGGGTCTACTAACTAATCATTAGAAGAAACTGTCACCTACTGACCATCCTGAAGAAAAACTTCTATACGACTGGATCCCATCAGGGATGCCTCGTCAAGCATCGATCAAAACTCCCAATACTACTATGGAAACCTTACTAGATGGCATCAGGAACACATCCTGTGGAGAACAAGATGTATCACAGTTAAGAAGAGTATACCTCGGGAGATAACCCAAGAAGGACCTGGAAAAAACAACCCAATCCTATATGATGCATGTACCTTTATTTCCCTAAAACTAGTGTTTCCATCTAACAAGTCAGAAAACAGGCGCCCAAAGTCATGGTGTATGGATACATCATCTGCCATACCAACACTGGAGTCCCTGGCCTAAAATCCAAACTTGAAACACTTAACACTGCTGCTCTAAACCAATATCATCAACTCTCGGTCCTAAGGTAGGGAAAACCTCCTTTGATACCACTCTATCATGACCCATCCCCTAGGGCTCGTGCTGTGACTTCCCCATGCCTACCTCTAATAGGCCAGGGGATGACGAATAGTGCTGAGTTGGCATATTCCACAAATGGGTGACATTTTCCTAAGAACCTGTACACATGCACACAGTTCCAAGCCATAGAGGCTGGAAAGTGAAAACACTAAGTAAATAAAATTCATTCATACCAGTACAACCCAACAACATAGTACAAAAGAAAGTAAAGCAATAAAGTAAAACCGGGCTAGAATACAAGCCCACTAAAATAAATACAACTGTAAAGTTCGACTTGTAAAAATGGGTACTGAAACTATTGTAGGAAACTACCAGAAACCCCTCGACTTATCTAATCTCACAAGGCACTGTCAGATGCTAGTCTCGGTCATGCTCTACCTAGGACTCCACCAAAGCATCAGTCATATGCAAAAGACCCAACACATGTGGGAAAATCATGTCAGGGATGAGTAAAACAATAATCATTAGGGGACCCCAAAACACAAAGTAAAAGACCACAAAAGAAACACCACTAAGAATACATAGTGATCTCAACATAGGTATATGTCAACAACACATATACCAAGAACTTTCAGGTATACTCATAAAGGATTCCAAGAGAAACGTCTCATCCACTTTCAGCCATATGGTTTCTCTTATAGCGCACTTCATTTTGGGAGACCCCAATCCTTGAGCTATCTGAAATAAAGAATGTAGAAAAAGTATACCAAAAGTATATGAGAGAAAATATGGTCTCAATACATCATGAAGTTTCCCTAAGAGGTCCGGTATCACTGAGAATAGTAGTCTCAATATCACAACCAATCCATGGTCACAAAATTCTGCTCTAGGTACACTTGTTTTTAAAGAACTCACTCCTCAAGCTATGAATCCATTAGACACCCTCACAAATAGGTCCCACTTATTTGGGACCTACCCAAAGAGAACACACTCAGAACTAACCAAATTATTCTAATCAGGTCAAGTCACAAAGGAGGGAATCTGATCTTGATACACAAATAGGCGGTCCTGCACCCAGGGCTCACTGGTGGACATCCTGGCCCTACTGGAATTATCATCCTAGATAGGGGATGAGTTCCCGTGTAAGTATTGGTCACACCCATTCCAAAAACCCTATATAAGGTTCCAAAAAGAGAAGTAAGGACCGGATGAGCCTCTTGGTGTGGTCTATGATCTACTTAGACCCGCTGGGGAACTTAGATCTGCTGATTCGATAGACCCACTGGGGCACTTAGACCTGCTGATTCACTTATACCTGTTGGGGAACTTAGACCTGCTGGGTCAACTCACCTCAGAACATAGGCCATTCTCTATGGTAAAAATGGGATCCTATATCAAACCTCCATAGAGAAGCCTAATGGTACGATATAAATATCTACTTCCACCCTTTATGATGGGGTCGCGATCTTGTATCAATCCCTCATAGGAAAGAGAAAGAAAACGACACCAGTCCCTATCGGTCTAACTAAAAACCCACCAATCCATATCAAAAGGACCACCTCATTACAGGGGTACCAATTCCGTAGATAGTTTGTCAAATGAACTTACAGTTTTAAAGTTATTGGAGTTTTAGTAAAAAGGGGTTGGTTGGGTCCGGGTCTGGTCCGACCTGACTTGGCCCAGCCTGGGGTCCATCGACCCGACCTGGTCCAATGACCCAACCTAGTATGTCGAACCCACCTACATATGACCCAACCTACCGGGTCGACCTGACCAATGGGGCTTGGCCCGCCCTGGCTGGGCCCAGCCTGACCCACCCTAGCTGGGCCATGCACTTTAGCCTTCTGGGCCACCCCATGGACCGGTTCACCCGATCCATCCCATGTCGCGCGGGCCAATCTCCTTCAGCATGAGGCTCAACCACGTGATGCGTCACCCGAAACAAGGGGGTGTGCCTCCCCCACCTTATCCACCAGGTCTGCTTATGCGAACCACGATTATCGTACGCGGCACAACTATGTCATCGACATGCTTCGCCGCGGCCCGCCCTGGCTATAGCCCCATGGCCAGCCATGGATGAACCACTGTGGGTTCCTCTGGCTACCGCTGCGGGTGGCCAACTTCTGCCGCACCAGCACATGGATGCTGCCACATGCCGCTGACGACACATCGATGAGGTCTTCCACAAGCCTCTTGATGCGCTTCAGTGGTTCGTTCTTTGATCCGAAAGAGATTCCATAATCCTTGGGATGTGTTCTTCATCACCAGGGGTTTGAATCCATGCCATGATCCCTCCCAGTGCAAATTCATTTGAGCGGTGATATTTCCCACACCCACTCGATCTGTTCTCCATTGTTGTCATTGCACCTTAATTGTGCTGTGTCCATCCCGGATTTGCAATACCAGATCATTGCTCCAAGGATCAATTGTGCGACGATCGATAAATCTCCAAATGTCGAGTTGTGGGCCAAATGAAGAATGCCCATGATGAACAAAGAACAGGGGGGCATGGATAAAAAAAAATGGATGCACCTCGATCGATGATAGTGTCAATCACAGATCATTCCTATTTTAACGAAAATCATAATCCCACATAAATCACAAGGTTGTTCTCCCATAAAAACCCCACAAGAGTAATCCCATCCTGTAACGACATTCGATCCATGGTACAATTGGTTTATTAATTGGTCTATGTTCATCATGAAATATCAAGAACATGGGAAAGGAGAATAAAAAAACAACACCCTACCTCAAGTTGTATTTCTTGTAGATTTTTATTCAAGTTGCATCGTCACATCAATCCTTGTTCCACCAGTATTCATCGATTCATCATCGCTTGATCGAATACCAAACTCAGATCCTTCATTGTCGATGAGAGAGCCTCCTCCTCCTTACCTTAGGGAAACTCCAAGGTTTCAAATAAATTCTCTAGAATTATGAATTCTAATGCTGGACTCTACCCCTGATTAATAGGGGAAATGTGTTAAAACGTTTATTTGTTTTAGCGTTACTATTTCGATTTGAAATAGCGTCACCACATTAATTCATTTTTGAAAGGTGAACAAGTTACTTCATTGTTGTGTTGAAACATTTTCATGCTGTGAAACATTAAAATGAAATAAAATAAAATTATTTAAGGTTATTTTATTCTCATTTAAAAATTCTAAAAATTATCTTTTACCCTCGACCTGTACCGGTCAAGGTTAGGGTCTGCCTAAGGAAAGCACACCCTGACGAGCTCAACGATATTCTCAGATTTCCAATTCAAGTTATTTTTTTGTGAGTTATAAGGATTTTAAAAATACAATATTTTTTATTTAATTATATTATTTACCATTATTCCATTTTGGGGTTTTCGTATTGGTGGCCCATGCCGACTAAGCTTAAGTCACGCCTAGGGTTAACCCACTACTCTGAATGAAACAGTGCCATCATATTTCTGATCTGAACACCCATTTAAGAGTTATTAAACTTTTTTAGGAAATATGGTCACATGAACTATTTAAAAACTTAACATTTTTCAATGGATCATTCCAGACACTTCAGGCCTTATAATTGCACGCCGTCTCAATGCCTTGCCTTGAAATTTTCCCAATAAATTTATAAAAATAAAACTGGTAAAATATAAATCATTAAAAATATTATCTAATACATGGTCAATCACTTAATATTATTCCAATTAAGATTAAAATTCTTGTGAAAAGATAAGAAATGGAAATTTAAGAATTAAGTATAAAATCCCTTGATAAAATATTAAGTCGGTATAAAGTTCTATTAATTCGGTTAGAATCAAACCATAGTTCAAAGTGATTTACCAGACAAAGTTGTAGTGCTTTAAATTATCATGAAATTATAATTTGAGGTTTTGGGTTTACTTAACTTAGTTTACATCAAGGGTTGAATTCCAAAGTAGTAATTGGTGTAACTAAGAGGCAAAGGTTGAGAAAATCCAAAATTAAAGATTTTAGGATTGGGGAGTCAACTCAGTGGATCAAGGAGCTATGAGTTAATGCAGTTTGCATTTGGAATGTCTACCTAAAACCTTTCAAATTACCTGACTTACCAAAGTCAGGGTAATACGAAGGGTAATACAAATCCTTGCTGATAGAATATCCAAGAAATAGGACATTCCAAAGAAAATGGTGAGGGATATTGGGTTTCGATAAAATAGTGGGTTACCAGTGAATATTTATCTATTTATTTGTCCAAATTTTTTCAGATAAAGTTTTAAAACTCTGTTCATCTTATTTGTAGAAAATTCATTAAAATGACATCAAACATGTCATTGTGGTCCATACTTTAGAAGGAAAACCTTCTCACCAGCTTTCAGAAGTATAAAAGGCGCCTATGGGTCATCCTTCTCCATGAAAAGAAACTATATATGCAGGAATAACATTTAATAGTTGCACCTATAAATGAGGTGAGTGACGAGGATCTCTCTATATACAAGAAACATATGAATGATGCTACAGATGTTCAGTGCCTCTTGCTGTCACCAATGATCAATGAGATCTTGAATAAACATGAGAAAATAGATGCTAATAGCATGATGTATCACCTTCAGGATCTCTATCAAGAGAGGGAGAGATAAGAGAGGTATGATATCTCTAATGATTTTTTCACCACTAATCTTAGAGAGTCTGCGCCAGATGAGACCCACATAGTCAATCTTATTGGATACATTGAGAATTTGGTCATCTTAGGGATTAAATTCCTAGATGAGTTACAAACATATCTCATACTATCATCACTGCCCAAGACATTATCTAGTTTTATTATGAATTATAATATGAGAAATAATGAGAAGAGTATATCGTAAATTATTACATTAATTATCAAAGTGGATAAGGACATGGGGTATGAAAAACCTAAAGTCCTTATGGTGAATAAGAATTGGAAGTACAAGACAAAGGGGCCTAAGAATTATAAATAGTCTAAAGCCCCCGAGCACCATCTGACCAAGAAGAATAAGACACAAAGGCATGAAAAGGAAAAGGAGGCAGTATGCTTTGCATGTGGCAAGTCAGGTCACTAAAAGAGGAACTGCACCTAGAGGCAATGGGAAGCCAAAGGTGAATTCATTATCAAGTGAAATCATTATATTTATACACATTGGGTATTAAATACAGCTTGTGGTGCTCACATTTGTATTCAAATTCATAAACCGAGTAGATTCTAGAAAATTACCAAAGTAGAGGCGGATCTATGAGCTACCAGTGGTGTGAGGCTAACTACCCTTTCCATTGGTGACTGCCACATCACACTGCAAATGGGAATGATTTTGGTTTTACATGTATATTATTATGTACCTAGTGTTTCCAAAAACATAATTTCTATATCAAGTTTGGATATAGATGGGTTTATTTTAATGTTCAGAAATAAATGTTGTTTCTTTTATAAGGAAAACATATGTTATGGTATGGTACATTTAAATAGTGGTCTATGTGTATTAAATTATGAAAACCAAGTGTTGGTAATTGATAATGAATCAAGTTCACATGACTCATATAAAACCTATTTGTGGCATCACTATCTTGGTCATGTAAAAGAGAAGCATTTGACAAAGCTCTATCAAGATGGTTATTTAGACTCTTTTGATCTAAAACCACTTGATAGATGTCATGCTTGTTTAAAAGGGAAAATAACCAAACCTCTATTTTTTGGAAAGGGTGAAATGTCCACAGATCATTTAGGATTAGTGCACACTGATGTGTGTGGACCATTTCCAGTAGAATATAGAGGTGGATATTCTTACTTCATAACTTTTACTGATGACTTGAGTAGATATGGATATATTTAATTGATTAGGAATAAGTCCAAGTACTTTGAGAAATTAGAGGAATTAAAGAATGAATTATAGAATCATCTTGGTAATAAGATAAAGAATATTCGATCAGATCGAGGTGGAGAATATCTTAACCAAGATTTCATTGACTTTCTGTGGGAGTTTAGGATTATATCTCAACTCAATCCACATTATACACCACAATGGAATAGTGTTAGTGAAAGGAGGAACCATACCTTATTGGACATGGTAAGTTTAATGACGAGTCATGAAGATATTCCTCTATCATTTTAGGTATATTCATTACAAACTGAAAAATAAACATTAAACTGAGTACCAACTAAGGTTGAAAATATAATTCCCTTCGAGTTATGGAGTGGAAAGAAACCCATTTTGTCATATACACGTGTATGGGGATGCAAGGCATTTTTTAAAGATTTCTTAGGCAACAAACCAGCACCTCAGGGCACAAGGTGTATCTTTATAGAGTATCCCAAGGAAACAAAGGGATACTATCTATAAAACACCTCAGACAAGAAAGTTACTATCACCAGACAATCCATCTTTCTTGAGAGGGAGCACATCTTAAAAAAGGATAGTGGGAGAAAGATTGAATTTGATGAAGTTGATTCTCAAGATGGATAAGATTTAGTTCTAGAACAAGTTCTATAGGTCCCTATGGAATAAGCAGTTCCTAAAAAACAAGTACTTATTAGGAGTGTAAGAGATGTAAGGGAACTAGAGAGATATGGTTTTCTTGTCACTAAGGATGATGAATCATTATTATTGGACAATGGTGAACCTATCCTTTACAAGGAGGTAATAGAGAGCTCAGAAGCTATAATATGTTTAGAAACTATGAATTATGAGATGGATTCCATGTTTTATAACCATGTTTGGGTTCTGGTCGATGCACCATTTAATGTAAATCCTATTGGATATAAATGGGTATTCAAGAGGAAAATGGAAATGGAAGGTAATTAAGTACCTATAAATCATGGCTAGTGGATAAAGGGTTAAAACAACATTAAAGAATTAACTATGATGAAACCTTTTTGCCAATTTCCATGTTTAAATCCATCAAAATCATATTTTCCATAACATCTTACCATGACTATGATATTTGGTAGATGGATGTTAAAACTGAATTCCTTAACAAGAACCTTTGGAAATATGTCTATATGACACAATCAGAAGGGTTTGTGACACTAGATGATTTCAAAAGTATTTTCAAGTTGTATAGATCCATTTATGGATTAAATAAAGCATCCAGGTCATGGAAAATTAGATTTGATGAATCTAGAAAATAATTTGGTTTCATTAAAAATTAATGTGATCCATGTGTTTACAAAAGGTTTAATGGGAATGTGGTCATTATACTAGTAATATATATTGACAACATATTACTTATTGGAAATGACATACCAGTATTAAATTCAGTTAAAGACTGGTTGAACAAGTGCTTATCCATGAAGGACTTAGGTGAAACAGCCTACATTCTAGGGATCAAGATCATTCGTGATAGATCCAAGAGGCTTCTTCCACTAATTCAAAGTACATATATTGACAAGATACTAAAGATATTTAGTATGGAAAAATACAATAGGGGATTGGTTCTAATGTCACATGGTTCACATATTTCTAAGAAAATGTGTCCCCATACACAATAAGAGAAAGATAGAATGAGTAAGATCCCATACGCTTCAGTAATAGGATATATCATGTATTCGATGTTATATACTAGACTTGATATTTCCCGTACACTAATCATGGTTGGTAGATATCAAGAAAATCCAGGATAACATCATTGGACTGCTGTTAAGACTATCCTTAAGTATCTGAGAAGAACTAAGGACATTTTTCTAGTGTATGGAAGAGATGAGGATCTTATCATTAGAGGGTATTTTGATGATGGTTTTTAGACAGATCAGAATGATCTGAAGTCGCAATCGGGATATGTTTTCTATCTTAGTGGAAGAGCTGTGAGCTGGATAAGTTCAAAGCATCTAGTTTTTACTGATTCTATAATAGATTACGAGTATATAGTGGCTTATGATGCAACCAAGAAGGCCATCTAGATTCAAAACTTTGTCCAGGAGCCTAATGTGGTACCTAGTAGTAATGACCCTATCACATTATATTTTCATAATACTACAATGGTGGATCTTGAAAAAGATCTAAGGTCATATCAATGGATAAAGAACATACCCCGGAAGTATCACATCTTGAGGTATTTCTGTCAAAGGGGAAATGTTTTAGTGATCAGAGTATCCACATAAGAGAACATGTCATACCCCTTGACTAAAGTCCTATCTCAGTAGAAGCATGAATATCATGTGAGAGGTAGCTGACTAAATATTGTTAGCATTTGGCTTTAGTGCATGTGGGAGTCTATTAGATTTGGTGCCCTAGAACCAACATCTTTGTACTTTATGATAAACATATATTCATAAGATGGATATCAATAAACTCCTTGTAACATCATGATTGTTCTTCTACGTAACATTTCATGTGATAATGTCCCAAGAGTAGCTATCACACTAAAAGGTCATAGAATCTACCCACTATGATGAGAACCCAGAAGTGCTATGACAATATTCTTAGATATATGTTCTATAGTCGGATGATTTCATTTGAGGGACACAAATGATACAACCTATGAGAGGTGGAGACTCATAATACTTTGATACACCTTCTCATGGTGTACTCCCTTGGTGATATCCAATAAGATATTATGAGAACAAGAACTGATAGTAGGAAATCCACATTTATAAGTGTCATTGGATGTTCAAATCTATGGACATGTGTATCGATCCTTTTACTTTAATATTATTATTAATGGGTATTATGAATCATGAACTTAAATGTATTGGAAAAAACTGTGATGATATATGTTTATGGAGAGGTAGGATATGTTGGGTGCTTCACGAGTAATACTACATTAATGAATAATGCAAGAAAGGATTTTCCCCTTTTGGTCCATAATGGAAGTTTATATCTTAGTCCCTTTGATGGAAATGATATAGAATAAATAAATCCATGGCCATGGTGTTCCATAGGCAAGTTCAATTTTTGGGAAGTCAAAGAATGAGAAATCGAGCACATGAGTTTATGGCACTTGCATGCAACCCGTTTGATTAGAAATATCGAGACAAATAGATTATATTACACAATAAGAATTCATATGAGGTGGAATGTCATTACAACATTAACTTCTTTATCTGTGGTTTCCTTGAAGTGTTTCTAGATACTACCCTTGGACTTTAGGCTGCTCCACCTAATGCCACTAAGAAAGAGGCCTATAGGGTTACACACTAAGTGTATCCGGTATCTCAGTTAAATAATATATTATTTAACAAGTTTAATAAATTTTATTATTAGTTGTGGTTTAATAATTATTAATGGATGCCTAATCACATTTATTTCAACACTAGTTATTCGAGAGAATATAATGTGGGCATAATAATTAATAAATATTAATTTGCTATTTAGTTAATATAATATTTATATATTTATTGGTGAATAATGCAGTGATATTTATTTAATAAATAAATAGTCATTATTTAAGATTTAATAAATATGTTGGAGGATTGGTGGATTGAGTTAAGGGTCTAGTGAGAAATAATAATATTGATTATTATTTTACTAAATAATATTTAAGTATGACTCACTAGTTAAGCATATGTGAGGAAATAATAATGTTGTTGTTATTATTTGACATGGGGGTTTTACTAGGATTAATAAAATAATTAAGGAACTTGTGAAAATTATTTATTATTACCCTAGTGAAATAAATACCCAGTTATATTATTCTCTTATTATCTAAGTGCTAGCCAAGAAATGCCTAAGGTGTTGTGCACAATGAATTGGAGAAAAGCTCTAAAGCCTATAGATTTCTTTCTTCTCCAAGAATGATCTCAAGAACGAGAGTGATCCTCCTCTACCAGATTAAAGAGAACAATTTGGAAATGATTCTTAAGGAGATTGAAGGTGGAAATAAAAAGCACAAGGATCTTCCGTGTTAGCACCCAGAGACTCCTTCGGTGACATCCAGAGATATGTGGAACATGTGTGGATCACTGCTAGAGGAATCCTACACTTGGATTCTACAACACAATGATGGTACACCTGCAGATCTATGACCGAGCGCATCAATGAAGAAAGAATCACCTTAGAGGTAATTATTTAATTTAATTAAATTAATTATAAACAAAATATATTGATCCACTCTCTTGTTTCTTGGTTTTTATTTCTTTGCCTAAATCTTTGATTCAATTTTGTGTATATTTTCATTCATCATCATATTGATCCCATATTGTTCATTTAATATGGAAAAAATAAAATTTGGTCACCATCCCTCTAGTGCTTTCGCTGTGTCTGAAACCTACAGTTCTACCAAGAGTTTGCGGGATATTATTAATTAGCCATACCAACATCAGGATATGGTTTGGAGAGTTTTTCATACTAATTTCTATGACTAATTTTCCTGTGAGACCTTGAGGGATGATCATGCCAATGAGTTCCTGAACCTAAAGTTTTATGACTATTATGGATTACATAACTCATTTTATATATCTTCACTGCATTGTGCTTATTTATACGACTAATGAAACAATGAATGTAAGATTTTTTGAGGATGGGCTCTGGAATCCTATTATATCTCAGGTGAAAATTTTCTAGTCAACTATTATGTTTGATATTGTAAACTAGACTCTTATTACCGAGCATAACTTGAGGGAAGATTGAGGTTCAGATCAGAGTTGAAAAAATTCGCAACCCAGTAGTGTAGTATCTAGTAGAAGGAAGCATCACTTCAAGACCTCTTGTAATGGAATCACCAGTCAGAGTGCATGCACTGGCGGTTTTGTAGTCTATCATTGGTGCAGGAATCAGGGACATGTGAAACCTTAGTTTGTGAGGGACTTAGTTGATTACCAATCCTTTGGAAGTATGGGAAATTTAAAATGGTTTTAAAGAATATTCCAACCAGTGGCTAGTAATAGTGGATTATCACTGACTCTAGGTCTTGGAGAAGGATCTGTAGCTATGTTTCAAGAAAGGAGCTGGGTTCTACAAATTGGTTAGGACAAGGAGGTGGTCATGTATAGGGGAGTTAGACACCAGTTTCATAGTTTCAGAACATTAGGCCTGCTCAAGGTAATCATGTTGTATCTCAGGTCCATGAAATAAGATAGATTTATGTAAAACCACATGTTCTAGGGTAGTAAAGTCTCAAACCTTCTATAGTTTTGGTATAATTTTGGTTGCATCTACATTTGTATTTATTTTGTTTGACATAGGGTCTTCAAATTATTTTATCTCTATGGCTATCATGGAAGGCCTCATACTTTAAATTTCTTAATTATATGGGGTGATGAACCTTGAAACCCCATTGTGTATATGTTCTAAGAGTGTACACCAATGTGGAGAGTTTACATAGAGATATGTGGATATCATTTTCTATGGAAATTATTTATCCTTAAGATGATAAGATTTGATGTCATCCTTTGGATGGATTAGATGGTTCCTTATCATGCCTATATTTATTTCTATCATTTAAGGGTGTCTTTAAGTCACCAAAGGGTAGCACTTACATTCAAAAGGGTGAATGGGATGTCCTGGTCAGTAGAGTCGTACTAGAGAATCATGGGCTAGGTAGAGTGGTAACCCATATTTACAATATTTTTTTGAATTATTAGGGAACACATCAAAAAAATTATCTTTATATAGTAGATCATTTCAGGGAGATCTTATTGGATGAGTTTCTGGTTTACCACCTATGTGATAGGTGGAGTTCTCTATTGAGCTAGTTCTAGGAGGTACATTGGTGTTTATTTCTCCTTACAGGATAGCCACTATTTAGTTGCAGGATCTTAAGAGATAGCTAGAGTACTTGAAAGATAGAGGTTTTATATGGCCTAGTACTTCCCCATGGGTTAAAAATTTATTTTTTCCAAGAAGGTGGTTAGAACACTCATGCTTTGTGTGGATTAATAGAAGTTGAATCATCTTACTATGAAGAACCAGTATCCTTTTTCTCTTATAGATGACCTATTTGATCAAATCTAAGGACCTATTTTTTTATAAAAGATTGATTTTTTGTTAGTATATCACCAAGTATGATTTAGACCATCAAACACACCTCATACAATGTTTTTAGAAGGTATGGTATTTATGAGTACCTGGTTATGTTGTTCGGTTTGACAAACGTGCTTGCCATTTTCACAGACTTGATGAATCGAGTTTCACCCATTTTTGGATTTATTTGTGGTTGTCTTCTTGGATGATATCTTAGTGTATTATCACACTCGACATAACCATGTAATACTTTTTATGATATATTGAATACACTAAGAGAGAACTAGATATATGCTAAGCCCACTAAATTCCACTTTTGGATTAACAAGGCTCACTTCTTGGGTTACATTATCTCAGATGATAGATTATTATTTTTACCATAGAAGTTGAGAGATGTAGTTACCTAGGAGCATCCCAATAATGTTTTTTACATATATAGTTTCTTTGGGTTATCTATTTATTATAGGTTCTTTATATTGTAATTTTCATGCCTAGAAGCACCTCTTATGGGATTGAATAAGAAGGGTGTGAATTTTATATGTTCATATGACTATGAGATATCCTTTTAATAGGTAAAGGAAATAATGAATTCTATATTGATCCTAATTCTTCCAGAGTTTGGAAGAATCTATACGTTCTATTATGATGCATCAGGTACTGGGATAGGAGCGGTTCCGATACATAAATATTAGGTTGTGATATATGGGTCTCATCAGATGAGATGACATGATAGTAATTACCCAAATCACAATCTTGATTTGGAATCTATAGTTAAAATTTTGTGTTTTTGGAGGCATTACCTCTTGGGAGAGTGTTTTATGTTGTTTATGGAACAAAAAATCCTTAAGTATATTTTCACATAGCATGACTTGAATCTTAGGAAATGAAGGTGGGTTGAATAACTACAATATTTTGACTTTGATATTTCATATATGAATTTGAAATGAAATATTGTAGAATATTATTTGGGTTGGAGGGATTAGACATAAGCAGTACAGGAGGCCAGTAGTGAGTGGTAGTTGATGGCCTAGTTTTTTAAGTCACACTTAGAGTTCTAGGAGCATCATATATTGCCTATCCCTGTATCTTTAGTAGTTGCATCTTCAATTATAGAGAGAGTGGATATGAGGTAGTTATTATATCCCAAGGGACTAGTCTTAAGGGAGAGTATTTCAGGAAATGACCCACCACCATGATGGATCATTGATGAGGATGAGGTCTTGTGCATTCACAGACCCATCTTAGTTCTTAAAAACTCCTCAGAGGAATTGATGCAAGAGTATCATGAATTAACTTGGGTGGTACACCATTTTCTTAAAAGAATATATTGTGACCTAAATTTATAGTATTTGTGGCCTGGTATGAAAAGGGAGATAACTGGTTTTGTTACTCAGTGTTCCATATGTTAGTAAGTGAAGGAAAAACACCAGTAACCAACAGAGATTCTATAACCATTTCCCATTCAGGAGTGGAAATGGGATGCTGTCACTATATATTTTTTGACTAGATTACTAAGATCCCCTTGAGGCAGTGATGAAAAATGGGTGACCATCAATAGGACCATGAAGGTCACTCACTTCTTACCTATCAGAGAGACCTTATCAGTTGATGAGATTGGGAGAATGTATCTTTGTGAGATTATATGCGTATATGAGGTCCCTTATATTTTCATTTCTAAGAGGGATTATCACTTCAAATCAACTTTATAGAAGGGGTTACATAAATATTTGGTTAGTCAGGTGATTTTGAGAACAATCTTTTACCCTCAGAACGATGGTCAGTCAGAACAAATGATACAGGTTTTGGAGAAAAATCTCCAAGCATGAATTCATAATTTAGAAGTTTCTTGGGAGAAACACTTTCCTCTGATAGAGTTTTATTACAATAAAAACTTCCAAAAGACCATATATATGGATCCTTATGAGGACTTATGTAGTAGGCTATTCTATTCACCCATGTATTGGGTATAGGTTGGAGAGGAAGTACTACTGGGTCCTCATCTCATGTAAGAGACTTCAAAGTAGGTTCAAATTATTAGGAAGTGAATTTATATAGACCATTATAGGTATAATTAATATGTAAATCATTGACATTGACCACTAGAGTTTAAGGTGGGGATTCTAGTATTCTTTTATGTTTCACCTAGATTAGGGAATCAATGATTTAGATGGAAAGTGAAGCTTTCATGTCAGTTTATCAGGCCCTTAAATATTTTAGAGAGAGTCGGGCTGGTAACCGATTGGTTGTAGATACCTCAAAGGTACCAGTCCATGCACAAAATCTTCCATGTATCTTATCTTCACCGATATAATTCAGATCCATATCATATTGTTTAGCCTAAAGAGGTTTAATTAGAGGTTGATG
Organism: Viscum album; assembly: GCA_963277665.1. Lineage (NCBI taxonomy): Eukaryota > Viridiplantae > Streptophyta > Magnoliopsida > Santalales > Viscaceae > Viscum > Viscum album. Next base: position 525,684,925 of record OY728148.1, on the reverse strand, counting down.
CATCATTTAAGGATCATCCTATGCATATTGTGGATCAGATAATTAAGGCTCTATGAGGTTGGCCAATTCCTTTAGTACGGGTACTATGGCTTCAAAACCATATACATGATGAGACCAGAGAGTAGGAGGCTGATATACATGATTAGTGGCCAGATTTATTATTAGATGATGATTTACTACCCTTGGAAGGGAAACTTAAGGATGAGTTGATTTAAGGGTGGAAGACTCTAAGATCCTAGTTTTTTCTATGAGGTATGTACCCTTTAAATTTTAGTTTGAATGATTTTTTATCCCTATAAATGATCCTAATCACTTATAGGTGGAATCGAGAGTGTCTGGGGATTTTTCGGAGTCCATATGACAAAATTATGGAGGAAAGGAGGTAGGCACACGGTCTGACCAAACTATTCGCTGGATGTCTCATAGTTTGAAAAAACCATGTGAGGTATTGTAGGGATCCAAAGAGGGGAGCACATGAGATGAGCATGGTTAGAAAAACTATGCTCTCTAACTATGTAGGTCTACTATCCATGGATAGTGGGAGGTGCACAATTTGAATAAAAGTGTGACCAAACCATTTTACCCATTAAAAGTTGGGTGAAAATACCATTTTGACCTCCATTTTTTTAAAGGGGATTACCCATTTTCTTTTCTCATTCTATAGAAGTCACTCCCCATGAGTGAGAGCTCCCTCCTATATCATCCATAGTATTTGAATCCATTTCTCCACCCGACCTCTATTTGTGATGTTGTCTATCACGTTTGATCACCAGCAGGCATTCGTCTATTCTTACGTTTTTCTACGATTTAGGCCTAACTAAAGGCCGATATTGGATAAGTGTTATACCATAGACATAAATTAGGTGGTTTATATATTTATCTATGATTTTTTTCAGTTATTAAACTATAACCATTTTTATAAATGTTATACTTCCTATAAATTTCTCCTAAATTAAATTATAGGCCTTACATTAATTATTAAGACTAAGTTATAATACCTTTTTAGCACCTAGACATGGTTGGAGGTTTTTAAACTCAAACCAAATAACCTTTGAGGTGGGTTCTTTTACCTTCCTTGTTTTAAATCCACCCCTTTGGGTGTGTGAGCTTTCCATCTGTTTGTGGGAGCCTATTCTAAATTTAATGAGATGATTGGATATGGAAATTACACATTTTATATATTATTAAATTCTATTAATATGGTTAAATGGTTGGAATAAATGAAACATGGGATGATATGGACATTATATTGGATTGTAATATTTTATATAAATGATTGTAATTGGGTATGGACACAACATAACGCTTGTAATTTTATATTACTTACTTTATGTTGGATATATTGGTATAGAACCAAATTTTATGAAGGTATGAAATTATTTTAATTATGGTATGGAATCGACTAGGGAATCTTGGTATGGTACCTACTAATCCTAGGTATGATCACTTATGGTATGGAACTAATAAGGGAGATCAAGGTATGGTAGCTACGAATCCTAGGTATGATCCCTTATGGTATGGAACTGATGAGGGAGGTCGAGGTATAACACCTCTGAATTATGTGGATATTTATATCTCTGAATATTGGTTTCTATGGTTATAACATTGAGACCTGATCTATATAAGTTTGATATAGAGTAGTTCTACCCCCTTTCATTGGCCGTTTCCTACTCACCCTGACCTAGGAGGTGATGACCGCAGCATCGGTCCCTCCCCCTCTAGAGGGGGAGGGACCTCAATCATCCTTTGTGGGTCCAAATATGATATTTATCCCCATTTTCTAATCCCAATTCCCTTCAAAATTTCCCACATATCCCTCTTATCCCAAAAGTTCCAAACTGTTTTGAAGGATTTTTGATTCTCTCGATCTCAGATTTGGAATTATTTGACACATTATCTCTTCTAATACAAACACTGATAGCTTGTTTCAAATAATGAAGACCATCAATGGACTTATTCGACATGATAATTTTTGGTTCTTAGGGTTTACAAGAATGAGAAATATTCAGAATTCTATACAATAAGCACATTATGATTCAATTTTCATTAGAGGATGATTTTATCTTATCTTGGTTCAGATCCCCTCATGTCAACAATAGATCCCACTTATTCTTATTCAGGTGGTTATACGATTTCCACATGAAGTGTAAATCCCTGACCAAAAATATATAGGTTAGTTTTCCCAAAATCCCTCTCCTATTACATAATCCTTCAAAAATATTTATTTTAAGGAATTTAGTTGTTTGATTTCTTTGGTATGATAGTAGAACTAGGGCTATTTTCCACCCTATTTCACTGTGAATCTGCATGGAATTTGATGTCTTAAGAGGTCAATATGATTTTTTCTGGATTTTAGTAGGGAATAGTTATGATACAAGAATACTATGGTCTTTGATACATGGTTTGATTTTTATTCATCATGAAATTAGCTAGGTCACCAGTTGGTAGTGTGTCTTCGAAGGATCCTAAAAATCTTTTAGAAGAAGAATGTAGAGGGGTCAGAACATAGTGGAAATGTTTTGGTTCCTGTGAGTGATGTAGGTCTGAAGGATTAGTTGGGTGGGTATTGGAATATTGTTTCCAAATATAAAGAGAATCATTCTTTGGAGACCGATCCAAAGGTGGTGGATGTTTTTGGTTGGATGAAACGAGATTTGGCAGATCAAAATTTAGCTGTGCGGGTACTGGAAAGCTCCAAAGGTATTGAGTGGATGTTCACATCAAGGAAGTTGGAACCCTGTAATATTACATCCATGTATGTAAGAAACAAGGATGTTTTTCTAACCAAAAAGGGAGATAACCATAATAATGGGAAACTAATGGTTGAGGTAGTGTGAACATGTATCAGTGACAGGGGTCTGTCTTCATTTGCTGGTGCTATCCCGAAGGGTTAAGTTGAGTCTGGTGGGTCTTTTGCAGGTCCAGGGGGGATAAGGTGGTGCATGAAGTTGGTTTTTAGAAGCTAAATATTTACATCCCAATGACCTCATCTTACTCATATTCCAAGTTTACTGGAGTTGATTTAAATCATGAGGAATTATTGAAGGAATCTATTCTTTCTGCCTTCAAGCCACATGTAAACTCAATAAATGATTCCTCTAATGCTAATGTGGGCTGGTTTAAGGAACTGTGTAGGATGAGCCTCAAAATGAATTCTTTTAATATAAATTTGGGAAACTGTTTTGAAATTATGGAAGTCCAATAACTGGTTCATGACTAAGATGTTGACAATACTGAGGTGCAAGACCTCTATGAGGTAGATTCTGGTCATGATAACTCCAGTGAACTCTCAATGGATATTATTAATGTGATGCATGGTAGATGAATTCATATACCAAGGAGGAATAAGGGACATAAGGGAACCCAAGACATAAGGATATAAATTGTAACTAAGGGAAAGAAATCCAAAGGGTGTAATTACTATTCATACTTTCTAAAACCAATGGAAACTAGGTTAGATAAAAATGGGCTAGCCAACAAGGTGACTGATTATAAAGGCACTGGGCGAGACCAATCTCGTAAGAAGAACATTAAACATCAAGGTGAAAAAATAATGTTAGAATTTGGAGGTCCTAAGGGAAAAGAGTTATTTGGTGACTTGATGGAAGTTCCACCACAGGAATCAGGGACTATTGAGAAGATAACAATATGAAGGGTGGAAGAAGATAAAGAAAAATGTTTGGAGCTCATTCTCCACTCTAAGGAAGATTTTCTAGAAAGAGATGTTATAATTAAATATATAAAGCAGGAGATGAATAAAATATATGAGAGAATGATTCAAGTTGATCTAAATGAGGATCAAAGGGAATTTATTAACAAACAAGACTACATTCTAGAATGAGGCTTCAACTAAAAGAAGATCAACCTAGAGGAATATATATAGACCTGGGATAAGTTTTCCGATCACTTTGAATATCATATTAATAATGATAAAGAAACAAAGGTATCTAAACTTCAATGGGGGTTATATAGAGTGGCTGATACTACTAATATTATTCTTGTCTTTAATAATTTTGTGTCTTATTTCTATGTTTAATGACATGTGTTTCGGCCTTGTGAGGTTTCCCACGTTTTCCTCAATTTTTTTTCTTATGTTTTTTTAATTTTCAATCAACCATGTAGTTCTAATATTATTTCAAGCTTCCATTATATGATTTCCTTGGTCTTGATGAGGTCACCCTGGTTATCACTGGGTGACCTGTCCCATGTAGGTATGAGACTTTATTCATATGTGGAATATTCTGAGCAAGTTACTACATCCTATTGAAACTTCTTATATATATCGATGCACATCTGTTATTGTATTATTTTCTTACAGATTTTTTATAGATTAATTTATATTATTCATATATTAAAACTTACATGTCATATTAATTGTTTATATTCATAAGTTGGATTTGTTATAGATGCTATTGGTGGTGGCCTAATGAGTATATCTCACACCCTGTCTGGGCCACTGATTGGTACTCAAACAGATTTCATGGATACAGGTAGGGATAGGTACAGGTGCCCTGTCGTCAATGATTGATTTATTTTAGTATGGGAGCGAGGGATCACATGACTGAGATATAGATCATGATGATATATAGAGATAATATTTTGGTCTTTATAGTTCTTTTGATATACCTATATTTATGTGTGCCCACTTCCATGTATTCCTATTTTTTTTGTTTAAAGACATAAAATTACATCATTTTGTATATGGTACTAGATATTTCTATCGATGACTATTTATTTTATCTGGATGGTTTACCTTCCTCTATTAGTTGATATTATACTTCCAAAATTTATTCATGTATTCCACCACTATGCTACTTTGATTATGAGGGAATAATATCCTCACATAACACCATTTAGCCTTTCTGTTAGTAGGCATCATCCTTCATATGGGGAGGCATGATTGAGGCCATGTGACCAACTAGATTAGGGCACCACTTAGTGGCTTCTTGGTCGGGATGTTATAATATCTATAATGTATGCTAGTTTGAATAGTGGTGAGGCTTAAGAATAATATTCATAATGTTAAACTCTTTGAACATATTCAAGTTATTTAACTTCCCAACTTCAAATATTTCAATGTAAATCTTCTATTTTCTACTTAGAAATTTTTCTATGATTAAAACCATCATCATACTTGGAACCTATACCATCATATTTTTTCCCTGAAATCAATGAAACAATTTAAATTGTTAATAACCACTATATCCTAAACTCTTTAAAGATAAAGTGACATTTAATTTATAGATTTTAATAATCATTTTTGTAAATAGTGATATTAACTTTCTTAGAGTAACTAAATGTAACTATTTCCATTTTTTCTTTACTGTCACATATCCAAAAATTTTAGGATATTGGGTGAATAATCACTTATACTAATATTGGTATAATCTTTTATTTGTTAACATTATACTTATTTAAGTTAAAAAATACTCTCAATAGCCTCTTAGACATTAAATTATTCTTAGAATATTTTTATAATATTTGACATAAACTTCTTTATGTTATAAAATTACACTTATTTCCTTTTAGTAGGAATACTCAATAAATTAACTATTTTTTCCATATCACATATGAAATTCTATGTGTTCTAAGAATTTTCATGAAAATAAGATTATTATTTAAAATATGTCACTAATGAGTGATATGAATGAATTACCACATATTTTAAAAATAACTAGATAAATTTTTTTATCATTTTTTTCTTTTAAAACATTTTATATAATCCGATGAATCATAAAACATGTGTATTCAATTAATCATATTACGTTGTTCATAAAATTTTTTTATTAAAAAACAACATACCTTATCACATAAGAGAAATAATATGAAGATACACATCCATTAATTTAGATTCATTTTATCTAGAAATATAACTTTACATTCAATTATCAAATGTAACAACCATTTTCTTCATTACTTGAATGAAAACTACAATATATATGAATTCATACCTTGATTTTTAAGTCCTAAATATTTAAAATACTTGTAAAATATACATTTAGTATCATATACCCTTCAAAATAAAAGAATCAATTTCTATAACACTAATACTTGACATGGATATTCCACAGAGTTTCTAAAAACTTCATAAGGAACTCAAACAATTCCATATCATGGAATCATTACTCTACCATCCAAATAAATATAGGTTTCAATGACCTTGGCTATTTGAAGAAGCATTTTTTGGACTCCCTAACATATATTTTTTCTTTTAGTTTTAATATTCACAAACTTTTCATATTTATACAACACTAGAACCTATAAATTAAAATTTTCTTATCATTTATTATCATTACTTAATTATTGGGTAAAATTTTATTTAATTCATCCACATCATTAAAGAAAACAAGATAAATTACTTAACCTGAATAAAAATTAATGAAACCTTAAGGGAATATTTTTATGATTTACATAATAACATTAGATTCACATGATGAATATATTTAATTTTTTGGTTACTTAAGAAGGTTTATAAGAAGTTATTTTCTATTATCAAAAATAAAATTTATAAAACCTACTTAAACTAGTTAGTGAAAGTAGGGTCAAACCCAAGAGAATGAAATATAGTGTGAAATCCAAAAATAAATAAGAAAAAACTAAAAACTAAAAAATAGAAAATTTGGTTCAAGGATGGTGAAAATGTGAGATAAAAATGAAGAAAACTATGTGAATGTGAAGAAAGAATGTTAAAACTAAAGAAAATGAAGTAAGGCTAGACAATGATTAGATTTTAAGGAAATTGGACTAAATTGAACTAAATTGATTAAGTAACCATTATATTTCATCAAAACCAAGCATAATAGTGATAAAATCCAATGATAAAGGCAAGTCGAAACACCTAGAAGTCACTTGATGATCTAACTTGACCAGTGAAATCTCCTAAAGACTGATATATCCATAAAAACTCAAGAAATGGATGATTCTTCATAGAGAAAATAAAAATTCAATATTTTCTCATTTAAGTACTTTAGTTTATTTTTTAAAAGAGATTCACCAATATTTACCCATCGGTACATTGTGTAGGGTATAAATGATTCTAAAGTGGAATGAAAAATGTAAAAAATGAATTAAAAATAACACACTATTGATCTTTTAGTGAAAAATTATGAAATATATCAATTTCAGTGGAGATAGAATTGATTCTCAACTACCAGAAATATTCTAACTCTAAATTAATTTTTTAATTCTTCATTAGATGAAGGAGAAAATAAGGTAGTGAAACAAGGTAAGAAGAATAATGAACTTGTATGAATAAAAAAAAGATATTTTAATTATATTCAATATAGACCCAAATAAGTTTAACTATACATGTTCGATATATAAAATATATTCATAAAATACACCATAAAAATAGAAATAAACAAAGGAAAAAGGGATAATGAAATATAGATCTTCTCTATTGAGGTATCCTTTCTCTCCAACTCAACTTCCTTCAAATACCTAGTCCTGATTGACAATATTTTCCTCTAGTTAGATCATCCACTTTACAATAATAAATGAATGAATGAATGCCCTAAAATTTGGTGTTTCATCCTTTAAAAAGAATCCTCCACTAACCCAACTATTTACCTGTCATTCTAGTGGCACCAACTCAATTTTATAAGGATAATTCTTAAAATATTTACCTATCCAACAATCCCCCTTATATTGGTTTTATCTCCACTTATAGTTTATAAAAATTCAAGGGATATACACTGACTTTGAAAAATATCTCATCATTTGGATTATCATTTAATTCCAAATTTCCCACTATAATAAATGATTCTACATCTCTTACAGGAATATAATTATTTAAGTGGATGGGTTATTCCTCTACAAGTAGTTCCTCCCTCCTAATGAACTCAACTTATCACTTCTATAAACTGGACCTATACCAATGGTTTGAAAAAATATTAGTATGGGTTCTATAAAATGAACCTATACCAACAGTTTGGAAAAAATATTAGTATAAAATCCAATTAAAAACCCTATACTAATGTTTTTTATAAAAATATTGGTATAGGTATGCCCCTATACCAACGGTTTTGAAATATAGGTCCAAAAAATTTGGGCACATATACTAATGTTTCTAAAAACTATTGGTATTGACCTATACCAATGGTTTTTAGTACCGTTGTTATAGGTGCCTTGATTTTTTATGATTTATTTTTTCAAATATCATCAAATAAATCAATATATAAATTATATATCTATATTTACCCAATTATATTCACAAATATAATTATATCATAGTGTTTAGGTATTTCATATATAAGTGGGAGGTCATGGGTTCAAATCTTGGCTGCCTATTTTATTTTACATCACCTATCCCAATGGTTTGGAAACTGTTAGGATAAGTCTATACTAATGGTTCAAACCATTGTTATAGACCTATCCCAATGGTTTCCAAACCATCAGTATAGACCTACCCCAATTATTTTCCAAACCATTGGTATAGACCTATACCTATAGTTTTCCCAAAACCATTGGTATATGGATATGCCAATGAAAAGTCAACCAACAACCCTCCAAACTATTGGTATAGGCTATACCAATGGTTTGGGGACTTATACCAACAGTTCCAAACCATTGGTATAAGATATTTTTCTAATAGTGTTAAATTTAGTCATGGAACATATATAAGATGAAATACACCAATCAAAACCATAAAGAATAAATATAAAAAAATATCTACTCATAATGAATGTCATGAGATACAATTAGAACTCCTACATGATATATTACCATGGGAAAATCTGAAGGAGACAACAAAAAACTCCATTATAGTTTTATCTAGATCTATATATAAACCCATCCTAAAAGTATAAAAAAATTACACACATTGGGTGAGAATATCTAGTATACCCTATTTCATAATACCCATGGGATATCATAATAATTTTAATATAACACATTAATTCTATAGTAATCAAACAAAAGAATTAACATGCACCTAAATATCTCAAATAAAGAACCCTACCTCAATATGGATTTCTCATCTAATCACTCATACAAGGTAATATAATTAAATCTTGATAATAATGAAAAAGTGACCCCATATCTTATTTAGATATTTGTTTTAAATTTCATTCCCCAACGACATATTCATTATAAATAAATCCATTCAATATATGTACATAAGAGAAAATATTAATCCAATTCTAATGTGGATATGGATACAACCCTATCCACCCCTTCCATGCATAGGGATGGACACCTTATTCGTGAATTAGTCAATACATACATATCCATGAATCTCTAACTCATCTAGATTAATTAAAAAACCAACCTAACCAGGGATAATATTAGGTTTAGTATCCTATTATAACATTATAAAATATCCATATATGTATGTATCTATACATGATATTGGTTGGGACACATACCTACCTACCTTGGCCTCCCATAGGGAACTTCATCTTGTGTTGGAATCAGAGAAATCACACAAATCCAACTACAACCACATAAATAGGGAATTAGGGTATCATGAACATGATGGCATAAAAAATCATTCCATACTGCTAAAATGCATGATTTGACCACATATCATTCCCTCTCAATATCTAAAATAACCATAAACTATTTTTTTATATGGAATTTCTGAAGGGAGGGAAGGGTAGACGAGGTAATATCCTACCAATTTTCACACCATTGGGGATGATGGGGAAAGAATCCCCCAAAACATTTGGATTTTTCTATGTGGTCAATTATGATGGTGAGTGTGTGTTGAATTAATATTAAAATATTAAGATATTATATAACACATAAAACCCAAACTAAGTATTTTCTTCAAATGACACTAGAATGGGAAACATAATGGCCAAATCACCTCATGATGTATGTCACCAGTTATTCCAAACACTGAATAAAACCCAACCACATGAAATTTATATATACACAAACAAAAAATCCTACTATTTAACAATATTGACCCATTTCAATATTTCCAATTTACCAATGATGACCCATTTATTAATAAATTTATTTATGTATTTATCGATAGACCACTATAGACAACTCCCACTTTAATTCTCTACCATTTATCAAAATTAAATTTTGTAATCAATTTCCCCAAATAAATCATCGATCCCAATCATATTTAATTATATCCCACCCAATATCCATTTAATGACTATTAATTACATCCTAGAGACACTGAGATTCTATAAAAAATATACCACCTAAAATCTAAACCATATCACATTAGAAACCATACTATTATCCACCATCTAATTCTATTAATAAATTATTTCACAACCTAATAAATTTACACTATCCACAATCAAATATTCACTGATGAATAGCCCTAATCATATTGAATTTGATAAAAACTATAACCCTAAAACCCCGATATATTCCATGATTTAATTGGTCACCACTTTCACCATAAAAATGCCACATGATTCACATAAGAACTATAATAGAAGTTAACATAACAATATGGAACAATAATATATTTACCATTCACATAAAACCTCACTATAAAATTTAAACTATAAATAGAGGTTTCAAAATATATCATTGAAAAATAAATTGGTATTTTTATAAAATTTCATGATTATCATACATCTATTTCCTTTACCATATTTCAGTTATTAACAATTTATTAATGGTATTTTAATGTATACAAACAATATAGGGGGATTTCAAAGGAAAAAATAAATAGAATATAAGAAAAAATTAAAAATCACAATAATTTTATCTTTTAATAGATATAATATGACAATAACAGAGAAACTGAATAAACACATTCAATCACACTGACATTTACCTCTCAATTAATTGAGGTGATTCATTATGTTTTTTATGTCAATCCATAATATCAATAGAAAGGAAAAAAAATCATATTGATATCACATATAAAAAATGCATGATTTGAATAGGAATCGCCAACCTTGATGAATGTTAACTGTACTTTGAGAAATAACATAAAATAAAATATCAAATTCTATTAAATAAATCCCCATCAAAACTGAAGGGATACTCAATAGAATTGTAAGAACCTTATTTCTCAATCAGGTATGGATCCTTTAATTTTTGGTCTAAATATTTACTTTAGACCTAATATGGATGCCTAATGAGTTAGAAAAGGTTCTGAGATGTTCAGGGCTTATTTGGAGATTAAAAAACCTCTTTCTAGGAAAACAGGACAAGTCGCATGGTTTACGCATGATTTACGCATGGTTTGCCTAACCATGCGGTTTGTGTTATTTTGGATAGTGGAATCTCATATGGTTTGTGCATGGACATGCAGCCTAACCATGAGAACCCCATTTTTCCTAGGCCAAGTCGCATGGTTTCCACATGGTTTGCGCACGGTTATTCTAACCCTGCAGTTTGTTTTATTTTGGAGATTGGCATCTTGCATGGTTTGAGTTTGGTTTGAGAATGGCCATGCATCCTAACCATGTGAAACACCCTTTTTCCCAGATTCGGGCAGAACCATCTTACACGGTTTGCACATGGTTTGAAAAACCATGTAGAAAAACCATGCGCAGTCTAAAAACATGTGTATAATGTCTAAAATTCCCTTAATGATATATTAATCCTCCCCCTTCCTCCCTAATCCAAGTTTATGCGGGATTGAACTAGTTCTCTCTCAATTTTGGGGTTTTTGAAGATCAAATCATGGAATCAAGAGATATTCTTCATCCGGATTCTAATCGAGCATCTGTTCATCACGTTGGATGCGCAATGGTAAGTACTCAAGTCCCCTTTAGCCATACTTCTTCTCTTTCACTCTTGACCTAGATATCACCATGTGAGTGTTTTTTTACCTTTTATTAGATCTACTCCGATCCGAGGAAAATCAAGGGCGATTACCAGAGGAGAAGGATCGTACAACCATAAGGTGTGTGGTCTATAACTAATCCCTAAAGCTTGTTGTTTTTGGAATGTTTGTGTGGGGACCACCAGTTTTTTTGGGAACTATTTCTTAAATTAACATGTCATGATTATACTCATTAGAATCGTTTGATTATGCTCTTTCCAAATTTGTGATTAGTTGTTAGTGGTTACACCCAAAACTCAATCCACCTCATGTCGAAGGTTATGCCATAATTGGGTTTAGTGTTTTAGCATGTTTGAGCCACCATTCAGATGTAGCTTTACTTGACCTTTCTAAAGGTGAGACTCCTTATAATAAATGGATTGTTGTTAATGATAATTTCATAATGGAATGTACCATATAGGCTCACTACTTTACCCGAATAAGGTAAATGCTTAAAAATGTTTATTAAATGTGAAATATGAAATGTAAAATGGATAGTATACTAATTATATAAATCGAAATTATCAAAAGATATTGAATAAAGTTTACATGTCTGTATCACCCCTTTTACTTGTTGATGGAAGGTAGTGGAGTGAACTTTAATAATTGAATAGGCCTTAATGGCTAACTAAGACTTGATTAAATGGTTGCAACTCTACTTGGCCTTTACATAATAAGGGAAGAAAAGGCTTGGATAAATTTTTTCAAATCCACTTGACCTATACACACTAATGGAAGGAAATACTTGAAACAAATGAATTATTACACGATTACAATATCAAATAGAAATGGACTGACTCATGCTCACCTCGTATTCTGAGAGGAGAATACCTTGGGTCTCGGGAACCCCATTTCAATTCAAGGACACTTTTTTCTTAGGTAGATACCCACCTAGACTTCGGTTCTTTTCTATTCCTTGGATTCCCAGTATACTACCGTTGGGTCCCTTTCTTATTACAGGACAACTCCGATACACTCATTGGATCCAGCATTGACTAGTTGGTGCCATAGTGAAAGCCCATCGAGAACATGTATTTTCATAGTTCCATTTTACCTTGGTCGATCAACTTAGACTCGGTAGGTTCCTTATTGTAGAATGCCTTGGATCATGTTCCTTAGATTACAATCTTACCCCTTATCTCAACTCAGATACTACTGGGTTAGCTTTCCGTGATTTTAAGTTACCCTTATTTTTACCCTGGAACTCCCTTACTGGATAAAATGAATTGGTTTCCTTATTACACCTTGGGACCTTTAATACTTATACTATCAAGAGTTTATGTCAGTGTTGGATATGCCTCACATGACCTATTAACATTAAATGGTAACTGATTAATTAATGAACTAGTTACATGTTCAGACATCAGCCGAGGGCTGAAGCAGGTACTTGGTTATTTAGTTATATTGTACTACTTTCTTTACTTTATATATGCATGGCTAAACACTATTATATTCCATTACACGGGCCATATGTTATAGACACCATTGGTGGTGGACCACTAAGATTTATCTCACACCCTCTTTGGGCGCCTTTGGTACCTAGAGTAGATTAAATGGTTGGAGGTACTGACAAATGGAAGCATACAACTTCCAATACTTAATTGTGTGCTGATAGGATGGAGCTTGATAACAGATGGCCGAGTAGGATCTCACGATTATTGGAGTAGAATTGTTTTTCTTTTACCATGTGAAACATGTTATGCTTATTGTCTTGTATCCATGATTTCCAGTTTTCTAGTTACATGACATTGCACCATCACTACTCCAGTTGATACAACTATTGTAATTATTTATTATATATTGCATCGGTTTGCTTCCACTATTTATTTATATTACTTATGCTATTTACTATTCATTTATATCCCTTCCAATATGCTACACTCTGCTAATGATGGAATAGTCGTCCCACTGACACACCCTAGGCCCTCATTTCTAGTCTGTAGCCTCTAGCGTTCGGGAAGATGTGCTTGAGGCCACGTGGCCCACCGGGCTTGGGGAACTATTAAGTGGTATCTATGTCCAGGTCGTCACAAAGTGGTATCAAAGGAGGTTACTTTTCTTTCTTGACTATTTGGAGACAATAGATTGTATAATAAGAATGATTGGGACTTGGTCGTAAGCCGTTCTTGGGCGTCGCGAACCCATGTTCAGGGTAAAATCTAAGTTACCAATAATGCAATTGTTGTTCTATTTTTCCTATTACAGTTTATATTATTTCACCATTGGGTGACTCACATGTTGTGTGATGTTTTTGATTATTACTCTTTGAGAATTTATTTCATCCTTGGCCTGATGATATGAGGGAAAGGATTATTGATACATGAATCCTTATAGGCACCTATAATTCACATGTCATGCATATTTCCATTCCATATAGGTGCATTTAACTGATTTTCATTACTTGATATGCCTGTGATTGTTGAGTTATATTGTGATAGTTTTTTGTACTTGTATTAATTTGGATTCAATTGAGTGATTTCCTGTCTCAATTCATGAGGTGTATGGACCCTCATGGGTTGGGATGAGCAATTTACCGAGTCAATCCATTATGCTATAAGTGAATGGGTGACATTTTTGGTGATAGGTGTATGGACAATGATTCATTAAAAATGACTATCCATTATAAATTAAATCCTGAAATCTAAAATGAATTGGTTGAACATCCTTATCCCCCCTTATCATGTTTATGAATGTTAAAGGAGTGAACTTGGAAATTAATTGCAAAGTAACATGAAACTTATACTTGAGAACTTATCGTTACATGGCTGTCTAAGTGGGTAGTTTGGGAAGTATGACTTGGGTAGTGAGTTTTCATACGATATTTTTTTGATAGTTATTCCATTTTCTTGATTATAATATTTTTATAATATATGTTCATGTAATTTTTAGAATAAGGCCGCCATGTCGTCCTCATGTCATTATCTAGGAGGGTGGTGACGACCATGATCCAGACATGGTGGGACCTAAGCCGCTAGTCTTACTTCTAGGAGTTTGAAATGAGGCACCACCTTTTGTACATAATTCAGGCACTGATTCCCAAGTCCATGATAGTTTCTTATGTCTAATGCAGTCCATGAAAGGTGATCTATGGGTTTCATATACGATGGATGATCTGACCCGCTAGTTCCAACAGTAGCATCCTCCTACTTTTTTAGGGGATGGAAGATCTTAGGATACTAAGTCCTGGATAGAGGCTATGTTTTCTATTTTTGAACATCTGGAAATGCCTCTAGAGTGGAGAGTCAAGATTTCTACATACATGCTTCGGTATTCGGCCAAGAATTGGTGGGATGTCATTACCCAGGATGGTCGTCATTAGGGAATGTTAAGGGTTGAATTTTAGACTGCCCTCTATGATCAGTTATTTCCTCATTCACTGAGATTTGATAGAGTTAGAGAGTTCATGCATCTTGAGAAGGGTTCTATGTCAGTTTTGGAATATTCAGCACATTTCATTGATTTATAGTGCTTTTCACCGCTTCTAGACGGTGATGATCTTTCACATGCTAGATGTTTTGAGGATGGGCTCCAGTACTCCATCCAAACTCAGGTGGATGAATTTCACCTTCTTACCTTCTCTGCAATAGTTGATCAGGCCCTTATAACTGAGTGTAACCTAAGGGATGGAGCGAGTACCAAGTTTAAAGGATCAGTGCCGCGTCAAGCCAGTAGTTCTTCCGGTGGAAGGAAAGGTTCCCTTGAGGTTTATCATTAGGGAAGTGGTATCCAGAGTATCCAGTTTGATAGCTCTGTAGTGTGTCATCAGTATGGAAAACCAGGGCATAAAAATCCCTAGTGTGATTGAGACCCTATGGAGTTCCGGTCTTGCATCCATATGGGTCATCTTCAGCGCTTTTTCAGGACCTTTCCACCAGATTAGAGTGGTAAATGATGAGCTTCAGATCCACCTTTAGGAGCGAGTTATTTTGCACCATGTTAGGTGGGGAGTTAGAGTAACACTGGTAGGTCTGGACGAGGAGGAGGTCATAGCCATGGTAGTCTAATCCCTGATCACCATCAGCACCAACAAAGCAGTCATGATCATGGTAGTCCATCTGTTTCACAGGGTCGTAGATCAGGTCAGTTGCATTCCTTATAGCTGATACCTAAGGATTAGGCTGTAGGAACCTTTATAGTACAAGGTACTATTCTTGTAACCTCTACTATTGTCTCTGCATTTTTTGATACAAGTTCTTCAAACTCTTTTATTTCTATATCTATTGTGGAAAGTCTCAAACTAGAGATACATTATCACTATCATGTAACGACCCTCGATACACCATTGGGAATATGGACGGAGGGAATATGCCAATTCAAGGACTGTACCCTTGAGGTTGACAGTAACCCTTTCTTGTGGAATCTCTTCATTCTTGAGATGACGGGCTTCGATGTCATTCTCGAGATGGACTGGTTGGTCCATTATCATTCATTTGTAGACTATTATCACGGAAGGGTTTCTTTTATATCACCATAAGACAATAGTTATCTTTTAAAAGGTGAGTGGGATGTCTAGGATGGAAGAGAGGGACTGAAGCATATTAGGCTAAGTGGAGTGACCACCCAAATTCCAAATCTTTTCATGGAGGATTAGGGTTTGCTTCAAACGGATTTCCCTCCAGTAGTTGATCATTTTAGGGAATTCTTTCCAGATGACTTTTCTGGATTACCTCCTAATAGAGAGGTAGAGTTTACAATTGAGCTTGTTCTAGGATCAGATCCAGTGTCCATTCCTCCATATAGGATGACACCTACGGAGATTGAGGAGCTCAAGTGGAAGATAGAGGACCTAAAGGCCAAAGTTTTTATATGTCCTAGTATATCCTATTTGGGTACACCTGTGATTTTTTTCCAAGAAGGTAGATAGAACCTTATGTCCATGTGTGGATTACAGTAGGTTGAACCAGCTTATTGTTAATAACCGATATCCACTTCCTCAAATAGACGATCTCTTTGACCAGCTCCGAGGAGTAAAGGTGTTCTCTAAGATCGAATTGAGATCATGTTATCATCAGGTGCGAGTCAGACCATGAGACATACCTCTTACAACTTTACGTAGTAGGTATGGTCTATATGAGTATCTCGTTATGCTGTTTGGTTTTATGAATGTGCCTATCATTTTCATGGTTTTGATGAATAAGTTTTTTCATCCATATTTGGAATCTTTTTTCATAGTCTTTGTGGAATACATCTTTTTGTATTCGCGCACTTGTAACGACCATGAAAAACATCTTGAGATCTTTCTGAGTACACTGAGAGAGAATCAAATGTATGCCAAGCTTGCTAAATGTGACTTCTGGATCGAAAAAGTCCAATTCTTGGGTCATATTATTTCAAAATCAAGAGTATCTATTGACCCTAAAAATGTTAGTGTTGCAGTCTCCTAGGAGAAGCCTAAGAACATGTTTGATATCAGGAGTTTATTAGGACTTGCTGGATATTACATTCATTTCATAAAATAATTTTCTCATCTTGATGCACCTCTTAATGGACTTACAAAGAAGGGTGTTAAGTTACTGTGCTCAGAAGCATTCAAGAAAGACTTTTAGGAGCTGAAAGGGAGGCTTGTCTCGGTACCTATTCTGATTCTTCCATAACCTAGTAAAGGTTATATCATCTTTTTCGATGCATCATGCATTGGCCTAGGAGCAGTGTTGATGCAGGAAGACAAATTAATTACGTATGGATCTCAGCAGTTGAGGCCTCACGAGAAAAATTACCCAACGCATGACCTCGAGCTAGCAATAGTTGTCCATGCCTTACATTTCTAGAGACATTATCTCTTGCATGAGTACTTTTTGATTTATATAGGATCACAATATCCTCAAGTATATCTCTTCTCATCATGAATTAAACCTCTAACAATGAATATGGGTCAAATATCTAAAATCCTTTGATTTTGAGATTGCCTATATGCCTGTAAAAGTCAATGTGGTTGCAGATGAACTGATTCAGAAAACTCAAACACAGACTATACGTGAAGCCAATGATGAATGTAATTTAATGGCTCTCTTTTTTGAGCTTTATCTAGAGTTTCATGATAGTCACGAGCAGTCTTACCTCTCAGCCTTAATAGTTACCTCTTTCTGCCTTGAGAAGGTGAAGAGTAGGTAGTTTTTAGATCCCGAAGGTTTGGTTCTCCATGAGAGTATATCAGGAGATAACCCACCTATGAATTGGTCTGTGGACATAGATGACATCTTGCGTCTATGTGGACGTATCTAGGTTCTAAAAGATGTGAGGGAGGAGTTGATGAAAGAGTCTCACGCTTTCCAGTGGGTAGTTCATCCAGTAATCTTGAAGATTTATCAATATATGTGATTCTAGTATTGGTGTCTTGGGATCAAATTTCAGATTGTAGGCTTCATCACTAGGTGTTCCACCTCTCAGCAGGAGAAGGAAGAGCACTAGAGACCTCTAGGCTTGTTACATACACTTACAGTCTTGGAATGGAAATGGGAAGATGTTGCTATGGATTTCATAGTTGTATTACCTAGGTTGTTGAGGGGTAGTGATGCTATTTGGGTTTTCATTGACCGACTAAAAAAAGCATCCCACTTTATTCTTATTTGGGAGACCTTCTCAGATGATGAATTGGGAAGTCTGTATGTCCGTGAGATCATACGACTACACAAGGTTCCACGTACTATTGTTTCAGATAGGGATGCTCGTTTCACTTCATAGTTCTGAAAGGGTTTTTAGAAATCTATGGGAAATAAGGTTCTTTTAAGAACAACTTTTCACCCTCATACAGATGGAAAATCTGAATGGACAATACATGTTTTGGAGGATATGCTCCGAGCATGGATCCTTGATTTCGGCAGTTCTTGGGAGAAGCATATCCCTCTCATCGAGTTCTTTATAATAACAGTCTCCAAGTGATGATTCAGATGGATCCTTTTGAGGCCTTATATGGTAGGCTATGCCGTTCAACTTTGTGATGGCTAGAGGCAGGTGAGGTAGCCCTACTAGGTCCTTATCTTGTTCAGGAGACTTCAGAATAGGTCCGACTAATTAGGAAGCGTATGACTATTGCTCAGTCTAGATAGAAATCTTATACCGATCGCCGTCGATGAACTCTTGAGTTCGAGGTTGGGGATTGTGTTTTTATTTGGGTATCACCCAGGCTAGGGCATAGATGGTTAAAAAAGCATGGAAATCTGTTTGGATCATTACGTTGGGCCATTCCAAATTCTAAAGAGAGTCGGGATGGTAGCCTATCGGTTTATACTACCTCAGAGGTACCATGCCATGCATGAAGTATTTCATGTCTCACAGCTTCTCCAATATCATGCTGACCCATATCATACTTTTGATCCTGAGGAAGTTGAGTTATATGTTGATGATACCTTTGAGGAATATCCAGTATGAATCATTGACTAAAGCACAAAGGCTCTCCGAGGTAAGTCTGTCACTCTCATACAGGTGCTATGGCAACATGACCGAGTACGAGATGAGACTTGGGAGAGGAAAGATGATGTATGTTCTTAGTGGCTAGAGTTTTTCTTAGACATTGTCTCTTTACCCTTGGAGAGAGAACTCAGGGGCATGTTCTTTTAAGGGGGAAGATTCTAAGAACCCATTTTTTCACTCAGGTATGGATCCTTTAATTTTCAGTCTAAATCTTTACTTTGGACCCAATATGGATGCCTAATGAGTTAGAAAATGTTATGAGGGTGTCCAGGGATTGTTTGAAGCTCAGAACACATCTTTTTAGGAAAACATGCCAAGTCGCATGGTTTGCGCACAGTTTTCCTAACCATGCAGTTTGTGTTATTTTGGACAGTGGCATCTCAAATGGTTTGTGCATGGCCATGCAACCTAAATATGTGAACCCCCCTTTTCCCAAGTCAAGTCACATGGTTTGCACATGGTTTTCTCATGGTTTGATCATGGTTTTCCTAACCATGTAGTTTGTGTTATTTTGGATAGTGGCATCTCACATGGTTTGCGCACAACCATGCATCCTAACCATGAACACCACCCTTTTTCCAAGATTTAGGCAGAACCATCTCACACAGTTTACACACGATTTGAAAAACCATGAGGAAAAACCATGCACAGGCTGAAGACATGTTTAAAATGTATAAAATTCCATTAATGATATATTAATCCTCCCCTTCCTCCGTAATCCATGTTTATGCGAGATTGACCTATTTCTCTCTCAATTTTGGGGTTTTTGAAGACCAAATATTGGAATCAAGAGATCTTCTTCATCTAGATTTTGATCGAGCTTCCGTTCATCATGTTGGATGCACAACATTAAGTACTCGAGTCCCCTTTATCCATACTTCTTCTCTTCCACCCTCGACCCAGATATCTCCATGTGAGAATTTTTCACCTTTTCATAGATCTACTCTGATCTGAGAAAAATCAATGGTTGATATTTTAGGAGAAGTATCGTACAACTGTAAAGTGATTGGTCTATAACTCATCCCTAATGTTCGTTGTTTTTGGAATGTTTGTGTGGGGCCCACCAACTTCGTTGGGAACCGTTTTTTACATTAACATGTCATGATTGTACTCATTAGAATCATATGATTATGCTCTTTTCAAATATGTGATTAGTTGTTACTGGTTACACCCACAACTCAATCCGCCTCATGTCAAAGGTTATACCATAATTGGGTTTAGTGTTTGGGCACGTTTGATCCACTGTTCGGGTGTACCTTTGCTTGACCTTTATAAAGTAAATGATCCTTATAATAAATGGATTTTGTTAATGATAATTACATAATGGCATGTACCATGTATGATCACCACTTGACCCGCCAAAGGTAAGTGCTTAATTTTTTTTATTAAATGTGGAATATGAAATGTAAAATGGAAAGTATGCTAAGTATATAACTTGGAATTATCAAAATAGATTGAATAAAGGTTACATGTCCATATCACCCCTTTTCCATGTTGATGGAAGGTAACAAAGTGAACCTCCATAATTGAATAAGCCTTAATTTCTAACTAAGACTTGATTAAATGGTTACAACGCTACTTGGACTATCCATACTAATTGAAGACAAGACTTGGACCAATAGTTTCAACTATACTTGACCTATCCACACTAATGGAAGGAAAAAATTGAATCAAATGAATTATTACATGATTACAATATTAAATAGAAATGGAATGACTCGTGCTCGACTTGGATTCTTAGAGGAGAATAACTTGGGTCTCAGGAACCCCATTCCGATTCAAGGATATAGTTTGGTTAGGTTGATAACCACATAGACTTAGATTCTTGTCTGTTCCTTGGATTCACAATATACTACTGTTGGGTCCCTTTCTTATTACAAGATACCTCAGATACACTCCATGGATCCATCATTGACTAGTAGGTTCCATGGAGAAAGCCCATCGAGACCATGTATTTAATTAGCCCCATTTTACCTTGGTAGATCACCTTGGGCTTGGTATGAGCCTTATTGTGGAATGCCTTGG
Organism: Viscum album; assembly: GCA_963277665.1. NCBI lineage: Eukaryota > Viridiplantae > Streptophyta > Magnoliopsida > Santalales > Viscaceae > Viscum > Viscum album. Next base: position 525,663,741 of record OY728148.1, on the reverse strand, counting down.
ATTACGCTCCTTGGATTACACTCTTACCCCATATCTAGACTCAGATAATACTAGGATAACTTTCTGTGAGTTTACGTTACATTGGTTTTTAACCTGGAACTCCCTCACTGGATAAAAGGAATTGGTTGCCTTGTTACATCTTAGGAACTTCAGTAATTATACTATCATGAGTTGATGTCAGTGTTGGTTATGCCTCACATGACCTATTAACATTAAATGGTAATTGATTAATTAATGAACTAGTTACATGTTCAAACACCAGTCGAAGGTTGAAGCAGGTACTTGGTTATTTAGTTATATTGTACTGCTTGATTTAATTTATATATGCATGCCTACACACTGTTATATTCCATTAAATGGGCCAGATTTTATAGACACTATTCTTGGTTTCCCAATAAGATTTATCTCATACCCTCTTTTGGTGTCGTTTGGTACCCGGAGTAGATTACATGGTTGTAGGTAATGACAAAGGTAAGTATGCAACTTACAATACTTTATTGTGTACTGATAGTATAGAGCTTGATAGAATATGATTGATTAGGATCTTGGGATTCTTGGAGTAGACTTTGTTTTCTTTTAACTTGTGGGAAATGTTATGCTTAATATCTTGTCTCTATGATTTGCAGTTTTCTAGTGACATGACATTACATCATCACTGCTCCAGTTGATACAACTGTTGTTATTATTTCTTATCTATTACATCTATTTGATTATAATATTTATTTATATTTCTTCTGATATTTAATATTCATTTATATCCCTTCCTCTGTGCTACAATCTGCTAATGAGGGCATAGTGTTCCCATGGACAAACCCTAGGCCCTCGCTTCTAGTCGGCATCCTCTGGCGTTCAGGAAGATGTGATTGAGGCCATGTGGCCCACCAGGCTTGGGGAACCATTAGGTGGAATTTGGATACGGGTCATCACAAGAACATATTCATAAAAAATTGGCATTAATCCTAGATCAAATCCTTAGCCAAATGGAATGATCATCCTCCATAGTTATATTAAATAAAGAATAATAAGTTCTGAAAAGATGTGATGGTAATATAGTTATACATTGATTACTGATACTTTGATCCCGATGATAAAATGTTCTTAACCATGCATGTGTTGTGCTTTCTTAGGATCCCACTTTTTTGATGATTTTTATTTGTTTTCAATGATTTTCAATGGTGGTAAATTAAATAAAAATATTTTTTTTAATTTCAATATATTAAATAAGTTGTAAGTAAATAATTTGTTAGATGTTTTGATAAAGTATCCATGATATCAAATCATGATAAAAAACTGATTGCTTCTTAGATAAATATATGAAGAAGAATATAATCAAGTCCTTTTTTATTAAGGAATATTTTTTGAAGACACTAAGATTATAAATCTAACAATTTTGAAATTGATTTTCATGTAAAGGACTTGTGTTAATGGAGACACACTATTTATAATTATGAATAAGATTATTGGATGATGAAGAGATATTTGGAGCTGATATTCCTTAAGTAAAAGAAGAGGAATTGTTAAATAAAATACATTGAGAAAGGTCATGCAATATTTCATTACTTGGCTATAACCATGAAATAGTTTATTTGAATACAAAAAAATATTAATTTTTTTATTTGAATACCACGAAGGTATATATTTTCATGGGGAAGACATTAATGATTATAATGAAAAAAAATCATTTTTCAAAATGAATAAGAATACCATGAAACATAAAAATTAATTTCATAAGAAATTTATGTTGATAAGTAATATAATTTAAGTGGATGGTATTTGATTCTGAGAATTATAAGTAATATTTCATGGAATTAATTTGGGATTGGGTATATTTTTTTGACTTATATTTAAAAAATAGTCCAACCACCTTTTCAGTGGGGGGACCCCCAACCACTTCTATGATGGGTAGGGTCAGACGTCCACCATCCATGGTGGGGATAGAGCTGAGATAAAGTTTCCATTGAATGAAATTTCATAGGTAGGTATGTGTGAGATGGGACTAGAGTTCATTCTCAAGGGAGCCTGTGGATCACAAAATGGGGTGATGTAGCCCATGTGGGTGTGACATGCAAGGTGTTATGGGTGCCAAACCTGGTGTTGGATTGACTAGCTGATCACACAATGATATATAAAAGGTAATGCTAAAAAAATCACATTCAATGTGGGATAATAAACCTGTGTTACAATTCATCCTTTTAAAAATAATATGGATATTACTCTACTCTTTGATCTATAGTAATCTGATGATCTATGACCCTTCACGTAGTCATCATCTTCCTATCTCCATGAAGGATGGGTCAATGATGATATTTGAATTATGACTATAAAAATTGATAAAACACTATCCCAAAAACCATAAAGATAATCTATATATAGTTTAGATGAGTTTTTAAGATGAAAAATATGTGATGAGATTCTTACAATCAAGGTTCTACAAAAATTGATTTTTTCGAAGATAGAGCTTTGGCCAAATGTAATATGATGTTTCATAATTCCATATAAATTCATAGAGAAGTTAATGCTCATGAAAAGTGATGGATCATGAGGAAATTATAACATGCATGTTTGGAGTTCCAATAAAAACTCTCATACGAAATAACGCTATAAATATTGGCTGACATCGTAAGGGAATCCCAAGTTTAGAGATATTTTAATGCCATGATCTACAGGGATATTATTATTAGGATAAACATGACATATTTTTCAAGAATATAAGCATGTAAAAAGTTATTTCATCCTCATATATAAATTGAGAAGAAACCATTGATGAAGTGGTTACTTCTACTCATGTTTCTTTTGAAACATTCTGTTTTATAGAAAATAGAGAATCATTGAATGTTTCTATTATTTAAGGAATAATATGTTCTATGAGCCCCCTAGAAACACATAAAAGAGGATAATCACTATTTTATAGAACAAATAAGTTTTTTCTATGAGAATGTACATATGTGACACACTCTAAATATGTTACACGAAGGAAAATTGAATAAGAACCACAAGTCTTCAACTTTTATTAATCACACTTGAAGAGATTCATGATGAATGGGTTCTATGAAACCATATTTTTTCCAATAATCTAATTGAATATGAATAGGAAATTCTGTTATCACTACTTATATATATGAATGAGAAGAACTACTAAATACATAAGTTCATCACTTATATGAATAGGAGGTTTTCCCAACTATTTGTTGCTTTGTGCAGAGTAATAAGTTCCGTATACATATTATGATGTATGTGAAGAGAAAGATTGGATGAGTGAGGATCCATAAATTATATTCCTTCATAAGGGGTTTTAGTAGTGTAACATAATATAAAAGACCTCATGAGTAAATAATTTTTTCATGTGAAGTAAACCAGATGGATGGAGTGGGTTGTGCATGATTGTACAAATGTGAAGAAGAAAACATGCATGATCACATGCACACGCATTATCATAAGAACATGAAAATTTGTTAAATACATTGAACAAATACGTTGAGTGGGAACATAAAATAATAATTATATTAAATTTATATATAATTATAATATTAATGGTTTTCTTACACATGATATAAAAACTACATGTCAAGTTTCATTGAGTAGGGTATGGTCATAGAATAATTTTGAAAGAATATTGTGAATAACTTAATCAAATATTTTCTACAATATGATATAAAGAGAACCGATGAAATTATTATTATTGATATTGTGTATCATAGATATTTATAATTTGATACTAAAACACTATTTCATATATTTATGCATCGGAGATTAGGAAGAATTTTTACATCTATTAACTGAATATTATTTTCTCCAGAAGAATTTATTATTACAATGATGAGATAATGTTTTATTTATTCAATATTTTCCAAAGGATTTTTTTATTCTATAAATTACATACATTTAGTGTACTATATTAATTAATATATTTTCAAGTGATAAATAAGTTAGTGTAAGAAAAAAGTAATAATATGATATCCAATAGATGTCTCATATGTTGGAAGAAATTATTAATGTTACAATGTACCAAATAAAAAAGGTGATGAATTCTAAAAAGATAGTATAAAGAACTAGAGAGAAGCTGAAAGATGGACCATTTCATCCCCAATCTTGGGGGGAATAATTTATTCCTTCCCTATCCTAAAGTATAGGGACTCAAACCGGATAAATATTGTTTTCTAGCCACATCACTATATCTTGACATTTCATTGTAGTGAAGAATCTATATACCAACCATCACCATTCATGATAATGAAGGTCTAATCTTATTAAGTAGTGAAATTTTAAAAACATATTATTCTATCCTTTACTTCTTTCATATATTATAATATTATAAATAAAATAGAATAAGAGAATCAAGATCCTAACGGTTCTTAGAGGTAAAAGATATAATAGTTATTAACACTTAAAATTATCTCAACACTATTTCACACCCTCTAAGTGTTGAGTATATCCCAAAGTGGTCCTCTAAATTGGTATTATATCCTAGTTTGGACTATATTGTATTTTATACTTTGAATTTATTATCTATTAAAGATTTGGGTTTCCCTCTTATGAAAATAATGTACTACAGTTTTTGGGACGATTCATTTATCTCTTAGTAGAAGTATTTATCTAAAAATTCTATGATAAATAGGGGAAAGGAAGAGAAACAGAAGCTAAAGAATAAGTTCATCTTTCATAAAGAAGAGTATGAATTAGTATCACCAAGCCTTTCTAACTATTAATATATATCCATCCTATAAATTAAATATAAAGTGGATCAAGTATATAATAATAAAATGGAAAAACTTCATTATTATTATGAATCAATATATTCAAGTGATCAAGAGGTATGCTTTAGTTTAATTTAAAAATTTATTAAATATGATTACCCAAGCATAACTAGTGATAATGATTAATATACAACTTCTCAAGTTATATCAGTTGATAGATTAAGACATTTTCTGCATTGTCTTATGAAAGAAATAGTCTCTCTTATTTGTGAAGTATTACAATGTATGTAAAAATATATCAAACCGGATGGAAGATGAAATAAATTATATGGAGAAACCTTTTAGAATAAAAAATTGTAGAATGTTTAATACTTTATAAATAGGTTGGATCCTTTGAAACAAAAAATATGGTCGAAATATTTTCCTCAAAATGGATCAAAGAATTTTATGAGAAAGGGGGAGTTTATAATGATCTATAATAAAATATATACGCACTTGTAAAGAAATTTAAAGTTAATATTCATTTCAGTTATTTACAATTGGATGAAAAATTCAATACAATCAATGTTCTTGACTCTTCTTTACAAAAAATGTAAAAATAAATATAGAGGAAGCTAAAAGAATGAATAAAGCATGTAAAGATATGATGATTGTGATTAAATATTATAAAATAATCCTAAATATAAAATTTATAGAATTGGAAGTTCATTTTCCAATCTTGAGATGACACATAACGAGACTTCACAAAACAAGGACATATTTGTTACTACTACTCAATTATTAATAGAGGATTATAATGTTAAACTACCACCAAAATGTGATACCAAGATCATGAATTTATTCCACGATCTATCTCAAGAAGCTATGAAGAAAGACGTACCATCTATACCATATGGTACTAATGTTTATAAATCATTATCTATCAACTATTAAGTTGAAAAAAAACCAGAATAAGTATGGATGAAGGTAGGTAATGAGAAGCCTCACACAAGACATTGGGCACTATACTGTTGGAATAATCCTATAAATACTAAAGCACAATGAAGTCCCATGTTAGGGGGGAGCCATAGATGATGAAGCAACATCCAATGGTAAAGAATAAAATTTATAATAAATTTTAACAACATGAAAATATATATAATGTATGCAATGATTGTGGTAACAATAGTGGTGCATTATCATATCTACATGTATCTAAAGATAATGAGAACACATTACCACATAAACTAACTATAAAAGAACAAGATTCCTTTATAATAAAGAAGAAAAATTATATAACCAAAGAATTTCACAATATTCTAGAAGGAAAGATGATAATACCTTGTATTACAAATCCTAGATGTTAAAAAAATTAAACCATCTAAATGAATTAACAAGAAGGATAACACTTAGAATAAGCCTTACCGAAAATCCAAACATCCTACCAGTATTCATAAGGACATGTAAGTACTCTCTCCAAAATATTTGGAGATAATTATAAAAATGGATGAAGAATGATCCAAGTATTTTAAAAAAGGAAAATAAAATATTCTATATTATGAAAACAAAATACATTAATGGTTTTTAATAAAAGAGAACTATTATGTTAAAGAAGATATATGCGAGTGATGTGACAAAGGAAGAAATTTTTAAAATGGTTTTTCAACTATTATTTAGTAACATGATTTTGTACTTAATAGGAGTAATAATTAATCAACCTTGAAGGCTGTTAAGAAGAAAAAATCTCTACAAAAATTATAAGATAATTAGATGAAAACCATGCTTCCAAAACATAAATCAAAACATAAGATCAGATGTGCAACCATAACGACTAAGGAAATGGAGAAACATGGTTTAGAAAATCATCTCAGCCTTTTTATTAAAATTTATGAATAAGTGATCATAAAAATTATTCACTTAATCATTATGTACTGTATTTAGACTTATAATTTATAGAATTAAAGGTAAATAAAGTTCTAAATGGGAGAACCTGTGATGTTGTGGGTGCTGTCAATTCGGGATATAAAAGATGAATAAGTCACCATTTTTGAAAGATGACTCAATTGTATTCAGATAAAAATATAATATAAGATCATATCTGATTAAGTTGAGTACTATACTATCATATTCTAGAAATCATAGATAAAGTTTATATCATCTTGGTTTTATCTCATATTTTTTATACTAAATAAAATGTATTAAAGAAGCCCATTCTTGGTGAATTTGTGCAAGTTATCAAATATAGATATACACATATTTAAGATCCATATTTATATATTCTCTAAATTAGAAAATATTTAAATCCATTTTTGAATATATAAACATTTATGAATATTTTGAGGAATATTTCCATTAATGGGTAGGAAAATGAAGGAATATGAAGTTTCTTCGAGAATCATTATTTTAATCGGTATCAAATATAATTATTATGGAATGTGTTTAACAATCATTTCATTATAAGAGGTGTTTCTTTATTAATCACCCAACCTTGGTTTTCAAAAACAATAAACCTAATACAAATGGTGTGTAATTTAATTAATCAACGAAATAATAAAATGGGGATGTATGAATTTTTTCAAAGGCCACTTAACCTATATGTTTCACATGAATGTTTTTGACATATTTTTTGATGCGAGTGTAGGAGTTCTCAGTTGATTCTTTTTAAAAATGTTTCATATAACATTTTAATAACTTAATTTTAGAATAAAAGGTGATAACTTTTGAATACATGTATATAAGTCCTCATTTAATTTGTAATATAGATCAATTGGTAAATAAAAGCTTTGTTGTCTAAATAAAATCCTCTTGTCTTATACAATGAGCATAGTTCATGTAGACTTAGAGTGAAATTATTGATAACACATTTCATAAGTGTGGAATGATACCCTTTTCCCATGAACATTGTATTTATTGTAAATAAGGGGGAGATAAAGTGAAAAGAATGATTTGAATAGTAAAGGGGAGATATTCACAATATTTACATATTCATTTGGAATGAATATTGAATGTATATGTACCAAAAAAAGAGGGATATTATAGATATCAATTTTTGTATGAGTTGTATTCAATTTCAATTATTTTAAATAATGGTTAGTGAAATAGATATATTTTAAAAATATCAATGTGTTGATAATGATAAAAGGACATAAGTTACTGGATGTTATAAGGAAGTATCCAAGATATACAATCATAATAAGAAAGTGAATGTTTCATGGATTGACTGATGAAGAATAATGCACTAAAGTATTATTTTGTTAAGGAATGCATTTTAAAGACATTGATTTTATTACTATGATGATTTTTAACTAATCATTATGTCAAATAATTTTATCAATGGTGAAATACTTTTTAAAATAATTAATAAGAACATTTGATGATAAAGATATCATTAGAGTTGATATTCCAAAAGGAAAATAATTTTAATTTACAAAGAATAGAAATTGAACAAGTTCATGTAATATTTCATTATTACTTATGATCCATGAGATATTTTATTTTAAGACTCTTTAAATATTGATTTAGGTTATTCAAAGAAAATGAAAATATTTATTTTCATGAATTAATATTTAATAAAAAAATGAAAGAAATAATTTTTCATGATGAAGAAGAATTCCATGTAATTTTAAAATTAATTTCACGATGAATGGATATGCATATGTAAAGGAATTTAAATGGATTGGTATTTTTTGGTGATATTTATAATTAATATAGAATGGACTTTATTTTGATTGGATAATTTGTGTTTTTACTTTATTAAAAATATATCGGAAAAACCTAGTCATCCAAGGGGATCACATAATGACTCTTTAGGTGAGCAGAGTCAACCCACTTCCATACATGGTGGAAACAAAGGGGAGATAGAATATTATTTATAAGCTTCTGTGGAGGTAGGCTAGTGTGTTAGTGAGTGAATAGTGTTCCCTCATAAGATACTATAGACCATGCAATGTTGTGGAGTGACCCATGTGGGCATGATGTGGAAGGTGTTCTTGGTGCTGAACCTGATTCCTTCTCAAGAAACTACTAACACACTGAAATAGAAATATAAGTTATAAAATTAAGCTATGGTCAATTTCTAATGGGAAACCCATGTTTATATTCATCTATTTAGAAACATATATATAGAACACTAACCTTTTATATGAAGTGATCTCATGATCTCTGAGACTCCACGTAGTTATTATCTTCTTCTTACTGTGAAGGATGGATCAATAGTGATATTTTTAGTACATAAAACAGGTTTGATCATTTAATGATCCACATAAATTTATTAACATACCAATCTATCATGGATTATTTTTTTAGATTATAAATATGCTATGATATGCATGCAATCACTATTCTACATGCATGGCATATGTCGAAGATGGAGCTTTATCCGAATGTAATATAAAGTTTCAAAAATATATCTGCATGCATGGATGGTTTTTTTATTATAAAATGTGATAGATCATGAGGACATTACGGCATACATGTGATGAGTTCCAACAAAAACTCATGTTATAATGAACGCTCTGAATATTATCATACGTTATAAGAGAAACCCACAATTGAAGATATTTGAATGTTTTCATCTATGGGGATATTATTATTGGGATACAAAAGGTATATTTTTTGGGTATATGTGCTGGTATAAAGGAACTTCATTCATTCCTATAAAAATTGAATCAAACAGGATTGAATTGGTTTCTTCCTGTTGAATTTATGTTAAGAGAATCAATTTTTTAGAAAATTGAGAATCTATGAATCTTTATATTATATGATGAAGAATAGGTTCTGTGAGCCTCTCGGATATGAAAAAAATGTGAGAACCATGCTCATCTGTAATTTGATGAATTTTTACTCTGATACATTGCATAAGTGACTCACTCTCAGTGAGTTACATAAAGAAATAGTGAATGATAACAGTGTCTATTAAACTTTTTCTTATCAAACTTGATTTATTTTTCCTCACAATGGTTTTGAGATGTATAATATAACCTATAATACCCCTTGAGAACACAACTATTTCATGAAATATGAACCAGGTGAACAGATCTGGTTGTGCATGATTGTACAGATGTGAATAAGAACACATTTCATGATCAAATACACATAGAAACATGTGAAAAGAATTCAATAAATACATTGAGTGAAAATATGAAATAATAATAATATTAAAATGAGATATTCTTAAAATATTCAATGTTTTCTTGAACATGATATTAAAATTGAATGTAAAGGTTTATTAAGTAGTTCATGGTCATAAAATAATATTTAATGAACATTATAACTTTGTTATTAAAATATTTATGAACCAAGAAGTAAAGATAACCAAAATAATTATCCTTATTTTTATTTTATATCAATATGATTGCGAATCAGGCCCTGTAAAACTATTATATATCATTGTGTGTCATAATAAAGAAATATTTTTCATAGGTACTAATTTAATAGTCTTCAATCCATACTAATTAATTATGATGATTCTAAGTTGGAATTTCATTTATTCAATAATTTTAAAGGAGGACTATAGTTCTAGAAATTCTATACATTTCCTATAATATATGGAATAAGAGAGGTTCTACTGAAGAAGAAGTTAGTAGAAGAACAATGTAGCAATGTGAAAACTAACATATGTCTCATTTAGTGGAAGACTGTATTGGTGTTTCAATGTACCTATCAAAGAAGGCAAAGACTATATTTAGAGGTAGTATAATGAACCAGTAATGAGAAAAATGATCGACTAGTTCATCACCATTCCAGGGAATAATAATTTTTTCCTTCCCTTATCTTAAAGTGTCTATACCCATATTTGATAAATATCTTTTCTAAGCCACACCATTGTAACTTGATTTCTCATTATAGTGGTTAATTCGTGTACTATTTATCACTAGGAATTACAAGGACTATGTAATCTTATTGAGTGACGAAACTTGTACAAAAATTGTGTTCAATCCTTAACTTATTTAATATAATTGAATATAATAATGAGAATAGAATATGAGAATCATGATCCTAATATGTCTTAGAGGTAAAAGGGATAAATGTTACAAAATATTAAAAAATTCACAACACTAATTAACACACCCCTCTTTGTGTTGAGTATATCCCAAAGTGGTTATCTTAGATAGAGAGTGGTGGGGGTATTATGAGTTTTCTAAGATCAAGGGAAGATATTAAAACTTAAATATAAGAATCCCATACATCCTATTAATATATGTGGTTTGAAATCCTCCATCATGGAATCATGAATTTCACGATTCATGTGATTCATCAAATTAAATTATATATAAATAATTATAAGGTTGGAACCCCAATATTAATACATTATTTAATACCCATACCAAACTATTTTTATTCCCATTAATACTATGACCATGACATGTCTCATGTAATTTTGGACCCTAGACACCCACCATGACCAACCACTATAGTGTAGCACCGACCTTTTGGATGTTCAAACTCTCCATGCCTTGGACTACGGTGTGTTGAGATCTATCTAACCATTAAAACCTCCTTCATGGTGCTCAAATTTGATAAAAACCTAAAATTCCATTACACCCATCACCATGTTGTTCTTATCACCACTATGCATGTTTCTTAGAGGGGTACACTAGAATAACTACCACCACATAGACTCCACAAAATAGTCAAAATCTATGAATTTCATCCAATTTTAAAAAATATGATATTTCGTCAAGAGAGATGTCATTTAAACCTATTGGATAATCCATTTCACTAACCATAGGGTAACCCAACACCTAACAACTAAATCCATGACTAGCCTTCAAATACCAATGGAGAAAATGATTATTCCCATTCCCAATCCACTAATAGGGATTCAAAATAGTTTGAACCACAACCCCATATATGGTTTGGTGAGCCTAATAATTTCCATAAATTTATCTATAGCACTTGGAATTCATTTGAACTCTCTATCCACACAACCAAGCCCCTATAAAACACAAGTAGAGGGATCTCAAAATCTGATAAAAAAATAAAAATAAATTATCACTAATTCATCCCCTACATCATCTTGATTAATTTTTATATACCTTGTAAGATCAAGTTATATCATGGAAAATAGTGTTTTCTATAAAAGATCAAATAATCACCAAATAATAGTTGTAGAAATTAAATTTTTTAAAAACATAACATGTTTCAATATTTGATGGAAATAAATATCCTAGATGGAACAATGATATGTTTCTTTATCATTATTCATAAGTAATATAATATTTTGTTTATGTTATAATGGGTTTTAAATTAATTTAGTTATATTATCCTCTTATATTTTTAAATGAATATATATTTTTTTTTGTGGGAGAAGAACCAAATTAAGATTGTATGTCCAAATCATAAAAAATATATAGCAATATAACCAAACTAACAACCACAAAATATATGTGGGATAATAAATAAGTCATTTAATAAGAGAATAAATGTGTGAAAGAATAAAAATTGTAGATATTAAGTCAAGTTTTTTATGTTATTGGAATGGATGAATTTGGATTATTTTTGAATATTTCACAATAGTGAATGTGATTTTTAGTAATATATAAGGTTTTTGATAAAATCTTAAAAAACCACCTATTCTATAAAAACTGATGAGAAATTATCCTTATATATTTAATATAATAGATTATACTTGTAACACCCCAGGTAAATAAAGAATATGACATTTTAATATTTATCCATATTTGTGAATAAAATATTAATATGACTTTAAAGGGGATGCTATGCTCGATGGCGTACCCAACACGCAACAATGAGTTTCTTAGGAATCTTACGTTGCACTCTAATAATAAAATAATATTATTTTAAATGGTAGTTAACATGTAGCCATTGTATTGGAGGGAATGGATAGAAATAACTAAAATATTATTATATATGTTTTTAAATATTTTTACATTTATCCAATAAAAGATAAAGGCTTAAAATACGGAAAGGATTCAATTTTAGGCCTATATGCCCTAGTTTTCACTAAAGGTTCACTTATCGCCTTTTGATGGCGAACCTTCATTAAATATAGTTTTTTTTAATATTATAAATTCTATTGGACCAAATAAAACTCTTATTTAGAATCAGGACATCAAAATTTACTTTGTGTAAATTTTTGGTATCTTTCCGATAAAGTTCATTTTTTAATGAAGAGTGTAAAATGTTGTATTTTAATTCAAAACCTCTTTTTAATCTAATTTATTTATATGATTAGATTATCTTTTGAAATATTTTTAAAGTGAAATTATAATATATTTTTACCATTAAATCCAATAGTGGTCGTTGGAATTAATTTCACTTTGAAATCAGACTTAAACTAGTGTCAATCTTTTGATACTTATTGTTTCATAAAAACACGCTATTTGCTCTCACAGCGGGAATTAATTATTAAATTAATTAATGTGACTTATATGTTTTGAATTTTGTAAAATAGACTTCATTTTTGAATTCGTAATATCAAATATAGCTTAGGGTGAATTTTTGGGATTTTTCTGAAAAACTTCAATTTTTGATGAATAGTGAAACCACTAAGTGGTACTTATAAAAACTGATTTTTCGTTTAAATGAAATTTTTCCACTTATGTGTTTTGAATTTCAAAAATCCGACATACATGGTTGTCATTAAGAAGTAAAATGTGGTTCAATGAGATTAAAATAATTTTTTGGTGAATAGTAACTTTTAAGTTCTTAATCGCGATTAGAGGTAATTAATGTAGTTTAAGGTAAAAATAATGTTTTAATAATATGAAATGAACTTGACACATGTACTAACCTCATTGGATGTGTCATGGACGACCAAGAAAACCCATGAGTCAACTTAGGGACCCCATGAAGCCACTTTGGTTGGAAAATGACATTAATATCTTTTTATTTAAAGTTAAAGTAAAAATGAGACAAACATGAAATATTTTACTAAAACAATTTTTAAATGGGGTTATACAAATCATATTTTTGACTATAAATATTAATTTTAAAGATAAAAAGATTTACTACATCATAGTATTTTTTATATATAATTTTTAGACATTAAATAAATTAAATTATTTATGACAGCATGATGATGCAGCGATGACCTCATTATTTAACGATTTAAATAAAATGGAAAGATAATGTAATATCTAAGACATAAACATGTCCAAAACCTATTGAATGAGTGTATTTATAACCCTTATCACCTTATCCTAGAATTATATCAATTTGGGACCTCTTAAATCCGAATATCATTTTAAAATAAAGTGACTTTTCTTTACTTTCCAAGAGTGCCCCTCCTCTCCTCTTATAAAAGGCCCCCACCTCTACCTCTTTACCCACACTCCCAAAGCCTTTGTCTCGGACAAACCCTGCCCATTTTGTCTCTCCACTTCCCTCTCTTACTCCTTGAAGCCTCACTTTGGGCATAAGTCTTCCCAAGGAAGAATTTTAGCTCAAACCAAAGGGGGTTACCCGATTTTAAGGTAATGTCTTCACTTGAGTCCTTTTGTTTTATTTTTCCTCTCCAACCCCCTAAACTCTATTTATTAAATTATTTTGTAACAAATACAGTATCATAAATATACTGGGATGTTTTTATAATAAGTATTCTAGCTACACTTACACACACCTACATCTAATGGTTAAACAACATACTGTTTCCGTGGATGGTGAATTTCGGCCTCCCGAAACGATGATTGTTCAACATTATTTTAACACCTTCAAAGGTGGCCATTAAGATGACACTATATTTATATATGATATCTAATATGTTTATGTTTTCCTTAAGCTTCTATATTTTTCATTTTGGTCATACCTTTATGGTTTCCATTATGGGTAAACGCGATATCTTCATTTAAGGAAGTGCGGACTACCGCCCCCTCAAAGTGATGTGATTTGTTAATGCCATACGTGGGATGTATAAAGGATGGATTTAATGTTATTATATATGATGTTATAATGGAATTATAATATACCTCTCTATAATTATTTTTATTTCCATTAAATTATGAGATAGAAATGAAAGTAGCGTTCATGTGTACGTACAGCTTACCGTCTCCATGAACGGTGCATTTCATTTCTTCCCTCTAAATGATTATGTGATATTATAAATACATGTATATTCTCTATATATATGATATATATTATATCCAAATCAGTAATTTCATTCTGGATATAAAGAACCTTTGAACACATGAACAACATGTAATTGTAAGAAGTCCACTTTCGACTTAAGAACCAAATATCAACAAAACAAACATTATTAACTTAAATGATTACATAATGTTTATAACTTTTAAATAAGTGATATAAAAGGAATAATGAACTTGAAAAAGGTTCTTAATAAAATATAAATTAAGTCAAGTTTATTATTCAGGACGTTAAAGAACGATCGAGTCAAGTCGGACCCGAGGTAAGGGATCTTACTCCTCTCTTTCTTTTTAAGTACACTCTTTTATGTCATTCCTTCTAAAGCTCATCATTATTGTTATTGGGATGTTCTTTTATATTACTCTTACTGTAATTTTTATGTTCATATGATGAGAGACCCTATTCTCTCTCATCAATCCATTTTGTAAGTTTTGAGTGGCGCCGTTAGGCTGCCGAATTTTCGTAAGAGATCTAACCTCTCTCTTTTTTTTAAGTACTCTCATTTATGTCACTTCTTTTAAGCTCCTCTTTGTTATTATGGGGGATGTTATTTTATATTCCTCTTGATGTAAATTTTATTTTAATATGATGTGATACTCTATTTTATCTCATCAATCCATTTTTGGAAGTTTTAAGTGGCGCCGTTAGGCTGCCGAGTTTTCATAAGGAATTTTTCATCTCACTTTTATTCCCGTGAGATTTATGCTACATTTGCCACCATTTCCTTTGAGTGGTATATGTAATTACCATTATTATAATATTTTTGTAATATAATTTTATTTATGGGTACTTACATATTCATTGTATGACCCTTCTTCAATGGGGTGTACGTTTCAAAAGTTACCCAACTCGGTAAGGGGACCTTTCACCCTCCTTTTTTTTAAAAGACTTCTTTTGTTACATCTTTTAATTCACATAATATTATGTTGAGATATGTTCTTATATATCCTTATTTATGTAAATTTTATGTCCAAGTGATGATATCCCCTTTATCTCTCTCATCAACCCTTTTTGTAAAATTATATGAGACACCGTTAGGCTGTCGAATTTTACCAAGGGAACTTCTTAACCCAATTTCGATTTCTTTGGGTTCAACATGTAGTTATTGAATATGTCATCCTTTGAATATGTGTGAATGAACTTTGATTGTTTTACACTTAATATACACTTATATTGGGTGTATTTATATTTGTCACACAGAATTATGAGATTGAATTATCCTTAATTTAAGGATACCTTCTTTATAATGGATTTCATCTCATTTTTACATTTCTTTTGAGACTTCATTGTTGTTATGCACCAGTTCAATCTTATATGGTGTGTATACTGTCCTTTGACATATTATATCATGAATCCCTTTATTCTCATGATATTATAAAGTTCGGATTAAATGTTATTCCGCAATTATTTGTATTCAAGAGTCTCTCATTTTGTTAAAAACTCTTTAACAAAAATATCGTTTTAAATGTTTTAAAGATTTATTATTCTAAATTTTTATATTTAATGTCCATGTTTTCAAAATGGTTTTCAGTATTTATTTATATGGACATTAATGTTTTAAAATTATAATTCCATTAAAAGCTTCAATGTGGTATGGGACACTTTGATTCAAAAATCTCTTTTAAATGGTTTTTGAAAATGGATTGATTAATTCAATATCTGGGAATTAATTATTGTGATTTCAAATGAAATGTTATTATTGAAATGTTTATATTTTCAATATTTTATGTATAATGATGGTACTTGGACATTTTACGGGTGGTTACGTGATAAACCATATGACAGGTGGTGCCGTGAATACCAGGACGAGTGGTTACGTTATAACCTCCAATGCATTGGGTATGGAAGTCGGCCGTATGGCTATTCCATTAAGTATGTATGGAAGTCGGACGAATGGCTATTCCATTAAGTGATATGTGTGGAAGTTGACCTTATGGTTATTCCACTTAAGTATGTTTATGTCCCATGTTACCTTTATATGTTATGTGATCTTTATATGAGTTTTATGGTAATCTTTTGGTTACAGAAGGGTAAGTAATGAACTTTTATTCAGTGAAGAGTTTTTACTACTTCGAAAAGGTGAAAAGTATTACTTTTATAAAGTATACATGGTTTATTTGTTGTTTTGAAAAACTAAAAGTTTTCATTCTTTGTGTATCCCTTACAGAGCTTTTTATGCTCATCCCAAGTTTTTGAAATGTTTTTCATAGGACTTAGCATGGAATAGGGTCAAGGATGGGATCAAGGGAAAGTCATGCTACCTAAAACATGGAACTAGACATGTTTCTTTTTAAGAGTTTTTATTTTATGGAAATATAGTAGAAGTGACTACTTTGTAATCTTTTGAGATGTAATAGTTATGTCCTAATTATCTAAAACTCTAAACCTGAAAAGATCCTCAATGTGAATTACTCATTTAATTCAATATTAAGTAAGGTTTAAGGCTGGGGCCTTATAATACTATTTATGATAACTATGAATAATCTCTCATTAATTTACATAACAACCTTACTATAAATTATATGTTGATAAACACATTGTTTAACTTGAAATTCAAGTATAATATGTCATTCACATATTGTAATAAGTTTTAAATAAATAAGGATGATGATATAATCTCTAATGAATCTGAATATGATGATTATGAAATTTATGAATAGAATAAAAGGATATTTTATTTTAATTCAAATAAAATTATTAAAGTAATGTTTAAGTTCAAAGAGTAATTCCAACTAAAATTATTTAATTATGGTGAAAATGGGAACTTTCATTTTATTATTCCAAGAAGAAATGTTGTGAGTATAAAGATGATGAAAATTAATAATTTACTTTAAGAAATAAATGAGGAAAAAAGGCCTATATAAGTTTATAAATATATAAAAATTAAGAAAATTTATCAATGAAGAATAAGGATAAGAATGTGTTGTTAATAATAAAAATAATTCTACACTATAAGTATCCACCCTAAAGAATATGTTCCTAAAATTTATAACATTCTTATGGATATTTTTGAGTAGAATAATGTACCCAAAATTTGGGATATAAATGATTAAAAAACCTACACTAAGTACATGTTTAAAGATAATATTGATTAATGTATTGAATAAATAATCTAGGGAAATAGGAAAATAAAATCCATAAAGAATAGGGTTGAGATGATAATAATGGTTAATGATGAATTTCAAAATTAGGAGAATAATTACCCTAATAAAACCAAACATATCAATGTGAAACATTATCCAGAATAAAAAAGTTTAAATATAATAACAAGAAATCATTTATAAAGGATGAAGAATTTTAAAAACTCATAGTAAATGTGTTTTATTTTATAAATGAATCAAAATAAAGAGACAGTTGACTATGAAAATGATATGTAAGTAAAGTAATATTTATTATTGATTCCTAAAAATTATTGTAAAAAGTATTAGGTAAAATATAATATTGTAAATCATAAGAATATAAAATCTATTTGACTATTAGTTCTAGTTTAAAATTAATTTACAAAATAGTTTGGAATCATAAAAATCTTGTTAATTATTATTTTTTCAAATCAATTATGTGACTTATCATGAATAGAAATTCATTAAAGGAAGAAAACAAAATAAATATATGAACGCCCCTATTTGGTCAATTAATTTTAAAATACATATTGTTCAGTTAAATGAATGGTCAAACTTTAGAGGATATTTTTTTATGTGGCGTATATTACTAGATAGAAGATAGTTTTAGGTAAAATGTATTATTTATGTGGATTTATGGAATATGAGAATTGACGAGGAACTCTCCAATGAAAATGAGAAATTATTTAGATAAGAAGAAAGTTGTGAACATAAATTCAACAGGTTTTCCAACTCAAAATATAATAATTTGTTTGAAAAAGATATTATATGGTGTGACCAATAGGGTAATTGGAAAGTGTAATGTATTGCAATTCTTTTAGAAAAAACTCATCATGGTTTCAAATTTAACATGGACTATAAAAATGGATAGAAATGAAATGTTAATTCAAATTGAACAATGTATTTGTGTAATCCTTAGAAAGAAGTATTATATATTTGATTATAGATTCTCATCATGAATATTAGATGATACAAAAATCATAAGAAACATTAATGTGCATGATAGAGGATATAATTACTTTTTGGAAAGAATATTCCATAATGATCAGAGTAATTTTTTATTGGATATGTAAGATCAAAAGCTAAAATATAAAGTTTTTTTCTTTTTTGATAGGATTAAATAAAATTATTATTTGTATAAAAGTATTTTGATGAAATGAATAATTTAAATTTAATAAGATTCCCTTATTTCACCAAAATTATAAAATGGAATAATTAAAACTAAATAATATTGAAGAAGAAGTAAAATATTTCAAATTGGTGATCTTTGTATTTATATATATATATAAAAGAAGAGTATAACTATCATTATTGATTTCCTATCTACCTTGGTCAAATGTTTTTGATTAAAATTTAAATGGAAAATACTGTGACATATTAGCGTCAATAGTGTTGATATATATATGTTTTTATACATGTAATAAGGGATATATGATATATTATGATGATAAAATTATATAAATAAATTCCACTAAGCAAAAAGTTTTGACACATTTATACTTATCTATGCCAATGAGAACTCATTCCAAAATAGGTGATCTCTAAAACATCATATTTTTTTTTTCTGAATTTATAGTAATGATTAATGTGATGTTTATGGATCTCTATTTAGAGGATACAATATTGTTATTAATTTTTAGAAAGGGCATTGATAGATAAATAGAGCTATATATCAAGGAGAAATGTGTAGGAGTTTTCTAAAAAATATTATTAATATTATATTTGAAATAATGGGGTTAAAAATTAATGTAATTCTTATTATGATCCTCTGAATAATTGAATTGTGGAAATAATTAACAATAGTTTGGATAAAATTTGATGAACTACACTTATTGAATTCCAAATCTCAAAATTATTTTAGAGAGAATATATATGTACTTATATGAATCAATAAAATGAAGTCTTTCCAAGAATGAAATAAAATATTACTTCTTATGAGATTTTATATTGGATGAATCCATCTATCTAATAACTGAGTGATTTTGGAAGTCCATGTTTGATAATTATAAAAAAATTATATTTGGGAATTTTTATGTGATAATATAAGAATATGTTTTTGGGTTACACATCTAATGAAAGTGGATAAAAGTATATGAAATTTAAATTTCATTAAATTTTATATTAATATTATTTAAATATTATATAATATAAACAATTTTTTTTAAGTAAAATGAAGATAATATGGAGCATATTGATGTATATAATGTAAAGACTTGTGAGATAGTCAATGAATAATAATCTTAAAATGAACCACATATTATTATTATGGATTAAGGTAATACTAGAGACTATGGAGACTCTAATGAATATATAGAGATGAAATATTAAAGGATGAGGAATAATTGGTTTGTTGAGATTCTAATTGTAATTCAAAATAGATAAGTTTATACTATATAATAAACAGACCCGGGACAACTATATATGTCACCCAATAAGGTCCTCCACATAGTGAAAAACCACAAAGCGGAAGAAACATGTCTCCAGGTAAACATGAACAAGGAAATCCAATAGGGTATAAAATAGAATCCATAGAATATATCTATGAGACATACCATTTCAATCCATACAAGCTAAACTATAGAAGTAAACTAATATAATTCTTAACAAGTCCCTATGTAACCATCTATAACAAAAATCCATATTACTATGAATATGATAACAACAGGAGAAAATGACATACCATATAATGTCATTTCCTTTACCCGATTCCAAAAAAAACATCTATAATTAACCAAAGGTAAATTTGGGGTGTGAGAAGAACGCCCAATGCGATAGAACTAATGAATATATACACAATCTAATGTGATGAATTCACCAGTTGTAGGTTTGAACCCAATCCACTTTATAATGAATTTTCATGAAGTAAATCTATTTTATAAAATATCACATTGGTTTTTATAATGGAATACCACACTCACCAAATACATTAATATGTCTAGTAAGAATAAAAATAAGTAAATAACTATGGATACCCCATATGATAATCATGTGAGTAAATAACCATGAAAATACCATTATGTTATAAACCAATAAAAAAATTAAAAAACACACTATTTTGGAACTAAACTATGGGTATACATATAATATATTAATGAAAAAATACAATACATTATTAAGATTGGTCCAACCAAATAAAAAATTTAGTTTCTTTACACACAATATGGAAACATAAAACATCAAACATAATTACACACATAATGAGTGATAAGTCTATTCCTGATTCACCCAGTGTTACCCAATGGTCTAATTGTTCCATATGCTATATAAAGACCATTATAACATTTGAAAAAACAATTCCACATTAATTAATTTATTCTTTCATGATTGAATCCCCATTTCAAGAATAAAACTATTATTTAATACATTTAATCAATCACTTGGTGTGGGAAAAATCCATTTTTATTGAAAATCCCTTTAAAAGACCAATTATTAACCAAATTAAACCATTAAAATATCAAATAATTATTATTTTTTAATTAAAGAAGAGAATTTATAATAAAAACTAATAATTATTGAATTAACACATTATACAGAATCACCTTCCTTAAGAACAGAGGAAACCTAGTTCCCTTTGATAATAGATATTTGAAATAAGAAAACCAGCCTCTAATTGAAAATGAAAAATTGAAAAGGATTGATCAAAATCACATAAGGGTTATTAGAAATAAAAAATAAAAAACACATGTTAATTACACACCATGATAAATAAAGAAAAATATGGGGTGGGATATTTCACATACATGAAGGAAGTCAACCCATCATACTAGCTATCTATCGCACCAAGAAATGTGATCAAAATGGAATGAAATTATCTAAACAAACTATGGAGAAACCTAGGTCTCAAGGGAGATGGATGAACCACATAACAAGAATATGATACATGAGAGGAGAATAGAACCTACATGTGATAGGGGATTTATGAAATAAATATCAGTCTTACTCTGAAAAAGACTTATATTTTGGTAAAATTATTCCGAATAACAATTTTATTTCATATGAATGGGTTTTATAGTGTAAAAATATTTTAGGGACTAAAAGGATTTATAGCTTTATGATCTTCTCTGTATTGTTACCAATTCTGAACTTATGACATAATCTATACCTTTATGGAAAAAATATCTCTTATAGATAATATAAAAATCACATCCCTATAAGAAACACTCATCAACATCACGATTGCCTCCAAATACTTTAACTAATTTATACTCATTGTCAATTAATTGAAAAAACATACATCCCCAAACATTAGGTCACTTTCAATGTGAATTTATATCTATCCCTGAAAGACCCAAAATTCACCAAAACAAAATGGGGAACAAAACAAGACTACAAAAGTAACTAAAAAAAGGTAATGAGATGTTACAATCTCCCCACCATAATCCCGTTTTTCCCCATAAATATCTTAAGACCCTAGACTCATAAAAATGGAAATCCACTACTTCCTTATCAATAATACCTTCTCCCACATCTCATGGTTGACTTGTCTACATTGCTACAATACATAGAACAAGGTAATTATTATACGATGCCTTACCTTGTCTCAGTGGTATATAATATGAACATGTGGCTAAAACATAATGGTGTCAGGGTCAATATCAACATCACACAACTAAATAAAAGGTAAAGGATATGGTTGATACCTCCTTGGATGGGAAACAAAAAACACACCATTGATGGAAGTTAAATGAGACAACATGTCCAACTGACATACCACATTTCCAAGATTATCCCCATTCTAAAAGGGGATTACAAACCTCAATGCCAACTTACCATGTATACCCAAATAACATTCTACTAAGTGAGATGATTCTCTGAGAAAAACCTAATCGACAAACTCGAACTCCAATAGTTGATGAAGAAGGTCCACATATGATTTACAATTACTCTTTTTAGAGATCAATCTCTTCTGGATCAGTAAAACCTTTTATATTAGCTCATGATCAAGAATCTTTCCAACCAAGGACCACTATCTGAAATAACCCCATCATAAGGGAGATCTATATTACCACCCATAAAACACTTCAAAGGGTTTCATCTTAATTAAGTCTTGATAAATATTTTAATAAGAAAAAACAATAAAAGGAAATTGATTTTCCCATGAACCTTCAAAATCAAGAAGACATGTGTGAAGTATATCCTTAAGAACATGGATAGCTCTCTCTGTTTACCCATCCATTTTTAGATGATATGTTTTCCCCAATTTCAATTAGGAACCCATATTCTCTTGATAACCACTCTAAAAACTGGATGAGAACCTATGATTCTTATTAGAAAAAGTCATAGAGGGGACCCTATGAATTATTACAACCTCTTAGACATATATGTCCTCAATCTGATTCACATTATTCAACTATTTAATAAAAAGGAAATGCATAGTTTTTTTGAGTTGAGGTATGACCACACGTATTACATCCATACCACTAGATGTACATGATATAACAATGATGAAGTCCAATGAAATATAATCCAATTTCTATATTGGAATGGGTATTGGAAATGATTGAAAAGTTGGTCTATAGTGATCCACCTTAACTCTCTAACATATAAAGCACTATAAAAAATGAATTTGACTATCTCATCCATGTCCACCAATACTGACATCTCATGTCCTGTTATATATTGGTACCCCATGGGTTTATGGTCCAACAAGAATGGGTTTGAATGGAAAAAAGATCCTATATTATAGAAATAGTAATAAAAAACCTACTTTATAAGAAAAAATCACCACAGGGAGACCAAGACCAATCACTTGAGATCACCACACCATTTGGCATTTAACTAAACCACTGAAACTTAGTTTTAGGAACTTTATCAAGAAGAAACTTCTCATCAAAATATGATTCATCCTATGTTATATATAGGTATACCCACTCATGAACATCTTACATCCTAAAGCTCATCTTGGAAATCATACTCATCAGAAACCACACTTACACTAATTCCTTCAAGGCTTGTATTGGTAATTTCCTACTCAATTCATTTGAGACCCCATTCCATTTAATATAAGTATGTGAAATATATAAATCAAAATTTTAGAGATATTAAATATAGAATATCTATAATAATTTCATATCCCTTAGATTGAAAATATACATCAGGATTTTATTATCAAAATATACTATAAACCACTCCCATATGAGGTAGTTTTCTCTATTTTGAGTGAATACATAAAAACTGCTAACTCAAGACCATGGGTAGGGTAATTATATTCATGAAAAAATAACATAAGAGATCCATAGACCACCAAATGTCTCCCCTATATCAATACACATCCAAATCCTATACCAAAATCATTACAAATATTTTTTAACAAGAACCTGGTTTCAGAATTATCAAGACCAGAATTTAGGTCGACATAACCTTTAGTTACTAAAAATATCTCTAATTTTATTAGAAAATATTGATAACCTTCTAGGTTCAAGAAATAATCATTTATACAGGAAAGGACAATACTAAATTAACCATATATAATAACTATCCAAATACAAGATACGTTGGATCTCAAATGCATTTCTGGGATACTCACATCACATAACTAACTGTATATTTTTAGGATCCACTAAGACACCAATATTATAAATAAAATTCCATAGTTAATTCACTTATCTAATCTATAATTAACACTTATAAAGGTTACCATACTAATTATGTTCTTTTGAGTTTATATGAATGACATCCAAATGTTTTGTTTTCCCCTCTTATGTATTAGAGGATGCATAAATATCATCCCTAAAAAAATAAAGGCCAAGAAAAAAAATTAATGATCCAATTTATAAATGACATAAATACCACAAGATCATTAGTGAGACTAAATATCATAACAAAAAACTCAAAATTCCCATACTGTCTCCTAAATGCTATCTTAGGTATATCCTCTTCTTAGATTCTAAAATTGTTTTATCCTGATTGAAAGTCAATCATTGAAACCCAACAATCCCCTCAAAGACGATAAAATATATAATCTATTATGGGAAAGGGATATCTATTCTTAATAGTCACCTAGTTTAATTTTTATATTCTACATAATGTTTGAGGATTTTGTCTACCATCATAGAAAAGTGGGAAAGTGAGGTCCTTGGTGACATGCTAGGAAAAATAAATCCATTAGCTTGGTGTTCCACAGGATGGACCATATGTTTTTACAACTCAAAATATTCTATCTGATAAGATGGAATGGAAATGGTCATCATAACAAGATGTTGGTAAATATTATACTCAGCACAAATATATGGTGGAAATCTAGAAAAATATTCCAGAAAGACATAGATTTATGAATATTGAAACTTTGAAAGTGGAAAGCTCAAACATGGATCAATAAAATCAAGGAACATCTCTAGTATTTTATGTGGGATCACCCTAGCATATGGAACAATATTACCCACCCTCCAAAACCTACAGTAACACTCACCATGAATGAAATTAGGGACTAAATTGTGAGATACAAACTAGACATAGTGATGATAATAGTCGATATGAACCTTAAACCTGATCATCAAATCAATGACAATAATCATGTAAAGGATATCAAGATAATATATTAAGAAGTCCCAACCCACCTCAAGATTTTCTATGGTCACCAAGTATGAAGGACACCTGAAACACTATTCTTACATCATTCCCAAAGGCATGGAAAGATCCAACAACAATGGTAAAAAATATTAATTCATTCCTAATATGTAAACTAAATTTGATAATGTAAAATACTCAGCAGAACCCATACAAGACAAAGATAACATAATATAAGATGAAATAAACACCATACTTCTAACAGTATATGGTATCAATTTATTTTCCTATGATGTATACTAAACTATATGAAGGAATATGGTCTAAGCTCCCCCTTGAGATTTATTAGACACACAAAAAATCCCCAACAGCTTTAGGATAAGACCCATCACCATTATGAGCATTTAAATGAACTTTTGATCCCTTAGTGAGAGTGGATCCCAAATTATTTCCTTGGGACATAATTTTATAAAAAATACTCAGATGTCTATATTTCCAACAACAATGAAATATATTGGGAGCCTATATAAAATAAATCTTATTATTAAGAGGACTTACACATTTATATCAGACAACCTACTATTGTCCTAAAAAATCCCCGAAAACTGGACCTAAATAAAACTGTCTACCTTTGTGCTTCTTTTTCTAGATAGAGGAAAAAATATTACTTACACTACACTAACAGAAGCTCCACCCAAAACATATTATCCCAACTATGTTTTCCTCTAATAAATGAACCTCATTGACTACCTCAATATAGGTTGTAATACACATGAGAATTAGAATTGACTGAATATCATTCATCAATCCCTACTCGAACATCAAAGGATTTAGATATTAATTGGTGACTTAATTCAGTTAGAAATATAGAAAATTAGTAAAACTAGTGGAATACTCCAGAACAGTATGATCCCCTTTC
Organism: Viscum album; assembly: GCA_963277665.1. Taxonomy (NCBI): domain Eukaryota; kingdom Viridiplantae; phylum Streptophyta; class Magnoliopsida; order Santalales; family Viscaceae; genus Viscum; species Viscum album. Next base: position 525,637,420 of record OY728148.1, on the reverse strand, counting down.
TCTATGGTTAGAAACTCCTAGGCCTCTTCCACAAGTAATTTTTTGGGAAAAAATTGTTGTTTAATATTTTCTTTAAGGAAGGCCGTTTAAGATCATCGCATAACTTAGCATGCATACTGGAGCCCCACCACATCCTTTCCAATCCGCACAACATGTATGTATAAAAACCCATCTTGGATTCCTCACGAGTATTCAAACAATTGAAGATCCTCTCAATCAACTCAAGACACTCCTCTGATTGTTGGGGTCCTTTTTCACCATGGAATATGGGTGGGTTCTAATTAGTAAATTTTTATCAATGGTCCACCACTCATCCCATGTGCCTAACTCAAACATGACCCAGAGTATTTAATTTTTATTTTACAAATTCTACCAAAGAATATTCCACTATATGAATTTCTTATGGAACCTAAATCAAAGTTTCGTTGTTAAATTTTGATTATTTATGATAGGAGGAATTGTTTCATAATCATAAGGAAAAAAAGAAATTTTAAGAGAATATTCCCAAATTATATGACCAAAATTAAAAAAAATAATGTCAATTATTTAAAATAACACTTATTTAATGTAATTATGAATTATATGAACAAATTAAACACCTTAATAAAGTAAAAAGGACATTAAAATAAACCAAAAAACCCATTTTATTCAAATAACCCCAAAAACAATGTCTTATGCTCAGAAAAACTCTCTAAAAACAAATGGTAACACATATTTAGTCACAAAAGTGAGTTAGCTAAGTCCCTTTTCCAAGCATACTATACAAATTCTAAAGTTCCTAAATCTAGTCTACCAAGAAACCAATCCCAACATAGGTGGTACCAAAACACTTCCCGTTTGTAATTATCTTTGACACAAATTTGTAACGAACCATCTTGGGTTATATAGAAAAGTCACCCATGAATTTCTACCACATTTGTAAAAACTAAAAAGAGTAAGAAACATTTCTAATGATAAACCTTATAAAAAAACCAATAGGGTATAGGTCAAAGAAAAATAACATATATATCGATGATACATAATTAGTGAATCCAAACAGGACAAACCGAAAAGTTGAGACAAGACAAGACTCACCAAATCCCTAAGAGACCATCCACTATCACCAAACCATTCCACTATGAAGATGATGGAAAAAAGAGAAGTTGGCATGATATATAATTACCTTACCATTACAAGAGTCCTTCAAAAATATATCCATAACCACCAAAATTAAAAATTAGGTTGTGATCGCAAGGCCTAGTAGGAAACCAAAAAATAATATATACAAGTTCTAATAATAGGAATGCATCAGTTATAACATTAATCCAAAGAATATTTATGAAGAGTTTTCATAAAGTGAAATCATTTTTTAAAACATCCATTTGGTTTTCATAAAATCACACCATACTAACCAAATATAAGAATATGTTCAATAATAAATAAAATTTTTAATGATCCATGGATGCAACATATGATAAACATGTGAAAAAATAACCACACAAATACCATTATGTGATAAACCAATCATAAATGAAAAAGAACGCAATTTGGGCTCTAAAATATGGGTACAAATACTAGAAATGAATGAAAAGAACCAATTTTATCCTAATGTGGATCTAAAAAAAACCTCTCATGGATTTATGCACACTATAGTGATATAAAACCTCTCACAAAATTACATAGAGAGAGTGAAAAGTATATTTCCAATGCACCCAAGGCTACCCAATGTGTTATGTTTGTCCATGTCAATTTAAAAAACATTATCACATTTAATAAAATATTTATAGGTTAAATCCTCTTCCAGGCTTGAAGAACCATTTCAAAACTAAAACCACCATTTATATAATTTAATAAAACACATCATGTACACAAATCCATTTTTAAAGTAAATACCTTTAAAAATAGTTTCTCATCCAACAAAAACCATTAAAATTTAAACCCATGAATTTTAATTGAATAAACCAAAATAATTTATAAAAACATATAGAAAATTATGAAATAACCCCTTATATAGAAAAATCTTCTTCAAGAATGGAAGAAACCTACTCATCTTCAGCAATGGAGACTATAAACAAGTAAATCACCATCTAAAAACAAGGCATGAGGGAAAATTGTAATGTATCGATCGATATTGTATCATGGTTATTAGAACTTAAAAAAATGCATCATATGTATTTTCCTAAAGAGGATAAAAAAATTTAATCATTGAGAGGGATATTATTCATACCTAAAGGATGTTAAACCAAAATAATGGCAATCAACCGCAATAAGATATACACTCCAAAGGAAATAAAACACTCTAGAAACATTGGGGAGAGACATAGGGATCGAGGGATATAGTTTCACCACAAAGCTGGATGGGTTACGTGAGAATTGAACAAAACCTATTGGATATGTAGGATTTATAGCATAAATATCAATCATACTCCATAAATTTCTCAGAACTCATGTACAGAAAAAAAACATCACCTCAGGTTAAATTATCTTGAGAGATGATTTTACATCCTATGGATTGGTTTTAGAATGCATGTCTAATTTAATTATTAAAAGGTTTTACATCTATATGAGATTCCATAGATTTAACCCAAAACTAATCTTATACCATAATATATACATTTATGGCATAAATATATCCTAAATAAATTTCCAAATGAAATTCCCTTTTGGAAACTACAAAATACAACCTGACAACCTCTGAATTATTCAAAAATTTTATGCTTAGACTCTATTAATTCAGAAAAATATTCATCCCTGAAAATTAGGTTATTTTCTATTACAAATTCTCTCCAATCTCAAATGTCCTGAAACACACCTAAAACAAATAGTATATCAAAATAAGGGTAAAATATTACCTCAAAGAAGGTAATAGTTGAAAAATAATAGATAAATATTGACATGAAACAATCATGGAACACTTGTTTTATAAGATGATCCCTACAATATTATATATGATAATATGCACAAACGATCAATAAATTTAATGTAATTTGTGTTGGATTAGATTGAATATAAATTTACTTGGGATATTGTTAAAATGTAAAAAGGAAAATATCTGATTGGAACCATGTGTGCTTTTAGATAAAATTTCAATATCATGGGTGATGTTTCAAGAAAAAAATGCTTAAAAATATCAAAAGGCTACTATTAGAGATAATAAGATGATTGAAGATTATTTTCTTCTATCTTAGTACTTCATAATGTGGGTTATTGTGTCCTAATACCAATTTTTTTCACTTTTATTAGATGTATATTTGATGTATTGAATATAATTAACCATTTTATTACATGTTGTTCATTTAATCATATGGATTTAATGTAACAATATCCTAGAGTATTTATCTCATTGATAAGATCATATTAGTTCCCCTATATGATGAACCTTGAAGTGATAGGACAATATTCTCAATGTGGTCCTACAGTTAGATAATTTACTATTATGGTACACATAGTATTTAGACCATCAGGTGCGAGAACTTCTAAGAGGATGAGTCTTCTTTTCATGAAGTTCTCACTTTGTAATATCCAAGATGAGAGATTATGATAAAAAACCCACCAATATGAATTATTAATGTTTTGGTTTTATTATATATTCCTATCTATGAGGGCCTATAATGGTCCTTATAAATTAAGATTATCATTAGTTCATTTCATGACTCACAAACTTAGATTTACTAATAAAACTCATCATGCCAAATATTGGATTGAAGTAGGATGAGTCACATGAATCACGATTGATATTTAATTAATGGATAATTTGAGTAAGGATTTTCCCCACCCATATTTATGGAAGCATATATCTCAACCCTTTTATTAGAATAGAGATTTCACCCAAAATTTTATATCCACAGTGTAATGATGTGTGTATTTTATATAGTTAAAAAATAATTATTGAGAAAATAAGTTTATAAAACTATCATGAAACATGATTGATGAAACATTTTGATAAAGGTATTATATTACACATTTATCCTTCATATGTATTTTTCAATGTTGTGACATTATATTATTTCTCTTGGGTGCCTTACCCCATTTATAGATAGTAATATTGGACATTAGGAAAACACACCTAATTTCAACGAGAAATAATCCTAGAGGTTCACATAGTTAGTGTTTAAATCGTTATAGATTAAATTATATTTGAATTTAATTAATGGAATATATACTATTCTCAAGACTGGGGAATAGTTTTATTCAGGTTATATTCATTGCATAAATTTAAAATATAATTATTCACCAGCATGTGAATAAAAATTTATTTGTTTTATTTTATTGGATATTTAATAAATATTTATTCATCGATATAGAATGGAATATTTATTTATGAATAAAAAATTTATCCTGGTATGTAATGCATAATGATGAGTTTGAATGGACCAAGATTGTACATAGTGATAAATAGTTATTTACAAGCCAGTAAATATTTTTTTTCAATTCCCGAAAGTTGAAATGCATTAAAAAAATAATGATAAAATTATTATTATTTGGAAAGGGGGTTCATTTAAGGTTATAATATTATTTAATGGATGTAATTAAATTGAATTATTATTTTAACATAAACCTTAGATTTATAAATAGATAGTTATTTCCATTGTTTAGAGTGTCAACGTGTAATTGAAAAGGAGAGAATAACTGCACACAATGAATTATCTCTTGAATTCTCCTCCTCTCTCCCTTTTAAGAATAAGAAACACACGCGATATTTCTTCAATACTATATAACTATTGATCAAGAACAAACAATGCAAGATATTTAATTGACTATGATATCACAAGGCGATTGAGTGTCATTTATTAGAGATCATAGGAGCTTGTGTGGATCAACATTATAGGGATTATATATTTGGATCCTCATAGTGAAAAAAAGGCAGTCCAAAAGGGCCTTTTTCAGATAATCAACATTAATCAGTGAATAAAGTTCCTAAGCCCAGGTATTATTTTCTTTAGATATTAAATAAACTAATTATAATTTTTACATGTAATATCCTCACTCATTGTTTTAGGAAATGATATTTAAAATAAAATTTAATATATCTCTCACCACCGTACACTTCCGCTGGGCCCATAACCATCAACTGGTATCAAAGGGTCCACATTTAATTTTATAGTTTTATATTTTATTCTTGATCTATATATAATTTTGGAAATATTTTTATTTCATGTTATTCATTCATTAATCTGATTTTAATTAACATGATTCGACATATTAGTCATGATTTGCGAAGTGTTTCATTTTCTTAATGTTTTTATAATAGATGAAGAATGACCAAAGATGCACTGGGGAAACTGAAAATTTTTAGCTGGTAAGATAGTGTTAAATGGAGTGTACACAGAAGTGAATGTTTTGTACCCTAGTGTACTACATCTTTTTATGATGAAGTATATATGGTGTGCAACATAGTAATTTCCCATAGTGTACGTCATGTTTTTACTAGCCAACCTGGAACACAATTGTCATATTAAACGTCCTATATTGGTGTACATGCCATGTATTCTACACATGTTATCAATATAAATCGGGTAATCTCTATGGTCATTATAAATTTTCAAAATTTCATGATAATAAAAACCTATAGAATTTATGATATACACGATGTTTATGTGGTGTACATGGAATTTATTTCATAAAATTTTCCATCCAAAGAGCACATTGATCCACTTATAAATAAAATTTACACTCGACTCAGTGAGATTCATGACGTGTAGCTGGCCTGTACGTTATGTGTAGTCCTCTGAGACACTTGTTGAAGAATTATGTGTGCATCTTGGACACATAGAAATAGGAATATATTCTGTATATCTAGTTTGTAGACATCGTGTAATCTGGGTAAGGTACTCACCGCACAACCAGGCATGTACCCTAGATAACCGACAATCAGGATACATCGTATGTAGCAGGATATACACTACATATAGTCTCCCATTAATAAACAAAAATAAAAATTTCATTAAATTAAATCATTATAGAACCATAAACTTATTTTATTAATTTTAACACAATTGTGTGTTTGATAATTTAATAATTGGTTTAAATAATTTAAAATTTTCTATTAATTTTTTGTAATAAATATATACCATTATTGGTTCTTATGATTATTTTCCAATAATTCCATAAATTATGGGTATCTATAATAAAGTTATGATGATAATTTAGATGAATAGAAATTAATTGATTCATTAATTAATTAATGGAATCATTATCATCTTAATAATAAATAATTAATAAAGAAATGAATGATAGTCTGTTACTTTTTCATATTTATTAAACATATGACCACTCATGAGCTTAAAAAAAATTGTATCTATGTTGAATGTTTTAATTTAACGTTTTAAAGGTTTTTCAATAATTTAATATTAAATTAAATGATGGAATGTGATTCGTACCTCCCTTCATTATCACGCAGGACCTATGTGTAAGAATATTTTTATAATACCCTTGAGTGAATCATAATGTTCCCCTATTTTGTATGTGGGTAATAAATACATGTAATTAATTAAGAATCCTAAGGCCCATATAGGTAGTTAAATATGGAACCATAATAATTCGAACTTGGTAACACATAGGCGTATAGGTGGAATATTTTAACTCATGCCAAGACTATAAAAATGAGATATTTCCCTTTAGTCATAGGTGGATTTAATGTCTACATGTAAAATCATATGTTAGATAAATCTCATAAAGGGGATATTTAAATATTTATTTTTTTCTTTCTATGAAATTATTTATTTTATGGACGAAGGCATGTGATCACATAAATTAATTAATTAATGTGAAAATAAGGAAATTAAATAAATGGAATATTCATAAATGTTTTATAGAACATGGTTAATTAATTATGTAATATCTCAATAATAATAACATTTCATATAGATGATAAAAAAAAGATAAAATGTTTAAATAATAAAATAAAATCCATCAATTAAATATCATGTCAGACTTAGACTTCAATTACTTGATTAGAAATGAAACTCCATAGAAATAAGTTTTTTATTAACCCTTTTTTGGACACTTACTTTTATAAGGGGAGTTCTTATGATTTTTTTGGGTAGACTTATATATTTTACATCAATAGGCGTATCCCTTTCTTTACACGGTGTTATTTGGTAGCATGTGTTGAGGAAATCCATATATGGATTTCAAGATAGCAGAGTCCACTCAACGAATCAATGAGCTGAAAGACTGTAGTTGAAGAATACCTTTGTAACCCTCCAAGATTTTATGAGATATATTATTTTTTAATTTCTTTTTTGTCTTCTATTATACACTAAACCAAGATTTTCTTGTACTATACGTAACACCGTATTAGATTGCAGTATACGCAACATTATTCTTGGTTCGTGTTACACACAATTTCAAGTTCGTTTTGTGGAAATTATTATACACAACATTAAGTATAGATTCTGCTTAATTTATAAATGAAATAAGTTTTGATTATGTTATACGCAACCCCAAATAGAGTTTTCACTACACGCAGCCCTGACTTGGCTTGCATTACACGCAATCACGACCTTCCTCGATAGCGTGTGTAGTACGCAATACCGGGTTTCACTAAACAATGATATATTATTATAATATTATTATGGACTAGTCTTTATGAATTTTATTAACTACATTTTTAATTTTATAACATTATTATTCATCTCAGATATTTTCTAGAACATCGTATGAGAACAAAATAATTTTTTCGGGTGAAATAAGTATTTAAAAAAATGCAGTTTTGCGGCCTTTTTATGGCACACCCACTTTAAATCTTGTTTTTGACATGTTTATAAGTTCAATTTGACAAAATAAAATTCTTCCTTGGAATAAATACATAAAAATTTAATTTGGATAAAATTTTCATATTATTCTGATAACTTTCATATTTTAATAAATAGTAAAAACACACTATATTTTAATTAAAAACAACTTTTTTCTTCACAATAATTTATATGGTTAGATTATCTTTTTAATTGGGTTTAAAGTGTAATTAGAATATATTTTTACCATTTTATCCAATGTTGTTCATTGGAATTAATTTCACTTTGAATTTAGACATAAACAAGTGTTGATCTTTTAATAGTTATTGTTTCTTAGAAACACGCTATTTGTTTTGATTACAGGAATTAATTTTAAAATTAATTAATGCCACTTATATGTTTTTAATTTGAAAAAATAGACATAATTTTTGAATTCGTAATATCAAATATATATTAGGCTGAATTTTTGGTATTTTTCTGAAAAACTTCAATTTTTGATGAATAGTGAAACCACTTAGTGGTAGTTAAAAAACTGAATCTTTCATTTAAATGAAATTTTACCACTTCTGTGAATTGAATTTCAAAAATATAACATACATGGTTGTTATCAAGAAGTAAAATGTGGTTCAATAAGAGGAAAATAATTTTCAGTGAATAGTAACTTTTGACTTTTATTTACTACGGTTAAAGGTAAATAGGGTAATTCAAATTAAAAGAATATTATAATAATTCAAAATTACCTTAACACTTGTGCTAACCTTATTGGATGAGTAGTGTCTGACCTTGGGCATCCTTGGGTCGATTTTGGGACCCCATTGAGCCACTTGGTAGTGATAATGACAATTTGGATTAATTAATTTAATGTAAAGACAAAATTGACCTTAACAAAAATCTTTTAGTTATTAATTTTTAAGGGGTTATATAAATTATATTTTTAACTATAAATATTTATTGGAAATATAAAAATATTTACTACATGGTGGTGTTTTTTTTATAATTTTTAGACATGAAAAAAATTAAATTATTCATGACACAATAATGATGCAATATTTACCTCATTACTAAATGATTTAAATAAATAAGATTATAATGAATACAATATTATCCTAAACATGTCCAATTCTGATTGGATTATTTTATTTCGACCTTGATTCATCTTATCTTCATCTTTAATGATATTTTGACATTTTGAAACCGAAGATAAGTTTATAATAAAATAATATTTTCACACTTTCCAAAAGAGCCACTCCTCCCCCTTATAAAAGGAGACCATTTCTATCCAATTTCTCACACCTCTCAAGACATTTGGATCATCCAACCTCTTCCCAATTAATCTACATAAATCCCTATCCTACCCCTAGAAGACTTAACTTAGGAAGAAGACACTTCAAGAAGTCTTTTTGGTTCAAACCATAAGAAGTTACCCAAATTAAAGGTAATAGTTTCTCTTAAATTGTTTTATTTTATTCTACTTCTCCAACCCCTAAAATCTTTTTAATCCTTTCTTTTGTAACAAAAACAGTATCCTCAATATACAAGGATGTTTTTATGAGAAGGATTCTAACTACACTTACACACAACTCCATCTAATGGATGAAGAACATAATGTTTCTGTGGATGGAAAACTAACGCCTCACGAAACGATGATTGTTCGATTTTCTCCTACCGCCTCTCATGGTGGCCATTATGATGGAACTGTATTTATATATGATATATATTATGTTTATGATTTCCTTATGATTATTTACTTTTCAATTCTATCAATCCTTTATGGTTTCCATTGTGGGTAAATACGATAATCTCATTTGAGGAAGTGCGGACTACCGCCCCCTCAAAGTGATGTGATTCGTTAATGACATATGTGGGATGTATAAAGGATGGAGTTAATAATATTATATATGATATTATACTGGAATTATAATATAACTATGTATCATTATGTTTTAATTCCATTAAAATAAGAAATATAAATAAAAGTAGCATTCATTCGTACGTACGGCTTACCGTCTCCATGAACGGTGAATTTCATTTCTTACCTCCATATGTTATGTACTATTATAAATACATGTATATGATAGATATATATGATATATAAATCCTTAATATCATTCTTTATATAATTAACCTTTGACCACATGAACAACATGTAATTATAAGAAGTCCATTTTTGACTCAAGTACCAAATATCGACAAAATGAACGTTATTAACTTAAATGGTTACATAATGTTTATAACAAGGTAATAAGTGATATAAAAGGAATAAAAAACTTGAAAAAGTTTCTTAAGAAAGTATAAATTAACTTTGGTTTATTATTTAGGATATTAAAGAACGATCGAGTCAATTCGGACACGAGGTAAAGGAACTTCTTAACCCAATTTATGTTCTTTGGGTTGATCTTCTCTTTCTTATTTATGTCGTTCTTTGATTATGTGAGAAATGAATTTTTATATCTTATCACGTATTTATACTGTCTTTATGTGACATTATAGTGAATACACATAAGTGATCTATTTTATTTACAAGAAATATCTTTGTAAGGGATAATATTTCAATCTCCTTTTTATCTGATGTTTCTTATATATAGGTCTTTACTGGGGTATATTTGTCACGACCCGTCCTCGGGGCCCGTACCATGACTACCCCAAGCCCGCCTTCCATAGGCCAGGGGCTGGCGACTAGCACCAAGGCGTAAATCCAAAAAAAAGGGAAGGCATTACCTTTGAAAAAGTAAACAAGCACCACAGAGTAAGAAAGCGGAAAAGTAAACACTAAGTAAAAAATGTAACAAGATGTGTTGAAAGTAAAAGGGGCAAGAAATACAAGCCCAACTGTAAAGTACAACTGAAGAAAAAAACAGCAACTGAAAAGAAAAGCCGTAGCATTGAGCTGTCCTCTGGAAGTCCCACCTGAAGGGTGAGTACAGAAAGCCTCCACTGCTCCTCGGTCCAGCCGTCCGCTCTGAGTACGTCTTGCCCAGTGGTCCACCTCCAGGTACCGTCCTACTTCGCAAGCCTCCACTACGATCAGCGCTGCCCGTCGTCTGCAACCAACACAATGAAGTGCGGGCATAACCCATGCAGGGGTGAGTATAAGCTACTCAGTAGGGACCCCGAGACCCCCGATGGTCTCCCAGAATCCACAAAGGATAATTCACAAAGGAAAGATACAATCACGAAGTAACATCCGAAACGGCTTAGGTAAATGCCCATACATATACCTAAGTCATCAATTCCCTCTCGGCTCCAATGTCTGAGCTCAAGCACAACCCAGTCCACACAGGAAAGCAAAATGTATACCCACACAGGATAGCACAACATAATCCACAAAGGAGAGTAAAAGTAATACACATAGGATAGCTCAACACAATCCACAAAGGAGAGTAAACAGTAAATCCACATAGGATAGCTCAACACAATCCTCAAAGGAGAGTAACACAGGATTCAGCTCACACAGGTATACTTCTTTAGATGATGATAAAGATGATCACTGATCCATCTAAGTCGTCAGACCCACAAAGGATCTACAGGTACTAACCCCCGCAAAGACCCACACAGGATCGGGACCACACAGGACCTATAGACGCTGGCTCACACAGAACCGCTGAGCGCTAACCCACACAGGATCAGATCCACACAGGATCTATAGCACTGATCCACGTAGGATCGCTGAGTGCAGTAGTCATCGCAGTCCACTGAGGATCTCTGCACAGTCGTCATCGCAGTCCACTGAGGATCTCTGCAGAGTCGTAATTGCAGTCCACTGAGGATCTCTGCACAGTTGTCGCTGTCGAAGTAGCAGTCACAGCCAGCTCTAGGGTTCCCGCACACAGCAAGCTCGTTCGGGAGGGTCCGCTCCACGAGCCGAGAGGCTGATACATCAACTGACACAAAGTCTGAGGTTGACGTATCCAAAAGCTCCGTATCGTCAATAGGAACTCAACGTCGCAGAGGACGCGTCAATCGGACGCTCGGTCTGAGAGTTATTGGTTTTTTCGTCCCAGGGGCCCGGTTGGTTTTTAAGGCAAAACAAACCCGACCGTACTCCACTTGTGTCCAAACCTCGGGCGGAGTGAGCCAAAATATCCGTCTCATTTATAGGAATTCAACAAAGTCGACGGAATGTCAATCGGACTTCCGAAGCTCAAGATATGAGCATTTCCGCTCCGAGGGCCCGGTTGGTTTCGTGTACGAACCAACCCGGCCGAACTCAAAGTATTCCAAAACCTGGAGTGAAATATACCGAAACGACCGTCTCGATCCAAGGATCGCGTTTCCGCTGACGGCGCATCGTTCGGAGGCCCGTAGCTGAAGTTATGTTCAAAAGACCGAAAACGGTCCGAAGACGGGGGGTCTGGGCCCGGGACGACCCGACCCGACCCCCCCTGGGTCGGCCGAACCGGGTCGACCCGACCTGGTCCAACCCGGCTGGACCCGGTCCAGCCTGGCCAAAGCGTGGCCCGGCCGGTCGGACTGGCCTGGCTCGGCTCGGCCGAGCGGCCGAGCGCTTGGGTGCCGCGGGGCGCTGCCCCCGTGGGTTGGAGGTGCCGCGGCCCCGCGTGGGGCCGCGCTGGTTCAGCGGACGCGGCATGTCGCCACGTCCCATGCGGGCGAGCCGGACCCGCGTGGCCGCGGGTCTGCTGGCCGCCGCCGCCACGGCTTCAGCCGCGGCGACCCTGTCCGGTGGGGCGCCGGGGCGCCGCCGGTAGCTTCCGCGGGCCACCGGAGTTGCTCCGGTGGTCCGTTTTCCTTCCCGTCTGCGCCGTTATTCCTCCCGGTTTCATTTCTTCACTGTGAGATCGTCAAATCTCCCTTGCGTCACGTTTTGTCACTGCCCGCCAAATCCGCACAACCACGAAGAACAGCGGAGGGTTGTCGGGCCGTGTTCGTTTGGCCCGCACCCTCCGCGTTAGAATAATAACAACGGGAGAAATATTCAACACATGAATACATAAACAAAAACAATTTTAATGAATTAAAATTGTTTTTATGAACCGGGTTCTTCCTTTTGAATGGAAACAAACACGGGAATATAAAACATCCAAATAAAATCCCTACCTCGTCAAGTCATCGCACGCGGGTTCTTCGCGGATTTGGTCGTCGCGGAAGGAGGGAATCGTCACGTCGTCACGGTATTCGGAGTTGCGTCGACGAACTCCGAGGTCCAAGAAACAACATATTTAATTTTAATAATTAAATCCATCTTGAGTTAAAATCCACAAAGGAATTTAATGAATCACAAACACTCACCTCAACGGATGATCGAAGGTTTTTGTCATGGAGGAAGGAAAGTCGCTGAAGAACGTTGCAGGAGAGGAAACGTCGGCGTCGCGTCTCGATTTCCGCGGGTTTGGCATTCTTCGTCGGAGGCCGGCGTTCTTCGCGTTCTTCGCGTTTTTCGTGTTCTTCGCGAAGAAGGGTGAAGGCACAAGAACTTCTGTCAAAAACCTCTCAAGGTGTAATCCTCCAAAAGTCGGTGTTGGTCTTATTTTATTATTATGATAACAAATGAATAAGAGGTATGTAACGACCCATTAATTCGTAGAATTAATCCAATGAAAGAAACTGCCCATTTAATTCATGAATAAAACCACCCAATTAAATGGTGCGTTTAGAATTTAAGAAAACGCGTCAGTTGACTTTCATAATGACGGGTTTTCGTGGGTGCGTTACTTAGCGGAAAAGAAACGGCGGGGCTCGTGCGGGCCCCACCTCAAAAATATCCTACCAAGAGGGTAGGATATTTTTGGATAGTACCCTATCCGTTTCAACTCAGTTTAAGTGAATTTCAAGTGGCTTTCAAGTGAAATAAAATAAAGTTTGTCATACAATTATTTTATTTCTTAACTTTAAGAACAAAAATTAAAAACCACCACCGAGCAAACGCAACTCCGGAAGAGGCGTTTCTAAGAAAATACCGGTGCTGCGATTTCATCAGCGCCCTCAGAATTCGATTCCGGGCACCAGTTCAAAAGTTAGAAAAACCCGCTCGTCCGTTCACTAAACGTACCTGAGCCAAACTTCAGAAAATGATTCCGGGCACACCGGACCTCGGAATCAGGTGCCGTCAGAAATTGCACTCTTGTAAAATTCCAAAGAAAATTAAGAAAAAAATTTCCTTGAAATTTACGGGCCTTTAAAATATTTTTCATCCATGTCCATAAAATGTTTTTCATAAAGTGTTTAATATCCTTCCATGTATTTTTAAATTCATGTTTACCCCTGTTTGACTTTTAAATTGTGTTATGGAAGGAATATTTCTTTTGTTTACCATATGCAGAACATTTTGACTTTTCCGGCAAAAGTACGAGAAGAATGTTTTTTTAACTTATACGGCGTGAACGGATTTTTACGGTTTCATAACACCTTATTTTCATAAAGCTTACTCTACAATATTTCATGAATATTTAAAAAAAATCCTTTTCTTTTAAATTTTCATGGAATTTTGTGAAAAGAAAATGATTTTGAAAAAATAAAGGATATTTTCCTCAAGGATTCATTTCAAGTGTTTTATCAAAACCATTTTTCATCTAAGATGACATTATTTCATATGTGTATGTTTCAATTATAATGTCTTTATGATTTACATGGTTTCAATTTTCTTATGATGAAATGATATCCATTTGTTTTATATTGATTATTTTATGATGGGATGATGTTTATGAAACCCTTTTTATTCCTTGGGTTATGATGACTTATTTATGTTTATGTTGTGGCACATGTTAGAATGATTTCATTATGAAATGGGTGGGACCTATATCTCCCTCCAATGTATTGGTTAAAGATTTATATCTCATGAGATAGACATGACTGGAATGGTAAGTTAATCTGGTTCATTGTTATAGGACTGGAATGAGGAGTGAACTCGATTCAGAAAGGAACTTTGTCCACTAAGATGATCTTGGCAGCAATGCCTTGGCTACTATGGAAATCATATCATGTGATTAATGTTTTTCCACAATTACAAGTTTTATTTCCAAGATATTTTATCATGATTGATTTTCCATTATGATCTATTCCTTTCTTACTACCATGTTTTATGTCATTGCTCAAGATTTTGATGTTTAAACATTATGTTCATGTTTTTTTAAGTTCAAATGTATATGATTTGTTTTATTTTCTCCGTGCTTACCCTTACTGAGCATTTGAGATCACCCTTTATATGTTTTCTTTTCCCTAGGATATAAAGAAAGGTTTTAGGTAAGAAAAAAAGGGGAAGATCTTTATGGGAGATGTTGAAGATCTTTCACCATGATTAGAGGATTATGTTCCATGATTCCAAAGACACTAAACTATTACGGTCCTTTGGTGTCTATTTTTTTTTGTATTAAGTATTCCGAAAAAGTAATGTAATGTCCATGTACGTCAAGCTTTGGGTCTCTACAACATTCCTACCTAAATATATTCAAACGGATTGAAAAAAACTTTTTGGGGTTATGTGAAGGGGAATATGAATCCTTTACACTAGAATGTACTAGAAACTAGAAATTCCAAGTTCAATGGTGAGGGATATAGGGACATGTTAAAATAGTGGGGATTTAATAATTAATAAATTAAATTAATTTTACTATTCCTCAATTAAAATTTTAATCAAGATAAGTACTAATTATATGATCTTTTAATTTTATAATAAAATGAAAATATCTCCAACCAAATTATCCCAATGATAATATTGGAGAAATAAAACCTCCTTATATGAAGTAATTTATAAGAGTTGTTTAGATTCCTCCAGGTTGTGATACTCAATGAAAGGAAATTAATGGTGCTATAATCCATAATTCTGAATCTTTCTAGTAATGAGGTGAGTGATAAATATTTCATTGTCTACAAAATACATATGAATGATGTGGAAAATTTTCGATGTTTTATACTTTCATCCATGTTAAGTAATCCCAAAAAACCTCTTAAAAACATGGATTCATATAGAATTCTCAAGCATCTCCATGACCTATATCAAGAGAGATATAGGAATGAATTATTTAAAATTTGGAAGGTTCGCTTTCATAATATATTGGAGAGGGTTCCCCAGTTGGTTATCATGTATCCAAGAACATTGAATACATTGAGTTCCTTGAAATTTTATGGTTTAAACTGCCTAGTGAACTAGGAATAAATCTTATTCTAGCATTAATACCTCGGAGATTATGTATTTTTATTTTGGATTGTAATATTAACAACGTTGATAAGTCTCTTCCATATTCTATCACTCTTCATATCCAAGTGGATTAGAAGAAGAAGTGTGAAAATCCTTCTGTCCTTCTGGTGAAAAATTGAAAAGGAAAAGTGAAAGGCCTGAAGGCCAAGGATTCTTTGAAACACCCTTATAATAAGAGGAAGATCAAGTGACAAGAAATGGTAATTGGATGTTTTCTATTTATTATGTGTAAAAAGGGCCACTAGAAGAAAAACTAAACTCAATCGAAGAAGAAAGGGGAAGCTTCAAATGTGTTTTTTATGAAGTGTAATATATATATTCATAAAAATTGAATATTATATATTGTTTTTTGCGGTCACATATGTAATAAAATACTACAACCAAGTAGATTTAGAAATATATACTGAGGAGAGTTAGATCTATGAGAATTTAATAGAGCTAAAATTTTAGCTATAACTATCGAGGAATACCACCTCACATTGTCAACCAAAATGATATTTGTTTTAAGAAAAAGTTACATTCTTTTTTCAGTTGCAAAAAACGTTATTTCTCTTTCCAGAATAGATACTAATGGATTTATTTTTAGGTTTCAGAATAAATGTATATTCTATTAAATATATATAATTTTTACTTTTAAGGAATATTTAAATAACTATCTTTATTTTTAGATTGTTCAAACTAATAAATGTAAATCAATAATAATGTTAATTACTATATTCATTCCACAACCAATATTGGAATCACCAGTAAGGTCATGTAAATGAAAATTGCTTTAATAAATTACAACATGATAGATATTTTGATTCTTTTTTACCAAAGAAACATGGTTAATGTCATGCCTTTTTATAAGGAAAAATGACCAAAGATCCATTTAGTGGTAAAAGTGAATGGGACAAATAGATTCTAAAATTAGTTTACATATTGATGTGTGGACCATTTACCATTGAAGTAAGGGGTGGGTAATCATACTTCATAACTTTTACTAATGATTTTATTAGATATGGATATGTCTATATAATGAGGTATAAGTCATATTCCATTTAAAAATTTATGGAATACAAGAATGAAGTTGAGAACCATCTTGGTAAGAATATTAAGAAAACCCAGTGAGACCACATTGGATAATATCTTAATCAAGACTGCATTGATTACTTACAGAAGATTGGGGCCATTTTTTGACTCATGCCTCCTAACATGCCTTAGTGTAATAATGTAAGTGAAAGGAGGAACCACATATTGTTTGACATGGTGAGATCAATGATGCGTCATGCGATTAAACCATTATCCTTTTAAGGATAAAAATTACAAACAAAATCACATATAGTAAAGCGAGTACTAAATAAATAAATAAATTGAATTATATACAAATTATTATGTGAAAGAAAACCCATGTTTTTGAATTTATATGTATGGGGAAGTGAGGCATTTTTTAATTACTCTTTAGGTAACACAGATTCAACCTGAGGAAAAAAGTGTACCTTTATAGGATACCCCCATGAAACAAGTGGATATTACCAGCAGGAACCCTCATACAAAAAGTTTATAGTGGAAAGACACAACTTATTCCTTGAAAGAGATAAAAAATATAAAATGGATTATGGGGGCTAGATAGACTTTAATGAAGTTAGGGATCAAGGTATGCAATAGTTGGTATAGGAACAGGTCCCACAAAGCCGCATTGAATAAGAAATTATTTTGGAGAAAAATGTAATGTATAGGAGTACAAGAGAGTTTAGGCAACTAGAACGTTATGGTTTTATTGTCACTGAGGATGGTGACTCATAATTAATTGATAATAATGATACTTAAACCTATAAGGAATCCTTAAGGGGCATATATGTTTCCATGTTTCTAGAAGCTATGAATTGTGAAATAGAATCCACATAACAAAACCAAGTCTAGATTTAAGTATACTCTCTAATTAAGGTAAATTACATTTTTTGAAATGGGTATTCAAGAAGAAACTGAACCAAGAAGGACAAATCAGTAACAATAAGGTTCCACTGGTTGCATAAGGGTTTCAATATAATCATGGAATTGACTATGAAAAAACCTATTCACTAGTTTTCTTGATGAATTCCATTTGAATTATACTTTTCATTATGGAATTACATGATTATAATATTTGTAAAATGTATTTCAAAATATCCTTCCATAAAGAGAACCTTCAGGAATATTTCTATATGATAAAACCTTAAGTGTTTTTGACTAAAAAGGACGTCAAAAGGCATAATATTTTAAAATATTCATTTTAAAATTAAAAAAGAATCCAGGTCATTAAAAATTTGTTTTGATAGGGCCACAAAGAATTTAGATT
The DNA here is from genome assembly GCA_963277665.1 of Viscum album. Classification (NCBI taxonomy): domain Eukaryota; kingdom Viridiplantae; phylum Streptophyta; class Magnoliopsida; order Santalales; family Viscaceae; genus Viscum; species Viscum album. The sequence continues at coordinate 525,619,236 of OY728148.1, read as the reverse complement.
CATAAAGAATGAATGAGATTCATGTGTCAATAAATGGTTTAGTGAGAGTGTGATCATTTTCTTAATTGTATATGTAGATGACAAATTATTCATAGAAATTAAAATACTAGTCTTATGGTATATTAATATGTGGTTTAAAAAATGCTTCCCCATGAAAGACTTAGGTGAGGATGCATATCTTCTTGGGAATAATATCCATCATGATAGATCCAAGAGACTACACGTCCAAATTCAAGGTACATACATTGAGAAGATATTGAATATATTTAGTATGGAACAATATAAGAGGTTATTTTTTTTAGAGTTTATATGGAATTCACCATTCTGTGAAAATGTGTCCCCAAACCCAAGAGTAAAGAAACAGATTATAAAAGGTTCCATACACATTTTTAATTGGGTATTTCATGTATGATATGCTATGTACTTGACCATATTTTCACTATATATTTATTCCTATAGGAAGATATAAATATGATCTAGGTTATCACCATTGGATGGTATTCAAGGCTATCCTTAAGTATTTGAGCCATATTAAGGATATGTTCCTTGTCTATAGAGGCTATGGGGAACCAATCATAAGAGGATAAGAAGATGAAGGTTTGCAAACATATCAAGATGAAATGAATTCACAAAAGGGATAAATATTCTCATTGAATGACAGTGTTGTGATCTAGAAGATCTTAAAGAGTGTTGTTTTCATAGATTCTATAGAAGAGTCCGAGTATATTGAGGATTCTGAGGTAGATATAGATGTTATATGGATGAAAAACTTCATACAAGATATTGGAATGGTACCTATTAGTAAATATACCATCATACTCTATGGTAATAATTATACATTAGTGGTTCTCACTAAATATCTATAGTCAAATCGGTGGAAATACCACATACTTTGAAAATATCATCTCTTGAGTTTTTTTTCTCAGAGGGGTGAGGTTTTAGTGAGTAATATATCCATGGAAGAAAATGTGAAGGATCCCTTGAATAAACCATTGACTTAGTATAAACATTATTATCTTGTCATATCTGTTGGAATGAAAGTCTTATGCAGTTGGATCTAGCCAAATTTGGAGTTTGTTGGATTTGGTGTATGAGGACCATATATTTTTACTTTGATTGTATGTATATTTTATGTATTGAAAATTAATTAAACATATTATTACCTATTATTCATGATTCTGCATGGATTTAATGAAATAATGTCTTAGAGGATTCATCTCATTGATACAGTCATAGAAATTCTCCACTATGATAAGAACCTTGAATTGTTATGAAAATATTCTTAATGTAGTTCAATGGTTGTATAATCTTCTATTATGGGACACATAGTATTTAGATTTTTAGGTTTGATTACTCATAATAGAATTAGAATTCTAATCACTATTTTCACACTTGGTAATCTTCAAAATGGGAGATTATAAAAACACACCAAAAAATGGGAATTACACATGTTTTGGTGTCATCAGATATTTCTATTTACAAGAATGTGTAATGGTCCATAGATATTAATATTATCATTGGTTCATGTCATAATTAATGTTCTTAGATTTACCAATGAAGACTGTCACACAATATGTTAGTGATAATTAGGGTAGACCGGGTGTATCATGATTGAAATGTAATTAATAGATAATTATAGGAATGATTTTTGACTTCCATATTTATGGTAGATAATATCTTTGTTCTTTGATTGGAATGAAATCATCACCCTGAATTCCACTATCACGGTGTAACAACGTGCTTATTTTATATTGCAAAAGAAATACATAACAAGCATATTAGTTGATGACATAATCATGAAACATGATCGATGAGATATTTTGAAAAAGGGATTCTATTATATAGTGATTTTTTGTATGTGTTTATAAATATTGTGAAATTATGTTCTTTCTCTTGGGTGTCTTTACCCTTCTCTAGATAGTAATATAAGAATTTAGGCAAGACTACCAAATTCCAATGAGAAATAATCCTAGATGGTCACAAACTAACTGTTTCCATTGATCTCGATTAAATTCTATTTGAATTTAAAAAATATAATAAATTTTATCCTCAATACTAAAGAATAATTTTATTTAGGTTATATTCGATGCATAAATTAAATAAATATATATTAACTTGCATGAAAATAAAAATATATTTTTTTATTTAATTGAATATTAAATTAATATTTATTTTCTAGTATGTGAATTAATTATTAATTTATGAAAAAATATTAATTTGGGTATCCAATAAAAATCAAGGAGTTCAAATAAACAAAGACATCATATTTTGATAAATAATTATTTACAAATAATTAAATATTATTTATCAATTTTCCCAAGTTGGCGAGCACCAAAAAATAAGAATATTAATATTACTATGTGACATGGGATTTTAATAAATGTTATAATATTATTTAATGTCCATTATTCAATTAAATTAATATTTTAACCTAACTCCCATCTCTATAAATAGATAATTATGTCTGTTTTGTACAACATCGGTGTGTTATTGAAAAATAGATATTTTCTTGTGCTCAATGAATTCACTCTTTAATCCTCCATCTCTATCCCTCTCAAGAACAAGAAACACAAGATTTATTTGTTCAAGATGTAATAATGAGAAATCAAGATTGAATAATGAGAAAAATATGATTCACCATGCTAGCACCCAGATATTGAGTGGAGTTTCTTGGAGATCGTAGGAGCACATACAAATCACTGATAGTGGGATTCAATACTTGGATCCTTACAACATAAAGAAGGAAATCTGAAAGGTTCATTTCGAATGATCAACATTCATCAACAATTAATGTTCCTAAACTTAAGTATTCATTTATTTAGATAATAAATAAATTAATTATAAATTTAATATGAAATATCCACACTCATGGTTTTAGGAAATGATAATTAAAAGAAATTTTAATATATTTATCATTACTGCACAATTCCACTATGCTCGAAACCAACAGAAGGAATAATTATGTTTGTATATATTTCAATTAAAATTAATAAAAAAAATTCAATTGGATGTGATGTATTATATACTAAATTGTGAACATGAGAAATAAGTATAGATTTAACACCATGATAGTTTTTTTCTTAATAATAATTTTATAATCTTGTTGAGGATAATAAATATATATATAGGATAAAAATTACCTTAATGACTACTATTCAAAACTATATTATTTTATATGAGTTATGAAATACATTAATGGGAATGTTAATAATTGTCATTATATGATGTAGATGAGAATCACCACTGTTATTTCCATTTTTATGTTGATGATAGCATTTTTATCTGATAAATTATGTATTTTTGTAATCAAATTACAGTGAAATGAAAAGTGAATTGGAATTTTTATGATTGGATTAATAATATTTTAAATAGGATAATAATTTATGAATAAATAAGATCTCGTGTGTGTGTCCCCAAAAAATAAGCTATGGTATTATGTAAAAATTTAAGAACTTGAAATTTTGATGTGGAATCCACACCATAACACGTTGGGGTAAATATTAGAAATGACAATGGAGGGAAATGTAAAAATGAATATATTTAGATATTTTTTTTTGTTTTTTATATTTCATTATTTCAGTACATGAAATTAATTTTTCTACGAAATTATGTACAATGTAGAAAAGTGATCTATAAGAATCACATTTTATTTTATCTAAGTGGGTTCTCAAATAGTCCTAAAAAACACTAAATCATTTTTTTATGTATATAACGATTGATATCCAAAGATTGATTGGTTAGATTAGAAAAAATTAGTTGGTTATTGTTTATTATATGAAACAAATTATAGGTTGTATATTCATTTTTGAGAGAGTTGTGTGAGATATAATTTCAAGAAGAGAAACTCAGCGACATTAAGCGCAATAAAAGACGAGAATGTGGATTCTACACAATATTGTACAAAAATGACCAATATAAGGTAGATTTTTGATGATTTAAATTTGTGAATTGAGAAAACATTCATAGAAATATGTATTAGTCAATATATAATGGACATATCAATAAATATATTACAACACACTATATCTCAACACATTGAAATAAATATCATTTTATCGAAGAGAAGGAGAGTAATGAATATCATAGGATGTAATTCGTTTATATAAGGTATCAAATTGTAGATATATTTACCATGTGAATTAGCTAGTAATTATTTCAAGGTTTGTGTAATAATATGTATTATTATACTTTCCCCCTCACTCAAGGAACATTTCACCCCAAAAAATTCATTTAGATTTATATTTCAATGTGGGAGAGGGGTACACAAGTTATTTTTATTAACATTATTTTAAATTGATTGATTTAATTCTTGTAAAAATGTGGAGAATATAGTGTTTTTGTTGATAGAGAGAGCATATAAATAACATGGAACTAAATTTAATATCACCCATGGATGGACATTTCTCAAAAAACATTTCCTTTTATAGTAGTATGGTGTTCAAAAATTTCTCCATGATAAATATTTGATTATATTTAATTTTATAAGCATAATTTTTGTCTAAAAATATAAAGTTTTAAAATTAGTAAACCCTTAAATTACTGGTAGTATATTTTATTTGTTTAAAACCATAGGTTATAATCATCTGAAGTTTTTAATGATTTATCTAATGTGTTGAGACTATTTTTGATAGAATTTAGGAAATAATTGATAGTGGAGTTATATACTCGTGTATTATAGTTCCAGATTATATTATTATAGGTCTACATAACATACATACATATATGAACCAAAATATAATCTCCAGAAGAAGTCTAAGATGTCATAACTCCGTAATAAGATAATTATTTTATGTTCTTTCTAATCTAATTATTCCATGTTGATCATTCAAAGTGATATATGACATGATTTTTTTGTGAATTTTCCGTGATTAATTATATTTAAAAAATTAATATGTTTTAAATATGATGAATTATTTAAATTTATGAAGATCTAATGAAATATAATAGTTTATAGGAGTGTAAAAAATATTATATAGCATATTCTATATGGTGATTATGTTTTTTATTGATACATAATATCTCCCAATTTGGATGGAATATATATTCTATAGCATATACATTAATCTAGGAATAGTAAAAATATTATTTGAAGGTTCACCTTCTAAATATTTTAGATCAACTCTAAAATGAAGTAGAAGAATAAAAAAATGTGGAAACATTAATTAGATATACAAGAGTAACCTAGAGATGATATGTAAGAGCTTCCTAGACAATGATGATTAGAAATTGGTAAAGTACCAAACTCATTAGGTTACATAATAGATATTTACTTTCTGCGTAAAGGTTTAAAGTATAAACAGGATAATACATAATGGTATATAGTGGGCATAAAATGTAACAACCTCGATAGATATAGGTTGATATGTAAGAGTAAATCCATACTTCCAGTTCAAAAAAAATGGTTTATAGGAGAATAAATAAGATTCCTTAGGATGATAAGTTAGAGATGAAAATTACATAATTCCATGACATATTGTGATATGAAATTATATGTTTCTTAGACTATTCATTAGTGATTTAAATATAACGATTATTAAAAAAATTGGGATTCAATCAATTGGTTTTTGTGAGGATGAATGATTTATATGAATGATTAGATCAAACCATGATTTAGAAGATTATTTAATGGAAAAATATAATGAAAAAATAAAAGTTGAATCTAGTCCTTTATAATGAGTTGAATTTATTTAATAATATGAGATAGAACATAATAGCCAGGATAATCAAGAGAAATTTTTTAATTCACTCACACCATGAGGTAAAATGGTTCAATATAATTTTCTAATAAATTTCATATATTATAATAAAAAATATATATATTTTTTATATGTTTTAAATAAGAAATATTGTGAGTTTATGGTAGGAAAAAATAATGATATCATTAACAAGTATTAAATGAGAAATATAAAGAACACCATGTGTCTATGATTGAATGTGATTTTACAATAATCATATCATGTGATGAATAAAATATTTAAGAAAAAGAATATTGTGTTTTTGAGATTTATGATGATTTTAAATAAATCAACATACTACTAATCTTGTGCATAAAATAGATAAAAAGAGAAAGTGATATAAATTATCTTCTTCTATTGTTAATAATCTAGGACAAGGTTAGGAGAATATCATTTTTATGGTATAATAGATTCCAAAATATTAAAAAGATTATGTTGAGGGATTTACCAGTCTCATTCATACATTGATCATTATGAATGGTTATAAAGGTGGTTAATGTCTAAGTAGGGATATTGATTTTATCAATAATGTCAAGACCTAGTATTTAATAGGGTAATATTTCATTGTATTCTAAATAAATATAGGATCACACTAATGATGTTTTTTCTATATGATCAATATGATTACAACTGAAAACATTTGAATCCATTATAATATCACCTGAACTGTTATTATTGTAAGTTAAGAATTTATTAAAGGATTATATGATCCTAAAAGACTATAAAATTATACAATTCCAAAACATTTTTTTGATATATTAAACATGATACATTCTAATGGTTCTTTAATCACTAAAGTTGATTAGTAATCAAATATTTGTCTTAGAATCAATCTATGCATAAAAAAGTGTAGTAACTGATATTGGTGGTTAACCTTATAAAAATTCTAATGTGAATCAAATTTCATAAATTTATATTGCAAGATAGTGATATTGAGATTTAAATTGAGTGGACCAAAGAATTAATAGGTGATAGAGTTTTATTGCAATGATGAAATTATAAAATTATCAACGCTAATATATCCCCCAATTCTCGGTCATACACCACCATTTACCTAAAAAATTAATTTTTTAACACATTAATAGAAATAGGTAATGTCAAAGGAATATAAAAATTGTTGTATATTATTCTATTCATATTATACATTGTCTTATATCATTAAAAATCATTTATCATATTATGTTTCCAAATTTTTTTGTATCTTAGTGTTTAGGTTGTTGAAGTATAAATTGGAGGTGCGGGGATCAAAACATGGAATGTTTTTTTGAATTACCTATACCAAAGGGTTTGAAAACCGTTGGCATAGGCATTTCACATTATCTATACCAGTAGTTTTAAAACCATTGGTATAGCCCATATATACCAATAGTTTCCTAAAACTGTTGGTATAGTTCTATACCATTGATAGAAAAGCCAACGACCACCAAAACCATTGTTATAGCTTATAGCAACAATTTTGGGGCCTATACCAATAGTTAAAAACTATTAGTATAGGATTTGTTTCCAATAGCGATTATATCTCAAAAATAACTTAAAAAAATTACTTCCCTAAATACTTAGACACTTTATATAGGTGATGTTTCTTCTAAAATTCCATCCCCATTGTCCTTAAGAAGAGATTTGATGGAGGTTTCTCATAGAGAAGTAATCATTTTTACTACAATTCCTAATTTATTTCCACTTATAATTCATCTAAATATACTATAACATTACTAAAACAAAAACAATATTATCATTATTATAAATAGATGATATTATGAATATGGGAAATTATTTCTCAATCTATTTTCTATCCTATAAAAAGTGAAAAGTATCCCTTATGTGTACACATGACTTACCGCCTCTATATAATGGTATATTTCCCTTCTCATCACCATTGTAATATGAAATCTATCTTCTTACCATCCATTCAATTGGGTAATAAAGATGATGATCATGTGTATGTGTGTACTACCACCTCTATAAAGAGATCACTATAGGAAAAAAACAATTTCCCATTATTTCTTTGTAAATAGTAGTGTTTTAATCTGCCGCCATAAGGTTCTATGGCAGTTTTTTGAAACCGCCGCTAAAGTGTCTATCAGCATAAAATAGGCAGCAGTTTCCTAGATTTAGCAGCGGTTTATGGTAACCGTTGTAGTGGGTGCATTTTGGTGTAGTTTTAATGGTTTTAGCAGTGGTTTTCCCCCCAGAAAAACCACCACTAAAACTATTAAAACCTCCATGATATAATAAAGGAATATGAAAACTATTTAGTTGCGGTTTTAATCACTGGTAAAAAAATATCAATTTTTCCAGGGAAAACCGCCACTAAAACCATTAAAACCAATGCGTTATAATAAAGTAATATGAAAAATGTTTAGCGGTGGTTAAATCCATCACTAAATTATTGTCTGTAGCAGCTGTTTTAACCACTAGAGATAGAAAAATACCGTAATTGTAGCGGTGGTTAAAACCGTCGCTAAAGACAGATTTATAAAAAAATGCAGCTAATACTAGAATCCCATTACCAATTCCCTAAAAAAACCCATTCCAATAGATATAACATATAACACATCATAACCACAACAAATCACAACCACCCCACCTCAAAACCACCCCACATCACCACCACCACACATCATAACCACTACAAATCACAACCACCACGCATAATTTAGTTTCAATAAGGATTTTTATCATAATTACTAAATTATTATGGAGTGAATTCACACAGAAATACAATATTTCATGGGAAACGAATTTAATAGTTTGATATATATTCTTATTCATTTTCATATGTGCTGAGGTTATACAAAAATACATAATTTTTTTTATAAAAACTAAAACAACACACTATCTCAAAATAAGTCATAATTGGAAAACCAAGTTAGTGTGGCCATATAAGAATAAATAACAAGAATAAGTAAAAACCACCCAAATGTACAAATAAAGAATATGGGATGAAGGATCCCAAAACATGACCAAATATTCAAGGATAAATAAACAATAACTAAGGATAAACCACCACTGATCTCAAGTGAATCACTATTGAATCCAATGAATAATAAGATTCCATAAAAAACCACCCAAAAAAGAGGAGAATTACCACCATAATGAACTGTTTAATATAATAAAAAGATAATAAAGGAGTAATGGGGAAATAGAGGGCTAAAATGAATCAAATAACTTCAATATAAATGATCCAATTTGATCAAAGTGGTTTGGAACACCAAGGGTGGTGACTGGGGAAGGGGAGGATGAGTAAGGGTAAACAAAGAATTGAGGGAAAGTCTAAAATTCAAAACAAGGAGGTAATAAAACTTCTATTTATAAGTGAATCACACTAGACTCTACCAAAACATGGTTGATATCCAAAACTCATGTGGTGGTTTTGGTAAAAGTGTGATCTAGAACCCTCATTGCCATTTTATCTTTTTCCCATTTTAAAATGGAATTTAGCCTCCCAAAAATCTTAGAACATGGAGTGTTATAATCCATAATGGTTCTTCTATATTCTTGCATGTATGGAATACATAACCTAGTTATAATTTCCCAACCATTTTACCCTCACCATTCCCAAGGCTATAATGTGGTGATATTGGGTTTCCTATTTTGGATAGGTGGTCATTTGATATTCCATGCGCACCCAAGGGCATTTCCAGATTCTCATGGTGCATAGGAAAACCAATAGGACAACATGCATAACACCATGTCATCCTTATGTCATGATTATACATCCCATTTTACACAAGAGCACACTCAACATAAAACTACCTCCTTCATATCCAGACAAGTCATTACACAAGCCATAGTTGGCTTCAAAAGGCTAAAACAACACCTCAAACCTCAATATCACCACAAAAATCTGCCTAAACATCCCCAAGACTTGATAATTCACAAAGGGAATTTCATAAAGGGTATGTAATATTACACTCATTCTATTTATTTTAGTTTCCCTATTTTTTTTATCAATTCTAATTCAAGGTGATCATACTTTCCACAAAATTATAAGAACTATGTGTGGGTTGATTCTTATTTTCATGGGATACATAGTGATTCCTAGATATCCTATCTCAAACCCAACCAAAAATCTGATATCAAATCCCCCACTTTATCTTAGAGTCTGTGTTTCTTCATTCACATTGGTTTTCCATCCATAGGGTTGGCATCAAGACAAGTTCATTTCATTTTAAACATCACTTTAAACAACATTAAACCTAATATAATAAGGTATTTTTCATATGATCTTAAACTATAGATTATTTTAGTCATTTTCACATGATGTTAAACTATGTGATGCATGGTCCATCTTGCAAGACTTGAAAATTCTTAGAGCAGTCTACCTACTAAGACCTATCTTCCTCTATATATTATCTAAATATACACAAGGATCCTTAGAATGTGGTTATTTATCCATAAACCTATGTTATGAAAAAAATGACTCTTACCTGAGGAAAGAGCCTAATATGAATATGGGTATTATATAAAAACTATATGTGTTAATAAAATACATAAAATGAAAATATCAAAAATCAAGAAAATGTTAGGTCATGAAAATGTTTAGTGGAAACTATGTGTCACACATGATACACATAAAAACTGACTGTTACCATATTTTTCTAGCATATCAACAAAACAAATAATCATGGTCTGATGATGAAAAAAGATCGTCACCCTCTCCACCTCCATATCTACTTCCTGCTACCACTTGAAATAACATTATATTGAAAATTAAATACCGTTGTATATTTATTTTTGAACTTAAAACCAATAAAAGTTTGCAAATTAAATGATTTTAAATTTTTGTGATTTACCTACTCACCACTCGATGCAATATCACTTGGATCAGATCCAGTCGTCTTATGATATAAATCCATCAATGCTTTCTGAAAAGCAGTTATCTGAGCCCCCTAGTTGTGAACTGTGTTTCATAGAGAAACAATCTCCTTATGAGTCTGCGGGGTATGGAATGACTACAACCAGGAGTAGATGCAGATGAAATCCCCAGTGGCCTTCCAAAGACCTCAGATGGTACGGGTCCCAAACCCATCCCGCACACTCTACCAGGATGCTCCTTCTCAAGGACTTTAACAACTAGGTCATCCTGGGAGACTGGGTATGACTGCGCAGGATTGGCATCCCACAGTTCTTTAATTTTCACCTATAAATTAAATACCAGTCATATTATAAGCAATATATATTAACATAATAACAACTAATAATAAGTTATTATAATGAAAAATGAGTTCATACCCCAACTTCTTTGGCAGACTCATTAACAAACCTTATATCATATTTTTGGTGAACATTCAACCACACTTCTATTCAGGATACTTTGTGCCCTAAACTCTGTGACTGCATTAAACAAATATAAATAAAAAATTTAATATATTAAACAAATAATATTTTCTTATAAATATTTAAACTAATGAAAAGATTACTAGAGCAGATCAAATTATAGAAAAACTCTTTGACCTCACAGTGTGAGGGATGAACTGCTTAGCGTGATTTGATGCATTATTTTATTTAAAGATCTTGAAATAAATAAAATTCTAAGTAATTTATTCAATGATATATCCTCTTCATATACATGTATAAATGTAAAAAGAGATTATTATAGTAATATATATTTAAATACCATTTGCTTCTCATCACGATTTTTGTCAACAAAAACATTCCATTGCTCTTTAGTTACCCCATTGGGTAGCTTGTTATACATCTGTTGGGTGGTCAACGAAGTATCATTGACATCACCACACAATCTCCATTTAAATTCTATCCATTTCTTCTAAGATTTTTCAATGTCCATTTTCGTGCTATCTTATCAGCAACTATAAAGTAGAAAAAAATCTGTACACAAAAATTGATTTTGAAAATATTAATAACATAACATTAAATTACACAAAAATGTATTAAAATTACCATTATTTTGGAATCAAAAAATTCATTTTTCCAACTTGCAAGAATATATCTCCAATCATCATATGAAATAGTAAGGGAAATGGGCTCCACAGCTAGATGGCCTAAAATCTGGCCAAGTAATCCTACAACATCATCTGTAGGGACCCCATATGAATCAAATAGGACAACTATCTTCTCTTTGGTTAGATTCCATACATCTGAACTTTTTATATTTTTCTCCACATTTTCATTGTTTCCTTCTTTAATGAACAAATAGTTAGTATAAAAAAAGTGAAATAAATTTATTCATATTAAAATTTGTACCTATAACAGTTACCCTCCAGTATTCGCATGAAGAACTAGAAGTGCCACGCCACTCCCCCACTACTAAGGCTCCTAAAGTGGGAGGAGATGATTGAGATACTGAAGGGACACTCAAAGATGGTGTGAGAGATGGTGTAGGGGGATATGGTGTAGGGGGGTAGGCGGATGGTGGCTCAGATTTCGTAGGGAGGGAGACAGGTGGATCACTATCTATCGTAGTGGTCTATGAAATAGTATATCGCTTCCTCCTTGGAATTCCTGTCATCTAATCAAATAAAATTAAGTTCAGAACATATATTTCAAAAAATTTATGTAGAATAAAATTTTTAAAAAGATAACAGTTGCACAGTACTAACAAACAAAAAATACATAACAATGATTATGAATGATTACACAAATCAAATAAGTGGCTACTAAATGATTGCATCACTGTACATAAAATCATTTTCTTCTTCAATAATGTTGGTTTCCTACTCCATTACTTCATCCAATTCATTAATCCTTTCTAGAATAATATTTTTAATATCATGGTGGACAAATAATTCTGATTCTTGTTGTTGATGTGATTCAATTTCAGTGGTCAAATCTTCAACTTCATCACCCATATCATAAAAATCTTTTTGTTTTACGTGAGAAACTACACTCCACCATTCATCCACAACATCATTAATATAATATACCATTTTTTCTTACGATGATAAGATATATGGATCATGAGTTCATGATCACCAACATCCATCAAGCGAGAGAAGTTCACAGAATTAAATTTCAAGGAATCTCTTTTAAGACCTCTGATAATATCGACCCAATTTCATTTGAATTAAATAACAGAAAAATGACTGTGGTAGTTTAATTCAATAATATCGGCCATATTTCCATAGTATCCCACTTTAGAAAATTTAAATATACCACTATTATGTGTTTTCAAACCCTCTTCTCGATCGACTATACAAAATCTAAAGCCATTCACGTTATAAGTGTTGAACTTTTTAACTTGTTTTAGAGGACCTCGAGCAATAAAATTCAAATATTATGAAAACTCTTCTCAAGTATCAGTATTCATGATCTAAAAAAATAAATATACTTTATTATAATTACAAAATAAATGTTTTAAACTAATATTCATATTTATTGCAATATTTATGAACTTACACATCGTAAAAACCATTCTACAATCTCTTTATTAATAGCTTTTGTTATATCTTTCTCATTTTGTGTTTGGCCTCTTATTTGTCTCTTTGTTTGTATCCTCAACTCTTTAACAAATGGTTCTGAAATTTCACTATTCAGAATCACATATCTATGTGCCTGTAGTAATTCCATTTTTGTCAGTGTAACATTTGAGGTCCTCTCAACTGATCGACCAATTATAGGAAATATTTTTGATTTCCCATGTATTTGAGATTGCTTCAATGTGTCGTCAACACGTCCAACTCGATTAAATCTTGTCTCAATATCATCCAAGTATCTAGAACAAAAGGTAAGACACTCTTCTACCAAGTAGACTTCAGCATTAGAGACTTCTGGTTGGGATTTATTTCTCACATATGATTTCAAATGCCCAAGATATATGTGAAATAAAAAAACAAACATAGTAATTCATTTAATTAATTACCAAAAATTGTTTACTTGACTAAAAAAATATAAATAAAGTACCTCTCAATTGGATACATCTATCGATAATGAATGGGGTATCCTAATTTAGCTTTCTGAACCAAATGCACAGTTAAATGCATCATGACAGTAAGAAAAAACGAAGGAAAGATCATCTCCATTGCACAAAGTGTCAATACAAACCACTCCCAAAGGTTGTCAAGATCAAATTAATATAGATAATTTTCACATAGTTTCCTGAAAAATGTGTATAATTAGAGTAGAACAACAGTAACTTTTTCATGTAATAATGTACGCAATGCTAATGGTAGTAACTACTGTAACAAAATATGTGAATCATGAGTTTTCAATCCATGTAACTTATGATTATTTAAGTAACCACACCTTGAGATGTTACTTTAATACCCATCAGATACTTTCACATGTTTTAAAATTTAAAGGAATGTATCTTTATCCCTATTTTTCATTTCAAAAATTTCCAAAGAATACTTTTAAGTCTCATTTGTCTAGAGATCACGTTTTAGGTTAATTACTTGTAAGTCTTTCTGATAATTGAGATGATCCTTAGATTTTCCATGCTCATTAAGCAATGTGAAGATCAAATTGTCACATATATTCTTCTCAATATGCATCACATCAATATTATTCCACAAAAAATTAAATTCCCAAAACATAAGTTTGAAGAATATATTTTTTTATTCCATTGTTGCATTTTGATTTCACTTGAGGATGCACTTCGAACCCATTTCCCAATATCATTCAAATGAAAAACCTTTCAAAATTCTGTTTCGACCTTTTGAAGTTGTGTCAATATTTCAGAACTATTTAACAACTTTGGAGGTGGTTTATGATCAATGAAACCGTTAAATTTTGATATGTTCAGCCGAAATCTATGAGATGCATCGATAAATCATCAATGGAACAATAAACACCATTTTCCACTATGAGGTAGCTATTTGAGATCAAAATAAAATTTACAAATAGGACAATCCAAACCCGTGTAAGTGTTCTGACCAGATAAATTCTCAAGCCGAGGGAAGTCACTAATGGTCTACATTAAAGTAGCATGCATTTTGAACATTGTTTTAGAAGACGCATCAAATGCATCAACACCGTTGCTCCATAAATCCTATAATTATTCAATTAAAGGCTGCAAGTATAAATCAATATCATTTCTAGGAATTTGTTTTCCAAGAATAATCATAAAAATGATAAAATATGTTTTTTTCATACACATCCACAGAGGCAGATTGTAAGGGATCAAAACAACTTGCCAAATGCTATAACTACTACTCAAAGTCCCAAATGGGTTGAATCCATCTAAAACCAATCCTAATAGAACATTCCTAGGATCAAATGAGAAATCAGGATGTAATGAATCAAATGTATTCCATGATTGTGAATCTCGTGGATGTCACATTAACCCATCATTGTTATTGTCTACAGAATGAAACTTCATGTGTTCGGCAGTTTTCTATGACATGAATAATCATTGAAATCGAGGATTTGAATGAAAGTAATGGAAAACATTTATAGGTGTGTTACTTTTCTTCTTATATATGGTATTATGTTGATTTAGACTTCCAACATCACCTGTTAACTGCTATCTAGAAGAAGAACATTTTATTTCAATCTTGTCTACTTGAATCCTCTCGCCAATAAAGCATACAATCATTGGGTCACACATGTATTTTTGTATAATTCAAACCAATCCTGTTAAATTTTTTTCATATCATAAAAATACTCAGGGATATTTCTTCAGGAAATGAATCACACAACAATTCTAATATCATGGACATTGCCTTATTTTTAATTCCACATAGACATTTGATATGGTACAACTTCAGCAAAAAGAATGTTTTTAATATTTCAAACATCCACTACACAATTCTTGATTTCCATTGTCAAATAAATCATGAAACATATTTTCCTTAGAGAAGTTTTATCTTACATTAGTCTCCTCATAATCAAGAGGAGGGTCCACTGATATGATACAATCTTTATCTAGTTATCCTAAAGTCTCAAAAACAACACTTATCACATTGTTATTTGTGGTACCCTCATCTGGTTGTTATGATATGTTTTAATGTTGATGGTGGTGTCTTGCAGTGCCAAATGCATCATTTATAAAGGTTTTCATTTCATTTCCTATTTTCGATGAATTTGGGATCTCATTCTATGGATTGACATCAATGATCCACCTTTCTTCAACGTTTGATTCTTTGTGCCAAATCCAATACAAATATTGACTAAGTAATTGCTTCAATATTAAATGTTCATAAACTTCATCTCTCTCTAACCATATTCTAAATTTAAATTTAAGACATAGAAATATTATTCTACCTTCAACATATCGATTGGAAATTGAAAAATCTAAAAACTCCTCTAAACCGTTAAGATATTAAGGTGTGTTATTTAGTAATGTGATCTATATTTTATCCATATATATCATAATATGCCTACACAATATTAAAAAATTAAAACACATAACAACTAATAAATAAGGAAAGATATTCATATACACTAGTTGAAAAAATATATAAATATGTTAAATATTTGGAAATGGTCTTGGATTAGATTAAAAAAAATCCTCAAATACACTTTTTCCCAATAGTCCATGGTAACTTAAGGCACTTTAAGATGATATCTAGCCAAGAAATTTCTCATAATATACCTATTAAGTCTCAAAAATACTATCTCATGTCTACCAAGACAACCCAAACCATATAGCAATTTTAGAGAATACTACATGCATCAAATAGATGATGAGTTCAAGTGGATGGTTGAAAGAAATTAAAATAAAAAATTAATTTCCATTTAGAAGATTTTTGGGTTTTTTTATTTTCAAAAAAATGAGAAGATAAAAAAATCATCAGATAGAGTTTCACCAGATTGGGTTTTTTTTTGAATTGGGAGCATCAGACAAAGATGATCAGATGGTGGTTATCTGGTAGAAATAATCGGATAGAGGAATAAAACATCTAATAAAATTTAAAGATCCAAACAATACATCATAAAAAATGAATGGAAATATTGATAATATCTGTGATATAAAATGGATTTAAATTTGTATAATGAACCTCATCCTGTATAGTAGAAATCTATATAATCCTATTGAATAGAGGTTTGTCTAATAATTGCCTCCACTGAGTCTATACACTGGAACTAGGAAGTGATATCACCGAATTACTACAAAAAACTGTAATAACATAATTTACATAAAAAAAAAAATAGAAAATAAATATTTATGTGGTTCGGATAATTACATACATCTACGGGAGAATACTAAAAACATTTTCATTATAAAAGATACTAGAAAATGTAAAAATCATCACTCACATCCAATCTATTATAAAGTCTCAAAAAATTAATCTAGAAACTTACACTATTAAGCATAATCTTACATAAAACTAATTTGGATGGAGCAATTTGATAAACTATTATGGATAGGAAAATAACCACAAATAAGACTATCAATATTTAAATACTTTATATCAACAATTTAAATTAAAAAAACCATAATTAATTACTATAAAGAGTTGATATGGAGTAAGGGGTATGGATCTTAAACCAAGGTATATAAGAGATAAAGGTACAAGTTGAAAAAACACCTTCATGATTCAAGATATTATATAAGAAAAAAAGTACATGTGGTGTAGTGATGGACACCGAGATACCTAAATAGTACTAGGATAGAGCACTACATATACTAATTTTCACCTCTTGATCACTAAAGACTGGAGAATAGCATCAATGTTCTAAGAAGACTAGCAGGATTTGGTTTACCCAATTTTATTAATAAACTAAAATACAAGAAACATAACATGATCCAAATAGAGTTAATTTCATATGATAAATATTTATAAATCATATAAAGGTTAATAATATAAAATGATCCCTGAAACCTATGTCTAAATGAAAAAATAAATCCCATGTATCCATTTACAATATTAAATGGAACACGAGATAAACAAAAATCAACCATACTTAGAAAAAACAATTCATCCGAACATGTACTTGTACCTATAAGTACCCAAAAAATAGACCATTAAATTTAATGTCCCCCCTAAGTGTATATGCTGGGTGTGAGCATATAATAACCAAAAATAAACCACCTAGTTTATAACTTATATGGAATACACTTACATATGTTCCTTATATCAATATAAACATTTACATATATTTTTATAAAAATGACTTCACAAATGGTAATCAATAAAAACATGGAAGTATATAATAATGGAAAACTTCATAAAATAGAATAAATTATAAAAAATAAATCCCTATAATGGTAGGGTCTATACCTAACATAATTTCTTTGATCCTAGAATTAGATATGAGACATCAGGTCAAGGAATCCATGATGCTATTCCCATAGAACAATGATCATAGCAATAATTTCCATGGTTGAGTCATGGGAAAATCCTTGTATTTTTGAAAGAGAAAGGAGTATAAAAGAATCAAGGAACTATCATAACATGAATTTAGGGATAAGTGAAATGGGTATACAAAATTCAAGTCATTTTGATCCCATCCCATTCATCAATCTCTATATAATACATACCGACACACAAGTTAGACAATAGAAAAATACCCCTTCTAACATACTCATTTTTTATCAAAACAATATCCATGATCAAGGTAGACTTATTAGTTATAATAATCAACATGTTTTTTGTAAAAAAGTAAAAAAATCTCAAAATATTAAAGTAATAGTCATGGTTAATAAATAATTCCATTATAATGAATCTAATTCTCAACAAACCAAAAGGTAAATATGCATGAAAATGATACATTTAATATAATATCAATAAAATATAATTCCATGTCACACATGATCACAATATAAAACATTAATAAATAATGAATATTATATTATGGAATCCAAACAGGTAGAAAAATATCAACCCAAACACAAATCAGGTTATAAGGATACATTCTCTTCATACCGTGCTAAATGTCAATTATACTGGTTATAAATTATTGTATGAGGAGTAATTCATGGTTCACTAAAATATATCCAAAAAATGATCTATCTTTATCATGGGAAGTAACAAGTGTGCACTAGTAAAATACTACCTAAGTTCAAATATAGTCTTTTTTATAACTAATTCGATAAAATACCTCTGAAATGGGCATGGTGACGAGGTGACGTGGGTTGCCCGGGGGGGGGGGGGGGGTATCTCAGGGGTTTGCGAGAGAAGGGGTGTCATGAGGGTTGGGGGGGGGGGGAGGGTTGGGGTTGAAAAAATGTTTTAGTGGTAGTTTAGTTAACCACTGATAAAAAACTAACGAAAAAAGCTATTAATGTTGTAGTGGTTGTCATTTATTTTTATTTTTTTCTTTACATAGATAGTAATAGGATATATTAAATTTATATATGTGATATATATAATATAATAATGACACTGTAACTTATAATTATAATTTATCACTCATTTTTTCCATCCTTTGAAAAGTGATAACGATGTTTATGCATACATATGACCTACCATCTCCATGAGCAGGGTAATTCATTTTTCTACCTCCAAATTTCACGGATGATTCCAAATATGTTTATAATGAATATATATGATATTAATATAATTATTAAAATAATTTATATAATGTAACAATTAGAATTATGAATATATAAAAACTTTTGAAAAAAACATACATGAAAACAGAATAATTAACATATAGAAACAATTATTTTAATAAAGTTATTTTTAATAAACTGATATTAAAATTAAATATGAGGAAAAAATATGATTTTATAAGTACATATATTGTTACTGTATTGAATTATAATAAAATTAAATTTATTATAAATATGTAATAAAGTATATACAAAATATTTTTCACCTTAGGTAATAGTATATTTAAAAATCTCATAATTATTCGGGATAATTTATGTTTAAGTCTCTACTAGGGAAATAATTTGACATTAAACAAAATAAATTTTATTATAAATTTTTTTTTTCATGATATTCCAGTTTTTTCCTTTCATTTTCTACTCTTTAGGTACTACAAATATTTAAATACTATTTTTAAGGGAAAAAACATTATTTTTCAACTTAGTGAAAATTATTTGTCTTTAATGTTATAATTTTTATGAAATTTTTTTAATAAATATTTTTCTATTTTTAAATTATTTGTTAAATAATTTATTTACCATTTTTTTCTTTTTGATAAATGGAATACTATGAATTATTGGGATTTTTTTTCTGAATGAGGTACTTTTTTACTCTTTTTATAAAAGTAGGAAAGTAATGGTTTTTTTAACAAAAAAACATAAAAAATATAATCAATATCATCATTGTGCAATTATTTTACTCATATTTTATTTTTCAATGGTTCCTTTTAAACAATTTCACCTCCTTAGTATTTAACAGTTTATTTTGTTTTTAATATGTTATTTCAAAATGGAAGGACTATTTTCAACAAGAAATCTTTTAGTGATCTTTTTAATATATATTAATCTATGAAAAAATCATTAACTGAATATTATTCATTACTAGGGATATAATCTTTTGATATTATTCTCCATATTACACTGGATGTATTATGATTATATTTATTGATAAGGGAAATTTTTATCGTTTGGTATGTTAATTTTTCTATATGAATGTTTACATTGTTTATGTTTCAACCCATTCATTTGATGAATGAATTATACTTAGTATGTGAGGTATAGGTCCCATAATATCTCTAGAAACCCAAGTTTAACTTATATTGAAATTACATAATTTTTTAATAATACTTAACACATTACAAAAATATATTCCCAGATATTTTATTAGTTTAGTGCCTTTGAAAACTTGGAAAAAAATATTTCAACTTAGTGAAAGATATTCAATTTTTCCTAAAAAAATATTCCTTTTAATAATTCTAGTTAAAACCATTCTCCATAACTCGAGGAAAGGACTCCTAATAAATGGGTGAGCTTAAATACCCATTATTGGTAAATAAAGAAAATAAATAAGAATAACATGAACATAATGGTATGAGAAAATGATCATAACATTTGAATATCTTACCCTGCATATCAAAGATAAAAAATATGAGACATGGAAAAAATATTGGTAGTTCATAAGACATGAATCATAAGATAATCAAGAATGTTAAAATTTCAAAAAACATAACATGTGATCATATCATAGGCATAAGACATATAATTTGTGAAATACACATAAAAATTTAATATCTTTCTCTATAATTAAAGCCTCATTGCTAAAAATATATTAGGGAACTTCATGGGGACTACACTGACTAGGAGGGAAACATCACCATCCCTAGTCATAGTAATTTCATTGTAATGGATCATGTTTTCCTATCTTCCCATATTGTATGGGGTTTCCCCACCTTCCCATAGTGGATAGGGTTTCCCCATATTTCCATAGAGGATAGGGTTCCCCATCTTGATATAGTGGATCAATCCTGTTAACCTGATTCCCAACATTATCTCAATAGATATAAATCTTTACCTAATGCATTGTGGGAGATATAGGTCCCAAATGTCACATAATAAAATCATACATAAATGTTCTGAAATAAAATAAAACATGCATCATATCAAGATCCATAAAAATAGATGGGTTTTATAAACATCATATCATCACCCATGAAATGAATTAGGTATCATAAAAATTTAATCATTTCATAACCTATGAAAAATATAAATGTTTCATAATCATTTCACACTAGAATAACCCATTAAATTAAGTGCGTTTCATAAAAAATTATCATGGTAAAACACGTCTAACATAAACTATTTTCATAAGAATTTATCATGTTATAACTCCTTTAAGAGAAACAGATTTCCCAAAAATCATTCCATAAAAACATAAACAATTTAGAGAAAAAAATGAATGGTATCCTTATATAATATCACTAGTAAATCATAAACTATCACAATAGATTTTAAATTATATGGAGAAGGATTTTGAAATATCACTTGGAACCTAAATTTTCTTTGAAAATCACTTATTAATATATATAACATTTTTAAAATAATTTTTATTGAAAAAAATTTAGAAACATATAAAGTAATCATGAAAAAAATATATTTAAAACATTTCTTGAGGAA
Organism: Viscum album; assembly: GCA_963277665.1. Lineage (NCBI taxonomy): Eukaryota > Viridiplantae > Streptophyta > Magnoliopsida > Santalales > Viscaceae > Viscum > Viscum album. The sequence continues at coordinate 525,597,612 of OY728148.1, read as the reverse complement.
AATATCATTTTCTCTTTAAAAAACACCTTTTAAAAAATAAAACTTTTTAAATACCATTTTCCTTGAAAATAACTTTAAAATATCATAAAGAATCTTGAAAACATTTTGGAAACCTATTTAAAAAAAAATAAATTTAAAAAATATAAAATAAGCTTTTAAATAATTAAAAACATTTTATTGGAAAATAATATTTCGAAAAAATGAAAAGGAAGATTTAAAAGTCATTTAAAACACGTTTTAAGCATAAAACATATTTCTTTTTAAATTTTTTTCTTTGAAAAACATTTGAAAATAAATTTTTTTACAGAATGTTAAGAAAAAAATTTTCTTTAAAAAAAACTATGTAAAAATACAAAGTAAGCATCAATTATATTATGGCCATAATGGTGGGTAAGTCTGTATATGCTGAACATTACTTTTGTACCTTAATAGTTTATAAAAGTTCTTTGATCAGAAAAGGATAAGAAGATTACATTTAAAACCATTTTTTAAAAAGTAAATAAATGGGTAAAAATGTCCATTAAAAATCATAGTATAATTTTAAATTTTTTTTGAAAAGTTTTTTAGAAAACTATGTTTTTTTAAGAATATAGATTTGAGACCGAAAGAAGAAATAAAGTCAGTATTTTCATAAAAACATTTTCTTAATTATATTATGTACCAACGGGTGAAATAATTTTTCCCTTAATTAGATATAAAATGATTATATAAAGGTTATGAAAATTAATGAGATTTTTTGAGATATGGATCATAAGATTCCATAAATATAAGCATAATCATAAATAATCTCGATAAAAAATGAGATTAAAGCCATAAAACTTTACCATTTGATACCATTAAATCATAATAAAACATAAATAATAAATTAAATGAAGCATAACATATAATTAAAATAATTATATTAATTTTATAACATGTCAAAAGGTAGTATAGAAACTTCATATAAAAATATTGGTTTATAACATGGCATGTGTCTCAAAGAAGGAAAATTGAGACAAAATTAATTTACAGATTTGGTAACTTTTGAAACATATCTCCCATGAAAGAAATATAATAAAATGGGTATATAAATACCCAAAAATTTATTTATAATAATCATAGAATATTTCCATTATCAGTATACACACCACACAAATGAAATGAGCGGTTAATAAGGTGTGTATCTCACAGAAATAAAAAGTGAGATGAAATTACCTCACCTGAAGTCTTGGATTTCTTCATACACAATAAAAACTCTTATATAATAAATATATAATTATTATATATATAATAAATATATAATTATTATATATATAATAAATAACCATATTATTATATGTAATATCATATATTATTTTTTCATGACTTTATATTACATATTTATTAGAAACTCCATGTTATTGTTACATTTTGGGTAATATCCGCTTAATTTTTTGAATATGTTTCGACTTTTTATTCTTTATCCTCTTAATTAGATCATGATTTACTTATTTAAAATATTTAAAACATTGTATAAAAATAATATATATTCTTTATATATATTTATTTATAATAATATATATAATATATATGTATTAAATAGAATAGATCATTCATAGAGACAGTAGGCCATACATAAGCATGAACACTCTTTCCTTTTTATTGTCGTATTGAGAGAAATAACTTAATTGATATATATATATATATATATAAATATATATAATAATTACATTAGAATCGTTAATTCATATTTATCATATAATTTTCCTAAAAAAATCCTTAATACATTCCATATATGGTGTGAACAAATCACATTGCTTTAAGGAGGCAGTAGTCCACACTTTCCGAAATAAAATTATCATACTTACAAAAAATGGAAATCTTGAAGGTATGTGTTATATAATAATTATAAAAGAATAAATATATCATTAATATCATATATAAAATATAAAAATATACTTTCCATAATAATTCCCAACCATGATAGGTGGTAAATATAAAATGAATAATATCGTTTTGTGCATCTACAGTTCATCGTACACAAGAATGGTAAGTTCGTTACCCATAAGATGGAATTGTGTGTGAATATAGTTAAAAAACTTAGAATAATAAAATATCAGTACATTTAGTATACTAGTTTTATTATATATTCATGGAATAATAATAATTGAGGTTTTTGATTAAAAAGAAAATAAATGAAAGGAACTTCATAAGGATGCTGCCTTTTCTTTGGGTAACACCTTCTTCTTTGCAAGAAAGGGATTTCTTGGTTGAATTTTTGATAAGAGGGAGGATTCAGAAAGTATGGGAGAGGGGGATTTTGAGAAATTATTTGATCAGATTTTGGGCTATCAAAAGGTATTGTGAGGTGTGAATAAGTTGTAGGGGTGAGTTCCTTTATAGTGGAGGAGGAGTGACATTCTTTTAAATTCTTGAAAATGGAATCCCACCCACGTTTTTCTTATTAAACAAGACCTAATAATGGAAAAATTATATCCAAGGGAGGATATGGTCGAAATATGGCCATACAATAGATTTTGTACAAGTTTCTAGGTCATTTTGGCCCCCAAGTCTAAGGATTATTCCCTTCTTAAGCTTGTTTTCCTATAAATCATTGTAATTAATATTAATTACCTTTACTAATATTTTTGTAAAAACTATGTTTACCTTATTTGAAATTATATATTACTTTAATTACAAAAATATAATCCATTTTTCCAAATTTAAATTATATTAGTGGTATAAAATAATTTAAATTTAATATCGTAGATGGGACGACAAAAAATGTTTTTAAAGTAAAAACTCTCAAAGGTTTCATAAGTTTTTATATCTAATTACAAATTATAATTGATTCTAATGACCTAAATTGTATTAATTTGTTTAAAATTGATCTAATTAAACTTTAAAACAAAATAAAAATATAATTTAACCTTATAAATAAATTAGATAAAAAAGTAGTTTTGAATTAAAATTCAATATTTTTCACTATTCGTCAAAAAATGAGACTACAGTGAAAAATACCAAAAACTCACCCTAATCTAATTTTTTATGTTCCTAATTAAAATTTGATTTTTATTTTTGACATAAAAGATCAATAAAGTTTTCAATAATTTAATTTGAATGGGGTATCTAATAAAAGGTAGAAAAAATAATTTTTAGAAGAATATATCTTCTTATTCATATAATTTGATTTATTCTTATCTTATACCTATTAATTTTATAAAAAGAGTATCAAAAATATTGATTGAAAATATTATTTATAAATTATAATGATATAATTAATAAAACGTGGTTTGTTTAATTTATTGGGATAAAATTGTGTTTGTACATTGAAAAATAGTTTTCTTAGAAAAGTAATTTATTTATTTTCAAATAGTTCATAAATTTAGTTATACTAATTAACAACTAAAGAATTAATTTTATATACAAATGTAAATAAAATTTTCAAAATTTATTTAATCATATTCCTAACTTCCATTCTAATAGCTTTGTGGTATATTTTATAATATTTTAATAATATTATTAATAGTTTATAGTTTTTAAATAAAAGACTGGCCTTACGTGTTTCACAAGATATCAAAGGAACTCACCATTGTGTGTAAAAAAGGCCAAATATAGTTTTTATTGTACCAAAATATAATCTAAGTCTTTTTTGTAGTGAATTAAAGAAAAAAATAGTTCTTTAATATATAAAAAAACTATATTCAGTATTGCATGAAATGAAAATTTCAAAAAATATTAAATTAATATGAAGAAAAATATTTCACAAAATTTCAGGGTTTTACATTATAACCCCCTTAAGATGAATTTATCCCTTTAAATTTTATTGGGTTATCAAAAGCTTAATACTTTTAAGTTACATTCATATAAACCCGCCACTTAAAAATGAATACTAAAATTTCCTTTAAAAAAAGAATGTTGGAAACATAACGTTTACCCAATGTAACACATAACATGGTTTCTAAATAGAAGAATATAGGTGGGAAGTTAAAACATGGACTTAGAGGAAAATCAAACATATTTGTAGGGAGTGATTGTAGTCATAAATTTAAAAAAATCAAGTGATCAATGGTAAGTTAAGTCCTCAAATTCATAAATATGTGACGATTTAATAGGACCTCAATTTAAAAAAATTAAAAAATTAGGACAACATTTTATTTATAGACAATTTTCAAAAAGTTGAAAATTTTTCATAAAAACATATACTTACATGATTTCAGGACAAACTTACCGTTTGTTTCACCTTGATCAACTTACACTTAATCTCTAATACTAATAAATCAAGGTTAATTTTTTATTACTAAATCCTTAATAGATTAAGAGATCCATTAATATAATGATAGGTCATTCCATCTATTTTTATCACCACAAAATGTTATCACAAGTTATGGAATATTCATCAATCCTCATTTGGTGAGATAATAATTTAATCTATAAAAGCATATCTAAATATTAACATAAACCATTTCATGAATGGTTAAACATATAACCCTTATAGAGGATGAAATTATAAAATTCTAGAAATACTTTCACTAAATTTCTCAAAAATAACCTACCATTGATCCCATATATATCATAAAGTAGCTATTGGTTATCGCATACTAAAGATGTGAATACCTTTATCATGTATTCCCTTGAAACATGGTAATAACCTTAATTACCAAAATTCCTTATTGAAGACATTCATGTTTCATTATTCCAATATATATTGGATATATTGATTAAATCCAAAAAAATGTTGTAAACTTCAACAATGATATCATAACAACTTTTAAACAAGTCCTTAATTAGTTCTAAGTTAATCAATACCATCCAATTCAATTATTCATATCTAAGATATTTTTATACAAACAACATTGTCTTAACATAAGGAATATATTAAGGGTTATATTCCCTTTTACAAAATGCAACCTTTCCATGAAATCAATTTTCTATTCCATCAAAAACATTCAAAATAAACTTGTAAATCCTAATAGAAAAACATAAATTGAACAATAATTGTATCTTTGACCATTAATATAAAATAATTATTGAATCTAAATACATAAAAAATTTTATCATTACAATTCATCCATAATCCACAAGAAGGATACCACATCCTCTTACCCAATACCACTTTCTTTTCACATTTCATATATAGTCTCATAATCAATATCAATATAACCATTACTCATACAACCTTGATGATTATATTATTGAGATTTCTAATTTGGACATATATTTTCATAATTTCCATTCATTCCACACTAAAATAAATTTACCTTTGATGATTTCTTAGGGAGGTCAAAATTCCAATCCATTTCATTAACTAAACCCTTCATTTTTACTTGGTAGTTATTTTCATTGTTTCCTTATTCTCCATAGTCAAAGAATCTTCTTATTACTCTACGAAATTAAATTAGGAAATTATTTCAACATTATTAACACAAAGTAAACTGAATATTTATTCCTCCATGGTCTTGATTAACCTAACTCTTAGTGAACTCTTTAATTATATTCCTTAGTGAGTCTCACAGTTATTTATGGTACACATTTTTAGTCATGTTCCATGAAAACTAACTGGGCATGATCATAATATAATTCACTCTAGGGACCATCCCATTTGACATATCACTAGAAAATTGTCTAAAACATTCAACTTAACCTAGTTATTTCTAGTTTTTGCTATTGACTAAAACAAAAAATCATTGAGTAATAAATAGTTATCATAGTGATAAACTAGAATATCACGAAAAACCACTTATAGGATGTATAAATTCAGAAAACTTCCTTAATATGTGACACCATTGGTTTATTCTAGGTTATTCATAGCCAAATTACATTTTAAATCCTTTATTATGATTCTTAAAGATTTTGTGAATTTCTAAAGCATATCCTCCGAGAGTGTCAAACTAGGCGTGCAACAAGACCTGTTGTCATGTTCTAGGCTACACTTGAGTGAGTCCTGATGCACCTTGTCAGATTTGTTACCCCAAGGTATATATATTCCAGAGACACATCCACTTGTATTATATATAAAAGTATGTAATTTTATGAAAACACTAGATATATCCTTTACCAAAATTCCAAGGCATTTTCTTAAACATTAATTTATCCTTAGAATTACCCTTAGAGATACCACTAGATATATCATTGAAAATATCCCCAGGAATCTCACTAAAATCTTCTTATCCTAGTTTCCAAAGGTTTAATAAACATTCTCTCTGATACCAACTACAAAAACCCATTATTAAATTATATATACATTACATCATTTTTTTAATACTTAATATATTTCAAAAACATACACCAAAAGATAGTATTAGTTTAGTGCCTTTTGATACATAGAAAAAAATATTCCAACTCAGTGAATGATCTTCAATGTTTCCCAAAAAGATCTTCCCCCTTTGTAATTATACTTAAAAACCATTCTTTATAACCTAGTGAAAGGAAACATAAGATATGGGTGAGATCAAATGCTCAATAAGGGTAAATACAGAAAATACAAAATCATAACATAAACATTAGGGTATGAGAACATGAGAATAACATTTGAATGTCATTCCCTGTATATCAAGGATTATAAACATGATAAATGAAATAAATATTGGTAGTTCATAAGACATTTTTTTAAAAGGTTGGGGCAAAATCCTCATTTTTTTTATTAAAGCAAAGCAAATACCTCTTTAACTGGGTAGAGAGAGACCCATTACATAGCCCATAGTCCCAGTGGGCATTTATCCCATTACATAGCTTGTAGGCCCAAAATTTAAGCCCAATACCTATTCTGTGAATAGTACTGCTACAGTACCCGCGCTGCTACAATACCGCACAGTACCCACCGCCACTACAGTTCTACTTCCGCTGCTACAGTTCCCCTGCAGCCGCTACAGTTCCACCATTGCAACAGTATCTCAACTGCTACAGTAGAGCTACAGTGCTGCTACAGTACCTGCGCCCCATGGGTTTTGAACCCGCATTTTTCATGTAGAATTATGGGGTGCTTACCATTAAGCCAAACCCCAACTACTAGTAGTTCATAAGAAATGAATCATAAGATAATCAAGATCCAGAACCATGTGATCATTTCATATAAATAAGCCATAAAATTCAAGAAAAACACATAAACATGTAATATATTCCCCTATAAGTCTAGGATCATTACAAAAAACATATCAAGGTACATAACGGGGAAAAAAACTATTGTATAGGATACAACACTTTCACTAGTCATAGTCCTTTACTTGTAAGGGGTTGGGTTTCCCATTATTCCCATAGTGATTTAGGTTTCCCTATCTACACATAGTGGATCGGGTTTCCCCATATTACCATAGTGGATCAGGTATCCCCATATTCACATAATGGATCAAGATCATTAACTTGATTCCAATCATTATCACATGAGATATAAATCTTTACCCAATTAATTTTAGGGATATAAAGGTCACACTCATCACAAAAATAAAATTATACATACATGTGCCACAAGATAATAAAACATACATCATATCATGTACCATAAAATGAGATGGGTTTTATAAACATCATATCATAACCCATGAAATGAAATGGGTATCATAAAAATTTAAACATATGAAAACCTATGAAAAACATATAGGTTTCATAATCATTTCATCCTAGAATAATAGATTAAAGGAAGTGGGTATCATAAGTATTTATCATGGTATTATCTATTTAAGGGAAATGGGTTTCATAATCATTTATCATGGTATAACCCATTGAATAGAAATAGGTTTCATAAACATAAAGTCATAAAAACATAGACCATTTAGAGAAATAATCTAAATGATATCCTTGGATTATATCCCTAGTAAATAATAAACTATAACAAATGACTTCACCTTATATAGAGAATGATTTTGAAAGATCACATGGAAAATAACATTTCATTGAAAGTAACTTCTTAAAAAATATACCATTTTAAAAATACTTTTACCTAAAAACACCTTGTAAATATATAAAGTAATCAAAAAATAAATAAATAAAATTTAAAAAATTTCTTGAGAAAAATATCCTTTACACCTTGAAAAAATTCTTTTTAAGACAGAAATATTTTTGAATACCATTTTCCTTAAAAATTACCTTAAAAATATATAAATAAGCTTGAAAAATTTTTGATAACCTATTTTATATTTAAAATACTCTAAAAACATATAAAATAATATTTTAAATCACTAAAATAATTTTCTTTAAAGAAACATTTTGGAGACATATAATGGAATCTTTGAAAACCATTGAAAACATTTTTAAACCCTTTTTCTTTGAAAATAATTTTAAAATTAATTTTTTTTAGAATATTTGGAAAAAAATTATTTAAAAAAATTACATTATAAACATAAAAAGTAAGAATCAATGAAATTATAGTTATTATGGAGCGTAATTCAATACATGAAAAACATTCCTTTTATACCTTATATGTTTAGAAAAGTTCCCTTATCGCAAAATGAAAAAAATTCCTTTTAAATGATAAGATTAAATCCATAAACCTTTTCCACTTTAGTAAAATTAAATCATAATAAAAAGTAAATAATAAAATTAAATGATGCTTAAAATATCATGAAAATAAATAGATTTATGATATAACATGTAAAAAGGAAGTATATACTTCTCAAAGAAACATAAAGGTGTATAACGTGGCATGTGTCTCAAAGAAGGAAAGTTGAGAAATATTTATAGTACCGATTTTGAAACTTTTGAAACATACCACCCATGAAATTAAAACAATCAAATATATATGTAAATAAAAATAAATTTAAATATAATAATCAAATAATACATCCATGGGAAGTATAGACACCACACAAACTAAATTATTGGTGAATAAGGCTTGTATCTTACAAAAATAAAAAGTTAGATGAAATTCCCTTACCTTGAGTATTGACTTTATTCATACACGTTAAAATATTATGTATTATAAATATAAGTTTATTATAAATCTACTAAATAACCATACTATTATATCTAATACCATATATTATTTTTTAGAATATAATATTACCCTTTTATTAATAACTCCATGTTAATGTTTTGTTTTTGGAAATATTCAATTTATTTTTCATATATTTTTTGACTTTTTATTATTGATCATCTTAATAATATAATTATTTACTTATTTCGATAATTAAAAACATGGTATAACTATCAAATATATTCAGTATATAATTATCTATAATAATCTATATAAGATTGAAGAATGAATTCAAATACACCGTTCATAGATATGGTGAGCTGTGCATATGCACGAACACTGTTTCTATTTTATGGTCATATTTAAAAAAAGAAATTAAATGAAAAACACATGAACACATATATATTATAATTAAAATATAATTATTATTTCATATATATAATATAATTTCACTAAACTCATCTTTAATACATTCCATGTAAGGTGTGAATGAATCACATCGTTTTGAGGAGGCGATAGTCCACACTTCTCCTAGAAAAATTATCATACCTACACAAAATGGAAAGAATAAAGGTATGTGTAATATAACAATTATGTAACCGAAAATGAATAATAAATATAATATATGACATATAAAAATACATTTTACATCATAATGACCAACCATGATAGGTGTTAAAGGAAAAAAAATGAAAAACATCATTTCGTGATGCAATAGTTTGTCGTACAAAAGAATGGTTAGTTTGTTACCCATGAGATGGAAGTATGTGTAAGTGAAAGTAAAAAAATTATAATAAAAAAATCTAATTATATATTTTATACTGAGTTTATTATATAGTATTGGAATAAGAATAATTTTGGTGGTGGAGAAAGAAAATAAAATAAAGGAGCGTGAGGAAGGATGTAACCAATTCTTTGGGTAACTCCTTTATCTTTGCACAAAAGGGGTTCCTTGGTAGGATTTATGCACAAATTAAGGATTCAAGGAGGTATGGAGATATTTTGGGTGATTATTGTTCAAATTTTGGGTGATCCAATGGGCTTTAGAGGTGTGAATAAGTGGTAGGGGTGAGTGCCTTTTTATAGTGGTGAAGTGACATTCTTGAATTTTTTTGAAAAGAAAATTCTATCCACATTTATCCTATGAAATGTGGATCCAATTAAGGACCAAATTTGATCTAATGGGGTTAAAGGTAAAAATATTTCCATAAAATGGATTTCGGATAATTTCCTAGGTCATTTTGGCCCTAAAGTGTATTGTTTACTCCCTTATTAAGTTGGCCCTGGCTTCAGCCGTGACTCTCCTATTTTCTACAGAGGCATACTAGGGATTCAGGCTTTGGGATTCGGGCTACAGACAACGTTTGAAGCCATGAATCTTCCAGCTTCTGCGACGGTGTTCTAGAGCTTCGAACCTCAGGTGGCGGCCATCTTCAACTACGACGAATTAGGAGCAGTCGATTCACCTTCGTGCGACTCTCCTTCTTCTGCTGCAACATGATAGGGATACGAGCTTCAAACATTAACTGTCTTAAACCAAAATGGCTAGGGATTAGACAATTCAGCTTCGTGTGGCATACTCCTTTCATTGAATTCATTCTGGGTGGCTTGTGAGATGGTGTGGGTTCAGTTCTTGTCTTCTTTGGGTCAGATCTAGACTTATGGATCAGTTACATGCATCTTGTATGATGGCATGGGGTCAGATCTTGTCTTCTTTGGGTTAGATTTGGACTTGTGTCTTGGATTATTCTTCAGGTCCATCTTTTCTGGCTTCATCCAGTGGCGTGGGGTCTGATCTAGTCTCACAGGCTGTTCTCTTCGAGTGCGTGAAAAATCTTTTTTATTCAGGGTTCGATGTATGTGTGATGATTGGTGATTTTTGTGTTTCAGTTTTTTGGAGTGCGTTTCTAGTTTGATGGTCCCCATTAGGTGGAGGATCATGTGAGGCATTATGGTGTTGGTGATTTTGTGTCTTGTTCTGGAGGATCTGCTATTGCTTTTGGAGGATTATTCTATTGGTTTTGGTTGATTCTGCCTTATTTCTTCGGTTGTGCCTTTATTGCTCGTGATTAGTTTTTGGATGAATCTTTTGTACGATCTCACTGTGATGTTTTGGTGTATTTTCAACCAGAACATTACTTGGATCTATTTTAGATGAGGTTCAGAGCAAAAATATTTCACCTATTTATGTCATTCAGGTTTGGAAGTTCGAGATGGTATGGCTCTATCATCTGTACTGGGCCTGTGTAACTCTACACGGGATAGCTAGCCGAGCGGTCATGTGATGGTGAAGACTTGTTATCATGTTGTAGTTTCTGGGGAGAGATAAATCCTATAGTCTTATATGGTTTATTATCTTGAATGGTTTTATTTAGTTTTAATGTTCAATCTTTCAGTTTCTAACTTTTTCTGAAAAAGTGTTTCGATAATAAAAAAGTTAATTTTTAGTCAGTACTCCCCTATTAAGCTAATTTTACTTTTAATTGTTGTAATTACTTCTAATTACTTTTACTAATTTTTTATCAAAAACAATGTTGACATTATTTGAAATTATATATTATTATGATTCCAATTATTGAATTATTTTTTCCAAATTCGAGTCATATAAGTAGTAGAAATTAATTCAAATTAAATTACATGAATGGGATGACAAATCAGATTTTTAAAGTAAACATTTTCAACAGTTTGGTATGTTTTTATATCTAATTTCAATTTGGAATTTATCAAAGTGAACTAAATTAGATTAATTGAGTAAAAATTTATCTAACTAAACTTTAAAAACATTTAAAAATAAAATTGGACCTTATAAATAATTTAAATGAAAAAGAAGTTTTGAAATTAAAATCTAGAATTTTCCACTATTTATCAAAAAATAAAACTTCAAAGAAAAATACAAAAAATTCACCTTACAATAATTTTTTATATTCTGATTTGAAAAAAAAAATTATTTTGACATATAAAATTAGTTAAAAATTATAAAAAAATTATATTTAAAATGGGTACTCAATTAAAAGGTGGTAAAATTACTTTTTAGAAAAATATATCTTTTTATTCATAATTTTTTTTATTACTATATTGAACCTATAAAATTTATTAGATAAGTATCTAAAATATTTATTAAATATATTATATATAAATATTATTTAAAAGATTAATAAAAATTGATTTTTTTTAATTTATTGAGATAAAATTGTGTTTGTACATAAAAAAATAGTTTTCATAGAAAAGTAATTTATCTATTTTCAAATAGATCTTACATTTACTTATAAAAATTGATAACTAAAGGATTAATTTTATATACATGTTTATATCATATTTTATCAATTAATTAATCATATTATTAACTTCAATTACAATGGCTATGTTGTAGCTATAATAATATCTTAATAATAATATTAATAGTATATTGTAGTTTGGTAAAAACTCAGCCTTGCTTATTACACAAGCTATCGAAGTATCTCAGCATTTGTGTAACACAAGCCAAAAATAGTGTTTCATGTACCTAAATCTAATCTAAGTCATTCATGTAGTGAATTAAAGCCAAAATTAGTGATTTTATATATATAAAGACTCTATTTAGTGTTCCATGAAATGAAAAATATCAAAAAGATTAAATTAATTTGGAAAAAAATCACAAAAATATAGTGGTGTTACAATATCACCTGGATACTTAACTGAGTCTCATTAGAAAATATATTTTGTGTATTTAGAATATTCCATAACAATTTACATATTTTTTGTAATCATAAGGCCTTGATGATAAGATTACAATGTCTAACATTATACATTCAATCCTTATGAAACTTGTTATTGTTATGCATGTCATTATTTACACTATTATATTATCCTTGAATTTAGTCCCCTTTTATGGTTTCATTTATATGGCATATTTTTTTTTCTTATTCATACATATTATACTTTTTTTGTTTACTATATGATAACTTTTATATTATGATTTTTCTTTCATATCGTCCGAGCTAACCCATTATTATGTCTTCCTTTCCCCATGATATGAAGAAGGGGTCTATTAATAGAATCAAGTATTCAATATCAGATGTAATAATGTTATAATAATAATTTTTATATTATATTTCATATTTTCAAATTTAATTTGAGAGTAATGTATGTATCTAGTCTCCCATGACTATTAAAATATTTGGTCCTCCAAGATATAATCCCTTATACTAATGCTAATGAAGTAAAATAACCATTGGACTAGCGATAATGGAGTCAGTGTGTTATATTTGGTATCATAAGAAGTTTAATAAATACCTTAGGAAATAGATTTAATAAAATGTAGATTAGCTAACATATCATTATGACAAACTTTGATGATATATCAAATACTAGGACAACATAATAACATGTTTTTAAGGTAAATATGTTTTGGTTTTCCTAGAAATACATCCCTATTTGGATACACTTTAAGTGTAAACAGTTTGATAATGTTTCATATGTGGGGATTAGCCTTGAAAAGAGTTGATGAGGAACATGATGGACATTATTCAGGTGCACAGTGAGTGCGTCCTTACCATGCAACTTTTTTACACTATCGTTGGATATTATTGAGTTAATTAAAATTTTAAATAAAAACCATTTTGATAAATTTGAAAATATATTAATTATTTTTTAATATTACTCATTATAGTATGTTTATGATTATAATATTAACTATAAATAAATATTCAAGTTATTTCAAGTGTTTCACAAGGTTGAAAATTGTACATTATGAATAATAATTTTATGGTATAATCTTTTATATTTAATTTATTTCAAATAGAAACTACTAAAATGAATGGAGACAATATATATATATATATATATATATATTCTATATAAAGATTTACATCCTGCTCAAAATAATTAAACTAGAGTAGAAATTAGAGCTATAGGAGGAGTTGATTTTTTTTTAATTTTATTGGGGAAGATGAATTAGGTTATCTCTAATAAACTTCTCTTATGAAGTAGCCTATTGATAAAAAATATAGTGTAACAATATTATACCACTTCAATTATAAAATAACTCCATCATTATAATAGACTACTAATCCATTTTTATCTATAGAATGGATAACATCTTATGATATGATATTTATTTCATTGGGATATAATAAATGGGAAAATGTTTCCCTGGAAATTTATCATCTCATGAGAGATGTAAATCAATTGTTGTCATCTATATAAAATTCTAATGACAAGGATGAAATAAATAACATTGATTGGGATAATTTTAATTTATATTTAATGGAGAAATATTTTACTCATGGGATCTAAGTGGGCACATATAGATTATTCATGTGTCAAGATTAAAGCTTGATGAAACTAATTCTAAGTATAATACCAAATTTATAGGGTTATAAAGGCATGATGTAGACAACATATGTTATACAAAGAGTAGGATTTATCATTTATTTGACTAGATAATGAAATTCCTATAAAGGGAACTATTATTCCAAACCTTCTCATTATAAGTGGATAGAATCTCATGTACTACCAAGATAAATAATGAATTCTTCATGTCAAATTAATTGAAATGAAAGCTAGATAAAAGTTAGGTCAATATTCTCTTTAAAAAATTAAATAAGGAAAAAGTAAATAGGGAAGGTTAGAATTTCTATATTGTAATAAATGTGGAATGAAACACTGTGGAACATGATTTCTAAGAATGTGAGTTCACATTAAGTATAGATAAAAAGGCAGTTAGGATCATGTTTTTATGTGCAAGAAAGAAGCTATAAATGTTTATTTAAAAAAATATAAGTAGGTGGGGACTATGTAAATGATTTTTCCTGGTATCTACATAATTTTCCTCAAAAAATTTCAAGGGAGAGAGTCCACAATTATGTGATATCTACTACTATAGTTGAAGTTCCAAAAGATGTAGTAGCAGGTATATTGATCACACCTTCAAGTTTCCCAAATACTATATTTCATTATTTATCTTCTAAATATTTTATATCATGAATGTTTTAAAAGAAAATTATATATTTCCCTATCAAAGTGATAAGTTAAATGTCAATCATAAATCCTAGTAGAAGTCTCACTACAATAAGTATGATTCAATATATTCCAATTACATCACATAATGGTTCTCTATTTGTATATAATATTATTATACCTATGGTATAATTTAATATAATATTTTGTTTGGATTAAATTTCAAAATATAATGAATAAATTTATTCCCAAGATAAGGATATTTTGATTGATGATGAAGATATACAGACACTTTTCTTTATAGGGGGACTAAATCACATGAATCATATACATACTCACCTCCAATAGTTCTCCTTGATAATTTTTTAGAGAATATGATGATGTACAACCTATGAAAGGGAAAGGTAACCCTAAGATAGAATATGTTATTATTTTCAAAGAATATATATATGTTTTTATTTGTGAAATTATTTTACATCCACATGAGCATGATGCTGATTATTTTATTTATATCATCCTCAATGAAAAACCTATATCATAGACTCATTGTAGGAAGGATAATATTGATTTAGAAGAGTTAAAAAAACACCTAAATGAGTTTAATCATAATTGGTTCATATAAAAATGTGTTTTACCTTGGTGGACTCTTATTATATTTGGGAAAAATAAGTATGGGATGATGAGGCTTTGAATTTATCATAAGTAAATCAATGACAACACACTGAAGAACAAATATCCTCCTCATATTGATAACATATTTGAACAAATAAAATTTTCCCAGTATTTATCAAATACTTAATTTTTTTGGGGGTATCATCAATTGGGATTATAGATTGAATATATTCTAATTATTTCATTTGATATTAATTATAGTCATTAAGAGTTTATAGTAATTCATGTTTGATTCACCAATACAACCTCAGTTTTTATGTATTTTATTAATATAGTGTCCAATAATAATCATTACAATTATATTGTTATGTTTATTGATGATATATTTACATACATAAAATTTTATTAACACCATAATAGTTATTTAAAAATTATTCTTGAGACAATTATAAAAAAGGATTTACATGGTAAATTTAGTAAGTTTATATTTTGGCTTAAATAAGATCATTTTATTGGTGATATTTTTATGAAGTATGGAATATATTTTGATCCATTAATAAAAATAGAAGTCAATGAATCATCAACACTGATAAACATAACTAAGGAAAATAGTTTCATTGGATTAACAAGTAATTATCAAAGTTTTGTTCAAAAACATTCCTAATTAGAAAATTTGTTCTCCAAGTTTAAATGAAAAGGGGTTATGCTTATATTGGTTAGATAAATGTAAAGAATAAATTAAATAATTAAAGAGATGGAAAATTGATTTTTTAGTGTTCACACAATAATCAATAGTGGATTGTTTTATCATATACAGTTACAAATCAAATAATGGGCTTAGATGTGTTCTTATACAAAATTAAGAAGTCATTTTATATGCTTCAAGGATGTTAATGATACACACAAAAAACTATCAAACACGTAGTTTTGAGTTCATAAAAATAACCATTTCTTTTAGGATATGAGTAAATTATCTCTATGTCCTATGATATCATATATAAATAGATAATAAGAGTCTGAAATACATCTATTCAAAAAATGATATCAACATGAAGAAAATAACATGGTTTGAGATATTTGAAAATTATGATTAAAAAATTCACTACTTACAAATAAAAGATAATAAGTTGGATTATATGTTGAGTAGGAAATATCATTGAGTTATAAAAATGATGAGGATTTACAAGGATTATATATTTTAGGACAAAGTATTGATGGATATTGGAATTATTATAGGAGGGAAAAAATAAATCTATATTTAATTAATTTCCAAACCATCTTTATTGAAAAAATAAAAATTCCTCATTTTGATAAACATAATTTTAAAAAATGATATTAATGTTTTTAATGATGTGATGTTAGTAGACTTAATTTTCAAAAAATATTTTTCTAATATTTGGAAAGAAGTTATGTGTTCAATATGTTCCTATGATGAAAAGAAAATTATAAGATGATGTAGGAAATTTTTTTATTAAGTTCCATGATAATTGGTTTGTCAGTAGGTGATATTTAAGATATAAAATCCTAAAGGATTCATGAAACTACATCATTTTCTGATAAGGAAATGAGAACACATTACTAAAGACATTATCAATAGATTAAAAAAAAATTTAAAAAAAATTATATCTTCTAGGTTATTATTGATAGTATGACCAAATATGCACAATTAATTACTATATGATAATATTTAACTCTTGGAAATCATATATGACTCTATATTAATGATGTTAGAAGACTTCATGGTTTACCTTAATTGATTATATATAATCATGATTCTTAATTTATATTGGAATTTTTGAAATATTTTCATAAGTATCTTGATACTGAGAATTATTTGAGAACCACCTATCATCCCTAGACTTATGGGTAGCCCAATTTGACTCATTAAACACTTGATGATATTATAAGGTAATTTTCATGTAAATTTATAGATATGTTGGAACAATAATTACCTTTGGAAGAGATTTCATATAAAAAATGATTACATTAAAGTATTAAAATGATACCATATAAAGAATTATATGATAAGAGATGTTGTACTCCAACTTTTTGGGATGAAGTTAGTGAAGGGAATATTATAGGCCTAGAACATGTGTAGGAGATAACGTTGAAGAAAAATTAAATTTTCTACCATATTAAAGAAGTTGGATGAATTGTAAAACACTACACTAATACCTAAAGGAATTATTTGTAATTTCAGGTTGGGGATTATTTTTTCTTGAATGTATATCTATGGAGGGGTGTTATATGATTTAGTAAGAAAGGGAAACTAAGTATGATGTTCAATTTAATTTTCTATATAATTGAATGAAATGGATTTTTGGATACCTATTTGGAAATGAAACATAACCTCTATAAAGTAGATGATGTGTTCTTTATCCCATTATTGAGTAAGTAAATTACCTCTCAAACACATGTGATCAAGTTTAAGGAAATTGTTTTGGAATGTTATTTATCTTACTATGATGATCCTATTGAGATTTTTGATATTAGAGAACAATTGCTGATGAATCATTCGACTTGGTAAATGTATATTAGTGAAATCATAAAATTAATGGGAAATGTGGGAACATGAAAATGTTTTGATGAAGAACTAAACAATTCAATTCTTAGTATGAAATTACTTAAATTTTGAGTATGAAAATTTTTTATGTGGGGAAGAATGTAAAACCTGAGATTCATCTATGGTAAGCTTTTATTTTTTATAAAATAATATCACAATTCATATATTTTAATTCAAAGATACGACTAAAACATACATTTATAAATTCTAAATTTTTTAATTTAACAAATTTATTTATTTTATGAAATAAGCATATTAATATTGACTTTGGGTGAAATCTTGAGATTTTTATGAAATGATTGATTATTCAACGTATATTAAAAAATATTGATTTTAAAAATATTCTCATTTTTTAATTAGATTGAGAAGTTCCATTATATTTTTCATTTATCCATAATGTGAAACATAATCCTTTAGATTAAAAATAATGTAATTGATTCAATCAATTTTTATTATGTTGATATAAGTTAATTTTCATTCTTAAAAAGTATTTTTTCTAAAAAATAATTCTCATTAAAATTTACATATTTATATTAAAATTAATTTCTTCTAATTATATGTATTGAATCTTGAAAACTAGTTACGATGTTAATAATTACATGGATACAATTTGGTAAATTGGTCCCTTTTATTTTTTTATCATTATGAATAGTAATAATTGAAAATATTTTTCACCTCAGTAAGGACAAAATGGGAGAAACGTGGTTAAAATAACAAAATATAGTCGAAAAATAAACATATCACATGAATTAAATTCATTGGATAGGATAAATTCGGTCACAATCATACCAAATTTGTATATATTGTATTTTGGTTCTAATTTCCTTTATAATTAAATTTATAATATTTTAAGTAAAGAAAATTCCAAAATGTCCTTCCCTTGATATTAATATTTCTATTTTTTAATAAGGATAAACAAAGAATATTTTTTATTAAAAATAATTATAGAAAATACCAAATAATTATTTTTATAAAATTAATTTATTTTTTAAATGATTATATGTTTACCTTAAATGATTACAAAACATCGGTACAATGCTTCTATAAACAATGAAAAACTATATAAAAATATTAAAAAATAATTACAGTAATATTTTTGGGTGAGTTATAGTAAACCATAAAGTTTACATATTACTACAACATATTAGGGATGTTTAAATATTTTTTATTATAATTTCACTTCTATATTGACGTCTTTAAGGTCAAATTAAATGAGTTCTATCAAATATTACATTAATGATATGTTATGAAGAATAATAATTTATTAAATAATTTGAAAATAATAAATAAATTAAATAGGAAAATTTGGAATAAATATGGTCTAAAATATCATTCCATATCCATTTATGATCTAATTTTTTCGATATAAGTTAAATTATATCCCATTAACACTGTAAAAGTTTTTATCATAGTTGAGCTCAAAAAGGGATTACTAGAGGATTTATTTAAATTTACAAGGGATAAAATGACCTAAAGACTTGATTAAACATCACATTATGGTTTTATTTAACCAAAAACTTATAAAATTAGAACATTTTCAATTTTTTATCCATATTTCCATGACATTCAATTAGTAATATTTTAAAACTTTAAAAAATTATAATTGTGACACTCACCTCAATTATAAATGGCCACCCCATCCCCTCAATTATTAACATAAATTGAGCCTTATAACTCATTGAAAACCTACAAAAATATCCCCCAACACGATTAGACACATTATGTTTGTTTTTAACTTCTATTATAGTATTTCTAGTGTCCTTAATAAGAGAAATAAAGAGGTTTATCTATGTGAAGGTAAACATTTTCACAACTCTTTGAAAATTATTTCTTCTTATAATTTCTAAAAATATGTTCTACTAAAACTAAAATAATAATTATATTATTTTAAATATACTAATATGTTATTATTATTTTTTCAAAACCACTTTACTTATTTTTTAATTTCTATAAGAATTGAACAACATCGCTTATGCGTACATGTAGCTTACCATCTCCACGTAACGACGTCAGTTTTTTTCATCCCAATATTACATGGATGATTATAAAGTTGGTAATTTTGAATATATATGAAATTAAGGATATAATTATACAAAAATTATAACATAGTATCTCCTTTCCTACCTTCTGATCCATTGGAAATTTATAATATCAATCATACGTATGTGTGGACTACCACCTCAATGAAGCAAACTGATTTGTTTTTCATTTCCTATTTACATATATTTCAATAAGTATTGATATATTTAGTATGTATGATTTATATACTAATATAATTATTTGGTAATAATGAATCATTATTTACCTTTCTTTCATTCCATCTATATAAAATCAAAAATAATGTTTAAGCGTACGTACAAACCAAAGTCTCCATGAACAGTGTAATTCATTGTCCAATCTACACTAGTCAAAAATTATTAAAAATATGTAGGCATTGAATATATATTATTTTTAAATAATAATTAAAATATTTTTAATTATAAAACCATGAAAACTATGCATGGACTAGAAATACTAAACTAAAACAAACATGAAAATAGAATAATTAAAACTCTAAAATGGAATTTTTAAGAAAAAACTATTAATAAATGTGTATTTAAATGTTTTAAGTGGGTAATATATGATGTTATTAGTATGTATATGGTTATGGTATAGAATTATAATAAATTTAACTTTTTCATACATGTGGTTAAAAGTATATACAAAGCATGCTAGCCCTAAGGTAAGGGTTTGTTTGAAAATAACACCATTATTATTAAGTCTTTATTTTTAAGTCTCCATGTGGAGATTTATTTAATAATTATATCATAAATACAATATATATTATTCTAATATAATTATTTCTTGAAATTAATATTTTTAATTTTATTTCTCTCTTATTATGTTCTCAGAATACTAAAATAATATTTTTAATGAAAAATGGAATTTTTTATAATATGTTAGGAATATTTTTCTTCTATGTAAATATTTTCAATACATTTTTTTATAGAATGTTTTTACTATTATCAAAAATATTTTTCAATGAAATTTTTACACATGTTTGAAATTTTTTAAAAATGGTTTCTTAGAAATCTTATTGTCATCTTCTTGAAATGCAATTTTAACCCCTTTTAAACATGTGTGAAAGAAACATTTTAATTTATCTTATATTGAATGAATGAAATTTATCACTATAATGTTTTCTAAATTATTTTATTCTTACATTAAAATATTCAATGGATCATTTTAATGAAATTTTTTCCTTAATACATGGGAAATTAATAGATTTTGAATAAGTTATTTTGAAATGAAAAGAGTATTTTCCTTAAGAAATAATATAGTGATCTTTTTAAAGTATATTAACATATGTAAACATTATTTTTTAAATATTATACACTAATAGGGAATTAATATTTTGATGATATTCACTATATTACATTGGATAACTTAAAGATTATGTTAATTGAGT
Organism: Viscum album; assembly: GCA_963277665.1. NCBI lineage: Eukaryota > Viridiplantae > Streptophyta > Magnoliopsida > Santalales > Viscaceae > Viscum > Viscum album. The sequence goes on along the minus strand of OY728148.1, from coordinate 525,576,186 downwards.
TGGGAAATTATTATCATTTCTTATTCTAATTTTTTAATAAAAATGTATCTTTGAATTATGTTTTTGTTCATTTGTATGATGAATTAATTTAACTTTTTAAGTTATGGTAAAGACATAATAAATCCCCAAGATTCATTATTAGGTCATATGAGAAAAACTAGTTTGGTTATATGGCGTAAGCATTATGTATTTATGAATGTTGTGTTGGGACAAGGCCTTGATAGTAATATTTTGATGTCCAACATTATTTATTCTATCATAATGAAAGTAGTTATTTTTATACACATTATTATTTATTATATTATTTTATCCATGGATTCAGTCTAAATTGTATTGTATCAGTTATTTGAGAAATTTTATTTTTTTATCTTGACTATAATATTCATGTTTTATTTACATCATGATAGATTATTTTGTATTATTTCCCTTAATGGGAATCCAAGATCACACATTACTATTTTTTATGATCCCAAATATAAGAAAAAGGGATCAATGAATAAAATCTTGGATTTAATATAGGAAATAATAATTATATCCCAAGAATAATTATATTATTTTACAAGTCTCTACATGTAATGTGAGAAACATGTTTGTATCTTGTCTCCCAAAACTAATAAATTATCTCATCCTTTGGGATATAATCCATTTTACTTGTTCCAATGTAGTAAAGCAACTACTAGATATAGGAAAATAGATTCATGGTGTTAGAAAATTCATCCTGATATGTTGGTTTTTGAAATCATTTCTCATATAATGATCAATATAGTTCTATTTGAATGCTCAAAAAATACTATTATTAAATGAATATTCCACCAAAGTTAAATATAAATTCCACTTACCTTAAATATCAATTGATAATAGCCTCAAAATTTCGTATTAGACACAATATCTGTCAAGGGATTATAAGTAGGCTTTGAACATAGCTATGTGTAAAGATCCATCTGGAGAATTTTTCATAATTTTAATGTAATCCATGGGTTAGGATTAGGTACAATCAAAATTGGATCACCAATAAACCTTAAAACATCATGAATATAGAGATTTTAGAAGCACTCAAAATGTATATATTCACTTATATATAAGAAATGCGAGGTATTTGTAAGGAGATCAACAATAACCCATATGAAATTATTCTGTACAGATGTATTTGGAAATATAGTGACAATTAATATAGTAATATCATAAAACTTTCAAACATGAATATGTTTAGTATGTATAAATCCATTAGGATGTTTTCTTTAAAACATTATTCATTGGGAAATAAATCAACTTGAAAAATAATCTTCAATTTCTAGTTCATATTATCCCAACAAAATTGTTCCTTCATTACCCAAATTTTTTTGGCATCACCATTGTTTATATTGAAATTTTAGCTATGAGATTCATCTAGTAATTTTATTTTTATTTCAAGCATTGATGGAATAATTAGACACATTAGAAATTTAATTATTTGATATTATTATATAAATTATTCTTGCTTCTCATCACATATAAAGTTTATTTTTTTACTAAACTTTTTATTGTCATGTTAGGATATTTTTATTTTGACCAATAAGGGTGGTTTGGTAATAATTTGGAATATATGTGTAGTTTCCCATCACATAATGATTCCCATATGTAAATTTACTATATCCATGAATATAATATATTTTTAAATACTTATTTTAGTGAAAATATTATGATCTTTCCCACTCAATGCATTAACCACCATATTTTCCTTACTTGGCCAGCAGTGTATCGATAAATTGTAATCCTTCAGTAGTTCTAGCCATTTCATTTTATAAATGCTAATCTCTATCTATGATAAGTTGTATTTACATATTTTTCAGTCTATATATATATATATATATGAGAATTTTCACTATAAATTTAATGGTTACTTATATTCAATGAAATGAGTATGGATTCCAACTCTAGATCATGGGGTGGATAATTCTATTCATGAATCCTTAACTAAATTTATAAATAGGAAATAACTCTATCATTATATATAAGGAAAAAAAAATTCCCTTATTTTATATATCACTATATATTATAAATAAATACACACCAGATGGAAAATATAATATCATTCCATTGAATGATTTACTTTATAATTTATCAAAACATTCTTTACATTCTTTTAACCATATAACACAACCCAATTTCTTGTAAAATTTGTTAATGGGATAGCTAATAGAGAAACATATAAATTGAGTCATCAATAGTGACGTACTAAATTAAAGAAACTATATACCTCAGTTATATTCATTGTTAAGGGATATTCTACCTTAACCATGAATTTGGAGTATTAATTGATATTCTCTATAAAAAGATATTATGGACATGAAAAGAAACATTCTGAATCCAAATTACACATTTTATAAAATGTCTATATTACTTTATTTATATATATTTATAATGATTGGAAAATTAATATTATTCTCATTATTGATTTTATATTATATTTTGACAACATCAATAAAATCCAGAATTAAATTTTCATGATAATCCATGAAAACTAAATTCCCCATATCCATAAAAATAGAGTTTTCATTAGTCAATAAAAAGGGAATTACAATAAGTTAATAATTCCCATAACTCATTCAAAATTTCATATTTGAATATATTTCTTATTTTACCACAATTCATGATACCTAAAATGAAGATCAATATTAGAAAAATCTTCAAATTTGTATTGTTGATCATACTCTTAATAAGGTAGGGTAGATGATACTTGTTCTTTATTATAATTTCATTGGTTTCCTTGTAATTTATTACCATCCTCATAGACCCATCTTTCAACTTATAAAAAATAACAGGGCATACCTAGGGTGAAATTTTTTGGAATTTAAATCTCAAATCACACAACTCCAGTAGTTATTTATTTAGTTCCACAGATTCCACTATGGCCATTCTATAAGGATTCATTGATACAGTGCTTTCATCTAGGATACGATCCATAGAAAAATTAACTTCAAAAACCTTTTTATATCTATTTAGTTATTTAGGAAACCCATAAATTAATTCTTGATCAACGAGTACATAATCTTTCTAATGATATCTTTCCTATTTATAGTTTTTTTATACTCATTATCTTTAAGAATTTGATTTATATGATCTTCTGGTGGTAAATATAAAGATTATTTAGATGATTTATTTCCCCTTATAATTTTGACTATTCCACATTTCCATTGTGAATTATATTCTCTTTCTTCTAGAAATATTTTTTTGTATTATATTTTGAAATCCAATTGATACCAAGTATTTTATCAAAGACATCAATAGTTATAATTATCTATATTTAAGATAGGGTATTTATTTTTGTTATAATGGGAACCGAATCACACATATTGGTTGTTGTAGGATTTTCACTAGGAGTATTGATTGATAACTCCATTATTATTGGTGGAAGTAAATATCTTATTTTTATATTTATCATGGGTGATATAAAAGAGTGAGAAGATCCATAATCAAATTAATAAGAAACTAAATTTTTGTTTAAAATCAATTTACTTAACACCACATCTTTTGTAACATCAACCTCAACTATAGAAACTACAAAATATTATCCTTACCCTCATGGTCACTATTTCATGAGGTTATATTGATGCTTGGATTATTGGATTGAATAATTTCCAATATCAATACAATAGATGAATGGGATAATAGTTAGTTCATTAATTCCATTATACTCATGAGTCATAGGAATCAATTATTTTCAATTTAAAAATAATAATATTACATTGATTTAACTACATGGCTATTTCAATCTACAATTATCACATGATGGAAATCATATAATCCATTTTTTTCCCTCTTTGACCCATTCCATTTTTCATGGTTAAAAATATATCCATTATTTACCTCATTTCAATTGATAAAATAAGATATATAAAATATTTTTTTTTATTTTGATTGAAATTGATACTATATTATAAAATTATGATTTTTTTGGAAAAAAGTTCACTTTGGAGATTGGGATTAATACCATTAATGAAATTATTAGTAATTGTTTTCATATTAGGTATTTAGTTTACAAAATTCTTGGATAATATTGTAAAGTCAGATTCATGCTCTACAACATTAATTCCCTAACCCTACAAGCTCAAGTTTAGTGTATTATTTTGTTACATTAGAAATATTACAAGGAATCAAATACCAAAGGACTGATCAGTTTAGTAGTCTTGAAAATCTAGATTAAATCAATGATACCCATAATACTTTGGAAAATTGAAATTAAAAAAATAAATTATAATAAAATGAAATAAATTCCATCCTTGAATTCTTATTCAAATATTTATTATTTATAACCTTGGGAAAGAAAAGTTAATAAAGATAAGCTAAAATTATCATTAAGGTTAAATAAAGTAGAAAAAATAATGAATCAAGGAGAATAAATTAACATGGAAAGGTATGTTACTGATAAAACATTCCACTAAAATAACTGGATAAGAAAAATTAAAATTTCAAGGTAAGAAAATAAAAAATTCTCTATTTAATAAATGAATAGATAATTATATGTATCCATAGATATGTCGACACAAAATAACATAGATAAATTATAAATGAAACTAAATGAGGGAAATGATTAATTATTGGATGACATGTTTCCTAGGTACATGGAACCAGTACCATCAAGAAATTTCACTAGGTGTTTTATCTATTGGGTAAAAACATATCTATTTTGGACTTCTATTTTATCTCATGAGACTACTAATGCATCTAGGGGCTTCTATTAAACGTCCCCCAACTCGTAAGGCTTTTATTAAATGGTCCCCAACCCATGTATTACATGTCCAAATAATTTCTAATATATCAAATAAATATTGTGCCCTATGAAATATCCATATTGAATAATGAATTTGGATTTATCAATAATACCTCAAATGAGGATAAGTAACAATAAGTATTGCTAACATTAAAACATTCTTGATAAAAAATAATATTTAAACATTCTAATGTGTCCCATAAAACATTGAAACATTTAAATAATAATTAAAATTGAATTAAATTAAACTTTTAATATCATGAGAATAAGTAAATTAATGACATAACATGTCAAATTTAAGCATATACACCAAATAAAATTGAATTGGTGCATAACAAAAATAATTCTCTTTGGAAGGTAAATTGAGGTGAAATCCATTACCTTAACATTAATTTTGTGGTCTGGTATTTATCCTCCTATATAGTGGTTTAAAATATGTTAATAAATTATAAAATAACCATAATCATGTTTATAATATCATATATTAATTTCTTATAATATTTTATTACACCCTTGTTAACACTCATTTTTTATTTTATATATTTCGGGTGTTAATTGTTTAGTTTTCTCAATTATGTTTTAACTTTTCATTTGTTTTTCCTATTAATTAGATAATAATTTAATCATATATATAGTTTATACCGTGAATTAATTATCAAATATATTTACTATATATGTATTTATAGTAGTCCATTATATTTGGAGATTAAAAACAAAGTGCACCATTCATAGAGATGATTAGCCATACATACACATGAATTCTACGTTCATTTCATTGTTATATTAAAAGAGTGAAAACTAAATGATACATATTTATTTTATAATCATATTATTGTATATATTTTATAAATGTTATATAGGTTTATTAAAACCATCCTTTATACATTCCATGTATGGTATGAATGAGCCATGTCGCTTTGAGGGGGCGGTAGTCCACACTTCCTCAAGCGAAATTATCGTATTTAAACCAGATGTAAAGCATAAAGTTTTGCTTCAAATAAAAATTAAAGAATCATACAGAAATTATAAATATCATATATAACATATATAAATCATGTTTACATCATAATTTCTACCATGATAGTTGGTAAAGAAAAAATGAACAATCACTGTTTCTTGAGGCAGTAGTTCTCCGTACATAGAAAAAATATGTTCATTATCCATTAGATGGTGGTGTATATAATTATAGGTCAAAAATTTTACATAAAAACATAATAGTATATTTAGGATACTGGTGTTGTTATATAAGCATTGAATAAATAGATTTTAGTGGGTGGATAATGGAAATGAAATAAGAGAGTTTGAGAGAAGACATTACCTCTTCATCCGACAACTTCTTTTGGGTAATACCAAAAGGATTCCTTGGAAGGGTTTAAATCAAAATTTAGGATTAAATGCCTATTTTAGAGATTTTTTAAGCTATATGGGTATATATTGGAAAAAATTAAGTGGTTTTAGTGGTGTGAGGAATGAGGAGAGGTGGGGACCATTTATAAGGGAGGAAAAAGACTCACTTCATTTTTTTGAAAAAAAGTTAGGTGTACCCATGTTTTTACCTAAAAATAGAATTCAAAAACAAAAAAAAAAACTCAATAATGGAAGTTTTATGGAAATATTATGTCTATAAAATGGGGGTTTTATATGTGGGTAGGTCATTTGGGCTCTTAAGTTAAATGTTTAGTCCTTTATTAAGCTTGATTTTACCTTAATAATTACAATTAATTATAATTAATTTCACTAATCTTTTTGGTAATTTTTTTTGACTTATTAGATATTATAAATTATTTTTATTCCAAATATATAATATATTTTTCCAAATGAAAATCATATACGTGTTCAAAATTAATTTAAAATTCATCCCACAGGCAGAATGATAATTCGAGTTTTTAAAGTAAAAATGTTCAAAAGGTTTCTATGATTTTATAATTAATTTAAAATTGAAAATGATTCAAATGAAATAAATTATATTAATTAATAAAAATATTATATAATTAAACTTTTAAACTAATTAAAATTATAATTTAACCTTATAAATAAATTAGTTGAAAATTAAGTTTTGAACTAAAATTTAGAATTTTTAACTATTTATTAAAAAATAAAATGTTTCATAAAGATATAAAAAAGTACCATAAAATAAGTAATATGTTTCTATTTAAAATATTAAGTTTATTTATAAATATTAAATCAATTAAATTTTTAAAATTTAGATATAAGATGGTTTCTCCATTAATAGACAATAAAATTGTACTTTTAAAAATATAGGTTTTTATATGTAAAATATGGTTGGTTCTTATCTTATGCATGTCAAACATAATGGATGAATATAAAAAAAATTTGATTGAATATATAACATATATATTTCATTAAATTCATTCACTAATTTTAATTAACTTTGTTTATTAAGACAAAACTCCTTTGGAATAATATAGATAATAATATTTCTTTTTATATCCAATTGGTTCTTATTTTTGTTTCTCAATAGTTGATAACCAATGAAGTAGTTTTATATTTATATAAATCAGATTTTTTTCACAAATTAGTTAATAATATTCAAAACCTCTAACATAATGGCTATGATGTATCATATTATATTAAATAATAATATTTTAGTAATTTATTGTTCTTTGGTGAAACTCAGTCTTGCATGTAACACAAGCTATCGAGGAAGGCCGTTCTTATGTGAAAGTCAAGATAACTAAATGTTGTGTTCATTACAAAATATATAATGTATTTAATATATTTAAAATATTAAATATATAGTAGATCCTCGGGATATTATACTCCCTTATGCGCTTGGTGATGCATGTCATGAATATTATCGAATACAAAGTTGTACATGAGAATTTCAGGATGTTACATTCTCCCCATATTAATTAAATTGTGTCCTCACAATTTAAACCTAAGATTATTAATCTAGGGATTAAAAATAAATTACTGTTGAAGTACCGACATCATAAAAGGACTTAATATCATAGCTTCTTAATAAGAGAGAAAGGAAAGTACAATGGTCACGTAACTAGGTTCCCTAATTGGAGAACATAGGTGGGAAATGGAAACATGGATATGGAAGAAAAAGTCAAATAATCATGTCTTGATGGAGAGTTCTTGAGAAACTGTTCAGATGAATGTTTTTTACCACAAAACCATAAACCATAAGTGTGATTAAAAGTCATTGATATCATAAAAAATGATGACAATAGAACAAAATTTTTTGTTTCAAAACCATTTTTTATAGTTAAGGAATTATTTCACTGTATAAGAATATAAGTAAATATATGTTTCTATAAACATAATATTTTATTTTGATTACAGATGGACCTATTTCTACCTCATCTCTTAGAATATGATGCATCATATGGTTAAGTAATACATTAACCTCTAAAATCTCTTCTAATGATCATATTAATCCATTTTATAAATGGTTCAATTATCTAACATATTATGATCCAATCACTTCTAAAGGAAAGTCATTAAATTTACAAAATAAACTTATCATCATCCTTTAATCGACATGAACCAGCTTTAAATTTTCCCATTCCAAACATGTGAATAACTTTATCATGTTTCCTATTGAAATATGTTAATAACTTGAATCACCATAAAACCTCATTAAAAAAATGAATTATTATTTCTTAAATAAGTAAGACATAGGTTGTTGGATATATTATTTTAATATAAAAGTGTTTTAGAATCCATCTATAATAGCATAAAAGAGTTTCTGAAAAGTCATTAATCAATTACAAGGTAGTCAATACTTCCAAATTAATATTTCTTCATCATTTTATCAACATGAGAAACATATTAAGGGATTTATTTCCCACGATAATGTGTTTTATGAAAAGTTTAACTTTCTATTCAATCACTTTTCATGTTACCATTCAGTAAAAGATTTCAAATCCTTAATGAAAAATTACTACAGTACAATCCTCATATATTCCATAATTCATATAAATAATATATTATTGATAAAATATTAAAAGTAAATAATTCTTAAATAGGAATATTAATCACTCCTCTACATCTATAGTAGTATCATAACATGATCATTATCCAATAAAATCATTTGGGGTATATTCCTTTGACACTTGAGACATTGATTCTCATAGTATCCCACCTCCTTATAGTTAACGCATTTTATATTGGAAACATTTTTCTTACCCTTAAAATCATTAACTTTTTGTCCTTTTTATACACTTATAACAAAATACCATTCCCTTCAAGTAAGTACCCAATTATCTATTGCCACAATTATGACATGTCAGAAAATCCTTTTTTCACTTCATCTTTATTGACTCATTACCTTTTTCATGGCGATCAAATGACATCTTATTGTCTTGGTTTCCATTGAAGACATAGGACTTGGATAATTATTTACCTATCTCATTATCAAATAATATTAATTCATCACATGCTGAGAATAATTAAGATACTATTTCCCTTTGAAATTTTGGATTAATACCATGAAATATATGATTCTTCTTACTCTTTAGATCACGCGTATTGGTGGAGTTCACATTACTTCTACTATGTTCCATTTCTAAATAATGGAATACACTAGATTAAATCATAAAATAATGTATCAACCCAAAACTAGTGAGACACTTAACATAAATTTATAAATTTATGCATAGATAATATCATAATTATAAACATGAATTCTTTGGGGATATCATTAATTCCATTTCCTTTATAATGGGTAGTAAAGAAAATGTGAATTATCTGAAGCGTATCCCTTGATAGTGTCATACTGGGTATATAGTAAGACCCGTTTTCATGTACCAGGTTAGCCTAAGTCAATCCCAAAACACCTTATCAGAGTTATTACTCCTAGGTACATCTATGCCAGAACCACATCCACTTGTAGTGTCCAGACAGAGATGTATTTCTTTGAATAACCACATGATACTTTCCTTACCAAAATTATAGGTTGTTATTTTATAATTATCCTTAATTTTTATCTAGTGTTTTACTCCCTAATAAAGTTTTTCAAAATATAGTTTGAAAATTTTCTACTAAAATTACTATGATACCAACTGTAACACCCCGACCTCAGAATCCTAGATTATGTGTATTATTTTATTACATAGACATGATTACAAGGAATAAAATCCCAAAGGACCAATTTTTTAACAATTTTGGAAATCCAAATTACATAATTGATACCATAAAACAATAGGAAATAGAAAATAAAAACATGATTCATAATAAAATGAAATAAACTGCATCCTTGAACACTTATTCAAAGACTTGTTCTTTATAACATGGGGAAAGGAAACATAATAAGGGTGAGATCAAATGATCAGTAAGGGTAAATAAATTGGAAGTAATAACTAAGCATTGAGAATAAATTAACATAGAAAGGTAAGTAATAGGTAATATAATGCATTCAAATAACTAGATAAGAAAAATTACACATGGAAAGGAAATCAACAGAAACACATGAAATTTAATTAATGAATAGATAGTCATATGTATCCATAGATATATTGATGCAAAATCTCATGGAAGAATAATAACTAAAACTAAATGCGGTAAATTCTTAATTATTAGAGTCCATGTTTCTTATGTACATGGAACCAATACCATCAATACATTTCACAAGACATATTATGTATCAGGTAAAAATCCATCTATTTTGGCCATCTATTTCATCTCATGATACTATTTGTTGACCTCACCTGTTTTGATAATCCCAATTATGTGTTCATATATTATGCTACTCTCAATTACTGATGATCTACATTTTAATTCTTTCAAATAGCTGATCAAGTTAATAATAATGTTTAAATAATCTCTGATTTATGTTAATCTCGATTATCCCTGTTTTGCTTTGAAACAATTCTAAGTCACTTAGATTTGGTTTGCATAAGAGCTACCGATAGCCAGAGCTACCGATATCCAGAGATACCGATAGCCAGAGCTACCGATAGCCAGAGCTACTGATAGCCAGAGCTACCGATAGCCAGAGCTACCGATAGCCAGAGCTACCGATAGCCAGAGCTACCGATAGCCAGAGCTACCGATAGCCAGAGCTACCGATAGACAGAGCTACCGATAGCCAGAGCTACCGATGCACATAGAGCTACCGATGCACACAGAGCTACCGATGCACACAGAGCTACCGATGCACACAGAGCTACCGATGCACACCGAGCTACCGATGCACATGGAGCTACCGATTTGAAGAGCTACCGATGGAATCCCTACACCGAGTCAACTATACACGTCTACAAACAAACGGCTACCTATAATGAACTGTGGAGTCAAATCCTATATCCTAGACACTATTTGTTTATTATACGACACTAATTGTTTATTATACTAACGGTTACATTTGTTACGTTTGATGCATTTAATGTTATTAAATGATTTATGTTGCCATTTCAGGAAACCGTACCAAGTACGAACAAAAAGCATAATCACTCCTTGTCAGAAAAACAAAAATGATATAAAGAGGACATTATGTATGTGTCAAAATGACGGGGGGTGTGTGAAAAAGAAAACAAGAAGAGATCAAGCAAAAAGAACACATTGGCGATCAAGCTAAAAACGTGCCAAGATCAACGGGAGAACTTGCACTCACGAGACTACTACTACCATCCTCCAGAACATAGAGCATACATGGAGCAATCTATGTTAAAGAAGAACCACACAAAACTCATCATTATTTTGAGATGATAAGCAAGCTGAACCTCGAAGTCAAGGAAGCAGATGGTACTCTGTTTTCAGACAAAAACCAGAAGAAGACTCAAAAGGAATTCTAGTCAACAAAAGAAGTCAAGAGCTGCACAAAGATTACTAGAGCCATTTATAATCTCTAAATCTCTATCTCTGTGGTTTACTTTTTACATTACGAGCAGTGTGTGTTATCTGTTGTATTTTACACACACACTGTCTCCTGAACCATAACTGGAGGATTTGTAAATCCTCACTCATTATCTTTTCATTCCTTTTCCCACTGTGGATAGTGGTAGAGGTCGTGTGTGACCTGGACAGCTGGTTGCTGTTGTTTTGTTTCCCACGACTAACAGTGGTAGAGGTCTTGGACCTGGACAGTTGTAAACTGTTGAACCCTGATCCAGGGTGTGGATCATCCTTATATAAAACTTTTGAGAGGACTAAGTCTCGGCTTGAGACTGAACCTCTTGGTTAACTCCTCTGTGTTTTTAGTTAAAGTTTATATCCATACAATACTTTTATTTCATATTCCGCTGCTATTACTTTGAAATATAATTTATCTTCAAAGCTACTTTGATAGTTAAACTCGCAAGTGTTTATATTTATTGTAAACCAGTAAGTTAGTTTCAAAAGTTAAATTAATCATTAGATTAAGTTAACTGAGAACTAATCAATCTTTGAGAAACTAATTGAACCTTTATAATCTGTATAAATTCACTACAGTTAAATCTGTTTTTGAAATTGGGGTATTTTAATAGAAATTGTTTTTAGCAGAAATTTTAATTGGAACTCAATTCACCCCCCTCTTGAGTGTCCACTCCGACCAACATTTGGTATCATAGGTTGGTTAATATTTTCTAAAAGTACTCTGTTTTTCAACTGTGATTTTAGTTGTATTTTAAAGTTCTTAAAATTTCTGTTATTTCTAAATTTTTATCTCTTTAAAATTCTTTTTGTAATATAATGGATAATAGACTTGAGGGTGCTGCTACTAACCGGCCACCTTTCTTTAATGGAAATAACTATGCTCAGTGGAAACTTAAAATGAAAATTCATCTAGAAAGCATGAGTTTTGATATTTGGACTTCTGTTGAATCTGAATATAAAGTTCCCACTACTGATAGATCTACTTGGGATGAACCTACAAAGACTGCTTACAATAATAATTGTATAGCTATGAATGCTCTGTACTGTGCTCTAGGAGATGAAGAATTTAATAGAATTTCTGCATGTAAAACTGCTTTTGAAATTTGGGATACCTTGGCTGTTTCTCACGAAGGAACAACCAATGTTAAAGAAATGAGATTAAACAATTATACTATTAAATATGATAATTTCAAAATGAAGGCTGATGAACCTATTTCTGACATGTATCTCAGGTTCAATGAGATAGTGAACACAATGAGCTCACTCGGAAAGATTGTTCCTGCGAAGGAACAAATTATGAGAATACTGAGATGTTTACCAGATAGATGGAGAGGTACATCCGTTTCAATTAGAGAATCCCATGACATTGGAACACTACCAGTCAAGGAGTTAATTGGTAAGCTGATGATGTATGAAGAAGAGCTTAAAGTAAATAAAGAAGAATATGAGGAACCCAAAAGGAAATCCGTGGCATTTAAGACTACTGCATCAAAGAGTAAAGACAAGGAGAAAATACATGTGCCTACTGAAATCTCATCTAGTGAAGATTCAGATTCTGACAGTGATGAAGAAATGGCTCAAATAGCCAGGAGATTCAAAAAGTTTTATAGGAAAAAGAAATTCTTTAGGAAACCAAATTACAAGGGAAAGTATGATCAACAAGGCAAATGGAAAAAAGGATTGGAAGAAGGCTGACAGGACTGATGAAGTTGTCTGCTATGAATGTAAGTGAAAAGGACATATCAAAGCAGACTGTCCAAAGTTAAAATTCAAAAATAAATATGATTAAAAAGATAAGAAGTACAAGAAAGCCATGAAAGCTACCTGGAGTGCTTCAGAAGACAGCACTAGTGAAGCAGAATCTTCGGACTCTGAAAGAAATCGAGCCAACATGTGTTTCATAACAAATACTTCTGAGGTAACATCTAACACTCCTGTTTTAAATTCATATTATTCTGGAGATGATTCTGATTTAGAAAACATGTCAAAATCTGAACTATTTGAGTACTGTGATATGTTGGAAGAAACCTGTAATGAGCTTAAAGACAAATACAAATATTTAAAGAAACAGTATGCTTTAAGTGTTAAACATAAATCTGATCTTGATATAGAAAAGGAAAAGAATTCTCAACTACTAAAGGAAAATACAGAACTGAAACTGTCAAATGACCAACTTAGAAAGGACTTAGAAAAATTCACAAATGGAAAGGATGCGTTAACTCAAATGCTAGGAAAGTAAGTTTCACCTAGATATGCTACTGGTTTGGGATACCAACCTGGACAGAGACAGTTCACTAGAACCTGATTTATTCCTAAGTCTGGAAAGAATTCTGTTAGTTCCAGTTTTGGAAATTCATATGCCTCAACAGGTTGTTCACATGGTTATAGACCAAATAAAGTTTATCTTTCAAAATCTGTTGTTTCTGTTAATTGTATGGGACCTATAAAACAAATTTGGGTACCTAAGGCCCTGATTGCTAACCTATCTGGACCCAAGAAAATCTGGGTACCAAAGTCATTTCCTGTTTAAATCTGTTTTATAGGAGACCTTCTTGAAGAGCTGTCACAAGAAGATATTGTATTTAGACAATGGGTGCTCAAGACACATGACTGGAGATTATTCTTGCTTCAAGAGCTTAATAAAGGTTGATGGAGGTCATGTCACCTTTGGTGACAACTCTAAAGGAAAAATCATCGGCCTAGGACCGATTGGTAACACTGACTCAGTATTGATTTCTAAAGTTTTATTCGTTGATGGACTCAAATATAACTTGCTTAGTATATCTCAATTATGTGATGATGGTTTCAATGTCAAGTTTGAAAATAACTCGTGTGATGTTTTTAACTCTAAAAATTCTTTAGTATTTTCTTCTCTAAGGAATGAAAATGTTTATGCTGTTGATTTAAACTCTTTAGCGAAACAAAATATTTCTTGTTTAAATGCTTTTCATAAAGAGTCTTGGCTATGGCACAGAAGATTAGGACACTGCAACATTCACTCACTTAGAAAACTTTCTAGGAAGAACTTAGTTAGAGACTTACCAAAGTTAGAATTCCCAAATGACAAAGTGTGTAATCCCTGTCAAAAGGGAAAACAACACAAAGTTTCTTTTAAATCAAAGAAAGAAGTCTCAACTTCTCAACCACTTGAGTTGGTTCACATGGATTTGTTTGGACCATCAAGAGTTTCTAGTTTAAATGGGAATCACTATGTCTATGTTCTTGTAGATGACTTTTCTAGATATACTTGGGTATACTTTCTAGTTCACAAAAGTGAAGCTTGTTCCTACTTTATTAAATATTCCAAGTCTGTAGAGAACCTTAGTGGACTTAAGATTAAGACCTTGAGAAGTGATCATGGTCGTGAGTTTGAAAATCATGAGTTTGAATCTTATTGCTCACACAATGGCTATAGTCACAATTTCTCTGCCCCTAGGACACCCCAAAAAAATAGTGTAGTAGAAAGGAGAAACTGAACCCTTCAAGAAATAGCTAGAACTATTCTCAATGAATATGAATTGCCTATTTACTTTTGGGCTGAAGCTGTTAATATAGCTTGCTATGTTATTAATAGAGTCTTGATCAGACCTGTTCTTAAGAAAACCCCATATGAATTATGGAACAATAGAAAGCCTAAGGTTAATTACTTCAGAGTTTTTGGTTGCAAAGTATTTGTACTTAATACTAAAGATAATCTGGATAAGTTTGCTCCCAAAAGAGATGAAGGAACTTTTCTGGGCTATTCTTTTTCAAGTAAAGCTTATAGAGTTTTCAATAAGAGAACCAAATGTGTGTTAGAATCTGTTCACATCAAATTCGATGAAACTGATCCACATGAGCCTAAAACCTCTCTTGAGAATCTTGAAGAAGATTTGTCTATTTTGGACCTTAATGATAAATCTAAAGAACCTGTTATAAAAACATCCAGTTCTGGACTTTCTCCAGAATCTGCTTCTGTTGAACCCGAACCTATAGATGAACCTGAAGTTTCTAGTCCAACCTTTACCAAATCGACTAAGATTCTAAAGAATCATCCTTTAGATGCTGTTGTTAGTAATTTTGATAGAAGAACACAAAATAGAGCTTCTCTAAGGAACCGGGTTGAACATCAAGCTTTTCTGTCACAGCTAGAACCCAAAAATATCAATGATGCTATCAATGATGAATTCTGGGTAATAGCCATGCAAGAAGAGTTGAATCAATTTGAAAGAAACAAAGTCTGGGAATTAGTTGACAGACCCAAGGACACCTTGAAAATGGGCACAAAATTGGTTTTTAGAAATAAAGTTGATGAATCAGGAAACATAGTTAGAAACAAAGCTAGACTAGTTGCACAGGGATATAGTCAAGAAGAGGGTATAGACTATGGAGAAACTTTTGCACCTGTAGCTCGACTAGAAGCTATTAGGATCTTACTTGCATATGCATCACATTTGAATTTCAAGTTATATCAAATGGATGTCAAAAGTGCATTTCTAAATGGTTTTATAATTGAAGATGTTTTTGTGGAACAACCACCTGGATTTACAAACCCTCATTTTCCAAATCAAGTTTTTAAACTTTCTAAAGCTTTATATGGTTTAAAACAAGCTCCAAGAGCTTGGTATGATAGACTTAGCAATTTTCTTATTTCAAAAGGTTTTACTAAAGGGATCGCTGATCCAACTCTTTTTATTAAAAGAATTTCTAAAGATGTTTTAGTTTTACAAATCTATGTTGATGATATTATATTTGGATCTTCTAAACACTCTCTATGTACTGATTTTTCAAAAAGTATGCAAAATGAATTTGAAATGAGCTTAATGGGAGAGCTTAAGTATTTTCTTGGTTTTAAAATTTTTCAAACTAGAGATGGAATTATTTTAAATCAAAGTAAATATACCAAATATCTTTTAAAACGTTTTGGTCTGGACAATATTAAGGAAAGTGAAACTCCTATGAGTACAATCTGTAAATTGGATACAGATGAAACTGGGAAACCGGTGGATCAAACCAATTACAGAGGTATGATTGGTAGTTTACTTTATCTTACTGCTAGTCGACCAGACATTACGTTCAGTGTATGTATGTGTGCTAGATTTTAAGCTAATCCTAAAGAATCACACTTACTGGCTGTTAAAAGGATTTTTAAATATCTTAAGCATACTGTAAACTTAGGTTTATTTTATCCAAAAGGACAATCATTTGACCTAACTAACTATTCATATGCTGACTTTGCTGGATGTAAGTTAGAACGGAAGAGCACATCTGGAACATGTCATTTACTCGGTAAATCCCTAGTGTCATGGTGTAGTAAGAAACAGAACTCAGTTGAATTGTCTACTGCCGAGGTAGAGTATATAGCTGCTGGTAGTTGCTGTGCACAAATTCTGTGGATGAAACACACTTTATTGGACTATGGATTTGAGTTTAAACATGTTTCAATCAACTGTGACAACACTAGTGCAATAAACATATCTAAGAACCCTGTATCTCACTCTAGAACCAAACACATAGATGTAAGACATCATTTTCTGAGAGATCATTATCAAAAAGGTGACATTTCTCTTGAATTTATTGGCACTGACCATCAATTGGCCGATATTTTCACTAAACCTTTAAGTTCTGATAGGTTAAGTTACATTAGGCACGAGCTGGGGATGATCAATTCTCACCGATGTTGAAATTCTCACCGATGTGAAATTCTCACCGATGTTGAAATTCTCACCGATGTTGAAATTCTCACCGATGTGAAATTCTCACCGATGTGAAATTCTCACCGATGTGAAATTCTCACCGATGATCAATTCTCACCGATGATCAATTCTCACCAATGATTTTTTAAAACTTCTGTCTGCCGCCAAGAATATGAATCAATTTTTTTGTTATTTTACTTTATTCATTTATTTATGATTCCTACGTGATAAAACTAAGACTAAACCACTTCTCACTCCACCGGACCCAAAACTTTTCACCTTTGAATCCTAGCTCCCTAATCGACTGAAAACCCTAATTCCGCGATGGCCAAAACCAAGATTCCTGCCAGCAGAGATGACAGTGTAGAGCCTAAAACAAAGAAGCAGAAAGTGCAGCAAGAAGCTCGTGGAAGTAATGTCAGAACTAGGTCGGGAAAGCGACCAGTAAACCCTCATTTGCAGAATAGAGATATTGTGATTGAAAAGGAACTATGCGTAGATTGGTTGCTACCAAGAAAGTCGTTGGTGCTTGCAATTCTGGAAAATCAGAGATGGGTAGATTGTTTTTCAAATAACAATGGTCCATACTACCCGAAGTTAGTGAAACAGTTCTACGAATTCGTAAGTTTCGAGAAGTCTGAAAATGAGAATCGGGTAAGTTCTTTTGTAAATGGAAAATAAATGTCGTTTTCTTCAGTAGAGTGGGCAGAATATCTCAAAGTCCCACATGAAGGTGTATCCGGGTATGTCGCAAGAGCAATTCCACCTACCAGTAACATCTTTGACTATGAGACAGCCTTAAAAGAGCTAACGGGTAATGGAAGTCAAAGGCAAGTGGTTGCTACTGAATTGGATGGAGAGAACAGACTGCTTTTCAAATTTGTTCAACATGTTTTGATACCGAGGAGAGGAGACTTTTATAATCTGAGATATCAAGATATTTATCTTCTACATCTGTTAAGACATGGTGTGAAAGTTAATCTATGCAGACTGTTGTTGAATCAAATGGAAGATATGATTAGGCCAAAATCAAAGACTAATGCTTTATTATTTTCCAAAATGATCTCTGTGATGATAAAAGTGAAAGGGATAGCTGAGTCTCAGGATGAGACAGTTGTAGTTAAGAATAAATTCTGTATCAGTACTACAGTTTGTAAGTACATGAAAATCAATTGGAACCCATGGAAAGGAGAACGGGTCAGTGATGACCAGAGGATGTATAATAAGTTTAATCCTGTGGATTATCCTTTAAGGCCAAAGGATAAAAGAGATCCAGGTTTGGGATCTGATGAAGAGGAGCCCGAGTACAGTGATGAGTCAGAAGAAGAAGAAGAAGAAGAAAAAGAAACTCCTATGGATATTGGAGGAGATCCAGACTTTCCCCCAAGTCCTGTTACTGAGTTTGTATACTCAAGAAAAAGAAAGGTAGAGGAAGTGTTATCTACTCATGAGGAAGACCAGCCAGTTCCTCAGCAAGAAGGAGGAAAAGAGAATGTATCTGAATCATCTGATTCTACTAGGTTGAGTCTGAGTCCATTGATTGAAAACTCAGTTGTGCCTACTGTTTAAGTAGAAAAAGAAAGAGAAGAAGCTGTACCTATTTCAGAAAATCTCCTTACTGCTGCTGAGATAGAAGCTGTTGTGGAAGACTCTGATGAAGAAAGACCAGCAGAAAATGTAGTTGTTGTACATAGGAATGCACCCATTGAGGGGGACCATCATTCCAATCTTGGAAATGTTACAGTGGCTGTTGAGATTGAAGACTGGGTAGAAGACCCAGGTTTCATAGTCTGTGGTTTGGATTATCCTGATTTGGATAATGAAGTATCCTTGAATAGACCAAAGATCAGCTATGACATCAATTCTGAGTTATTGCCTGATGATGTGGTCCGAGTACGTGATTTAGATGTGCTGAAAGAAAATCTCAAAGTCAGTTTTGTAGAAGAAGTAAAGACAATGGAATATTTTTTAGTCTCCTCAATTAAATCAGTCATGAATGATTCAGTAGTCAGCTTAGCTTCTACACGAGTATCTACTACAGTTGCACCTACTGATTTTGTTACAAAGTCTGATCTTGAATCTCTGAAGCATGAGCTGAAAGAATCCTTCACTGCCTCAGTTACTGAGATGAAGCACTGTTTTCGTGAAGAAATGAAGTTGTTGGAACAATCTTTTGAGCTTTCTCTTGGTTTCAATCTGTCAACTTTTATGGGTGAGCTGATGGAAGCAGTTAAAGAGTGCCAGACCCAATCTTCTAGAATAGAAGCAGATATTGAAGCATTACAGAAGTCTGTTACTGCTTTAGATTCTTACATGAGCTCAAAGCCTCAAGCTGATAAGGATTTATCCTATGTAAAAAGTGTTGTAAGCCAAATGGTCTCAGTATTTGAAGATTTCAAATCTTCTATAAAGGATCATGTTAAAAATCAGGACTCTCAACTGCAAACTCTGATTAGTGGCTTGACCAAAAGTTTCAAAGAAACTGTATCCATCTCGGTTGGTCCTCTAGCATCAAAAACTACACTTGATTTGAATCAAATACGAGCTATGATGAAGGAGGAGCTTGGTTCTATTTCAACCAGTGGCTCTGGGGACTCATCAGATCTAAGTCGGGTAGTGCTTTCTACAAGAGATTCAGTAAGAGAAATAATGAAAATTGTCCATGACACTATGAAATAGGCCTCTGCCTCTCAGGAGGAAATCAAGAACAAGGTAGATTATTATTTCCAAAGGATTTTTACCAAGCAACAACTCACCCATCATTTCAAGCTGATGTTGGAAAACATGAAGTTACCCCCTGTAACTCAAGCCTTCCGAGAACAAGTGAGAAAGCTAAGAGAGCTGACTCCTGCCTTAAAAAAATTTATGGAGAACAAAGATGATTTTATATCTGCTATGGAAAGAGGAGGAGGAATTATTATGGATTTCAGAAATCTGTTGCTGCCCTTCTTGCATGTTGATGCCAGACCTGTTATTGTCCCTCCTGCCTTGCCTGCCTCTGCCTCTACCGAGTCTCCACTCCAGATGACTCCTGCTCAGGCCATCCGAAGCCTCACTCCTATGATCACTCAACAAACTTCCCAATACAGGCCAGACACTGTGTCAGTGGCTCAACCTCCTGTGATCATTTCTGGAATTCCAAAGCCCTCACTCACATCCTCACCACCTACCTCTTCTTCTGATCCAAAGGGCAAATCTCATGTTGAAGATCCGGATTGCTGAAGTGGCCAGGCTGTTTGATAGGATTTTTTTCCTTTTCTTCTTTCTCTTCTATTTTGTTTATGTAAGTTTTGTCTGGTCTAATACAGATGCTTTTCTTTACACTATCTCTGTCTCTCAATTTTCTCTGTCTGCTTTCCCACTTTTTGACTATCACAAAGGGGGAGAAAATTATAAGGGGCGAAAATATAGAGAGAAAGGGGGTAATATCCAAGGGAAGAAATTTTGAACCTTTTCTGCTATTCTTATACTTTTTTTCTGTCCTATCATAAGTTGTGATTATCAAAAAGGGGGAGATTGTTGACCTCACCTGTTTTGATAATCCCAATTATGTGTTCATATATTATTCAACTCTCAATTACTGATCATCTACATTTTAATTCTTTCAAATCGCTGATCAAGTTAATAATAATGTTTAAATAATCTCTAATTTATGTTAATCTCGATTATCCCTGTTTTGCTTTGAAACAATTCTAAGTCACTCAGATTTGGTTTGCATAAGAGCTACCAATAGCCAGAGCTACCGATAGCCAGAGCTACCGATAGCCAGAGCTACCGATAGCCAGAGCTACCGATAGCCAGAGCTACCGATATCCAGAGCTACCGATAGCCAGAGCTACCGATAGCCAGAGCTACCGATAGCCAGAGCTACCGATAGCCAGAGCTACCGATAGTCAGAGCTACCGATAGCCAGAGCTACCGATGCACACAGAGCTACCAATGCACACAGAGCTACCGATGCACACAGAGCTACCGATGCACACAGAGCTACCGATGCACACCGAGCTACCGATGCACACGGAGCTACCGATTTGAAGAGCTACCGATGGAATCCCTACACCGAGTCAACTATACACGTCTACAAACAAACGACTACCTATAATGAACTGTGGAGTCAAATCCTATATCCTCGACACTATTTGTTTATTATACGACACTAATTGTTTATTATACTAACGGTTACATTTGTTACGTTTGATGCATTTAATGTCATTAAATGATTTATGTTGCCATTTTAGGAAACCGTACCAAGTACGAACAAAAATCATAATCACTCCTTGTCAGAAAAACAAAAAGGATATAAAGAGGACATTATGTATGTGTCAAAATGATGGGGGGTGTGTGAAAAAGAAAACAAGAAGAGATCAAGCAAAAAGAACACATTGGCGATCAAGCTAAAAACGTGCCAAGATCAACGGGAGAACTTGAACTCACGAGACTACTACTACCAGCCTCCAGAACATAGAGCATACATCGAGCAATATATGTTAAAGAAGAACCACACAAAACTCATCATTCTTTTGAGCTGATAAGCAAGCTGAACCTCGAATTCAAGGAAGCAGATGGTACTCTGTTTTCAGACAAAAACCAGAAGAAGACTCAGAAGGAATTCTAGTCAACAAAAGAAGTCAAGAGCTGCACAAAGATCACTAGAGCCATTTATAATCTCTAAATATCTATCTCTGTGGTTTACTTTTTACATTACGAGCAGTGTGTGTTATCTGTTGTATTTTACACACACTGTCTTCTGAACCATAACTGGAGGATTTGTAAATCCTCACTCATTATCTTTTCATTCCTTTTCCCACTTTGGATAGTGGTAGAGGTCATGTGTGACCTGGATAGCTGGTTGCTATTGTTTTGTTTCCCACGACTAACAGTGGTAGAGGTCTTGCACCTGGACAGTTGTAAACTGTTGAACCCTGATCCAGGGTGTGGATCATCTTTATATAAAACTTTTGAGAGGACTAAGTCTCGGCTTGAGACTGAACCTCTTGGTTAACTCCTCTGTGTTTTTAGTTAAAGTTTATATCCATACAATACTTTTATTTCATATTTCGCTGCTATTACTTTGAAATATAATTTATCTTCAAAGCTACTTTGATAGTTAAACTCGCAAGTGTTTATATTTATTGTAAACCAGTAAGTTAGTTTCAAAAGTTAAATTATTCATTAGATTAAGTTAACTGAGAACTAATCAATCTTTGAGAAACTAATTGAACCTTTATAATCTGTATAAATTCACTATAGTTTAATCTGTTTTTGAAATTGGGGGATTTTAATAGAAATTGTTTTTAGCAGAAATTTTAATTGGAACTCAATTCACCCCCCTCTTGAGTGTCCACTCCGACCAACACTATTGATGCATTGATGGTCTTTCATTAATAGGTCCCCAACCCGTAGGGCTTACCTTAAATGGTCCCCAACCCGTGTATTGTATGTACAAATAATTACTCATATATCAAATAGATAATATGCCTAATAAAATATACATATTGAATATTAAAATTTTATTTATCAATAATACCTCATAATAGTATAAGTAACACAAAGGGTTGTTTACATTAAAATATTCTTGAGGAAAAATAATATTTTAACATTCCAATGTGTCCCATACCACATTGAAAGATTTAAATAATAATTACACATGAATTAAATGAAACTTATAATATCATTAGAATAATTAAATTCATAATAAAACATTTCAAATAGTTTTATACAAACCAAATAAAAGTGAATTTGTGCATAACAAAAATAATTATCAACGGAAGGTAAATTGAGATAAAATCCCTTACCTTAACCTTACTTTTGTTTTTTGGTATTTATCCTCATGTATACTGGTTTAAAATATATTACTAACTTATAAAATAATCTTAATAATGTTTATAATATCATATTTTAATTCCTTATAATAATTTATTACCCCTTTTTTAACACTTCGTCATTAATTTAACTATTTCGGGTGTTAATTTCCTAGTTTTCTCAAGTATGTTTTGACATTTCATTTGTTGTTCCTATTAATTAGATTAAAACTTAATCACCTATAAAATTTAAAACATGACTTATTTATCATATATATTCAGTGTATATGTAATTATATTAGTCCATTATATTTGGATATTTGAAATGAAGTACACCATTCAAGGAGACGGTAGGTCATACGTACGCATGAACACTACTTTCATTTATTTGTTGTATTAAAAGAATGAAAAATAAATGATACATATATATATTATAATTAAATTATCATATATATGTTATATATGTTACATATGGTTATTAAAACCATACTTTATAAGTTCCATGTATGGCATGCATGAGTCACATCATTTTGAGGGGGCACTAGTCCAAACTTCCTCAAGAGAAATTATTGTATTTACACAAGATGGAAAACATAATTGTATGATTAAATTAAAAATTATAGAATTATAAAGGAACTATAAATATAATATATAAAATATATAAATATAGTTTCCATAATATCCACCATGAGTGGTGGTTAATGAAAAATTAACAATCATCGTTTCATTAGGCAATTCTTTACTGTACACAGAAACAATATTTCCGTTATCCATTAGACGGAGGTGTGTGTAAGTGTAGGTCAAACAATTTACATAAAAAATGATAGTATATTTAGTATAATATTTTTTATATAATCATGGAATAAATATATTTTAGGGAGTGTATAATGGAAATGAAACTAGAGATCTTGAGAGAAGAGGCTACCTCTTAATCCGATATCTTCTTTTGGTTTATACCAAAAGGCTTCTTCAGAAGGATTTATGCCAAAATTCAGGATTAAAGGTTGAGGGGAGGGATTTTGGGAAGATATATTGGAATATATTGGCTGAACTTATGTGTTTGCAGAGGTGTGAATAATATTGAGGGGTTGTGTCCTTTTATAAGGGAGGAAAAGTACTAACTTTCTATTTTTGAAAAGAAATTAGGTTTACCCACATTTTTACCTAAACAAGTCTTAAAAAACATAAAAACTCAATTATTTAATGTTAATAGAAATATTATGTCTATAAAATGGGTTTTGGAAAACACGATCGGTCATTCGGTAAAAAGTCTTGTCCTTTGTTAAGCTTGATTTTACATTAATAATTATAATTAATTTTAATTACTTTCACTATTTTTTTGGTAAAAAATTTGGACTTATTAGATATTATAAATTACTATTATTAAAAATATGGACTCTTTTTTTTCCAAATTCTAATCATATAAGTGGAATGAATTAATTTAAAATTCTTCCCGCAGGTGGGACGATAATGTAGGTTTTTAAAGTAAAAATATCCGAAAGTGTTCTATGTTTTCTTAATTAACATCAAATTGAAAAGGATTACAAAGACATATATTGTATTAATTGATATAAATATTATCTAATTAAATTTTAAAACTAATTAAATTGATAATTTACCCCTATAAATTAATTAGATAAAAAATCAGTATTCAACTAAAATTCGATATTTTTAACTATTCATTAAAAATTGAAATGTTTTAGAAAAATATTAATAATTAACCATAACCTAATTATTATGTTTTTTTTCGAAATATAAAGTATATTTTGATATATTAAATCAATTAAAATTTTAAATTTCATATTTAAATTGGTTCTATATAGAAAGGCAGTAAAATTATCTTTATAAAAATATAGGGTTTTATGTTTAAAATAGGGTTTATTCTTATATTATACCTTTCAAACATAATGGATGAATAAAAAAATATTTTATGGAATATATAACATATATATTTCGTTAAAATCATTCAATTTTTGTAATTATCTTTGTTTATTAATACAAAAATCCTTTAGAAGCATATAAATAATAATATTTCTTTTCATATCCAATTGGTTCTTATTTTTTTTATCATTAGTTGGAAACCAATGATTTTATTTTATGTTTATATAAACCATAAATTTTAATAAGTTATTAAATACTATTCATAACCCCTAACATAATATCTAGGATATATGATATCATATTAAATAATAATATTTCAATAATAAATTGTTATTTGGTGAAACTTGGTCTTACATGTAACGAAAGCTATCAAGGATGGTATCAATTTTGTGAAATTCAAGATAACTCAGTGTTGAACTCATTACAAGCTATATAATGTATTTAATATATTTATAATATTAAATATATACTTATGTCTCGGGATATTATACTCCCTTATGCATTTGGTGATGCATGTGACAATCCAAAAATCCAAAAATTAGTTTTACTATATAAATATTTTATTATATGGATTAATTTATAATTAAAACCAACTAATAATATTTTTGAGATGATTTTACTTAATAATAATAATTGAAATTAGGTTTTTTAATGAATTTTGTACTTATAATTAATCATAATTATTATAGTATTCAAGTTAATTTTAAATTAATATTATTTTTCAGTATTATATTTACTTTAATTACAATACTTTTATAAAAAGGTTATTTAATAAAATATTTATAAAGACTATATTTCATATAAACAATGAATAATTATTATATGAATTGTTTTTTAAATAATTTGATAATATATATATATATATATATATGAAATTAATATTCTTATATTTTAATTATAAATTAAGATATTTTTTTTGATTAAATGTTTTATTATAATATTAATATTATTATTTGTTCTATGAATGTTTTTAAAATTTTGTTAATTCAATTTTTATAAAAGATATTAAATAAATAATAAAATTTTAAATTAAAATAAAGTTAAGGGGAAAATTGCGTTGAGAGGGGAGACTAATTATTAGGTTTCTATTTGGGTTCGTGAGAGTTATTGCACAACATAGTTAAGTTGAGTGTCATTTCACCTGGTAGAACTGAGGGAGCTCAAGCTGATTAGGATTGTACTCGACCATAGGAGATGGAATCATGGTCTTCAGCAACACTAGAGGGCATCATGTTAAGGAAGACTGAAAGCTGACGAGGGCTTTCAGAAGCCCAGGTGTCATCATGTCTCAAAAGCAGTATGGTTTAGTCATGAAGGTGGAAATCAAATTAGATATGGATCAGTTGGAGTGTGGGATATTTCTTCATTAACACCTACCTTCTGGTTTTTATTCCTCTAGATCTGAGGAAGGTGTTTCCTTCATTTTGTTTTAGGTGTCAATTTTTAGTTTGGTCTATCTCTGTTGTTTATTGTTCATTTAGATTCAGAGTAATTGCACATTTTGTCGTGTTATTAACATACAATTCATACTTATCGTGATCAGTTTGTATAATATTTTGATTTTGGGACTATGAACAACATATGATTTGTTTTGGTCTACAGATGTAACCTTCTTCTACCATTTTAATCTTAAATTATATTTATCAATGTTTTTAATCCATAAATGTCAGTTCCACTACAATTCTATATGATTTTTCCTTGTTATGTGCTACTTTTGTGTCAATTTTTCTTCAGTTGAATAGTTTGTAGTGGATGTGTAGATATAATAATATATTACATACCAATATTTTTCTTTAAACTATATACCTAGCTTGCACTGCAAGATTATTTCTAGTGATATATATATTGTAGGTTTTATGGTTATAATGTCCATTTAAACTGGTGTGTAAATGGAATTTGGATGAAAACCAATTTGGAGTCTGGAATAGGGGAGTCTGCTGCAACACCTTTGGTTTTGTTCCAACTATTCAAGTAAGGGATTTATTGTTCAAATTTATTTTTTAAGGGATACTATCTATTATGTTCATATTTCATTGGTGTGGGATTATTTATGTTTACAATTTAAATAAGTATGCATTCAACTATGTTTTATAAACTCACGTTAGAAGTTTATTTGTTTTAAACTTCTAAAAATATATATTTCTCTTATGGGATTGTATTTAATTTATGTTTATGTTTTTTTAAGGGACTTAATATTTATATTTATGTTCAAAATTATTTTTTAAGGGATCATTTTTTTTATAATTTATGTCTTATAATTATGTTTATCAAAATTAAGAGAATTAGGATTAAGGGTTTGTTTTATTTTTATCAAACTAGGTTTATTTTTAAAATACATATACATATATATGTATATATACATATATATGTATATCCATCCAACTATGTAAAAATATTTTCAGAACTAATAATGTAAGCTGTGTATATTTATTTTTTCAAAATTTTGTTCAAATTTAAATTATTTTCGTATAATGGGATGTTTCATTAAAACTCTAATTATTTTCAAGGATTACTAATTCTATGTTCGATTCTAAAACCATAATTCCACTTATGTATATATATTTAACAAAGTTTATGTTTTAATTTGATTTTATATTAATTCTTCCAAGGGATATTTTCATTTATCAATGTTTTGTTTAAATATGATTTTAATATTCTATTATGCATATTATAAATTTCATGTTATATATATATGGGAAAAATTTCTTTTATTTATAATTTAAATGCATGGTTATAAATATATATAAATATGTAAGGATAAAATTCTTAATGTCATGTTTATAATTTTATTATCATGTTTCTAAAATAGTGCGTGTAGAAAATTGAGCATGTCATCATGTTATATTGAAATTAATGACATAACATTAGCATATATTCATGTTCATTCATAATTAATAACATAAACATACCTTTCATTTATAATGAATTCATGATTTTAAATTAAATGTTAATGTTTACTTCTAAGATTATTAATCACATGGATTTCTTCAAGTTTTAAAATGTTTTATTTAAGTTATTTCTTTTATAATTTTATGAGGAAAAATAATTATTAATTGTTTGTGATTATTTTAAGAAGACAAATTTATATATGCATTTTTAGATCAAGTGTGTGTTTATTTCATTATCCATTTTATTTATGATTTACAAATAATGGAATTTATTTCAATTATGGGATTCTTTGAAAAATGGTTTTTGGAAATTCTCAACAAAATGTTTATGACATTTTGTAAGAAATGGTATTTTATATTTAATAAAATAATTTCTATGTATGTATTTTGATTTTTTTGGGCTATGATTGAGAATGGAAGGTCCATTAAAAGTGTTTTAAAAAATGGAATTGGTATAATGAATGTTATGTTATGGGAAGTGAACCCATAAGTCATAGGGGAACTTTGTTCCATATGAGTTATGACTAGTGAACTTATGGTTTCTATTATTGTCTAACAATTATCATAAATAACCCACCAAAAATTACTATTTTAAATGGAGAAATCCCAATGGTCTTTTCATGTATATTTATTTTATGAAATTAATTTTTTTCTAAAATATATAGATTTTAATGTTTTAGAAATCTACATTTTTGTAAACATACATATATAAGTTTATTCTAAGAAAATATTTTAAAATTTTTTACTAACTTTTTCAAAACCCCTTACTGGGCATATCAAATGATCACCCTATATTTTAAAATATTTTTCTACAGGTTTAGTAGATTTTCTGATGCAGGTCACTTCAATTGAAGAGTTAACACATGTGAATTATTTTATTTTATTTTTTTGATACCATTTATAATGTTTTAAGGTTTGTATCTAATTATCCCAATCCTAGAATGGAAGAGTTCTTGGAAATTTAAATGGAATTTTTATTTTTTATATATACATAATTTTTAAGCACTGAGTCTGGAAGCATGGGATTGAGGTGTTATAGTTGGTATTGGAGCAACGATCTATAAAACTTTGAATAGTAGTTGTTTTCATCAAAGTGATATATTTTAGAAGTTTAAAATTCCTAGTTTTTTTATTATGAGGATGATAATTTAGAATTTTATAGAGTCTGACAAATGAATTATGATGAAACAGTTCTTTTGAGGGGGGAATAATGTGAGAACCCAGAAATTCAAAACTAAATTTTATTATATAAATATTTTATTTTATGGATTAATTTACAATTAAAACAAAATAATAATATTTCTGATGAAATTTTATTAAAAAATAATAATTTAAATTAAGTACTTTAATAAATTTTATAATTTTAATTAATTATACTTGTTAGAGTATTTGAATTAATTTTAAATTAAATAAGTTTTTTAGTATTATATTTCTTTGAATGAAAATATTTTTATCAAAAGGTTATTTAATAAAATATTTCAATAGAATTTATTTCATATAAATAATAAATAATTAATATAAAAATTGGTTTTTATAAATGTTGATAATATATATATATATGAAGTTATAATTCTTAGTTTTTAATTATAAATTATGATAATTTTTTATTAAATCTTTTATTATAATATGAATATTATTATTTGTCTTATGAATGTTTTTATAATTTTTTTAATTAAATTTTTATTAAAGATATTAAATAAATAATAAATGTTTAAAATAAAATATAGTTAAGGGGAAAAATCACGTTGAGAGTGGAGACTGATTTTGAAATTTTAGTTTGGGTTCGTTAGGGTTGTTGCGTAGTATTATCGAGTCAGGAGGCACTTCACCGGGTGGAATTGGGGGCATCAAAGCTGAGTAGCATCATGATTGGCCATGGGAGAGGGAGTTGAGGTCTTCGAAGATGCTAGGGGGCATCGAGTTAAGGAAGAATGAACACTGACAGGTGATTTTGGAAGCTACGATGTTGTTGGGTCTCGAACACGATAAGGTTCTGTCATGAAGGGGGAAATCGAACTAGATTTGGGTCGATGTGAGTTCGGGATTTTTATTCATCAATGCCTATCTTCTGGTTCACATTTTTTCAGATCTGAAGGAAGATTTTTCTTTATTTTATTTTAGGTGTCTGATTTTTAATTTTTTCTAAATCTTATGTTTGTCGTTTGTTTTGATCCAGAGTAATTTCACTTTTTGTCATGTTATTGACATATCTTTCATACTAATTGTGATAATCTTATATAATGTTTTGATTTTTGGACTATGAATAGTGTTTTTTTTCCGTAGATGTCTACTTGTTCAATCACTATAATCTCCAATTATTTTTGTCAATATTTTTGATCCATAAATGTCTATTACACAACAATTCAATATTTTTTATATCCTTGTTATGTGCTTGTTTTGTGTTAAATTTTCTTTAGTTGAATAGTTTGCAGTGAATGTGTGGATACAATAATATATTACATGTTAATTTTCTCTTTGAGACTTTATAACTAGCTTGAACCACAATCTTATTTCTGGCACTATGTATACAATTTTTTTACGACTATAAAATGTACTTAAACCAATGTGTAAATGGAATTTGGGAGCAAGCCAATTTGCAGTTTGAAATGGGGGAGTTCAATGAAACACCTTCTATTTTGTTCTAGCGATTCAAGTAAGGGATTTTTTGTTCATATTTATTTCTTAAGGGAGATTATATATTATTTCTATATTTTATTGATATGAGATTATTTATGTTTACAATTTAAATAAGTATTCATTCTAATAATTCTTATAAACTCATGTTAATAATTTATTTGTTTTAAACTTTTAAAAATTTATAGTTCACTTATGAGACTGTATTTAATTTAGGTTTTTGTTTTTTAGGGACCTAATATTCATTTTTATGTTCAAACCTATTTTGTAAGGGATAATTTTATTTTTATAATTTATATTTTATAATTATGTTTATCAAAATTATGAAAATTATGTGTAAGGTTTTGTTTTATTTTTATCAAACTATGTTTATTTTTTATAGAAATATACATATATATGTATATCTATCCAACTATATATAATTATTTTCAGAACTATTAATGTAAGGGGTGATTATTTATTTTGTCAAAATTTTGTTAATATTTAATTTATTTTGTTATAATGGGTTATTTCATTAAAAATATAATTATTTTCAAGGATTTCCAATTATATGTATGATTCTAGAACCATAATTCCATTTATGTATATGTATTTTACAAAGTTTATGTTTTAATTTTATTTCATATTAATTATGACAAGGGATATTTTCATTTATCAATGTTTTTTTAAATATGATTTTAATATTCTATTATATGTATTATAAAATTCATAGTGTATATATATATATATATATATTTATGGGAAAAAAGTTATTTTATTTATAATTTAAATGCATGGTTATATATATATATATAAGGATGAAATTCTTAACGTCATGTTTATAATTTTATTTTCATTTTACTAAAAGAGTGTACATATAAAATTAAACATATCATCATGTTATATTAAAATTAAAGATATTGAATTAGCATATAGTCACAACCATATGTTATTCATAACATCAACATACATTTCATTAATAATAAATTCATGATTTCAAATAAAATATTAAAGTTTACTTTTGATATTATTATGCGCAGGTATTTCTTCAAAGTTTGAAATGTTTTATTTAAGATGTTTATTTTATAAATTTTGGTGTGAAACATAATTATTAATTGTTTGTGATTACTTGAATAATACAAAATTATATATTTATTTTTAGATCAAGTGTGCATTTATTTCATTATCCATTTTATTTATGATTTACAAATAAGGACGTTTATTTTCATTTATGGGATTCTTTGAAAAATGTTTTTTTGGAAATTCTCAAGGAAATGTTTATGAAATGTTGTAAGAAATTTTATTTTATATTTAAGGAAATAATTTTTATGTATGTATTTTGAATTGTTTTGGGTTACGATTGATAATTGAAGGTCCATAAAAAGTATTCTAAAAAATGGTACTAGTACAATGAATGTTATGTTATGGTCTTCCAAGTATCATAAATAACCCACCAAAAATTATTATTTTAAGTAGATAAATCCCAATGGTCTTTTCAAATATAATTATTTTATGAAATTATTGTTTTCTAAAATATATAGATTTCAATGTCTTAGAAATATATATTTAAGTATACATACATATATAAGTTTATTCCAATAAAATGTTTTAAATGTTTTTACCAACTTTCTAAAAACCCCTTTCTGGGCATATCAAATTCCCACCCTACATTATAATTTTTTTCTACAGCTTTAGTAGAGTTTCTGATGGATTTCACTTCAATTGGAGAGTTATAGCACATGAAGTATTTTTTTGTTTGATACCTTTTTGTAAAGTTGTAAGGTTTGTATCTAATTCTCCAGAAACTAGACTAGAAAAGTTCATGGATATGTAAATGCTATGTGTATTTTTTATATATACAATATTTTTAAGCACTAAGTATTTAAGAGTGGTCTTGGGGAATTATATGGATGTCATGAATTCTATTGAATACAAAGATTTACATTAAAATTTTGGGGTTTTATAAAAATACATTAATCTTCCTTCAACATTTATGTGTGTAAATTACACACTATTTAAGCTCATTATTTTAGAGGAAATTATTTCTCAAAAAAATCCACTTTAAATGAAATGAATTTCAAAAATTCTATTTCATCGACTTATTTAGTGTTTAAGATCAATAAAAACTATTGATCAATATCTCCCTTAAAACAATACAGTTTCAGAATAAAAATCCCTCTTTTTTCATTCTCAAGGGATGAAATATCATACCGAAGACATTTTCCACTGATTGGTACCAATTTATTTTTAATGAATCTTATTTTTTCTTGTAAAACTTTTTAATATTTAAAAGAATATTTTTGAGGATAGATGCTGAGTCATTGAAAGATTCTTGGTCTCAATGGGGGCTAGTATTAATATAAAAATAATATTCAATATATATATCACACATCCATAATTTTTATAAAATAATTTTATAAATAATGAACAAATAATTGGATGGATAATTGAATAATTACATTAATTTTGGAATTCTCGTTTTACCCTAGGCATAGAAAAACCATTGCCTCCATTAGTGGATTTGTTAAAAAGCTATCCCGAGCTGATTAATAAGATGATAAAATAATTATTTTATTTTATTTTATTTTATTTTCTAGAACTAACTGACTGTATTAAATCCCCATTATGGAAAATCCCTAGTTTTATCCATATAACCCTTGGTATTTGAGATGAGTTATTCCAATATCATTCTTTGATGAACATTGAAGGATTGTGGGTTCACGTTCAGTGCATGAAAGGATTTCACAGATCATGACAATGAATAATGATTTGGAACTATTATATTTAAGTGATTGATCCAAACATGTGTTAGGGATTTTTTTTCAATTGGATAAATTTTATTTTTTATCCCATGTTTGACTTAAATTGACTAACCTAACATGAATTTATTTGTGAATTGATGGTTGATTACCATTGTTTTTTTATGTTCCTCAAGTTTAGAATTGACATTTTCCTCATTTACTACTATTTTTTCATGTATATTCAATTTTCATCAATTATTGGAATCCAAATCATAAAATTAGTAGATATTTATTCTTAATTTTTTGGTTTTTTCCACCCAAATTCTTATTGTGTTCATCAACAACATTCCATTTGGCGAGTTGTTTGAAAATTACATGATAAATAATCCCTATGTGTTCAATAATTGTCATAATGAATCATTTACACATGTATGGACTCATTATTGAGGGCACAATCGGTGTCTGATGGTGAATGCAGGTGTTTCGATGATGGATTAGAGGATATATGTTAAGAAGTTTGGCTTATGGTAATACAGAGCGATGACAGATGATTTCCAAGAAAATAAATGGCCAAAATCCATACATTAGTGATTGAAAGGATTGGTTAATCCCAAATACATGTTTATTTGTGGATTTATTAATGAATTGATGGTGGTGGTGGTGAATAAAAAACACATGAAGCCTTTAGAGGAATTTTGGAAAAAATAAACATATAAATCATGTATTTTGAAGTATATATAATGCATTTCCTCTTACTTGCGGTAGATAGGGTTTTTTAAAAATTAATATCACATATTTTGTGACTAGTGAATGGTGAATTGGATTTTACCCCTAGGGTATAGGGGCATGTACATGGATAGGTGTACTAATATGGAAAAAGTATATTAGTATGTCCCAATACTAGAAATAGAAATAGTAACCAAACACTTCCATCTATATAGACACAACCATAGTACATTTGCAGGGCCCAAAGTACTTGGTCATGGGCTAGAGTACATGAGTATACCATTAGAAGAAATAGAATTCCATGTACTTTTCTTAGGGGATATTGATTCCCTCATTCTCTTTAGTATTGACAAGTATCTATAGAGTGTGTCCTCCTGATCCATCCCAACATGGGTATAATGAGGAATTGAATCCTGAGTAAAGGATGTGATCCACTATATGAGATTATTCTCTGAGAGGGTTAAAAAATCCATCTATATGGATCAAAGTGAGATCCTCTATCATTCTCATATTCCCTATATGGTGTTTTAGGAAACTTCATGATAAACATACATGGGCATATAATCCCCTAATTAACATATTATTATAGATATGATTAGGTCTCCCATAAAATACCTTTAATAAATCCACAATACATGTATTAATATCATTTTATTTCCTAATAATACCTCCTCTTGGTGAAGTCGGTCGTAAATGATGTCTTGGATGATCACCATCATTGTTATCATATTTGAGGAGTGAATTATCTTGGGAAAGTTTTACCTTGAATCCTCAAGGAAGAATCCTAGGCTTATAGCACAATTATCGATTTACCATGATAATTATATATATATTGAGAATAACCAAGTTATTGTTATTGTTATTATGTCTCATATTTAGATATAAATTCTTTTGTTATGATGAGTTGAGTAATCCCCTAATACAAGTTTATCATGACCAGACCCACATGATCCCTCTTGACTAGAGATAAGCTGAGTGTGACACCCAAATACCACATCCATTAATCTAGGAGATGGAGACTAGAACCAAGATGGTATATCTCAAACATGGGATCCCTTTTTCTATGGAACCAATAAATGTGTAAACATCTCCAAATATCCATAAAATATTAGGGAGAGTATGGAATCAAATATATAGATGCCTATATAGAGTACCCGATAGATGTTGAAGATATGAAGTGGAAGGACCTTCATGGTCGAGTGATTCCCTTTTTACATGACCAATGGTAGAACGAGAATCATTAGGAGAGAACTTAGGAGTGGAAGAAACATATACGGACATAATACCCTCATTGTTTATTAGTATCCTTTTTGCCTTTTAGAATGAAAATCATTTAATTGTGGATAACAGAAAGACTCTTTTATTTCCTTATAAAGCATTGCAATATTTCAAGGAATATATTTAAATCTAGGAACTAAGTCGTCATGGGATTATGAGATATCGGGAGGCCCAATATTAATATAATTAATATATTAAATATATTATAAAAAATTCACATAGTTTTTCTGAAATAATTGAATAACTCCCAAAAAACATCACCAATGAGAAATATTATACCACCCATAAATCCGGTTTTTTGTTTTTACAACAAGAATAACAAAGTTACTATTAGAATCTGGAATTTCATTAAAGATTTATTGTGGGTGGATTTATAAAATGATAAATTTATTTATTATTTATTTTTCCAGACTAAAAATCATTTATTTTTCCCCCATTATGGGGATTCCCTTAGGTCAACTGCATAACTTGAGTAATTTTAGAGGATCTTTTGGAGGATAATTATTGGAAAAACAAAAAAAAATTGAAGGATGACAATCAGTGCATCAAATGAGTTCATGGATCTTTCTATCAACCGATAATTTTGAAAGGTTATTCATTAGTTATTGAACCCGACTCGAGGTAAGTATTTTTTTTATCTGTGTTAATTCCCAATTTTATCACATAAAAACCATGGATGATTAACCTAAAAGGAATTGTTTCTTGAATAGATGGTTGATTATAGTTGATATTTTTATCTTATAATAATTAGTAATTTTAAATTTCTCCCTTTACCACCCTTTCTTCATTCATGTTAATAACTTTACTCATCAAATAATGGAAGATAAATCCAAAAAATGGTTGAAATTTGTTTCCACTTTTGGTGTTTTTTCTCCACACATTTTTCATGTGTTCATCACTGACATTCTATTTAGATAGCGGTTCAATAAATATATGAAAAACATATAATTTATTATTCTATAATTGTAAAAATGGATCATTTTTGTCAGAAAATATTCATATTAAGGGAACGATCAAGGTACGATGAAGAAGATTATTGATCAAGTGATATATTAGAGGATGAATACTTTTGGTGTTGTCATTTTTTTCAATGTAAACCAACAATAGAAAAATTGAAAGTGAATTGGTGTAAGATATCTGGACACTAGTGATAGTTAGGCTCTATTAAGTCTAGTGCTATGTTTCTCAAGGGATTTGGTAAGGGAATCACTTTTTGTCTATTCACAATTTTTGAAGCGTTTTGGGATTTTTGGAAAATTCTAAAAGTCACAGTGTGCAGTTTGAAAAACACACAACTATAGTATTCTAGTTATGGTGGAAAGGGATTAGGAAAACATAAAATCAACTTTCCATGTGGGACCTACCACATGTTTTTTAGACCGTTACTTGTGACTTAGTATGTACCCATAGGGTATAGGGGTATATTCATGACAAGGTACTTGGGAACAACCAGAGTACTTATGCACAACTCAATACTGAAAACCGACCATAGTACTAGATAAGGTTTGGAAGATGGGAATGGCCATGGTATATAGGCATGTCCCAATGTACAAGACTATGAGCTAGAGTACATTGTGAGACTTGGGGCCGTAATGAAACACCATGTACTACTAGTACTCACCATGTACATTTCCCAATGTAGTTTGAGGACCTTGTTATCTTCAGCTTAGACTAGTGTCTCTAGGGTGTTTATTCATATTCCATTCCTATGAGGGTATAATGTGACATGATTACCTAAGTATTTTATGTGATACATTATATGGGACTTTCCTTATATATAGTTACAAAATCCCTTAGTGTGGTCTGAATTTTGATCCTCTATCATTCTCTTCTTTCCTAGGTGGTGATTTAGGAATTGTTGTGAAAAAAAACTACATGATATTACAATCCCCTACTTAGTGGGATATTCCATATTAGGAAAGGTATAAACCACAGGTCTTAGGTAATATAACCTATATTCATCTCAATATCTATTGAGTTATATCATTTACTCTTCTTGGAAAGTACTGACATGCATGGCCTCTTAGATGAGTTCTATCTGTGTTGTCTAACTCATGGATTGAGTTCTCCAAGTTGAATATTACTATAAAACCATGAGTAATAATACTAGTATGACAGTATCATGGTGTCTTTATCATATAACATAGTTTTTACGTGTTTTATATCTATAAATGTTTTAGTTTTATGTCCTATATTATGGTTTACATGCCTTTGAGAGAATGAGTTGATAATTATCTTGATAACTTATGTTTGTTGATTTATGGTTGTCCTATTTGGAATTATTATAAATACACCTATAAGGGATATTACTAAACTTTTAGGGTCTTATGTAGAAAATAAGAAATTGTTTAGGGTCCTAGATGGACCAAGAGTCGGTGGATCATAGTTGAACTTGGAAGACCATGGTTCATACCATGTGTTCCATTTGAAAGTAATCCTCTCCATCCTAACAGGTTGAAAGGACATTGATGATTTGGTGGGATTATATTTTTTCCATTTTTCAACCCAATACTTTTTTGTTTTTACTTTTTTGTTTGATATATATGTGTTCATTTATTTTTAATTTGTAGTATTTTACCATTAAACATTTTATTGGTATATGGAGTTTGTTTGTTTGTGTAAGAAAACCTTAGGCTATAGAAACC
Source organism: Viscum album (assembly GCA_963277665.1). Taxonomy (NCBI): domain Eukaryota; kingdom Viridiplantae; phylum Streptophyta; class Magnoliopsida; order Santalales; family Viscaceae; genus Viscum; species Viscum album. Next base: position 525,538,363 of record OY728148.1, on the reverse strand, counting down.
CATGTGTTTGATATGGATAATCGACATTAGTTTCTAGCCTTAGAATATTGGAGTTAGGTTCGTTGTGTCACCCTTGGACAATCATCAGCTAGGCAGGTCTTGATGGGTTGGTTCAGGATAGTATTAAAAGTTCAACTAAAATATGGAGGGTTTTTTCAAATGAAGTTATCTAATATATGTGAATTGTGTTTTGTGACAAGAAGTTTCTCTATATTAGAAGGGTATTAATCAAACCCTATAATGCTAAATTAATATATCCACCATCTACTCATATACAGCTTCACTCATATTGGGTTACTTAGTAGTGAAATCATTAAATGTATATGAGTATTTATTTGAATCCATCCACTAGGTTCGATATCTAAATAATGGAAGGCATATAATTATCTCATAATCATCATTAATATTGAGCCATAAAATAAAATACATTATAATAATAAATATTATTACATAAATTAATAAAATATCATAATTATATTGATATCTATATTAATTTAAAATCAATTTCTTGATATTTTTAAAAAACTCCTATGATAAAATCCTTAACACCCCCAAGTAACCTAAAGCATGTGTTTAATTTATAAAATTGGAATAAGATAAAAATGATCACAACACATAGTAATGTTTAGTTAATCTTTATTGGAAAACAATATACAAACTTGATTATAATATAATATTGTAAATATAAAAATATTTCATAAGAAAGATTCACATGAACTTGATAATCGTTAATAATACCATTTTTTTCATTGTAAAGGAAAAAAAAGTGTGGGTGACCTCATATACTCTATAAGTGTTATGTATAATGGAATATCTCTTGTGTAAATAATGAATAACCATTATCATAGAGTGGATAATCAAAACACATTCCATTTAATCAACAATAACAGGTAAATTAATATTAAGGTTTAATATCAAAATAACAATCACATGTATAAAGGGAATTTGATTCTTAATAAAGTAAATGCATAAATCTATACATTCATAAACTTCCCATAATGACCTTGTCTATGATATCATGAATCTTACTATAATTTCATATAAAATAAGACATTATTTTTAATAAATGGGTAGGTTTAAACTAAAGACCCATCTAATATGGTAATTTTTCAATGTTTTCTCATGAAACATATCGATAAATCAAGGGGAAATCAATAATTGATGCCACCTATCAAAATAACATCCTATTAATTCCTCACATATTAAATAACCTATATAATTTATTCTTAAAATGTCTAATAAATAATCAATTATCCATATTTAATTAAGAAAACAATTTTTTTTCTCAATTATTGAAATAACTTTATTCTTTTAAATTATACCATATATTAGAATTATATAGTGTTGAAATATCATCAAATAAAAAAAATGACACCAAGTTAATTCATGATATTGAAAATATGAACATTGAGGAGAAAATTATTGCCTAATTAATAATAGAGTGGGATAGTGATTATAATAACATGAAATTGAATGATATAGTTAAATGATATAGTTGAATGTTATAATCCATTATATGAAAATTTTGATTAAATACCATATGTCACAAACCAAATCGGATAAATCCTGAACTGGTTACCCAAGCCAGCCCACAACAAGGCCTGATAGGTTCAAACAATCCTCTTGGGATGGAAAATAGTATCAGATATCAAATATACTCAATTAGAAATGGTTTATCCCATAAACGGGAGGTAAAAAAATATGAACTTGAATAAACTAAAACATTTGTAGAAGAAATTTAATAAAAAATAAATAGTTAAATATACCTCCAAGTAACCATGTGGGTGACCCCCATGCACATAACCATGCTTCATTCGAGAGAGATATAAAACTAGATGAACCTAAAAATGAAAAATATAATCAAGGAATGAGAACCAACATTCATAGTAGGGATGAAAAAAGAAGAACCACACTATGTAACTTACCTTTAAAAAGAAAATCATTTCATAATAGTTTCATATAAACATATTTAAATAATTTTTTCCGTTCCTTTAAAAAATAAAAAAGAGTTTAATAATTTCAAAAAACCATTTTCATTTCATTTTTCAAAAAATAGCTTCCAAATAATAAAATACTTTTAAAACCCCTTTATAAGAGGAACCATGGATCAAAGAGACATTTAAATGAGAAATAGTAAAAAATATATCACAATTTCTAAATTAAGAGTTTCTAGTAAAATAAATACAGTTAAAATAATTTTATAAAAACCATTAAAAATGATGGAAATTAGAATTCATGTGAAGTATTTATCATGGTATATACCTATATACTAAGTAAATATACCCTTGATGTACTCTGTTTGAAATCCATCTTCCATCCTATCGATGTGATCCAAAGTCATTAACAAATGTGGCTCCTCTCAACTATACTCACTGGTTTCACATCCCACATGGATAATCAATGGGGATGTAAAAAATCTAATGAGGACTAAATGGTAACCATATAATGACTCTTAATATGACGATTATGATACCATGGATATAGAAAATGTGGGTGGTGAGGAAGAAAGAATGAATAAAACATCTCAATCATGGGATGAAACCATACATTCTAAGGCCCACATATTGATTCCAATCATATGAATTCCCTATATAGTGGATTTTATCCATAGAGGAACCCTCTTTTAAAGAAAACATTACAAGGTACTAATCGAGCCTTATCATTTTAAAAAAACATTTTACCATTGAGAACCATTTTTAAAAACTCATTTGAAAATTAAAATTTCATTAATACTTTATTGAAAACTCCATCCAAAGGTAAAAAATATTTGGATATTCCCAAATTGCATAAATAAAATATTTTAAAAGTAAAATTAGGTACTTGTGTTCTTCACATTACAAAGATTTTTTTTCTTTGACATACTTCATCATAGAAAAACCATCTCCAAAGAAAAAAAAATCATTGAAAGAGAAGAGGATAATTTCATCCATCATAATAATTTTTTTTTCGTATTATACTTATTTCATAACATAAAAAACACCCTATTAAAAAATAATTCATTATACTTTCCATATTAAATGTTCATACATAGGGATCCTACCTTGAAACATGTTGCTTTTAATGATGGAAACCAGAATCCACTTCACACTTTTATGCATATACATCTTCACACACACAAACAGATATATATATATATATATATATATATATATATATATATATATATATTATTACCTATGTATACACATGAAAGTTCCCTTCAACAATTATGGTCCAATGCTACCCCAAGGTGGCCCAATGTATACTAAAAAAATATTAGGAACGAAAAAGTTTTAAATACCATAAATAAAATTTATTCAATGAATAAGAAATAAATTATACTTACCCATAACAATGGATAACCCACTAACTTAATTGGTCATGGAAATAACCGGGCGAAATAGGACTCAAGAACTCTAAACACGAAGAATCAACCAGAGAAATGCCCAAAATAATTTTATGGTTTTCCCTAGGTATTTGAACTGAAAATATGGGAAATAAAACCAATAAATAGAGGGAGGAGTGGGAATAGGATTGGAGGAGTAATTCACTAATATGATATTGCACCATGAGGTGGTAGAAAAATCATCCACGAAGGGAGTTGGGAGGATGTGGGTTGCATGCATGAGGAAAGTGGTGGTCGTGGGGGTGGGGATACCATGTGAGGGAGAAGGGGGTTCATATGAGAGGGGAAGTATGGTATTATATAATAATAATAATTAATTAACAATAATATTATGATTAATAATATTTTTATATTAGTAATAAAAATAAATAATAATAATAATAACAACCCCAATAAGTAATTATAAATAAAATGATAATAATATTATTAAAAACTTCTTTATTTATATTTTTCAATCCTTGGGATGACCACATGATTTAGCTGCATGATATTCCAAATCATGGTCAACCATTCACTAACTCTATCTAAGAGGAAAAATGGGATACATATTTTTCCTATAGGGGAAGAGACCAATGCACCTAGACATGTTCTCTAGAAAGTGACACGATCTACACCGAATAGTTATCCTAGAAGGGTTTCACACCTGTGTTCTGGGACATGCACCTGGGATAGTTCCACTACTCGGGCCACACAGTTTTCACTAGACTAACACATGATTTCTCTAAACTATGAACCAACCTTGCTACTCTTTCTATCAACCCAATAACCTTAATTTTTTTGAGAACACCTGAGAATTCCATTATATTAATGTAATACAAAAATAAATAAAATAATAGAGAAAATTTGTATTTGGGTATGATAATTCACCACAACATTAACAATTTATTCCCAAAGAATATACTAAAAGACTCATTTGATAAAGGAATAAGGCATGGATGAAATGATTCCCCAAATGAAACCTCCACCACAAAAAAACCAAAAAATGGGAAAATCAGTTCCCTCCCAAATCCCAAAACCTTAAAATACCCAATGAATTGTAAATATTATCCTAAAAATGATACAATACCTTAGGAAACAACTTACTAGACTGAATGAACTCAAACATTAAATAGAATAATGGATAGATAAATAATTTAATGTCTCAAAACAAAACCTCAAATAAGGAACATCCCAACCCCTAATATGGGAATCATTAAATAATTTAACTGGGGACAAGTATCATGAGGATAAAGGGTTTCTACATCAAGAATGATGAAGCTCTAATTCACCATGAGTCCCTTTTTAGGGTGGTCTCCCCATCATTTTGGGACTTTTTTCAAAATATTTTTCCCAAGAAAAAATAACTCACAAATACAGAAAAACATCTAACATGGTTCTGAAATCTTAACTTCCTAAATTACACCTAACTAGTTTAAGATAATACACTAAAAAGACCTTTTGTGGGCCTCCCACCATTTATAAACTAAATAGAATGGATAAATCCCCAGAATAATGGATCCTAATAAATGAGACTAAAATTAATTAAAAAATAAAAAATATTCATAAGTTCTATATGATGAAAGCATCTACAAATAGGAACTACCCAAAAAACTAGAATGATTTCAAAAGAAAGCCTCCAAAACCACCAAAACAAAAATGGGTTCCAAAATAGACAACCGATGGAAGGGAAAAATCATATCGCTTCTCCTGTGACATCGAAGACAAAAAATTTGGTAATTCATTCTCACAAATCTATAAACTTCTGCATTTTATGGAAATATTCACTCAGAGATATATGGTTGGAGACCTAATGTCTTGAAGCAATTATTGCACCATAACCCGGATATGTAAATCCCTAATGGGAACTCCCTCTTCTAGTATGGTACTTATAGAACCTCTTTTGATGACTCAAATGAACACACCTAATATAATAGGGAGACATTCTCATGACCAAACACCCACTCTTTACCAAGACCCTTTTGAGTTATACTATAATAATAAGAAACATAAGACCAAATAAAAACATATTATAAAATAAAAACTAACAAATCAATCAAAAACCAAGGAACCAAACTCAAAACATTATTCAATCAACATTCCAAAGACATAAAAACCAAAATACCATGAAAAAAGACTCCAATCATGAAATAAACACCAAATAACTATTCACTCACTTTTTAAAACATTTAAATCCCCATTTGGTTTTTAAAACGCTTTCTAAAAGTAAGAAAACCCAATGTTTGGGAACCTACCATTGGCATTCCATGAATCCTCACATATATACATCCATTAAAGCCCAATCACACAAAACCAAATCCATCCACTTACCACCTGAGTACACCCATTCATGTGATTATTCCTAAGAATACCAATGGTCAAATGGAAAAATATATTTCCAAAAGTATCTTCAAAGCATTCACAATCAATTTTCAAAACCAAACATTATCATTTCAAAAAGTTCATTTTTAAATTCATTGGAAACAACCATCCTAATTTTGAAAAATCTTTCCTAAACCTCAAAACAATTTCCAAAATTATTCAATTTTGAAATAAGTTTTTCCCAAAAAAACCCATTTTATTTCCAAACAACTAATTGTTTTTATTTTGGGAAAATAAATTTTTTAAAATAGATGACAATTTTAAAATTCAATATAAGCACAAAAAAATAAACTCATATCAATACTACGAACAATCAAAATTACCCAATAATCAATCAAACATCCCAAATTCTAACAGTAGCAACAGATACACATGGATTGGCCACACAGTTTAGAAATCTATGTTCCAAAAAGGAGAACACATTGGAGGTAATCAGAGGTTGTTGCATGGTATATGCATGGTTTTCCATATAATTCATAATAACAAAAAATCCTCTGAATCCATCCCATAATAACAAACAAATCATCAAAATCAACTATAAATTATCAAATAGAAACCATTGACCTCAAAAACACCCAAGATCCAAGCTCAGATTTGGAGGTTAGAAAACCCCATACCAAAATACATATTCAATCGTCCTTTTATATAGGTTCTGGTCAAGAACATACCCATTATTCACCACTTGAATTCCAAAAATTCAAGCTCCAAACTACCAAACATCCCCAAATAAAAAGGTAAATTCTCTATTACCATATTGTCATGAACCAAACTGGGTCAACCCTGAACTAATCACCCAATATATATCCCTATAAGGCCTAAGAGGAGTTTCTAATCCTTCCATGCTTGTAAATACTGATTGGAATCAAATATTATAAATTGGGAATAGATTATACCATAAATGACAGATAAAAAATATAAAAATGAATAAAAATAAACAATGGTAGTGGAAAAGAAGTTTAACTAAATGGATAAACATACTTATAAGTGACCTCAGGGGTCCTCACCTAGAACAGAACTTTTCTCACTCTAAGAATGATGTAAAAAATGAAGAACCTAAAATTGAAAGATAAAATATATGAATGAGCACTTATATTCTTAGTAGGAATACAAAAAGAAGAACCATTCCATATGCCTGAACATTCAAATGGAAACCATTTCATACTAGTTTGAGATATATATATTTAAAATAAGAATTTCATTCACATTCTAAAACAAGAAATAAAAAAATAATTATAAATAAATATTTTCCTTTACATTTCAAAAAAAGTATCTAAATATGAAAGGAATTCCGGTAAAAAACTTATAAGAAGAAACATGTAGAAAAAATACATTTTAATGAGAAACAATGAAAAACATATCTGAAGTGATAAAGTAATATTTTCCAATATATGTATAATTTCTAGAATGATTTTATAAAAATCATTAAAAAAGGGCTATTAGAATACATGTAAATTAGTAATCATGGTATATACCTAAACACCATGGGTAGAGTCCAAAGAAGCACTCGGTTCAAAATCCTTCTATCCACCTGGTGATGTGATCTAAAGTCAATTACTAACCCAACTGTTCTCAACTATCCTCACTGATAGAATAGACCATATGGATACTCTATGAGGATCTAGTCTGTCTAATCCAGTCCAAATAATAACTATTTATCAACTATCACTGTGACACCTAGGATCCCATTGATATTTAAAATTCTATATGCAAGGAATGAAGTATGAATACAGCATCCCCATCATCATTTGAAAACAAATCTCTACCATTGAAAATTATTTTATGTAATTATTTGGAAAATTAATATGCCGTTAAACATTCAAATAAAATAATTACCAAAAGGATAAAACATATTTGATACTTTCTAACTTGAAAAAGTAAAATATATTAGTAGTTAAATAATTAAATTGTGGGATTCACCTTTCAAAACCCATTTTTTTCATTGATGAACTTCATCTAAGAAAACCTCTAACCATTGCATAATAAAATCACGGAAACACAAGAGGATAATTTCATCGATCATAATAATCTTTTTTTCATATTGAAATTATTTCATAATATAATGAAAAACCCTTAAAAATAAGAAAGAAATTATATTTTCCAAATTAATGTTTTGGACATAGGGAACCTACCTCAAAAAACACTACTTTTTTATGATGGAAACCCCAATTCAATTCTCACTTACATGGTTATACACCTTTACATACAAAAATATATACCCTTTGACCCAATGTACATATTCCCTTCACCATGAGGGAATATTTACAAGTAGGATATATATATCTATGTGCATGTGTATGATTTCATGTGTATACACATGAAAGTCACCTTCAAAACTGGTTTTCCAAAGCTACCACAAGGTGTTCCAATTTATACTAGAAAAATATTAGGAACCCAAAAATTACAAAAAATTTATTGAGTCACAGAATTAAAATAGAAGAAACTTTACCCAAGATGATGGAGAACCACTTTATTAAATAGTCAAGGCATGAACTGACCCTAAAGGGAACCAATTACTCTAGACACCATGAATCAATAATAGAAACAAAAAAACCGTATATATCATCAATAGATGATTAAAAAATTGACCATGACTGGAGTTGGGATGTGGGAGGTTGCATATGTGAGGGAAGGGATAGTCGTGGGGGTGGGGAGGCCACATGAGAGAGGAGGGGGTGCACGTATAAGGGGGGGGGGGGGTATTAGATAATGATAATGATTATGATGATATTAGTATTATTAATAATTATTAATAGCAATAATAAATTACAAATAATAATAATTATAATAATATTATAAAAAAATATCTATATTTTTTTGAAACATGGGGTAGGCCACATGATTCGGCTGAATGATATACTAGATGATGTGCCAAATGTGTAACACCTCTATTTATTATAAATAGTGGTCCACTCGGTTTACCTAGTGGGGCACATGCCTGTGCGTCTATCCATGCACCCTTAATAGTGCCACCATCTTGGCTGTATGTTTATCCCAGGAGGTTCTCACACCCATGTTCCTGATCATGCATGTTGGAAATTTCTACTTCCTAGGATGAATGAATTGAACTATGATATTTCATTGTTTCTCCTAACCATACTCCAACTATGTTCCTTCTTTCCACCCAAAATAGTTGTTTTTCCTAAAAATCACCCTAGAAATCCATTGAATCAAGGTAAGACAAAAAATAAATAAACTGACAAACAACTATTGAGTTAGTGTGTGCCATAATCAATTAATTAGAAATGTAGATTGTGCTGTAAAACCATACATTCATAGAATAAAATAGAATAAAAACATGAAACATAATGTCTTTTTAAATTTTTTATGAATGGAGTTTTAAATAACTTTGAAAATTATTTTCGATTGTTTACAAAAATAACACTCTTTCAATTTTATGAAATTTTGAATAAAAATTCAAAAATAATTGAGAAATAAATAGTCATTTTCATAATTAAGTAAAATTTTAATGAATTATTCAAAACATATAATGGATATAATAATAAGAGAGGGAGATAAATCCATATATGAATAAAGAAATTATTTTTTAAATTTCCTAAAAAGATGCTAATAACCCGTACAGAAGTTTTGAAAATATTCATTTCTAATATGTTTTAATGAATGAAATAATAGATTAAGATTAAATTTATAATCATTTGAATGAAAAATATGAACATTTATGTAATATTAAATATTTCCTCATTATATAAGAAAAAAAAATTGTAAGAAAAAAAATTAAAACTTTATTTTTATAAGAAATTACAATATACGTAACTTCCTTATTTGTTATTGATCCAATAATGGATAAAATTTAACATAAGCATCTTAAACCTAAAAACGAAAAGTGGAGATAAAAGTAGATGGTAGTTAATAATTTGTGATCATATTAATTTCCCAATATATATATGAGCATAAGTAATACCAATATTAAATGATATTATAAAATAAATTCATTACCTTGGGTCTCTTATTCATCTTATGTGTTTGATAATACTTTATAATGAATTTAAATTCATCATATACTTTATAATGAACTTTATTAATATTTATTTCATTTGTAAATGTCCTTTTATAATAATTATCTTCCCATTCTTTTAAGAGTTCCATCCTATGTTAACCACTTTATGATCCTTCATTAAATTTATACAAAAACACATTGAAATATTTTGTATTATAAATGGTGTAAAAACATAGTTCAGTAATTTATATAATTTTAATAATTTCAAAAATAAAAATTTAATTCAGTTTGTACATTTTTATAGTCATCCATCCACTATGGTTATAGAAGAATGAAGCACCTCACTTCATAGAGTTTATTGTTTACATGTATGCACAATAAATGTTATCATTTACCAACTGAAAAAGGGATTGAAGGTAGATGATATCATAAATTTATGGAATAATTTTAATCTAACAAATTTCCTATATATTTGATGATTTCTATGTTTATAAAAATATAAATATAATGGTGATGAAAAACAAATTATATTGATAGGGGGAGATGGTAGGACGTATGCACGCATAAGTGATTTTTTTTCCATAGGATGGAAAGGGGGATGAAAATGGTTACCCTATAATAAAAATAACATATGATTATATTTATTTTAATAGATTAATTATATAAGGATGGATTAAATATAGTTATATAACTTATAAGATGAAATAATATTTTATAGTGTTAGGTAAAATGATTACCTTATCTTTGAGAAACCTCCTTTGGGTGACACATTAAGCATTATTATTATGGTATTATTATATAAAACCATAGTTTTCATACTTATATATTAAATCTCATTAGATAAATAGTCAATAAAAAATATTATGATCCATTATATAATTTTATAGTTCAAGTATTTTTAGATACATGGGTACAGAAAGAACTTGTTAATAAATGAACAACATCATTGGCCGCTTTTTTTTCGTAACTATCACCATTGTCAAAAATATCTTACATATTTACCTTCTTCATCACATGGGTATTGAAAACATAAGAAAAGGGTATTCTATAATGATTATTAAGGGTAAGAATGGAAGGCATCAATGATCATATAAAAATAAAATGAGAATAATGATATCGTTACATGACAGTAACTTTTTAAAACTATTTCTTGTATATCCTATATCATAATATTGATCTATGGAATATAGAATAGAAATTTATAATACGTGAATCATAATGGAATAAAATAACATTAAACATAATAGTTTAACATAGGCATAATACATGATTTTTTTGGCATACACATACACTAGAAAATCATTTCCTTAGTAGTTAGGTCTAACTACTAACACTATCATAGTTTATTTTTTTCACTCCCCAAACCATCATAGTGATCAAGGTTCACTCCCAAGAATATTATATTGGACAAAGTCCCTTACTAAATCAGTTTCATTTCCCTTTGTATTTTTATTTATCTCATGAGGTATCCACCTTTACCCAATTTAATGGAGAGATATATAATTCCATACCCCTCATTAAAAAATTAAAATCATATATATATATATATGTTCCTCAAGATCATAAAAAATTCATCATATCATAAATAGTGAAAAGAAACAGTTTTCATAATCATTTCATCCCTGAATAACCCCTAAAAAATAAGTGAGTTTCATTAAAATATTTCCATTATAATTATGAACCATCAAGATAATTAATATGGATTATATAATTTAATCATATCCATAGTTAAGTTAAGAAAACATTAAATTATGTCATCATAGAGAGATATTGTTTTTATAAGATCACATGCAACATTTTGTGAAGAAAATAATATTTTAACTTTGGAATGCTTTTTTAAAATCTAAAAATTATCCTACTATTAAATATATAATTTTATTTGAGAATAAAATTTTTTGCTTTTAAATGAATCTTCAAATCATTGAGTGGTAATGATGACTGAAAATTTTGTTCATACCATATATGTTAAATCTAAGATTTCTTTCAAATTTTTTATAAAAAATAAAAAGTCACCTATTTGGAAGATGAAAAGAATAAAATTTTAAAGGCATTATGTAAAAATTAAACAATTCATAAAAAATACTTTATATATTCATATCATACTATTATATATAATCTTGAAACATTTTTGGAAATTATGTAATGGGAAGAGTAAGTCTTTTTGACCAAATAATGAAATAAATTTGATTTTACTTGGAACATTATTTTAGTATCCTAAGTACATAAATAGTGGAATTTTCAAGTAAAAAATGTATTCTATTGAAATAAAATGTTGATATGAAAATTCATTATATTTTTGTGAGATAGATCATGAAATTCCATCATTTGTAACTTAATCAAATGCAATCCCAACTAACAGTGAGATTGTAAAATAAGACACTTACCTCTTTGGTAACACTAAAATAAAAAAAATAAGAAGGAATAAAACTTACATTAATGTTTTTATCCCCAAAATTTTCATTTGGATAATAAAAAAATAATAGTCATTATATTCCAGAAAAAATGGTTAATATAGTATGTGTCCTATAGAATTAAAAGTGAGATGAAAAATCTCTTAACTTATATTTGACTTGATTAGTACATTATCAATATTCCCATATTATAAATATAGTTTTATTATAAATATAATAAATAAAAATAATCATATATATCAAAGTATTGATGATTTATTTATAAATATTTATCATGATTTTGTTAACAATTATTTATTAAAATTAGTATTCTATTTGATAACAAATTCATTTTCAGGTGTTTTTAAGATGGGTAATTTTTTACCATATACATTGATCATGGTCCCATAATCCCCAAAAGACTAATAATGATATAAATATCATATATATTCATTATATATATATTTTGTGTCATCCATAAAAGTTATAGTTATAAAAATGAAATACATTGTTCATAGTGTTTGTAGGTCATACATTCTCATGATCACTGTTAACAAATTTTGAAAAAGTAAACATAATAAATGTAATTATTAATTCAACCTTATAAAAAATTTAATATTAAATTTATACCATATATATTCAATAAATATACCCTTATTACCATCTATGTAAAGTTTTTTGGTTGGAGTGAGTAACTCAAGAGAAGGTGAATTGAGTTCCTAATAAAAATTTCTATAAATAAATAGGCTTAAATAAAAACCCCTTTATAAAATAAACTAGACAATTAATCAAAAAAACTGATCAATATAAGGTCTATCCTTTTAAAATATTTCTTAAAGTGTGATTAGGTCTCAGTTAAAATATAGTTTTGAAATACCTTAACTTTAAAAATAAATTTACTTAGACAAAAATATATATAAACACTAGTAAATATTAATTATCAAAGCAACTGTTTTTTTGTTAATAAAATGTTATCTTGAATATAATATAAAAAAACAAATAACATAGTGGCAGTGGAATAAAGAAGAGGTTTAGTCTCAAGGTGAGACTTAATACCCTCCACTTGGAAATCACCTACTGTAAACCGGATTATAAATACAGTCAAATAAATACACAACTTGGATTAGGTATATAGTTAAGAAAAACAATATGTATAGGCTGAAAATAATTTTCGATATTTATTAATGTTATGTAAGAATAGAACATGTCACATAAGGGCATCTTCCAAAAACATAGTGGGAAACTGATTGAGGAAGAAGAGAATAACAAGTATTCTCTAGGAATGTGCATGAGACAATGCATGTTGGATAATTGGGAAACAACACACTTATCAAAAGAAAAATAGAAAAAAAATAAGAGTAGAAAAATCTTATACTAATGTGTTCTATATGATTGTAGTGATGATATTAACATTGGTGAGGATTCTGTGCTTTGTTCTAGAAAATTGAAGCAGAAAAGAGGATTGTAGAAATTTTCAGGTATGTTTTAGTTGATCTGTTTTTGATGTCTCAATCAATCTCAATTATGGGTTATATTATTTTGTGTCTTTGATCTTCACAGAATGTGAATCATAAAGTCTGTGAGAATTCAAATATTCGGTCATACAATCCACTATAGGTTTTTTTTCATCAGTAAGTGATCGTATCATCTGTCTATAGTATATATTGTTCTCTTCCCCAAAGAGAGATTGTTTGTGAATATATAAAAGCATCGGTTGGATGAGATTCATAATCCATGGATTGGATTTTACTAAGTCTTAGTGACTTGGTAAAACTATCCAAGAATAGATTTAGCTGTTGAACCATTCATGCCAAAGTCCTCAGACAACTTTTTAACAAGAATCTAGTGGTGACTCATCATATAATGGTGAATCTACTTTGGCGGTGACTCCACTTGTGGTAACGGTGACCTGACTATGGTGTTAGATCATAGTAGAGGTTTCTCTTATTGGCAGTGAGGGTGAATCGGTCTGGAAATATCTCATCCTGGTGGTAACAGTGAATGCCATCTGGCGGCAGCTCATCTTGGTGGTAACTGTGACGCAGAATCAGGCAGTAATAGTGTCTCCCAGCCAATGGTGAATTACCATAGTACTAAGAAAAAATATAACAGAATAAGTCTTATCATATAAAATTCTATCAAAAAACATGTTAAATATTAGAACTAAAAGAATATTTGTTTGTGATCATTAAAACAATAGTGTCAAGAACACTCCATATAAGAAGGTGCCAATATTCTCCCCCTTTTTGATGATCACAAAACATGGAATTTTATAAATCATGTACCAAATGAGTAATCATAAATAATCATATATGTATTTGATTTAAAAAAAATATTCATACTAATATAAAATTAAATACCTAATTTATCTACCCCTTTGAGATTATAAAAAACTAAAAACAGTTGTTAAACTTAGAGAGAAAATAGAAGAACACAAGGAGTTTTCATTTATCTATGTGACAAAAAGATATGCATGAAAGGGAAAAGAATTGTTATGAGTTATCTGATTGCTTTAATTGGTGAGAAAATTATAGGCTAATATGGTGGAGGCATAAAACCGTCTGACTGAGTGATTAGTGAAGGCCTGTACTGAACTAGGTTTGTGAATATAGTTGAAAGAATTGTTGAAACATGGATTTATTCTATAACGATTATAGTGGTTTTATGGACATGAAGGTTGGATTTTAGGATATTTATGAAGTCCATAATCATTTAACCTCACACTTCTACCACATTAATGATTTTTTTTTTTCGCATCCATAAATATTTGAAGAGCTAGTGTGAGAACCTTTAGTTGGCTCACCTTTTCTATGAAGGATCTTTTCACTGATGGTATCATCAAGTTCTCATCAATAAATTTAAAATTATCAGAAATTTAATGCTTAGAATTGATCCTTGACAAGTATTACTTTATATATTTATTTTTGACTTCCTTATATTGTATAATATCTATAGCATAACTTCTTATGAAATCAAGGATATGTTCTCCATGAAGATGTATCTGTTGAATTTTCTATTCATGAGTTCTCACATCACCAATAGAATTTGTGATTTATTATCTAATGATCTATTGTAGAAAATATTTATCTAGTTGTACTGGAGCAGGAGGATGTACATATAAAGTAGATTCAGTAGAAGATAAACTATCCAACTTTTGAGAATTGGATTTCATGGATTCTAATATAGAGGATGTCAGACTCTCTATTGAAGATTTTAATCTTCCTACCTCTGATCAAAATCATCTATTATCTACTCAAATTTCTTGAATATGAAACCCAACTTTTGGTTTAATGTAAAATATCACAAATTCAACCAAATATCGAACACTTTCTTCATTTAGATGAGTTTTTGGTGATGTTTGAGAGTTAAAGATATGAGTAAAGTCTGAAACGAAATTATTCCTCAAGGTTTTCAAATCAGAATTCACAATCATCTAAATAAATTCAAATAATCTTGTGTCACTCCCTTAGGAGGTAAAATAGGTTGAATATTTGGAAGATCTCTATGATCATGATATATTTCAACCTCAGCTAGTCTATTGGTTTCCATAGGGATAAAAGGATGTAACTATCCAGCTTGATCGATCTGATCCACTCTGTGTCCTTCCCTTATAAGTTTTTAGGATCTTCATATAATTCACTAAATTCCAATCCAAGTCTTACAAAACCTGGATATTTTTCCCGTTCTCTAATAGAGCTAACTGAAGGTCTTATATATGTAAGAATTGGATTTTCTCTGGGTATTTGAGAACATTTTCTAACTTCAGTTACAAATGGGGTGCTACTATAGAATTGGTTTCCATGTTTTCTACTAGTTCTGATTGATCTATTTGACCATTAAGATTTAGAGTTTTCTCCCCCTCATTTTCAACTTAAATACCTTCTATAGGAACTAATGTAACAATATGAATCATGGTATACTTTGGTTGATTTTAATCTTTATGAGAACTAGATACTGCTGGTGAAGAGGATTGATGTTGAATTGTCTCTTCTTCAGGATTTGTATCATTTCTATTATCATCACTTACCTCATGATCAGTACCACCTTTTTGATAATCTCTGTGGTCAGGGCCACCATTTATTTTCCATCATCATAATCCTCATCAACATGAGCTTCATCATTCTGATCCTCTTCATCCTGACTGGAAGATTCATCAAAATTTTGAATATATACTATCTCTTCATCTACTTCTTTAGAAACAATATCATAACCTCCATTACCATTCTCACCAATTGAAGTCTTAGAAGTAGTCAATTTAAACTGAGCTTCTCCAAAAACTTCAGTATCTTCTTCATCATCATTTTTAAGTAATAGAGTTTCTTTGGTAGTTAGAGATTCTGATAAACTCACATGACCACCAGATACTCTTGGTATAGATTTAGTGATCATTGGATCACTACCTTCTTCAACTAAAATGGTTTATTCTTATTATTCTTCCACTTCTGTCTCATCTCTTTCAGCAATAACATCAACTTCAGAGTACTCAACTATCTCATCAGATTCAAGACCTGAATCCACAATTTCCTTAGGTCTATTGGGTGATAAATAGGGTTAATATTATTATTCACTTTCTCATTATCTATAACCTAACATCCCTTACATGGATTCTAGCACACTTTAACTCTTTTTCCAATTGTTTTTAACATGAAAAAATCACTATACTTGTCTTCAACTTCTTCTCTATATTTGACACAACCATTTTCATCGAAGATGGTAGAAATCTTTTTCGGATAAATTATGGAGTTTTATCTAGAGTTATTCTTTCACATCTCATGCATATGGATCATCAAAAATTTATATAGATTTATTCTCTTCCCTTTCTTCATCATATAACGAAAGTAGACATCTTGATACCTCATTGTATTTAAGTCCCCTTTCCTTGGACATAAAACATAATGTTCAAATATGAAAAGATACTTGCATTAACCATCATGCTCGACATCAGTAGGTCTTCTTAGTGTTCAATATATAGTTAACTATATGAGAGCCCTTTTATAATTGAAATTTTCACCATCACTCGGTATGCTTCCATGGAAATCCTCATATATTTCTCTATGAGGAACCCTTAAACAATTTTCCCATTTTATTAAAGAGAAATAAATATGTTCTCCATACAATATTATTCTAATTATATCAGCTTTCACCCTAAAAATAAATCTTGAATTCTGATAAAATTTAAATACCACCCTCAGATAATGCACCTGATGATTTGAGGTAAACAAGTTCATTTACTTTTGCCTTTTTATTACTTTCAACACTAGAGTATTGATAGTTGGAATACACTTTGCATAAATTTATTTTTCTTCTTAGACTATATGATTTCTTGGATGTAAGTTTTTTGAAATGGTTTCCAAAATTCTTGCGAATACTTTTCATTTCTTGGAATGCCTCATCTCTTATGAATTTGATTCTACAACTCACTTCACACAGGCCATTCAGACTGGTTAAAGGATTTAGGTGGAACAAGGAAGAAGGAAGATCAGTTCAATGGGAAGGAAAAGGTTCATGAGATCAAGGGTTAGAGGTATTGAATCTATTTAGAGTTATCCTAATGGTTTTATCATATAGGGGTTCTAAATAAATAATATTTAAATGAATATAATTAAAAATTTAACTCGTAAAGGAAAGTAGTAATGGTAACAAAGAAACGATAACATAAAAAGGAATGGTGAGCTCATCAACAGTGACTCATCAATGGTGACTTCATCAATGGTGACTCATCAAGGGTGACTCACCAACGATGAGTTATCAATGGTGATTTCGTCAATGATGACTCATCAACGGTGACTCATCAATGGTTACTTCATAAATGGGGACACATCAACGATGACTCCTAAATGGTGACTCAAAAATGGTGAATTCATCAACCAAACTTTATCATTAATAATTCATGTTTGATGTAGTTTAGTTATTAATAATTTAAAGGCTTTGTGAATATATCCACTAGCTGATGTTTAATTCCAATAAATTATAAAGTTATATTACCCTTTTGATAATGATCCCTCAAAAAGTGATTTCTTACATCAATGTATTTTTTATAGAGTGAGATACTAGTTTTTTGGAAATGTTTATTACACTTGTGTTATCACAATTTATAGGTTAATATCTAAATTGGTATCCAAATTCTAGTAAATTATGTTTCATATAAAATATTTTTGCATAAAAAGTTTCTGTAGCTATGTATCCAGCTTCAAAAATAGATAGTGCAAAAAAACATTTCTTCTTACTAAACCATGATACTAGGGATTTTTCTAAAATATTACATGTTCTTGATTTTCGTTTTCTATCTAACTTGTAGCCCACAAAATCATCATCTATATAACTAACTAATTATAAAGCATATCCTCTTAGATAGAACAATCATAATTTGGGTATATATTTAGGGTATTTAAAAATTATTTTGACAGCTAATAAATGTGACTCTTTTGGATTTTGTTGAAAGCAAGCACACATACACACACTAAACACAATATCAGTCTGACTAGTAGTTAAGTATAAAATACTTCCAAAAATACCTTTTCAACTAGTTTGATCTACTAATTTCCTATCTTTATCAAGGACTAGTTTACAGGTCGTACTCATAGGAGTATCATTTATTTTGGTACTTTCTAGGCCAAAACGTTTTAAAATATCTTTAGTGTATTTAATTTGAATTAAAATAATTCATTCTTTGTTTTGAAAAATCTAAAATCCAAAAAATAATTTTAGTTCACCCATTAATCTCATTTAAAATTCATTTTTCATTAGTTTTGAAAAATCAGTACATGAGTAATATTTAGTATTTCCAAAAATAATATCATCTACATATATTTGTATTATTAAAACATATTTTGAAATTATTTTTAAATAGAGGGTTGGATCAACTATACCTTGTGAATTTTTTTTTGAAATAAATAAAGAGGTAATCATGTCATATCAACATTTAGGATTCAGATTTAAACCGTATAAATATTTTTCTAATTTAAAAACTTGATTTGGAAATTGTGGATTTTGGAATACTCGGGGTTGTTAAAAAAAACATCCTCAATTATAAATCCATTTTTTTCACTTTTAACATGAATTTGATATAGTTTGAAGTCCAAATGAGTATCATAAGAAAACAATATCCTAATAGATTCATGTCTTGCTACAAGTAAAAAATATTCTTCATAATCAATACCTTATTCTTGATTATAACCTTTTCTAACTAGTCTATCTTTATTTCTTACTATTGCGCCAGAATCATCAACCTCGTTTCTAAACACACACTTTGTTCCAATAGTTAAGTTGTATTTAGGTCTATCAATAAGTTCCCAAACATTGTTTCTTTAAAATTTATTAAGTTCTTATTGCACAGATATTACCCATAATTCACAATTGATGTAATCATCAATGTTCTTAGGTTCAATATGTGACAATAAGACTTGATGTTAAATTTTAGTTCTCAGGGAAGCTATAGTCTATACAAATATGTCAAGGTTTCATATTACTACATGTAAAGGGTGGTGTATATGAGTCTTAATGGGTATTTGAGAAGAGGGTTCATAGACTCATGGTCTTCTTCCGATTTAGGTTCTGGTAGTTTGCTGGCTGAACTATCTATTTGTTTAATAGAAATTTTAGAAGGTCTAGAATTGAGATTAAGAGTTAACAGATAATCCTCTGGGTCTTTTAAGATAATATTAGATTCATTGGGGTTAGTTTCATCAAACATAATGTGAATATATTCTTCCATTATTCAAGTTCACTTTTTAAACACTCTATAATATTTACTAGAAGTTAAATAACCAAGGAAAATTCCTTCATCACTATTGGAGGAAATGTTTTCCAAATTATTCTTTGTATTTAGAATAAAAAAATTGAAACAAAAAACATTAAAGTAATTAACTTTTGTATTTCTATAATTCCATAACTCCTAAGGTTTTATCTTTAAGAGAGGTCTAATCAATACTTTTTTATAGTATAACATGTTGTATTAATAGCTTCATCCCAAAAGTAGACAGGTAGGTCATACTAATTTAACATGTTTTGAGATATTTCTTGAAGAGTCCTATTTCTTCTTTCTACCACCCCATTTTGTAGTGGTTTCTAAGGAGAAGAAAAGTTGTGATTATATCCATTTTTAGAACATAATTATTCAATGTATTGATTTTAAAATTCTCAACCATGGTCTCTTCTTAAGGTCTTAATCCTAAGTCCACTAAGATTTTTTATAGATTTGGCATACTTAATAAAGTAGGAAAAAGATTAAATTTTGTGAGCTAGAAAGAATACCCATGTATATCTCAAGAAGTCATCTACAAGGACATATACATAATGCTTTCCATTTAGACTAGAGGCTCTAGAGGGTCTAAAGAGTTCCATATGTATTAAATCTAAATTACAAGATGTTGAAACTTATTTCTTTGATTTAAAATAAAAATTATGAATTTTTCTTTTTTAATATGGATTGAAAACTCTATCATTTGAGAATTAAATCTTTGGAAGGTGTTTAACTAACCATTTTCTAGTTATATTTTTAAGTGAATAAATATTGAAATGTCCTATTTACCTATTCCAAATCCAAGATTCTTTATGAAAGGAACTTAAGAAATAAATATTTTTAGATGTTAAAGAATTTAAATCAATAGAATAAATATTATCATTTCTTAAGGGAGTAAAAGCTAAAACATTTTTATCATTAAATACATGACATGAATTCTTTTCAAATTTTACATAAAATCTATCATCACATAGATAACATATTATAAGAATATTGTATTTCAAACCATCTAAATAAAAAAATTTAAAAGTTAATACTGAATTAGAATGACCAATTTGGACAAGGATGATGATTTTCTCCTTTTTATTGTCACCAAAAGTGACATGTCCACAATCAAATTTGATCAAATTTTTGAAGTTTGAATACTCACCAGACATATGTCTAGAAAATAGACTATCCAGATATTATAATATTTTTCTAGAAGTTTTCAAACATGTTTTCTATGAAAAACCTTTTATACCTAAAATGATTTTGGTACCCAAATTCTATTGGGTCCTATTATGTTAGTAATAAGAGATTTTGGAAACCATATTTTCCTAATGGGTTTCTCATAAACAGTTTGTATGTTTTTAGAAATAAAACCTTTATTTGGCATAACTAAATACGTATTAGCTATATATGGATTCTCATGACTGATAATAGATGTGAATCTTATTTTTGAAATTTTTCTATATCCTGGTTGGTAACCTATTCTAGTTATATACTTTGGATAAAATTTCTTTTTTATTATTTGGGTTGATGTTTTCTTACTATTGGTAAAATTTTCTATGTCTTTATTTAACTATTCATTTTATAGTTTCAACTCTTAATTTTATTTCAACAGTTGATCATTTTTCTCTTCTTGAATAGTGATTTTGGTATTATCATTTACTAATAAAGAATGTTGTTTCTTAAGTGACTTATATTTTTGTTTCATATCATGAAAAGTGTATTCAAACATGTGGTAATAATCATATAGATATTTTCTAGTCATGTTTTCCTCATTTTCATTATTTTCTTCATTTTTATAAATGTATGAAATAGTAGTAGGAGAAACAAACACATTTTGTACCTCTAATATGATTGCTATAAAGAACATATTTAATATGTCAAAATTATCTTCTTGATTAGTATCTAATTCAATTGAGCTGTCTTTAGAGGAACTCCATGTTTCTTTCATGATTTTTTTATCTTCTATCCTTATCCTCATAATTATTTTTATATTTCAATTTTGGACAGTTATCTATAATATGACATATTCTCTTGCATTCATAATAGGTGAATTTATTTTGAGTATCATCCATTTTCCAATACTTTTTCAACATTCTATTTTTATCATAATCTCCTCTAAAATTTTATTTTTGGAAGAAATTCTTTTACCTATAGAATTTATTGAATCTTCTAGCCATGTATGGCATTTCTTCATCACTGTTATCAGAAGATCCTTCTTCACTTGAATCTTTAGTTTGTATACTTTCTCTTTGTATGGAGGTAGTATATTTGAAGGCTACTGATTTTCTTTTTGGTTCATCTTCATTAATCTCTTTGTTGAATTTAAGATCTTCTCCATACATCATCAATTTTTCTATTGGTTCCTTTATAGGTAGTTTACTTACATGACATGATTCTCTGATAGACATAGATATTCCTATCCATCTGTCTGGTAAGCATCTGAGTAGTCTCATTACTCAATCTTTGATTTTGACTTGTTTTCCAAGAGACTGCATAGTATTTACTATTTCATTGGATCTGAGATACATATCATAAATAAGTTCATAAAATTTCATTTTAAAAGTAACATACTTGATGGTTTATGTATTTGATCTCATTTGTTTGACATTTTATGTTCCTTAATGTGAGATAGATAAGGTATCCCATATTTTAAAAGTAGATTTTCAAGTAGATATTCTTTTGTATTCATCAGCCCCCAAAGCACAAAACAAAGCATTCATATATTTACAATTATCATTATAAGCAGTTTTTGTAGAATTACTCCATTCACTTCAAATAATTTGTGGTATTTTATATTGATCTTCTATTACAATCCATATGACAAAACCTATACCTTCCAAATGTATTTTTATTTTTATTTTCCATTAAGCATAGTTGGTACCATTGAAATAAGGAGATCTATTGGTAGATGATACTTCTTATCTATTATCCCTAAAGAACTAAAATTTAGAAATGATTGAAATTTTATATCTTTATAATAAATATAAAATCACAGTTAAAAACGTTAATTTAAATTCTTCATTTGATACCAAATGTTGGTTAGAGTGAGTAATTAAAGAGGGGGTGAATTGAGTTCCCAATAAATATTTCTATAAATAAATAGACTAAAATAAAAAATCCTTTATAAAATAAAATGGAAAATTAATAAAAAACCGATATAATATATATCCTTTTAAAATACTTCATAAAGAGTGATTAGATCTCAGTTAAAATATAGTTTAGAAATACCTTAACTTTCAAAATAAATCTACTTAGGTAGAAATATATATAAACACTAGTTAAGATTAATTATCAAAGCAATATTATTTTTTATTAATAAAAAGTTATCTTGAATATGATAGTAAAAAGAAAAAAATAACATAGTGACATAGCGGAATAAACAAGAGGCTCAGTCTCAAGGTGAAACTTAACCCCCTCCAATTGGAAATCACCCACTTCCAAGAAGATTATAAATATAATAAAATAAATATATAACATGGATTAGGTATAAAGTCAAAAGAAACAAGCTATCCGGGAAAAAAATCCTCTTCCAAAATTATTCATGGGATGTAAGAATAGCACAAGTCACATAAGAACCTCTTCCACAAACAAAGTGGGAAACATATTGAGGAAGAAGATAATAAAAAGTATTCTCTAGGAATGTGCAGAAGATAGTGTGTGTTAAATAATAGTGAAACAACATACTTCTCAAAAGTAAAATAGACAGAATAAAATTAGAATAGAAAAAGCTCAGTTCTATGTGTTCTATATGTTCATTGTAAGTAACCAGACCTTAATAGCCTCCGAACAGTACTAAACGTGTCGGGTGTTACTACTTTGGGCACACCTCCTCGAACCCCAAAGGCTACCGACTAGTAGCGAGGGTATCATAGGTATAGTGGGGAGGCTATACCCTCTCAGATGATAATAACAATACTGGAATGAGTATAATAGTAAAGATACAGTGGAATAACGACTCAGTAGACTCGAACCAGACCCACAGAGCAGAAGCACATTCAATATTGATAAACAACGGAAGTGATAAATATGAACAACAGTAGCAGAAAGTGAGCACTATAGCATGCTAATTACTTGTAACTACCACTGAACAATAATCATGCATAAAAAATAGGTCACAAATGTATATATCTATATATATAAAGGGCTCTAATGGATAAAAAACTGTATCTACATAACAAATAATCAAGCTAATATAGGAAAGGAAGCAAAAAAAAGATAAAATCCAGCTAGGAAAGACCTCAAGGTCCATACCATCTCCATTCGAAAGATGACGCAGCCCAGCTCTTGAAGCTGACCTCTTTCCTGAACGTAAATCCATAAAGAATGCACGTGTCCTGAGGGGCCTATACAGGGTGTGAGAGTAATCTCAGTAGGATAACACCCAACAGTACATACCTAATATATGTGTTTAAGCAGGCATGTATTTATAAGGAAAACAGTAAACAATATGATGAAAAAGTAAACCCAAACTCCACTGGTGACCAGTAGCCACCATGGAGTGTCACCTACTTCATCCAATGATAGAATCTCTATCATGTTTCTCAAAACCATGTGCCCCCTAACACCATGTGTCTCAAGTACCGACGTCCTGATGGCATGCCCAAGAATAGTAACCTGGAGGAACATTGATGCCTGTCCTCAAATAAATAGCCGGAGGGATATCGATGTCTGCCCTCAAAATAAATAACCAGAGGGAAAACGATGTCTGCCCTCAAAATAAAGTAACTGGAGGGACAACGATGTCTAAAATAAAATTAAGTAACCAGAGGGACAACTATGTCTTCCCTCAAATAAACGCGAGCCTCTACCCCCAACCCGATATCCTAAATGCTATCCCCTAGAGGCTCCTCACCTCCCACGTGGCTTCCTATGGAAAGCACCCCCAACCAAAGTACCTAAACCACATCTACAGGGACCTCTACCCACATGAGTGGTCAAAACCACCTCATCCCTGAGTCTTTCTGTGTGCACACTACCCAAAGTTCCGAGTGAGTGTTAGTCACCAAAATAGTACCTAAGCCACCACACAGCTGACACATCATTTCCCTATGACCATGCCACTCAGGTATGATGGTCTCACCCTCCCAGTAACCTGGGACATGCCCAACTTGATAGTCATCCTGCCTCAAACTGACATCCATGATGCCCAATCCCATGGTCAAACCACCCAATGTAACCCCGGTCCAAGCCCAACCTGACAGTCATACTACTTAAATCCGACATCCATGATGCCCAATCCCATGGTCAAACCACCCAATGTAACCCCAGGCCAAGCCCAACCTACGATCAGAATTACTCAATAGTACTAATCACAACCCGAAGGTTCCAGGATATGAAATTCAACAATTACATATATAACACATTTAAACAGAACACATAAATAGGAAAAATAATCTAAATAGATGAATTTCACTAAGAAAGTGATCTCCCATACCAGCACTAAAGTTTACAAGGTCTCCAAAAATTCATATCAGGGTCAATTAACCATACTCAACTATTTAAAAAATAAAAAAAATTAATACCATTTTGGTGCCCTCAGCCAAAATTCAACAATGATCATCGACCACTCATCCGACCCCGCTCAAGAAAACAGGTAACATGGCATACCCAAAGGCATCCTAAAGGTCAGATAATAATTAAACAGGAAATAATAGGAAATACATGGTCACACTCAAAATACCTGAAACACACCGAAAGCCGCGTTACCCAAATGGCCACGAAAACACAAAAAGAGATATGCACCACCTACCTTTAGGGTTTGGAGAAATCAACCATTCGTCCAAACACACTCCAAAACGGTGAAAGCCTCCTCAAAACCACTTAAAAAACCCTTCCCTAACATCAACAAGATCAACCTTTAACACACAAAGGCAACAAAACCCTAGATATACATGAAACCCTTGTAAATCTAAGAAACTAAGAGGGGGAAAAGAAGAACTAGATAAAAACAAAGAGGAACCAAGAGGAGAGAATTAACTGAGAAGAAATAACTTCGATCCACCATGAAACCCCTTCTATTTGGCTCCAAAATGAGCCAAGGAGCTCCGCCAACCTGAGAAAATTGGAACTCCCGCATGAGCCATGAGTGAGAGGAAGAGTGATGGAGGAATGTAAAACCCTTAGTAGCCCAAAATCTAAAAACCCAAAGATTAAATGGCCACAAGGTTACACCACACAGTTTGGTAAACCATGTGCCGACTTTGCGGTTTCCACTATCTCACCCAAAGACTTCTCATGGATTTCCCACACAGTTTGAAAAACTGCGCGCTGCCCGTGCAGAGGCCAGTGTCAAGGGTGCATAGTTTCCTGGTCTGGATGCATGGTTTTTTCAGACTATGCGCCAACCCTGTGCCCCTGTACGACCTCCACAACTTTAAAAGTTTTTGCTAAATTCTCCTAGTTTTCTCAGAACAAGCCAAAATTCAAACAGGTTCAGGATTTTGACCCGTTATAAAAACTCAAGTTCTTATAATCTCTCCCCTTAACATAGCTCATCCCTAAGCTATCAAATGAAACCAAGAGATGGCACCGAACATACTACCCTGATCAAAGCAACCTTGAATTCCCCGGTCACTAGGTTATGGCTAAATTCCTCAAGCTGCTCCCAAACATAGGAATCACCTAACTCGGTCTCAACCAGACAAAACTCAGAACAAGAAAAGGTTCGCTAACATATTTCCGGACTCAAGGTACTCTCGTGATGCATCTTCACCCCTACACCTCATTGGCAGCCCCGTTCCACTTATGAAATCCAACATATCCCACACCACATCGCTGTCCACCTCCACGAGGCCCTACATCCCATGGATACTCAAAATGAACATGGTTCCTAACACCTCAAGTAAACCACATCCTCGATGATCCGATGCCCATGGTACCTCAAGTAACCTAAATCCTCGATGCCTCCATTCCCAAGAAACCTCAAGTAACCCACATCCTCAATTCCCTTGATGCAATGCATCTCATACATATACATATAAATATATCATTCACCTGATATGGCACCAATCCCACTGACTAGCATCTACTCAGTCCACATAGATCCTGTGCATCACGTGCAATCAAAATGGACATTCCTCTATAGGTCATGCTAGAAGAGAATAAGAAAATAACGGCCACACCCATGCTATACCTCTAACCGTTATTGGCTCACAAGCCTTCTCAGCCTCTGGAAGTTTCACGGCTTGCACCTAGCTTGAAGTTTGGCTGCCTTATGCATGACCTCCCTGCGGTGCTGCTCTAGCCACCGACCACTGACCCCTCAACTGGATCCCGCTATCTCTGTCATGTCCTCTGGATGCAGTTTAACCTTAGCTACCCTCTCCTGGTACCGAACCTGAACCAAATCCAGATGCCTCCGTCTGTCCTAGTCCCTGCCTGCCGGTGATATGAGAAGGCTTCCTGCAAAACCTCTCAAGGTGCCTGACCTGTCCACATGCCCAACACTCCTTTGGAGGCCTATCTCACTAAGTCCAAACATGTCCTGGATACCCACACTAAAAAAAAAAACTGAATAATGGCTACGAGGTAGTCTAGATGATCCCTTATAATGACTACTTTGCCGAGACTCATCCCGTCCTCGCTTCCTGCTGTCTGAACCATCACCTGAGGCCACCGTCAGACTGAACTGTTGTCTATCCCTCTGATTACCCTATTTTATGAGCACCTGATTAACGGACTTTGAGAAAGAACCTAGTTGAAAGATATTTACCTGGATCCGAATGGCATTTCACAATCCATCCTAGAAGTGACTCACCCTTATCGCGTCATTGCTTACCATACCGGGTGCAAAGCGAGACAACTCGGTGAAAGTAGATGCATAGTCAATGGAAGACATGTCTCCCTGCTGAAGACTCAAAAAATCCCAAGCTCTCTCTGCCCTTAGTGTCTATGGGTAAAAGTTCTCAAAGAAATTTACCTCAATATCCTTCCATCCCAGTCCCTCGTGCCTGCGAGCCTGAACCTACACATCCCACCAACAATTTTCCGGTCCTCGCAGCATGTATGTCGCCAGCTTGAACCTTCACCCTGGAGGTGTCTCGATCTACTCAAAGATCATCTGCATGCTCTATATCCAGTTCTCAGCCGCTTGCGGAGCACCCTCACCCTGAAAAAGTGACAGGTGCTGTGACTGGAACTCTCACGTCAGATAAGCCATAGATGGCTCTGTACCCTGTGCACCTCTGTAGATACCCTAGAAGACCCGTACCAGGCTAGCTTGGAGCTGCTCATCAAGCCATGGCCCGGATGCTGCCAAACCCAGCTGCTGTCCTGCCTGCACTGGTTCCTGAACTTGTTCATGTCCCTGAGCCTGTACTTGCGGCTCCTGCTCTGCCTGCACGGGATCCTGAACCTGATCCTGCACATGTGGCACTATGCCATCACCCGCCTGACGCTCCATCAAGGATTCTAGGAGGAACCCACTGAATGCCATAAATGGTCAGACAACCCCCCCCATATATATATATATATAACAATAAATATTCTTCATAGATAAGGAAAATAGTAAAAGGTAGTGCATAACTACTACCCTTACTCCCCCTCACCAGAACCCATGACCACGACATCCCGACCTCATGGCCTCCTTACCTGCCCTTATCAAATCCAAGTGAAAAATTTTCCTCGGGACATACCCATCCCGACAACCAACATTGTCTCAAACCGACGATCGAGTCGCCCAATCCTGGTGATCAAAATCACCTCAACTGATAGGGCCTGCCTGCTCGTACCAGATCCAGACCCAAATACCCTATCACATGCAATTCTACAATATATATAGCATGGAATACATATTGAAATAAACAATAAATTATATTAGTAATTTCACCTCTTCACATTTCATGAATACAAAGCATGGCAATTGACATTTTCTTCACATGGTATTATCACATCAAAAAGAATACGTGAAGTTATGAAATTGAAATACCCTAAAATGTGCCTATCAAAAGCCAAGAAAAAAAATCCTATCCATTCCGGAACAAGGTCCAATTATCCCTTACTGCACTGAGTCAAGCATCACATATCACAATTAATAGCATCGCACACTAAGTGAGCCTCCAAGGTGGAAATCATATAAACTGAAATCTGAGAAAAAAGAAAACAAAAATTCCTACCGAAGGTAACTTGGTCCATCCCTCGTACCTAGGGTTACAGGCACCCAAGAACAAGCTAGAAACCCAGTTCTAGTAACAACCTTTCTCTAGTCTACCATATCATAAATAGTAAAACAAGAAGAAATAAAAGAGAAGCCTCAGTCTCATTAGTATCCCGAAAAACACTACTATTAAATACCTATCAAGAACTCCTCTGATACCACTTTGTAATGACCCAGACCTGAACAACCACCGAACATTGTTATATGGGTCAGGTGTTACTACCTTATGCGCACCTCTTCGAACACTAAAGGCTGCTGAATAGTAGAGAGGGTCTCACAGGTATAGTGGGGAGACTATAACCTCTCGATTGATAATAATGGTACTGGTCTGAGTATAATAATAAAGATGTAGCAAAATAATGACTCAGCAGACTCGAACCAGACCCATAGAGTGGAAGAACATTCAATATCGATAAACAAAAAAAACAATAAATATGAACAACCTCAGTAGAAATTGAACACGACAACATGAAAATCACTTGTAACAACCAATGAACAACAATCATGCATCAAAAAAAGGTCATACATGCATATATATATATTTAAAAAGGGAACCAATGGATAACCAACTATAGATAAATAAAAAATAAGCATGATAATATAGAAAAGGAAGAAAAAAAAAAGATAAAATATAGCTAGGAAAGACCTCAAGGTCCATACTATCTCCATGCCACAGCTAACGCAGCCCAGATCCTGAAGCTAGCCTCTTTCCAACACGTAAATCGATAAAGTATGCACGCATCCTGATGGGCCCATGCCGGGTGTGAGACTAATATCAGTAGGATACCACCGAATGGTGCGTACCTAATTAAAGTGTTTAGGTAGGCATGCATTTATAAAGAAAATAGTAAAAAGTATGATGCACAAACAAATGCAAAGTCCACTGGTGCTCAGGAGCCACCATGAAGTGTCACCTACTTCGGCAACGCCGGAATCTCTGTCATGTAGCCCGAAACCATGTGACCCCTTACACCACGTGAATCAAGTAGTGACATCCCGAAGGCATACCCAAGAATAGTAAACTAGAGGAACATCGATGCCTGTCCTCAAATAATTAGCCGGAGGGACAACAATGTCTGCCCTCAAAATAAATAGCCAGATGGACAACGACGTCTGCCCTCAAAATAAAGTAACTGTAGGGACATCAATGTCTGACCTTAAATCAAGTAACCTAAGGGACAATGATGTCTTACCTCAAATAAATTACCGAGAGGGACAATAATGTCTGCCCTCAAATAACGGCGAGCCTATGCCCCCAACCCGATAGCCTAAATTATATCCCCTGGAGGCTCCTCACCTCCCATGTGGCTTCCTATGACAAGAACCCTCAACCAAAGTACCTAAACCGCATCTATGGGGTCCTCTACGCACATGAGTGGTCAAAACCAGCTCATCACAAAGTCTCTATGTGTGAAAACTTCTCAATGTTTCAGGAGAGTGGTAATCACCAAAATAGTACCTAAGACACCACACATTTGACATCTCATGTCCCTAAGAACATGCCCCTAAAGTCTGATGGCCTCGCCATCCTAGTAACCCGGGCCATGCCCAACCTGACAGTCATCCTACCTCAAGACGAAATCTAAGATGCCCAATCCTGTGGTCAAACCACCCAATGTAACCCCAGGCCAATCCCAACCTGATAGTCATACTGCCTTAAGACGGTGTCCATAATGCCCAATACCATGGTCAAACCACCCAATGTAACCCTGGGCCAAGCCCAACCTATGATCAGAATCGCTCAATAGTACCCACCACAACCTGAAGGTTCTAGGATATGCAATTCAGAAATTACATACATAACACATTTAAATAGAACACATAAACAGGAAAAACCATATAAACAGATGAATTTCACTAAGCAAGTGCAATCCCGTACCAGCAATGAAGTTTCCAATGTCTCCAAAAATTCATATTAGGTTTAATAAACCATACTCAACAGTTTAAACAATACAAAAATTTAATACCATTTTGGTGCCCCGACCAAAATTCCCCACTGAGCATCAGCCACTCACCTGACCCTGCTCAAGAAAACAGGTAACATGGCATACCCAAAGGCATCCCAGAGGTTAGATAATAATTAAACATGCAATAATAGGAAATACAAGGTCATTCTCAAAATACCCAAAATGCGCCAAAGGCCGCATTATCCAAATTACCACGATAACACAAAAAGAGATATGAACCACCTACCTTTAGGGTATGGAAAAATCAACCCTTCTCCCAAACACACTCCAAACTGGTGAACACCACCTCGAAACCACCACAAAAACCCTTCCATTACATTAAAAAGATCATCCTTTAACACAAAAAAGGTAACATAACCCTAGATCTACATGAAACCCTTGTAGATCTAAGAAACTAAGAGAGAGGGAAAATAAGACCTAGAGAAAACCAAATAGGAACCAAGAGAAGAGACTTACCTGAGAAGAACTGACTTTGATCCACTAAGAAACCCTTTAAATTTGCCTCCAAAATTAGCCAAGGATCTCCCCAAACCTCAAAAAATTGGAACTCCCACATGAGCCATGAGTGGGAGGAATAATGATGGAGGAATAGAAAATCTTGAGTGGCCCAAAACCTAAAAACCCAAACATTAAATGGCCGCACGGTTTGGAAAACCGTGCGCCAACCATGCGATTTCCACTGTCTCACCTGGGGACTTCACACGACTTGCCCGCATGGTTTGAAAAACCGTGCGCTGCCTGTGCAGAGCCTACTGTCAAGGGTGCATGGTTTCCTGGGTTGGACGCACAGTTTGTTCAGACCGTACGCCATCCGTGCGCCCCTTTACGACCTCCAAAAATTTAATTTTTTTTATATATTGTCCCTGTTATCTCAGAACATGCCAAAATTATTATAGGTTCAGGATTTTGACCTGTTCTAAAAACCTGGGTTCCTACCTTCATAGCCCTCATATCAACATTGGTGAAGAGTTTGTGCTTTGTTCTGAAAAATTGAAGCAGAACAGTGGATCCTAGAAATATGTAGGTATGTTCTGGTTGATATCTATTTGATGTCTCAATCAATCTCGAAAATGGGCTCTATGATTAAATGTTATTTTTATTTATAGAATATGAATCAAAAAGTTCATATGAATTCAAAAATTTTGTCACACAATCCGCTATAGGTTGTTTCATCAGTAAGATATCGTATCATCTGTCTATAGTATTTATTATTCTCTTCCCTAGAGGGAGATACTTTGTGAATATATAGCAGTGTTTGTTAGTGGATATCCACAATACTTGTATCGTCTTTCACCAAGTATTGAAGACTTGTTCAAACAATCTTATAATAGATTTATCTATTGATCAATTCATGCAAAAGTCCTTGGACAATAATGATAAAAATAAGTTGGCAGTGACTCAACATCTGGCAGTGATTTGCCTCTGGTGGTGACTCCACTGGTGGTAATGATGACTTGCCTCTAAAGGTAGATCATCTTGGAATTAGTTTTTATTAGTTGTGAAGGTGACTTTGTCTAGAAGTATCTCATACTAGTGGTAACGATGACACTAGTCTGGCGATAGCTCATCTTGGTGATAATGGCGATTCAGAATCTGGTGGTAACATTTTCTGCTAGCCAACTAGGACTTGATATAATACTTAGCAGAAATATCATAGAAGCAATATTATCATATAAAATGTTGTCATAAAACATGTGAAACATTAGTACTAAAATAATCATTTTTTTGATCTTTAAAATAAGAGAGTTTCAAACACCCTCCATACATGTAGGTTCCAACAAAGTGGACCTGAAAAATTAATAACATTGATTCGTGTAGGTAGTAGCCCACACGTAATCACAAGTGACATTATCATGTCCCAAAAAATTTAAAGGTATGAATTTTTATGTGATATAATTAATATAATTGTATAAATATGTCATAAATATAATATAGGTATATTAAATACATCTTTATATATATCTATGAGAGGTGGTGAAGAAAAAATAATTACATCGGTTCACGAGGTGATGGTCTGCTGTACAGACGATCGACAATTAGTGAAGATAGTTACCTTTTCCTAGAAAAATGACATTTGAATATCTAATTATGTATGCTACGGTTATTGTTTTGGGTAGACCATTAGAACAAGAAAATTAATAATTATTTTTGGGATATATTTTAGTAGGTTTCTTCAATATATATTCCTCAATAAATTTTAAGAAGTGAAGGGAGGATATGCCTTTTTATATCGAGTAGAGTGACACACCTGTAATTTTTTAATGATTTAAAATAATTTCAAATCACTTTATTGAGAAAATATCATAAAAATAGCTCACATATTATTTTTATAACTTTACGCTAATCATTTTTTCTCATTTTAAAAATCCAGTTTAAGGGTGGATGGGACCCCAAAATACAACTTCAAACAAGACAAGATAACATCAAGAAACAAACAACACATAAAAAACAGACTTATAGATCATAATAGCCAAAGTCTTCTCCATAACCCATGTTGGATTGTCCTTGGCTAGTAGCCGATTCCCACTCCAGATGCCTCCAAAAGTGATCACTTTGCACCATACTCCTAAGCTGTTCAAGTGCAACCAGATCAGGAGGATATTTCTTGACAGCACTTCCCTTTTTCAAAGCCACAACCACCTATCCCTTACGCTTGGATGCCGATCTAGTCCGAATCAGACTAGGAAGGTAAGAATAGTCTCTCCTGGGCCTCCTTCTTGGTGTAGAAGATGCTGGTCTTTCACCAGCAGCCATCCTCTGATTCCCACTCTGAACAATTTCACTAAAAGAACGGCCAACCGGACAACTCACATTTTCTTTACCTCCTCTGGAGCTCTCCGTTCCCTTTCCATGTTGTTCCAACAAAGCTGAAACAGGATGCCCATTTACATTACCTAGCCTCCGATCTGGGGTATTACACTCCATCAACGGGAGCTGCAAGTCCTTAGTAGAAGCTCCCTCCACCAACATGCGAGCAGAATTATCCCCAGGCCTACAACCTTCCCCTTGACCCAGATTTCCAGCAAGTTTCTCTTCCCTGTAAGCCCCACCGTTCACATCCCCTCCTCCTAGGTTATCACTTAAACTGAGTTCAGTATTTCCATTAACAATAATTACAAACCTATTTCTTAAAGAATTAAAAGGTCTAGCCAAGGAATTCAAATTAGTGCCCTACCCTGAAGGAGCAGCGTCCGCATTGGCGTTGTCTCCTGCACCCCTCACTGCCGGATCCGAAAGCATCACTCCACCTCTGGGCATCTCCGTCCAAATAACCTTACTATTGGTAGCCACAACACCTTGAACAACCTCAACTGACTCACTGTTGACATCTATATGTTGAACAACCACTGTTGAAGGTAGAATCCCCCTACCTCTTCCATCTGAACCCTTCTCCTCTTCGACCGAGTCGACCCTCGCTCCCACCTCCCGTACCTTCCTCTGTCCATCTTACTCCCTTCAAGAAAGTACCAGGTCACCATTCACTAAAACCCTAGTGAAATTTCCATCTGCCACCTGAAATTGATTCCCCTTACCTCCTTCTACCGTTTCATGCTTCCTCCGCCCTATACTATCCCCCAAACCACCCTCTGAAATCCTTCCCCGTGAAACTCCCTCCTTTTGAGTGGGAGCCTGACCATCAGGAAGGCGAGAATTCAAGGGAAATCCTCTTTATTAATTCTCAACTTCATAACCCAAACGATGAAACGCATGACAAAAATCTGTCCAGTCCTCATAGATCACACGTTTCTTGCATCTGTACTTATATCCGATCGTGATCTATACATAGTCAAAAGGAAAATGAGAAGAATCTAATTCCACGCATATCCGGGGGTTAATCAGATGACACACAACTTCAATATGAGTATTAGAACACAAATAACTTCCAACAAGGTTACCTAGAATACACATAATAGAAGGATTCTGGAATGGCAGAGACAAATTGGGAAAACTTACCCACACTGGTGCCGACGGTGAATCGCGGTTTATGTGCAAATAAAATAACCAATGTAAAAGCAAGAAACGATATCCGTTGATGATAAGAGGAGCCTTCGACCAAGAAAAAATGAGATCTGCCTCCGATTCGAACTGTATCATCATGTGGCGTCTGTCCATAAAACCAACAATCACTCTTTCCCAAAGATCCCATGAACAAAAGATATACCTATTAAAAGCATCAATAGAATGACGTCTATTTTGAAAACATGAAATCAAAGTAATATTCAACATAGCTGACGATTCTGAAAATTCCAAAATCGAGAGTGGAAAATTGGGGCACCCATCAAGAAAATCAGAGAATTTGGGACTCAGCGAAACCCTAGGGAAGGGGGGAAGAAAATCAGGATTTGAAAAGGGTCAAAAACCTGGTCTCCCATTGTCCGACGAATCTCCCTCCCCCCTAAGGGGGGAAAGGCGGCGTAGTAGCCACCTTCATCACCTGAAACCCGAGAGTTATTTTTATAACTTTAATATTGAAATAATACTCTCAAATTTTTATTCCTCATTTTTTATTTCATTTTAATAATTATCTTTTTAGATTAACCCCTAGTAAACATGTTTTAAAATTAAATGTGATAATATATTTTTACTATTTTTACCATTCCTTATTATCAAAAATTAGGATATCCTTGTTACATAATTTTGATTTACTTTATTCAAAATAAAAATGAAATTTTAAAAAATTCAATTACCATAAGTGGTAAAATGCAAATTAAAATTAAACCTGTAAAAAAGATGACAAGTAGTCTTCCAAAGAAAATATTTTTTTAAGTATAAAAGGTTTTCACATAAAAATTAATTAATAAATTGATTAAAATGACATAAATCATATTAATAATTATACAAATGATCATATTTTACTTTTAAAACCATTTATAAAATAATTTAACTTTGTAAATGATTTAATTGAAAAGTCAAATTTTAAATAATATCAGTAATTTGCACTATTCATTGATAAATTAGTATTTTTAGAAAATATAAAAAATTAATTCTAAGATAATTTTAAAATGTTATTTTCCAAAAATATTTTATTTATATCAAAGACATTTTATATGAGTGTAAAAAAAATTAATTTTATAATGATAGTACAAAACTTGATGCAACCATTTTTTTAATATAATTATTAACTAAAAAAAATATTTATTGATAACCCGTATCTAGATAAAATATTTTATGAATGATAAAAATTTATTAAATATATAATATATATTTACATAAAAACATTCACCAAAAGTGACAATTTTAATTTATTAGTATAAAAAATATTATGTGTTTAAGAAATGCTTTTTTAAAAAAGCATTTATTTTATATTTAAATGTGTTTTATTTTTATTTCTAATCAAATGTTACCATTGAATTTATTTTATAATTTTTTAAACTATATAATCTTCATAATTTATTAATTTATATTAATTACCATCAATTTAATGCTTATGTTATAATAGTATACTATAAAACAGTTCATTTAGACTCGAGGTTGCATGCATCACAATCTATCAAATGTATTAAATTTATATAAAAATAAATACATTATAAAATATCAATATGTTAGATTATTACACCCTTAAATGAATTTATAACATGAAATTATGATACATCGATATAATAAAATGATGATATCATCGGATCATCACATCCTTAGGTTCCTACATAGCTTCTTCAAAATTGTTATTCCACCAGAGAACTTTAACTAAGGGTTTAGTCTTATTTTGTGTAACATTATCACTCAAATACATGATTTATACTAGTTATTATTAATAGGATAGATCATTATTCTATGTAAGGCCTATGATTTCAGCACATGTTATGGATCAGGTATGTACTTCACTAGGAGAGATACATAGAACACATTGTGAACCTGAGGGAGTTTCAGGGGAAACACCTAGAGATAAGCTACTATCCCTAATTAGTCAAGAATATAAAAAAATTAAATATGAATAGATATTATATTTATTATATTTCTAAATATCATAACCTTTTTCCAAGAGTAAATTCATAGAGAAAACTTCTCACCAACATAAATCTCTAGAACATGTTGACGACTGTTCGTATAAAATTTCATTTCACTATGATTTTACTTGATGTTTTGTTGAATGGAACTGAATTTATATTCTATTTAATATTATATATCATGTCCCAATATCTTTATTTATCCAAAATAATCACATAATGTTGGATTTATAAACTTCTTTCAATATAGATCTTATTAAATATCCATATAAATTATTAACTGAAATATATTTTTGTATGATTACTGAACTACACAATGGATTTGGTACCAATAACCACTGAAATCCATATAATAATATACCATCATATCCTCTAGTGTTTTAATGGTCCTCTTAATCATACCATCAATATAACGATGGTAATTTATTCAGAAAAATTATTCAATATCCAATTCCTATTAAAGATTTTTCGACAGTATCGTGGAAAAACTAAAATCCCGACCAGATATAATATATTGTGGTAAACTAGGAAACATTGACACTTTATCAATATACATTCTGAAAATATGATAATATGGTAGTTATAAATGATGGAAATGAAGTGTTTTGACTTTGTGAGGGGATTGAATACAACCCAAATAGAATTATTGACTCTATAGATTTTCTGGATTTTGATGAAAATGTTCATGGTGACATTTTACCATTTTCATTATGAAATGGGTATTGGTTTTAATATCACCATAGAATTATATCACTCATACTTAACAAGAATAGACACAAATAATCTAGATACACACTCAGTAAAATCTCTCATCACGTTTTCCCACCATCATTATTCTTTCAAATAAATATATGATAGGTCCAGAGGCTGTCACATCCCTAAAAATTATATTTATTAACCTACACTAGTATAATGGAGTAGGTTTGAACCATCGAGAAGGCAGGTGAGTGGTATTAGGTTTTTAGAACAACAAACCCCACTGTTGTCAGTAGTGGGGGTACTTATTTTTTTAACTTTTTAACTTATATATATATATATTTTAATTTTATTATAAGGAAAAATGAGGAAACACAGTTGAATAAGATTCTATTTACAAAAAAAATTAATGATAGAACTAATGGGAAAACAGTGAACTTAAACATAGATGTAATGACTAAGGAGAAACGAATCAAAAAAATTACTCAAGAATTCCAAACTACTGGTTTTAAAAATATGACTTCTCTTGAACTTTTCATTGAATCACACCATAAAGAAAAACTGAAGAGTCTCCCTTTAAAGGAAACTCAATAGAGAACAGATTAATTTTTGGAGTTTTCCACTATATAATCAATCAAACTTCTTAAGAACTCAAAAAATATAACAATTGGAATTAAACTCACTGCAAATTTCCAATGTTAATGAAATTAAATCTTCGATAAATTCATTCAAGATCTACTTCTCCAATTTATCTTGAAATTTTGAATTTTAAAACAGTTTAGGTGTGAGTAATTAAATAGAAAATCATAATCAATATTGCCAATTGGTTGTTATTTTTAAAAATTAAAGTTTCTGAAGAAATTTTAAAGATAATCGAGAAGAATTAAAATTCCTATGATAAAATTTTTAGCCCATTATAATATTGATTACAATAATGAAAACATACGATTATAAAGTATATGAATTTAGGAATAAAGAGGGAGGAAGAACTCCCCTAGTACTGCTCTTCTCTCGGGCTCCTTCGTCTCTAGGAATTCTCTTTATGTATCTTGATATTATCTACTCTTGAATCATGTATGGTCACAGGATGTCGAATGAGAGTTGTCTTTTTAAGTTGCTACTACAGCTCTATTTTTTATACATCAGTCATCTACTACATATCACCGCTTCCTTCCACCAACTCAAGTTCATCATTTACTTTCTCACTGCACACATGCGTTTTTGTACGCATCACACGTCATTTTATATTTTCCCCTGTAACTAACTTTTCTCCAGGAAGTTGAGTGAACCTTGAAAAAAAAATGAATTCCTCTTTGAATCTGTATAATGAAACAGAGCAAGTTAACATAAAAAAATATTTAAAAACTGTTTTATTAAATACTTAATTAGGAAAAAATATTAAATTACTATTATTATTTACTATTAATTTATAAATAATTAAATTATTATTAATTTTAATTTTATATAAGACTAATTTTTAATTATTAAAGTATTAACTTATTTAACTAATGTAATTAAAATTATTAATTTAATAACTTAATAAAAGCTTATCATTAATATTATTATTTTAAGATATACAAGTTATTATTTAACTAATTATATTATTATTATTTATATTATGATAATATTATTTTAAATGTTAAATTATAATTATAAATATTAAATTATTAAAGTTATTAGATTTATGAACAATTATTTTAATTAAACAATTTTATTTTTAAATTGATATTTTATTATTATTATTTTATTATTTATTTAAATATTATATTAGTTCAATTTTATTTCATTTTTATAATTTTATAAATTTATTTATTATTATTATTATTTATTTATTTTATTAAGTTGTTTATTATAAAATTTTTTAATTTAATTTTTTTATTCTCCCCACCCCCTTCTTATTCCACGTGTAGGGGGTGGGGGCGTTCTGGTTCTTCTCCAAGGAGGAAACGATGACCTGAATCTCCTCTAAAGCCATTGTATCTTCGAATATTGATCTCGTGGTGCAATTGTCCCGTGGGGTGTGGAAACATTCCTTCCAGCGGTAGTGGTGCCAGTTTTAGTGGCTCAACTTCTCCAGGTGACGGTGACGTGACATCAAATTCACCCTCAGCTAGGTTCAGATCTTTGAATCCTTTCCCAGGTAGTGTCTTCCCTTAATCCATGGAACGTGACTTCTCCACAGTAGTGGTGGAGACTTACGATAGATTGGATCGAGTTTGAGTATGGCTTGAGGGTGGTGGATCCAATCCTGTAGCAGCGACTTAGATTTCAAAATTTGTAATGAAATGGTGTTGAGTGGTGGCTGTGGATTTGAAACTGATTCTGGTTTGACTCTGGTTCGAGTATAAAATTGTAGGTGGTTTACCAGTGCGGTGTTAGTGAGACATAGCATCGGTCTCACTGATAGGGGTGGTATGGTATCGATAGGATGAAGAAGTGAAGGGTGAACTATCAGTAGAAGTATTTTAAGGTAGATGCATCAGTGTCAGTGAGATGTTGGGGTGTTGGGAATGTGTGAAGGAGAAACGAGACTATCAGTGAATTAGGGTGGGTAAAGCAGTGTTGGTGTGATTATGTGAGACTGATGGGAGGATCTCATGTCGGTTTGACGTTTGAAGGGGGAAAAATGCGTTGGTGAGACCGTGGAGCAGTGAGAAAAATTTAGGGGAGAGTCGATGTGACCGATAGAATGGACGTGTTGGTACCAGCCTGAGAGGGAAGGCCTATCGGTCTCACTGACAGTGTAAAAATAGGCATCGATGAATTATAATTTAACTGCAAAAAAAATATAAAATCAAATAAATAAAAATAAAACTTAAATTTATTTAAATAAACATTTAATTAACTGATAAATTAAAAAAATAAAACTAAAAATTTAAACAAGAATTAAAAAATAAAATAAAGTTAACTAAATAAAATAAAACTAAATTAACACTTAAATTAAAAATAATTAATAGATTAGCTAAATTAAAAAGTATAATACCAAGATTAAGAGATTAGTAGATTAGATAAATTAAAAGATGAGATTATTTTGAATTTAAAAATATAACTTGCATTTTAAAATTATTAATTGTAATCATATTTATTAGAAAGATTGGTTAATGCCCAATTAATTTATAATACTAATGTTAAATATTAAAATTGAAATTAAAGAGTTAAATAATTAAATAAAAATGTAAAATTAAGAGGAAACCATGAGTGAAGTGAAACTGCATCAGTGACTCATTGATTCACCAAAAGTAGGAAAAGTGAAATAGAGACTGACACCGATAGTGTAAGGTTGTTTTAAGGGTGTGTTGGTGAGACTAAAAAACTGAAAAAAAGTCAGTGACTGAAAATTTTTAAAAAGAAAACATGAAACAAAACTAAATCATTAATGAAATTAAATATTTAAAAATATAAATTAACTAATTTAGTTAACCAGATAAAGATTTAAATTAAAAACAAATTATTAAATTAAGTTAAAAATTAAAATCTTAACTTATATTAAAACTAACTAAATTATGAAACTAAATAATTAATAAAGTAAATTTATTTTAATCAATAAAAATTAAAATATATGATATTAAATTAAAAACTAAGTTAATTAATATACAAATAAATGATTATATGATTAATAATAAAAATGTCTTATTAATAACAAGTAAAACAGATTAGAATAACTAAACTAAATAAAGAAATTATTATATTGGAAAAATTAGTAAGACTAAATTAATTATTGTAAAGGATAAAAATACATAATTTGTTATAAAAATTGATTAATTAATAAATTTAATTATAAAATACAAAATTGGGAATATTTAGTAGAAAGTGTAAAATTATATAATTATTTCATAAAAACTAAATGAAAATATTTGAAAAAACTAGTTGTTTTTAGAGGCACATCAAATTCCCCCACACTTAAAAATTGTTTTTCCTGAAACAATCCCATGTTTTATTATCTTTGAAAAACAAAAATGTGTTCTGATTACTCAACTCAAAATGTAACATGTTAAATAGTTTCAAAATAGAGGACTGAAAACTATTTATATGCTTTTGTCATGAAATTTTCAAAAGATGTCTTTCCTAACTACAAATACTTACTTGGTGATCAATAATATAGAGAATCATTCACATTTGAGGACGTCTTGCATCATATATGATTCTTCATAATGAATTACTTGAATGAAAATCTTGGTGTCAAATTAAAGTGTGATATCAAGTTAAAAATAAGTGGAATTAAAAATTAACTAGAGGATCTTTGTACTTTGACTCTCCGTTAGGTTCTAGAAATAAATATTTTTTTGAATCACCTTATTAATACAACCTAATTTTTTTTAATATAAATGGAATATCCCCTTCTTCATCTAGAATTCATCATTTCCTTCACTTTAATGAACTCATTTTAACCCTAGACACTTTATTAAATTTTTTACAAGACATGTAACATGTGAT
Source organism: Viscum album (assembly GCA_963277665.1). Classification (NCBI taxonomy): domain Eukaryota; kingdom Viridiplantae; phylum Streptophyta; class Magnoliopsida; order Santalales; family Viscaceae; genus Viscum; species Viscum album. The sequence goes on along the minus strand of OY728148.1, from coordinate 525,496,347 downwards.
AAGCACTATGAAAATGTCTTTATTCAAAGTGTACATAGGGATTATAGTTAACAGAAACTCACCCATCATCTAAGGTCTCAAAGATTCACCATGGGTTCCCAAATTCCCATTTTATGTCAGTTTCACAAGGTTCATATAAAAACCTTTTACATTGGCTCATTAAAGTTATTAATTTTTATAATTAAAAGAAAGTGAGTCCCTTAAGATAAAATTCAAACTTCCAATTCATACAACTATGATCATAAATACACAAAAAGTATCCTATACCACTCTCAAATATTATTCCTAAACTAAATATTCATAGAATAAATAAGCACAGTCACTCATAAATCATCCATCCTCACATGTTTCCAATTCCAGAAAAGTATTAACTTCTAGTAAGATAACATCCTTAGGCAAGACTGAATTGGAGTATAGAGTGAATCATAAAATTGTATAAGAATTTTGAAAAAAAATTAAATATTTTTTTGGAAAAAAGTTTGAAGATCAGTTGGAATTGATGGGCTTACATTGAAGCAGAGTTTAACTCAACATAAGTTTGCCCCACCCCCACATTTAAAACCCAAATTCATCCCCAAAGTTGAATTCCAAGGTGGAGAAGAACCATTAGATAATTCAATATCAACATAGATTTCCAATTAAGTAGATTTATTACATTTTTCAATGGTCACATTGAAACTCAAAAATAATGTTTTCCACACTAATATTTTACAATAGACTCATTACCCAAAGACATTAACTTTAATTTAAGTTCATAAAGTTACACGTGTAACATGTGGGTACAAAGTGTACTGGGTGAAACCAAGTTCCAAAATTGAATTCAAAAATATTTTTAGTTGGGAAGAAATATTCATGATAAACACCCTAAAGAAACAATAATAACACAATAAAACAAATTTTATTCCTACAAGTACACCCCCACACTTAGTTTCCCATTGTGAAGTGCCTTTAATTTCAATGAATTTAAATTTTCATTATAGAGGCACATGCATAATTTTGTTTTCAGAATAGTGATATACATCAGAATTTTATTAGCATAACATCAAAACATACATAATTTTTTTTTCAGCTAGAACGTGCTATAGGATATTAAACACATGTAGGATTTTCTAACAATAGAATTAACTAACTCACCATTAATAGTTTACCATGGATTAATAATGTTTAAAAAAAATTAATGAGGAGTAGAAAATAAATTTAGAAATTAAGGTACTTCCCTACTAAAATTTTTCATTAAAGATCAAGCATGAGAATTCCACTCCTCCAATTTGACCAATAATAGTATACTCTAAAAAATAAAGAGCAGAAAGACCAAGTACAAAACTCCAGACATACATAGCAGAAAAATAAAACAACAACAATACTTTATTCAAAGTAAAACAAGGAATGGAAAAAAAGTAAAAGAATGGGAACCATGAGTTGACTACCACGAAGCACTGAGTTTTTAGTATTTAGTTAGAATTTATTTAATTACATTTTTTATTGAAAGCAATCAAATTATGGGATGCCTCCCATGCAACGCTAGTTTAATGTCCCCAACCGAACTCACCATGTAACTAACCATGATCACTAGGTAGATGTGGTTTCTTTAGTAGAAACCACCACATGTGCTTTGCCCAATTATTATCAATTAAGAATTTTGAATTTAGGGAACCCAAACATAAGAAAAAAAAGAGCAAATTCTCACAGCTTGAAATATCCCATATGTAACACCCTTTAACAGTTGTGGTCATGGTGCTATCAACTTCAAGAATTGTATCATATTTGACAAAAATTAACATTTTTAGGAAGTGAGAACAATGTAATAGGTGATTCTAAAGGTATTTCATTTCTCTAAAAACTATCTCTCTCAACCACAACACTATCAAATTCTAATTCAAGGGTGATTAAAGTTATATTCTGACTAATAGGTTCAAGAGGGGAAACAATATTATGCTGAATAGAATCAACACCATTGGAACTCAAGTATAATTTCCCCTCTAGAAAAATATCAGAATCTATAAGATCTTTTTCACCCAACTCAGTTGAGGATGTAACTGAAAAATAGGGAAGATTCAATGTATATTCATCCAAAGATTCAATTTTAATTTTTTTTAAATCACTTCCAAAAGATCCTCATCAGTTAACTTGCAATCATCGTATACTTATTTTTAAAAATCAATAATGTCTAAATCAATTGTGTGTTCAACCTTTACTTCAAGTTCATTTTAAAAAATTTCATTCTCTAAAAGAATGTCAGCTGAGTGTTGAAATTCAATAATTGGGAAGGGTTTTTTAATTCAACTTCATGAAATTCCTATTCTAGATTGTTCAAATTTAGGCAATAACCCAAGATAAATCAACACTACATTCAATTTTATTACACCCAGTTTCATAAAAGTGATTAATATTAGAATAAGTAAATGAATGATCATCAGTTAAATTTACTTCAAAAATCATGCCCTAATCCTGTAAATCGTACATCATTTAAAAAATTTGTGGGTTTAATGTTTCAAATCAAATATGAGTGGTTTTCAAATCAGGTTTAAGAATTTTATATTTTGTGATTTTCTGTTTAATTATCTCTTCCAACTTACACCTATTTGAAATTCAGGTTCATCATTCAAAAATTAAGAATAGTTGAGTGAAGAGTTTTTAACATCTATGTTCTCATTTTTCAAAATTTTCTCTACTTGGGAAATAATGTTTTCAAATCTTTTAATATAGTGATTTTTTCAATGGTAGGAATCATAAAGAGAAATGGGCATTATTTTCCAATCAATTTTAGTTCATTCTAAAAATTATCCAACTCTACTTTATTTAAGTTCTTGATGGGTTCTTCAATGTTGTTTTCTTGATTTAGTGAGTTGGTTATTTCAATTTTTTTTAACCGAATCAGATCCTTCGGAGTATAAGGTTTTTTAACACCCAAAGCTTCCAGGGTACATTTCCCATTGAATAATACAATAGGTTGTATTGTAAAAAAATTCGAGTTCAAACACACCACAACCAATCAAACTAACCGTTATGAATAGTAATACCCACTTTTTAAAATTTTATAAATTTTATCTTTCAAAATGGACTTCATTTTTCGATTCGGAATATCGAAATAACCTTAGGGTGATTTTTTGGTATTTTTATGAAAACATTCAATTTTTGATGAATAGTGAAAAAACACTGTGTTATTGATTAAAACCGACTTTTTATTTAAATAAATAGTTATTTTATTTTAATTTATTTTATGTCAAAATAGATACATAATATCTATATATGTTCAACGCAATTCATTGAAGTAATTTTATAATAAGTTTAGATATATATAATTTTATCGAACTTTTTACCGTCTTTTACCCACCTCATAGGAGCATTTGCAAATTTATATAAAACATAATATTACTACTTATGCGAGTTGAATTTCAAAAATCTGAGAGACACAGTTAATATCAGTATGTAAAATGTGGTTCAATAAGATGAAAATATTTTTTGGTGAATAGTAACTTTTGAATTTTATTTACCACGGTTAAAAGTAAATAGGGTAATTAAGGTTAAAAATGATATCATAATTACCATAACACATGTCCTAATTCTATTGGATCAGTATAATTCGACCAAAAACAACCTTTGAAATAAAATATGATCCTCTTTGGTCCACTTGGATTAGATTATAACATTTATTATTATTTTATTTAAACAAGAGTTGAAAGAGTTAAATTCAAAGTTTAATAACTAAACCATTTTTAATATAGGGTTACACACAATTTCAATTTTACTATAAATATTAATTATAAATATAAAAATATTTCCTACATAATGGTATTTTATTTATATAATTTAATTTATTTATGACACAATGATGAAGTAATAATTACCTTATTAATGAAATATTAAAATAATTGATATTATAAATATAATAATAAATGTTAATTGAGACTTAGGATGAATTACACTAATTTTCTAGATTAATATGACATGTTAGGGTTGGATAAATAATTTTTTTTCAAAGTGATAAAGTTTTTATGGATTTCAAAAAAATCAAATACTAAATAGGGTCAAAATTGACATGATTGAGTTTTTAAAACAAATATTATATTATTAATTGATATATTTTTGCTAAAAATATAAGGATTAGAAAAAGGACTTATATAAGGTTATATATATTAATAATGAACCATATGGTGTTTTCTTGTCTTGTTATAGTAAGTTTGTTAACCATATAATATAAAAATACAAAGATACATGGTAAATGTCAAACTATTTAACTAAGAGTTAAATCGAAAAGAAAAGGTTAATATGATGACTTAATCCTATATAAAACCTATTGGTCGAGTGGTTTTTGACCCATACCCATATTAGAATTTAAATAATTTATTTTTGAGGCATTAAAAACTGAAAAATATTTTATTATAAAATAATATTTCAAACTTTTTCTAAAGTGACCCTCACATCTCTTATAAATGGACACTAACCCTTATCTTAATTTCACACCTCCAAAGCATTTTATATCGACCAAAACCAGATCAAATATCCTCCCAACTTTCCTCCCTTCATCCCAGACTCCTTACTTTGGTCAGAAATCCAACCTAAGGAGCCCTTTTGATCAAATCAAAAGGAAGAACCCGAAGAAGAGGTAAATATTTCATAACCTGTTTCAAGTTCTTTTCTTCTTCCACTTCTTCTTTCTTTGTTGTTTCCATTACAAAAGAAATAAATCAAGTATCTTATATATACTATGATGTTATTATAAAAATGGTACAACCGTATTCATTATTCTATCCATCCTATAAATGACAAAGTCACCATACGTGCGTACGTATGGATTACCGTCTCCACGTCGTGGTGTAGTTTGTTATTCAAACACTTCATTATTTGGATGGGTATAATAATGAGTATAACTGATGTAAATAATGAATATAACATGTTAATTATTCTTAATATATGATATACTATCCAATTACATATGATTTATTCATCAATATAATGATATTGTCACTCGTGCGTACGTACGGATTACCATCTCCACGAACGCGATGAGATTTATTCCCCATAATAATAATTAAAGAATAATTTTCACTTTATGATTAAAAATAATGTTGATGAACATAAAATAATTCTTTATATGAATCAAATACATCCTATCAATAACAAACATGTCTTATGTAACCCAGCATATAAAGAAAAATGAATCAGTTAACACCTGAAATGATGATACTACTAAAATATTATTAACAAAGCAATATTATAAGATCATATATGATATCATATTTATGTTTTTAGTTCCTATATAATATAATAACATTGTTTTAACTATTATACAGGTGGTTAAAATAACATATACTAATGAAAAGTACAAGGTAAGGGTTAATTTCACAATCTCTTTATTATCCAAGGTTATTTTTACGTAAGTATCTACTGAGACCTCTTTATCATCCACATCCATGTTTTCTTAAAAATTCATTTTAAATTTTTTTCTATTTAATATAAAATGGGTTAAACTGATTTATACTCTTATTTGACCTTATATGGTTTTAAAGGAATCTTTCTGTCATTTTCCAAACAAGGTAATTTTTGACCATTTCGACAAAATTAAGGGAAGAATATTTTTTTTAACTTATACGGAAAGTGAGGATATTTTCCACCATTATAACATCATCGAAGCTTCCCATACAAGATTATAATAATATTTTCAAAATAAATGTTTTATTATATAGTTATATGACTTTTAAATGATTTCAAAACAGAAAGATATATTTTTCTAAAAAAGTTTTCTTTTCATCTATGACAACATCCTTTGATGGATTTTAAGCCTGTTTGAAGTTGATTTATTATGATAAAAAACATCCATATTGTATTGAAGGTTTTGTGATATGTTTGACTGTGTATGTGTTATTTTTACAACACTTATGGTTTGTGGATAAAGTATTAACATTTCGTATGCTTGTTTTAATATGAAAGTTTATGTCATGTTAAACCTTTTCATATGAGGAATGCATTGGACTTATTAAGTTACGGGTGGAGCCTGATATAGCTCCTCGATGAATCAGTAGGTCTCATGAGACAAACTAGTGTCTTGGTATAAGGCCTTGACAAAATATTATTTGTAGTCTTGGAACAAGGCCATTACTATGTGGTTATGAAGTTTGACATTATGCATTCCATCATTATAAAAGTGGCTATTGATATTTCATGTGATTATTCGACTAGTAGAATATCCATGTGAATAAGAAAATGGAATTATTTGATTTTATCTTTTCCATATTATGCTGACATTAATGTTTAAAAGGATTTTATTTTAGTCTTATACATTGCCTAAAATGTTTTTTCTTATTTACAAAAGTTTCCACTATATTATTACCATTACTGAGCATCTGAGCTCACCCCTTTCTTAGTTTTATTTTTCCCTGGATGTGAAGAAGTATTTTATGGTTGACCTGAAGGGATAGGCTAAGGATATAAGTTTTTTTTTAAAATGGGACAAAATGTTTTTGATGATTTTATTTCATGATGTAATGGAAAACTTATTAATGTATATAGTACTTCCAAGGCTACTAAACTGATCGATCTTTAGGGACATGATTTTTTATATCATGCCAATGTTATGCAACTTCAAGTTCAAACACACCACAACCAATCAAACTAGTTGGTATGAATAGTAATACCCAATTTTTAAAATTTTTAAAATTTTATATTTCAAAATGGACTTCATTTTTGGATTTGGAATATCAAAATTAGCTTAGGGTAAATTTTTGGTATTTTTCTAAAAACTTTCAATTTTTGATGAATAGTGAAAAAAACACTGCGTTATTGGTTAAAAACGACTTTTTATTTAAATAATTAGTTATTTTATTTTAATTTATTTTAGGTCAAAATATATATGTAACACCTATATATGTTCAATGTAATTAAATAGTCATTTTATAATAAGTTTAGATATTTAAAATTTTATCGATCCTTTTTCCATCTCTTACCCACCTCCTAGGAGCATTTTCAAATTTGTATAAAACTTAATTTTAATGCTTCTGTGAGTTTAATTTCAAAAATTTGAGAGACAAGGTTAAATTCAGTAAGTAAAATGTGGTTCAATAAGATGAAAATAATTTTTGGTGAATAGTAACTTTTGAATTTTATTTACCACGGTTAAAAGTAAATAGGGTAATTAAGGTTAAAAATGATATGATAATTACCCTAACACATGTTATAATTCTATTGTATAAGTATAATTCGATCAAAAACAACACTAGGAATAAAATATGATCCTCCTTGGTCCACTTGAATTATATTAGAATATTTATTATTATTTTATTTGAAGAAGAGTTAAAAGAGTTAAATTCAAATTTTAATAACTAAACCATTTTTAATATAGGATTACACAAAATATAAATTTGACTATAAATATTCATTAGAAATCTAAAAATATTTCCTACATAATTATATTTTATTTATATAATTTTATTTATTTATGACACAATGATGACGTAGTAATTACCTTATTAATGAAATATTAAAATAATTGATATTATAAATATCCAAATAAATGTAAATTGAGACTTATGATGAATTCCAATAATTTTATAGGTTAATATGAAATTATAAGGTTGGTTAAATAAATTTTAATCTAAGTGATAATGTTTCTATGGATTTCAAAAAAATCAAATACTAAATAGTGTAAAAATTGACATAATTGAGTTTTTAAAACAAATATAATATTATTAATTGATATAATATTACTAAAAATATAGGATTCGGCCAAAAGACTTAGATAAGGTTATATATATTAATAATGAACCACATGGGGTCTTCTTGGCTGGTTATAGTATGTTTATTAACCAAATAATATAAAAATTCACAGAGACATGGTAAATGTCAAACTATTTAACTAAGAGTTAAATCTAAAAGATAAGATTAATATGATGAATTAAACCTATCTAAAAACTATTGGTTGAGATTTTTTCCACAAATAACCACCTTATATTTTAAATAATTAATTTTTTAGCCATTACAAACTAAAAATGAGTTTATTACAAAATAATATATCAAGCTTTTCTTAAAGTTACCCTCACCTCTCTTATAAAAGGGCACATCAATTTCTCTTAATTTCACACCACCAAAGCCTTTTGGCTCAGCCAAACCCTACCCAAATATCCTTCCAACTTTAATCCCTTCACCCCAGAGGCCTTCCTTTGTTCAAAAATCCAACCTAAGGATCCCTTTTGGTCAAATCAAAAGGAAGAACCCAAAGAAGAGGTAAATATTTCATCACCTCTTTCAAGTTATTTTCTTCTTCCACTTCCTCTTTCTTTTTTGTTTGCATTATAAAATAATAAATACAGTATATTATATATACTATCATGTTATTATAAAAATTGTACAACCATATTTATTATTCTATCCATCCTATAAATGACAAAGTCACTAAATGTGCGTACGTACAGATTACCGTCTCCCCATCGTGGGGTAGTTTGTTATTCAAACACTTCATTATTTCTATGGGTATAATAATGAGTATAACTGATGTAAATAATAATATAAAATGTTAATGATTCTTTATATATGATATACCATCCAATTACAAACGATTTCTCCATCAATATAATGATATTTTCACTCGTGCGTACACACGGATTACCGTCTCCACGAATGCGTTAAGATTCATTCCCCATCGTAATCATTAAAGAATAATTTTCATTTAATGATTAAAAATAATTTTTATGAACATAACATCAATATTTATATGAATAAAATACATCCTATCCATAATAAACATGTCTTACGTAACCAAGCATATAAAGGAAAACGAATCAGTTAACACCCGAAATGATGATACTACTAAAATATTATTAACAAAGAGATATTATAAGATAATATATGATATAATATTTATGTATATAGTTCTATTATAATTTAATAATAATGTTTTAACTATTATACATAAGTTTAACATACCATCAACTAAGGAAAAGTACAAGGTAAGGGTTAATTTCACATTCTCTTTATTATCTGAGGTTGTTTTTACGTAAGTATCTACTAGGGCATCTTTATAATCCACATCCGTGTTTTATAAAAAATATATTTCAATTTTTTTTACTATTTACTAGAAAATGGGTTAAAGTAATTTATACCCTTATTTGACCTTATATGTTTTTAAAGGAATCTTTCTGTCATTTTCCAAACAAGGTACTTTATGACCATTTCAACAAAATTAAGGTAAGAATGTTTTTTTAACTTATATGGAGAGTGAGGCTATTTTCCACCGTTATAACATCTTCAAAGCTTCCCATACAATCTTATAAGAATATTTTCAATCTAATTTTTTTCTTTTATAATTATATGACTTTTAAATGATTTCAAAATAGAAAAATATATTTCTCTAAAAAAGTTTTGATTTCATCCATGTCAACGTCCTTTGATAGATTTTAATCTTGTTTGAAGTTGATTTATTATGATAAAAAAAATTCTATGTTGTATTAAAGTTTTGTGATATGTTTGACAATAGATGTGTTATTTTTACACCATTCATGGTTTATAGATAAATTATTTACATTTCCTATGCTATTTTTAATACGAATGTTTATGTTATGTTAAATCTTTTCATATGAGGAATGCATTGGACCTTGTAAGTGACGGGTGGAGCCCACTATAGCTCCTCGATGCATCGGTAGTTCTCAAGAGAAAAAATAGTGTCTTGGTACAAGGCCTTTAAAAAATCTTATTTGTAGTCTAGGAACAAGGCCATGACTATGTGGTTATGAACTCTGGCATTATGCATTCCATCGTTATGAAAGTGGCTGTTGATATTGCATATGATTTTTCGACTAGTAGAATATCCATGTGAATAAGTAAATAACATTATTTGATTTTATCTTTTCCAAATTATGCGGAAGTTTATGTTTTAAAAGGCTTTTGTTTTAGTATTATACATTTCCTCAAATGTTTATGCTTATTTACGAAGGTTTCCGCTATATTGTTATCCTTACTGAGAATCCAAGATCACCCCTTTCTATGTTTTATTTTTCCCAAGATGTGAAGAAATATTTTATGGTTGACCTAAAGGGATAGGATAAGGATATAAGTGTGTTCAAAAGGGGAAAATATGTTTTTGATGTTTTTATTTCATGATGTAATGTAAAACTTGTGAATGTATCTAGTACTTCCAAGGCTACTAAACTGTTCGGTCTTTTAGGACATGATTCCTTGTATCATGCCAATGTTATATAATAATGAACCGACTCTGGGTAACTGGGGTTGGGGAATTAAATTTTTACCTTGGTTCAGATTCAATCACCTCTTCATTTCTATTTTCAAATATTTTATAGACAATTTATTTTTCTTTAATTAATTATACTTCTTTTTGTTCTTTAACCCTTTTCTATAATTTTATGTGCATTCTTTATAACCTTTCATGTTTTTGATCTTACTCTTGAGAATATCTAACTTTTATTTCATGGTTTTTGTTTGACCAAGTGTTCCAAATATCCTTCCTAGCATCCATTTTAGATTCAATTAATTCAATTTTATCTAGGATGTCCAGATTATTCTCAAAGTGTTCATTTTCTTTAATGTAATCAATCTAATGTGTTTAGTTATAAACACACGACCAGGTAGTGTTCCCATAACAAAAACAATAGGTACAGTGATATACATATTGATACTGATCCTCATGGGACTCCATTTAAAAATAATAATATTAAACACACACAAAAGTTAAAATTGCAAAATACTGAAGTTCAGGACAAGCATCAAAATTTTTTAAGCAGATTTTTTTCTTTTTTTCTTTTTATTAAATATGATTTCTTTTAAATTTTTTTAATCCTTAGTCACTCACCGCATGCATTCCACAGAAATGAAACCAAATTTTGATAGGGTCATAGGTCATCACATCCCTCAAAATTACATTTATTAATCTACACTAGTATAATAGTGCAGGGTTAAACCACAAAGAAGGCATGCAAGTGGTCTAAGGTTTTTAGAACAACAAACCCCACTGTTACTAGCAGTGAGGGTACTTCTTTTTTAACTTTTTAACTTTTTATATAAATATTTTAATTTTCTTAAAAGGATAAATGAGAAAACATTATTGACTAAGAATATAAGTCTAACAGAAATTAATTATGGAACTAATGGGAAAATATTGAACTTTAACACAGATGCAATGACTAAGGAGAAACAGATCATGAAAATTACTGAAGAATTCAAAACTAATAGTTTTAAAGAAATATCTTCTCCACATATTTTTAATGAATCACACCACAAAGAAAAAATAAAGAATATCCCTCAGCAAAAAAATCGATAGACAACAGATTAATTATTGGAGTTCTCTAGTCCATAATCAATCAAACTGCTTTAGAACTTAATAAAGATAATAATTGGAATTAAGCTCACCATAAATTTCCAATGTTAATGAACTTAATGATTCGATAAATGAATTCAGGATATACCTCTAGTTGATATTGAATTCTTGAATTTTAAAATAGTTGAGGTGTGAGAAATTAAAAAAATAATCATAATAAATCTTTCCAATTGATTGTGATTCTGAAAAATTAAAGTGCATGAATAAATATTAAATATAATCCAGTAGAATATTAATTCTTGAGCTAAATTCTTTAGGATATTATAATATTTAATACAATAATGAAAACACCTGATTATAGAGTATACGAATTTAAGAATAAAGAGGGAGGAAGAACTCCCCTAGTACAGCTCTATTCTCAGGCTCATTCGTCTCCAGGACCTCTCTTTGAGTCTCCCTGGAGTATCCACTCTCAAATCTGGTATGGTCCTAGAATATTGAATGAGAGTTGTCTTTTAAGTTCTTATTGCTACTTTTTTACAATAGTCATCTACTGCATATCATTGCTTCCTTCCACCGAATCAAGTAAATCCTTTACTTTCACACCACACACGTGTGTTTTTGTATGCATCACATGTCATTTTATCTTTTACCTTATAACTAACTCTACTCTCAGCGGTTGAGTGAACGTAGACAGAAAATGAAGTCCTATTTGAATCTGCACAATAAAACAAATCAAGTTAACTTAATAAAAACATTTAAAACCTATATTCTTAAATACTTAATCAGGATAAAGTTTTAAAATATTATTATTATTTACTATCAATTTATAAATTCTTAATGATTTTATTTGTTTCATTATATTCAATACTTTTACTAAAGTATTAACTTATATAACTAAAATTATTAAAGTTATTAATTTAATCACTTAATAAAAGATTATTTTTAATGTTATTATTTAAATTTATACAAGTTGTTATTTATATATTTATTTTTTATTTTTACTATTATAATCCTTTTACTTTAAAAGTTAAATTATAATTATAAATTTTAAATTATTAAAGTTATTAGATTTATAAAAAATTATTTTAATTAATCAATTTTATATTTAAATTAATATTTTATTATTATAGTTTTAGTATTTATTTAAATATTATATTAGTTAAATTTTATTTAATTTTTATAAAATTTTAAAATTTAATTATTATTATTATTTTATTAAGTTGTTTATTATAAAAAATTCAATTTAATTTTTTTATTCTCCCCACCCCCTTTCTTCTTCCACGCGTAGGGGTTGGGGGTGTTTCGATTCTTCTCAAAGGAGGAAACGACGACCCGACGCTCCTCCAGATCCGTAACATCTGCAGATCTTCTTCTTGTGGTGCAATTGTGTAGTGGGGAATGAAAAGATTCCTTCCAGTGGCAGCGATGCCAAATTCAGAGGCTCAACTCCTCCAGGAGATGGTGACGCAACATCAGCTTCACCCTCAGCTCAGTTTAGATATTTATATCCCATCTCAGACGGCAGATTCCATTCATTAACAACGTGCGACTTCTTCACATCAACATTACAAAATTCTAGTGTCTTGGTTCTGTTTTGAGTATGGCTCGAGGGTGTTGGATGAAATCCTATAGCAGCGACTTAAGGATAAAAATTTGTGATGAATTGGCTTTGATTAGTGCCCGTGGATTTGAAACTAATTTTGGGTTGAGACTAGTTTGATTATGAAATTGTAGGTGTTTTATCGGTGTGGTTTCGGTGAGACATAGCATCAGTCTCACAGATGAGCGTGGTCAAGTATCAGTAGGATGAAGAAGAGAAGGGTGAACTGTCGGTATTAGTTTTTCAAGGAAGTGGCATCGGTGTCGATGAGACATTAGGTTGTTGGGAAGATGTTATGGAGAAACAAGGCAATCAGTGAATCAGGTTGGATAAAGTAATATCACTATGAAGATGAGAGACTTACGGGAGGATCGCCTACCGATGAGACGTTTTAAAGAGAAAAAAATACATTGGTGAGACCATGGAGTAGTGAGAAAAATTTATGGGAGAGTCGGTGAGATCTACAGAATGGAAGTGTTGGCAGTAGCGTGAGAAGGAAGGCCTATCGGTCTCACCGATAGTGTAAAAATAATCATCAGTGACTTAAGATTTAACTTGAAAACAAAATCTTAAATCAAATAAATAAAACTAAAATTTCATTTTTTAGATAAAAATTTAATTAACTGATAAATTAAAAACATAAAATTAAAAAACAAAACTAAAATTAAAAACTAAAATAAATTTAACTAAATAAATAAAAAAAATTAACACTTAAATTAAAAATTATTAATAGATTATCAAAATTAAAAATATAAAACTAAGATTAAGAGCTAAGAAAATTAGATAAACTGAAAGAATAGATTATTTTGAATTCAAAAATAAAAGATGAATTTTAAAATTATTAATTGCAATCATATTTATTAAAATGATTGGTTAATGCTAAATTAATTTATAATACTAAAGTTAAAGATTAAAATTGAAATTAAAGAGTTTAATGATTAAATAAAAATAAAAAAGGAAGAGGAAATAATAAGTGAAGTTAAACTGCATCAGTGAATCATTGAGTTACTGATAGTAGGAAACGTTCATGAGAGACCGACACCGACAGTGTTAGGGTGTTGCAAGGCTCTGTCAGTGAGACTGAAAAACTAAAAAAAATGTCACTCACTAAAAATTATTAAACAGAAAACATGAAACAAAACTAAATCATCAAAAAAATTAAATATTTAAAAATATAAATTAATTAATTCAGTTAAATATATAAATATTTAAATTAAAAACAAATTATTTTATTAAGTTAAAAATTAAATCTTTAACTTATATTAAAACTAACTAAATTATCAAATTGAATAATTAATAAATTTATTTTATTTGAATCAATATAAATTAAAATATATGATATAAAATTGAAAACAAAGTTAATTAATATGAAAAAAATGATTAAATAATTAATAATAAAAATTTCATATTAATAAAAAGTTAATCATATTAGAATAATTAATGTAAATAAATAAATCATTATAATGGAAGAATTATTAAGACTAAATTAATTTTTTTAATGACTAAAAATACATAATTTGTTAAAAAAATTGATTAATTAATAAATTTATTTATAAAAATACAAAAGTGTGAATATTTAGTAAAAAGCATAAAATTATATAATTAATTAATTAAAAACTAAATGAAAAGATGTAAAAAAAACTATGTGTTTTTAGAGCCACATCAAATTATCACACACTTAAACATTGTTTGTACTAAAGAAATCTCATGTGTTATTATCTTTGAAATATAAAAATGTTTTCTGATTAATCAACTCAAAATGTAACATATTAAAGAGTTTTAAAATAGAGGATTGAAAACTGTTTATAGGATTTTGTTATGAAATTTTCAAAAGATGTCTTTCCCAACTATAAATACTTACTGGGTGATCAAGAATGCAGGGAATCATTCATTTTTGAGGAAGTATTGCCTCATGTATGATTATGCCTAATGAATTACTTCAATGAAAATATAACAGCTAAATTCGAAAGTGATAACAGTTTAAAAATCTGTGGAATTAAAACTTAACAAGTGGAACTTTGTACTTTGAATCTCCCTTAGGTTCCAGGAATAAATATTTTTTTGAATCACCTTATTAATAATACCTAAATTATTTCCATATAAATTGATTGTCCATTTCTTCCTATGGAATTCATCATCCTCTCACCTTAATGAACTCATTTTGACCCTAGAAACTTTATTAAATTTTCATAATCCATGTAACATGTGCTAATAACTGTGTAAATTTACTTATTAAAAGTGTACAAAGGTCTTATAATTAACAGGAACACACCCAACATCTTGGGTATCATAGATTCACTGTGGCTTCACAAATGACCATTTTAATTATGTTTCAAAAGATTCATATAAAAACAATTTTCATTGGCTCATTAAGAAGATTAATTTTTATAATTAAAAGAAAGTCAGTCCCTTAAGATAAAATTAAAACTTCCAGTTCTTAAAGCTATGATCATAACTCCACAGAAAAGTATCTTATCACTCTCAAACATAGTTCCTAACCCTAATATTTATAGAATCACTAAGAATAGTCACTCAGAAATCATCCATCCTTACAATTTTTAGATTCAAGGCAAGTCTTAACTAACAATAAGATACTATCCTTAGGAAAGACTGAATTGGATTACAGAGTGAAGCCTAAAATTTATAAGAATTTTGAAAAACATTAAACATTTTTTGGAAATTTTTTTGAAGAATAGTTTGAATTTACGGGCTTACATTGAAGCATAGTTTAGCTAAATATAATTTGAACCCCTCCCCAAACTTAAAACTGAACTTTTTCCCCAATGTTGAATTCCAAGGTGGCGAAGAACAATTAGACAATTAATGTTCAATTTAGATTTTCAATTATGTAGATTTATTTCATATTTAAATGGTCACAATGAAACTCAAAAAGAAAATTTACCACAATAATATTTTACAACAGACTTATTATGCAAATACATGCATTATCATCTAAATTCATACAATTTCACATGTAAAATGTGAGTGCAAAGTGTATTGGGTGAAAACAAGTTGAAAAATTGAATTCTAAAATATTTTCAGTTGAGAAGAAATAGTCATGCTAAACAACCTAAAGAAACAAGAAAACATAATAAAACATATTTTCATCCTAAAAGTACCCCCAAACATAGTTTTCTATAGTGAAGTGGTTTTAAAATCAAGGAATTTAAATTTTGAGCAAAGAGGCACATGGATAATTTTTTCATCATAGCGACATGAAACATAATTTTATTAGAATACCTGAAAAAGAGACATAATCTTTTTTTCTGCCAGAACATGTAGCAGGATATTAAACAAAAGAAGAATTTTCTAACAACAACATTAACTGACTCACCATTAGTAGTTTACCATGGCTTGACAATGTTTTTAAATAAATAAATAAATAAATAAATAAATGAGGGGCAAAAAATAAATGCAGAAATTAAAGTACATCCCTTTTAAACATTGTCATTAATGCTAGAGCATGGTAATTGCACTCATCCAATGGAATCAGCAACAACATACTATAAAAAACACAGAGTAGATAGACAGAGTACAAAACTCGAGCACATACAGAGCAGATAAAGACAAGAATAACAAAACATTATTTAAATTAAAATAAATAAGGGGAAAAAAATAAAAAAAATGGAAACACACACAAAAAAGTTTATATTGAAGAATATTGAAGTTCAACACAAGCAAAAAAAATTTTAAGCAGTTTTTTTTTTTTATATATTTTTTATTTTTAGATTTTTATAAATCTTATTCACTCAGTGTGTGCCTTCCACGACAACAGTGCCAAATTTTGATAGGGCTGGAGGTCATCACAGACATTAAAATTACATTTATTAACCTAAATTAGTATAATAGTGCAGGGTAGAACCATAGAGAAGGTAGGTGGGTGCTTTAAGGTTTTAATAACGACAAACCCCACTATTGTCCGCAGTGGGGGTACTTATTTTTTTCACTTTCTAACTTTTTTTCTATATTTTTTAATTTTATTATAAGGAGAAATGAGAAAACATAGTTGACTAAGAAAATAAGTCTAACACAAATTAATGATGGATCTAATGGGAAAATAGTGAAATTAAACATAGATGCAATGACTATAGAGAAAAAAATTGGGAAAATTACTCATGAATTATAAACTACTAGTTTTAAAAAAATGCCTTCTCTAATTTTTTTTATTGAATCACACCATAAAGAAAAACTGAAGAATCTTCCTTGTCAAGAAACTCAATAGAAAATAGGTTAATTATTTGAGTTAACTACTCCATAATCAATTATACTACTTATGAACTTAATAAATATAATAATTGGAATGAATCTCGCCATAAATATCCAATGTTAATGACCTTAATGATTTGATAAATGCATTCAAGATCTACCTCTCCAGTTGATCTTGAAATTTTGAATTTTAAAATAGTTGATATGTGAACAATTAAATAGAGAATAATAATCAATATCATAAATTGATTATGATTCTAAAAAATGAATGTGCATGAAGATGTTTTAAAGATAATCCAGAAAAATTAAAATTCCCCAGATAACTTTTTTATCCTATTATAAGATTGATCACAATAGTTAAAACACTCAATTATAGATTATATGAATTTAAGAACAAAGGGGGAGGAAGAACTCCCCAAGTGCTGCTCTGCTCTCAGGATCCTTCATCTCCAAGGATGCTCTTTGGGTCTCCCATAATTATCTGATCTTGAATCAGGTATAGTCCTAGAATGTCAAGTGAGAGTTTTCTTTTATGTTTTTATTACTGCTCTGTTTTTATAAATTAGTCATCTACTGCATATCACCTCTTCCTTCCACTGACTGAGGTTGATCTTTTACTTTCACATTGCACATGTGCGTTTTTCTACACCTCACACGTCATTTTATCTTTTCTCTTGTAATTAACTCCGCACCAGGCAGTTAAGTGAACCTAGAAAATAATGAAGTCCTGTTTGAATCTGCATAATAAAATAGAGCAAGTTAACATAATAAAAATATTAAAAATCTTTTTTCTTAAGTACTTAATTAGGAAAAAATATTAAATTACTATTATTATTTACTATTAATCTTTAAATACTTAAATTATTTTATTTATTTCATTTTTAAGACTTTTATTTAATTACTAAAGTATTAACTTATTTAACTAATGTAATTAAAGTTATTAATTTAATAACATAATAAAAGATTATTATTAATGTTATTATTTTAAGATATACAAGTTATTATTAAAATATTTATTTTTTATTATTGGTATTATAATCAAATTATTTTTAACTTAAATTTTACTTATAAATATTAAATTATTAAAGTTATTGAAATTAAAAACAATTACTTTTAATAAAAAATTTTATTTTTAAATTAATATTTTATTATTATGGTTTTATTATTTATTTAAATATTATATTAGTTCAATTTTATTTAATATTTATAAAATTTATTTTTTTATTATTATTATTATTATTATTTATTTAGTTTATTACGTTTCTTTATTATAAAATTTTTTAATTTAATTTTTTTATTCTTTGAACACCCCCTTTCTTCTTCCATGTACAAGGGGTGGGGGTGTTTCGGTTCTTCTCTAAGGTGGCAGCGATGACCCGAAGCTCCACTAGAGCCACAATATCTGTAGATCTCCTTCTTGTGCCACAACTATCTAGTGAGGCATGGAAAGCTTCCTTCCAGCGACAACGGTGCCAACTTCAGTGGATTAGCTCCTCCAAGCGACGACAACGCGACATCAGCTTCACACTTAGCTCAGTTCAGATCTATGGATCCTATATTGGATGGTAGCTTCCCTTCATCCACAACATGAGACTTCTCCACAGCAACGGTGCAGACTTGCAGTGGATTGGTTCTGGTTTGAGTATGACTCGAGGGTGGTGCCTCCAATCCTATAGCTGTGACTTTGGGTTCAAAATTTGTGATGAATTGGCATTGAGTGGTGGACGTGGATCTGAAACTGAATTTGGTTTGAGTATGAAATTGTTGATGGTTTATCGGTGTGGCGTTAGTGAGACATAGTCTCGATCTAATCAACAGGGTGGGATAGTATCGGTAGGATGAATAAGAGAAGGGTGAACTATCAGGAGGAGTTTTGCAAGGTAGTGACATCGGTGTCGATGAGACATTGGGGTGTTGGGTAGATGTGTTGGATAAATGAGACTACCAGTGAAACACGGTGGATAAAACAATGTCGGTGTGAGGATGAGAGAAAGATAGGAGCATCGGCTGCCGGGGAGATGTTTGAAGGAGGAAAAAAAATTCATTAGTGAGACCAAGGAGGATGGAGAAATTTTTTGGGGAGATTCAGTGAGACCGACAGAATGGATGTGTTGTTAGCATTGTGATAAAAAATTTCTATCGGTCTCACCGATAGTGTAAAAATAGGCATCAATGACTTATGATTTAATTGTAAAACAAAAACGTAAATCTGATAAATAAAATGAAAACTTCTATTAATTTAGATAAAAATTTATTTAAATAATAAATTAAAAACATAAAACTAAAAAAAACTAAAATTTAAAAATAAATAAAGTTAACTAAATAAAATATAACTAAATTGACACTTATTTATGATATTATTAATATATTAGTTAAATTAAAAATATAAAACTAAGATTAAGAGCTAAGAAGATCAGAACAATTGAAAGACTAGTTTATTTGGAATTCAAAAATAAAACATTCATTTTAAAATTATCAAATGTAATCATATTTATTAAAAAGTTTGGTTAATGATAAATTAATTTATAATACTAAAGTTAAAGATTAAAATTGAAATTAAAGAGTTAATTAATGAAATAAAAATAAAATAGTAAAAGGAAAAAGTGAGTGAAGTTAAACTGCATCGGGGAATCATTGAGTCATCGATAGTAGGAAAAGTACATGAGAGACCAACACCAACAATATACGGGTGTTATAAGGTTGTGTTAGTGTGATCAAAAGACTCAAAAAATGTGAGTGACTTAAAATTTTTAAACTACAAACATGAAAGAAAACTAAATCAATAAAGAAATTAAAAATTTAATCTAAATTTATTAATTTATTTAACTAGATAAAAATTTAAATTAAAAACACATTATTTTATTAAGTTAAAACTTAAATTCATATCTTATTTTATAACTAACTAAATTATCATACTGAATAATTAATAATGTTAATCTATTTTAATCAATATAAATTAAAATATATGACATTAAATTAAAAATTATGTTAATTAATATGAAGAAAATTATTTAATGATTAATAATAACATTTTTATATTAATAAAAATCTAAGTAGATTAGAATAACTAAACTAAATAAATAAATTATTATATTGGAAAATTAATAAGACTAAATTTATTACTTTAAAGAATAAAAATACACAATTTGTTATAAAAATTGATCAATTAATAAATTTAACTATGAAAATGAAAAAAGTGTGAATATTTAGTAAAAAGTGTAAAAATATATAACTAATTTATTAAAAACTAAATGAAAATTTGTGAAAAAACTATGTGTTTTTAGAGCTATATCAAATTCTCATACACTTAAACATTGTTTTTCCTCGAACAATCCCATGTTTTATTTTCTTTGAAAAACATAAATGTGTTATGATTACTCAAATCAAAATGTAACATGTTAAATAATTTCAAAATAGAGGTCTGAAAACTATTTATAGGAATTTGTCATGAAATTTTCAAAAGATATCTTTCCCAACATCAAATACTTACTAGGTGATCAAGAATACAAAGAATCATTCACTTTTGAGGATGTCCTGCCTCATATATGAATCCACCTAATGAATTAGTTCAATAAAAATCTAAGTAAAAAATTCAAGGGTGATAAAAGGTTAAAAATTAGTGGAATTAAAACATAACCAGAGGAACCTTGTACTTTGACTCTCCCTTAGGTTCTAGAAATAAATATTTTTTGAATCACCTTATTAATACAATATAAATCATTTCTATATAAACCGATTTCCCCTTCTTCATCTAGAATTCATCATCCCCCTCATCTTAATGAAATCATTTTTGACCCCATACACTTTATTAAATTTTTCCCAAACCATGTAACATGTGCTAAGCACTATGAAAATGCACTTATTCAATGTGTATAGTGGTCTTACAGTTAGCAGAAACACACCCAACATCTGCGGTCTCAGAGATTAACCTTGGGTTCCCAAATTCCCATTTTAGTCCAGTTTCAAAAGATTCATTTAACAACCATTTATATTGGCTCATTAAAGTGATTAATTTTTATAATAAAAAGAAAGTGAGTCCCTTAAGATAAAATTTAAACTTCCAGTTCCTAAAGCTATGATCATAACTCCCCAAAAAAGTATCCTATCACCCTCAAACATAGTTCCTGAATAAAATATTCATAGAATCACAAAGAATAGTCACTCAGAAATCTTCCATCCTCACAAGTTTCATATTCAAAGAAAGTATTAACTACCAATAAGATACTGTCCTTAGGTAAGACTGAATTGGAGTACAGATTGAAGACTAAAATTGTGTAAGAATTTGAAGAAAACTAAATATTTTTTGGAAAAAAGTTTGTAGTGTAGTTGGAATTGATGGGATTATATTTAATCATAGTTTACCTCAATATAAGTTGACCCCCTCCCCCACACTTTAAACCCAAATGTTTACCCAATGATGGATTCCAAGGTGCAGAAGAATAATTATACAATTAAAGTTCAATGTAGATTTTCAATTATATAGATTTTTTATATATTTCATAGGTCACATTGAAGCTCATAAAGAATGTTTTCCACAATAATATTTTAAAAAGAATAATTACCCAAAGACATGCATTATCATTTAAGTTCAGATATTTTCACATGTAGCAGAAATATTCATGATAAAGACCCTAAAGAAACAAGCAGAACAAAAGAAAACAAATTTTCAGCCTGAAAGTTCCCCCTACACTTAGTTTACTACAGGGAAGTTGTTTTATTATCAATGAATTTGAATTTTAAGCAAAGAGGAAAATTTAGAATTTTTTCAGCATAGTGACATGCAAATTTTTTTTCTTAGAATACAAGAAAAATAGGCATAATTTTTGTTTCAGCCAGAACATGTAGCAGGATATTGAACATGAGTAGAATTTTCTAACAACACCATTAACTAACTCACTCTTAGTAGTTTACCATGGCTTAACAATGTTTAAAAAAATATAAATGAGGAGAAAAAAATAAATTCACAAATTAAAGTACATCCCTGTTAAACGTTGTCATTTAATATTGAGAAAGGGAATTCCACTCCTCCAATGGCACCCGCAACAACATATTATAAAAAACACATAACAGACCGACCAAGAAAAAAACTCCAGCATATACAGAGTAGACAAAGACATCAATAATTTTTTTTATTCAAAGTAAAAGAATGAAATTAAAAAAATTAAAAACAAAATGGAAAGACACACAAAAAATTTCAAATTGAAAAATATTGAAGTTCAACACAAGAATATTTTTTTAAGAAGATTACTTTTTTTTATATATGATTTCTTTTTAGATTTTTATAAACCTTAGTCACTCTACGTGTGCCTTCCCAGGAAAGGACGCCAAAGTTTGATAGGTCCAAATGTCTTCAGGCCCTAAAAATTACATTTATTAACCTACACTAGTATAATAATGAAGGTTCGAACCACAGACAAGGTAAGTAAGTGTTTTGAGGGTTTTAGAAGAACAAACCCCACTATTGTCAGTAGTGGGGGTACATATATTTTAACATTTTAAATTTATATATATGTATTTTAATTTTCTTATAAGGGGAAATGAGAAAACATAGTTGACTTAGAAACTAAGTCTAAAAAAATTAATGATGGAACTAATTGGAAAATAGTGAACTTAAACACAGATACAATGACTAAGGAGAAAAAAAATCAAGAAAATTACTCAGAAATTCTAAACAATTTGATTTAAAAAAATTTCTTCTCCACAATTTTTTATCGAATCCCACCACAAAGAAAAACTGAATAATATAACTTTCCAAGAAACTCAACAGAAAATATATTAATTCTTGGATTTTTCCACTCTATAATCAATAGAACTACTTAAGAACTTAATAAAGATAATAATTGGAATTAATCTCTTCATAAATTTCCAATTTTAATGACCTTAAAGCTTTGATAAATGCATTTAAGATATACCTCTCCAATTGATCTTGAAATTTTGAATTTTAAAATAGCTGAGGTGTGAGAAATTAAATAGAGAACCATAATCAATCTCACCAATTGATTGTGATTCTTAAAAAATAAAGTTCATGAATATATTTTAAAGATAATCCAGTAGAATTAAAATTCCTGTGTTAAAATTTTTAGCCTATTATAATATAGATTAAAATAGGTAAAATACATGATTATAGAGCATACTAATTTAAGAACAAAGGGGGTGGAAGAACTCCCATAATGCTACACTGATCTCGAGCTCCATCATCTCCAAGACTGCTCTTTGTGTCTTCTAGGAGTATCTGGTCTCGAATTAGGTATTATCCTAGAATGTAAAATGAGAGTTGTCTTTTTTATGTTCCTATTACTACTCTGTTTTTATACATCAGTCATCTACTGCATATCACCGCTTCCTTCCACCAACTCAAGTTGATACTTTACTTTCTCATTGCACACGTGCATTTTTGTATGAATCACACATCATTTTATCTTTTCTCTTGTAACTAACTCTGCTCCAGGAAGTTGAGTGAACCTAGATAGAAAATGAAGTCATGTTTGAATCTGTACAATAAAAGAGAAAGTTAACATAATAAAAATATTTTAAAACTATTTTCTTAAATACTTAATTAGGAAAAATATTAAATTTTTATTATTATTTACTATTAATTTAGAAACACTTAAATTATTTTATTAATTTCATTTTATTTAAGACATCTATTTAATTATTAAAGTATTTACTTATTTAACCAATGTAATTAATGTTATTAATTTAATAACGTAATAAAAGTATATTATTAATGTTATTATTTTAAGATATACTAGTTATTATTTAACTAATTATTTTTTTATTAATTTTTTTATAATCTTTTTACTTTAAAAGATAAATTATAATTATATATACTAAATTTTTAAAGTTATTATATTTATAAACAATTATTTTAATTAAATAATTTTATATTAAATTAATATTTTATTATTATAGTTTTATTATTTATTTAAATATTATAAAAGTATAATTTTATTTTATTTTTATAATCTTTTTTTGTTTATTTACTATTATTGTTTTATATATTTATTTTATTAAGTTTTTATTATATAATTTTTTAATTTAATTTTTTTATTCTCCCCTAACCCCTTTCTTCATCCATGCGCAAGGGGTGTGGGTGTTTAGGTTCTTCTCCAAGGAGGCAATGACAGCTCTGAGCTCCTCTATAGCTGCGACATCTGTGAATCTCATTCTCATGGATAAATTGTCCAGCAGGGCATAGTAAGTTTCCTTCAAGTGGCAGCGGTGCCAGCTTTAGTTGCTCAACTCCTCCAGGTGATGGCAGTGTGACATCAGCTTCACCCCGAGCTCAGTTCAGATCATCAGATCCCTTATTGGGTGGTGACTTCCCTTCATCTATAGCACATGACTTCTCCATAACAGCTGAATAGACTTACGATAGCTTGGATATGGTTTGAGTACAGCTTGAGGGTGGTGGCTCCAATCCTGTAGCAGCGACTTGGGGTTCAAATTGTTTGATGATTTTTCATTGAGTGGTGGTTGTGGATCTAAAACTAATTTTGGTTTGAGTATAGTTTAATTATGAAATTACAGGTGGCTTATCGGTGTGTCATCGGTGAGAAGTAGCGTCGGTCTCACTGACAGGGGTGGGATGGTGTCGGTAAGATGAAGAAGAGAAGGATGAACTGTCGGTATGAGTTTTTCATGGAAGAGGCATTGATGTCAGTGAGACATTGGGATGTTGGGAAGAAGTGAAGGAGAAATGGGACTATAAGTGAATTAGGGTGGATAAAGCAGTGTCAGTGTGAGGATGAGAGACTGAAGAGAGGATTGCCTATCAGTGAGACCGTCGAGTAGTGAGAAAAATTTAGTGGAGTTTCAGTGAGACCAACATAATGTAAGTGTTGGTAGCAGTATGAGTAGGAAGGCCTTCCGTTATCACTGATTGTGTAAAAATAGTCATCACTGACTTATGAGTTAACTGCCAAAAAAACATAATTCAAATAAATAAAAAACCTAAATTGATTTAGATAAAAAATTAATTAACTGATAAATTAAAATCATAAAAATAAAAAACTAAACTAAAATTTAAAACAAAAATAAAGTTAACTAAATAAAATAAAACTAAATTAACACTTAAATTAAAATTAGTTAATAGATTAGCTAAATTAAAAATATAAAATTAAGTTTAAGAGCTAAGCAGATCAGATAAATTAAAGGATAGTGTTATTTTGAAATCAAAAATAGAACTTACATTTTAAAATTATTAATTGTAATCATATTAATTAAAAATATTGTTTAATGAGAAATTAATTTATAATACTAAAGTTAGAGATTAAAATTGAAATTAAAGAGTTAAAAAATTAAATAAAAATAAAAAGGGAATATTCAATAGTGAGTGAAGTGAAATTGCATCGGTGACTCATTAAGTCACTGACAGTAGGAAAAGTACACAAGAGAGCAACACTGACAGTGTAAGGGTGTTGCAAGGATGTGTCAGTGAGACCAAAAGACTAAAAAAAATGTCAGTGACTTAAAATTTTTAAACTGAAAACATGAAGAAAAACTAAATCATTAAGGAAATTAAATGTTTAAAAATCATAATTAATTAATTAAGTTAACTAGGTAATGATTTAAATTAAAAACACATTATTTTATTAAGTTAACACTTAAATTCTTAACTTATATTGAAACTAACGAAATTATCAAACTGAATAATTAATAAAGTTAATTTATTTTAGTATATCTAAATTAAAAGATATGATATTAAATTAAAAACTAAATTAATTAATATTCAAAAAATGATTAAATGATTAATAATAAAAATTTCATATTAATAAAAAAGTATAGTAAATTAGAATAACTAAACTAAATAAGTAAATTATTATATTGGAAAAATTAGTAAGACAAAATTAATTATTTTAAGGACTAAAAATGCATAATTTGTTATAAAAATTGATTAATTAATTAATTTAATTATAATAATACAAAAGTATAAATATTTTGTAAAAAATGTAAAATTATATAAGTAATTCATTAAAAACAAAATAAAAAGATATGAAAAAACTATGTGTTTTTAGAGCCACATTAATATACATCTTTATAAATCTATGATGGATAGTGAATGATGAACTATAAACCTCATCTAATAAATAATTACTCAAATATGGTTTGGATAAAACAAAAAAATGGTAACTAAACCTTATAAATCCATCACAATCACGTTTATACTTAGTAACATTTATCACCATCTTTGGTATTTCTACATCATCCTTCTAATACTATTTAATCCCCACATGGATAGATGGATGAAAACTCGTTTAAGAAAGATAATATTTCCCCCTTTCAATATGATTTTTAGATGAATTCCTTGAAAATGAATAATTATTTTATCTTTTGGGATGCTATTCATTAACAATCTAGTATTGACCATTCTATTGAATACATCATAAAATTTATTCATTGCCCTACAGTGGTCATGTATTGTGTAGTCATAATCATTTATAAGATCCAAGAATCTTAATATGTGAATATTATTTTATTTTATCATGACTATATATTTTAAAAACTTATTATGAACACATATATCAAATCATTATCTATAAAAATACTAATTTTATATATATATTGAAAATATTATGAAAAATAATGCCAAATCATGAGTTGGGTAATTTTTTCCATGAAACCTCAATTAGAATGAGGCATAATATATAATCATGTGTTTATTCATGTGAATTCATCACATTCCATTCATTAATGAATCAATAATGATATAATACCCATCAAACTCAGGGTAATGATAGAAATATTTTTATAATTAACCATATCTTTAGTTCTAAGAAATATTATTCAAATTTTTCTAACCGAAGGAACTTTTTTCCTTCTGATTTAATATGGTGAGTGGATTACATAAATTTGAAAATTTCTCCAAAAATCATAGATAATATCCCCCCAGTCCATGAAAACAACGTATCTCATTCACATCCATCTATTAGGGATCCTCCAATGTACCCTCTAATGTGATTATTTGACCCAGAAATGAATCCTTTTTAGCCAAAATTAACACTATGTAAATGTTTCATACAAAATCTCCTTTCATAGGGTCTTCGAAACAATCCACATGTTATTTTAATGCTCTATATTAATCATTGAAAATATATGAATATGATCTATAAATACTATCAAAAATTGATCCAGGTAATATCTAAATAATATATTCTTTAAATACATGAATATAAGAGGGTAATTATTAAGACCAAATGTCATCACTATATTTTTATAAGTTCTATTCCATTTATAGAGTGGTATCATGGGTATATCCTCCTTCTTTACCCCAGATTATTGATATTAATAATGAAAATCAATCTTATAAATGTATTTATCTTGATAAATTTGATCAAACTAGTCATAAATATATGGTAGATGATACTTTGTCTTGATTTTCATATTTTTATGCACCCTATAATCAATCTAGAGTCATATTGATCATTTTTTTTCAAAATTAAAAAAACTAGTGTATGACAACCTTGCTTTTTATTACAACTTAAACATGATTTATTACATAAAACTTTACTTGATACAACAAATATGATCGATAGGTTTAGTGTATTTGGGGATTAGGATCATTACATAAAAACTTGAGACATGAAATACAACATCTTTATTGAAAACTTCCTTTACATGACCACTACATTCCCTCGTACTTAGCATTACATGGGATAACCTGATGACATGCATAAGAAAAGGGTGAGCTATAAAGCCCAGAAATTTAAAACACATGTAATAACATGAGGAGTACAATACATGTTATACATTAGGCATATCAATATATCATAAGATAAACATGAACATAAAGGCATGATAAATCATGATAATCACACCATGGAAATGTGGCAATAACACTTAACATGGAATTAGCATTAGCCAAGACTCATTGCACATGGAGCATAAGTAAATCCTCATTGCACATGAAGCACGAGAAAACCCTCGTTTCACTTGAATTAGCGTGAGTCAACACTCATTTCACATGACATGTCATGATACTATACTTTACCCAATGGATTGGAGCGTTATAAGGGCACACCCTTCTTAAACATTTCATTTCATGCACAAGTGTTCCACATGGATCATAAAACATGGATTCATAAAACATAATCATTTATTCCATGATAAAGGAATGTGGAATTAATACATGAAACATTATAATCAATAAGTAAATTTTCATAAAGGTGAATACCCTTGATGGAGAAATGGGCATGGTATTCACTACACAATGACATTGGCTTAGAAAATCTGTGCGATTTCGACAGCGTAACGGCGTGATATAAGAATTCATAAAAATGGTTGATGAGAGAGAAATGGGTTCCTCATCATATTTACATGTAATATATAGTAAGGAGGTCATATAGATACATTTCCTAACAATTGTAGTGGAAATTATATTCATGATACAAAAGTATTGCTTGAATGTAAATGAGGAGAGGGAAGTTCCTTTTGGAATTTCGGCATAGTAACAGGTGTACATGGGAGGCATTTAATGAGAGAGAAATGGGTCTCCAATCATTAAAAATTAAATAGGTCAATATGAGGGAGGTGCGAAACCATACCCCAACAATCATAATTGAAATTAAAATCGCAAAACAACTTAAAAAAAATTGGACAAAAAGAGAAAGGAAGAAAAAACCCTTACTTGGAAGTGTGCTTCCAGAGGCTTGAGAGAGGCTTCTTGGGAGATTGGGGCACCTTGTAAGAATTCTAGAGAGAGTATGGCAGATGTTGGATGAACTCCAAAGGCTTTGAGTGAGGAGGAAGTGGGATCTTGGGTGGGTTTATAGAGGAAAGGTGAGGGAATTCTTTATTATTTAGGTTTGGGACACCTTATATTAAATTAATCCAAACCATAAACCATCCCATGGTCTTTGCCCATGGTTTTTAGAAAAGGTAAGAGGAAAAAAATATTTTATAAGTCCAATGTCTGAAATTCTTAAAATAATAGGGTTGCTTATGTGGAGGTGAGTCACACTCCCATTGAATTAAATTTAAAAAGACAATGTGTTTAATAAGTCTTGAGGGGTCTATTAATGCTTTGAAAAGTAAGTCAAAAAAACCCAAAATCACAATATTTTAATGGTAAAACATATATTGGCCGAAAATAAAGATTATAGTATTTTATTACATCACTATTTGGTCATTATGATGTCATAAAACACATTATATATTTAAACAGTATTTAATTTTTACCAAAACTTTGACTGTCTCAGAAAATTATGAATAATTCACCGTTGGATAATTCTGACATCTTGATTCCAGAAATAATATTTATTTTATATAAATAATTTTCTAAATATGTTAATTTTCACTTTTAAAATAAAAACTGACATTTATCGAAAATTCATGGGTTTTGACAGAAATTAATTTCAAACCATAATAAAAATTATAATTGCATTCATAAAATTATAAGATCATTTATATTTAATAAAAAATTATTTTAATAATAATAATAATAATATTTTATTAAAATATTATTTAATTCAAAAATCCCTTAATTTAAAAAAAATATAATTCTTAATTAAATAATAACTAAAAACACTATTTGTACATTAAAAACTATTTACAATGTATCAATAATGGAAAGAAAGTAACTTCGTTATTATATAAAAAAATAAGATACATGAATATATTACTATAAATTTGTTACATAACCCCTTAAAACAACTGTATATGACCTAAGGGTAAGGTATGTGATGGTGACATACTCTTGGGGTGGCTCATATAACATCTCTTGAGTGATAATTTTTATCAACTTCCACTTCTCCCGTAGACGGTCCTCTTTGAGCTTGACATGATGAAGCTCAGCTTGGTCTTGGTCAAGAGCGAAGCCCAAGGACACCATCTCTTTTTCGAGCTCCAATAAATGGGTTTCGTATGGAGCAATTCTTATGGATGAGGCTATCACTTCTTTTTTCTGAGTAAATTGGATTTGTTAAAACCCTATATTTATAGTAATCATGTGATCACTGTTCAATGACTAAAAAGTAATGGTCACAATTCTTAACATAAAACCAAATAAGTTGACACCTTATATAAACATTTTACATAAAGATAAATTTAACTAGATGAAGATGGATTTTCCATTAATGAAACTTTGGGTCGTTACATAGTGCACCCTAAGGTGACAGAATTTTTAAAATTACCTTTTCATGATTCTCCTGGAGTTACTTATTTTATTTCAAAAAATTAATTGGTGCAATTATATATAGAGGAATGGAAATATAGGTAAAAATAGGTAAGAGTTATATTGAGAAATAAACACCAATATTCAATGGAAGACTAGGAAATTCATCTATAAAGATATCAACAAACTTTGGTATATTAAAAATATCATTACTGTTTTATTTTTACCAAACCTACTAATAGAAAAAACTCATTCGAATAGGAATCTATAACCATATGATGGATGTGATATCCATAAAAAGTTTATATTTATCATCACTGTAATAGATTATCATAGGTTAGATTGGTATATCAAACATGATATCCCTTTATTTTCCATTGATCAAAGATTTTTTAAAGAAAGGAAATCCACTCTTAGGATGATATCAAATTCAACTCAAGGGATAATAAAATTATTTAAGGGAAGATCATTAAAACCAAAATTTAACTAGTTAATAATCTTATAATTGAGATGTTATCATTAAACCTTATGGATTTTCAATTCTAAATAAACATCTTATCATTCAGGTGGAATTTTGATACCATAATAAAATTATTTAGTTAAAATATAATTCTTAGATCTACAGTTAAATATGAAATTATTTTCTCTAGATTGTATGTTAAGTGTACCGTTAAACACTTAATTATCATACACGTCATAAAAAATAGTGAATACATTAGATTTCCATTTTTCTCTTGGATTAATTAGTTTATGAAATCAATTATCATCATTAAATATTAGTTTTTAGAACTTGTTAGACTAATTACCACAATCCTTTCATTTAAATGAATGGTCTGTGGGTAGTTAATTCTTCTGAGCACTCTCTATTTTATAATCCTTATATAAGTTCTTCATATAACATCTGCATTTTGAATCCGAATGACCTTGTTTTACATAGATTAAACATTTAATAGGACTGTTAGTAAAATATTCTCCTTGTTTCCTTTAGCACATCGATCATAAAGAAAATCTTGTCTTATTCACTCCATGTTTTTATGAATTTACATTGAATTACACTTTATTTTCTTATCAAAACTATGTTATTTATTGGTAACTCTAATATCCATTTACACCTACATATAATATTATAAAAGTTTATCACAGATACTGATTTCTATTTTGGATAATTCCATTCAATGTCTTGGTTTGAATTCATATAAGAATCTATAAGCCTGATATTCAGGTTGGTTAAAAATTCTAGAAGAATACCTTATAATCCTAGTATAATTTTTCTCATAGGTACGTAAAAATTAATCATCATCCAATATCAGCTCAAATAATTACATATCCATATTTTATTGAAGAATATAAAGAAAATACTTTTTGAAAAATAATGTTGTCAAATAATCCAAATCCATAGATTCAAATTAATTGTATTTCCTTTTATTCTTGATAATATTCCACTATTTATATACTTAAAATTCCAATTGATATAGGACTAAAATGACCATTTCATGATCCAAACCCTAGAGAATGGAAAATATCTTTTAATTGGTACTGATCTATTGATCTATGAATAGTGAATTAATAGACCTAGTAATCGAAGGTTTAAATTACACATGATAGACTCAACGTAACATTATTAACTTCTTTTATCATTTGGTGTCTCATCATGATTCATACAATTAAATTTTTGTGTAAGAATATCAATGTGATTTTGCATTACATCTCCCTTACCATTTATTTTAAATTAAAAAAATCATTTCATTTTCCATAACATTATGTATTAACATGGTTCATTTGGTTTCCATACATTAACTAAAAAAATCATAGTTTCTGAAATAGTTATCATAGTGGGAAACCACATAATCATAAAAAATAATTTATAAGATATCTGTATCATGATAAATTATTTTTAATCTTTGATATCTTTGGTTTAACCTAGGTAGTCTATGGACATAATATATTCAAATAATTTATAATGTTTCATAATGGAAATTTGAATATATCAAATCCTTTCCCTTATGAGTTTCAAACTTGGTGCATAGTAAGGGCATACCCACTATGAACTTGAATGATGGATGGGAAATAATCAACCAAATTTTTTTTTGTGTGTATTACTACTAGATTCATCTTTGAAAAAACCATATCCAGATATTATATATATAATGGGTTGTTTTTCTATAAAATTAAAAATCTATTCATTGAAATAATAAAATATATTATCCTACACATAGAATAATTTGAAGTGTTATCACTAATGTTTTCTCATACCATTTTTCAAAGCTTTACTAAGACTTGCAATTATACTAACTACAGTGGCCCATACTTTTTAGAAATTGATATTACATATTATTTTATGAATATTAAATATATAACAATATGATCCACTCTAGAATCATATAGTTCTATCATCTTTGGAAATATGGGTACATAAAAAACTAGTCTATAAGTGAGTTACATCATCCCCCACTAATGTTTTCACAACTAAGAACCTTAATATACATGTCATACATAATACCATTACTCATAACTTGGGTAAAGGAAATATAAGAAAAGGGGATATTGTATGCCCAGTAAGGACACACAGGGGATGCATCTGTGATCACTTAAAGATAACATCAGTATAATAATTTAATAACATGAACATATCATTTTAAAAATATACCCTATATATTATTGATCAAAATATTATGACATAGAATAATTCATGGCAGTTTATAATACATGAAGCATAAATTAATCAAATATCATGATCCATTAGTCTATAACATATGAATTTGACATGATTTTTTAGAATACACATAATAATAGAAAATCATTTCATTAGTAGTGAAGGATTACCACTGAGAGTATCATAGTTGACTTTGTCCACTCCTTAAAATATCATAGTAGTCTATGTTAGTTCTCAAGAATATCATAGTAGACAGAGTCTGTAACTATACTGGGTTCAATCCCCATTCCAGCCTTTTTTTCTCATGAGATATCTATCATTACCCAATGAATTTGATGGATATATGATTCTATACCCACCATCCAATGAAAGTAAATCATAAATATTGGTGCTGTAATATAAATAAATTCCCCATATCATTACTTGTGAAAAGAAATGGGTTCCATAATTATTTCATTATAGCATAACCCAAGAAAAAAAATCGATTTCAAAAACATCTTATTACCATAATAATAAACCATAATGAGAAATAATAATTATGACACCATTGAATAATATCCCTATTAAATAATAGTAAACATCAAATGATGTTTTATTAGATACAATTTTTTTAAATGATCACTTGGTATATTTCATTAGGAAAATACACTTTTCACTTTAAATACATTTTTTTTAAAATCAAATAAATAGTTTAATATTAAAGAAAAAAATTAACTTGATTGAAACCTAAGAAAATTTAAAGTATTCTTCGAATTATTGAGTGGTAATGATGGTAGTAAATTTCATTCATTTCTTATACATTAAATTAATGATTCTTTTCACATTTTTCATAAAAAGTCCAATTTCCTTTTTTGGAAAATGATAAGAAGTTACATTTTAATTTTTATAAAAAAATTAAATCATGTGTTAAAATGAAGATAAATATTTATTTTAAATTATAATAATCATTTTTGATAACATTTTTCAAAATCATGTATAAATAAGAGAAATGATTTTCAATTGAAGAAAGAAATAATGTTCATTTACACAAAAAATGGTCCATTTCTTTATTGAGTACAAAAAGTGAGGAAAATGAATTGAAAATATGTTAGAATAAATTTAATTATATTATTGAGAGATATATCATGAAATACCATCATTAGAAACCTAATAGTAAATAATCTATGTAAATAATGACATTTTAACATAAAATGCATTACCACTTTGGTTACATTAAAATAAAAACACCAATAAAGTTAAAAACATATATGTATATTTATATAATTATAAAATTCATGAGTATAATCATAAAATTAATTCTTGGGAATTATATACACCATATAATTTAAATAAGTAATGACTATATCATGTGTCACATATATATAAATGTGAGATAAAAAATCCTACATCATTGGTATGACTTCCTTGTTTTGTGTTCAAACATATTTTATAAAAAATATTTTATTATTATAAATAAATTCGTGAAAATGAATCATATATATCATATTATTTATGATTTTTATATAACCATTTATAATCAATTTATCAACAATTTTTTAAGTCATTATTCTGGGTGATACCTATTTCATTTTTCCTATAATTTTGGGTTTGGTAGTTTTGGTCCCAAGACATTTATCATTATTAAATCATATATATAATTTTAACAATGATCAAAAAATATAATATATATTCATTTTATAAGTATTTATTTCCTTATATTATGGTTATAGGAAGAAAAATAAATTACAACATTCATGGAGAGGGTAGGTCGTACGTACACGTGAATGTTGTTTTGAAATTTTAACAGATAAAAGGAAAGAAAAGTAAATATTAATTAAAAATTAAAGATAAATTATCATGTTATATATATAATTAATAATCATTAGATTCATCCTTCTTACCTTCCATGTAAATTGAAAATGGAAAATGAATCACATTGCTTCAAATAGGAAGTGGTTGACATGTTTGAAAGAGGGACGTTATCAATTTCCCATAGATGGGAAAGTACAACAATTGAAATGATATTATAATTTATTAAGACTATTAAATTATTAAATATTATTTATATAAGTTAAATTCATAATTATATCCATCCATGAGAGTTATTTATGGAAAAATAATTAAATCAATTCACTAGGTAGTAGTCCACTGTACACATGGTCGATGGTTTCATATCTAATTTTATAGAATAAAAGATGGATATAGGTTATTACATGAACATAGTAACATATCAGTATATGGATTAAAATTTTCTATTAATTTTAAATTATTATGAAATAGTTTATAGTGTTAAATGATGATGTTTGAAAAGACCATGGTGAAGAAAATTACCATTTCCTAGAAAAACCCACATTTTGCTCTATTATTAAGGACACTAGGGTTGGTATTAGAGGAAGAAAAAAATGTTCTAGAATGTGGATAATAATGTTTGAGATATAATTTTTCTATCTTTGGTAGTTAAAATTGTCTTAAAATGTTTCGATATGTGAGGGGAGGATATAACATTTTTTAATTAATAAGAGTGGAACACATGCAATTTTTAAATTTTTAAAAATAATTCCGAGGCACATTCCTAAAAAAATGGTTCAAATTTTTTCAAATTATAAGGTGATATGGTTATGAAATAAATAAAACCAAATATATTGGATTTATCAATAGTTTGTTCATTCTAACTCTTATCATTTTAGATCACCCCAAGGTAAAATTGTTTTAACTGTAACTGTTGTATTATATTTAAACAATTTTGCTATTAATCATGATCCAAAATTAATTTTATCTTACTAATTAATATTCATTAAAATAATTTAAAACATTTAACCCTATTTATTAAATTCAATTCAATGATTTTGATGAATATAATTTTAAATTAAACACATAAACGTGATAAAAAGTGGGTTTTCAAAGAAAATATTTTCTTAATCATAAAAGGTTTTTATATATGTAATCAATGTAAATTTTATTAAAAATACCTAAATTAGATTAATAATAATATAATTTAACTAATTTTACTATAAATAAAACTTTTAAACAAAATTAATCTTTGTGTATGCTTTAAAAGAAAAGAAAACATTTAATAAAAATAATTATTTTTCAAAAAGGATAGAGGAAGGGGAGAGGATCCTGTCAGTGACCATCAGTGATAGGGATGAAAAAATGCATCTAAGAAGTGTGAATCTATTCTAATACTCAACAAATAATCACGATTATCATCTTATTTCTACTGTTGAGAAAAGGAAAGGTTGTGGTGGAATTATAGCCCAACTTTTCTTCCTTCTCTGATTTCTTGGGTGGATTATTTTTATTCCCTCACAATCGAATCAAAAAGAGTATTGTTAGAAAAGGGAACCATAAGGCACATTTAAAAATTAGATATAGATAAATTAGAATGACTAGAGCTATGTAAGAATTCTTTTATCATGTGAGTTTTACGAACCAAATTTATAAATCCTTGGAAATTATCGAATATAATTTCTCGCTTGGCTTTGATTTGTAGATTCTCAGATTTCAAGTGTGTGTCTTTGGGCCATGGGTTATTTTATTTAATTTTTTCTTTCCATGTATATAAAGTGATGTTCTTGGAGTTTCGGTTCCATCAACTTGAGGCCTGTAACACTTCAGATTCATGAGTGGAGTTTAAATTCCAACCCTGATGAGTTCAAAGATACTTTTTCTCAGGTATAGATCAAAATATACAATTAAATTGGGTATTGTGGAACCCATAGATATTGTTTGATACTTCCTCATCAATAAGAATACCATTTTGTATGGATATGGCTATAAATAAGGTGAGTTCTGGTTATTTTTCCATAATATTTATTGAGATTCATCTAAGCTCCCCTTTGGTTGAGAAGGTTGTTCTTTATACTCCTCAAGATGAGATATCTCTTAGAATTTTTTATGAAAAAATGACAACTTTTTTATGATGATTTCTGAATTTTTGGGCATGTGAGATCCAACTACAAGAGGGATTTTGTTTGCTCGAGATTTCAATAAAGAGGCCATGAACTATATAAATTAAGAACAAAAGAGGTTAATGGGACTATCCAAGAATCCCTCAGTCAAAATGGGAATTAGGTTGTGACTAAGGTTACCCATTATTCAAATTGTGCATAGCTAAATGTGAATGTAGGGGAACCATATGCTGGAGCCGATGGTACTCCAAAGATTGTGAGAAAAAAACAACCCTAAGTTTAGACCCTCCTCTCCTAGTATATATGTAGGGCCTCTCTGATTCCCACAACTGAATGTCAAGACTATCTCCTGGGAAGATATGAAGGAAGAAACTAAATTGGTTGATATAGGGTTTTCATTCAAAGATGTTATAATTAAAATCAAAAGTGAGGATAATGAATAATTTAAATAATATGATAGTCAAGTTGAAAGAGAACTCTCTACACAAGCTAAAGTGGATGCAATGATTCTGTAGGAGCAATTTTTTGTCTCATCTAATTATTGAAAAGGAAAAACATATATTGAGGCTGCAATCTCTAGAAAATAGTCCAAGAGGGCTGGCACCCCATGATTCTAATTACAGGTTCCCTCTGATACTAGTGAGACATCTAATCCATCTCTCATGAAGGATGGAGCTATTTTTATAATAGATCATTTTCCATGTGTCATGCAATATGAACATATTGAATCACATCTGTTTCTTGGATTGCCTCGAAGAACAATTGGTGTTGTAGATGTTTCTCTAGGCTATACACAGTATTAATTTTGTTGACTTTGTAATAAGAGATGATACTAGTTATAAGACTAATTCCAAGAAGAATGTTTTATTAGACATACCTTTTCTTGATAAAGAAATGACTGTCATAGGGAAATCAAAGTCTGGACAATCTAAATCACCAATGAAGGATTTTTCTACTATCAATTCTAGACCCATATAGGTAATTACAACTAAAAGGGACTAAATAAAGTATGAACAACCCTATGTAGCTACCCAAATAAAGTTCCCTCCTGTTTTTGATCCTGAACTCCAATAGGTAACACAGATATGTGACACCTATCCCATGGCTTCACCCGAATGCAGGACATTTCTACTGCACAAGTGACTCCTATCACAGATCCTAGAGGCACTAAAAAACATGCTTGAACAACTGTCCTTATAGGGGATCCTTTACTTACCCCTAACGAACATCTACTAGCGAGACCCAAGGAATCCATTTCAATAGATGTCGTGGTTTCTTCTAGAAGTACTCAATCTCAATATGGGAAGGTAAAGAGTAATGATAGTTTTCAAAACTCATTTGACATGCTTGCCACCACTAGTATTTAGGATTATGGAACAATGGGTGATGGTGTTTTTAGAGCTGAAATCATGAAGGAGGCTGTTGTGGATGGGGCTTCGTATGATGATGATGGCCCATGGATGTAAGTCCAGACATGGAGGTGGGGTCATCACCCTCGTTGTAGGGGTAGACGCCTCCCTCATTACAATATGAGAACTCTCTCTTTGATGGGATAGAGTCTCTCACTCATATTTTTGTGCTCCCTATAGTTTTTTGGCTACTCTATATGTGCATTTTTATTATTCTAATAAAGAGTCCTTTTGAGCCACAAAAGTTTATAAAGAAGAAGGATTTTTTGAAAATTCATCGAAAAATTAAACTGATTAGAAAATTATCTAAAATTCTTAATAAGATAAATTTGAAATTTATTTTTCATAATTAAATTTAATTTTTTCAAATAAATTTTCAAAAATTGATAAATTTTGATTTTAAAATAATTTATGAAAACAAGACAAAAATGTTTTTTAAAATACAGTTTTAATTAAAAAGTAGATTTATTATTATAAAATTCCTATAAAATATTAGATCAATGATAAAATATTTTATTTAATATATAATATATAACTATGAATAAAAAAATTCAAAAATCTTGATTACTTTAATTTATTAATTTAGAAACACATTTTGTGCACCAAAATAGTCTCTAAAAAACATTTCGTTTACTTTCAGATGGTTTTTTATCATTTATAATAATTTTTTTATAAGTAAATTTATTTTATAAAAGTGTAAAAAAATAATTTTTATAATTTATTTAGTAATATTAATACCCTTATATTAATTTCTAGGTTATAACAGTATAATATAACACAGTTGGTTTAGACTTGGTGTTTCATGTATCCCAAGCTATCGATGAGATTAAATTTTATAAAAAATTAATAAATCAAAACCTCTTAGGGTTTCAGAATTAGTTTAATATAAAGAGATCATGAAAAATATATGGAATATATGGTGGGTTTTTATCTTTTATTGGTTTATCTAGTGAGATAAATATTTATCAATAAGAGAAAAAAAAATTTCTCCATTTATGTTTGAGTATTATGAAACACAAGGAATAAAATAAATGATTTAAATAATTCAATGAAATTTTAATTTCAAATTGAATCCCAATTATCATATTATTGAATATTATAATGGTTAATTTATTATCAAAACATATAATGAGGTTAATACAAGAGTATTTTGTTATCATGAAGAATTATATCTTTATTGTTATCTTTTTAATCCCATTTAACCCTTAACTGAGATGATAAATATTTACCGTGGTTACTATTAATAATGGCTGAAAATTAATCTTAAATACTGACATGATAATAAATATTTTGATTTCAAATATTTCTTCAATTTTCCAAGAATCAACTTCTAGAATTGGAATAAATTAATTTGAATATAATATCATAAAATGCAATGAAATCTATTTTTTGAAAAAATGATTGATTTAAGTATAAAAGTAATTTTATAGAAAAATGATGAATAATGATAACTAGAATGGAATTAATTGGATTAAGTAGATTTAAATGGGACTTAATTTTGAACCAAATAAAAAAACTTAAAGTATCCATATTATTGTAAGAGATGGTGTCCTATGACCAACTTATTAAATATTGATTACATGCATGTTCTATGTACTGGATATTAATTTAATGTCTTATTGCATATTGTTCATTATTTCTAAATGTATTTAACATAATAATTCACTATAGTATTTATTGCATTGATAAGGTCATAGAATTTCCCCACTGTTATGATAACATTTAAGTTCTATGAAAATATTCTTAATATAGTTCTGTGGTTGGATAACATACTATGATGTGATTCATAGTATTTTGAACATTAGATGTGAGTGCTCGTAAGTGGTTTAGGATACCTCCCATGAATTCACACATGATAATATCTAAAAAGGGATATTATAAGAACATACCCACCTGTAATTATTACACATGTTTTGGTGTTATAAGATATTCCAATATTCAAGCGCATGTAGTGGTCTTTAGTCTTTAAGAATATCATTAATGTTTTTCATGAATTGTGCACCTATATTTGATTACCCGAACCCTTACACCATTTGTTGGTGGTAAGTCAGAAACGTTGTGTGCTTCATCATTGACATGCAATTAATGGATAAGTTAATGAAGTATTTTCCACTTCCATCTTTATAGAATCTTAAATCATAGCCTTTTTACTAGATTAGAACCATTACATTAAATTCCATGGACATAGTGTAACAAATTTTTTATTCCATATTTTCAAAGAATGAACTATCAAGTAAATAGGTTGATGACACTATCATGCAACTAGATTGATTATATATTGTGACAAATGGATCATATTACCTAGTGAACATTGGTATATAGATTTCGACATTAATAAATTATATTATTTCACTTGGATACCTTGACCTCTTTCTAGACAGTAATCTTGGAATTTAGAAAATCCTATCTAATGTCAATAATAAAATAATCCCAATGGGTCACACAATAAGTGTTTATTTTTTATCTTTATTAAATTTTATTTTAGTTTAATTAATGAAATAAATATTATTCTCAAGTATAAGGAATATTATTATTCATGTTATATTGATCATATGAATTAAACAAATATTTATTTGATGTCATGTGAATAAAAATATATTTCTTTATTTTATTAACTATTTGATAAATACTTATTTTCTGGTATTTGATTGAAATATTTATTTTTGAATAAATTTATTATTTGGGTGTTAAATAAATTCATGAGGTGTTCGAATGGATAGAGATCATTTCTGGTGGAAATTATTAATTAAAAAGATAGTTAAATAATATTTTTTATTGGGAGAGTTTGCTTGCAAAAATAATAATAATATAATTATGTGGAATGTGGTTTCATAAATGTTATAAATGTTATTTAACGATTGAAATAAAATTATATAATATTTTAACCGAAATCTAAACTATATAAATAGACAATTATTTCTATTGTATAGAGTATCCAAAAATTGAGAATAGGGAATTTTTTAACAAAAACATTATCTCTTGACTCATCCTTATCTCTCCCTCTTAAGAAAAATAAGTGCAAGAGTGATTTGTTCAAGAACGAAGAATGTGAAATCAAGAACAAACAATGTAATAAATTTTAATGATTGAGCTAGAACCTAGATATCGAATGGTGTTTCTCAAGTATAATAGGAGAATGTGTGGATCACTACTAGAGTGCTTCTATAATTGGATCCTCATTGTGCAAAAAAGGTAATTCAAAAGGTTCTTTTCAGATTACTAACATTTACTAGCGATAATAATTCATAATATTAGGTATTAATTTATTTTAATATTAAATACATTAATATAAATTTGAAGCCCATGATCCTATCTCTTAGTTTCACACAATGATTATTAAAGTAAATATTAATATATCTCCCACCATCGCAAAATTCTGCTGTGCCTATAGACAATGAGTGGTATCATAGGGGTTAATTTTAAATTTATAATGTTTTATTTGATTGATGATCTATATGAAATTGTGGTCATATTTTCATTTAATGTTTTTATTTTTTAGATATGATTTTAATTAACATGTTATAAATATATTAATATAGTGCATTCAAGGTTTCATTTTCTGAAAGGTTTAAGAATATATGAAGAACAAATGAAGATTCCATCGAGAAGTGACAAATATTTGGCAAATAAAACTGGGATACATGACATGATATCTTGTGTACGCATGCACATTATAATTTGATGCACCAATAAATTATTTACATGTGGTGAATTTATTACACATCATTTGTTTACCGAGCCATCCTAGAAAATAGAAAGCGAATACATGCCGTAGATATCAAATACACACAGTTTAGTATGGCTGAGTTATATGCAAAAGCCCCAAACAAGTGACTTGGATACACTACAACCATGGTACACATCATGTTTCTAGACTATAAATTCTGGGTAGTCTCCCAATAAAAGATAGAATTAAAAATTAAATTAAATTGAAAATTTTAGTATTAAAAACGTATTTTATTGATTATAACACCAATGTGTGTTTGACTCTTTAAAAATGGTTTTAAATAATATTAAATGATCAATTAACTTATTGTTATAATATTTCATTATTTATTCTACTCTTTATTTTACATTAATTCAATAAATGGTTAGTATCTCTAATTAAGTTTGGATTATCATTAACATGAAAAGGTAAATAAAAAACTAATTAATTAATTAATTAATGAAAGCATGTTCATCATGATAATAATGGACGAATAAATAAATGAATTCTAGCCAGTTACTTTTTCATATTATTTCCATGTATAAACAATCATGAGCTTGACCAAGTCCTTTATATGTATTTTAATTTATTAAATTTACTTTATTACATGGGTATGAAATTTTTTCAATATTAAATTAAATTATTGCATGAATTTCTTCCCACCATAAATTATTTTGTAGGGCCTTCATGTCTAACAATATTTCTATAATACCATTTAACAAATTATTTGGTTCCCCTCATATGCATGTGTGTAACCAATAAATGTAATTAATAGAGTATCCCAAGGTGTGTGGAGATTGTTTAAGAGGGGAGCATTAAGATTCAAACTTAGCTAATACAGAGGATGATATGTGGAATGTGGTAACTCATGCCAAGACCCACAAATGGATTTATACCCCTAGGTCAAAAGTTTTTTTAATGTATTCACATTAAATCAACCGTTAGATCTGATCATAATCAGGTCATTTACTTTATTTATTTATTTATGTCTATTTAATAATTTATTTTATTGACATAATGCTATGATAACAAAAATAAATAAATTAATATGAAAAAATGGTAATTAAATTAATGAATTATGTTTAAATATTTTATCTAATATAGTTAATTTATTAAGTAACATCCAATTAATATTAACAAGAAATATAAAATATAATATAAGATAAAATTTATTCATGATAAATTAAAATCATGTAATTAAATATTATGTTAGAATCAAGCTTCCCTTACTTGATTATGGATAAAACTCATTAAAACTAAGTGTTTGACCAACCTTTTTTGGGGAATATACTTTTATAATGGGAGTTATTAATGTTTTAATAAGAAATAAACATTTTAAATCAATAATAGTATTCCCTTATAGGATTGGGGTAATTTAGAGGCATGTGTTGATGAAATTAAAGTCATGATTTCAGGATTAGGGAACCTACTCAATGGATCATAGAGCTATAAAAAAAAGTTATCAAAGACATTCCTACCTAAATACCATAAATTAGCCTTACTATTTGTTTTGGGGTTATGTAAAGGTTCATATGAATCCTTACCAATTGAATGTGAAGGAAACTAGACATTCTGATTTCATTGGTGAGGGTTATTAACACTTGAAAAAATAGTTTGGTATTTAATAAAATAAAATAATTTTTTATTCCTCACAAAATTTGTAATCAAGAAAAAGTAAAAATAACACACCTTATGAAATGAAGAGTAAAATGGAAATCTTATCATCTACATTATCCCTTTAATCAATATTGGAGAAAGAAAACCTCATAGCTGGAAGTATCTTCAAGGTGTGTTTTATACTCATTTGGGTTATTCTACATCATGAATGAAATTCTTACATGAAAGAATCCTTAATTCCTGCTCTACCTACTAAGGAGGCGAGTGATGAGGAGTTCCTTATCTAAAAAAACATTTGATTGATGTAGTATACTTTTAATGTTTAATGATTTAATCATTATCTAGTGAACTCATGATGTCTCACTAAAACATGGATGCATATCACCTTCTTGAGAACCTTTATGGTTT
This sequence comes from Viscum album, assembly GCA_963277665.1. Lineage (NCBI taxonomy): Eukaryota > Viridiplantae > Streptophyta > Magnoliopsida > Santalales > Viscaceae > Viscum > Viscum album. Next base: position 525,452,481 of record OY728148.1, on the reverse strand, counting down.
ATAACATGAGAGAAATAAAAATGAATAGTGTAATATTTCTAGGGAACTCTTTCAGAGAAATCCAGTGGAGGGTTCCCCAACTAGAACTCTTTTAATAAATCTCATTGGTTATATTGAGTTCTTAGAGGTTCTTGGATTTTTACTCTCCAAATAATTAGGAATTTACCTCATTCTAGAATTACTCCATGAGAGATTATATATTTATATTTTTTGAATTTTAATATGAAAAACATTGAGAAATATATTCTAGAAGTTCTCCCTATTCTTTTCCATGTAGATAAGGATACATAGAACAAAAATCCATCTTTTATTATGGTAAGAAATTGTATGGTCAAGTGAATAACATTAGGCCCAAAAATTCTTCACATCCATCCAAGAATAGGATTTTCGAGGGTGAAACTATGTAATCAGATGTTGTCAGTTTCACATGTAGTAAGAAGGTCCACTAGAAGAAAAAATATACCCATCCAAAGAAGTAAGGGCAAGCTTCTAGTGTATTTCTTATTAAGTGAAATTTATCAATTTTTATAAATTGGGTATTATATATAGCTTTTGGTGTAACAATATATATTAAAATACTAGAAAAATGTATATTCCAAAATAATAGTTGTAGGGAGATTGATCTATGAGGACCAAATTAAGATAAAATCACTATTATAACTAATAAGTTCTACCACCAGATGTTTCCATATAAAATGATCTTGGTTTTGAAAGGTTGTTATTATATGCCATATAATAACAAAAACATTATATATTTATTCATACTTTGTAGGGGTGGATTTGTTTTCAAATTTGGAAATAATTGTTTCTTATTTAATAAATATAACAATATTATTGTATGGAACATTTAAATAATTTAATTTATGAGTTTTATTACATAACCCATGTAATGGAAATCAATAATGAAGTTAATTCACACAAATCATATCACCCCCAACTCTAGAATCACTAGATAGGTCATGTAAATGATTTTTTTGGCTAAATTACATTAAGATGGATATTTATATTCTTTTGATTTGAAACCACTTGGTGTATGTCATACGTTTTTACTAGGAAAAATGACCAAATAACCATTTAGTGTGAAAGGTTAAAGTGCTAAATAGCTTCTTGAATTAGTCCATACCGATGTTTTTAGACTTTTTCCTATTGAATTAAGGGGTGGGTACTCATACTTTATAACTACTGCTGATGATTTTAGTAGATATTTATATGTCTATTTTTAGAGGTATAAGTCATATTATTTTGATAAATTCATGGAATACAAGAGAGATTTTGAGAACCCCCTTGTTAAGAAAATTAAGAATCTCTACTCAAACAGTGGTGGAGAATATTATAATCAGGACTTCATTGATTACAATTGAGAGTTTTGAATCTTATCCCAACTCACTTTTATTTATATGCCTCAATGGAAAAATGTAAGAAAAAGGTGGAACCTCACCTTATTGTACATGGTGAGATCAATGATGAGTTATGTAGGTATTCTATTATCCTCTTAGGGATACATATTAGAAAAAATATCACATATATTAAACCAATTACAAATTAAATCCCTAAATGGTATTCCAAAACAATTTTGGTGTGGCAGAAAAAACATGTTATCAAATTTTCATGTGTGGGGAAGCGAAGCATTTGTTAATTTAAGTTCATGTTAGAAACTTTCACCCTGAGTCAGAATGCGTACCTTTATAGGATACCCTAAGGAAAAAAGGGATATTAATTATAAAACTCTTTATAAATATGGTTATAGTGGTAATAAATTCCATATTCATTGATAGGGAACACATATTTAAAAGAGATAGTGTGAGCAATAAAGGATTCGATGAAGTTGAGGCTCAAGGTATAAAAGAGTTGGTATAGGAAGAGATTCTATAAAGCCCCATGGAATATTTCTCTATTCTGGAGACACAAGTACTACATAGAAATATAGGTGACATTAGAGTACTAGAATATTATTATTTTATAGTCACTGAGGATGATGACTCATTATAAGTCGATAATAATTATCCTCTAACATAAAAGGAAGAAGTATGTGGAAAAAATGTTTCCAAGTGGAAAGAATCCATGAATTATGAAATGGATTCCATGTAACAAAACCAAGTATATTTTTTTTACATCCTCTAGTATATGTAAATCCCATTGGATGAAACTAGTCATTGAAGGAGATATTGGACATGGAATGACAATTCAGCACCAATAAGGCATGGATATTTGAAAAATGGTTTAAATGGAATCAAAGTTGACCCAGATGAAACCCTTTCACTAGTTTTAATATATATTCATAAAAATACTACATTCCATTGTGTCTTACAATAACTAATAGATTTGAAAAATGGATTTTAAAATGTCCTTCCTTAATGGTAACCTTCAAGAATAAGTCTATATCATACAAAATGAAGGGTTTACGACTCTAAAGGATGTTAATAACATATGAAAATTAAAAAAAATACATTTAAGGATTAAATAAATCTTCTCTATCATGGAATATTCAATTCAATGGATCCATAACAGAATTTGGTTTCATAAAGAATGAGTGTGAGCATTGTATCTATAAAAATTTTATTGGGTGTGTAATTGTTTTCTTGATAGTATATGTTGATACCTATTACTCATAGGAAATAAAATACTAGTCTTACAATATTCTATGTTTTGGTTTAATAAATGATTCTCTTTGAAGGACTTGGAGAAGGGAGCATATATTATTGGGATCGAGATTTATCATCATAAATCCAAGGGGTTGATCATTTGAAGGCAAATTATATATGTAGACAAGATACTGAAGAGATTTAGTATGGAAAAATTCAGGAGTAAATTGTTTTGAGTGTCACAAAAAATTTATTTCTCCAAGGAAATGTTTCCTTAGACATATGAGGTATGTAATAGAATGGAAAGTATTCTATATGTGTTAGCAATTGGGACAGTCATTTATGCTATGATATGTACTAGGTTATCTGTTTTCTACGCATTGAGTTCAGTAAGAAGATATAAAACAAATCTAGGTGAACACTATTGGATGGTAGTCAATAATATCCTTAAGTATCTTAGGTGTAATAATGATATGTTCCTGGTCTATGGAGGAGATGAGGAACTAGTCATTAGAGTATATGGTTATGCTAGTTTCCAAATTTATCAAAATTATATGAAGTCTGAAACATGATAAATATTCACTTCGAATGGAGGTGTTCTGAGCTGGAAGAGATTAAAGTAGATTATGGTCACATATTATAAAGTGGATTCCATGTATATTGTGGCTTCTGATTCAGCTAAGGAAGCATTATGGATGTGAAATTTGATCCAATAGCTTGATGTGGTGCCTAGTAGTAAATATCATATCACACTCTATTGTAATAATACTATAATGGTGAACTTAAAAGAGCCAATGTATTCTTATCGAAAAAATAATATCCTTTTTAAGAATCATATATTAAGGGTTCATTCTTATAGAGGTGGGGTTATAAGGACTAGTATTTCCATGGTAAACAACATGGAGAACTGCTTAAATAAATCCTTGACCTAGTAGACACAATATTATTATATTAGGTATAGAGGAATAAAATTAATAGGTACTTATCTCAAGTCTATGATAATATTTATTAGATTTTTTGTTGAAGGACTAAATGATTTTATATTAATTACGTGTATATTATTTGTATTTAATGTTAATTTAACATATTATTACATATTGGTCATTTTTTTCTTGGTTTTAATGTAATAATTTACTAGAGTATTTTTCACATTGATAAGGCCATAGTAGTTCCCCACTAAAATGATAACCATGAAATGATATGAAAATATTCATAATAAAGTTATGTGGTTGGAAAATGTACTATAATGGGACACATAAAATTTATACCATCAGGTGAAATTGCTCGTAAGTGAATGAGGATTATTATCATGATCTTCACACTTGGTAATCTCTAAGATGTGAGATTATGAGAATAGACATGCCAGTAAGAATTTTTCATGTTTTGGTTTAATCAGATATTCCTATATATGAGTATGTGTAATGGTAGTTTGGCATTAATATGATCATTACTGTATGTCATTTCTTGTGCACTTAGATTTAATGACTATAACATGTTAGAGTTAGTGCCCTATAAACCCACTTTATTTTAATTTATGATAAACCTATATTCATTGGATGAATATTAATAAACTCATTATCACCTCTTGATTGTTATTTTTCATGGAAAAGTATGTGATAATGTCATAATAATAGCTATCACACTAAAAGGTCATAATGGATCCCTGCAATGATGAGAACCAAAAAGTTCCATGACACTATTTTTGAATATATATTCTATGGATGGATGATATCAGTTTAAAGGAAAAAAATGATACAAGCTATTAGGGGCAGGGAATCATGAAACTTTGATGCACCTTCTCATGGTGTGCGGCCTTGGTAATATCCAAGAGGTTATTAGGAGAACAAGACCCGCTAGTAGGAAATCCACATTTATAAGTGTCATTGGATGTTCGTATCTGCGGACATGTGTATTGTTTCTTATACTTTAATATTATTATTAATGGGTATTATGACTCACACAATTAGATGTATTGATGAAAACTGTAATGATAGATGTTCGCATCCATCTAGGATATGTTGTGTACATTATAAGTAATACTCCATTAATGAATAGTGTAAGAATGGATTTGTCACTTCTGTGGAAGTATATATCTCTGGCCCTTTGATAGAAATGATATAGCTTAACTAAATCTATGAACGTGGTGTTCTCTAGGCAAGTTCAATTTGAGGAAGTCAAATAATCAAAAATCAAGCACATGGGTTGATGACACTTGCATGAAAACTGATTGATTAGAGATATCAGGACAAAGGGATTATATTACATGGTAAGAGTTCATATGAGGTGACATATTGTTGTGACATAAATTTTTTTATCTTGGGTTCCTTGAAAGGTTTCTATATTGTAATCTAGTACTTTAGAAAAACATGGCTAATGCCAATGAGAAAGATGCCTAGAGGGTCACACGCTAAGTGTAGCCAACATCTAAGTTAAATAATTTATTTATTCGACAAGTTGAATAAATATTATTCTTGGTTGTGGTATAATAATTATTCATGTATTCCTAGTCACATATATTTAATATATATACTTATTCAAGAGAATATATTTCAGATGGAATATTTATTTATCAGCGAATAATAATATTATATTTATTTAATAAATAAATATTCATTATTCAATGCCCGATAAATATAGAGGAGGATTTGAAGACCATGTTATAGGTCCGATGAGAACTAATATTGAATATTATTTTGTTAAATAACATTTAAAAATAACTTAATCACATGTCATGGAAATATTAGCATTTCTATTATTATTTGACATGGGGTTTCACATGGAATAATAAATTAAGTAACAACACTTATGATAATTATTTATTTTTACCTCATGAATTAAATTCCTCATTATGTTATTATTTTATAAATTAACCACAGGGTCATTTAACTGGCTAACCAATCGCTGTGTGTACAACATCCTTAGAGAAAAGCTCTTGAGCTGATAGAACTCTCCACTCTCCAATAATGATCTCAATAATGATAGAGATCCTCCTCCATTGGATCTAGGAGAATGCTTTGGAAGCAATTCTAAAGGAGATCAAAGGCAGACATTGCAAGCACAAGGATCTTCCGCACTAGCACCTGGAGACTCCTTTGGTGACATTAAGAGATAAGAGGAACACATATAGAACCCTGCTAGAGGATTACTATACTAGGATTCTTCATCACAAAGAAGCATCACCTCAGACCCGTTGTCGAACACACTAATGACGAAAAAATCACCTTGGTGGAATTATTTAATTTAATTAAATTAATTATAAATGAAATATTTTTATCTCCTATTCTCAATTTTGGGTTATATCCTTTTTCTTTTATCTTTGATTTTATTCCACTGATATTAGAATTTTTCATCGTATTGATCCTGGATTAATAATGTATAATGGAAATTTTCAAAATTGGGTACACGCCCATACTGCGCTTCCGCTGCACCCGGAACCTATGAAACCGTCAAGCCACATGTTGGAGGGAAGTAGGGTTTGTTGGATGAATCATTATTGACTTTCCATTAACGGATAAGTCATGAAAGTTTTTCTATTTAATATTTATAGAAGTAGATATCTCATACATTTGATTGTTAAAGAACCATCACATTAAATTCTATATCCATGTTGTAGTGATGAGTTTATCTCATATAGTCAAATAATGATGTATCAAGTGAATAGGCTGATCAAACCTTCATGAAACCTGCTTGATTATATATTGTGATAAAATTTATTATACTGCATAGTGATAGTTTGTTTGTGGTTTTCAACATTGAGATATTATGTTCTTTCTCTTAGGTTCATTGACCCCATGCTAAAGAGTAATCTAGGACTTTAGGTAAGCCTGCCTAATTCTAATGAGAAACATTCCTAGAGGGTTCTACATTAAGTTTCTTCATCGATCTAGATTAAATTCTATAAAATTTTAATTAATGGAATAATTATTATTCTCATGTTCGAGGAATAATTGTACTCAGGTTATATTAATAACATAAATTAATTAAATATTTATTAACCAACATATGGATAAAAATATATTTATTTATTTTATTTAATATGTAATAAATATTTATTCTCCATTATTTTAATGAAATATTTATTTATGAATTAAAATTTTATTTGAGTGTTCAATAATTGGAAGAGGATTTTGGAAAGACCAATAATATGTCCAGTGAAAATTACTAATTTAAAATCTAGTTAAATATTATTTTTCTTTGAACATGCTGGCTTATGCAAAAAATATTATTATTATGTGGCATGGGGTCTATAAAAGGTAATAAATTTTATTTAATGGTATACATGCATCTAAATAATATTTTATCCTAAAACTTAACTCTATAAAAATATCTCTATGTCTATTGTGTAGATTATCCAAAAATTGAGATTAGGGAATTGTTAAAAACAATCCATTCTCTCTTTCCTCCTCCTTCTCTCTCTCCCTCTCAATAACGAGAAGTGGATGAGATATTTATTCATGACCAAAGAATGAGTGATCAAGAATGAACAATACAAGAAATTCAACTCATCGTGGTAGCACCCATAGATAGATTCGTGTTTCTCAGAGATTATATGAGCACTTGAGGATCACTACTAGAGAGAATCTATCCTTTGATCCTCACATTTCAATGAAATTAATTCAAATGGGTATTTTTAGGGGATCAACCTTCACCAACAAAGAATGTTCCTAAAACAAGGTATTTGTTTCATAAAATATTAAATAAATTATTAATAAATTTTATATCAATGATCCTCTCTCTTGGATTCATACAACTATTATTAAAACAAATTTAAATATATTTTTCATTACCCATGTTTCTGATGCGCCCAAAACCAACAATTTTTACTTTCTGTAGGGAAAATAAGTTAAATAACTTTTATTTTATCAAAACTTTTATTTGGATTTCTAAAATGTTAACCATTTATATGTTTTTTTAAATATTATGTTTTTATATAAATAATATTGTTTTTTAAATATAAATTATTTATATAAATAGTTTTCTATAGAAATTCAATTAACTTTTACATCCTTATAGTGGGATACAAGTGGATGTCTTTTGTAAAAATGTAAATTTTCACTATTCACCCGAAAAAATAATCTATTTTTGAGAAATTGTAAAAACTCATCGTAAAGTAATATTTATATTTGGAATTAAAAAAAGGAACTATTTTCTTCTTATCCAATTTATAATATTATAAAATTTATTTTTCAAAAAAATTATTAAATAAAACTATCTAAATTATGTGAATGTTTCTTTATAATGGAAAGATTTTATTATATAATTTAATCTCATATTTTACATTTAATATATGGATATTATTAATAAATATAAAAGATAAAACAAATTAATTGAGATGAAAATTTTTATTGGGTTATATGTATTCTACTTATTATTTGTGAGGTATTTCTAATTACTAATTATTCCACTAACCATGTTCATATTGAAGGGATACAAGTCCTTATTTTTATAAGAATGTAAGGAAAATTTAAAAGATATGAATAGAAGGTTGGCCAACATACCTATTCTTACACTACCAAGTAGAGGACCTGATTATTTGAGCTAAAGTGATTTATCAAAGTTTGCACTAGTATGTATTTTTATGATGTCTGACATGGTGATATCTTATGCCTCATGAAAATTTAAAAATCCTAGAAAACAATTATCCAACCCTTGATTTGGTTCTAGCATTGGTAAGTTTTCATTTAATAAATAATGGAATTATTATTATGGTGAATGGTGTGACACAACTAAACATTAAATAAAAATGAAAAATATATTATTGAAAAAAATAATTTAATCTTCACTAAATAATATTGTTGGACTTGATTAATTATTGTGACCACTCAATGGAATGCCACCTAGGGAAGGATAACAATGTTTAAGATTATCCATGTCATAAAGGTCATTATATATTTCATATTACAAGGATTAATAGAGATCAAATACTTCTAACTTTTTAAAATATGGATCTTGAAATCATGATGAAAGGGGAAAAACAACATATTTCCCTGATTAATTTCAATATATCCATCCATGTGGGGATTAAAGATGCACAAAAATATGATGTGGAACTATATAAAAAATTAAATAATGTTACTATGACAAATCATGATAGTGATGGTCTGATATGCTTTTGAAACTGAGTATACTTCCCATTAATACCATACACGAAGAAAGATCCATTTAGATAATCTAATAATTTATCATTATATATTTATCATGGATTAAAAAGGAGTATACATATTGAAAATATTATTTCTAGTGGGTTTGCATGAAAATTAATATTGTGGAGTTTGTATCCTGATTACAATTATGTCATCATGTTACAATTGAGAAATAACAACATAAGGGGTTCTTAAAAACATAACCTATACATACATTGGAATTATAAAACAATACAGTTTATTTTACCATAAATTTACTTCTAATTTCTAAAGTGAAAATTATTTTGGTTTTTTATTCAATCACCATATGAATTTCTCCCATTTGAATACAATATAAGATGATTTCACCCTTGGCTTACTTTCCAGGATATAACTTAAGTAAGTGGTAAGGTATAATGGTGCAACACTTTATATTATTTTTGATTTGGATATGAGGATTACCTAAATGATCTATAGAAGTCTACTATGTGATATGATTATATAGTGTGTCATCATGTTACAATTTATACATAATAACATAATGGGTTCTTAAAAACATAACTTCTACATAAATTGGAATTATAAAACAATACTGTTTATTTTCCCATCAAATTACCTATAATATCTAAAGGGAAAATTATTTTTGTGCTTTGTTCAATCACCATATTAATTCCACCCATTTGAATACAATAAAAGAAGATTTCACCCTTGGATTACTTTATAGGATATAACTTAAGGAAGTGGAAAGGTATAATGGTGCACCACTTTATAATATTTCTGATTTGGATGTGAGGATTACCTAAATGATCTAGAGAAGTCTACTATGTGATATGAATATATAGTTGTACATAATCACTACATATCATCCCCATTTATGTGTCCAATATGAGTGTGCCATACAAAGCATAGAAGCTATATTGATATAATTTTCTATAAATTTTTATATTTCTAGGATCAATACATTTTTTATTGAGTTTTGTTATATAATAATAGATACCACTCCATAATTTAGATGTATACTTATGAATAAATCTTTGGTAAGATGTTCATAGAACCAATGTGTTGTGATGAATTTGGACAATGAAAGCTATTATAATGTAAACAAGATGAGGAATTGGCTATGAATATTAGAGCTATTCAATAGCACATCATTGTATAATAGAGTAAAAATTTTTGTTATATATATAATAATTAATGAGATATAGATTTTGAATTTGGTGAAATTGTATTCCCATAAATAACTCTTTATAATAGGTTATGATATTTAGAAGAAGGTAAATCAAATATCAAGATACGTCAGCCCGTTTGAGATTCTAGATTGGAAACTATTTACTTATAATCAATGTAAAATTCCACTGAATATATCGTGGGATCGTGATATGTTCTAGGACTTTATTTTTCTGGGAGTAAATACCCGATCCTTCACATCTACTGAATATAGAGTATTTACTTCCAATGGATGACATTTCTTATTAAATTTGACATTTTAGATTGTAGAGAGAAAGTGTTATAAAATAATTCCATAAACATTGTCCTTGTATTCTGAAAAAAATCGAGTAAGATATGTATGAAATCAAGGATGTGATGATTTTATAGTATCCTCAGTTGTTGGTGTCAATGTGATGGAATTGTGTGGGTGAAATTCTTATAAGTGGATCAAATATAACACCCAAATATTTTATGATGTACAAATCATTAATTATAATTGAAGTGTCTGATATCTTGATTTACATGAAAAAATAAACTCAATAAAATAAAAATTTTAAATTATATAATAAATCACATCATATTTTATTTAAAATAAATATATTTTAAAAAATAATTTCTAATTCACATATTTAATACTATTGAATCTAAAACAATATTTTGAAATAATTCCATCATAAGCACTAATTTATAATGAATATTTTCTTTAAAGTATATTTTATTTTATTTGAAAATAATTTATAAGAATAAAAAGTTTAAAAAAATTGTTTAATTTTTTTTAAAATAAATTCGTTTGTAATTAGTATTCTTCAAATGAAAAAAGTATTCAAAAGTAAAAATATATATTTTTCTAAATTAAAACTTTTATATATGCAATGTTTTTATAACATTATAAAACAAACTAATTTCAATTGATGAAATATTTTAATTAAATGTATATATTATATATTAAATTAAATTTCATATCCTTCCTCTAATAGTTTTTACTCTGTAAATAATGAGAATATATTTAGTTTTACACTAGAAAATCATTAAAAAACGTTTTCAATGTATTTTGTGTGCTTTTTTAAAAATTAATTTCATTCAGTTATTGAATTTTAATATAATAGAATGGATTCTAAGAATTGAATCATAGTTTTATAATTTTTAAAATAGTTCAATTTAATTTTTGGGAACAATTAATAATCAAAACAAATAAAAAATTGGTTATGATTGTTTATGTTCAAATAGGTTTACTAGGGATTAAACTATGTGATAATGATTAATACACCACATAAAAATGTGTATATAATATTGTTTGAATTTATTTATACCTTATATTATGTTACCTTATATGAATTGAAATTTGGAGTTAACTTTTATAAATAAATAACATTATATTATTTAAATACCCAAATAATTCCTTTCCCCTCTCTCAAATGGAAATGGGATCCTCCTATCCATCCTTATACATTATCATTGGTTCCTTTATCTCATCCCAAACCGATTAAAAAACTGTTCTATATTCCTTACCTTAATTATTGATGTTAATTTATTAACCTATGGCCATTTTAATTAGGCTTATAGTGTAAGCCAAACACGGTATCTCATAGAAGAGGAAGTCATCTTACCCAACTATTTCAAGGAAGATTTCTGATTCTACATTATTAAATTCTATTATATCCATTATAAGAAATAACAATTAGTTGTAAATATATAGAGATTTTATTATGGTTATGGGAAGCCATTTTTTGTCTCATTTCTCATCAAATGGGAAAATAAAGTGTTACTTTTGTGTTTGTATGAACTATAGTTTCAATGAACCTATATATTTAATTTTATATTAAAATATAACCTTATTTTTTATTATAATGTTTTTAATTTATATATATAAAATTTATTACATAATTATAATTCATAAATTATAATATCTTTTATAAATTCTTACATTCCAATCCTTTGGAGAATGATAATGTTAGTCATGTGTACGTGTGGATAATTACCTCAACGAATCAATTTGATTCAATTTTTATTTATCTATTAAATGAATTTTAATAAATAGAGGTTTATAAAATATAAAAATATATTATTTATATACTAATTATTCAATAGAGGTAATATATTATTTACCTTATTTTCATTATATCTCTCAAAAATTTGAAACATCACTCTTGCATACATAAAGACTATCATCTTTATGGTGTGAGGAAATTCATTTTTCATCCCCACTATTTATTAATGGTCATAAATGTGTATAGATGAATAAAAATGATAATTATCACATTATTTAGAATATATATATATATGATTAAAATAGTATTTGGGTTCATGAATAAGAACATTCGAATAGAAACCTACATTGGAATGAGACCCTTTTTTCACAAAAATTATTTTGATGAATAGTCATTAATAAAAAGTGAAATTAGAAATTATAAGGGAATGATATACATTAATATGTATATATTTAATATAAATAGGGTATATATTTATAATAAATCAATATTTATTATGTTGGATGATTGGACATAAATGATGTATGATGAGACAAGATATAAAATAATTATGGTACAATCAATTTTCATTTTGAGATCGTATATCTTAAATTTCCATTGTGTAAAGTTTAATGATATATATACATTGGAAGAAGTATATTTTCTTGTCCCTTTTTTATTTTCATGGCCTTGATTATTACCATTCATTCTCCTCATTTTGATGAAAAAATAGATTGAGAATTTTTTTCCTAAAAATCGTCTTTCTTTCCACTATGGTCGATGAACTTTTTATAACATGTCCATATTACTAAAAAAGTTTCCATGAATTTTGTTATCAAAGAAAATTTTATTATTTAACTTAATTTTCAAAAAAATTTGACATTATTTTAAACTTTTTTAATGTAATCTTATTATTTTTTTAAAATGATTCATTTTTTAACTTTCTTGTAATTGTTTCAAATTTATCATTGTTATAATGATTAAAATTTGAATGGATTTTCTAAACATCATAAAATTTATTTTCATTGATTATTAATTTCCAAGTTTAAATTTTTTTTCCAAATAGTTTTATTTTTTTAATTTTAATGATTTTTAAGGATAATACAAGAAATGAATATTTTCAACAATTTTAAAACTTATTTTAAAATACTATTTTAATAATAATTTTCATATATTTAAACATTACTCAAGGTATATTATGATTTAAAAGGGATATGAAAAATTGAAACAATCAATGATCATTTTATGGATGGTTTGTGATCATGTTATGATTAAATTTTTATAAACCCATTTATTTTTCATTTGTTATAATTTAATAAATTGGCGGATGTTTTTATGTTCATGTGAAATACATTTTTACTATTTTAATTATGTGATTTTAGGTTCCATTAAATACTAATAATTCATTTGGTAATGTGATATAAATATCTCTTAATGGGATGATGATATGTTTATACATTGCTGAAAATAGATATATCCTCATTTTGATGTGTGAGTATGATTTTTTAGCTACAATTCTAGGATTATGTGTGGACATGATTCTGAATTTATCTATTCAAAAGACTATCATTTAATATCCTTATTATTACAAATACCTAAGTTATAAAAATTTAATGATTCTTTCTACTTGGAAACCCATACAAATCTTTCACCTAATACGACCTGATTTTTGGGTTTTTTACCATATATTTTCTAGGTATGAATATTTTACATTTAGAACATTCACTTGATTATATTATCATAATATAATATTAGATATCTCCAATATTTACCCTTAATAATCATATGAGGTCACCCTTCCATTTGTTTTTATTTTCCTCTAGATATGCATAATGTAATTAAGTATGAAATATATTTGAGTGGTACTATGAAAAAAGAACATTTTTGGTTGTCTAGAAGATAATTTATAAAATAATATTATTTTGTATCTAGTTGCAAAATATAATAACCTTTTCATTCCTCATGGGTGTACTATTTTAAAATGCATTTAATATTCATAAAAATTGAAATAATATTTATTTATGTTATGTTAGGGTCACTTCAATACACTATAAAAATATTTTATGAATAATTTTTATTCCATATTTATCCTTCATTCATGATTGATTACAAATTATAAATAGAAGTATGGTTTACGATTTTATGATTAGTGAATATTCATGTATATATTCCTCTAAGGAATTTGGTAAATCCTTTATTATTCTAAGATAATTATGGTATGCACTGTCAAGATGATGTCAGGTATGATAAAAATTTTATAAATAAACAATATGTGGTTACCTATGTTCAAAATATTATACATGATAATTTTTTGGTTATCTATATCCCAATATTATCCATATTCCTACTATAGTTTACTATGTTAAATATATTTTTCATGGAAATATTTTCATATTTTAATTAAATTATTTTATGATTTTATTTGTTAAAATATTATTCTAGATTAATTATTTAGGTTACCAAATCTAATTATTATTGACATAAATTTTCATATTATTATTCCATGGTATATTTCAAAATTTTATGACTATAGTTTTATGATTAAATGTCATGATAAAATAAAACCTGATTATTCTATAATGATATATAAGAAATCCTTATGATTAACTAAAAATATTCCACAAATTGTTACATTTCTCCATTTATGATATCCCTCTTTGGTATATGATCAATTTATATTTTATCAATAAATTGTTGAGTTGTGTCTGTTACTAAACATTTGAGCATATGTTTTTAAAATGTTTTACATTTTCCAAACTAATGGGGAGGAATATAATGTATGATGAGTCTATAAGGGAACAAATTATAATAAATTTTGTAAAATAAATGTAGTTTATATTTTAAAATAAAATCATTATGAATATTATATCAGAATAAACTAAATCATTAGAATAATGGAGAGTGTAAAATGCCACTACCTGTGATTTTAAATTATATAATTTCTTTTAAAACAAAATTTATTTTATAAAGTTGCTCATATAAAACACTAATCCATGAAGCCCTCTGGAATGTTATATATCCATTAAAATATAGCCACTACATTTTTAGGTAAATATAGAGGGAACAAATTATGAAATATAAGTAAAAAAGGAAAAAATTCTTTTTTAATTTTAAGTAATTAATAATAATTAAAATATGCTAATTTATGATTTCAAATGTAACCTTTCAAAAAGACTAGATTTATGTGTGTGTTTTTAACATAATATATTATGGATAAATATACCTTTTATATTTTTGATAAATTAACACCAATTTTATTAGACATTTATGATAAATAAAAACAGGAATAGTTAATAATTTGGAAACAAATTTCAATGAAAACATTTTTCATTATATTTTTGAATTTTTATTAAATAGTAATATATTAAAAATTAAAATTTTTATTCGAAAAAATAAATTTCATTTTTTATTAAGAATGAAACAATTATCTTAAAAAATGTTTTAATAATTTCTATAAAATAGTGGATTTTATGTGAATAGTGAAAAATTCATTTCTTAATGAAACATTATATTTTATAAGCATATAAATATATAAGACTAGTGTTGGGTTTTATTTAATCATTTAATTGATTTATGATTCATTAAATCTGTAAAACTATACATTTAGTATAATGATGTCATAAATTTATAAAATATATGTTTAAATTTTTTTGAACTCAATAATTTTTTTTCAATAAATGAAAATGATTTTCGTCTTTCCACATAATAAAATGTTATTTTTGTAAAATTGAATTTTCTATTTCTATGAATTCCACATAAAATGTAATTTTTTAAATGGAATTAATTTATATCATAAAAATAAATGAAACCGAATATTTATTCCCAATCTTATATTTTTTTAATAAAAATACACATGACCTAAACAGAGTTTTTAAATGTTACATGCGTTAATATTAATTTTTATTATTAATTTCAGAAATTAAATAAAATATCATAATTTTAATATATTTTTGGGAATTTTCAGACTTGTTAATGTGGTTAATTACTTTAATTCTCCATAAATTATGTTACTAGGGTGTATATTTTTATCAAGATAAAAATATTATTTTGAAAAGAATAATACTTTTATATATACTATGTATTATAATAATTTAAAAGATCCTATATTATATTACCATGAAAATATGTTTTTTATAAAGATATAAAAATATTTTTACACTCATTTAATTGATAATTAATTTTAAATAAGACAAAGAACACCTAATAATTAAAACATCAACTTTTTACAATACTAGTTTTATTCACAATATATGTTTAATTTTAAAAGTTAAGTTTCACATATTTTGAAGTAGAAATAGGTTAAATATATAAAAAATATTTTTTCAATATTTTCAAATAATTATGAATATACAATTAAATTTTTAGTTAAAAAATAATGAAAATGGGAAATAATTAGTAAATACTAACAAGTTTTGAAATGTTTAATCATATATTGCACAAATTTTACTAAGTAAAATTGACACATATTACTTCTATAATACCATTGTTTTGTTTGAGATATATACCTCAATATTTCAAAAATAATTTCCCCACCTAATTCACCTATAATTTCCTAACCAACTAAGAAACATTTTATACCATTAATACAACTTATCTAACTTTTGTTTCAAAGGAGGACCCACTCATTTTAACCTATAAAAGGAGAACACACCCACCAATTATATCTTTCCACTCCACCCCAAAGGCATTGATCACTATTTTATGTCCCCTCCCTATTTAAATCCCTAAATAGGAGTTATTAGTCTTCTAAGTAATTTTCTCATACTTTATAAAGGTATATAAAAATGTGTAAGGGATCCCCTCCTCATACTTTTAATTCATGAATTTCTTTTGTTATAATAAATTTATATTTCTTGACAATTATTCTACTGTATTTTAATAATAAGTACATTTATTTCCATATGATGAATTATTGATGAGATTCTACCCTTCTCTATAATTAAACCCAATTCAAAATCAATTTTTTATATCTATTATGATCTATAAATAACTCATCGATTCTATTCCTCCTCATTTCAATTATTATAGTTACTTTTTTATAATACCTTTTTACATCCATGTGAAAATGCTTCCATGTAAAAATAAACAATTGTTTACTATCCAAATGATTCATTATTGATGAGATACTAACATTGTATTTCATAAAGGTAATTTTATAATCCCTTTTGAATATGTGTCATGTTAATAAAATCAGTCCTTTATTTTCCATTTAATATTTTCATGTTGTAAGAATTTTGGTTTTCCTTGTGATTATTCATTCATAAATTTAGAGTTAGTTCATTACTATAACAATGAGATATTGTTGATGAGTGAATAACCATCTCTCTTATTCAATATGTTCCATAATAAATTTTGTATACCTTTCATGCTGAAGAATTCACTTCTTGTTTTTCTGTGTCACATTTTCATGTTATAAGCCTCTTGATTTCTTTTTGAGTATAGTTACATATGTTTAAAATAAAGCCATTACTACAAAAATGACTACCTATTTACGGGATACTACAATTTTCTCTCCTTGAACCCATTCCAAATAACATCCCCAAATCTATCGTCCTAGATCTAGTTCTGAAAACATATAAATTACATTTTATATTTTATACTGATGAAGGAGACCCAATTGTCACCTCCTAAAACATATAATATAAGAATAAAATATTGTAACACATACATACCTAAGGACCATTTAGTTTTATAGTTTTATTTAATTATGAAAAACATTTACATAAATATTACCCAAGTATTTAAATGGGTATTTATCTGAATTAACCCATATTTTATATTTAAAATCATGTCATCATCATTATTCATATGAACCCATTTTAGATATAATTAATTGAACATCAATCATGATAACCAGGGGAAAGAGGGAACATAATAAGGGTGAGCATAAATTTTCATTAAGGGTAATCATTAGCATTAAAAAATGAATTTCATTAGTGGGAATGAGAATAGTATAAAGGTATGAAAACATAATCAAATTGAATTATCATAACATAATAATATTAATACTCATCAATACCTAGAACATCAAACACGAAAACATGTCATAAGGATTTATCAATGGAAAGAGTAATCAGAATAAATAATTATAATCCATGTGGTATCAATCTTGATAAAGGAATATTTTATAATCCGTAACTATCCTAATGAATTTTATCTTGTTACATTATTTTAATATCACTCTTACAAATAGAATAACCAATATTTTTTAAATACTCATCTATATTAACCAACTTATTAGATGGATATCAAAGAACCATATATCTTTGTTTTATCCCAAAACTTCCCTTCTATGGTTTATCTTGAACCACCCATCCCTAGTTAATAATTTAACCACCGTTCCTTGGTTAATAATAGAATAAAATATCATTGGTTTATATAGTAACCACCAATCATCATAAAATATTTCCAAGAACCGTATCATGAATAAATTAAATATAGAATTACTTTAAAATTAAAATCAAATAAGAAATATTAATTCTTTACAGAACATGATTAAACCATTGGAAAAAAATTATTTCTATGAAAATATATTTGAAACCTGACAGAATAATGGAAAAGAAATGGGTGCCATAATAATATTTTTGAAAAAATGATTAACCCTTAAAAAATAAATGGGTTCCATAAAAAACTATCTAAAAAGTGATTATCTAGTGGAAATGAAATAGGTTCTATAAAAATATAATTAAAACATTATTATCCTAGGGAAAAGAAATAATTTACAAAACAATCTATTTGATATGTGATTAACCAGTGAAAAAATGGGTTCTATAACAATATCTTTGAAATAGTTATAATCCATTCAGATTAATAATGAGGATAAAATCATTACAACATATCCTCAGTGTATCATATATAACATAAAGGTTTTTTATGTTGATCAATTTAAATTCCATTAAAAGTTCATTAAATTTTTTTTTATAAAAATAACATAATCACTTTGAAAATAAATTTTAAAAAACCAAAAAATTTAGAAAATATTGTGAAAATAATTTTTATTGAAGAAAATATAAATTTATAAAGTTTCAAAACCCATAATTTCTTAGATAGTGAAAAAATATATTCATTTTATAAATTCTAAAAGTTAACTTTTTTTTTCAAAACATTTTTTAAATTGGAGTCAAAAGTGACCCATTTGTAAAATGTTAAGAATTTTCATTTTAAAACCATTTAAAAGAAGGTCAAATACCATGTATGTAATGACCCAAAGTTTTATTAATGGAAATTACACTTGATCTAATTAAACGTATTATTATGTGAAATGGTTATATAGAACATATGCACTTCATTGGATTCATGTTTCTGGATTTTAATATACCGTTAAGAATTGTTACCGTTGATAATATAGCTATTGAACAATGACCACATGATTAATATAAATGTAGGGATTTAAAAAATCCAATTTACTCAGACAAAGGAAGTTATGTCCCCATCAAGTATAATTTCTCTATTCGAAGCTCATTTTTCAAAGCTCGTAAAAGAGGTAACATCACTGGGCTTCGCTCTTGACCAAGCCTAAGCCGAGATTTAACATGTTAAGCTTGAACGGAACCACCTACGAGAGAAGTGAAAGTTAATAGAGATAACCACCCAAGATATGTTATCCAAGCCACACCAAGAGTGTGTTAATGTCACAAACCTTACCCTTATGTCTTATGCGGGTATTATAAGGGGATATGTAACAAGACCCTAGCACCAGGATTGTGTTCTTTACTGTTTGTATAAAGAATAAACATTTATTTTGTAAATAGTTTTTAAAGAACTAATAGAATTCAATTAAGAAATATATTTTGATGAATTAATGGATTTGTGAGTCAAATAATATTTTAAGAAAATATTATTACTAAATTAATTTTTATTAAATATAAATGATCGTATAATTTTTATCAACACAATTGTAATTTTTATTATGGTTTGAAAGCCGTTTTTGTCAAAACCCATGAATTTTCATTAAATGTAGGTTTTTATTTTAAAATTAAAAATTCAAATATTTATAAAATTATTTATATAAAAGGAATATTATTTTTGGATTCAAGACCTATAAATTATCTAATTGTAAATTTTTCATAATTTTCTGAAACAATTGAATTTTTTGGTAAAAATTAAATACTGCTAAATATATAATGTGTTTTATAATATCATAATGTCCCAAAAGTGATGTAATGAAATAATATAAATTTGATGTTTGGAAAATATAATTTTTACCTTTAAAATAATTTGATTTTAGGATTGTGTTATTTATTTTACAAATCCTTAGTGGACCCTCCATGACCAATAAAACATTTTAACATTTAAAAATGATTTCCTTGAGAGTGTTACTCACCTATACATAATCAAGCTAAATATTTTAATAAGTTCAGACATTGAAATTATAAAACAATTTTTTTCAATCCCCTTTGGAAAAAACCATGGACAAAAACCATATGATGGTTTGTGGTTTTGATTAGTTTAATGTGTAGTGTCTAAAACCTAAATAATAAAGAATCCCATCTCCATTACTATATAAACCTACTTAATCTACCATTCATCTTCAATAAAACCATTTAGAGATCAACCAAATCCTACCATCCTCTCTCTATAATCAACCCAAGGCTCCCAAGCTACCAATAAGTCTCTCTCAAGCTTCTCCCAAGCCTTTGGGATCACACTTCCAAGTAAGGGATTTCTTCCTTTCTCATTTTTTCCAGATTTTACTATGTTGTTATACCTTTTTTTTGAATTAAAAAAATTGGGGGTATGATTTCAAACCTACCCTATACTACCCTACCTTTGTTTTTATGACGGGATACCCATTTATCTCTCATTAATTCTTCCATTTTTCACTCGTTTCCATGCCCAAATTCCATAATATATTTCTCCCTCATTATTTACATTCAAGAAATTATTTATATTATGAATCTAAATTCTATTAAATATGTTGGGAAATGTATCTATATTAAAACTTTATTTTTACATTTCATTTAAACATGATTAGATACTCCTTTATATCTAATCAACCATTTTTATAAATTCTTATGTCACATCGTTATGCTGCTGAAATTGGGCAGTGATTTTCCAAGACAAAGTCATTGTATAGTGAATACCATGCCCATTCATCTATCAAGGGTATTCAACTTTATGCACATTTACTTATTGAATATATATTTTAATGTATGTATTCCTCATTCCTTTATTGTGGCATAAATGATTATGTTGATTGATTCCATGTTGTATGATCCATGTGACACATTTATGCACGAACTGAAATGATTAAGAAAGGTGTGCCCTAATAGCACCCCAATGCATTGGTTAAAGATCAGTATCATTATATGTGAATTGAAATTAGGGTTTAATCATGCTAATTCAAGTGAAATTAGGGTTTAATCATGCTCCATGTTGAATGAGACTTGACTCATTCTAATATCATGTTAAATATTGATGCCACATTTCCATGTTATGATAATCATGCTATATCATGTCTATATGTTCATGTTTCTCTTATGCTCCATTGATATTCCTATTTCCTAACATGTTATATATTCTTCATATTATGCATTTTTTACTCCCTTACTGGGCTTTATAGCACACCCTTTTCTTATGCATGTCCTCAGGTTATCCCATGCAATGCTAAGTACGAAGGAATGTGTGTGGTTATATAAAAGAAGTTTTTAATAAAGATGTGTGTTTCATGTTTTATGTTGTTATGTAATGTTCCTAATTTCACAAGAAACATGCACTCTAAATACTCATAGTTTTCTTAATTGAATGTTTATGTAATAAATCATGTTTATGTGTGTAACAAACAGCAGAGTTCTTATAGTTGGTATCAGAGGATAAGTTTAGTTATTTTTTAGCCTAGAATTATAAAACCCTAGTGAAAGCCTTAAGGATAAAAATAAGTATTATAAAAACATCCCTAATTTTTTTGAGTATTGAGTAAGTGGTTTGTCGAGAAAATACATCCCTGTCTGGATACGAGTAGGTAGAGGCGGCTCTGGCACAGATGTATCTAGGGGTAAAAGCCGAAAACACCACATTGAGTTAGACTCGAATGGGAACTCATGCATGAAAATATGCATTACTGCACTCTTGGTTATGAAACTCCCAGAGGATATGATATGGTAAATTTCTAATCTTAATATGAATCATTATTAATGGAATAAAAAAATTCCCCTAAGAATATATGTTATAAAGTAGCTCATGGATAACATAGATAAGTCAGGGAAATACATGTGATTTATAAGTTATCACTTTTTGTCATTGGATTCCACTTTATATGTTACCCTTAAATTTCCTTTTATTACTTCTAATTGCCAGTAAAAGGAGGACTTGAGCTAACAACCTATGTGAAGATCAATGTGATGACTGTTCTAAGGAGATTCTCAGTCCGATGGGAGTGAGAATCACAAACTTTTTCACGATAATATCTCAGTTAACTCAAGTTTTGAAAAGAAACATGGTTAAAGAGGAACGTTTAACCCCCATAAGAAAGAACAAGCCATAATTGAGAGATTTATGAGACAAATGGCTCTTAATTTTAATGGATCATCCAATCCCTTAATCACCAAACAATGGATCAACTCTATTCATAAGATATTATCCATCATTCAATGTTATAAACAAGAGAAGGTAGTTATGGAAGCTAACCATTTGGAGGTTGAAGTTGATCAATGGTGAAAATTGATAAAAAAATATACAGCATGAGAAGGAGATCGATGAATTGGAATTGAAGTATTTATAGAAAATGTTGTTTGAAAAATATTTTCCATGCACTCTCCACCTTAAAATGGAAATGGACTTCCTTGCCCTCAAGAAGAAAGATGAAGAATCCATCAGAGAATATGAGGAATACATCACAAGGATTGCACGATACACCTTCGAATTTTTTTGTTACCTTCGAATGCAATGTTGAATGCTTCTTTGGTGGGTTAAAACCTAGGCTATAGAAAGCCCTAGAGATTCGTGACTTTGAGAGCTATGAGGAAATTGTCTGATGTTCCCTCAAAGTCAAAATGTAGATAGGAAAATCTTAGGGGTATCATTGGGATAAGAAGGGTAAGGTAGACTTTAATTCTAGGGTTCTGATGGATAAATTCAATGGTTATAATAAATTCAATCACCCCACTTCCCAATGGTGCCGAAAGAAGAAACCCATAAATTGCATGAAGGGGATGAGGAAATGCTTTAGGTGTGGAAGAGAAGAGCACATGACTGTTAAATGTCGGCAAGAAAAACCCACTACTATGATAGAGGAGAGGAATAATCTGTTTAAAACTCAACGCACTATTCATTTCTTCAACTGCAAATAACCCTGGAACTTTGCAAACCAGTGCACTAAGACAAGGGTTTTTGGATGCAACATATAACATCCAAGGCAGAAAGGGAGATATTTTTCTGTCACTACTGCGGAAGTGAATCCCAAAAAATGAAGTGGTGATAGGTACTCTAGTTATTCATTCAAGAATATAAAACATATTTTTTGATTTTGGTTCTCTGCATTCTTTTATATCCTGAATGTTTAGTAGAACAATCCCAACACTACCACAACTCATGGAAGTAATGATGTCAGTAAGAATAAAAAATGGTGAATTCATTGAATCCCATGAATATAACTCCTCCACTATCATAATTTTTTGTATTGAGCTTCTTGGAGAACTTCGTCATACTCCCTTTGGTGGAATTTCATTCAATTTTTGTCATGGGTTATATTTCCTTATATAAAGCCAACATAAATTTCTGCGAGAGGGAAATCACTCTCTATATAGAAAATAAACCCCCAATTCTGTACAAGTGTAAGGAGGAGGATAGATCTTATTTACCACCATCATCTCAAGTGTTGATATTACTAACCTATGAGCATGCATATCTTGCTCAGATGATTGAGTCTAAGGAAGCAACCATCCTTGAGGACATGCCTATTATGAGGGAATTTTCTGAAGTGTTTCTCGAGAAATTTATTAGTTGTTATCCTATACAATATATTGAATTATCAATTAATATTATACCTAGGGAGCTGAAAATATCCAAGACCCTGTATAGAATAGATTTTTTAGAGCTTGATGAGTTGAAGAAACAACTATAAGAGAATCTGGATAAAGGTTTTATATTCCCAAGTTCTTCACAATGGGGTGCACCATTCCTCTTTGTTAATAAGAAGGATGGGTCAATGAACCTTTTAATTGATTATCACGGGCTCAAAAAAATCATGATAAAGAACAAGTATCTTCTAACCCAAAATGATGACTTGTTCAATTAGTTATGTGGAGAACAATAATTCTCCAATGTTGATTTTAGGTCATGATATTTCCAAGTAAGGTTGAAAAAGGAGGATATCTACAAGACTGCTTTTTGTACAAGGCATGGGCACTATGAATTCATAGTAATACCTTTCAGACTCACTATTGCTCCATCAATCTTCATGGAATTGATTAACAGAGTCTTTAGAGATTACCTTGACAAATTTTTGGTAGTATATATAGATGATATTCTAATATACTCCAAAACCAAGGAGGATCATGAGGAGCATCTAAGAAATGTACTAGAGACCTTGCAAAAGTAGAATCTCTATGAAAAGTACAACAAGTGTGAGTTTTGGTTTAAGGAGGTCTCATTCTAGGATCATATCATTACAAGCAATGAGATATCTATAGATCCCTTCAAGAAAAAATAAATTGTGGGATGGCCAAGGCCAATATCAGTAACGAATATCCATAGCTTCCTGGGGTTAGTTGGATATTATCACCGATTTGTGAGAAATTTCCCACGACTTTCCAACCATCTTACCAAGATAACTTGAAAGGGAGTAAAGTTTTCTTGGAGTGATGAATGCGAAGATATCTTCAAGGAGTTGAAAATGAGGCTTATCATTGCACCGATGCTCACACTACCCATAAGTGGAGAACTCTTTTAAGGTATTAAGTGATGGTTTGAAGATGGGCCTAGTCCGTGTATTGATTCAAAATGAAAAAGTCATTGCCTATGCTTCAAGGAAATTGAAATCACATGAGAAAAACGATCCAACACATGATATGGTGTTGGATGCAGTAATATTCACATAAAAAATTTGGTGACATTACCTATTTGGGGAGAAGTGTGAAATATACATAGATCACAAAATCCTCAAGTATATATTCACATAGAAAGAGTTGAACATTCACCAACAAATATGGTTAGAGCTGATCAAAGACTACGACTGATCAATCCATTACCACCCAAGGGAAAGAGAACAAGGTGGTGGATGCTCTAAGTAGAATGTACCCAACGATTCTACCCTTGATGAGAATTGAAAAGGATCAAATATTCTTATATTTGATGAATATGGACATGAGAATCATAAAGAAGGGAACATAATCAATCCTTTTACAAATAATTTCTCAGCCGTCTCTTTTGGAAAGGATAAAGGATGCTTAAAACAAGGATGTAGGCATTAATAAAATAGTGGAAACTATCAGAAAAGGGAAATCCTTGGAGTTAAAATTCAATGAATAAGGAATTGTGAGATTTGGGTCAAGACTATGTGTTCCATCAAATACATAGTTAAATAAAGAACTTTTGGATGATTCACATAGTTCGAATTTCTCCATTCACCCAGGAAACACCAAGATGTATCAAGATCTCCAAGAGCATTGTTAGTGGGATAACATGATGAAGGAGATCACTGAGTATACATCAAAATGCCTGGTATGTCAGCAAATGAAGGATGAGAGGTAGAAGTCTAAGGTGATGATGAAACCATTACCCATACCATCATGAAAATAGGAGAACATCACTATGGGATTTGTCATGGGACATCTGACGAAATACAAAGGAAACAATGCTATCTGGTTTGTTGTGTATCATCTTATAAAGACTACACACTTCATTGCAATTTGAGAGAATTTATAATTAGTTAAAGTGAAACAAATATACATCAAATAAGTGGTAAGGCTACATGGGGTACTGCTATTTATTGTATCCGATGAAGATCCAAGATTCACCTCTAAGTTCCAGAAAATTCTTCAACATGCAGTAATTGAGCTAAACTTTAGTATGAAATATCATCCTTAAAAAGATGTATAATTTGAGAGGACTATACAAACACTTGAGGACATGTTGAGAGCATGATCAATGGACTTCAAAGGAGGATGGGATCAATATATTACTCTGATTGAGTTCTCTTATAATAAAAGTTTCCACTCAAGCATCCAAATGGCTCCTTATAAAGCTCTTTATGGGAAGAGGTGTATAACACCGACATGTTGGGATCAATTTGGGGAGTGATAACTCATAAGATCAAAAATCGTCAAAGAAATGGTGGAGAAGGTTAAGAACATCTAGAAACACATTAAAGCTGCTCAGAGTCGACAAAAGAGCTATGCTGATAGTCACCAAAGATACCTTGAGTTTGATGTTGGAGACATGGTATTCCTCTGCATATCACCGTGGAAGAGAGTTATGAGATTTGGGAATAATGGAACTCTTAGTCCAAGGTATATCAGACCTTTTGAGATCCATGATTGTTTTGGAGTAGTGTCCTATCGACTAGAACTTCCACAGAACCTATCTCAAGTACATGATATATTCCACGCATCACTATTGGGAAAGTACATACCCGATCCATCACATGTACTCAATCTAGAGGTGGTACTAAAGAATAATGACCTCTCATATGAAGAGAATCTAGTGAAGATCTTAGATCATAAGGAAAAAGTTTTACTAAATAAGACAATGCCCCTTGTCATGGTGTTGTGGAAAAACCACAAGTTTGAAGAAGCAACATGAGAATCAGAAGAAGTGATGAAGTAGAGTTACCCTAAAATGTTTTAGTGTGGGAATAGGAAACTTTAAGTCAAAAATTTCTTAAGGGGGGAAGTTTGTAATGACCCAAAATGTTACTAATGAAAATTCCACTTGATCTAATTAAATGTATTATTATGTAAAATGGTTATATAAAACATATTCACTTCCTCAGTTTTATGTATTTGGATTTTAAAATACCGTTAAGAACTGTCACCATTGCTAATATAGCTATTAAATAGTGACCTCTTGATTTGTATAAATATAGGGCTTTAAAAAATCCAATTTACTCAGAAAAAGGAAGTGATGGCCTCATACTGTATAATTTCTCCATAAGAAGCCCATTTGTTAGATCTCAAAAGGGGGTAGCATCCATGGGCTTCACTCTTGACCAATCCCAGACTGAGATTCAACACACTAATATTGAATGGAACCACCTACATGAGAAGTGAAAGTTTATGGAGATTACCACACAAGAGATGTTATTTGAGCCCTCCCAAGAGTCTGTCACCATCGTAAACCTTACCCTTAGGTCTTATGCAGGTTTTATAAGGGGATATGTAACAAGACCCTAGCACCATGATTTTCTGCTTTATTTTTTTTATAAATAATATACATTTATTTTTTAAATACTTTTTAAAGCACAAATACTATTCTATTTAGAAATCTATTTTGATTAATTAATGTATTTTTTAATTAAATAATATTTTAATGAAATATTATTAATAAATTATTTTTTATTAAATATAAATTATTGTATAATTTTTATGAATATAATTGTAATTTTTATTAAGGTTTGAAAGACGTTTTTGTGAAAACCCATGAATTTTGGATAAATATAGGTTTTTATTTTAAAAGTAAAAAATTAATATATTTAGAATTTTTTTAGATAAAATGAATATTATTTTTGGATTCAGGATGTATAAATTATCTAACTATGAATTTTTCATAATTCTTTGAGACAATCGAATTTTTGGTTAAAAATTAAATGCCAATAAATATATAATGTGTTTTATGACAACATAATGACACAATAGTGATGTAATAAAATACAATAAAGGGGATTTTATTTCAATATATATTTTAATTTTAAAATAATGTTATTTTATGTTTGTTTTATTTATTTTACAAAGCCTTAGTGGAACCTCGAAGACTTATAAAACCTTTTAACATTTTAAAATGATTTCTTTAAGATTGTGACTCACATCCACATATCCATGCCTAATATTTTAATAAGGTCATACATTGTACCTATACAGTAATTTTTTACACTACCTTTTGAAAAAAACCATGGGAAAAAACCATGGTATGGTTTGTGGTTTTTATTAGTTTAATGTGTAGTATCCAAAACCTAAATAATACAGAATTCGCTCTCCTTTCCTATATAAACCAACTAAAACTCCCATTCCTCTTCACTAAAACCATTGGAACTCAACTAACCCCTGAGCTCCAATCTTTATAATATTACCAAGGTTCCCAAAGCACTCAATAATCCTCTCTCAAGCATCTCCCAATACTTTGGGATCACACTTCAAAGTAAGGTATTTCTTCCTTTCTCATTTTTGTAAAAATTTTATTATGTTGTTATACCCATTTTTCAATTAAAAATGCAGGGGTAAGATTTAAAACCACCCCCATATTTACGTCATTATGTTTGAATGATGGGAGGACCCTTACTCTCTCATTAATTCATCCCATGTTCACCTGTTACCATGCTGAAATTCTGTAAGGGATTTCTCTCTCCTCATTTACATTCAAGAAATTATTTTATATTATGTATCTAAATTCCATTAAATATATTGGGACATGTATATATATGACCCCCATTATCATATATTTCATTTAAATATGATTAGATACCCCTCTATCTCTAATCATCCATTTTTATGTAATCTTATATCACATTGTTATGCTACCAAAATTGCACTGCGGTTTTCAAAGCCAAAGTCATTGTGTAGTGAATATTATGCCCATTTATATATCAAGGGAATTAAACTTTATGAACATTTACTTATTGATTATAGAGTTTCAAATATTTATTTCACATAACTTTATTGTGGAATAAATGATGATGTTTAATGATTCCATGTGGCACACTTATGCATGAAATGAAATGATTAAGAAAGGTGTGCCTTGATATCTCTCCAATGCATTGGTTAAAGATTAGTATCATGATAAGCCAAGTGCAGTGAGGGTTTAATCATGATAATTAGAGTTAAATGAGGGTTTAATCATTCTCCATGTGCAATGAGCATTGGTAGATGCTGATCTCAGGTAAAATGTTGATACCACATTTCCATGTTATGTTAATCAGAAGATATTATGACTTTATGTTCATGTTTCTATTATGATCCATTGATATTACTATTACCTAACAGGTACTGTATTCTTCATGTTATGCATTGTTTACTCCCTCACTAGGCTTTATATCTCATCCTTTTCTTATTCATGTCCACAGGTTATACCATGAAATGCTAAGTACGAAGGAATGTGTGTGGTCATGTAAAATAAGTTTTTGATAAAGATGTGTATTTCATGTTTTAAGTTGTAATGTAATGTTCCTAATTTACCAAGACACTCGACCTCTCAATCCTCAGAGTTTTTTTAAGTGAATATTTATGTAATAAATTATGTTTAAGTTTGTAATAAAGATCAAGGTTGTTATAATATATATTATATTTAGGAAATCATTTATATTTTCAAAATTTCATTTTTTAATATTTTAGAAAATATTGATATGTAAGAGAATGATTTCTGATCGAGAATAAGGTAAAATTTTTCATCAATTACAAGAATATATATATATATATATATATATATATATTAAATCAATATTGGTATAAATATAAACTAAACATGTGAAAAAAATTCATAACCATAGGAGAAGAAAAGAAATTTGGTTCAATAAAATAATAGAATATTATTTACCCAATTGGAACATTGAAAATAAACAATATCAAAATAAAGAAGACTGTAACATAAAGTGTTTTCCATTTTGATACTCTTAAATAATAATCCAAAAAAAAATGAATAACATCAAATGATACTTTAAATATTATGGAAATAAGGATTTTAATAATACAAAATTTCAAAGGGGATGTATATACACCACATTAGCGATGATTGTCGTATGAAATAACATATGTCCCAAAGAAGACAATTTGAGATGAAAAACTCTTACAATGATCCAAATGTTTAATTAATAATTAATCAATGAATAAATTATTAATATCAAATTTAAATAAATATAAAATAATTAGATATACATAATAAGATAATAAAATATAAATAAACACATAATATTATAATATCAATGACAATTAAGAAGTAATATAACACAATGAAAACCAATTTACATTTAAAATTATTAACCACATGGTAACATTCATTTAAAATTTAATTTGATGAAAGAAATAAAATTTAAACTGAAAGAGATTGGAATATCAGGGATTCATTATATTACACATATAAAGGTATGTAGATACACTGCATAAAATAAACCAAGATCATAAAATTAAAATATGTCTCAATGAAGGGGAATTTAGATGAAGTCCCTTATCACTTTGGTAATATCTAGATTAAAAACTCATAATATAGAGAATACAATATGGATTTGTAAATAAAATTAAATTTCATGAAAATAATAATAAAATAAATTCTTGGATAGTATATACACTGTATAGAAAAAACAATATGTGAATATAGAATATGTTTGATATAAATAAAAATGAGATTAGAAAATGCTTACAACAATTTTGGAGTTTCTATGCATATCCTTTAACTCATGTATAATAAGAATATATAAAATAATTTATTTCATAATAAAATTTTATATTTTTAATAAGTTATACTTAAAAAAAATTATTTATTTCTAATGTAATTTTTAAATACTTAATTTTTTAAGTCCATGCCTGATGTTTTGAGGACATTAAGTTCATTATTTAAAAACAAATTTGGTGTGTTGGTCATGGTAAAATAGGTCATTTTATCTAAATAAATAGAATAATAATCCTAAAATAATTATCAAATTATTAATAATAATACTTTGAAAACAAGTAATTAATGAATTTTATGATAAATGAACAATATTTTGATAATGGATATGGTAGGCCGCACGTATTGATGAATAACATTTCCATTTTTATACAATCGTTATTGAAAGATGATAACATTTATTTCATCTGTAAATAATGATAATTATATCATAAATTTCATTTTTTATCATTAAATATAGTTATATATATCATCCATGTGATTTGATGATGAAAAAAATAATCACATCGCTTCATGAATGAAGTAGTTTACACGTACGCACAAAAGATGTTATCATTTTTTTTGTAAATAATAAAATGATATATTATATGTAACGCCCCGACCCCAGCTACCTAGAGTCGGTGAATTATTACATAACATTGGAATGATCACAAGAAAGATCAAATCTCGAAAGACCGATTGGTTTAGTAGCCTTGGAAACACTAGATATATTCATAGGTTTTACATTACATCATAAAATGAAAAACTACTACAACAACATAAAGTCTCCATAATCCACACTCATATCCCCACATAATATCCATGCAGGTCATTCATAATTTACTTCTTCACTTCCTAGAAAAAATAAAACATATAAAAGGGGTGAGCTCAAATGCCCAGTAAGGATAACAAAATAGCGGAAACTTTCATAAATAAGAATAAACTTTTAAGGAAATGTATAACTAAAACAAAAGCATTTCAAACATGAACTTTCAACATGGTATGGCATAAATAAAATGAAATAATTCCATTTACTTATTCACATGTATATTCTACTAATCGCATAATCACATGCAAAAATCAATAACCACTTTCATAATGTTGGAATGCATAATGCCAGACTATCATAACCACATAGCCAAGGCCTCGTGCCAAGACCAAAAATAAAATTTTGTCAAGGCCTCGTGCCAAGACACTAGTTTGTCTCATGAGACCTACCGATGAATCGAGGAGCTATAGCGGGCTCCACCCGTCACTTATTAAGTCCAATGCATTCCCATATGAAAAGGTTTAAACATAACATAAACATTCGTATTAAAACTAGCATACGAAATGTCAATAATTTCACCATAAACTATGAATGGTATAAAAATAGCACATCCATAGTCAAACATATCAAAAAACCTTCAATACAATATAGAAGTTTTGTATCATAATAAATCAACTTCAAATAATCTTAAAATCCATCAAAGGATGTTGACGTAGATGAAATCAAAATTCTTTTTAAAGAAATATCTCCTTTTATTTTGAAATCATTTAAGATCCATATAAAATAAAACATTTTCTTTGAAAATATTCTTATAAGCTTGTAAGGAAAGCTTTGAAGATTTTATAACGGCGTAAAATAACCGCACCCGCCGTATAAGTTAAAAAAAACATTCTTACCTCAATTCTGTCGAAAAGGTTAAAAAGGACCTTGTTTTGAAAATGACGGAAAGATTCCTTTATAAACCTCTTATAAAAAGTCAAACAAGGGTATAAATGACTTTAACCCATATTCTTGTAAATAGTAAAAATGTTTTGAAATACATTTTTAAGAAACATGGATGTGGATGATAAAGATATCCCAGTAGATTATTACGTATAAACAACCTCGGATAATGAAGAGATTGTGAAATAACCCTTACCTTGTACTTTTCCTTTGTTGGGGTCGGTTAACCTCCTATATAATGGTTAAATAATTGTTATTAAATTATACAAGAATCATATACATTAATATGATATCATATATGATCTTTTAACATTGCTTTATTAATAATATCTTAGTATTATCGTCGTTTCAGGTGATAATCGATTCGTTCTTCTTAAATGTTTGGTTACGTAAGACATGTTTGTAATGGATAGATTAAATCTTATTCATAATAAGAATGATATTGACATTATTTTTAACCCTAAAATGATAATAAGACTTGAATGGATACGATGGAGAATGAATCTCATCGCGTTCGTGGAGACGGTAGTCCGTACGTACGCACGAGCGACAATATCATTTTTTTGATATTAAAATAATATATAAATGGATGGTATATCATATATACAGAATCATTAACATGTTATATTTATTATTTACATGAGTTACACATCATTATTATACCCATCCAAATAATATTATATTGAATAACAATTACACCACGACGTGGAGACGGTAGTCCGTACGTACGCACGTATGGTGACATGTTATTCAAAGGGTGGATAGAATACTGAATATGGTTGTACCATATTTATAATAACATCACAGTATATTTGAGATACTGGAGTTATTATTTTAGAATGGTAAGAACAAAGGAAGAAGAAGTGGAAGAAGAAATGAACTTGGAGAAGGGTGGTGAAATCATTACCTCTTCTTCGGGTTCTTCCTTTTGATTTGATCAAAAGGGCTCTTTAGGTTGGCTTTCTGATCAAACTAAGGCCTCTAGGTTGTAGCGAGGGATGTTGGGAGAGTATTTGGGCAGAGTTTGGCCGAACAAAAAGGCTTTGAAGGTGTGAAGAAATGAGAAGGAGGAGTGCCCTTTTATAAGAGGGGTGAGGGACACCTTTGGAAAAGCTAGAAATATTAATTTATAATAAATTCATATTCGGTTTCTAATGGCTCCAAAGCTTATTATTCAAATGTTAAGGTGGGGATAGGTCGAACACCACTCAACCAATATAATTTAGACAGGTTTGGGTACTTATATTAACCTTATCTTTAAGTATTAACTCTAAGTTAATTAATTTCACTTTTACAATGTCTCTTTGTATTTTTATATAATATGGTTAATAAACTTACTATATACATCCAAGAGACCCCCAAGTGGTACATTAATGATGGAACTATCATGATATAAGTCTCTTGTCCGAACCTTAGATTTTTAGGAATTTAATATCAATTAAGAATATAATATTTGTTTTAAGAACTCTTTTATGTCAATTTTGACACTATTCAATAGTTGATTTTTGTGAAACTCATAACAGATTGATTACTTCGAAAAAAGTCAATTAAATCAATCATAATATATCATATTATCCTAGAAAATTAGTTTAATTAATTAAAAGTTTCATATTATATTTATTTGGGTATTTATAATATCAATTATTTTAATTTTTCACTATTATAGTAATTACTGCATCATCATTGTGTCATAAATAAAATAAATTATTTAATGTCTAAAAATTATAAATAAAATATCATTATTTAGGAAATATTTTTAGATTTCTAATGAATATTTATAATCTAAAATACAACATATATAACCCTATGTAACAATTGTTTTTCTAAAAGATATATGCTTGTGTCATTTTTGTATTCATTTTAACTTAATTAAAATAAAGTGTCATTATCACTTACAAGTGGATCCATGGGGTCCCAAAATAGACACAAAGATTCCCATGGTCGACCATGTATCAACCAATAGGGTTAAGACACGTTTTAGGGTAATTTAGTATTATTATAATATTATTTTTTAACCCTTATTTACCGGATTTACCCTTGACCATGGTAAATAAAATATTTACCGCAGTAATTATTCAAAATGTCTAAAAATAAAAGTTACCTATTTACACAATTTTAACATCCTGATTCCAAATATGGAATCCATTTTCCTAAATTCAAAACACAGAAGTGGCAGAAATTAATTTAAAATTAATTCCCGCTGTCAAAACAAAAAGCGTGTTTTTAAGAGATAATAACTATCAAAAGATTGACACTCGTTTATGTTCGGTTTAATTGTAAAATTATGTCCAATGACCAACATTATATTAAATGGTAAAAATATATTCTAAATATACTTTAAAACCACTCAAATTCATAATTTATCACTATTAATTATTTTGATTAAAAAAGTTGGTTTTAATTAAAACTTAGTAATTTTCACTATTCATCAAAATATGAAAGTTATCCGAAATGTACCAAAATTTCACCTTAGGCTAAATTAGATATTCCGAATCCAAAAATGAAGTCCATTTTCAAATATAAAATATATATAATTTCAAAAAGTAGGTATTACTATTCATAACGGCTAGTTTGATTAGTTATGGTGTGTTAGAACTCGGTGTTGCGTACAACACACGCTATCACATTATTCAAAGAGAAGCATACCTTAGAAGCTTGGGGTGTTACATTATATATTAATAAAGATAAATAATTTATTAATATCATAATTATTTATTTTATTTAATATATAGTCATTATCATTTTCCTTATTAGCTTCCATGTAAATCATAAGTGAAAAAATGAATCACATCACTTTTTGATGTAGTAGTCATCTGAACAGAAGCAACATTATTGTATCCCCCATAAAATGGAACGTAAGTTGGTATATGTAAAATAATAACATATAAATTATAAGTATATTAAAAATTTATTATATATATAAAATTTAAATCCATCACAATAACAATCTGTGAAAGGCAGTGACAGAAAATGAATGACATCATTTTGTGAGGCATTAGTTTTCCATACACACGAAGGACCATTTTATATCCAATTTTATTTAAGATGATGTTGATTTAGTTTATTACATTTATATAATAAAATATCCATATATGAGATATAAAATTCTTATAAAACAATATTATTGATGAATATTTTAAGTATGTGGATAAATAAGTAAAAACACTCAATTAATAATGACACCTCTTCTTGAGAAACCATTTTTAGGTTTGCATCAAGGTCCCTCATTGGATGTATTTATGGTCAAAATAATGGATATAAGTCATGGGTATATATTATAGGAAGACATTTTAGTATGTATTGGTATAACAATATAACTTTGAAGGTCTCAAGAGGAGAGAGGAGGGGTGGCCTCTTATAATTGAGCTGATTGGTACACTAATAATTTTTAAAAAGTAAAATTCATACCCAAGTTTTTAGCCTGATAAAAGGATAAATAATGGACAATTATTGATACTTATAAATTATATCATCTTAATATGTCCATATTATACATTTGTATAGGTCATTTTACCCTAATCATTTTAGTTTAATACCTTAGTAAACCTATTTTCACCTCAACTGCAGTAATTAAATTTTTCTATTTTCACTATTACTTTTGGTAAAAAATAAGTTTAACTTGCTAGATATTATAAATTATTATGATTAAAAATATTTAATCCATTTCAGGAAATTATATTCACATAAATAGAAAATGTACATTTCAAATTAAAGCAACAGACATGATGAAAAATCACGTCCTTAAAAGAGCATTTTCCAAACAAAAAGATCATTTTATGTTAAACATATTACTAATAATATTAATTATATGAATAAATATTACTTTTTTATATAATATAAAAAAATAATTTATATTAGTTATAATTATTTCTTATTTATTTTAAAAAAGACATTTTTTCACATTAAATCAGTGTCTAAAAAAACACCATTTTTAAACAAAACAATTATATTAAATACAATGTAATAATGATTAAGAAAATTTAAGTAGATTTAATATAAATTAAGAGAATTTATGTTAATTTAAATCATATTAAAACCATAATTTTACATTGAAATTCATTAATTTATTCAAAAGAAAAGATAGTTTTACAAAAATTGGTATTTTTCACTATTTACTAAAAAATAAATTTTTTAATAAATTGAATAATTTATCCCTAAGTTATTTTTTATATGATTATTTTAAAAATTAATTTAATTTTATAAAATAAAATTTATAAAATTTGTAAATAATAATTATAACATTTTCTCAGAAAATTAAATAATTTTTTTTTGAACAATACATATTTTTAATGAATAAAATAGTTTTTTCAAAAATTGATTAATTATTTACTAATAAATTATCAATAATTTATACTTATTAGTAAATATATATATATATATATATACTTATTCATATAAATGCCATAAATTAGTTAATACTATTCATACCCTCTTATTTTATGATGAGGTTTTACCAGTTATACATTTGACGATCATTTATACTCGACATTATGTGTTCAATATGAAATAAAAAAAATGTTATTATTTTAAAATATTATGGTGTTACATTATTCTAATACCGATATAATGAATTTCATCCTCAAAATTTAAACATGATATAAATAATCATTTTATTTATGTTTGAGAATATATTCCTTGAAGTTTACAATGTTATAAGGGTTTCTAAAATATCCACTTTAAAAGAGAGGGAGAGAGACATTCTAATCTCACATAGAGGAATGAATAACTTGTTTTACATTATGTAGAAAATAGGTGGTAGGTGAAGATATGGACATGGATGAAAATCTAATGTCTAAATAATAATTGAGACTCATAGAGATCATTAATCAGAAGAAAGTGAATGATCTTGATAAAGTCAATATCCACAAAACCATAAACCAATGAGGTGTGAAAATCTCATTGATATCATACAGTACTACAAATTTACCCTTTAAAGGAACTAAAAAAGGATTTATTAGCACTAAATTAGCATTGATAATGCGATCAATGTTAAAGGTTTGGCTTTATCAGTACTCGAAAAAAGCATTGATAAAGGCACTCGTTAACAGTTCATAAAAAGAACTGATAATATGAGGCTTTATCAGTTATTTTTTAGCACAAATAAAGGAATGTATTTATCTGTCCTTTTTTTCATGAACTAATAAATTCCCCCATTAACATCATTTTTATAGCATTGATAAAGTCCCCCTTTGTCAATGCTAAAAAAGGTGATGATAAATGGGTCTTTGGTCAATGATTCTTTTTAATTACTGATGAAGGGTGATTTTTTTCTATTTCAACTTCCCATGCATCCCTTTATGAGATCTTTTCACCCACTCACAAACCATACCTTTATTAGTGATCATAATGGTCCTTTATCAACAAATTATGAAATTCTAACCAATTTTTGACTAGACATGCATGTCTAGATTTGATCCATGCAACTCTCAATTGGAACTTAAATTCCTTTAACACTGCACGTCGATTTATTGTTTTCTATTTTAAGATATTTATATTTATTTATATATATTTGCACATATTTTTTTAATTCATAAATTTGTATTATTATTCTTAAATACAACTATAAAATATATTTTTATGTGTGATATATATTTATACTTATATTTATTTAAATATATTATATATTAATATTTGTTTTTTAGAAAAGTGAAATCTAAGGGTCTTGGAATAAATTAAAGAAATGTTTCATTAGATGAAATGAAGGAGTTTTACATTTTTCCTAGAGAAAAATTAAAACCATTTCATCAAGAAAAGTGGTCAAGTAGATACATATTTTTGTAGTGAAACCTTTGTTAGTTATCCCATTATCCATATAGTTTTCTTCTCAGAATGTGTGAGTGATAAAGTAGTTCATAGAAGATAATCTTTTAAGACATTTTCCCATTTTTTCGTCAGTATCCAAGCTAAGTGAATCTGACCTGTTCGGATGTCTTGAACAATAATAGTGGAATCAAATTCAAGCCAGATATCACCCCAATTCCTTTTTTGTTAAAGCTCAGTTTTCATGACGAGGTTCATCATTTCTAATTTAAGAGTAGTGAAATGACTACAAGGACCATGAAGACATTCCACCACCTCCCCTAATGATCTCCGAAAATGGCACCAAAATTTGATGGTCCTGGTTTTACCCTAGAGGTCCCATTTGTATTGAATTTAATCCAAACGTCAATGGGAGGAGTCCAAAACACTTAAAATGTGACTCGAGTGAAAGGAAAATTACCTTAAATCTTTATCCTCTAGAGGATGAAATTCTCTCCAATCGATTTGGTACACTTTATTGTGTGTATTTTTTTGGCAGTTTGAACTACAACAAAGATCCCCGTTATTGAATGTTCATCATTAAATCTCATCAGACTATAGATGGATTTGTTCCGACCCTACCATATGGAGTGAATAACCTCAACACATGCCACCCAAAATAAAACATCAAGCTACTTGGAGAGTTGGACAGCTTGCGCAACATGTAAAAAGCAGTGAAAAAAGATTGGTTGAGGGTTATTAAGATCAAAAAAATAGAAAACATTCTTCCATAATTATATGAACATGTTTTATATTAGAAAAAATGGTCCACATATTCTCTTTGCTGATGGTATAAGGAACATTTGGAGTATAATGAAATTACAACTCTTTATAGGTTAACATCCCCTGGAATCTTATTGCAGTACAACATCCAAAGCAGGGTGAACCTAGAGGGTAACATCTATTTCTTGTTTAAATCACAAATCACATTGTGTTCACCATGGATGAAATTCTTGTAGAAGAATTTTTATTCAAGGATACCATTAGAAGATCCTTTCTAGATGAGAATATTTTCTTGATTAGTGAAGCCATAATTAGTAGCTATGTGTATTTTTTCATCTA
This sequence comes from Viscum album, assembly GCA_963277665.1. Taxonomy (NCBI): domain Eukaryota; kingdom Viridiplantae; phylum Streptophyta; class Magnoliopsida; order Santalales; family Viscaceae; genus Viscum; species Viscum album. The sequence continues at coordinate 525,413,522 of OY728148.1, read as the reverse complement.
GAACCCTTTCCATGTTTTCCATATATTCTTTGATCATTTTACTGTGATCAATATCATATCACACTATACTGACCTGGTCAATGATAGGTTTTCCTTCCCAGTTTTAATACAAAAAACTTAGGTAGGAATTCATATTGACAATCCATAGAGAGTTTTTATAAGTATATATATATATATTAATATATTTTTATAATGTAAAAAATGGTTTGCTATTTTTTAAAATAATTTTTTTGAATTTGTCTATATAATCTATATTTATATATTATTTTTATACATTAAATATATATTTATATGTTTATATATATAAAAATTCACATATAATTGTATATTTACAAATAAATTATTTGTAATGTAATTACAAATATTTACAATAAAATATGTTTATATACTCTATTTACTGATAATGATAATGATTTATATATAAAAATATATTTTTATTTATTGTATATATACATAATACACACACATATATATTAACATGCACAAGTGTACACTTATATTTCTCACATACAGAGATAAACATATAAATATATATGTAATTTATAAAAATATTGAAACTACCACTTTTCCCCTCCACTGTTTTAACCCCAAATTGGGTTTTACTCCCTCTTGGATCATCTTTGGCACAAAAATGGGTTCCTAATCTCCCTTATCTTGGTTTATCTCCCATTTTTGGTGATTCTATTTTAGATATATGGTGTGTTTTCTTGTTTTTTGGTCCATTGTCCTTCTATAATAGATTACCTCTCTTGGTTCCTTAGATTTTCATCAGTGGAACCTTTATTGTTCGAACCCAATAGGTTAGGGTTGATGTTGGGTTCTATTTCATGCATGTTTGGGTGTGAATATTGTCTCTTAGGCTTGGCTATTCCTCCTCATAATGATTCATTTCATTCAAACAATGCTGATATAGGTGTTTCCATATATTTCCTTTTTGTTACATTCCTTTAATGCTTGATATTACCTTTAATGCATTAAAAGTTTTATAATCCTTATTTTGAAGTATTAGAATAAGTTGTTTTTGGTGTTTTCATGATAGAAAATGGGTGAGGAATGTTTTTCAAAGGGATTATTTAATTATTCCCATATTTAAATACATGCAAGGTGTTTGATAAAATTCTATTTGTTTTCTAAAAGTGTTATTAATAAATTAGGGTATTAATTGTCCTTGGTTGTATTCTAATAGCTTGTTAAAATGATAAATTGGGCATGTTGTTTCATTTTACTACCTCTTCAGGGCTTTCTAATTTGTGGATAAATGTCTTTGAAATGATTTTTTGGCTTTTAAATGCCTATTGATGATATTTTCATTGTATGGATTATTATGTTGGTTTAAAATCAAGTGGTATTTCATGAAAACGATTTTTGGTTTTTTTTCATGAGCACTTGATGCATATAATTGGATGTATGAACATCCATGGGTGCACGAGGTGAACACAGGGATGTGAATTCAAATGATGATGTCATTTAAAAATTATATTTTCTTTAAGGCTCAGTTTTTAAAAGACTTTATCCTTTATTACCACTTTATTTTTTCTGAAAATATTTACTTGATTTTAAAATAGTAATTTGTTACTTCTAGTGACTTGAAAATGCGACTCAAATATGTTCTTCAAAAATTTCTCAATTGGAATTTCAAAACATATTTTAGTAAATAATTAATATAAGTCACGTTTGGAATTTTGAGATATGGATTTTCAAGCATGTGTTGTTTGAAACTATGGCTTGTCTGGAACATTAAAATATGGTTGATTTTAGAAGTCCAATTTGGAAAATTGTGTATGATGTGTGTTTTCATCATGGTTTTGAAATATTGTTGGAATTTGAATTGGTTTTGGAAATGTGTTTCTCTGTTTGCACTTAAAATATTTTTGGAGTTTTACTTTAGAACTCTTATGACGTGAAAGCCTATTTGAGACATTATGTTGCCTTGGTAATGTTGATTTTATTGTGATATGATGTGAAGGTATGATTGGTGCACTGTGTTGTTTTTTTGGAAATTGGTTTTTGGAACTCATGTGGTGTATGGGCCCAGTGGGAATCTCTCCTCGTTTGGAAAATGGATTGAAAATTTGGGTAGTGTGAGGCCTTGTTGGTACATGTAAATGATTGGGAAAGTGAATTTTGAAACTAAAATGAGGTGATAGACCGATTGGAATATGTGAAAGAAATGTATTTTCATGAATATTCATAATTATTTGTCTTATGATATGGAGACCACTAGAACATTGGGATGGGATCCCCTCTAGTGAATCATACATGAGAACAGTTTTGAAACCAATGGTATTTGGGATGTGATTCCCTCTCGTGGATTGTTAATTGGAATGTTTTGGGTTGTGGTTGTTATACCATGTTTCACTCTATACTGTTATCAAGGGATTCCTAAGCATCATCTAGAGGGTTGAGTGATTGTTTCTTGTCAACCGCGATTAGACGAGTGATATCCCCCTCAATTTTCTGAGAGGATCTAGTAAGGCATGATTTCATCATCTAGATGGTTATAGTCTATAGAGCTACACCATATGTTAGAAAGTGATTTGAAACTAAGTACATCAAGGTATTTTCTCTAGAGATTTTATAAGAAGATCCCATAATTACTATCTGTATGATCTGTTTATTTCTACTTCTAGTATAGATTTTAGACCTGCTATTTTGTACTAGTTGTTTTTTTCTTCAATTTTTTCTAATCCAATTTTGATTACTCTGTATAGATTTTTTACTTACTTTTTTATTTGGAAATGGGTTGTGAAAAGTGGATCTATATTTTGAGAAGGAAAGCTATGTTTTTTGTTTTAAAATGAAATTTTTTGGAATACTCAGTTTACTTTATCGAAATTATTTAAAATCCTATTTTAAAAATTTATTTCAAAGGAATGTTTGTGGAATATTTTGGGAGAGGAAATTCATGGACTCTGTAGTGATTACCCACTAAGATATTTATGCTCACACCTTCTTTTGGTGACTCGGTATCGATACACCTAATTTGTTTTGTGGGCTTAATTTTATGATTTGGCTGTACCATTGGAGAAAGTTGGTTTTGTTGATGGTGGTGATCAAGAGGTCATGTGGATATCATGTTAGTGTGATTTAGTCTCAGTTTTTTACATAGTTTTTATAGAATTTTTTTTATCTGAATCAGTTTTGTATATATTGATATTCAGTTATTATTTATTTTGATATGTGCTCAGTTTGTTTATTTGATCTAGGTTTGTTAGGGAAAAAATTATTCCCTTTTTGATTTTATTGATTCTCATAACTAGTTGTCAGACCATCAGGATCGGGAATGCCTTTTGATCCATTTCTTAGATCAAGTTGGATGTCGGGTTGGATGGAATCATGTCTTGGTTCGTGACATGATTGATGAGATACTATGAAAATGTATTATATTACACATTGATCGTTCGTATGTGGTTTTCATCATTCCATAATTATGTTCTTTTTCTTGGGTGAATTGACCTATTGCTAGACAGTAATATTGGTATTTTGGCAAGGCAACCTAATTCCAATTATAAAGTCTCCTTGAGGATCACAAAGTAAGTGTTAACAATGATCTCAATTAAAATTTAATTGAATTCAATTAATTGAATAAATTTTATTCTCATCACTGATGGATAATTTTATTCTCGTTTTATTGATTGAAAATATTTATATTGGAATGAAATATTTAATTAAAATATTTATTTGGGTGTTAAATAAATCCTAGATGTGTTTAGAGAGACCAAGACAATGTATTGTGAAAAATATTAAAATATAATATGGTAATATATATATATATATATTTATTTATTTTGAATGTTAGAAGGAACCAAAAAATTATAATAATAGTATTATTATTTTAATGTGACATCAGGTTTATTATATGATATTATATTATTTAATTGTTGGAATGAAATTATATGAGTATTTTAACATAAACCCTAGATCTATGAATAGAAATTTATGTCTATTGTTTAGTGTGTGAAAATAAATCAGTGCAATCGAAATAGAGAATTTTTGTACACAATGAATTCTCTATCGACTCCTTATTATCTCTCTTTATAAATAATTTGAAACAAATGAGAGATTATTTCAATACTAAAGGATGAAATATCAATAAAAATTACGCAAGAAAATTGATTCACTTCTCTAGCACTCAGAGATTTATTGGAATTTACTAGATATCTATAAAGCATGTGTGGATCAATACTAGAGAGATTATATCCTTGGATCCTCAAAAAATATAAACTCAATATGAAATAATCATTAGAAGATCACATTTAACATTAAATAAATATCCTAATACAAGTCATTTATTTGTTTTGATATTAAACAAATCAATTATATATTTTACATGTAATATCCTCACTCACAGTTTTAGGAAACTCAAATATTAAAATATATTTTAATATATCTCTTATGAACGAAAACTTCCACTTCACCTAGAACTAAATTCTTTATACTTCCTTCATAAAATTTTAGGATGAAATATCAAGTTATTAAACACCAAAAATAACTTTTCTATATAAAGTCCTAGACTGTTAGAAAAAATTGACAATGAAAAACCCATATCATTCTTATTCAGTGGAAATTATTTCCCACCACACTCAAATATTCTTATTTCATAATATGTATTCAATATATACTAAGAAAGTCTCCTCACATAAAACACTTTAATGAGTATCGATCTTATTATAATTCTTTATAATCAGGGGTATTGAAACATAATAATTGTGATTTCAAATTTTAGTGAGGGAAAGTGTATTATAGAATCTATCATAAATATATTAGATGACCATAGTAGCTCATAACTAATGTGTAATTCATTAAATTTATATAATATATAAGGAATCACATACTAACGGAACAAACAGTTTATTAGTCTTGGTAAACTAGACACAAACACGATTCCCATCTTATGTTTGAATAAAATAATTACAATATTTTTGTTGATAATATCATAATTATTTCTTTTATATGCTTACATATCATTCATAGTAAACTTATTATATTTATAAAAAAGAAAATAAAATAATGGTGAGATCAAATACCCAATAATGTTTAAGTACAACGAAATTTATCATGAATCAATAAAAATAATCAACATGTAGTGGTAAATAAATGAACACACATTCCATTTAAATAATTCTACTATATTGATTAGATATAGAATAATCAATTTTGGTAGTTAAATAACTTAAAATTAATTCCAGTAAATTTATAAAATGACTATCATATCTAGATAACACATAATTTATATGAAAAGGTAAATAAAAGAAAACCCATTTCATTTAATCAATAAATAGAGAATGAAATCCATCCATAGATAATATCACTCTAAAAATATCATGGGTAATAATTACTAAATTCTTACTGAAGTAAAATTTTAATTATTATATTTCATGATCACATGCATTGTGATACCTCTACTATCAAGACCATTAACAATATAATCTAACACTCATATATTGGTATACACTAGAAACACATTTAATTATGGCTACCTAACTAATTATTTTCATAAAACTACCAATGGATCGAGGGGAAATCTATAGTCAGGACCCTCCCATATATTCTTTTCCAAATAATTCCTCATATATAGAAATATGGATTTAATTCATGAATAATATGCCCTATAAAAAAATTTATATATTGAGTATGGAATACAGATTAGCAATAATTTACACAATCAATCATATAACATTTAAATTGAAGTACCATATATAGAAATTATATATGTTTTATTCAATATGAATATCCTTGATAAATAATATGTCAATTTATGGGAAATTTAATTTTTAGTGATCATATGAAAGTGAATATATTAAGGGTAAGTTAGTGAATAGAAAAATGAATCATGAAAGAGTTTATCAGTATAGTCCTTGGTCAAAATGATCATAAACAAACCATAGAACAAATAAAGATGGTATCAATACAACATATCCCCATTTTATTATAAGTAATATAATTTTTTAAACATTGATGAGTAAATCAACAATAAAAATATCTTTAAAAATATTATATTTGAAAATACTATTCTATCTTAGATTTTTTTAAATAAAAATTTCATAAAAAAATTTGAATTCAATTTTTTTTGAAATCTAACTTCAAAACATAATAATTATTCTTTAAAACATTGAAAAGTCATGAGAGTGGGAACCTCCATATATGTCATATACCTTAAAACAAAGATTCCATTCACATTTTCAAGAAATCCAAACAAGTCTTATTTAGAAAATGGTATGATGATTGCTTTAATATTTTATGTTTAAAGTTGGAAATGGGTAAAAAATTATTTAATAAGTTATTTGGAGAATATTAAAAAGAATTTTTTTTTATAAAACATGTTTTTGGATGGAAAAGGATTTTCAATGAAGAGAAAAATAATCCAAATTTTCATTAATGCATTTTCTAAATCATTTAAAGTACTAAATAGTATAAATGTTTTTATATTACCTTAGAAAGGGAATAAATAGTAGTTTTAGAAGAAAATTAAATGATTTTACATTAAAATGGTTGGATAATTACCATAAATATAAATTCAAGTATAAACAATCTATATTAAAAAGTGATTTTGAAATAAACTCTAACAAAGATCACAATGTTGAAGTGAAAATCAATAAAAAAATAGATTGTGTTTATGAAATTTAAATTATCATAAAATAAGGGGATTTAAAATATAGGATATTAAAATTTAATTACAAATATAATCTCAAAATTTTCAAGATAAATATGAATTAATATAACCTAGTGAAATGGAGTTGAGTTATGGAATTCTTTACCAATTGGTATTTTTAAAATCAAATTAAATCGAATGAAATAATTCAAATTGAAACCTAAAATAAAATTAATTATTATTTAATCATGATATTAAAATTAAAATGTGGTTTATAAACTTAAAATAACATAAATTATGTCCATAACATTACAATATGCCTCAATAAAGGGAAATTTAGACGAATTCCCTTACCTCATACTTTATTTTGGTTGGACATGATTTAATATCTTATATAATGGTTTTAATAATGATATTAATTAATACCATAATAATAATAATAATAATCAAATTTTAATATAATATAGGATCCTATTATAACTTTCTATGACCCATTTATTAATAATATTTCATTATTTTCATTATTTCGGGTTCTAATTTCCTTATTTTCTCATACGTTTCTTTTCATTAATGTTTTGGTTCATTATTATAGGATATATATAAATCATACAAAGAATAATATTAATTTTAAAAATACCAGATTTAATCATTATATTTTTTTAGAATCATTATTCATGTTTTTAAATGAAAAATTAATTTCATCTATTCGTGGATATGGTAGTTCGTACGTAAGTTCGAGCGATGATATCATTCCCTTAATGAGTGAAAGGATAAGGAATTGGGTGATAAATTAATCTTAATGAATCAATATAACTTCATATATATCACCAATATTAATTAAATGTATCCTTATTACATTCCATGTAAATATTAATTGAAAAAACAAATCACATCGCTTCACGAGGCTATAGTGCATCATACATGCGATCGATGTTATTGTATGTTAATGGGCATGAGAATTAATAAGGTGTAAATTATATTATAAATTCATAAGTATTATTATGTCATAAACATCAGATACATATTTTAAATCCATCATTATATCAATCTATGAAAGGTGGTGATGAAAATGAAATTACATTGGTTAATGAGGCGGTAGTCTATCGTACACATGATCCCCGATTTTGTTTCTCGTTTGATGGAATTGGATATATATATATATATTTCATTAAAATAAAGATATAACAACTATTTATTTGGAATAGGATGAGATTATTTTATAATCATCATTTAATAATATTTTAACCGGTTGGACGAAAAACAAAATTAAAACACTCATCCAAGAACGTTACATATTCTTTGCATAACATTTTAGGATTCCACCAAAATTCTTCCTAGGTTTGATTTATAACAAACCATGGGATAAAATTGTTTTTTAATTGAGTAATTATTTTCAATTTAAAGGAATTTCCTAAACCAAATGTCTACCAATGTGCCCGATTAGTGGATACATTTTGACACATTCTATTGAGTATAAACACATGTTTTCACCAGATATATGTTGTTTTATAAATAAAATTATTTAATTTGGAATTCATTGTAATTTTTAGGTATTTTATATCCAAATTTAATAAGTATGAAAGGTCATAAAAAACGTTCAAATATACATGATGTGTACTTTATAAACACACATCATGTAACATCACCTAGACACAGATCAATTGGACCGAGTACGTTCCCATGTAGACGGTAAGAGATCAAATGCCATGTATTATCAATTCACACACCATGTACTCCCTTATAGATGTAGTTAGTGGATGAAGTATATACTACACTCCATGTGGGGTGGTTCTACATACTGGGTGCCCCCACCAAATGACCACTAACTCATTCCAAGTCAAGAAGCGATGCACAACTCATCTACTCGAAGAGAAATCAAAGAAAAAAGTTGTTGAAATAATTATATGTCGGGTCATTTATTTTACATGATGTGTAGTCTTGTTTTATATAAATAAGAGGTAATCCCTCCGAATTAATGTTGGAAATTCAGGGGGAGGTGCTTCCGCTCTTCCATTCCTACCTCCGTCATATCCATTTTTAGTTTTTCTTTAGTCTTTGCAATTACTGTTTAGTGTAATTCTTCGCTTACCAATTTTCCTCTCATATCCACAGTAGGGATTGAATTTACACTGAATACCCACACCGCGACCATTGTCATAAGATGATATATTCCCTCATGTTGATGTTATAATAATACCCTGGTTTTTTTGATATAAATTCTAAAGTGTTAATTTTATTATGATTTTTTTACAATTCCCTTACTGAACTTAATTAAAAAATCACTATTAGTGACATATAGAACAAAGAATGATACAAATTGAAAACACTTAATGAGCTATAGTAGATGAACCCATGATCATTGGGGGAACCCATTACCATTGTTTTAGGGGTATGGTATTAATATTTTTTAAATGTTCAATTACCAGACCAAGGAATTGGATTTTAAATACACAATCACTGGTTATCAGATCATGAAACTATGATAAAATTGAATCCCCATGGTATGATATTTTAATCTATAATATAAATAATAAATAACAAAATTAACAATAAAACCTAATAATATCGCAATACTAACGCCCCTATCTTCTATTTGTTTCATTCTTATTTCATTTTAATTTTAATAATTTTCCCAAATAGTTTCACTTAGTTAGTTGTTACCTTCACCCCTTCACCCCTTTTGTGCCTTTTAAAATAATTTTCTATGAATATAGTATTTATTAGTTTAATTAGTGATATGTTTCCCTTTTTGATATATGGATTTTATTTATTAGAAGTTTATATTTTGCTTGATGGAAAGAAAAGGACAATGTGTGGGGGAGTTTGATGTGCCCGATTCGTGTATACTTTTTTATACATTCTATTGAGTATAAAAACATTTTTTCTCTAAATACATGTTTTTTTATAAAAAAATGATTTATTTCATTGTTCATGGTACTTTTCAGGTATTTTCAAGCCAAATTCACAAATTGGGAATGATCAGAATGAAATTTCAAATATACACGATGTGTACATAATATTCAAATGCCATGTTACATTGCCCAGACACAGATCAGTCATACATTGTCCATAACCATGTAGAAGGACAATGATCACACACCGTGTCCTATCCATTCACACTATGTTTCCTCCTATTTATATTCATATGGTGGCTGAATTTGATAATAAATTCCATGTGGGGTAATGCTACACACTATTCCCCCCCCCAACTGACTGCCGACACATTCAAAGTCTAGGAGCAGTGCACAACTCACTTACCAGTGGAGAAATCAAAGAAAAAATTAGTTGACCTAAATACATACCAAGTACTTTATCGAAAATTCCATGTAGTCTTGTTTTCTATAAATAAGAGGGAAGCCCTCTGAATTCAAATTGGAAATTCAGGGGGAAGTGCTGTCTCTCTTCCATTTGGACCTCCCTCAGTTACACTTTTATTTTTTCTTTACTCTTTCAAATACTATTTATTGTAATTATTCCCTTTCGTGTATTCTTATCATATCCATGGTAGGGATTGAGTTTCATCTTAATTCACACACCCTGAACATGGTCATAATAGGCTAGTTTCCCTCGTGTTGGGGTTGTAATAAGATTCTCTTTTGTGGTGATTTAAATTATAAAGTGTTACTTTTTTAAGAATTATGTTTTACAATTTCTTTACTAAAATTAATTCCAAAATCACCATTAGTGTCGTATTGGACTAAGAATTATAACAATGGAGAACATTAAAGGAGTTGTAGTGGATGAACCCATGACCATGGGGGGGACCCGTTGCCACTGTTTTAGGGGTATAGTATTAATGTGCTTTTGAATGTTCCATTAACATACCAAGGATTTGGATTTTAAATTCAAAATCACTAGTTATCAGACCATGAAAATATGTTAGAATTGAATCCTCCTGGTAAGATATTTTCATAATCAATATAAATACAAAATATTGAAATTCACAATAAAACCTAGTCATATTGAAACCATGACACACATATCTTCTATTTGTTAACTTATTATTTCATTTTAATTTTAATTATTCTCACAAATAGTTTCTCTTAGTTTATTGTTCCCTTCACCCATTGTGTCTAGATTACCAACCAAGATTCTTCTAATTTGCACTTACCCATTCATTTTATGTTCTCCCCATGGGATTAAACCTGACTAATGCTAGCTACCCAGTTAGTTGGTTTGGAAGGTATATTTTAAATTCTAATTTAGACCGCACATTGCGATAGGAGTGGTATCAAATTATAGAACTATTTTTAGGGAACAAAAAGAAAGAAACAATGTGAGTACGAGTTAAGGTTGGTTTCCTTAGAGAATTCCTTTTCTTTTTCTTCATCTCTTCTTTTTCTTGGGAACCTCTAACCTGCATCCCATGGATTTGTTTCTGACTGGGGAGTGGTATGATCTACCTAGAGAGGATTGTTTTCCATATTTTCCTATGCTATCATACCCATACCTAGAAGAATAGTATCCATACATGGATGATGGGTTCTAATATGAGGAAAAACCATGTAGATTATTCACCTATCCCTTCTCTTCTTCTGTTATAGAACCATTTTTGGGTAATACCAAAATATTATTATCAACGATGGATGTTTTTACCAAATTATAGTTGGACCAAACTGCAAGGTTGGGATGAATAAGAAATATAGTAGAAAAAACCTCCAAGATAATTTCAAATTTGGATCATCTGGCTACATTTGAGGAGGGGTGTTCTAATTTTGTTTCAACTGAGGAGACATGTTGTGATGTGGGCACCACCTATCATTCATTAAAAATTTTAGAACATAATTTTCAAAAATCGAATTTTGAATACAATGACACATCATGTCATGTTAATACTGGATTTGATCACAAATTTATTTCAAAACCCTCAGTTTATCATATACCTATTTTGAAGGATGCTTGAAATTATTATTAAGTTTTCAACGTTTCAAAGAAAGAACTTTAGTAGGTAGTGGATGCACATGATTAAACCCTGAAAAATATCCACCTTCAGCATTTACTGCTCATAGAGTAGGTATACTATAAGTCGTGGCTAGACCACCTGAAGGTCAAGAAGACTAGATAAAAGATGAGGGAACCCTCCATATGTGGTGGTTCACACTGTGAAATCCACTTGGGTAAGTCCCCTCACTCAGGTAGAGCCAAAGACCTAAAATAAAGGAGCTTACGAGGAGGCAACCCATCCATTCAATTATCCCCTTTCTTTATTTCTTGTTTTTAATAACTATAGTATATGTTATTATACTCAACACATTGTGTAATCCTTTATATTCCATCCAAATTTTTAATAAGAGAAAAATGATAGTACATGTCATCTGTGTCTTATTATATGGCATGTACTTATCTTTTCAGTGAATTGTATTTTAGGAATTTTTGTACATGTGACTATTACTTAAGATAATAAACAAGGATGAGGCCTGTGCCGATGGAATGGATACTGGAATGTATCTGAGCCGTCACTAGTTCGAATCACTCCACACCTACCTTTGGTATAGGGATTATTGTTTTAAAACCCATTGTTTGTTTAAACGACGTGTGAGGTATTTTTAAAATTAATAAAATCTTTTCAAAAAAAATTAAACCCATGATGGGGATGAATTGATGGTAGGTTCATAACCAATATATACAAAAGACCCGAGTTCGAGTCTTGACAATCAACCCAATTCCAACATTTTTCATTTTAATAAAACCACACATTGTGCATTAAGATACACTTTTTGTGAGTCATGTTTTCATAATAACTTTAAATTTTTTTCAAAAATAAAAAATTACATGTGGGTGATGTGGGATGATTGTAAAATTTGTAGCCAGGGGATTCAAAAGGATTGGGCTTAAGCTAGGCTAATCTCACTGCACAGTCCATATCATTAAAAAATTAAAACCAAATGTTGTGCATTGTTATTTTCCTCATTTATTCTTTCAATTTTAGATAAAATATATATAAATTTTATAAAAAATTGAAGTACTACAACCTTTTCTCCATAGGTTGGGGGATTGAAATTGGATCAGCTGGTCATTAGATCAAATCACACCCCAAGCACCAGATAGAAGGTTTTAGTTTTCTTTTTCAAATTTTAGAAAACACGATGTGTCTTTCTTTGATACATTATATGTTTAGGTTTATTTATCATTTATAAATAATATACATTTCTTATATATTTATTTTTAAATTATAAATAATACTAATTATATATTTTACTATAATAATTATACTTCTAATGTTATTTTTTTATTATGAAAACAAGAAAGAGAGAAATATATACACGACATGTACGTTTTGAAACACAGAGTGTTGTTTCACTATAAAAGTCGAGATTCCCTAACTGGGTAGATCTTGTATTAATCCCCCCTTCTCATTTTATTCTCCTAAAGCTTCCTCCTCAAGACGTTTCTCCTCCATCCCTCTAATACATCATTTCAGTTCATTTATGGCCCAACTATCATCCTCCCTCCCACCCTTGATCTAGGTATGATGTTTCTCACCCCTTATGTTGGATTTTTACATGTATATAAGGAAATTTTGGATTGATAGACTGTTCAGGTCCACACTTGCAATACATAGGATAAATAAATAACACACACTAGGTACAATACACACAAGACCACACCCAATCATGTTTCAACCTAAAAAATATAGGGCATGTATGGTCGGTGAATTCCGTGTACAATGACTTAGTTTTTCCTTTAAAAGAAACCTATATAATGAGAACACAAAACCCCGATACCATGTATCACACATGATGTGTATGTTTGGTGCACTCCGTGTAACATGTTCTTAAATAGTAGCCTGTTTACGGGGCATACATGTATTTAATTCCATGTTGTTACACAAAACTTGTATAAATATTATACGACCCCTCCATAGCCAAATTTGTGTATGAAAACTCACACAGCCACGTCCCCATGCTCTCAAAAACAACATGTACACCTTATTAGATGTTGTGTATTGGCTATTTATTGAAAATAGGCCCACTCGGTGTGTTTATCCGAAGTACATGGTTTCCTGAACAGATCATACTACACACCATGTAAACTAGATGAACATACAATATATTTTTTTATTTTATGATTTCTCACTTTTCTTTCTTCTTTTTTACGTGATTTTATTTTATTGTATGTCTTCCTTTCTATTGCAGCTATGGAAGATGGAGATCGTGCGAGTGGAAAGAGGCCCAAGGCCGCTACTACTAGAGAGAGACCCCATTGGATCAGACTCTAGAGGATAATGAAACCTTTCGCGATTGAGACTATTCCAGTCTCTAAGCCGTTGGCCTTGGGGATCCTTCCTAATCTTCTACCAAAACCCAGACCATCTGCATCTACCTATTTAGCTGCCACTATGGCACCATCTTCATCAATAGCCTCTCCACCCATTGACCCATACACATCATCCGTAGCTGCTGAGGGCTCTAGTATAGCAGCTCCCATGTCCAACGTGACACCTTCAGATCCTTCCACAACTTTGGTTGACCCTAATATTCCCACACAACCATCCACTACTGGAACGACCTCAGACCCAGCTCCGACATCATCAAATGTTCCACCCACTTCCACTATAGGTGGACCCCCCACATAAATAGCTTCAGCCCCACCCTGGCCTACACCAACATTTGTCCGACCTCTTCCACACCCTTACTTGATCTTTGCTGAGGGTAATTCTACGACAGATCGACCTCAACATCTATCACGGTAAACGATCAAGATGAGTGGTTATTTCTTGGATTTCATAGTTCCCTAGAGTCTAAGTGTTTTGGAGGAGGTAAATGATCTTCTGGGGAATACACATCTTTTGGACACACTCTAGGTCAGAAAAAATACATTTTGAAATTTATTTTTGGAGTTCATAGAAACCTTCGAATTCGATGGGGCCACCTACCTCTAGACCCCCACTAATGTAGCTACTTCAGTATGATTTAGGCTAAAAAGAAACCATTTATCATTTCCCATGGACGAGTTTGGCCAAGAGTGTAGATTCTACCCCCATCCTGCCAACCCACCTCTTGTATACTTCCTCAACCACCCTGAGTGCTATGACCTCATTTCCATGTGGTGAGTGATTTCTAGGACTAACCACAAGTATAACCCCACTCTTTAGAAGAGTATACTCATCATTTCCTCCCCCATTAATTTCATCCATCGGTGCTTTAGTTCCATCCTTTTTCCATGCCATGAAAATATGGGTTTTGTGTTTGGTTGAGACATGGACCTTCTCACCTTTATTGTCAGGCATGACTACCCTAACCACCCATGTATTTTCACCTCCTATTTTCACACCATCATCAATGGACATCATGGAAACGTGAATAACTATTTATATGCCACCAAGTTGGCATAATACTTGGGAGTTTTTAAGATGTCTCTCCCTAATGATCAATTAAGCTCTCCCTAGCATATGGAATTCATAATTCTTATTTGCATGAGGATGGTTGAGCATCAAGGATATGGATTTGTGCTCATGCCGGAAACCCCAGCTTCTGTAGGGGTGAGATATGAACCACATTCCCCCACTGGGGTTGCCGATTCTGTCCCACCCCATCCGCCAATGGATGTTTCTTCTCTACTCCACCCAACTTATTTTCCCCTTCCTTCTTCCTACACGATCCCTTCTTCTTCTTCCCCATCCACATCCCCACCTCCATTCTTACCCTCAGATAACCCCCCATTTCCCTCTTCCTGGGAGTGATGGACTACCATATAGAATTTCAAGACTAACACCTGGCTTCAATGGTATAGACCCCATGCTGGATTGAGTAGCTGTTGGGCCTTCTTATTCAGCATCATAACATTCAGTTAACCCCAACCTCTACTCACTAAACTGTTCTTCCTTTAATAGCACAACCCTCATTACCAGCTCTGGTGAAAAATTCCATTTTCCTATCCACTACAAGGCCTGATGCTACCACTCCTGGCCCATAATTCCCCACTCCTACTGCCATATAAGATGTTCCAGTTTATCCTCCTACACAGGGATTTGATCCTATGCCTCCAGCTACCACTACTTCTATTATTGTGACAAATTTACTCACTACAACCACCACATAGAACACATGGCCCAATCCTTCTGCTTCAACTATAACTACTCCTACACCACTGGATCCCCCCTATTATAGATGATTCTTTATATGAGGTGACCCCACGACTAGTTTTTACCAACTTATTTCATTATATATATATATATTTGAGCTCTTCTTGTGATGTGATGGTGTATGTGAGTGAAAATTTCTTTTTACATTTCATCGACTATCACAGGTACTCTGGTGCAACATAGGCATCTCTTTTCAACCACTTCCAATTTTTTTGATCTCTGCATGAGTGGATTATTATTTAAGAGTTTATTTTCATTTTTATTTTGGCCACACCTCTTTCACTTTTCCCTTCATCCTGACCCACTTGTTTTTTTCCACATCCTCTTCTCTTCTTTAGTGTTGCACTTGGGGGAACATGTGCAACATTAAGTGTGGGGGAGAGTCTATGACTACAAAAGTCATCACCCTTAAAATAAGCTAGGATACACCATTAATACATGAAATGTTTTTAAATGTGGAAAATTTTGATTAATTATGTTTATATATTATAAATACATTGTTGAAATTTTTTGATGTTACATGCTGAGTCTAAATTTAAAAGTGTGCTAAAATGATTGATGATATAGTTTAATTTTTTATTTCAATTTTTGTACATTTACATTTATTAGACTACTCATTTTTATTCCTGTCATGACCTAATTGACCCTTTATTTTCCTCATTCCCTAGAGGCATTATAAGTCATTTGAAATAATTTTTCTTATACCCTCATTCTTGAGAGATACTTGGGATATGCATAACTATTAGAACTTGCGAGTTTTTCTCTTCAAAACATGAATATTATGAATCACATTAAAATGATTGAGAAATTTGACTGTTTTACCCCCTTTGACCTTGATATATAACCTACATATGATATTATTAACATCCTTAAAAACCATGAACATCCTTTATAGGAAGCCACATTACAAGACTATTTATCCTTCATACCCTAATTATTTTATAGTTTTTCATGATTTTGAGATTATAAGAAGTAATTTTTCTATCCAGGGTAAATTCTAGTGGGAAACCATGATTTTAAGTGTGGGGGAGAGTGCCTCTTGTTAATTTGGGAAAAAAGGGTTTCCAAAACCACTATTCATTTTATTCTTAGGGGTCCCTTTATTTAAAAAAAATAAAAAGACTTACTAGATTCATCCATTACACTTTATTGATGGTTTATGGACCCATCTTGGAAAGGGACTACCACAGTGGTGATACCCTTTTTGAAATCTTGACTGGAGGATGCACTTTTTTTTGAGATTTATTATTTAATATCATGAATTTTTATTTAAGAATTTATCCTCATTTTTAAAGCCTTTGAGATTAATTTTCACATCATTACCTACCTACATGAAGCCTTAGAATCATTTGAACCTTCTTGAAAGAACTTATGATTTTTGATACTTGATTTCTTAAGTAGTGAATGAGAATAATTTCACTCCTATGGATATAGTTCATATACTTGAGATTGAGAATAAATCTGATTAAATAATCTTTAGTGATGAGTGCCGTATTTTTTAGTGCGGTAAATCATCAAGTGGAATGTGTATTTATAAAAAGTTGACCAATGTGAATATAAGAGGACGAACAAAATTTAATTTAATTATATAGGAGGCATGAATAGAGTATCTTTGAAATAGAAATATGTTTTGTGCCTTTCAAAATCTTTGTCAATGGATATAGTATTTATAAGTATAATTAGTCGAATGCTTCCTTTTTTAGAGTATGGATTTTATTAATTTGATGTTGAGATTTTTATTATGGGAAAGAAAATGACTAAGTGTGGGGGGATTGATGTTCTTGATTTTTTTATACATTTTCATACATTCTATTGACTATAAACACATGTTTTCACCAGACACACATTGTTTTATAGATACAATGCTTTATTTTGGTGTTCATGGAATTTTTTAGGTATTTTATAACCACAGTAACAAATTGGGAAAGAAAAAAATAGATGTTCAATTATACACGACCTATACTTTATAAACACAAACTGTGTAACATTTCCCAGACACAGATCAGTCAGATCGAGTACACACCCATGAAGCAGACAAGAGATCATAGGCCATGTACTATCCATTCACACGTTGTGTCCTCCATTATAGATGTATTTGGTGGATGAAGATGATAATACATTCCATGTGGGGTGGTGGTAATTTCGGTATACCCCCAGCAACCAACAACTCATACATTCATTGTCAAGGAGGAGTGCACAGATCTCCAACTAGTGGAGAAGTAAAAGAAAAAAGTAGTTGACCTAACTACATATTGTGTACTTTCTTGTACACACTATGTAGTCTTGTTTAGTATAAATAAGAGGTAATCCATCTGAATTCATGTTGGACATTCAAGGGGAGGTGCTGTTTAGACCTCCCTTACATCTATTTTTATATTTTATTTACTCTTTTTAATTACGGTTTAGTGTAATTTTTAACTTTCCCATATTTATCCTATATGCATGGTAGGGATTGAGTTTTGTATCAATCCTCACACCGCGACCATGATCATAAGAGGATATTTTCCCTCATTATGGGGTTATAATAAGATTCTGGCATGTTGGATTTAAATTCTAAAGTGTTAATTTTTTTTATGAATTCGTTTTTACAATTCCTTTACAGAACATAATTCCAAAATCACCATTTGTGTCGTATCAGACCAAGAATGATACTAATGGTGAACCCTAAAGGAGTTGTAGTGGATGAACCCATGAACATTGAGGGAACCCATTTCCACTACTATAAGGGTATGATATTATTGTGTATTTGAATTTTTAATTAAAGGACCAAGGAATTGGATTTAAAATACACAACCACTGTTTATTGGACAATGAAACTATGATAAAATTGAATCCCCATTGTATGATATTTTCATATATAATATAAATACAATAGAATGAAATTCATAGTAAAAACTAATTGAATTTAAACCCTGACACACCTATCATCTATTTATTTATTCTTCTTTTATTTAAATTTTAATTATCTTTATAAATAGTTTCACTTTGATTATTGTTCCTTTCACCCCTTCACCCATTTTGCACCTTTTAAAATAATTTTCAATGTATATAGTATTTATAAGAATAATTAGTTGAATGATTCCCTTTTTGGGTATGTATTTTATTAATTAGATGTTGATATTTTTCTTAAGGGAAATCAAATTACTTAGTGTGGGGGAGTTTTATGCGCTCGATTTGTGTATATATTTTCATTCTTTCTATTGAGAATAAACACATTTTTTCACTAGATACACATCGTTTTATAGATAAAATGATTTATTTTGGTGTTCATGGTACTTTTTAGGTATTTTATAAGAAAATTCACATAATAAGAATTATCAAAACAAAATTTCAAACATACATGGTGTGTAATTTATAAACACAGACCGTGTAACAATTACCATACACAGATCGGTCAGACTGAGTACATGACAATGTAGCAGGCTCGAGATCAGACACCATGTACTATCCATTCACACACTATTTCCTCCCTTCTAGATGCAATTGGTGGATGAAGTTGATACTACACCCCATGTGGGGAAACACTACACACCCTGTACCACCAAAAACTGACCGCCAATGCATTCAAAGTCATGGAGCGGTGCCCAACTCAGCTATCAGCCGAGAAATCAAAGAAAAAAGTATTCGACCTAACTATACACCATGTAATTTATTATACGAGTCATGTAGTTATATTTTCTAGAAATAAGAGGGAAGCCCTCCGAATTTGTGTTGGACATTCTGGGGGAGGTGCTTCTTCTTTTCTATTCAGACCTCCCATAGATCTATTTTTAGTTTTTCATTACTCTTTTCAATTACTATTTTGTGTAAATATTATTTTCCCCATATTCCTATCATATCCATGGTATGGATTGATTTTCAACTCAATCCACACTCCATGACCATGGTCATAAGAGGTTAGCTTCCCTCGTGTTGGGGTTGTAATAATATTCTCATTTGTTATGATTTAAATTATAATGTGTTAATTTTATTATGAATTGTATTTTACAATTACTTAACTAAAATTAATTTTAAAATCACCACTAGTGTCGTATCATACCAAGAACGTTACCAATATCAAAGACTAAAGGGGTTACAGTGGATGGACCAATTACCATTTGGGTAACCCATTGCCACTATTTCAGGGGTATGGTATTAATGTGTATTTGAATGTCTAAATACTAGAACAAGGAATTGGATTTTAAATAAACAATCACCAGTTATCAGACCAAGAAATTTTGATAGAATTGAATACCCATGGTAAGCTATTTTCATCTATCATCTAAATACTAAAGAATGAAGTTAAAAATAACAACTAATCAAATTAAATCCCTAACACACCTATATTCTATTTATTCATTTGTTCTTTCATTTTAATTTTAGTTATTTTCACAAATAGTTTTGTTTTCAGGACCCGTCCTCTGGGGCCCATGCCACTACTACCCAAAGCCCAGCTCCCATAGGCCATGGGTTGGCGACTAGCATCGAAAAGTAATTTCCCTATAATGGGAAAGAATTTCCTCTAAACCTATACAGACACAGACATAGAACACTATGCATAAGAAAAGAACACTGGAAGAAGTAAGGTGCAACCAAAACTAAAAACCACCACTGAGTGTAATAGTAAATACTGAAAGTGAAGGGGCCAGATTACAAGGCCAACTAAAATGGAAATATAGGAAA
Source organism: Viscum album (assembly GCA_963277665.1). NCBI lineage: Eukaryota > Viridiplantae > Streptophyta > Magnoliopsida > Santalales > Viscaceae > Viscum > Viscum album. The sequence goes on along the minus strand of OY728148.1, from coordinate 525,393,183 downwards.
AAGTGAAAACAACTCCTGAGGTTGTCCACTAAGGATCCTACATAAAGGGTAGGTATAGCTCATCAATGCGGCTCTCCATGCCAACTAGCCACCTACATACACCATCTCTCAAACAACTCCGAACTCTATGCATCCCTGAATCCTCAAGGCTCAGTCAATCTGTCAGTCATATACACAAGAAAAAACAAGGTGCGGGCGAAGCCCATGCAGAGGTCTTTATAAAAATACTTAGTGGGGACCCCAAGACCCCCCAAAGGTCTCCCAGGATTCTACAAAGGAATAACCACAAAGCATGATCTCAATCACAAATCACAAAGAAAAAGACTTAGCTCAAAATAAGTATAACTTAAGTACAGAAGTATAAATGATTAGTCATAATGGTAGATCATCTTATTCTGTCAAGGGTTATGCTACAGATCTATACAGGATCGTTGGTGCTGATCCACACTGGATCTTTAGGTGATGATCCACAGAGGATTGATAGGTGCTGATCCACAGAGGATCGCTAGGTGCTGATCCACACATGATCCCTAGGTGCTGATCCACATAGGATCGTTAGGTTCTCATCCACACAAAATCTCTAGGTGATAATACACACAAGATCTCTAGGTGTTGATCCACACATGATCGCTATTCATTCTTCACGTCTCAGCCATCCAATAGATTCCTATACGTAGTACGCTTGATTATGGGAGGATCCGCTCCTCAAGCCGTCTATAATATTTCAACTAGAACGAAGTCCCACAAAGAAGTAGCCCAATGATCCATCATGTCATAAGGGTTCCAATGAAACAGATGGCCCGCTAATCAGATGCCCGGTCTGAGAGTTATAGGAATTTTAGTGTTGAGGGACTGGTTGGATTCAGGTACTATCCAACCCAGACATACTCCAAATTTCTCCAAAAATCAGGTAGAGTAAGTTAAAAGGATCATCTCATCCCAAGGATTCAAATGCTGTAGACAGTCATCAAATGAATGTCTAGATGTAAGATACAGTCTTTTAAGTGTATCTGGGCCAAAAAGGGTCTGGGTCTGGTCCGAGCTGGTCAGACCAACCCAACCCACAACATCTTGGGATGACCCAACCCAGTTTGGTCAACCCTACCTGATTCGAGTCCAACTCAGGTCCAACTCGGTCTAGCCCGAATGGTCTGGGCCGCGGTCGTCTCGTCCCGCTGAGCCGTAGACCGGCCCATCCCATATCATCTAGGTTTGGCCTGCCCGATGAAACTACCTGCAAGCTGGAGCGGCACCCTGTTGGGTGGCCCTGAGGGGACTTTCCCCCTCCCGCAGAAACCAAATGTCCTTTTGGTTCTTTGAAATGGTAGTGCCATGTGGCGCTGCCTCCTTGCCAATGTGAACTGCGAGGGATTGGTATCCTTCACCGAGACTTCAAAGATGTAACCTCCTTTTTCATGGCGCGCGATGGCACGCCGCTGTCCACTGATGCGACCGACCAAGATCTGGCCGCCCCTACTACCACTACGACCCACAACAGCGCACCACCCACTGCCATCGCACCTGACCAATTCCAGCCACCATCTTCACCCGCCGATGCGAGTCACCAGCGCTAGTGGATCTTTCGCGGGCCACCATATGAACTATGGTGGTCCATTTTTTCCTCCAAACGTTCCATTTGGACTTCTAGGATAATTCCATCTTTGCGTGGATCCCAGATTCAAGTTTCAGTCGACTTGGAAATTCATCTCCAAAGAACAATACAAATAAAGAAATAGCGGAGGGTCTGGGCCTTGTTCATTTGACCCACGTGACCCACATTAGCATAATAATGAGGGTGTGACAATCAATAATCAAAAGATAAATAAAAACCCCCATTCAATATTTTCCTGCAATAAACACATGCAGTTTCATACGAATTGCAAGTCACCTCATTTTGGTTGATCCACATTCATCATGATTTTCAAGAATGAGGGAAAAAAACTAATTCACTTGAATTTAAAAATAACCCCTACCATGATCACATTAGATTCGATTGTGGAAGAAGAAGAAGGTCTGCATGCGTAGTTTTTCATCGCCCGTCGACCTCCGGATCGATTCCTCAATGGGCATTGTCAAAATAGAATTCTTCATTGGAGGTATATGTTGCCCGAACTTTGTCAGGAGTTCTCCCATGGGTTCTGAAAACCCATGCCAATGATTTAATTAAATAAGAGGAAAACCTCCAATGTAGGTTCATTATTATGATTTATTAATGAATCATAATCAATGAACTTAATTAACCATAAGCATTCGAGTTACACAATGAGAGGCTTAATTCAATAAATGACCCACATTTATTGCTCGACGTTGAACTGTGGTCTGACCATTCGCCGCTCAACTATTTGCAAAAAGTATAAAATAACATGTTTTTTTTATTTTCTTATTTTTTCCAAAATTCTGAAAAATTAAACTTTCGGTATAACTTTTTCCAAACAAAGTTAAGCTTCCCTTAAGAGAATCTATGCGCTGTGAATTCAGTCGTGCCCTTAGATTTCAATTCCAAGCACTGGTACAAATGTTAGAAAACTCCACCCATAGGTTTTCTGAAAATACTTTAAAAAAAGTTCAAAAAATTATTAAAAGTCACCCTCGACCCGTGCCGGTCAAGGATAGTCTCTGAATAAGGAGAACACACCATCATGAGATTAATGGTACTCTAGGATTTTCAATCCTAATTAACATTTATAATTTTAAGATTTTAAAATAATATAATTGGCACTTAATTATTTTATTCACAGCCAAAAACTAACTCCCACTAGTGACCAGCACTGGCCAATGTTAGTATCTGCCTAAGAAAACCATACCCTCAAAAGTTTATAGGGGGTATCAGTTTTTTAATCTGAGTCACTGTTTGTGAGTTATAAGTATTTGAACAATAAAATAATTTTTATTTAATTATTTTACTAATAGTTATTCCATTTTTAGGTTTTCTCACCAGAGGCCTGCGCTGACTAAACATAAGTTGCACCTAGGGTAAAACTGCCATCTTGAAAGCAACAGTTCCCTCAAATTTCTGATTCGGGCACCTTCTTAAGAGTTATTACACTTTTTCAGGTAAACTATTCACAAGCACTATTTAAAACAAAACATTTTTTGATGGATCATTGTGGGCATTCCAGGCCTTGGAATCACATGCTGTTAAATTTAGCGGTATAAAAATAATTCCATATAATTAAAAAATATTTATAAAGAAATTCTAGGACATTACATTATCCCCACCTTAGGTCTTTACATCCCCAATATCCAAAACAAAGGTAAATAAAATAAATGAGGGTACTGAGTAGGAATCTCAGACTCCCGTTCCCTTGTGCTCTCCTGGAGATTCCCATGTTGCGACCAAACTTTCACCAGAGGGATCGACTGTCCACAAAGGGCTTTCTCTTATTGATCTTCTATCTTCATTGGGAACTCCATAAAAGTCACCCCATCATCAAATTACAACTCACCCAAGTCGATAACGTGTGATATATCAGGCACACATATCTTTAGCCGCGACACATGGAAACAATTATGCACCTGGTGCAGCTGTGTGCGAAGATCTAGATAGTATGCCACCTCACCAACTCTGCTAAGAATCTGGAAAGGTCCAATGAACCTCGAAGATATATTGTCACCCTGGCCAAATCTCTGCATTCCTTATCGGGGTGAGACACATAGGAAGACATGGCCTCCCACCTCGAACTCTAAGTGTCTCCATCTCCCAATGATATAAGACATATGTCTTCTCTATTCAGTCTTTATCCTCTCCTGGATGATCTGCAACTTCTCAGGGGTGGATTTTACCAACTATGCACCCAAAAGTGATGACTCTCATGGGACTGTCTTGCATATAGGTGATCTATACGGTTTCCCATTCAAGGCCTCAAATAATGACTATGCAATTGTGGAGTGATAACTATTGTTGTATGCAAAATCCAGCAGTGATAGGTGGTCCTCCCAACTATAACCAAAATCCAGGACACAAGCACAAAGCACGTCCTCCATGGCCTATATGATCGGCTTCGTCTGACCATATTTTTGGGGGTAAAAACTGTGCTAAAACATGCAATAACCTGATGCTCAGCTTTTACTTGTTGAAAAGTGAGGCATCATGATATAAACATCATCAATGATTTCTTTATCCCTGGCCACCAGTACTGACACTGGAGATCTTAGTACATCTTCTCCACACACAGATGTACCTCCAAAGGGAATGTGTGGAACTCCCTCAAAACCTCCTCGCGTAGCATCACTGGTACCATGGTTTTTCCTCTAAAGAGGATGGAATGCTACCCACCTTTATAAAATCCATCAGGAGCCTGTCTTGATGATATCCGAGCATGTGAGGCCTCATAATAAACATCCCCAAGATGTTTCTCCTAGACTCGCTGAAGGAGTGGGGGATTAACTATCATAGACTGGATGTAAGCTGCTCCATCAATATCCAGAAAGGATAACTGCAAGGTAGCTAGCTGCTCTGTTGCCTCACTCTGCAACTGTAGACCAGCCCTCCTTCTTAGTGTTTCTGCCACCACGCTCCCCCTCCCAAAAGTATAGACTCTCTTCAAAGTCATATTCCCAACAGAACTCTAACCATCACCGATGTTCCAGTTTTAGGTTCTTCGATGAGAAGATACACCTGAGACTCCTGTTATCATAGTAGTTAGTAAACCAGTCTCCCAACTATACTCTCGACTCCCAGAACTCCGTAGATTCCATTTGATATGCTGTTGTAGATATTGGTATTGTCCTTGGGTATAATTCAATATATAAGTCCCTCTCCCTGTAGGGAGGTAATCCTGGAAACATCTTTTGAAATGATTTTCCCGCACTCTGCCACTACTGTTGGGAACTAAAAACTGAAAACACCTAATTCCATGAGGGTAATGTTGGCCGACTCAAGAGTGATCGGCTGAACCTGCATATGCATGAGTTTAACCTGTGCTTCCTGGGTCTCCTTTTTCACTGACCAAGGAAAACCCCATTTCAACGCTGTAGATATACTACAACCTTTTTTCCTAAAAGAGTCAATCTAAGCATGAACTGTGGATGAACATTCCATAACCAAACTAACGTTCTAAGGCCTCGACACCTCCACAAATATTTTCCAAAAAAACTCTCTCCTCAATTGTTAGATCACATAGTCAACTTAAGTGTGATTATCGAGTCTCCTCCCATAGGTATCTCAAGATGTAATGATCAAGTCAACAATTTAACCAAAAAATCTAAATAAGGAACATAATTTGTGATAAGAAGGATTGATTAGTACCTATTTCTATTAATATTAAAGCTAGTAGTAGACACATACCATACATAAATTCATTTCTGGAGCTCTTTGGTCACACTCCTTGACCGAATGTAGCTACTCCCTTCCTCTTTCCTCCAGCTCCCTGAGCCTAGTGGGGACCACATTGGGGTGATGGTTGTAACATGTCAAAATGTATACCACCTCCTTCTGCTCTCCTAGATCCTCCTCCACATTTTCTACCATAGAGACTCATCTATCCTAATAAATTACTGTTCCCAAAAAATTTTACACGCCGACGACTTTGAGACTGGCGTAAGTTTCCATATTTCCCACTACTAACATTCACTGGATGTATCTTCTCATCCAAATAACATTCAACCAAAAAGATTTTCTCTAGCACCATAACATATGTAGGAATACATAGAAGAATAATGTTGGCTTAGATGTCCCAAAACACATCTCTCTCGGATGTCTGAGACCTAAATTCACCATTTGTATCGTATTCATCGAGTACCTAGAATGATTGGTATGCCTCAACAAATACTTAGCTATAAAAATTTCAATCTACCGAAGCTGTAGAAGCTTATGTGAATACATACCCCTTTGATTTTTATGGAAAGAGACCCCTTCTCTTAGAAATGATCTAAATATTATTCCAGAAAAAAGTCACCTCATCATAAGATAAGGGTAATATAAACCCTACCATCGCCCTACTAATCCACAGAGAATTCTCACTGCTAGAACCACCATCTGATCTAATCATGCCCTAGATAGATGGAAACTCATTCACCACCTCAAGCTAGTCCTTAGCTGCCTGTGTGTCGGGCTCACCTCAGAACCTGAAAGGTATCTATCACTGAAACTTGTATAAGGAAATGAGCCTATATGTGTCCTCTACCGATGGTGCCGGTAGTAACTGCTGACCAATGAGAAGTGGTATCACTGGGACACCCCCCGAAGGTACCATCTCAAGAAACGATACCTGTACCAAAGCCTCATCACTCTTTGGACCATCCTCATTATCTTGAATTGGAATCCTAGATGGCTATGTGTGTGGATGCTTCTTGATAGAGAATCAAGATGAACCACGATAAAAAGTTCATACCTGATGATCTGACTCAAAAGATATCAATAGAAAAACATCTTCAAAGCACATGTAACTAGTGTTTTTGTGTACCGAGTTGAAAAATAGAATTCGGGGTCCTGGTGTATGGATATGTCGGCTGCCGCACCTACACTGGATTCCCTGAACTGAAACCCAAACTCAAGATACTTATAACTATTTCTCCATTGAAAACATAAACACCTAGTTCTTTTAGTAGAACTGACCCCTCTGATACCACTTTGTCACGACCCATCACCAGGGCCTGTGATCTGACTACCCCAAGCCTGCCTTATATAGGCTAGGGGTTAGAGACCATGACTATAAAGTAATTTCCCTATAATGGTATGGGATTTAATCTCAATCTGTACACACACAGACAGGGAACTATACGCATAAGCAAATCACAATGGAAGAATTAAGGTGAAACCACTACTAAAAACCACAACTGGGTGTAATAGTAAATACTGAATGTGAAGGGGCCTGAATGCAAGACCAACTAAAATGGAAATAAAAAAAAGGGAAAATATCTCATGAGGTCATCTACCAAGGATCCCTCCTAAAGTGTAGGTATATCTCATAACTTTGGCTCTCCACGTCAACTGGTCACCTCCATACATTGTCTGTTAACCACCTCTAATCTCCATCTTGCCCTGACTCCTCATGTATCAGTGAAGCTATCCATCATCTGAAAAATACACAACAAGGTGCGGGAAAAACCCATGAAGGGGTGAGTATAAAAATACTCATTAGGGATCCTGAGACCCCCCAAATTTCACTAGGATTCCAAAAAGGAAAAAAAACAAAGCATAATCTCAATCACAGAGCACAAATAAAAAGACTCAGCTCCAAATAGGTAAAACTTATGTATAGAAGTATAGATTATTAGTCGCAAAGCTAGATCATATTATTCTGTCAAGGGTTATTCTATTAATTCAGAATTTCTCAGTGCTGATCCACAATGGATTTCTAGGTGCTGATCCACACATGATCGCTAGGCGATGATCCACACATGATCACATGGTGCAGATCCACACAATAACGCTAGGTGCCGATCCACAAAGGATCTCTTGGTGTTGATCCAAATAGGATCAGTAGGTGCAAACCCACATAGGATTGCTAGGTGCTGATCCACACAGGATCCCTAGGTGCTGATACACACAATATCACTATTCATTCTTCACGTCTCACTCATCCACTGGATTCCCATACATAGTACACTTGATTATGGGAGGATCCGATTCTCAAACCATTGGAAATATTTGAACCATAACAAAGTCCCATGAAGAAGTAACCCAATGATATTTCATGTCATAAGGGTTCCAATGCAATAAGTGGCTTGCTAATCGGACGCCCGGTCTGAGAGTTATAGGCATTTTAGTGCCAAAGGCCTGGTTGGATTTGGGTACGATACAACCCGACCTTACTCCAACATTCTCCAAAATATAGTTGAAGTATCTAAAAGGACTGTCTCATCACAAGGATTCCAACACAGTAGATGACTTATCAAAAGGATGTCTAGTTTGTATGATACAACTTATTAAGCATATCTGGGCGCAAAAGGGTCCAGGTCTAGTCAGATCTGACCCACCCTATCTTGGGATGAACCAACCTGGTTCCGGTCTCCCTGACCTATTTTGGGTCACCCCGACCCAATCTTGGTCTAACTAGGCTCATCCCGAACCAGATGGGCCATGCCGAGTGGGCTGGCCCACAGCAGGCTCAGCCTACTAGGCTGAAGCAGGCTTTGCCCGTTGGGCTGCAGACAGGTACGACCTGCCTCGGCTCGGCATGACCCACCAGCTGGTTCAGCACCCGGTTGGGTGGTCGCACGAGGATCTTTTCCTTCCCTAACAGACCAATGGTCCGTTCAGTTTGTTGAAACGGCGATACCATGTGGTGTTGCCTCCTTGTCAGCGGGTCCTGCGGGGCGCGGGTCCCCTTCCCCATGACTTTGAAGTTATGACCTCCTTCTCCACGGGGTGTGACGACGTTCTATTGTCTGCCAACATAGCTGAACGAGATCCATCCACCCATAATACCACCACAACATGATGCCACTAATCCCCTCCACGACGCTCGATGACCCGCCACCCACTACCACCGCGGCTGGCCGATGTAGGTCACCACCATCGCCGGTGCCGGCATATCTTCCGTGGGCCATCAGGTGAGCTCCGATGGTTTGTTTTCCCCTCCGAACTCGCCTACGGGCCTTCTGGGATGATGCCGTCATTGCGTGGTTACCATATTCATGTTTCTGCCGACTTGAAAATTCATCCCCAAAGAACGAGACAAATACCGAAGTGGTGGAGGATCTTGGCATTGTTCGTTTGGACCGCACCCTCCTTGTTAGCATTATAACAAGGGTGTGATAATCAATAATCAAAAGATAAATAAAAAACCCCATTAAATATTTTCCCACAACAACCACCCGCAGTTTCATACGAATTGTGGGTCCACTTGTTTTGGTTGATCTACATTTGTCATGAAATTAAAGAATGGGGGAAAGAAACTAATTCACATGAATTTAAACGAAAACCTCTACCTTGATCACATTGGGTTCAGTTGTTGAAAAAGAAGGAGTTCTGCGTGCATAGTTGTTCATTTCCCGTTGACCTCTGAATCGATTCCTTAATGGGAATCGTCAAAACTTCATTCTTCATTGGAGGTAGATGTTTCCAGCACTTCGTCAGGAGTTCTCCCATGGGTTCCCAAAACCCATGCCAATGATTTAATTAAATAAGAGGAAAACCTCCCATATTGGTTCACTATTATGATTTATTAATGAATCATAAGCAATGAACCTAATTAACCACAATCATTATAGTTACACAATGAGAGGTTTATGTCAATAAATGTCCCACATTTATTTCTCGACGTTGGACCACGGTCTAACCATTCACTTCTCAACCGTTTGAAAAAACAATAAAATAATATGTTTTTTTTCCAATAGTCTAAAAAATTAATTTTTTAGTCTGACTTTTTCTGAAAAAAGTTATGCTTCCATTAAGAGAATCCCGGTGCTGCGAATTCAATAGTATCCCCAGATTTCAATTCCGAGCACCGGTTTAGAAGTTAGAAAAAACTTCCCACACGTTAACTGAACATACCTAAAAAAGTTCAAAAAATTATTAATAATCACCCTTGACCCGCGCCAGTCGAGATTAGGCTCTGCCTAAGAAGAAAACACCCTTATGAGCTCAATGGTACTATCAGATTTTCAATCCGAGTTACCGTTTAGAGGTTAAAGATTTTACAATAAAATAATTTTCACTTAATTAATTTATTTACATCCTAAAACTAACTTTCCTTAGTGGCCCGTGCTGGCCAATGTTTGTATCTACCTAAGAAAATAATTCCCTCCCGAGTTTAGTGGGGGTCTCATATTTTTAATTCAAGTCCCTGTTTGTGAGTTATAAGAATTAAAAAAATAAAATAATTTTTATAATATAATTTTATTTACCATTAGGCCATTTTTGGGTTTTCTCATCAGAGTCCTGTGCCGACTAAACTTAAATCGCGCATAGGGTATAACCGACAATCTAAATGCAGCATGACATATATATTTCTGATTCAGGAACCCTTTTAGGAGATATTCCACTTTGTTAGGAAAACCACTCACTCACACTGTTTAAAATTTAACATTTTTTGACAGAACATTTTAAGCAATCTAGGCCTCAGAATCATGTGCTGTTAGATTTTACGATCTCAAAAATAATTCCATATAATTAAGAAACAATTATACAAAAATTATGGGATATTACATTCTTTTAGTTGATTTTTCCCTTCACCCCTTCTATCTGGATAAACAACCAAGATTCTTCTGATTTTCACTTCTCTATTTATTTTCCGTTCTCTATGTTGGATCGACCCTGAATAATGCTAGATACTTTTTTAGTTGGTTCAGAAGAGAGATTTTAAATTCTAATTTGGACCGTAAATTTCAATGGGAGTGGTTTCAGCTATTAATGTGTGAATAAGGGACAATAGGAGATAATCTTTTATATGTGGGGGAGATGAAACACTTGTAATTTTTCAAAATATTCCATTACACCCATATTTCTATCATGAGAAAGCCTAAAAATAGGTCAATAGTGAACCTTTTGAGTTAATAAAGTCAAAATATTTCCATAAAAGAGGTTTTTTAAAAGTTTCTAGGTCATTTTATCTCTTATATTTTTAGTTTAACCCATGGTAAATCAGTTTTTACCTTAATCGTGACAATTAATTATTATTTATTTTACTATTAATAACGGCCAATCAATAATATGAACTTTTTATATAATTTAAATTAACCTGATTCAAATTACGTAATAGAATTTACCAAATTAATTTACATAAATGGTAGAATAAAACTTAAAATTTACACAAACATGCGCAATAAGAAATGGTTTTCCAAAGAGAAAATTCTCAGAAATACAAAATGATTTAATATCAAAAATAAAAACTTAACTTATTAAAATGTCATAAATTAGATTTTTTTTATAAAATTTAACTAAATTTACTTTATATCAAAATTTATTTTATAATTTAACCTTGAAAATTATTTTAACAAACATCTAGTTTTCAATAAAAAACATAATTTTAACTATTCATTGAAAAATTAATCTTTTCATAAAAATACAAAAACTTTACCCTGAGATAATTTGGTATTATGATTTAAAAAATTATTCTCATTTTATCAAATAAACTTTAAAAATGAGGTAAAAATTAATTTTAAATTATGTGGGAAAATCATGATTAATCCGTCTTTAAAAAAATAAATTTTTTTCAGAACACATTTATTTTTCATTTAAATGATTCTTATTTTATTTTTATTAAATAGGTAACCCTAATTTTTATAATTTGGTTATTAATTTTCATACCTGCTACGAATATGGGGAAAATACTTAATTGATATAATTCTATTTCATAAGCACAATTTTATCCTTTTGTTGTATGTCAATTAATTTCCAATTCATCATTTACTATAAGAGATTAATATCCAAAAATGATTTTTTTATGATTGATGCACTAAAATTAACTTTTAATGGATAATAAATTCCATAAATGGGTAATGATTCATTCTATATATCTCTAAATATTTTCCAAAATTGATATGGTTAGTAGAAGATATCAAATATAATACATTAATATCTAAACGTCAAAAGTAACACCACTTGTTCAACATTTTTTATTTTCATAACTTTATTCAAATTCTAATAATGATATATTAACTATAAAATCTTGTTGGCCACTTAGATAATAGCTCTGTTTTTTTAGTCTGATTGTGGGTTCAAGACCCATGAACTTTCCTGATGTGATAGGTTTTCACCTAGTATGTGAGTTGTCTTTTATTCAAAACTAATATTAATATAAATCTTATAACATTCTCAAAGTGTAATAACCCATAAATACCTCTGTGTAAAAGATAATATAATCTCTAAAGGTTACCAATATGTTTAAACTTATACCCACAAATGTAAGGCTATGCTTCCTCAAATAACCTTTTCACAAAAACATATACTAAACCAATGGTTTTTATTGACCTAAATGTCTCCCAAAATATATATACTCATCGTAGACTACCATCACATAAAACCTAAAAGGGGTTGTTTAAGAGTTTGAAATTATTATAAATATTAAAATCATAAATACATAATGGAATCCATAACTCTTAAATTAATTAAGGCATATACGCTTCTAAAATTTCACATAAAACTTAGATTTTTCATGATTTTTATAACAAAAAAACTATTGGTAAAAATACTACTAATATTTAATTCTTGAATCCCAACACATAAATATTTCATCCATTTTATTTGAACATAATTCATTACATGATCTAAGGGATAACTATTAGAAGAGAGAAATGAATCTTATAATTCCCTAGTTTGATAAATTTAGTACAACAATATATATATGAACCCCTAGGATGAAATTTATTTCATTCCTTTCAACTATTAATTTTTTCTCAGAAATTAATTTCTTTATTCCCATATTTTATATACATAAAAAATATCTCATTCCTTTGTGAAACCTTCCAAGATGTATATTTATTATTTTTTGACATGAAACAAATTGAGCCTTCGTTACTCTATAGTCTCCACCACTAGAGCTCTTATAGAACTTCATCCTTCTCCACTTTGGTGAGTCTAAGAGTTGTTTAAAGTATTGGTTATTAATCATATTTTGGAATAACTGATTTGACATAATCAAAATATCATTTAATCCATTTATCATTCTTTTTGGTTATTAATAGTGACAATATTTTTCTTCATATTAAATGATAACATGATTCCTTTGGGTTCAATCTATTAACTAAAACCAAAAAACAATTATGTGAGAAATAATAATAATATTGGGAAACCATATAATATTTCATAGGATGTATAAATAATGGAACATTATTTTCAATCTAGATACCTTATATTTAACCTAGATCATTCATTACCATCATCTATTCAAATCCTTCATAATGGTTTGTAAAGATAATGTCAATTATCCATACCATATCCCGTGGGAATGACAAAATAGGTGTGTAGTAAGGCTCATTGTTGTCTACAAGGTAATCCTTGAGACAATAATAGTGGTCATTTTATGAAGTTATTACCCCTGGGTGAAAATATGACAAAACTATGTCCAATTTTATTATCCAGAAAGGTATATATTGGAAGGAAAACCCGTATAACCTCTTATTTACAAAAACTTTAGTATTTAATTCTATAATTATCCATAAATTTAATCATAGAGATATGCTCCCTAGTATATGATATCCTTAATGTAGTTCCCAAAGCTCATACTACAAATATCCTAATACCAACTATAGAGACACTGAAACCTATATCCCAAATCCTGTGTCTCCTATATTACAATAGCATGTAATTAAAGGAATCAAATCCCGAAGGACTAAATAGTTTAGTATGCTTGCTGAATTAAATACATATATGATTCAGATATTACATTTCATTACACAAATAAAAACATAATTTACTGTATAATATCATTATTCCATTTATTATATTCTTTTATATCATTTATAATACACTTTATAGATTCCTGGAAAAGGAAACAAAATAAGGTTGTTCTCAAATTATTAATAAGTACAACATAATCTATCATGAGTGAATAATAATAATAAACACGGGAGGATAAATAAATGAAAAAAATTACATTAAAAAAATTTAAATTTCATTATTAGATAAGTAATAATCAATATGGAAAGTTGAATAATATAAAACACATGTCATTTAATCAATAACATGAAAATCATAACTAGATAAGGCCTAATCAATATGGAAAGTAAAAATATGAAAATACATTTTACTTAATAGATCAACTAATAATGGAATGCGTATATAGATAATAACCTTATGAAACAATCACAGATAATAATAGCTGAATTCTTACTAAATGAAATTATTAGATATTAGATGCCATGATCTTAGGCATACTGGTACCACTACATTCATGACCTTTCACATGATAGCTTAACACTAATAATGGAAAGTTAAATAATATAAAACACATGTCATTTAATCAATAACATGACAATTATAACTAGATAAGGCCTAATCAATATGGAAAGTAAAAAAATGAAAATAAATTCTACTGAATAGATCAACTAATAATGGAATGAATATAAAGATAATAACCTTATGAAACAATCATAGATAATAATAGCTGAATTCTTACTAAATCAAATGATCTATTTAATTTAGGAAGAATATGCCTTATCAATAATTTACCATATCGATCAAGGAATATTAATTAACAATAATTTTCCCATTAAATCATATAACATTCAAAAAAATATATAATATCTATAAATTATATATGTTTTATGCCTTAATTATATACATGATACATAATATGGATATTTATAGTAAATATAATGACCAATGATCATACAAAAGTGAATATTTATAGGGAAAGTTAACAACTAAAAAAAATGAATCTAGAAAGTGAATGTCAATACATTATAATGTAAAAATGATCATAAACTAACCATATAATAAATAAGGATAATATCAATAACATATATACATTTTATTATAAGTGAAATAAATTGTTTTTGTTATTGATGATTAAAAATACAATACAAATATCATTGAAAGTATTCTTGACTAAAATAACATTTTGAATTTGATAATATTTTTAAAACTAAAATTCTATATTATATTATTAAAATAAAACTATTAAAAATTAACCTTTTAAACATATAAATTAATCATTAAATAATTTATTGGTCATGAATGTGGGAAAATCAGAATAAGTCATACAAGTTAAAATAATTATTCCTTTCACATTTTTGGAAAAAATTAACGTGACCTTCTATAGAAAACAGAATGAAGATTCCATTAAAAAAATTTAAAAATTAAAACATGAGTATAGATGAATTTATTAAATTATTTTTAAAATCATAAAATATTTTTGATTAACTTTTTAGAAAACATTATTTTTTAAGGAACGATATTTTCAACCGAAGAAATAAATAAATCCATATTCTCTTTTAAAATATTTACACCATAATTTTAACTACAAAATAGTTAAAAGGGGAAAAATTACATGAAACAAGTAATAAATAATCATAGAATAAGAATATTAAAGGTGTTTATTGTGAAATTATCAAATAATTCACTTAATTGGAAATTTATATATAAATTATCTTGATTAAATGATATTGTGAAATAAAATATTACAAAGATAATAACATTGAAGTGAGAATTAATAAATAAATAAATTATTTGAATCAAATTTAAATGAACATAAAACAAGTGTAAATACAATATATTAATTTAAAAATAATTACCCACATAATCATATAATTTCCATGAAGATGAAGACATAATATTACCCATTGTAATGGAATTGAGTTTCAAAATTCTTTACCACTTTGTAATTTTCATGTCAATTCCCATTTGATGAAGTCATTAAAATTTCAAGATAAAATAAAAATGAACTATTAAGGATTCCTGATATTATATTTAAATGGGTAATTATATACACCATATAAATAAATTAGGTCTGTAACATTACAATATGCCTCAATGAAGGGAAATTGAGACAAAGTCACTTACCTAATGCTTCATTTACTTGAAAAAGATTTATACATTTGTATAATGGTCTTAATCTTGTTATTAATTTATAACATAACCATATTCATATTTATAATATCATATAGTTTCATCTTATAAAATTTTACAACCCCTTTTTTAATAATATTTCATTATTTTCATTGTTTTTGGTGTTAATTGACTTGTTTTTGCATGCATGTTTTTTCAAGAAGGTTCTTGTTCGTGGGTATAGGATATAGATAAAAAATATAAAGAATTATATTATTCTTATAAATATAATTTATACTCCCTATATAAATTTTTAGAGACAATCTTTATATTTTGAAATGTAAAATGAATCACATCACTTCATGGAGATGGTAGGTCGTACGTACACGCGAGTAACAATATCATTCTATTAACAAGTGAAAGGATAAAGAATTGGGAGATATATTACGATTAAATAATAAATATAATTTCATATATATCACATATATCCATTAAATTTATTATTGTTATTTTCCCTATAAGGTGTAAGTGAAAAATATCACATCACTTTATGAGGTGGTAGTCCATCATACACACTAGAAACGTTATCATGTTTTAAAATGCATAACAACCAAGGTGGTGTATATGATATTATAATTAAAGATGTATAATAATTTCATAAATATCATATAAATGTGTTGAATCCATCATAATATATTTCCATAGAAGGTGGTTATTGAAAACAAATTACATCTGTTCGTGAGGTAGGAGTCCGTCGTACACATGATTGACGAATTCATTTTAGATTTGATGGAAAAAGAGATAGATATATTAAATTAAATAAAAATAGTAACATATTAGTATATTTAAGAAATTAATTTTATAAAAAAATAATGGTTTAATAATATTTTAATGATATGTAATAAGAAACAAAATGAAAATGGTTGCTTAAGAACATTACCTCTTCTTCAGAGAACTTATTTATCATTCCACAAAAAATAATTCATAGGATGTATTTATGATCATAAAAATGAGTTAGGGTTTTTTTAAGGAATATATGAAGTGATTTATATTGGTCATGGACTATCCAAATGTATTTTTTTGGTGTGAATGGTTGAGGATAGGTGGTGTCTTATTATAAATGGGACATAGGACACACATGGAATTTTTCAAAAGATTCAACAACACCCGTGTTTTTAACATGAAAAACCAATAAAAATGAGACTTTATTCACAATTATAGGTTATAAAATCGACATATGGTCATAAAATTGGGTTTTAGACTTGTGTTTAGGTAATTTTAGGCCTCATCCTTTTTGTTTGACCCCCTTGTAAATAAGTTTTAACCTTAACTATAGAAATTAATTTTTACGACTTTTACAATTCATAATAGTCAAAAATGAATTTGAAATTATTAGATAACATAAATTATTATTATTAAAAAAATTTGGAATCCATTTTATAAAATTAAATTCAAGGAAATGGTATAATATAATATAAAATTTATACTTGGAGATGTAATGAAAATGTGGGTTTTGAAAGATAAAATTTGGATAAGTATAGAAGATTTTAATATCAAAATTCAATATGAAATTGAATAAAATTTTCCATGTTATTATATTTAATATAAGTAAACTAATAATACTTTTAAATCAATTTAAATCATAATTTAACCTTGAAAATTATTTAAATGAAAAGGTTGTTTTTAATAAAAATTAGTGTTTTTTACTATTCATTAAAAAATTAGAATTTCTAATAAAATACCAAAAATTCACCCAAAGATAATTTTTATATGATGATCACAAAAGTTATATTAATTTTATCAAATAAGTATTATAAATTTTTGAAGAGTTACTTTTTAATTATATGCTTAAACCACGACTAAACCATCTTTTATAAAAAGTAAAAAACTCCAGAAATCATTTATTTTTAATTTTGATGATTTTTATTATATATATAATAATTTGATAACCATAATTTTTATATTTTTTTTAATACTATTAATTCTTGAAAATTTAATCACTAATTTATAATGGTATACATATTGTTGTTTATTTAGACTTGGGGTTGCGGGTTCCATAAGGTATTGATGAAATCAAATTTATTTAAAAATAAATATATCATAAATTCAATGGGTGTTACATTCTTATCTAAGAGCGTCATTCCGTGTCATAAATGATATCAAATAAAATTTTATGCTCATAAAATTTCATGCTATTATATACATATAGTATAAACAATATGGAAGAGATAAACATAATTAATCATGTACCACTACAAATATCATGAAAGGAAAATGTGTCCATGGATGACATAGAAATATTAATTATCACATGGATAACAATAACTTGTTTCATAATGATGGGATTAATAATATAACTCATTATAATATTTCCCTCAATTGATTATTATATGAAAGAAAACAATAATTGTTATGGAATATACAAAATACACAATCTAGTTTATCTCATGATATATAATGATGTATTGAGGAACTATATCATAGAGGTCCCCATCAATCAATTTATAATTCCAGTGCATTCATCATGTGAATTAAAATAATAACCATTGAATACATTATAAAAAATCCTTCAATATAAACATTCATATTTTTAAAACTCGGATTGAAAATTTAAATATTTACCTAGTATATACTCTACATTAATTAGTAGTCAATATTCATCCAAATAAAAATAAAAAGTACACAGATTTTTAATGATTCATCAATTAATAAAATTGTTTATTTCTTAGTAAACACCTGTAATATGATTTATATGAAGTACGATTATTATACCATATATAGTAATGTATATAATAAATAGTCAAAATTAAAAATAATTTAGAATATATCCATTATTATATCGAACCAGGAAATGAATAATAAAATCAATTCATCATAAATGATGGGATGACAGTAAAGGAAAATCCCATGGATGTTGAGAGAAAAATGGAAGATTATAATTGTCAACAGATTTTTATTAAATATCTTGTCAATTTTTTTAAAAAACAATGTTATTAATAACTTCCAAAAATATTTTAATGAGGTGTCAAAAATAATATTAAAACATAATTTAAAAAAAATTACAATAGCATATTATTGAAATTAAACACTTCTAATGTAAGAAAATATGGAGTGGAAGATAAAAATTCACATAGCTAGAGGGAAATACGTTTTCCAAATATTTAATAAAATAATAAACTATTACTTTAAAATATTCATATAATAATGGGAATAGATATTAATTTATAAAATTGTAAAACATATAATAGAAGATAAATCCCGATAAAAGGTTAGGATTGTGGTAAAATGTTTTCATTATGAAAAAATTTTAAAAGATATTTTTTTCCATAAATTTTAATTAAAGTATAAAATGAATTATTTGGGAGATTATAAAAAGAGTTATTTTAAACATTTTAAGAAAACATAATATTTAATAAATACTTATTTTTGAAATCATTGAAGTATAAAATAATTCTAAAAACAAAAAACAATATGGATATGTAAGAGAAAGGTTCCCAGCGAAAATTTTAAATAAGATAGGATTCTCTTATGAACACTATCATTGTCAATTTGAGTACCAAAGAGAGAAAAAATAAAACAACACTTAAAAACCCAAGAAATGACCAAAGGATAAGAAATAAATAAGTTTTGATAGGTAAAGCATATATAAAAGTCTAAAAGAAAATTCAATCATAAGAAATCCTGATAAAAATTAAAACTAAAACATAGAAACTTACATCTTTGGTATCTATTGAATAAATTTCCATAAAATGTTATAAAATGGTATAGATCTCTATGTCCCATTTATATAATACAATATTATGTAAAAATATATTCATTGAAAATTAAATACATTATAAAAAATAAAACATGATGTAGAATATGAAAGGTGTACCAAGGAATTTAAACTGAGGCCTAAAAACCATAATGATATTAGAAAACAATTGTAAAAACCTATTTAATGATAGAATATAAAATGGAAATATAATTACCTTTATTAAAAATTATATCTTGATATAATATTTCAATGAAGAAACATATACACCATGTAATTAAAAAAGGAAAATAATTTAAAACATGACTGAAAGAAGGAAATTTTAGATATGAAACTCATATCATGGATTCCAAATTGGCCATATGTGTGAAAACCAATTGTATAATAAATTTATTTTTTGAAATCAATTATTTAGGTGTTAACCGTTTTGGACTCATATTAATGTTTTGATTTTATGGTTCTAATACTTACACCTTGATAATGGGTTCATCATATATAATGTATTAAAAATGATTCAATTAATATATTTCTATATTTAATATTTATTTTTGAATAGTTTACATATTTTTGTCATTAAACATGAGTGAAATACCTATATAGTGTTGAAATACCACACATACACACAAGCTATGTTATCTATTTTACACATATTAGAGGGTAAGAAAGATGATAATAGTTTACCTTTACATAATCATGATTATGTTAAAAATTATATATATATTCAATAAATTTACCTTTTTTAGCATTTGTATGAGGTAATGATGAAGGATAAAATAATTCTCTTAATAGAGATGGTAGTCCATACATATGCATAAGTGATGTTTTCATTTTCCCTTGGATGGTACATAGATAGAAAATTAGCATAGAATTAGAATAATAAAATTTCAATATAATAATGATATTTATGTTATAAGGATAAGATAGTTTGAGAATATTAAAAGGTCTATGAATAAATAAAATTGAAATAGATTAGTAATGAAATTTACCACCTTTTCTGTCATCTTAATTTAAATTAAGCCTAAGGAATTTGAAAGGGAGGTTTATTGTCCCAAAATGGGATTGAATATATGGTGTGGTAATTACATAGATTGATTTTGTTAAGGTTTTTAGAGAAAACTAAAAACATATGTGAAATTGAAAAGGATAGTTGTAATTTATTTTTAAATGAAAAAATCAATGATGTATTGATAAATATATATTCTTTACGGGTCAAAAATTAATTTAGAAATTATATGTGGTTCAATGTGGGAAAATAAGTATTTGGATAGACCATTTTTATATCCAATTGAATCTTGATATGTGTTTTATGGTTTTTAAAGAAATTTAAAAATATTTTTTCATCATTAAATATCATTAAATACATTTTTGGAACTATTTAAGTAATTTCACTTTAAAGACATCAAGATAAAAATGCAGTTAGAATTTGAATATTTAATAATTTATTAACCTTTTATTTTGATATATAAAAATACTAAATGACTCTAAATTTTCCAAAACACATTTCTTTTTTGTATTTTTAATTCAATTTACTTTTATTTTCACCCATTAATACATACACTACATTAGTGACGCGTAACCATTTAATGTAATTACACCATTAATTTTTTTTAAAAAAACTAATATAAAAAATTTAATTTATAAATTATAAAAATAAACATTTATAACCATTTATAAACTCTTTTATTTACTATGAAATAAAATTATAGATATTAAATTAAATTTAGTGACATTTTGTACTTATTATTTACTTAAAATAATATAGATTTCATTATCAATATAAAAAGGAATTTGTTATCCATATTTTATAAAGAATGATTATTTTGGTCTAAATCCACTCATATAATGAAATAATGGAATGTTTCTTTTTATATATTTAGAGGTCTTATTCTAATGTTTTTACCTAGTTTAACCTATTTTCTCCATTACCATGTTGATAAACATTTATAATGGTTAATATTAATTTTGAATAAAATTAAATTCACCATATAAAAAAATTGGGATATGATGATTCCAAATATGGATTATATTTTATAAGATTCAATTTATGGAATTTAATCAAATTAATTTTAATATGTGTTCAAAAAATACAACGAGAAATGTTTTTAGAAAAATACCCCTTTTAATCATAAAAATAATTTTATATAAAAATAATGTCTAATTTATATTCCTATTTAATTAATAATATCCTTAATCAAAGATAATTATTTGACTATAAATCCAAAACAATACTAAAATCAACCATATAAAAACTGGATTAACTGATAAGTAATGTACATTAGATTTCCAAAATGTCAAAAACATATTTTTAAGTTTAAAATTATATCTTTGAATGAATTATATATTTTTATTGTCCAAATTATTTTTAAATAAAACTCCAAGTAATTATCATTTAATGAGAATGTCATAAAAATGGGGATACCTCTATTGTTCCACTTCAGTGACTCATGATGTCATAGCCGGTGATATATTTCACCGTAGTCCCTCCCCCATCCCAAGGGGGTGGGACTATCTTCATCTCTCTCTGCGGATCATCCCTATCCTTTCATCCATGTATCCAATCCAGACTTTATCCCTCCCTTCTCTGTGATTGAGATTTTCCCTAAAGTAGATCACCTCTTCACTGGATACCCTCAACTTCCTATATCGATGGAACATTTCATGGAGGCCTCAACATTACTAAATCTTTCCTTGCTAGATTGATTCTATCACTAATGTCCTTTAGTGGATTGATTTGATAGATTCATCTACATAACTAGGGGTCTTTATGATTCAGCAGTTTTCGGTCTCCTTGACAAGAACCACATTACGATCTATTTTTCAATGGAGGAAGATTTGATTGTGGTGTGGTCTAAAACTACTTGATCCTTTTAGGGTTTTCATTTCTTTCTCTTCCACTGGCTTTATGATCTTATCTTGATTAATGATTATCCAATGATGTCTATTTGGGTATGAATTCTTGAAATACCACTACCTTTTCAAAATCCATCAATTCTTCATGTGTTAGGGAATTTGATAGGTCGATTTTTGTGCATGTATAAGAGAACTGTTTCTATGAGTCACCTAGTTTCCCCATGTTCTTCCATTGAAATTGATGTTTCCAAAACTCCATTTGAATGGGTTTTGATCTTTTTTGGTGAGGAATTCTAATATAACCATAAGGTGGCCTTCGATTTTTGGACCAAGTTCTGTTTGTCATGAAAACATCTAGGCCTTGAGGATACTTCATGCCACTAGGGATGCAAGGGCTCTCAAGGGGTGGTGACTCCCTCACAGGACTTGAATACCCATTGCTAAGTTGGGTGCTAACCAAAGTTTTAAGAAACTGAGAGTTGAGGATGTCTTTTCAAGAAAACTTCATGATGTGGGTTCCCCCATGTTGATAGAGTTGTCCCCCTATTTTGGGAAAACATTTGGGGGAATAGGGATTTTCCAATATCACATGACGAAACAATTGTCTAATCATGATGGTGATGATACTCTTGTTGATTCATGGGCGCTCAATGAGTCCCATATCTCTAATATGAATGTGGTAATGTCCATAATATGGCAGATGACTGATCATTGAAAGTCTGTAAAGTCAATACAAATTCATAACAAATTCTCATCACCGAATAAGGATGGAAAGAAAAATGAGGATCTGGAAGGATGGAAGATAATCATTCCAAGATAGAAACATAAATAGGTTTGATCTAGACTCTTGGAATATGAGGATCCAAGTGACAGATATGTGGACTAACAACGAATCTCCGACAATGAGAAGGATGTTTTGGTAGGATCTTGATCACGGAAAGGGAAGAAGGGGAACCTCTTGACTAGTAATTTTCCATTTCTCCTAAGGAAAAAAGAAAAGACCTAGAAAATATTACTTGAACACCCCAAAGACAATTGTAACCCGATCACCAGGCAAGGAAAAGGCTAATGTCACAAAACTAGGGGAATATTCATTGACTCAATGTGTGGACCCAGTTTCCAGAAATTCACACAAGAAGACAACTTTAGAGGAAGTAAAGGCTCCCATGGGTGGATCTTAGGTACATTAGAGTAAAAATTTGGATTTATACTCAGACATGGAGGGAGGGAAATTAAGAGTGGTGAGTGAGGAACACTTTTCTAAGGTGGGAATGGTGGGGCTATCAGGAAAAGAGGCTAAAATTAGAGAATATTATTTGTAAATCACGGTTATATTGTAGTGGGTAGAAGATGTTAAGGACATGCAAAATTCATGGTTCCTTATTATTCACTCTAAGGAAGAAATGCTGGAGAAGGTTTTGACTATTGATGATTCTAATGAGGATACAGAAAGAATGAATAGAATGTGAATTCAAGTAGAGACAAATATAGATCTGAGAGTTTTTATTTACATACAACATTTTATTCTAACTAGAGGATTAAATGAGAAGAAGATAATAATAGAGGAGTTCTTGAAAACATGGGAAAAACTAGCCTATCATTTCATAGAAATTATCAAATCTGAACTGGATAAAAAGGTAACTGATCTATCCTAGAAATTTTATAGGGAGGTCACGTCTAATAATTTAAAGTTGATAGTTAATAATTTAGTTATCTGCTTTAATTCTTTTTTCCTTGGTTAAACTTTAATGTTTCTTACTTTTCTTATAAAAGTTTTTTATAATAATAAAAATTTAAATTTTAGTCATAAAATTGACTATATTTTTAAAATCAACATTTTTTAATATTCATCCTAAAATTCAAATATTTTTAAAAAAACAAAAAATTTTACCTTAAGATAATTTTTATATTATGAAACTAATAAATAAATCCATTTATTAAATTTAACTTTTATAATTTATAAATTTTTCTTTTAAATAACCAAACAAAATAATATCTAAACCATATTTATAGAAAACTAACCATATTAAAACATTACTTATTCTGAAATTTATATTATTTCATTCTTATAAATCAAACCTATGTACTTATTTCCAACACAAAAATTAAAAAATTTATATTAGGGTAATTTCTCTACATATATTTTTTAATGTGGTTTCTTCTATTCATACCTGCCAATCTTATAGATGGGTTATAATGATTATACCTAAATTATAATATTTTGATATTATATTGTAATTTGATTAATATCGGTGTTCTGTGTGATAAATGATATCAAACATAGGATTCACTTAGAGGAGAATAACATATTGAAATATCAAGGAGTTACATTCTTCCACTCTTACAAAAAACATATTACCCAAAATTTTAATTTCATTTCACTAAAGTGAATGTATCTTGACATAAGGGTAATCATAGATGTATATTTTACCCTGAAAAAAAAGTTATAAGTTATCTCTAGGAAGACTAGTATTCTAAAATATTTCTAAACCATGTTTTTTAACTTATAATACTCATAGTTTTTAATAGGTTTCAGAATTCATAAATTAATATCTGAATGATATTTTCCACACAAGATTTGATTGATTTATCCTCATCATATTAAATCTTAGTAATTATTTTAAAATCAATAAAATAATATAAAAACATAATTAATTTATTTCTATCCATTCCATAAGTGCAATTTCACCCTTCACTAGTGTTTTTAGTAGTTTTCCTCCAATATTTAACCTTATATGGTCAAAAACCATGATGAATTTCTCATTCATGATCCACTAAAATTAACATTAAATGGATCATAACATCCATGAATGATGAAAATTTATATATTCTATTTCTATCAGTTAAAAAAAATAAAAAAATGTTTGAAAAAGGTATGATAAAATAAAATAAGAATAAACCATCATATGAAGAAATACTGATTAATCTTAAAAGCATATATAATATCAACCAAAGTTCAACATAATTCACTCCATACTTAACTAGCCTTTAAAATAGTAAAAATACACTATACCAAATTTATTTCCAAATATTAAAATGATTCGATCAAATATTTTTCAGAGATAAACTTAAAATTTATCTCAAAATAAAAATAACCACATATAAATTACACAGAAAACATATATATAAATTATTCTTACATTATCCCAAATATGATATTTTTACCCAAAATAAAAAAAATAAACATGAAATAAAAGTATAATAAAATCATATATACCACAAAAATATAACACAAGAATTACTCCCTGGATAATATCATGCACTTTGACATAAAATCTAATCTTTTCTAACAAAATATTATTTACCAAAACAATATGTAGATTCTAAAATAGTTAACTTATTAAAAAATTTCTATAATCACTAACTCATAAAATCACCCCACAATACCTTGTATATTTTTAAAATAAAACTTATGTTATAAAAAATAAAATAATCCTTTATATTAATAAATTTATATAACATCAAAGACCATATGAATTCTATATTTTTTCACTATATTTCATATTAAGACCCGAAAAATATAATAACATAATTCATAAATTTCTCTAACATAATCCCATACTAAATTCAATGTTTACACAATGTATTCCCATAAATGTATCCAAAAATATATTTAATCTCTTTAAAATCTACTCATGCAAGACATAAAATGGTTATATATACAATTGAACTAATGATAAACAATAAAATAAAAACTTATAATGGTATCTAAAACTATTAAATTATCCTAAAAAATAATTTCCTATCCAATAAACTTATCTAAACTATTCTTTATTACGAACTATAATGCCTCAGACCAATACACTCAAATCCAGTACTAAATTAAACCCTATATATTTCTTTTCCAATATAAAATATTTTTTTCAATAAAAATATTTTTATATTATATATTAATTCTTTAACTTCTCATAAAAAAATCTCAAAACATAATACTATTTTATAAGTATCATTTATATTATTCATATTCATAACATTAGAAATGGATACATAATTATGGTGAACTCAAATTCCCAATAACAGAAACTATATAATGGAAGCTATCAAGAATAAATTTGGCATAAATGATATGGTAGATATAAAAAATAATAAATTATGATGCAAATAAAATATTATGAAAGGGGGATGTAACTAGGGATGAAATTGAAACATAAATAATTACCTTTATTTTTGGATTTGGTTCCCTTTAACTAACTTCAAAGTACATTGTGTTAACTTATTTTTTGGTATTTAAATATTTATATAAAATTATATTGCATCATTATTATTCTACTATTTGATATAGTATGTTATGATATACTAAGAGTATCTTCCACACTATAAGGTCATAATAGTTACCCACTATAATTATAAATTAATAGTTTCATAAATATATTATTAAATATAGATTTTATGGATAGGTTATATCATTAGATAGGAAACAAATTATTCAAGATATCAAAGGTGGAGACTCATAAGACATTGAGACACTTTCCCAGGGTGTAATCTGTTCAAAATCTCTAGTATAAGAGATTATGAAAATATTACACGCTAATAATAAATATACATTTATATGTTTCAATTCATATTTTATTATTGGAATGGTGTAATGATCCTCAGACATTATGATTATTTCTAATAAAATTCATGAGTCACATATATTTACAAATTTATGAAAATGAAGAAAACTATTCTTGCATGTTGGATAAATATTATTCCCATTGGTTTTTTAATAATTATTCATGATGATTTTATCATAAATATTTAGTCACTAGTTATTCAAGAGAATAACTATTTTTTTTGAATATATAATAATTATTTATTCACCAAGAAACTATTTAATTAATTACATTACTATATAGATATTTATTTATTATAGATTATTCACACAGTAATAAAATATTTATTTATTTAGATATATGAATATTTAATTAATATTTACTAACTATTTTTTATGAATATACTAGTTTTATATTTATTAGAGAATAATTTATTGTAATTTATTTAATTAAATAAATTGAAATTATTCAAGGAACAATTAATATTCTTGAGTATTGGTGGACTGAGTTTAATGTTCTGGTTAGAAATGAAATATTAGATATTATTTTAATAAGTTTTAACTAATTTCTTCAACAAAAAATAATATTTTTTTATCCAGGCATTAAACGTAAGTCTAGTAAATAATAATACTATTATTTTTATATAGACATAGGGTTCATTGGGAATTGAGATGATAATAAGGGTCCTTGAATAATTATTTATTTTGTAACCCCAGTACTATATAAACCTAAT
Organism: Viscum album; assembly: GCA_963277665.1. Classification (NCBI taxonomy): domain Eukaryota; kingdom Viridiplantae; phylum Streptophyta; class Magnoliopsida; order Santalales; family Viscaceae; genus Viscum; species Viscum album. The sequence continues at coordinate 525,365,938 of OY728148.1, read as the reverse complement.
TAGGTAATTTTTTATAAACCCTAGAGCCACATTCTTTTATTGTTCCCAAAGTGTTCTAGATATAATACTCCCAATACCTATAGAGATACCTCCTTAGAATTTATATTAATCATCATCCTCTAATAGAGGGAATTACTTCTCCAATGAAGGATTCTATTACAATCAATATTGATCATCACATGTAATTAATTAATCCATTATAGAACCCAAATAATTATATTGTGATGATTGGTAGTTTTTGGAGCATGTGTGGATCACCACTAGAGGGATTATACACTTCATTACTCTAATACAAAGATAATGTAGAATTAGTGGTATACTAATTCCTCGATCAATGAAGAATTCAATGAAAGGTAATTTTTTAGTTAAATAAATTAATAATAAAATATATTTTAAAAGATTTCATCTTTGGGTTTTTGTGGAACACATTTTTATTCAGTTTTGATGAGAAATATGAAGATGTTTATTGAAAAAAATTATGGGGCGTGCACCCAACAACTTCCATTGTTCCCCGAAACTAGAAAGTGTTATTAGTGGAGTTACATAATAATTTGCAATTATTAACTATTTATGGATCAATCATATTAAATTATTGTCAATTATTATCTTTTATTTTATTTTTTATTTAATCTATAATTTAATTAAAATTTATTCAAAAAATTAATTCCATCTATTCAAGTATCATATCACATTAAATAGATCAATAAAAATTGAATAACAATCAGATATTCCATTGAGAGGTGCAGATGATTTTGGCCAGTAAACCCGAATAAGTCACGTCTAAAAAAATGTAGACATCATGTACCAATATAAACATCACCAAGATGTGTGTTTGGTTACATGAAGTGTCTAGATGTAATGACATGTGGGGATTTTAATGAAAATATTGTGTTGAATAGACAATCACACACATAGTTTGTCAGACTGCATACATGTTGTGTGGTATATACTTTTTTGTGGTGAAGTTACCACAAATTGTGTGGTAAAATAAATATTATAAAACAACATGAGACTAAAATAATATTTAATTAATGATGCACATGACATTTAGATAGCATACACATCATGTGACTCAGTAATCACCACGAATGACGAACATTCAAAGTTAATCAGTGGATTACGCGAACACATGAAAAACGGAATATGGGAAATGTAAATCATTTGTACAAGTCGTGTAATTCATCTAACATACACATTGAGTCCCTATTAGTTTATACTATTTACAACAAAATCAGGAAACATGGAATTTAGTATGTTTGTACAAGTTATTCAGTCACCAGATTAAGAAAAATTAATGTTCACAAAGAATAATTTTTTATTGCATTAAAAATTAAATTACACTATACACATTATCTGTGTAGACTGTGTAATGAGGTTTTAATAATTAATAAATTACAAAAAAAATCCTTATAATAAGGTATAATTATTTGTAATTCTTTTTATTTTATATATTTCATATTCAATGGGTATCTCTTTGGTACTTTAGATGGTTATTAAGATAATGATAATTTATTAATAGATTGAATTAATTCACGAATGTTTATATAAATAATAAAAAAATAAAAATTAAGTGAATGTGGAATAGTATAGTCTAACATATTCATTTCATATATGTTGATGGCTATGATATTATACAAGACTATGTATGTGATTGGTCTATTTAATTTATTATATAATGGTTTTTGTAATATATTATTCAATTAAATAATGGCAGGTGAGTCTTTCCTATCCTCTCATTATGTTTGAGCACACATCCCAAAAAAAATATTTCATATAACCCACACCCCTAATTAACTAATGTTTTTGTTCCCTTAATCAACGTGAGAGTAATATTATATAATGGTTATAAATCCCAAGTGAATGGATTTAGTTAAATTTCAGAGGTGAGGAAAAATTAATCCAGGAGGTACACTGTATCATGGGTGTAATAATGAAACATGAACCACTATTTGTTTTATGAATTTTTTCTCTAAGATCAATGGTTGGTTTTTCATACACAAGATAAACCAACCATTATGGAACCTCATGGTAATTCCATAATATATTTTTTCTAGTTATATTATCAATTATTTATGGATATTTAAATAATTAAATAAACTAATTATCATGAATGAAATATTTAAATAAATTAAATATTATAATCTGTGTAAAATTTATCAAGAAAAGTTAATCATTACTGTAAAATCCAATCAAAATCAACTACAATGTAATATGATAAATTGGTATTTTTAAACATAAAAATAAAAACTCTCAAATAAAATATTAACTTGGTACAATTTTCCACCAGTTGTGTACAAATAAAACCAAAGATCAATATTGTTGAAACACATCCATTATGGATATTTCAATTGTTGATACATATCTATCTTTTCTTGATCGACCTATCCTATGTTTAATTAAGAGTTCATACCGTATAGGATACTTAGTGAAACTAGTGGGAAACGTGTTGAGGAAATCATAGTCTATTAATTCAATATTGTGTATTCCACTGAATGGATAAAGTAGATGTGAATTAAAGTAGTTGGAAAGTTACAACTACCAAAATACATTTGAGATTATTTTAAATACTCCACATGGGATATGTTAAGGGATGTATGAATCCATTACACTATGGTATATTTTTAATGGGATATTCTGAAACTAATGGTGAGTACAATTATGTTTTGATAAAATAATGGGATGTTAATAAATTAAATTAAATTTATCATAAAATTTGCAATGAAAATTAAGTAATCCAATTGTTCAATTATTTCTTATTTTAATGTAAGATCACGTAACTTATAAAATAGAACTTTTATCCATTCTATATAAGGTTAACCTTCTCACAAACTCAAATTTCAGAGAAAGGTAACAATACCTACATGTTAAAATGCACAATGAGTGGAAATTATGTGATTTGGAGAACCCTATTGATGAGGAGTTTTGAAAAGGGACCAATGAAAAATAGATTACTATCTATATGAAACTTTTTTATGACTTCACATAAAATACACTATGTTTTAAATTTTCACTATGTTGAATTTAATATAGTATATGAAACACTCAGATTAAATAGAGAACAACATATTATTAAAATATAATTACTCAAATATGACTATTATAACCTATCCATTAAATTTGAGGCCATGAAAGGGATTAAAAACGTTATGAAATAGATATAAAGTTTCTATTAAATTTAAATGTATTGATATATTTTTAGGAAATAAGAACTAATTTTTGAATAAGAATATTTATTTCAAAAATGAGTTTTATTTCCTTTTTCTAGAACATATTATAATTAATATACAATTCATTTAGATATTTTATTTTTTAAAAATAAAATAATATTCTATATCTATAAATTTATATTAACTTAGGGTGATTTTTTTTTGATTTTTTGGAAAATATGTATTTTCAATAATAGTGAAAAATATTGTTTTTTGTAAAAGTAATTTTTTTTAATAAATAAATAAATTTAAAATTATAATTATTTTTTTAATTTTATTTAAAAGTAAATTAATTATTAGATATTTATATATGAAACAATTAATTAAATATATATTACCTTTATCTTAGATTTTATCAAATGATTATTTTTATGCTTAAAAATGCCTGTGTCTAAAAACTATTTCAATGTGTATAATGATCCTTATTTTTAATTAATTAAAGTATCCCATAATGAGGAATTATAAAAATTAATTTCACATATTATATATCTATATTTATTAATTTAAATTCATATAATGATGATTTCTATTCATATAGTTAATATACGATCATCTTTTCCTTTAAAAATACATTTTTTTTGTAAAAGATTCTTTTTAAGCATGCTAACAAATTTTATTTCAAATTAAATTATAATACTAATATGAATTTAATTTTATTAAATTGATTCCATATTTTGAATCAATATAATTTATATTATATATTAATTTTAAGATAACATTTTTTCAAAATAAAAATTAAAAACATTAATAAAACTATTTACCATGGTTAAAAAATTAAAATGTTGAAAGTATTAACCTAATAGGTAATTAGTAAAACATCATTAAAACATTGGTTTATAGTGTTATAGGTTTGGATCAACCTTATAACTCATAAAAAACATTATTTTTCTATTTTGGAGCTAATGGGATTGAGAGTGAGTTCCCATTGTTGAATAGATTTGGGTATTTAAAAAAAAGACAATCCTCCTCAATTATAAAAGGGAATCCCATATCCTCAATTATTTACTACTCTCAATCCATTTAGCTTTAAAAAATCCTACCAAAATCTTTCTCCAATATTATTTGATACATTATAGATGTCACGATCCGCCCTCGGGGTCCGTGCCGTGACTACCCCAAGCCCGCCTTCCATAGGCCAGGGGCTGGCGACTAGCACCAAGGCGTAAATCCCAGAAAAAGGGAAGGCATTGCCTTTGTAAGATAAACCAACACCACAGAGTAAGCAAGCGGAAGTAAAACACCAAGTACAAAAAGAAGAGCTGAAAAGTAAAAAGGGGCCGGAAATACAAGCCCAACTGTAAAGTACAACTCGAAAGGGAAAACAGCGACTGAAAAGTAAAGCTGCTTCGCTGAGATGTCCACTGGAAATCCCACCTGAAGGGTGGGTACAGATAGCTCCTCTGCTCCTCGGGTCCCGCCATCCGCTCCGAGTATGTCCCGCCCAGTGGTCCACCTCCGGGTACCGCCTCGTCGTATAGTCCACCTCCAGGTACCGTCCAGTCCTCGAACCTTCAGCTTCTGTCAGCACTGTCCGTCGTCTGCAACCAACACAACGAGGTGCGGGCATAGCCCGTGCAGGGGTGAGTATAACGATACTCAGTAGGGACCCCGAGACCCTCAAGGTCTCACTAAAACCAACAAGGATAAACACAAGAAGATCTCAACAGATAAACCTTACTTAGGTATATGCCCATACATATACCTAAGTTATCAAGTAACCCATCTCAATCATGAGGAAACACAAGGATTGTGAAACGACGGATAACCACTACCCGGGTATATGCTCATACATATACCAAAGTTAGCAAGTGACCCATCTCAATCATGAAGTAAACACAAGGTCAAAAGTCTCAGCTCAAACCAGGATTTTCATTATCGAAACCATAACTGCTGAAGAGCTCCGTCTCTGGAGTGTGCAGTGGTCCTGTCACGACTCCGAGGTACTGCTCACTAACCTAAGACTGCTGAGGTACTCCTCCTGTCGAGTACTGCGGGTTTGCGGCCAACTACCTGGCGCTCCGTCCGCTGAGGGTCTGTCGCCAAATACCGGGCGCTCGCCCAAATAGCCTACTGAGGTACTCCTCCTGTCGAGTACCGCGGGTTTGCTGCCAACTAACAGGCGCTCCATCCGCCGTGGGTCTGCTACCAACTACTGGGCGCTCCGTCCACTGGGCTAGTCGACTCACTCCAAGTCGAGTCGGTCAAGCAGTCGTCAGGTCTCAGCCGGCTACACGGTCTCCGTACTCTGCACGCTCGTCTCCGGGAGGGTCCGCTCCACGAGCTACTGGTCGATACTCCAAGTATCACAAAGTCCCACGAAGAAGTATCTCAAAAGTCCGTCTCGTCACAGGGGTCTCGACGCAACAGACGGCGCGTCAATCGGACGCCCGGTCTGTGAGTTATTAGCCTTTTCGTCCCAGGGGCCCGGTTGGTTTCGAGAGCGAAACCAATCCTGGCCATATCTCAACTGTACCCCGAACTCCCATAGGGTAAACTCAAAGGGACCGTTACTCAACGTAACCACCAACGCCGCTGACGGTTCGTCAAGCGGACGTCCTGTCTGTAAGATATCTGCTTTTCCGTTCCAGGGGCCCGGTTGGATTTCGAGTACAATCCAACCTGGCCATACTCCGACTGTATCCAAAACTCGGGCGAAGTATGTCAAAAGTTCCGTCTCATCAAGAGGAAGCCAACGAAACAGACGGCGCGTCAATCGGACGCCCGGTCTGTGAGTTATTGGCTTTTTCGTCTCCGGGGCCCGGTTGGTTTTTAAGGCAAAACCAACCCGACCGTACTCCACCTGCGTCCAAACCTCGGGCGGAGTATGCCAAAAGATCCGTCTCATTAAGAGGAACGCAACGCGACTGACGGCGCGTCAATCAGACGTTCGTGGCTCAAGATATGAGCGTTTCCGCTCCGAAGGCCCGGTTGGTTTCGTGAACGAACCAACCCGGCCGAACTCAAAGTAATCCGAAACCTTGAGTGCGATATACCGAAACGACCGTCTCGATCCAAGGATCGCGTTGCCGCAGACGGTTCGTCATTCGGAGGTCCGAGGCTCATGTTATGAGCCCAAAACCAAATCTGGTTCGAAACGGGGGGTCCGGGTCCGGGCCGACCCGGCCCGACCCCCCCCCGGGCGGCGGGCGGCGGCGGCGGCGGGCCGCGGTGGCGGCGGCTGTCGCCAGCGGGGAGGCCGCACGCACGCGGGGCTAAGCCCCGCGTTTCTTCTGGCGGCGCGGCTTAGCCGCGCCGTTTTTTTAAGTAAGCCGCCCCCTCACATGAGGGGGCCTGCTTGAGCGGATCCGAGGGGGCCGGTTGCCCCCTCCTTCAAAGAACCCCCCCTCTCTTAAAGAGGGGGTTTTATTAATACGGCCGGGGAATTTATTTCCCCGGTTTTAATGACTTCCGGCCGGCCAGCTGGCCGGCCGGTTTTCTCCAACGGGACCGGAAATTTCCGGTCCCCTCTTCGGCTTCCGACGCCGGCGGCCCGGCCGCCGGTCTTCCCTTCCGCCGCGGCCCGGAACCGGCCGCGGTCTCCTCGTCCCGCCGCGGCCCGGAACCGGCCGCGGTCTTCTCGTCCCGCCGCGGCCCGGAACCGGCCGCGGCGTTCGTCATCCGGCGCGGTGCGTCGGCACCGCGCCCCTTCGCCGTGCTTTGATTCTTTTCAACGCGGCGCGACGGCGTCGCGTTCTTGAAGATTTTTCCTCGGCGTGGCGCGACGGCGCCGCGTAAAATTAAACGAACAATCATCTGCGTGGTGCGACGGCACCACGCCACTTGCTTTCCTCCGCAAAAACAAACAAGAACGTTGGAGGGGGTTCGGCCGTGTTCGTGCGGTCCGGCCCCCTCACGTTAAAATAATAACGCAACTTTAAATAATCAACATCCTCACGTTAGTCATACGAACCACGAGCAAAAATGAGATAATTAAATATTAAATCAACATCCCCTACCTCGGGTTTAAGATTCGAATAATCGTCTACGTTCCGCGGAAGACGGCGTCGCGGAGGTCGGGCGTCGCGGTCGTCGTTCGTCAAATCCGTTGACGAAGAGACGCGTCTGAAGAGGCACGTCGTTGGCGAATCCTTGTACGCCGACGAAGGTTGTCCGAGGAAGGTGCGGTGTTCTCTCTCGTTGACACCGAAGACGAAGAAGAGCGGAGCGGCGTTCTTCGTCGGAACTTGAGCGTTCTACGTCAAGTCTTGAGGAAAGTCAAATTATAAAGAAAACAACGAACTCAAGGACCTCTACCTCGATTGACGCACGTTGACGTAGTCGTGAAATATCGGTGTCGATTACTTTGACGTAGGAGGAAGAGTTGTTGTCGATGGCGTTCGTCGCGGAAAAGATGATGTGAAAGAAGAACGTCACGTCGCGGATATGGCGTCGCGGAAAGACCGTGTTCTTCGGCGAAGAAGTTCTTCGTTGAAGAACGACGTTCTTCGCGTTCTTCGTTGAGGTTGAGCGTTCTTCGTGATCTTCGTCAGAGATGAAGAAGAAGAAGAAAATGATGCTCTCCACCTCTCAAGAAGACAAACCATTCAACCAAAATAAAATAAGACAACATCTTATTTTATTATCACATAACACACTAGAATTTCAAAGGTTTGAAATTCAAAATGGATAACTCCAAAATTAACTCACTTATTTAATATACATGAATTGTATAATTAAATAGAAGTTAACTTGTCAAGCCATTAAGAGGAAGAGAGGGGAGTTGAAAAGGTGGGGGTTCGTGTGGGCCCCACCACACTTAATCCTCCCAAGGGAGGTTAAGTGGGTGTGGGTCCCACTTCTAACCTCCTTTGATAGGTTTTAAGAAGTTATAATAAAATTTGTCTTACACAAATTTTATTTAACTCAACTGAAAACCCCAAAACTAACTTTCAACTCGCAACAAACGCAACTCCCGAAAAGGACTCTTTAAGCGAATATCGGCGCTGCGAGTTCATCGGTGCCCTCGGATTTCAATTCCGAGCACCGTATCAAAAGTTAGAAATTCCCGCTCGTTCGTTCACTGAACGTACCCGAGCCAAACTTCGGAAATTAATTCCGGGCACTCCGGGCCTCGGAATCAGGTTCCGTCTGAAACCGCGCTCTTTTAAAATTCTAAAGAAAATTGAGAAAAAATTTCCCTTGAATTTTACGGGTCTTTACAATAGATATTCTGTTTTTCACCTAAGACCATCATTAGAGTCCTTAACATGAGAACCAAATGGGGTTATTCTAGGCGATGGTAATCCTATTCACAGATCTACTTATTTTTATGGATTTTTTGACCTTAAAATTTGGATTAACAATTCCAATATAATAATTAAATTATCTATTATATACTTATATGTTATTATTTTTATTGCCTAATATTTATCCATCTCCTCTCCCATCAAATGTGAAATGAAACCATCGGTCGTGTGTACAGTGGACTACCACCTCACAAACTGATGTAATCTTTTTTCCATCATCACCACTTAGGGATATTAATGATGATGGATTTAATAGTTATATATCATATTCATGAAATTCTAATAATTATAAAAAATTAACATATGATATATCTTATTACCTTACCAACCAATGAAATACGATAACATCATTCATGTGTACAATAGACTGTAGTCTCATGAAGTGATATGATACTAAATTTATTATCACATCACATGGATTGTAATTATTTGACCCCTAGATTCATGCATTTACAATGGAACACTAAGCTTCCACTACCCAATATTCTAGCTGCAATAATATATGGGTTAGAGACCAGTGATGAGTAGGCATATCACATGCTTGGTAGACCTTATCCTATGGTGCTTGTATGCACACACACAAACATACATATCCCTTAAATAGTGCATATAAATTAAGAATAAAACTCATATCAAAAGTTCATGCATATATGTATTCTATAATCAGATTACAACAAGAGTATCTAAATAAAGGAAAAGGAAAAATAAAATCCCACCTAAAACTGATAAAACCATCCAACTTGCTTAGTATGAGGGGACTATTATCAAATGAAACCTTTGTTATACACCTCATTCTATATAGCTCTCTATGCTCCACCCTATATGGGTCCTCTTGGTACTTCTTGAAAATTCAGTATATATTCATAAGACATGACATGTTTGGGAAGTTCACATATAGGAGTGATTATTATAATACCCCTTAGGAACCCCAGAAACCCAAAATGAAAGGGAAAAACTAAAAGGAATGATTTTGGGCGACCCAAAACTAGAGTAGAAAATGACAAAAAAAGATAACAAGAAACTCAATCTCGACCGATCATTATCAGTTCATGTCATGTCATATTATCTTGACATGGTATGTTAGTAGAGATATGTGAAATTATCACAATTATTTCCATAATATTCCAAAATATCATAGATAAAATCAACTTGGACTTCAGGCCTCATGGGGTCCCATCCTCACAACTAGTCATAGGAATCCACTCGAAGAATAAATGTAACACTCATATAGTAGAGCTCACTGTATGAAGTTTTCCATAAAATATTGAACACATCTAATAGGTATTATCCATAGGGTATCTCTATAATGAGGGGAAGACACTAACAATATAGGTGACATACATTTGACAGAACATGCTCATCATATCTCCCCATGAAGAAAGTCTTACTAGAACATAATAGATTTTGAAACACCGATAGGGGATCTATCCCATCCTTGATTTTGGACTCAACTAACCCCACATGAAACGTAAAAGACCTCATATCTAAAAAAGGGATCACTCCCAGTACCATTGGGGGAAACTTGGAACTCTATTTAGAACACTGGAGATCCTAATGCTCGGGTACGTGATCGCACCCAGGATTATTATGGGATGTCAAAAACCATACTGAGACTATGAACCACAATAGAGAAATATCGATACTCATATTGGGGATCAAACCCAAGATTGAATTTGTATAGCTCAATCCCTACTATCTTATCCCACTAAGAAATCAACACCAATTATGGGGATCACAACCAAAACCACTTTGAGACACTATAAACCCAAATATAGTAACCTGCAACGTGAGGGGATTATACATCTATAATACCAAAAAACCCTCCTAGAATAACCTTTTGAATGGGATATTTGTTCCTTATATCATGGTTTTCATTCGAATACCATAAACCCCACCTAGGTAACTATAATGACATATGATCACACCATAAAAAACTTTGACATATACCAAAAAATTAATATGGAAAAATCCATATATGTGTCACAATCCCATAATGGGGATGTTATGTCTCACAGTAACCTCATAGGAATATATCAATGGAGTATATATGTTCATTAATAAAATATAACCACAAATTTCACCCCATTTTATCTCTCTATCACCAAAACCAAGGCCACCATCACAACCCACTCAGAAAACTACCTAGGATAAGCTACTTGCAGGACTACATCTGAGTCATAAATACGGAGATGTTCCAGGGAGAAATATATAAGGGGGTACACAATATATTCCTATAGTATATGGAATGTATTAGAAACCAGTCCCCATTTGTATCCCCTCTTGGTACTCAATAGGTTTAAGGAGAATACACAGTGTGTACACCGTGTCATGTGGTGTGTGACTTCTTTTGAACCTATGGTCATGTCCTCACCTGCAAAAGGCATGGATGAACATTTCACCACGCACAAAATTTACCTATAGTACATGGAGTGTTCCTATAGGCTAGCCCAATCCCATTTACATGGTCATTACCATGTATTAGAGTACATGTTCATGTAACATAGCATGTGCATGTGTATCTGGTTGTGTCCTCTTTCCCTTGTACAATTGGGGGTCTGGTTGTGTACTTCAATGGGTCCATGTCCCCTGACATGATGTGTCTTCCCATTTCCTCAGACAAATGGTGTAGGCTCACCACATGGAATTTACCCCAACTATATAGAGTTTGTCACCAAAATATATTCTTCCATAAATTAGAAGAACACATGGCATGTGCTCTCACACTACGTGCCTTGTGATCGAGATTTATGAAAGGTAAATCCTTATAAACAACCCAAAACCACCGATTTCTATCTGAAACCCATAGATCTCCCCTAGGGTATATCTAACCATCGTAATAGTTATATAAAAATAAAACAACATATAAATGAGGATCATGAGGTAAATATTGTAAATCATCCAATCTTGTGGGAAAACGTTGAATATTAGGGTCCATAATGATACTTAGAACCTTATGCTCCTTGATCCAGTGATGATCAGAGTCAAGAAGAGGATTGGTGTCACTACCTATACTCAATTCATTATAAGGAAATATTTTATGAAATAAATTTGCATCATGTTTCCCCTTTTTTAGAAACTGAGGGAGGTGTATTTGTTTATTTTATTTAACTAACTAATATATAATCACCACATCCACAAATGATCACCTATGATCGAGTGTTTAACATCGATAAACATTATATAGCTCCAAGTGTAAACCTTAAATAATGAACTTAACAACGACTTAAAATTTCTTATTCAAGACTCATATCCTTATTTATTCTATACTCTAAGAAAAACAATTCATGAGCATTATAAAATATTTAATATTTTTAATATTACTATACTGGGGATCTCTGAGCACAGAAATACCTCTATAACTCACTGTATAACATTATAAATACTCCTAGAAATTTTCCAAACACATCAAAGTTAGAAAAAGTCATTACACTCTCCCAAACATCAGTATTATTCCTCCAAACATATGAATCTAAACCACAAGTGGAGGAAAATGACTTCCCCATAGGGTTATCATGCTTTCTACAACCACACAGTCATAGAATCCACAAGCCCACCACTAGGTTCCTCAAAAAGGTAAATCCACACCCAAAACCCAAATCATCAATGTTGATATCCTAAAATAGGGTGTGTACGTGTATCCTCATCTAGGTAAGGTGGAAATTCCAGGAACCTAGTCTAATTTTGGTCATAGGGTCTAGTAGTACACCACCTCTCTAACCCAAACCAATGAATGATGTTACTGAATAGTCCTCATCCACCCATGGATGAACTAAACCCTCAGTAACTCTCACTAGCAGTAATAGTAGGACCATAAATTGATCTCCTATTGGATCGATTACATGTAGTGGTCTCCTCTTGGGCCTCATTAACATGGACTCAATTGTGATATGCCAATTATGGGAAACAACTACTCTATGCCTATATGAAAACCTGAATCATGTTCTCCAAAACTCTGAATGGTTCACTCAACATCTCACAACCACTTGAATCCTAGAAATAAAACAAAGGAAATGGAACATCCTTAATACCTCAGATTTTAGTGTGACTAATGTCATCATGAACCCTTATAAGGTTAACATACTCCCCTCCTTTGGAAAATCCATCAATAACATGTCGTGTGAATATCCTATCATGCAAGACCCCATGAACTAAATCTCCTAGAGTTTCCTCTATAAATATCTTAAAAAACATATGGGTAACTACCACCAACTAGATATATGTTGTTTCATCCTCAAAAAGATTTTCAAATAAAATGTTTCAAAATCTACGTTACCTAACTCAACAACAATAGATAGAAACCACACTATGAAGATATAATGATATAGCCAAAACCATAGGTGGCCCTCAAGCTAGCATGGCCTCAACCTCTACCAATTCTACAATTACTACAATGTTTAAACAAACATAACATAATAAGTGAACCACTAAAATCAAGACCTTAATCTATGATAACTCCCTAAGAAGTTGGTACACTCAGAGAATTTATAGAATATATACTCAAGTGGATCATATAAAAAAGTAACACCCTGAATATGAGGATACCAATAATTTTTTTTATTGTAGACTGATCTAAAATGGTATAAAGATCTTATTCTAAAGTATCACATCTACCTCATTGGTGAAAATCATAGGTTTTCCAAAGTTATCGCATATGTTATTACCTAACCCAAATTCTATAGACATTATTCTATACCACAACTCAAATAAATCTAGGATATTTGTCCAATATGATCACACAAATATTAGGGAAATCTAAGAGTTCCATTGCATGATGAATACAACTCTCAATGGGGATGTAAAACTGAAAAATCATTGGGAATAATTTCTCAACTCCACCACTACAACAGGGAACCAACATCTTACATTTCCACTTCTCTATGGGCTATATTATGCACCAGATAAAATTCATTTTTACCCACCCACATATGATGTCATCCTACTTAACCTAGGGTTACTGTTCTATAGAGGATGATAACTCCATCCCATTAGCTTGTGAAAATTCCACCTCCACTAGATGAAACCATCTGATAATGGATGATAGAAAACCAATCTGTACTAAGGAAGAACATTATAGGGTCACTCTTTGCTTCTATGAGAATATTCTATGTAAATCTATCAATCCAAGAGAGAAAAATCACACTATGGATGGGAGTGTATGACCATAGAACCCATCTACTATATATATCATTAGTATGGTTCAAGATAAAGGCTCGAGTAGTATTGTAAGGCCTCATAAAGTGGTTACACTAAGGGGAAAGTGGCACATGACTCAGTGAAACCACTACTAGAATAGTAAAGACACATGTTGTACCTCAAAACATACTCGATTCTGTAGGACAATATCCCATTTATGTAAATCTCATAATTTACATTACCCAACAGTCCACCCCAACAAGGTCATACTCTAACAACTTTACATGAGACCACACTAAACAATATAATTCAGAGGAACTTATTATCCACATCTCGATAATATCTGCTTTGGGTGTCACTAAATCACCTATATAGTTTTTTTATTGAAAATCAAGAATGTGTCTCTTTGGGGGAAGAATCCTTCTTCTACATGTGTATGAAGCTACATAAAACAACATCACATGGCTCCATTGATGCCCTGTTCTACCTTGGATAATACTTAAGCAAGATGCATATAGAAAAGGGTATGTCGCACCTATATATAAAAATAAAACTAAAAAGTATAAAGGATACATACTATCCTATGATCAGTATCAGATCCTATTGGACATAGAACTCTATAGCCTACAATTATCTTTTATTCTCTACACTAACTACCTGAGCCTGCGTTAGACCACCTAGGGCTGGAGGTGGAAATATACTAAACCTTCCACCACCTCCTGATGTTATCCCCACAACTTCACCACATAAATCATCATGAAAAATTCCATGATCCTATCGTTGTATTTTCTAGGGTAGTTTATCAATTATATCCCTCTCAATATAAAAGTGGGTCAAACAATATTTCATGAGTTTTTATTTTCAATCATAATTGAAACACCACCACTATTATAGCTAACTACAACCAGACCAAGAACTGAAAGGATTAGTTCCACTATCATGGGATCATATCCTAAAGTGTCTCTCATGGCCATATCCTTAAGACTACTATTGTCTTATAGATGTTGAGGTATTTTCTTCTGAGTGATCTTTATTACTATTCAGATTCTACTCATCCAAAAATATCTCTTCAATCAAGGCCCACTCAAGCACTCTAGCAAAGGTTTGAATGCATAACGATGTCACAACTCTCTAATTTCATGGTGTAAGACCTAATCTACCGTATATACATGAAATAAGGGATATAAATCCATATCCATGGAATATCTCAAGATGTTGATGATCCTTACATAGAACTCTTCCATAGTCATTCTACCCAATAAAACCTACAGATGTGACTGAATATGCACAGATCTCAATAGGGCCAGATAACACTCTTCCCTAAAGTGAAGCTCAAAATCTGTCCAAGTGAGAATCATCTCATCATGGGTATAGGTCACCATACCTCACCATCGCATGATTAATCCCTAAATAATACTCACAGCTAGGACCAAAATATGATCAAGAGGTGTTCTCACATGGCTAAAAACATGTGTGATAACCTAATGCAATTCAACAAATTCCTGGGTGTCTATATCACCCCGATACTTAAGTGGAATATTTCACTAGAATTCATATAGAATCATCCACCTATGTTCATCCTTTTACTAAAATATAATTACATTCTACTTCTCAATGGGTGGTGTCTTGATTGGAAAACCACCTAGAGACACCATATTCTGTATAGAACCCTTCACTGAAGCCTCATCACTAGCTGGACCACTGTCACAATCCCTCCATATATCCTAAGATAGTTTTCATCATAGTGTCATCAAAATATATAATCAAGACTAACCACATTTATATATAATATTTGGGAACATGAATAAAAAAGTAAATGGAAACCCCAACCCATTACTACATGATTCATGTACTAAAACTTTCCTGTAACTAATATCTATATGTTCCAATCATCATGCATGATATCATAGTCTTGGTGAATGGATATGGTAGTAGTTGCACAAACATATGAGTACATGTCCTGAAATCAAAACTGAAAACCCTTCAACACCATCATCATAAATCCCAAAAACGGATCACATATAGAATACTAAATCTATTCCTAAGGAAGGACCTCCTCGGATACCACTCTATAATTAACTAACCTATCAAATCTCACCTGGATGATGGATAACCGATTAACCACTATGAAATTCCTACCAACAATTGTCTAAGGTCTAGAAACTAGTGTTGTGTAGGCATATTACACACATGGTAATTCTTATAGTATAGTATCAGTATATATGCACACACATAAATCTACATTAAATAGTGTATATATAAAAATAATAAAACGGACTACAAATTTTAATTCATACAACTACCCTACAATCAGAGTATAGAAAAATTACTGGAATCCTAAAAATAGGAAAATAAAATCCCACCATAAAATAATAAAATCTTCCAACCTTCTCAAGAGGAGGGTACTACTATTGAATGAAACCACTATACACACCTTTGTTTGTTTAACTCTATATGCTCTACGTACTCTAAGTACTCCTATGAATCCTTAAAAATGAATCTCATATGCATAAGAAACACCATGCGTAAGTAGATATAGTATATGGATGAGTATAACAAAACCTATTAATTGTCACAAAAACCCAAAATAAAATGAAGAAACTAAAAGGAAATATTATGATCGACCCAAATCCTGAGGAGGAAACCTCAGCAAGAGAGAACTAGAAACTCCATCTCAATTTCCCATTATATATACTTGTCAAGTATTCTTATATCCACGTGGTAGATAAACAAACATATAAGAAATAACTACATGTACTCCCAGAATATACCATAATATCCCATATATGAAAATCTCATACTCCAAGTCTCAAGAGGTCCCATCTTCATAGTCTTACATAGAATTCCACTTGAGGATCATAGGTAATTCTCATCCATGTGAAATAAATCAACTATACTTACCATACCGAAAGGAAATAGTTCTAAAGGTCCGAGACATATGATATCTCTATGAATTTGGCACAAAACCACCATCCTATGTGGAATACAGATGGGGGAATACACTTGTCAGGTCTCACCATAAAGAAAATAATTCTAGAACCTAGTTAATCCTGATACTCTAATAGGGGATCCATATCGTCCTATATGGAGATATAATTACCCTATTATAAACCAATAATATCTCATAACTCAGATATGGGTCACTTTTAGTACTACTAGTGGACACCAAAAACCCAATTTGGAACTATAGAGATTATAATTATTAGGAATTGGATCATACATTAGTCTACTATGGGATTCCACTGACCCTTTTGAGACTTAGAACCATGATACATAGATCTCAATACCTAGTTAGGGTATCATAACCAATAATACTGGTGGAAAATTGAAAAACTACTAATATATCCGACTTAGAACTTATCTTCCTGATAGGGGATCACACCCAAGACTGCTGGGGGACTAAAAATTTCCAATATATGTGACCCACAAATTTCACATCATGACACATCTATAATTCCAGAACCATTACCACCACCCTATTCAACAAGAAAATAACTCTAGATAGGATACCTATGGGCCTACATTAGATTCTTGAATGTGGTAATGCACAATGGAGAAATCTATAATTGAGTACACATCTTTTACCCAGAGTACATGAAGTGTCACTAGAAATCGTTCCCTTATGATGTCTACTCTTAGTATATGACATTTATATGGTGAATAAATGGTGTGTAGCCCATCTAACATAACATTTGACCTCGTCCAAACCTCTAGGAATTTCCTAAACCATACATTACCATGATGTTCATTTCACCCCACATGGCGTGTTCCTTTGGTTCATGGAATGATATTCTTAGACTGAACCAATCTTGTGTCCTTGGTCATACCCATTTACGAGATCCCATTCTCATTTAGTATGGCTCATTCCTGTATACCTAGACATGTCCTCTAGAATGTGTACAATTGTGGTTTTACTATGTATTTCCACACATCGACGTAACCTTATATCACATTCCAACTCATATACTCATCCTGAGGTATTGGGCTCACTAGATGGAGTGTACCGTATGTAAAAAACATATTGTCCCCAAAAGATATTATCCCTTAGGCAAGATGAATACATGTTATGTTCTCCTGAACTATAGGCCATGTGATGTGATTTATAATTGGAAAATCCATATAATCTTCTTTAAAACCAACATTTGCACCTTAAAACCATAGATCTACCCTCAGGGGATCATTATAAGTCATAATAGGGATATCAAACCACAACACATCACATAAACATAGATTAGGATGTAAAGAAAGAAAATAAACCTACCTCATAGAGAAATGCTAAATCTTCATGTCCTATATGATTCCTCGAACCAAATTCACCACAATTAGGGGACGATTAGAGTCAAAATGAGAATCAATAACATCTCCTCACATCAGTTTCTCTATAGTTTGTCAATCACACAAGGTATAATCCTCCATTTTATTTATTCATATGAAACACTGGTATAGGATATATTAGATTATTTTATTAACTAAAACTAAACTAATATACCATCACCATATCTACCAGTAGTTACCTTTGACTAGGTGTATGATTCTTGTAAACTTTATATTGCACTTACGGTAGACAAATTATTCTGAACTCAACTACGATATCAGATTTATGATTTGAGAATTTGATAAAGTATTATTAAATATCCCCTAAAAAAGTACATGATATTGATATAAAATACTGATTTTTTTAATATCACCACATCAAGGCTCTTTGGGCCCCAGAATCCCACAGAGACTCAGTGTTTGGATTTTTAAATATTCCATGTAACATTCCAAAGAATTACAAGGATGAACAAGAGTCATTAAACGGATTGTATATGTAGGTATATATAAATAAATAATATGATATTTATGATAAATTTATACTAATGGAATGAGAAAATAATACTTACACTATTTTCATCATGATCACAAAAAAATGAAAATGTTACTCATGTGTATGTATGATCTACTGTCTCCAGGATTGTAAAATATATCATTTTTCATATCGATGTTAAATGGTTAGTTTTAAAGTCATAATTTATATATAAATATTTTTATTATTTCATTATTATTATTCAGTATATTATGGAACAATTACTCATTTGACCATGGACAACACACTAATGTCATTTTGAATTAATGAACTTAACATCCAAAAAAACACGTAGGTTAGAAAATAATGAATACATATTTAAATAAATAATTAAAATAAATTGTATAAATGTTTTAATAATATTTTAATAAACAAGTAAATTTTTTAAGAAACAGTTGATATATGTGTGTTATATACGAGATAAAATTCATACAAAACAATGTCCTGACTGAAAGTAAAGGTTTCGTTTCAAGACCTCTTTCTTTGAGAGAAATATTAAATTATGAACCAAATTTATTTTAAATTATTAAAAAACATATAATTTAGTGTTTAAATCAGGATTAATTACTAATTTATGATATTTTATTTCAATATTAAATTACTTAGTTTACGGGAGTTATGATTTTAAATTTACCAAACTAGTAAGGGTTAATGAATCAATCACAATTTAATCAAGATTATCTATCCTTAAAATTTACATTGTAAGAAATTATTTTATCATTGACTAATAAACCCATTTAATTTTATTTTACTCTATTAATACATGAGATCTTAATTAAATAGTACCATTTATCCCTCTTTGGTACTTATTGTTTTTCAATAATTGTTTTTAAGGAAAATCGATTTTATTTCTCTCTTCGGTTGAAAACAATTTCTCCTCCTTGTCCATGTTTTCTATAAAATGATTTCAATATTTTTTTCATTATTATGTTATTTCTAAAATTAATTTTTACCTATGTTTAATTTTTATATAATGGTTTAAAATAAATATTCATTTTTTGGAATAGGTACTTTTTCACCAAAGTGTGAAAGGAATTTGTTTTTTACTTGTACGAAATGTATGTAATTACCTGTTGTCATTACCATGATTTATTTTGAAGCATGATTTATAAGAAACCAATTTTATTTTTAAAGAAAATTATTTCTAACAATTTTAGTTATTTTTTGTATTCAAAAGTGTCTTTTTAATGTGGAAAGGTTAATTTCCACAATAATGTTATTAATCTCTCTAAATTAATACTATTATTCGACAACAACAACCTTTGATGTCAAAAATTTATTCTAGATTATTAATATATTTATATCATATATATAACTAAATTATTTCCTTTAGTTTTATGGCGTAATTAATGCCTTATATTCATATCTATTTTTATCTATTTTAAAATTTATTTTTATTCTGATGCAAGACAAGACTATATAACCCATTTATTTCTATGGATAATTCTAATGTTTATTTCTTATGATTAATTTATTTATTAAACAAAAAATAAATAATTTTTTTGATGGGTATTCTCTTATACTTATCTAATTCATTTGGTATATCTTTAGTTTCATGAGGCATCAATTTTGGGATAATTGAGTAAACATATTCCATTAGGGGACTTTGTATACCATGTGATATTATCCAGTCAGTTACCCTTGACTCATTTTTATGTCATGTTTTATGTTTCTTCAAAACATCCAATGATACCATGATCTTATAATTCTAGTTTATTTATGTTATTCTCACATGTAATTCAATCATGAGCCTCCTTTTTTGTGATATTTTGTTATATCTTTGACACAGACTTTATGATTCAATGTAATGTTTGTTCCTTTACTATTTATTTTAGAACACCCTTTTTTATATGTATTCCCCAAGATATCCAAAAATTTTTAGGATCTTGAAAGGATTTCGTATCTGATTATGTAGAATAAAATATTGATGTTTTATTTTAGTGATTTTTTTAAATTATTAACCTAGTTTTCCAAAGATTTTAGGCATCATGATCATTGGGATTTTATTATTAATTTTTTTTCTTGAAAAACATGTCATAATATGTGTAAAAGTCATAGGTAAATATAGTTTCTATTATATTAATTTCTATTTATTTTTGGGGAAAAGTATTAGAAAACTATATTGATAGAAATAGGGATAATTGTAGACAAAGGAAGACATCCCTAAACTATGGTAAAGTATAGAGTAAGTGTTTTATAAGAAAATGCATCCCTTTTTAGATACTATAAGTGGATGTTTCTCTAGAAAAGGTTCACCTAAGAGTTATAACCCCTTAGAGGGTGCATGGATCTAGACTCAATCAACACCTTATGAACAAAAATTATCATTTTTGCACATATGGTTTAATAATCCTCTGGGATATTTTTTTAAACTCACAAAATTCATTATGAACCTTTATGGGGTAATTAAACAAATTATGTGGATTGAAAACCTAATAAAAAATATTAAAAAGGATTAAAATGATTGAATCCTATAGACCCATTGTTAATGAAATAATTGTAATTTATAAGTCATTCATTATTAGTTTATAGGTTTCAACATTTTTATGTTAATTCACTCTCACAATGGTTATTTTATTATTTCATATTAATGATGAAAAATAGAAGAAAGCAATCCAGTAACCAATGTGATGGGAAATTTAATAATCTAACTAATGAGGTTTCTAAAAAAATAGATGTTATAAATCTTTTGATCATGCCATATGATCTTTTTAAGATTAAAATAAAATAAAATACATAGTTGAATTTCCAAACACATCATATTAGATAAGGATGGAATCTCATTTAATTTAAAATGTTAAATATAGTAAGGAAAAGAAGATTCCATATCCTACATGTAAAAAATTTGGGAATAGGTACTATTGGAAATTATTTAATGGAACAATAATATTAATTATTTATAGAAAATAAGTCCAGAAAATATTTAATTACTATATAAAGATAAATATGTTGGTAAAAATGATGTAAGGAAATAAATTTCAACCTAAGCCACTACTAAAAAATCAATGTTTTAGTTGTGGGGAACTTGTTTAATATCCATTTAAATGCCCTAATTGAAGGATTGATTCCTAAGATCCAATTTTATGATAATAATTAAAGTGAAATCATGGATGTTTTTAGGTTTTGAAACTATATAATCAGGTTGTTAAAGTATCTTTATAAATGGAAATCTGGTTATTAGAATAATGAAACTTCTAAGGATTGTTTTTCAATTATTTTTATTTAAAGATTTTCAAGAATTTATTTAATGGTAGAAATAAACCTAAAAGGTTATTTAATGGTAAAGAGATATTTTATGGAAAAACCATGATTGAGGAAAATATAATATTTGATATATACTCGATGTTAATTTAATTATAGTAAATTAGGATTATTAAATATTTTTGAAAATATAAGATATATAGAAGGATTTACTGGTGAAAAAATGATTTGATAATTAAGGTTATATAGTGGATGCTCATCATATTTTTGAGAATGTTATATTAATATTATTTACTTATTTTTAGAAAAATGATGTCCAATTTGTCAGGAAACAACACATCATATCCCACAAGTCCATGGGGCTTGAACCCACTATCGAAGGTTGATAAGTGTGCAGTTCCTACCACTAGACTATCTAATTTATTATTTTTTGTGACCTTGATTTTACATAAATAATTTTTTGGATGAATTTTAAGTTGATTTTTAGAGACATATTATAGGATTAAATATATTGAAATTTTTAGGATTTTAAGGTGATTGATGATATTTTGGGAAAAGTTTTATTGGATTAAGATATATATATATATAACATTTATATTTAATTTAAAAGATTATTTGCAAAGAATTATATTATTTTTATTATGATTTAAGTTGAAGGGTGTGAGATAACATATGAGTTCAAAAACGTTTTGATGTTTAGGTTGTTGAGGTTTTTTTGGGATATATTTGTATTTATATCAGGAATGATATATGTAAAACTGTTGTTTTCATTATTAAATATTGGAGATTAATATATTTATATTCATTTTGGTTATTATAATAATTTTTTCATACCATTTAGATTTCAACAATGATTTGTGGAATTTATTTTTACTCTTTTATATATCCTATGATCTATAAAAATACATTTTTTTTGCTTTGAGCATATGAATTTATATTCGATATTCATTCCATAGAGTAATTGGTGAAGTTGAAATTTATATTAGCATAGAAAATGATGAAATTTTGTTTATGGAATAAAATTATTTAATGTATGAATATTTTTTTTGTGTTCTCTATATTGATATTAAAATAATACCTCAACTCTAGGAAAATGATCTTGAAAAAAATGTTATCCAATTACATTCATATCTGAATAATCCATGGTCTTTTAATTCATCATAGATTTTGTTTTTTGGTTATTAACATTCCATTTATCATTAAAATTATTGTGAAAAATTATCTCTATAATTGTCCATAATTATTAAAATTTACCACCATCTCCATATTTTCCCTTCCCACCAATTTCACATACATGGAAACCTAGCCATTTGTTCTTCTATATAACCATCGTATTTCCCTTTCACTCTTTAAAGAATAAGTTTTAATAAAACTTTTTATGAGATGTATTTTCCATAAAGGGATTTTTTTTAATTTCAAACCCTTTACTATTGAGAAAAAGGTAAAATCTTGAGGTCAGAATTTATATATGGGTGATACAATGTAACACCATAATATTTTAGGACAACACTATGTTTGGTAACGTATATAACATACAACAATGATATTAAATGAACCACGATATGTAATTAAAATATTATTATTTAAACATGAATACAATAATCTATCCATTAATTTTTATAATATGAATAGGATATTTTTTTTGAAATATATATAAATTTCATAATCTATGTAAATGGATTTACAAATTCTTAGGAAATATGCACACAATTTTTAATAAAAACATTTATATCAAACATGGGTTTTTATTCTTTTCTTAATGAAAATATAATAACTAATTTTTCGATTTTAGAGGTGTCGTATTATAAAATGTACAAAATTTTTAAAATAAAAATATTTATTTTATCATAGGGTAAAATTTTGAGATATTTTATAAAATATTTATATTTCAGTGAATAGTGGAAAATACAGATTTTCGTAAATCTATCATTTTTTTAATAAAATAAAGAATTTAAGAAAAATATTATTATTTTAATTGAAATTAAAATGAAAATATTTTTTTATTTAGTTAGATATGATACAATTAATTATAGATAAATCACCTTTATATTAAACTTTATTGTATTTTTTAGGCACAAATATATTGTTTTCTAAAAACTGTTTTAATGTGCATAATATTCCACTATTTAAATTAATGAAATTAACCCATAATGAAGAATGTTTAAAATAAAATTTATATATTATTTATCTATATATTTTTTAATTAAAATTAAATTAATTACTAGTTTTATTTATATTGTTAATATAAGATCATCTTATCCTTGAAAATGGATTTTTCATAAATTCACTTTTTTATCACTCTTGTGGGTTAGATTTTAAATTATATTTGTCCTAATATATGAATTGAATTTGATAAAATGGATTATTTATTTAGAATAATAATTATTCATATTATATAAAGAGTTTAAATTAATTTTTGATCATAATGAATATTAAAAATAGTAAAAAGAGTAGTTACCATAGTAAATAAAATAAAAATGGTAAAAGTGAGTGACTTTAGAGGTAAAGTATATAACATGTTTAAATCTAGTTTTTTTAGTTTTTTATGTGTGTATTGACATTATCACTCCAAAAATCCTTTATTTTTTAATTTTTTGGGTCTTTTCTAAAAAATAAATACCCATTATTGAACAGTTTTGGGTATTTACAAAAATAACACTCCTCCTCAATTATAAAAGAGAACCAACTCCACTAAATTATTCACACATATAAATCAATTTTTACCAGGGAAACCATAAATAAATATCACCCAATGATAATTATAGATATTATATATCTTATGGTAACCCAAATATTCCAACCATGAGGTTCTTATTAAGATATGTAATGGATTTTCTAAAAAGAGAAGGTAATCATCTTCATCGAGCACCTTTGTTTTATACTTATTCTTCAACCCCTTAAATTATATCTTAAAAATTAAAATATATTGAGACCATTATATCCAATATAATTTGATTTTAATATTTTTGTATCCTAATATTCATCCATCTCATTTTCCATCAAGTGGGAAAGGATCCCATCATTTCATGTACAAAGTAGAATACCTCCTTACAAATTGATGTAATAATTTTCCGTCATTGCCTATAATTAATGTTCATATTAATGGAATTAAAGTGTATATACTATATTAGTGAAATTTTAATCATTACATAAATTTAAAAATTCATATAAAATTATACCTTACCATTCAATGAAAAATGATATCAATGTTCATTTGTTTGCGGTCTACAGTCTCGTGAAACGATGTGATTCATTTTTGATTATCGCATCACATGGATGCTATATTTAATTGTTTTTTGAAAAATAATTTGATATTTACAATATAATTTTAACTATTTATATATATTATAACACTTACCTTCTTCCATCATGGTTATTGAAAAAGGAAACGTAACTCATGATTACATATGTCCTATTGTCTCTTTAATTGTAACATAGTTTATTTTTCAGAATCCTATTACATGATTTTCTTTAAAATTATAATTTATGTATAAAATATTTTTATTATTTCATTATTATTATTCTGTAGATTATTTAATGGTGAGTCTTTTTACCATGGTCAATACACCATTGGGGTTTTGAATTTAAGAGATGAATGTCCTCAGAATACCTGATGTGGACATCAATGATTAAGTAATTAAACATATTATTAAAATAAATGATGTAAAGGGGTTGATTATAAGCTATTAAACATTTAAAATTTCTTTTTTAAATTTAATAATTTATATAATTTTATTATATAGTAGATAAAATACATACATGATAATTTCTAGATTCCAGGTAAGGGTTTCGTCCCAAAACATCCTTCTTTGAGACACATGTTATTTGATGCACCTAATTTCTTATAAATGGTTTTTATAATTAAAATTTAGATATTATATCATAAATAATTTATAATTCATGATATTTTGAGTTAAAATTCACTGAACTTATTCATAGGAGTTATGATTTTAAAGTAACCTAAATTGTAAGGGTTTATGTTTCAATATCAGTTTAAACAAGACTCTTTATGCTGTAAATTTCCATTATATGAAATTTAATTATCTTTTTATAGTAAAAAATAATAATTTTTATCCTATGTTTATTCATGATAATTTAATTTAATATTACAATTTCCAACTCATTGATACATAAAATTATTTACTGAATATTTTTAAATATAATTGATGTTATTTCTCTCATTGATTGAAACCCATTTCTCTTAAATGTACATATATTATTTAAAATGATTTCAAGAATATTTTAAAATTAGTATGTTATTTCTTACATTCATTTTTAACCCTTTTTAGTTTTCGAAAAATGTTCTATAAGAAATCTTCTTGTTTATATTTTAACATGGTTCATTTTTCACCAAGTGTGTAAGTAATTATTTCTTTTTTACTTGTATGGATTATAAGAAATTACCCACTTTTATGAACATAACTTTCTTTGTAGATTAATTTATAAATATCTATTTTTATTTTCAAGGAATTGTTTTTCGTAATAATTTTGAGAATTATTAGTTTTCAAATCTTATTTTCAAAGTGGGAAGGATAATTTTCCCAAGAATTGTCTTTCATTTTAAAAAAATACTATTCATAAACCAAAATAAACAACAATGTTATAGATTAATTATAAATTATATATGTATGTATCTCATTCATAAACCAAGATTATTCTCCATTAAATTATTGTGGGAATAGACTACTAATGTTTATATCTCAAATTACTTCATTTGGAAACTTATTTTGATTATGATATGAGACAAGATTATTAAAACCATTTATTTACATATGTAATTATTATTTTTATTCCTTATGAATGATTTCCTTTTTTAACTCACATGATCGTGAACATTTTATGATGGGTTCATCAAGATAGCTCTCCAATGAATTGGATAAAGCTATAGTCTTATGATATGTCATGTTTGGGATTATATAATAGACCTAATCTATTATGGGACATTATCCACCATGTAATATGGTCTAGGTAGTTAGCCAATAATCATGTTTTTTTCATGTTATATGTTGCTAAAAAATTTCCTTGTGATTCCATGATTTTCTGATTCCATATTTTTTGTTTTATAATCCCCTATTATTCATTAATGAGCTTTCTCTCTAATAAAATCTTTCTATAGATTTAACTCAAACATTATATTTATTTTAAAAGTTTATTAACTTACTGGGATTTTTATCTCACTACTATTTTCTATGTATTCCCTAGGTTTTATAATTTTAGTTTAGGTTTAAAAAATGATTGAGGAGTGCATTTTGTAGAAAAAAGTAAAGATGTTTTATTTTATCCACATTTTTGTAACACCCCAAGATTTCATAATGTGTTATTTTTTCAAAATAATTCAATAACTTGCACTACACGGAATACCGAGTTCAAGCGCACCATGACTTACCAAACAAGCCGTTCAAAAAAGGATATGAATAGTATTAACTAAATTTTAAACTTTATATAATCCTTTTAATTTTATAATCCATATTATTAGTTTCTTAGACATAATGTAAGAACAAATTCCTTTTTCAGATAAAAGAAGTATTTTTCAAAAATGGAATTTTACCAACATTAATAGTGAACCCTTTTTAAATCCAATATTTTAAACTTTTATATATTCAATTTGACTAAATAAATTTATTCTATAGAATGGGGACATAAACAATTTACAATGTAACACCCCAATCTTCCACGGTATGCTTCTCTTTTAATAATACAGTAGCGTGTGTTGTATGCAACTTCGAGTTCTAACACACATCATAACCAAATCAAACTAGCCATTATGAATAGTAATACCTACTTTTAGAAATATTATAAATTTTATCTCAAAATATGGACTTAATTTTTGGACTCGGCGTATCAAATTTTTCCTAATGTGA
Source organism: Viscum album (assembly GCA_963277665.1). Taxonomy (NCBI): domain Eukaryota; kingdom Viridiplantae; phylum Streptophyta; class Magnoliopsida; order Santalales; family Viscaceae; genus Viscum; species Viscum album. The sequence goes on along the minus strand of OY728148.1, from coordinate 525,338,445 downwards.
AATTTTGGTACTTTTCGGATAACTTTAATATTTTGATAAATAGTGAAAATTACCAAATTTTAATTAAAAACAAATTTTTTAATCAAAATAATTAATAGTGATAAATTATGAATTTGAGTGGTTTTAAAGTATATTTAGAATATATTTTTACCATTTAATACAATGATTGTCATTGGACATAATTTCACAATTAAACCGGACATAAACAAGCACCAATCTTTTGATAGTTATTATATCTTAAAAACGCGTTTTTGTTTTGACAGTGGGAATTAATTTTAAATTAATTTCTGCCACTTCTGTGTTTTTAATTTGGAAAAATGGATTCCATATTTTTAATCAGGATTTCCAAATTCTGTAAATAGGTAACTTTTATTTTTAGACATTTTGAATAATTACTTGGTAAATATTTTATTTACTATGGTTAAATGGTAAATCTGGTAAATAAGGGTTAAAAAATAATATTATAATAATATTAATTACCCTAAAACGTGTACTAACTTTATTGGTGGATACATGTCTGACCAAGATCATCTTTGGGTCGATTTTGGGACCCCATGAATGTGATAGGGACACTTCATTTTAATTAAGTTAAAATAAATACAAAAATGACATAAGCATATATCTTTTAGAAAAACAATTTTTACATAGGGTTATATATGTTGGATGTTCGAATATAAATATTCTTTAGAAATAAAAAAATATTTCCTAGATAATGATATTTTATTTATAATTTTTAGACATTAAATAATTTAATTTTTTATGACACAATGATGATGTAGTAATTACCTAATTAATGAACAATTAGAATAATTGATATTATAAATACCCAAATAAATATAATTTGAGACTTTTTATGAATTAAACTAATTTTAAAAGTTAATATGACATTCTAGGATTTATTTAAATAACTTTTTGTAAGTAATCATTCTGTTATGATTTTTACAAAAATCAATTATTGAATAGTGTCAAAATTGACATAAAAGAGTCTTTAAAGAAAATATTATATTTTTAATTGATATTAAATTTCTAAAAATCTAAGGATCCGCCAAGAGACTTATATCATGATAGGTGTATCATTAATGGACCACTGGGGGGTCTCTTGTATGTATATGCTAAGTTTATTAACCATATAATCGAAAAATACAAAGAGATATTGTAAAAGTGAAACTAATTAACTAAGAGTTAATACATAATGATAAGGTTAATATAATAACCCAAACATGTCTAAATTCTATTGGTTGAGTGGTTTTCAAACCATACCCACCTTAAACTTTAAATAATCCACTTTTGATCCATTAGAAACCGAATATGAATTTATTATAAAATAATATTTCTAGCTTTTTCAAAGGTTTCCCTCACCCCTCTTATAAAAGGGCACTCCCCCTTCTCACTAATTCACACATTCAAAGCCTTTTAATTCGTCCAACCCCTTCCCAAATACTCTCTAAACTTCCCTAAATACAACCTAGAATCCTTAGTTGGATCATAAATCCAACCTAAGGACCCCTTTTGATCAAATCAAAAGGAAGAACCCGAAGAAGAGGTAATGATTTCACCACCCATTTTCAAGTTCTTTTCTTCTTCCACTTATTCTTTCTTTGTTATTACCATTCTAAAATAATAAATCTAGTATATTATATATAATTTGACATTATTATAAACATGGTACGACCATATTTAGTATTCTATCCACCCTTTGAATAACATGTCACCATACGTGCGTACATACGGCTTACCGTCTCCACGTCGTGGTGTAATTGTTATTCAATAAATTATTATTTGGATGGGTATAATAATGATGTGTAATTCATGTAAATAATAAATATAACATGATAATAATTCTGTATATATTATATAACATCCAATTATATATTATTTTAATATCAAAATAATGATATTATCGCTCGTGCGTACGTACGGACTACCGTCTCCACGAACGCGATGAGATTCATTCTCCATCGTATCCATTCAAGTCTAAATCTCATTTAATGATTTATAATAGTATCTAAGGACTTGATATCATTCTGGATATGAATAATATACAACCTATCCATGAAAAACATGGATTTCATAACAAAACATATAAAAGAAAACGAGTAAGTTAACACCTGAAACAACGATAATACTAAGATAATATTAACAAATCAATGTTAAAAGATCATATATGATATCATATTGATTTATATGATTCTTTTATAATTTAATAACAATTATTTCACCATTATACATGAGTTTAACTTACCCCCAACCAAGGAAAAGTACAAGGTAAGGTTTTATTTTGCAATCTCTTCATTATCCGAGGTTGTTTATACGTAATAATCTATTGGGATTTCTTTATCATCCACACCCATGTTTCTTAGAAATGTATTTCAATTTTCTTTACTATTTACAAAGAATATGGGTTAAAGTCATTTATACCCTTATGTGTTTTTAAAGGAATCTTTCCGTCGTTTTCCAAACAAGGCACTTTTAACCTTTTCGACAAATTTATGGTAAGAATGTTTTTTTAACTTATACGGCTGGTGCGGCTATTTACCGCCATTATAAAATCGTCAAAGCTTCCCTTACAAGCTTATAAGATTATTTTCAAAGTAAATGTTTTATTTTATAATTATGTGACTTTTAAAAGATTTCAAAATGAATATTTTATGAATTTTTGAAAGGTACTCTTTTTCAAGATCATAATTTTAAATGTTTTAAAGATTTATATTTCTAAATCTTTTTAATTAATGTCCATGTTTTCAAAACGATTTTAAGGATTTATTTATATAGACATGAAGGTTTTGAAATGATATTTATTTTCAAAAGTTTCAAAGTGGTATGGGACACTTTGATTCAAAAATCTTTTTTAAATTACGTCTTTTATAAATGTGTGACTTTTCAATGATTTCGAGAAAATAGATATTTCTCTCAAATAGTTTTGATTTTATATATGTCAACATCTTTTGATGGATTTTAAGCTTATTTGAAGTTGATTTATTATGATACACATCTTTTGTATTTTATTGAAGGTTTTGTGATATGTTTTACTGTGGATGTGTTATTTTTATACCATTTATGTTTTATGTAGAAAGTATTGACATTTCGTATGCTAGTTTTAATAAGAATGTTTATGTTATGTTTAATCCTTTTCATATGGGAATTCATTGGACTTAGTAAGTGACAGGTGGATCCCGCTATAGCTCCTCGATGCATCGGTAGGTCTCATGAGACAAACTAGTGTCTTGGCACAAGGCCTTGGCTAAATTTTATTTGTAGTCTTGGCATGAGGCCTTGGCTATGTGGTTATGATATTTTGGAATTATGAATTCCATCATTATAAAAGTGGTTATTGATATTGCATGTGATTATTCGATTAGAAGAATATCCATGTGAATAAGTAATTGGAATTATTTCATTTTATTTTTCCCCTACTATGTTGATGTTCAAGTTTAAAAGGCTTTTGTTTTAGTTATACATTGCCTTAAATGTTTATGCTTATTTATGAAAGTTTCCGCTGTATTTCTTACCCTTACGGAGCGTTTGAGCTCACCCCTTTATATGTTTTATTTTTCCCAGGATTCCAAGAAGTATATTGTGATTGATAAGAATGGTTAAGACAAGGGAATAATGGCATTCATAAGGGATTATTTATGTTGTTTTGTATGTTATGAAGTGTAATGTAACATTCATGTATGTAATCTATTTTCCAAGACTGCTAAACTAATTGGTCCTTTGGGACTTGATTCCTTGTAATCATGCCAATGTATTAAAATAATGCACCGACTCTGGGTAACTGGGGTCGGGGCATTACAGTTGGTATTAGAGGAAGTTTAGCAATAACGTTGGAAACTAGATTTAGATAAACTCTAATTAGAGAACATAGCCCTAAGATAGAATTTGAGGATTAGTATAGAAAAACTTTCTAGAATTTTGGTATTGTAGAGATTTTGTGAGTTTTCCGAGCAATACATCCCTGTCTGGATACGAGCAGGTAGAGGCAGCTCTAGCACATATGTACCTAGGGGTAAAACCCGAAAACACCACTTTGAGCTAGACTCGAACGGGAACTGGTGCACGACAACGGGCCTTGCTGCACTCTTAGTTACGACACTCCCGGGGGATTTGCTTAAGATAACTCTCATTTTCTTTACAAATCATTATAAAGGGTTTATGAGTATATACTTCCTTAAAGAATTTTTTTTATGACTATGGATTATATCCATTAATAGTTCAATTTTTGTTAAGTGTTTTACAAGTATGGAATTATGTATTTTGATTCATAAACTGATCTAGTTTATGATATTGTTTAGAAATGTCGTCACATAGAAGGAATGAGTACTCCAACAATATGCGTGATCCAAAGAGTAAGGAGGATCATATCTTTCATGGTCATAATCCATAATTTAGAAGGGAAATAGTCTCCATTTATTATCATCATACGAAGAAATAGTATCATGTGTTGATAAGATAAGTAAAGAATTCTCGGAGTCCTATGGCTTTGAAGGGAAGCCAGAGAATGAAAGGATGGTAGAGATAAGGGAAAATAAAATGAATAAGGTAAAGAAGGATTTTCCGATATGTGATAACTGTGGGAAGAAACACCATGGAACTTGCCTGAAAGGAATGGGAGTTTGTTATTAGTGTGGAGAAAAAGGTCACAAAGTACGTGACTCCAAGGGTAAGAAAATGGTTTCAAATGTACAATGATTCATTTTGAAGGAGTTTGGACACTACGCGAACCTATTTCCTAGTCATCATACTATGCCGCAAATGATGCAATTGGATAATAATCAAGTTATGATACTACCGGATATAAAGAGGAATGATTAGAGTTCTTATGTTGATTATGTCATTTGAGTGTCGTATCAACAATGTACTTCTTATAATAATTATGGATTATATAGGGATTGTACTGAAATACTATTTCATTAAGGACTTGAGATTTTGTGGAATAAAGAAAAGTGGCTCAATAGCAGGTTAATTTTTTGGAAAATATATGGTTGAGAGAAAGATAAACCATAATATGGTTCTGATTCCGAGGTAGTGATTTTAGAATAATACATGATTGATTTGGATAAATTATATTGGATATTCTTGACTACCTTGAAGCTGATTAATGATTTGTATATTCCGTCATTGTTGGGGTTTAAAACATTTTTGGATTGAAGGAGTATGTCTATCATTCTTTAAGGAATAAGGGATCATGAATGTAATCAATAAGGTTTTATGGTAATTCAGGATGTTGTAGTGTTTTAAAAGAATACATAATGAAGGTGTTCACATGTTATTACGCAGAAAAAAGGATCTTCATTTTTGGACTAAATCATTTTGGATAGTTCTAGTTTTGATTATCTTTGGATTTCCATAAAAGGAAAAACTGGAGGTTGGGCGACAACCCGTCGCGTCCGGTAAGGCCGCAGGACTTGAACCCACAACTGAAGGGAGACAAGGGTGTATCACCTACCACTGGCCCACGTAATGTCTAGGACTAAATAATGTAGTTTTTTAAAGGATCTGTTAGATGAATTATAAATTCATTTTTTGGAACCCTATACGAATAGGATAAATAGAATATTTTTTTTACTTTCTATTATCTTTTAGAGTGAAAGATTAGTTTGTGGTAGAAATTAGTTAAAGGATGGAACTCTACTTGTCAAGAATATATTTTTCTTCTTCTCTTATTCTATGAAGAATTTATTTCTTATAATTTATTTAAGGAATCCTAAAACCAAAAATGTGTTATCCTAATACCCCATGTTTTGTTGAACCGATGGTATTTCAAATCATCATAGATTGATGAATTTAAGGACCTCAATTTTACACTTGTTTGTGATTGATGAACTCAATCACTACATATAAATATTTAAATTTTTCCTCCAATTATATGTCTCTAATTTCCACCAATGTTCTCATAATTGAGATCATAATTTGGTGGTGACCCTTTCATTTCTCTTTTCCTCATATTAAGACTAAATTTCAGTAACCAAATTTCCGATGTGGGTTTTCCCACAAAGATATTTTCTATTTTCAACCTTTTATTTTAGAAGAACAATTTCAAATTGCGAGGACGAAATTTATTGAATGAGGGGAGAATGTAACACCCCAAGATTTCATAATGTGTTATTTCTTCATAATAATTCAATAACGTGCACTACACGCAATACCGAGTTCAAGCGCACCATGAATTACCAAACAAGTCGTTCAAAAGAGGCTATGAATAGTATTAACTAAATTTTAAACTTTATATAATCCTTATAATTTTATAATCCATATTATGAGTTTCTTAGACATAATGTAAGAACAAATTCCTTTTTCAGATAAACGAAGTATTTTTAAAAAATGCACTTTTACCAACTTTAATAGTGAACCCTTTTTAAATCCAATATATTAATCTTTTATATATTCAATTTGACTAAATAAATTTATTCTTTAGAATGGGGACATAAAAAATTTACAATGTAACACCCCAAGCTTCCACGTAACTCTTCTCTTTGAATAATACAATAGCGTGTGTTGTACGCAACTTCGAGTTCTAACACACACCATAACCAAATCAAACTAGCCGTTATGAATAGTAATACCTACTTTTAGAAATATTATAAATTTTATCTCTAAAAATGGACTTCATTTTTGGATTCGGAGTATTGAATTTATCCTAAGGTGAAATTTTGGTACTTTTCGGATAACTTTAATATTTTAATGAATAGTGAAAATTACTAAATTTTAATTAAAAACAACTTTTTTAATAAAAATAATTAATATTGATAAATTATGAATTTGAGTGGTTTTAAAGTATATTTATAAAACATTTTTACCATTTAATACAATTTTGGTCGTTGGATATAATTTTACAATTAAATCGGACATAAAAAATATCAATCTTTTGATAGTTATTATATCTTAAAAACATGCTTTTTATTTTGAAAGTGAGAATTAATTTTAAATTAATTTCTGCCACTTCTGTGTTTTGAATTTAGAAAAATAGATTCCATATTTGGAATCAGGATGTCCAAATTGTGTAAATAAGTAACTTTTATTTTTAGACATTTTGAATAATTACTTTGGTAAATATTTTATTTACTATGGTTAAAGGGTAAATCTGGTAAATAAGGGTTAAAAAATTATATTATAATAATAATAAATTACCCTAAAATGTGCCCTAACCTTATTGGTGGATACATGGACGGCCATGATCATCTTTGGGTTGATTTTGGGACCCCATGAAAGTGATAGAGACACTTCATTTTAATTAAGTTAAAATAAATACAAAAATGACATAAACATGTATCTTTTAGAAAAACAATTTTTACATAGGGTTATATATGTTGGATGTTTTACTATAAATATTAATTAGAAAGATAAAACGATTTCCTAGATAATTATATTTTATTTATAATTTTTAGACATTAAATAATTTAATTTATTTATGACACAATGATGATTTAGTAATTACCTAATTAATAAAAAGTTAGAATAACTGAAATTATAAATACCCAAATAAATATAATTTGAGACTTTTTATGAATTAAAATAATTTTATAGTTTACTATGACATGTTAGTATTTATATAATTAACTTTTTTCGAAGTAATAATTCTGTTATAAGTTTTAAAAAAATCAATTATTGAATAGTGTCAAAATCGACATAAAAGAGTTTTTAAATCAAATATTATATTATTAATTGATTTTAAATTCCTAAAAATATAAGGTTCGGACAAGAGACTTATATCATGATATTTGTATCATTAATGGACCACTTTGGGGTCTCTTGGATGTATATGGTATGTTTATTAACAATATAATATAAAAATACAAAGAGGCATTGTAAAAGTGAAACTAATTAACTAAAAGTTAATACTTAAAGATAAGTTTAATATAATGACCCAAACCTGTCTAACATCTATTGTTTGAGTGGTTTTAGACCCATACCCACCTTAAATTTTAAATAATATACTTTTTATCCATTATAAACCGAATATGAATTTATTATAAAATAATATTTCTAGCTTTTTCAAAGGTGCCCCTCACCCCTCTTATAAAAGGGCACTCCCCCTTCTCACTAATTCACACATTCAAAGCCTTTTGGTTTGGCCAAAACCTGAACAAATACTCTTTCAACTTCCCTCACTACAACCTAGAATCCTTAGTTTGATCATAAAGCCATCCTAAGGATCCCTTTTGATCAAATCAAAAGGGAGAACAAGAAGAAGAGGTAATGATTTCACCACCCATTTTCAAGTTCTTTTCTTCTTTCACTTATTCTTTCTTTGTTATTACCATTATAAAATATTAACTCCAGTGTATTATATATAATTTTATGTTATTATGAACATGGTACAACCATATTCAGTATTCTATCCACCCTTTGAATAACATGTCACCATACGTGCGTACGTACGCCTTACCGTCTCCACGTCATGGTGTAATTGTTATTCAATAAATTATTATTTGGATGGGTATAATAATGATCTGTAATTCATGTAAATAATAAATATAACATGATAATAATTCTGTATATATGATATAACATCCTATTATATATTATTTTAATATCAAAACAATGATATTGTTGCTTGTGCGTACGTACGGACTACCGTCTCCACGAACGTGATGAGAATCATTCTCCATCGTATCCATTCAAGTCTAAATATCATTTAATGATTTATAATAGTATATAAGGACTTGATATAATTATGGATATGAATAATATAAAACCTATCCATGAAAAACATTGCTTGCGTAACAAAACATATAAAAGAAAACGAGTAATTTAACACCCGAAACAACGATAAGACTAAGATAATATTAAGAAATCAATGTTAAAAGATCATATATGATATCATATTGATGTATATTATTCTTGTATAATTTAATAACAATTATTTCACCATTATACAGGAGTTTAAACTACCCCCAACCAAGGAAAAGTACAAGTTAAGGGTTTATTTCGCAATCTCTTCAAAACATTTTTACTATTTAAAAATAATATGGTTTAAAGTAATTTATACCCTTATGTGTTTTGAATGGAATATTTCCATCGTTTTCCAAACAAGGAACTTTGAACATTTTCGAAAAATTTAAGGTCAGAATGTTTTTTTAACTTATACGGCGGGTGCGGCTATTTACTGCCGTTATAAAATCGTTACAGCTTCCCTTACAAGCTTATAAGATTTTTTTTCAAAGTAAATGTTTTATTTTATAATTATGTGAGTTTTAAATGATTTAAAAATGAATATTTTAAGAAATTTTGAAAGGTACTCTTTTTCAAGATCATAATTTGAAATGTTTTAAAGATTTATCTTTCTAAATATTTTTAATTAATGTCCAGTTTTTCAAAAAAAAATTAAGGATTTATTTATATAGACATGAAGGTTTTGAAATGATATTTCTTTTCAAAAGTTTCAAAGTGGAATGGGACACTTTGATTCAAAAATATCATTGAAATTATGTCCTTTATAAATGTGTGACTTTTCAATGATTTCTAGAAAAGAGATATTTCTCTAAAATAGTTTTGATTTCATATATGTAAATATATTTTGATGGATTTTAATCTTATTTAAGTTGATTTATTATGATACAAAACTTTTTTATTGTATTAAAGGTTTTGTGATATGTTTTACTGTGGATGTGTTATTTTTATACCATTCATTTTTTATAGAGAAAGTATTTACATTTCGTATGCTAGTTTTAATACGAATGTTTATGTTATGTTTAAACCTTTTCATATGGGAATGCATTGGACTTAGTAAGTGACGTGTGGATCCCACTATAGCTCCTTGATGCATCGGTAGGTCTCATGAGACAAACTAGTGTCTTGGCACAAGGCCTTGGAAAAATCTTATTTGTAGTCTTGGCACAAGGCCTTGGATATGTGGTTATGATAGTCTGGCATTATGCATTCCATCATTATGAAAGTGGTTATTGATATTTCATGTGATTATTCGATTAGTAGAATATCCATGTGAATAAGTAAATGGCATTATTTCATTTTATTTTTTCCATACTATGTTGAAGTTCAAGTTTAAAAGGCTTTCGTTTTAGTTATACATTGCCTTAAATGTTTATGCTTATTTATGAAAGTTTCCGCTGTATTGCTTACCCTTACGGAGCGTTTGATCTCACCCCTTTCTATGTTTTGTCTTTCCCAAGATTCCAAGAAGTATATTGTGATTGATAAGAAGGGTTAAGACGATGGAATAATGGCATTAATAAAGGATTATTTATGTTGTTTTGTATGTTATGAAGTGTAATGTAACATTCATGTATGTAATCTATTTTCCAAGACTGCTAAACTAATTGGTCCTTTGGGACTTGATTCCTTATAATCATGCCAATGTATTAAAATAATGCACCGACTCTGGGTAACTGGGGCCGGGGCGTTACATTTTGATGTATTCAAACCTATTATTATAAAGTCACCAGTCCTCTTGATCTTTCGATATTAATAAATATATTTTATGTTAAGAGTCATGTAATAGTTTGTGTAAAAGTATTGGGTCACTATAACATGGATGTATAATGTTTCACGTCCTCATCCATGTCTAGTGTGATTTTAAAGAAAGAAAGAGATACTTATGTTTATTGCATCGTGACCCACCTTCGAGATATATATCTAGAGAAGGTGAACAAAGGGAGATCTCCAATTCACTATTCACATTCCCGATTATAGAGTTGAAGTGACTCAGCCATTAGATATTCAGGATGAGTGGATACATTAAGAACTTACACATATTTAGATTTATGTTCTCGTATGATATTCTCATAGATATCATTTTATACTTTATTCCTAGAAGTTTCAGAAGTTTAATTTTTATTTTTTATAATAACAATAGTGATAGGAATCTTTTAGAACTCATTACTCTTATTCTCCATGTTGAAAAATACATGGGTCATGTAAATCATGTGGTCTTTATGGTGAATAACAAAATGAATTACAATTTTAAAGGTAAAAGAATTATACTAAGTATAATTAACCTAAGTATATTCCATCTAAGAAATATAAGATCCAAATATAGTGAAAGTAAAATGGTGTAGAATTTTTTTCATGTGGTATCTGGTTCGCTAGAAGAGTAAATAAATCATGTTAAAGAAGAAAGGGGATGTTTTAAGTGTGTTACATATGGACTTAATTCATTATATTTCTACACATTGGGTATTATATATATCTTACCATGGTAAAATATATATTAAAAATAATAATAAACTAGTAAATAATGAAATATTACCATTGGAGATGTGGAATTATGGGCTATCAACGGTGTGATCCTGTATACTCTCACCATTAGAGACTACGGTGTTCTATTTCCGACAAGGATTGTATTAGTTTTAAAGGATTGTAATTTTGTACTAAATATTTCTTATAAAATAATTTTTAAATCATTCCTAGATGTAGATAGTTTTATTTTAATGTTAAAAAGTAAAAGACTAGACCTTTTTGAAATTATGCATATGTTCTGGTATGGTGCATTTAAATAAAAATCCTTAGGTACTAAAATATGAAAACCAAGTATTTGAAATTAATAAATTATCAAGTTCGCATGAATAATTACACAACCTATTATGGAATCATCATATTTATTATCTAACCATTAATTATATGAAAAATACTTGTCAATATGGTTACTTATACAAGTTTGATCTAAACAAATTAAATAGTTTTTATGATTGTTTGTAAGAAAAAATAACTAAGGTACCTTTTTGTGGACAAGATGAAAGATACATAGAGTTTATGGAATTATAATACAATGATATGTATAGACCATTTCCAATAGAATATAGATATGGTTATTCTTATTTAATTATATTCACTAGTGAATTTATTAGATATAGATTTGTATACTTTATGAGTTATTAGTTGGAATATTTCGATAAATTCATGGAATTCAAGAATGAGTTATATAATTAACTTCATAAAAAGATAATGAAACTTCAATGAGATCAGTGTGGTAAATATCCTAACATGTAATTAATCCAATTTATATAGGAGTGTGTGATCTTATCCAAAAACACTTCTCCTTATGCCCCACGAATGAAAAGTGTTAGTGATAGGAGGCATAATTACTTGATTAACATGGTTAGGTTGATGATGAGCCATGAAAGTATTACATTTTACTTTTAAGGATACCCATTACACATATGAACATGAATTATAAACATATTTCCAACAATAGTTTCCAATGGGATTCCATATGAGTCAATGTATGTAAATAAATCTATACAACCACATACATATTCATGGTGTTGCGAGGCATTTTTTATGGTTAACTATGAAAAAAACCATCACCCCATAATGTGAAGTTTATATTTATAGGGAATCCCAAGGAAAAAGGAGGATAATAACTATGAAACCACTCAAAAAATAAGGCACTTGTTACAAGACAATTCATTTTTCTTTAGTGGGAGTAGATACCCAAGAAAAATATTGGGAGAATGATTGACTTTAATGAAATTGTTTTTTTTGATAAACAGGATTTATTGTATTAATTCTTTCTAGAGTCCATCTTGTATGATGGTGTTCTAGAAACACAAATAATAAATAATTCCCAAATAGAGGTTATATAACTATATATATATATATATATATATATATTAGTCACCAAATATGGTGTCTCATTATTAGTTGAAGATAATGATTTTCATTCATACAATGTGGCACTAAATAGATCAATAGAAACAAAATGGAAAGAATACAAAATTTCTAGGATAGATTTCTTGTATTATAACCATGTTTAGGTTATGGTTGATCCTAATTTGTTTTAAATACTATTAGTTGAAAATTGGGTTTCAAGAAAAAGTTAGACATATAAGGTAATGTATGTTTCTATAAAGAAACGTTCGTGGATAAAGGGTTTAAAAAACATCAAGGCATTGACTGTGATGAAACCTTTTCTCTTGATTAAATATTTGAATCTACGATAATTCTAACTTCCATGGAATCTTTTAATGACTACGATATTTTTCTTGTGGATGTCAAAACATATTTACATAATGGAAAAATTCATGAAAACATCTATATGACTGAGCCTAAAAGGTTTGTGACCCCAAAAAATAATAATAAAGAATACATGTTGAATATTTCCATTTATGGGTTATAAATGGAATCTTGGCCATGGAAGATTCACTTATATGAATACATCATATAATTTAGTTTCAAAATGAAGGAATGTGTTTGAGTGTTTACAAGTGGTTTATTAGGAGTGTGGTATTAATCAGGGTAGTATATGTTGATGAAATATTACTTATTATAGATAAAATTCACGTATGGAATTTTGTTAAGGTTTAGATGAATAATTGATTCTCCATAGTAGATGTAGGTAAAGAAATGTCTATCCTAGGAATTAATATAATTTGTGATATATCCAAAAGGCTTCTTAGACAAAGTATAAGAATAAAAATTTACTAGATACTAATGATATTTAGTATGGAACAATACATGTACGGATTAGTTTCCATGTCACATGGTGTATACATATCTATAAACTTTTTCCTCAAACACAATTGGAGATAGGCATACATGGAAAATGAGTAGGATCCCCTATGAATTCGTGATAGGATCAATAATTTATTTCATATTATATACTAGGACTAATGTTTCCCAGACTTTAGGCATGATAGGTTGATATCAATATGATATAGGAGAACAATATTGGTATGAAATTTTCGGATATCCTTAAGTATTTTAGGTGTAATAAGGATATGTTCTTGGTATATAGAAGAGACAATAAACTATTCATTAGAGGATATTTTGATGATTGTTTCCTATGAGATCATATTGTTCTGAAGTCATGATTAAAATATTTCACCAGTTTTATGAATGAGCTGTGATCTAGAATAGTTGAAAGTAGCCCTTTGGCACAAGTTATATAGAATATTATGAGTATATAATGGTATCTAATAAAGATAAAGAACCAATTTGTATTATTAACTTTCCCAATATGTTGATGTGGTTCATATTTGTAGAAATCCTAAAACATTCTGTTGTAATAATACTTTTGAGGCGGATCTCATAAAGGATATAGGGACATGTCAATTAAAGAAGTACATACTCTATAAATATCACCTCATAAAGTGTTTCTCATATTGGGGTGAAGTCAATATGAGTAGTTAATCTACATAATAAAATGTGGTGGACCCCTTTCCCAAATCTATATCTTACTAGAAACTTAAAAATTATGTGAGAGCTATTGGACTAATGGTTATTATCCATTTTCTCGAGGTAATGTGGGAGTGTGTTCTAGTTAGTTACCTATAACCAACAACTATGAACATTAAGGTTACTTATATTCATGTATTTGAATATTTTTAAAATATATTATCATGTCCTAGTTGTTCTTTTTCCAGACATGTCACGTGATAATATCCTAAATATACATGTCACAATGAAAGGTTATAGTTGTTCCCAGCTATGATGATAATCTAGAAGTTTCATAAAAGTATTATTTAATATAAGATATATGGTTAGATGGCATGATTTTAAAATAAATAAATGATACATGCTTTCAAGTTTAGAGAATTATAGGACATTGAGAAACATTCTTATGGTTTCCACCCATGGTAATCTGAAATGAATGTTAATATAAAAAAATCCCAATAGGGAATCCCTATTTATATTTTTTATTGGATAGTATTATTTACAAATGGGTGTAATGATAATTTACATTATTATTATAACTAATAATTTTCATAAGTCTCATATTTTTATGTATTGAAAAAAATGAGACAAACTATGATCACATCGATGTAGGGGACATTAGGTGCATCATGTGTGATTTTGTGTTAATGAATAATACATGAAAGGAAGTATCCACTTGTTTAATTAATTATATTGGATTTATAATTCCCTTTATGGTAATTGAACTACTTGATTATTTTTATGGCCATGTTTTTGTTATCATAAAGTTAATTTCCTAAATTTTAAAAAATGGGACATCAATAGTATAGGTTGATGAAATTACCATGAAACATTCATCACTAGAGATATAGAGATAAATTTACTATATTATATTGTGTAGTTTTTGTTTAATGTGACATTATTTTCAGCATTAACTTCTTTATCTATCAAATCCTTAGCATGTTGAATGATAAAAACCATATACTTTAGGTAGTGCTGCCTAAACCCACTAAGAAAGGGTCCAAGAGGGTAACACACTAAGTATATTTAGAACCACAGTTAAATTGTATATGAATTTAACATGTTGGGTAAATATTATTCTCGTACATGTTTTAATAATTATCCATGTTGGTTTGATAAAAAACATTATATCACTGGTTATTAAAGAGAATATATATATATGTATATGATTTTAATATTTAATAAATAATTATTCCCTAGGTAATTATCTATTTCATTATGTAAATATAAAAAATGTTTATTTATATTGGTTTATTCACAATGTAAAAAATATGTATTTATTATTTAAATAAATATTTAATAAATATTAATTTATTAGATTTGATAAATATAATAATCTTATATTTATTGGTGAATAATGTATTAGTATTTATTTAACTAATTAAATTGCCATTATTCAGGGACCTGTAGATTTTTAGGAGGATTTTTAGACTGAGTTTAACAGTCATGTGAGAAAATTAATAGAAAATATTGTTTGAATAATTTTTATTTCCTTTTTGAAAAAAAATTATTTTGTCCATATGATAGGTGCATATTAAATAAATAATAAAAATTTCATAATTATTTATACTTAGTATTTACTCAAGAATTAAGAAAATAGTAAGGGACCTTACACAATTATCTATTTTCAAACCCTACAACTTTGTATACAAATTTATTATATTTTTGTAAGCCAAAGAGCCACCTTTTTTTGTGAAAAAATATTTATATAAGTTATCCTAAAAAGAATAAGAGATCTACATCTCTTGAAATATTTTAATAAATAAAATAAATTATCCTTATATTTTAGATTTAATTCCTTATCCCTTTAATTATTCTGTTCCGATCAACATTAATAATCATAACTGAGAGATTCATCTCTGCTAGCACCTGGATAATTCTATGACAACGATCAAAGGTTCACAAAGAACTTATGGATCACTTCATAATTGACTCTACACTTGATTTCTATAATTAAATGATAGCACATCAAGAGTGTTATACTGATTCATATATGAATTAATAATTCAATAAATGTTAATTATTAAATTAATATAAATTATTTTTATTTATATGGGAAAATATCTTCTCTTTATGGATTTTAAGATTGATTTTTTTCAAGTTATGAGGAGAAATCTAAAGAATATGATGGAAATATATTATTTATAATATCCATAACCACTTCCACTACACCCTATAATGTCAATTTATTACAATATTAAGTTTTATTATAATATATTTCATACTGCCAGACATCAAAATATTACCCTTAAGGACTCATTCCAAAACATCACACATAGATAAGTTAGGAACACACCAAATATCAAAACTAGACTATTTCATGAGACTTGTCCAGCCATAAAGGCTCTATCTAATAGTGTTCCCCACATATCACATAAAATGTTCAATGCATTCATCATATAAAAAAATGAATATCCATTCAATACATAGTCAAAATTCAGTAATAGAATTCTTTTTATTATAATTCCAACACATGAAATGTAAATATTTTCCTATTATGTATTGAACCATCCATAACAGTCAATTATCACCCTTATAAAACTCATGAGTATATTTATTTTCAAATGTTCCCCAATTACTAAACAGTCTATCTTTTTAGGTAAACACCCCCAATAATTTTTTTTATAAATTGGGGTGTGTGCACCATATAGACTAATGGTCCTACAGCTAAGCTAAAATTATAATGTATATATAGTATATACAAACTAATTAAGATCATTACAATAGTTAACAAAAAAAAATTCATTAGAAATAAATGATTTATAGTGAATAAAAATCCCTTGGGAAATTTGGAGGAAAATTCAAGTGAATATTTTAAAAATAATTTCCATCAATGGTTTTGTTACATTTTTGAAAAAATTATTTTATAAATCACATCCAAAAATAATTTCATGAGGTTTCAATAATTATTTTAAAACATAAATTTTATAGTAATTTTTAATAATATAATCATAAAAATAATCAATGTTTAGATAAAATATTATGAAGTGGCATTTTAAAATTAAAATATGTGGATTGAAATCCAATTTCATTAATTTAAAAATATAATAAACCTTTTCTTTGATAAAATAATATGATAAAGAATATATAATACTTTCTAAGACTATAAAAACATGAGAAACAATTTAATACATGAAAATGATTTATGATAATGGGAAAATTTGTTCTTACTAAAAATGTTAAAAAAGTTATTATTATTACACTTTTGTAAAGAAAATAAATAAATACTTGTTCAAGAAATGTTAAATTGATTAATTTTATATTTTTTAATAGAAATTAAAAGATACCAAAATTATACTTTTAAAAATCATCGATTTTTTGGAATTTTTTTTATTAAAAATAAAATAAATAATATAGATATTGAAGATAATTGTTCCTATGGGAAAAAGGGAAAATGATAAATTTTCCCATGAACATTATCTATGACGATTTATGTGTTAAAGATGATCTAAGGGGAAAATACATGAAAACACATAAAATAACTAGAGGAGAATAAAATATATGGTTTTTAAATTGTATAGATAATATAATTCAATCAAATAAGATATAAGAATATAAAATACTAATTAAAAGCAACAATGAAACATAAACCCATACGAATTTGGTTACATTCAAATCAATAGCCATGAAAAAAAGTGATATGATTTTGTATGTAAATAACATACATTATATATAATATTATTTAAAAATATATTCTTGGGCTAGTATATACAAATCATAAAAGAAAATATGGTGCATAATATGAAACATATCTCATTTAATGGAAACTGAGACAAAGAACACTTACAAATATCATAATAGGTGAATCAAGACCACAAGAAATAGTGAGCATGAAATTAAAAATTAACTACCATTATTAAAAAGTACAACATTATATAATATTTAAATAAGGTAGTATATTCACCATGTAACATAAATATGTTCATAATTCAAAACATGTCTCAAAGAAAGAAATTTGATATGACAAAACCTTATATTAGATTACTTTTTGATCTAATATGTTACTTACTCTTGAATAATAAATTTATATTTATTATTAATCTATTCCAAATTCATTATTATAAATATATTTAAAGATATCATTTATTTCTATTTTTTTACATTTACTCATAATTATTTATTAAAATAAATTATTTACATGTTAACTCTTTAGTTTATTATATAGGTTTCAAATTGGATATGTTGGTTCCTACAACATAGTCATTTTTAATCATACATATGGTCTTAAATATGTTATATTTTTCAAATTTTTACATTAAGTATAACTCTTTAACAATCTATGTAATTTTGTCATGAAAAATAAACCGTATCTCTTCTTGGAGGTGACAGTCCAAAAATGCACATGAGTGATATTATCATTTTTCAATGTATAGAAATTTAAGTAGGTAGATGATATTTTTTCTTTAAATTGTTATAATAATGTTATAAATATCATATATATCCAATAAATACATCTTTATGACCATTCATGCGAGGTGGTGCATGATTGATGTTTTCAATTTCCTTATAGTAAAAATTCGAGGTACCATAAAAAAATAAAATTTATGTTTTGTAAATATTTTTATTACAATAGTAAAATATGGTTGTACAAGTTTTTTAGGATGTGGAAGAATAAATAATCATGAAATATATCAGTAATGAAAAATATAACTTTTTTAGGTATCCTCATTTAGATTGAAAATAAGTTCTTTGAGGAAGACGTTTATTATCACACCCATGTCTTGGAATTTCCAAAGGAATGTTTTAATATAGACTTTGGACAGTTTTTTATAAATTCTTAGTCAAATGTGTTTTTATAGGGGTATAATTATGTTTTTTATAGGTAAAAATCAATATAATTTTCATAAATACTTAGTCTTTTGGATGAAAATGTATTTTAAAAAGACAAAGCTGTTCAAAAATGAACAATAGGTGTTTTTTAGACCATTTTACTATACATTTTAATCATTATATGCTTTTTATAATTTTAATTTTAATTTATAAAACATTATTGACATAAAGTATGCTAAATGTCATTTTTAAAACTATACTCATATTTTGACATCCAAGACATTGCGATAACAATGGAGTAATAATTTGAATATTTAAAACATTAAATAACATAAATTTTTATCGATGATAATATTTTAAAAAGTTAACCTAACGAAAAAAATCATTTTTTATATTTTAAAACAATTAAATTTGATTTTTCACCTATAAATGCAAGCACTGCATCAGTGATGCGTAAGAATTCAAGGTAATTATACTGTCACTGAAAATTAAAATTAAATTAGTTTTAAAAAATAAATTTAATCCTATTAAAAATATTTATTTATAACCATTTATAACATATTTCTATTATTTATCTTTCATATTAGGGATATTTAAATAATGAGATTAACATTTTGTACTTATACATTAATTAAAAAAATATAAAGATCATTATCAAAGGAAAATGGAACCAAATATCATTATTTTTAAAAACTATGATAATATTGGTTAAAAGAAACTCATAATTTGATATAATAGATTTTTAGGGATTTCAAGACCATATCTTATAGTTTTTACCGCATTTAACCTATTTTTACCTTTACCGTGTTAAAAAACATTTAGCAAGGTTTACATTTATTAGGACCAAATATGAAACCGACCATATTACCAAATTTGGACATTTTGATTCCAAATATAGAGACCATTTTCTAAAATTAAATTTATATAATTTGTAAAAATTAATATGAATATAAATTCAAAAAACTCATTGAAAACTATTTTTAGAACAATGCATGTTTTATGCATAAAATTCATTTTATACCAAAATCAGGTATAATTCTCATTACCATTGATTTAATTTTATTATTTTAAATTAGATTTAACCTATTTAAATTAAATGTAAAATAAATAGAGTGAACCTTTGGAAAAATTTATTAAAATAGAATTACCAAAAATAGTTTTTATTCAAATAAAAAATTATTGTATTTATAATTATCAATAATAGATTTTCATTTTCAACAATATATCTTTAAATGAAGTATATATATATGGTCTAAAAAAGCATTAAATAAACATCCAAGAAATTTTTATATTACAATAATTTCATAAAATTGAAATTATTTTTAAAGATTTTATTTCTTACAATTCAACAAGATATCAATTATTTAAGAGAAATCCCAAAAATTCACTATAAAAAAAATTATCTATATAAAAACTAAAAATTAAATACTTTATAAAAATGAAAAATTCTAAAATTCTAAAATTTATTAATTAATATAGAATAAATAATATACAATAAATCGAATTTTATATAATGATTGACCTTGTTAAACATTAATTATTCTTGACCTTATATTATTTATTTAATATCATTCAAAAAAGAGTACTTATATCAAAATTACTAATAAATAAATTTTTTTAGGTTAAATTTTATGCATATATTTTATAATTTGTATACTCTTATCCATACCCATCAATCTAATAGAAAGTTTATAATGATTATATTTTTATGATAATATTTCTATATAATATTTCATTTCCTTCAATATAGTCGTTGCATGTCTTAAACACTATCTAAATATGCATTCATTTAATAAAGAATTACATATTGAAATATTTGGTTGTTACATTGGATATTTTTTAATATGGATTTTAGAGACTCCAGATTAATTTGGAGAATAAATGGAAAGCTTGACTGAGTCTAGGAATCCATGTTAAGAGATACCCATATAAGAGTCCCACATAAAGAGTTTCACATAAGAAAATTGACCACATAAGTGTATTTTTAGAAGACATTCACTCAAAATTTCATTGCATAAGAAAATACGGTATATGACGAACCACATTAAGGCAATCCTAATATTTTCCCACATCTAAAGGGATTCCCATGTGAGGAGATACACTTACAGGGATTTATATTTTGAGATCCATGTAATGGAATCAACAATAATAGTTCACATGTAATGTGATTCCCTTAAAAGCCTCCAAGTATAGAGATCCTATATTGAAGATCAATGTAAGGAAATTCATGTAAATGGATTCATGAATCAAAATACAGAATGATTTTTCAAAATAAAAATATATTATGAAATTATATTTTAGATATTCAAGAATTCAAATATCTTGATTGATCAAGTTGATAGTTATTCAAGAAAGATATGTGTTCCATTCCATAGATGAGGAGTGCCACATCATAATGGTGTACGTAAATCTATATTCCAAAGTGTAAGAATTTAAAACCAAAAAATTAGTGTAATAAATAAAGATTTATATTTTAATATATACAGAATAAATAAATAACAAAAATGATTGAGATTATAGAGAAAAATATAGCTATGATATTTTTATAGT
Source organism: Viscum album (assembly GCA_963277665.1). NCBI lineage: Eukaryota > Viridiplantae > Streptophyta > Magnoliopsida > Santalales > Viscaceae > Viscum > Viscum album. Next base: position 525,317,013 of record OY728148.1, on the reverse strand, counting down.
ATATGAGAATTTAGTTATTCAAAAAATGCAAGTGAATAAAATTATTGGAATCTATATAAGATATTATATATAAATGTAATATATGATTTAATTATTTTTAAATTTCCATATTTGCAGGATTGTTAAATTTATTTATATTCAAATGATATCGGAGAATAAATATGATCAATGAAGGTTAAAATAATAATATGGAGATGTGAATTTTAAAAATGAAATCTTAAATACTGAATATGAGAATTATGAAATATTGGGGGCCTGATAATTAAATATATTAAAGAGTGAGAAAGGAGGGTAAATCTATATAACTTTTTCAGAATGAAAAGAATTCAGGCCTGAGTATTCAAAATTATGAGTAAGATCAAGATCATTTATGATCAAAGATGAGTGATCAAGGCTGATAGATATTTTAAAGCTGTTGTCAAAAGTACTTATTAGATCTGTACATTTGATGGCATGATGATATTACACGTTCCTGGAGAAATATCATTTTACAATAGATGGAAATGATATAATGAGAAGCAATATATATTTATATTTTGGATTATGAATTTTATAGGGGTAGTGTGAACTTTCAAGACTCTCTAATGTCACTAATGAGATGGAACACTGTGTGACTTTGTATTTATCAAAATCAAAAGGTCTGTGGTCACAAAAACTTGTTTATATATTATAAAATCTATGATTAGAGTGGATAACCAATCATGGAAAATAATGGGATTTTATGTTCAACATTTTAAATACTTGTTTTCCACTATCTATTTACATCTACAAAATACATGGCGAGGTTATGAGAATTTATTAAGTAGATTTTACCCTTAACATGTACATGTGGTTGAATTAAAAATAAATAATTCATAATATAAAACAATTGATCCTCCCCACTCCATAATAGTCCCCCCATACTAGGGAATTATAAGTGGTATCATAGAAAACTCAATGTTCTCTCTAAAAGATCAATGAATCTACTATGTATAGAGAATCAAAACACTATGAATAAGTGAGGTGTCCCAACATTAAATAGAAATAAATAAACCAAATCATAGAATAATTTTTTTCCATAACTCTTATCTTTTATCGATAATGTGATATGTGATTCCATAATTTGGTTTCCTTTCATTACCGAAGAAACTACTATAACTCTATCCAATTAGATAAATTTATAGGATTATGGAAAAGAATTAAAGTTTATCTTGGAGTATCTTTTAGAAAAAGTAAACATAAAGGTAATGGGACTAAAAACTGAAAAATAGATTTGGAGTAAGCTAAAAAAAGATAGGATCATCAAGTTCAAGGAATAGAAAATGTATGTCCATAGTGGAATATTTTATAAAATAAATATAGCCAATTATGAGATCATAAAATAACACTTTACAATGATAAAAGATATTCTATGAAATATCCAAATATATAGTTATAATTTGGATGATTTATCAATTATAAAAATTCTAAAGATAAATTTCATTAGTTGGTTTGATCTTAATATTTTATCCTTATAAGATAAGGAATATTTTTTATTATCTGAGATTAAAAAAATTATTATATTTTGAGAAAAGAGAAAGAATACACCTATTAAGAAGAATAAAAAAGATAAGATTGATTTTTAGTCCATGAGAGAAGTCAAATTCAAAGAAGAAGACGTTCTAGAAAAAAGGTATTCATATGATTTGGATGAAAAAGACTTCAAAAAAAATTTTGGCTCTTATTTCAAAAATATCCTTTGAGGGAAAGTAGAATTGAAAGGGTAATAATCCACCGGGCCACTAAGAATATTGTGAAAGTTTTTATTTTTTACATGGATTAGACAAGCATGAAGGTCAAATATTTTGAATTAGATGATGAGAACATGAAATCTAAAAGGAATAAAATGTATAAAAGTAAAAAAATAAGTTCACCATCAAAAAAATAAGTTTAATGTGAAATAATGAAGAAAATGCGTATCTTTAAATTGTTCATCAGATAATGAAGACAATTTATTTACTCATGTTGAAAATGTTTTGTATTAGTCATGTAGTGAGGATTGTGGATAATACATAAAAAACATTATTTTAAGTTGAAAGGTGATTTTGAATGATATATTAAAGAAACTATGAATCTCATGAAAAAGTAGTGAAAACTAATTACTAAAAAAAATTAATGAAAAGGAAGGTTTGATGAAGAATGAAACTACTTTTGTTGAGGGGTAATATAATGATAGTTTTAACGTCATAAAATTATCTAAACTATAGATCACTACATGAAATTATTTTATGTAGATTTTGGGGTTGGAGGTTGAGCTAAAATATTAAGGAAATTATGTTCTTAGACATTCATCTTATAATTATACATGCTATACACTTGCTAGCTGGGGAGGGATACCTAATAGTTTGTGGGTGGAAAGTGGATACGACATTTTTCTATAGCCACCGACTAGTTTGTAAACTCGATAGGGATTATAGAACTTTTGTTATAACAATCGGCTGGCCATTGGTATTTCTAGATGTGGTTTAGCATTGGTGTTTCATGGTAAATACAACCCAAGACCCCTATATAATATATATTTTCATCTCCCTTGAACCAAATTTAATCCACTCGAAAATTGGGAGACTCTATAGAGATTTTGGATATAAAAAAATCTTATCATTCTACTTATATTTTTAGAAAGAAGTGGTGATCCTCTGTCTATATGTTCTTCTTTTCAAGGACTATTATATCCATTACAATTTCTATTTTTTTACCTAGAGGATATGGATTCCTTAGGTATTTTGGAACTATAATGGTTAATGTAGAATAATGATTATAGGATCCCTTATCACCACAATAGAGATTCATATTCATTGATTTAGTGATCTTCATTAGAGTAGACTCATCCTAGATGTGTTGTGGTATGATATAAAATATTTTACGTAAAATTTTATATCTTCTTCCTTCATATTTTTATCCTTTTTTCTATAATTCATATACATGTATTTGTTTTCCTCATTATATGTTATATGAATGTAAGAACCTAAATTTTACTTAAGGTAATGAAACTTTTATTTTTAGTTGGATTCCTTACTTTTATCCATGTAAATTTTTCCACTACTGGAATGGTGGGATATACCAACACCTTCATGCCAACGGTTTGAGAAAACTGTTGGCATAGTTCATTTTTCCCAATGGTTTAAGGAAACTGTTGGGACATCTCCCATTAGGACAATTTTCCCAATGGTTTCATTAAACCGTTGGGAAATATCGATTTTTAACATCCTTTACCAACCTTTATACAAAACCATTGGGAACGTTTTCCTCCAAATACACAGAACCCCCAATTCCCTGTCTGCGCGCGATTTCCCTAGCTCACTGTCTCTCCCGAAGGTATCTCATTACCCACTTTCTGAAACTCCTTCCACCCTCTTAAATCAACACTTTTCTTGTTCTACACTGCAAATAGTTAAGTGATATCTTTTTTGTTGTTATGATTGTATGATTTTATGTTTTCTGTTTTGATTTGGATTTATGAATATATGAATTTTTTATTCAATTTGGGGTGGGGGAGGGTGTGCAGATGGGGTGGGGGAGGAAGTCGAGGGCTATCCAAGTGGGGTGGGGGAGGGGCTGTCTAGGTAGGGTGGGGGAGGGGCTGGGTTTTCCAAATGGGGTTGGGGTTAGACTGTTTGGGGTGGGGTAGGGTTTGTAGGTGGGGTGGGGGAGGGTGTCCAGGCAGGGTTGTCCAAGTGGGGTAGGGAGGGTGTGTAGGTGGGGTGGGGGAGGGGCTGTCTAGGTAGGGTGGGTGGGATGGGTTGTCCAAGTGGGGTGATGGTAGGGCTATCCATGTGGGGTGGGGGGGGGGGGGTGGGATTCCAAGTGGATGTGGGGGGTAGGGGTGTCCAGGTGGGGGGGGGGGGGAGGGTTTTCCAAGTGGGTGGGGGTAGGGTTGTCCAAGTGGGGTTGGGGGGGGGGGCTGGGTTTTCCAAGTGGGGTGGGGGTAGGGCTGTCCAAGTGGGGTGGGTGGGGTGGGGGTAGGGCTGCCCAAGTGGGGTGGGGGTTGGGCTGTTCAAGTGGGGTGGGGGGGGGGGGGCTGGGTTGTCCAAGTGGCTGGGGGGGGGGGGGTAGGGCTGTCCAAGTGGGGGGGGGGGTGTCCAAGTGGGGGGGGGGGGGGTGGGTTGTCCAAGTGGGGAGGAGGGTGGGGGTAGGGTTGTCCAAGTGGGGGGAGGGGGGCTGGGTTGTCCAAGTGGGGTGGGGGTTGGGATATCCAAGTGGTGGGGGGGGGGGGGCTGGGTTGTCCAAGTGGGGTGGGGGTAGGGCTTTCAAGTGGGGGGGGGGGGTGTCTAGGTTGTCCAAGTGGAGTGGGGGTAGGGTTGTCCAAGTGGGGTGGGGGTAGGGCAGTCCAAGTTGGGGGGGTGGGGTGGGTTGTCGAAGTGGGGTGGGGGTAGGGCTGTCCAAGTGGGGCGGGGAGGGTGTGCAGGTTGATGAAGCTCATAACTATAAACTCTCGATAAATTATGGAAGTATGAAAATGTATAGGGACATTCATGATCATTTTTTAGTGGGATAACATAAAAAGTGTTTGATGTTTTTAGTAATTTTTTATTTGATGTTTCTTTTGATGCTGATGTTTCTTATTGATACCTATGATGGAATTTATTTTAGTTTCTAAATTGGCTGAGACTCCTCCACCATGCACAGTGTAAGCAACCTCTACCCTTAAATAACCATTTTGTTTACACAGCCTATGCAACCTCTACCCTCATTTAATCAGTGAACTCAAGTCATTAATTCAAGCCTTCATTCTCACTAGCATGTATGAAATTGAATGATGTATACCTATCCTCACATGATTTGTTACCTTATATAGTGTCTAACATATGGAATATGAGCTTTTGAATTCATCATTTAACCAGGATCATGTATTCCATTTCCCCCAATATGACTGTACTAATAAAACTTTAGGGTCAATTAAATATGGTTCTCATTGTACGTTGTATATTATGTGTCCTTCTTGGCCAACACTCACTTTTATGATGGTGGGGTGCTTTTCACTAGCCGTGCTGGCATGTGTTGACATCCATAAAAATGTTAGATAAGTCACAAGTTTAATTCAGTAATGTTGTAATCATTGACATACTTTATTATTAATCTCAAATTTAAAAATAAATGTTTTTGTCTATACTTTACGAAATTAAATCTTTTTACAAGCCATGAACAACCTATTTGTGTAGAAGCCTAAAATTTATTCACCCATGGGGTGCGCTTGACTTGGGGAAGTAATTGGGTAATGAAAGGTATGGCCATAGAGGTGATAATAATGAGTTATTGAACATGATTTAATGATTTCAGATTCCTATAACACATAATGGGACCTGAGGCATGTTCCTCTTATAGAAATAATGAAAATGAATATAAATAAATTTTAATTTAATTTTTGAGTACTTTTTCTTTACATTATTTTAGTAGTTCATTACGTAGACTAGAAACTTCTTCCTTTATCATTTACTTAAATGTATTTTCTATTAATGTTCAATACTATTGAGTTTTTTATGAAAAAATGACTTAAATAAATTCTTTTTACAGAATGGATAGAAGTTGGCTGTATGAAACCGATCGTATCTCAAGAAATTTTCAAAACAATTTGGAGAGCTTTATAGATTTTTCAATTCACAATGCTTCAGATATTGGTCGCATACACTGCCAATGTTCCAATTGTGTTGGTAGACCTTGGTTAATCCGTGAAGAAGTCCGCTACCACATAACCAAATATTTTTTCCAAGCAACTACTTGGTGTGGTATCACAATGGAGAGAAAATGAAATCTCAAATTGGTGATGATCGAAATGAAAGGACTGTAATGGAGAATTTGTTAGATGATCGGTTTCCATTTATTCATCATCATGAAAAAGAAAGGATTTCAACTCAAGAAGACTTCGATATGAGGAAATATGATGCATGTAGTCAAAATGATGGTATTGATAGGGTGAAAAAATTGAATGATGCTGTCACGACTCCAGTATATCAATAATGAGATAAAATGAAAAAGATGGAATTTTTAATCCAATTGTTTCATGAGAAAACTATGTATGAGATTTCTAATATAGCAATCGATTAAATTTTTACCCTCTTGAAGGATTTACATCCAGATGATGCAGATATTCCCTCAAACCACTATATGTCATGGAAGTTAGTTAAAGAAATTGGATTTTCAAGAAACAAAATTCATGCTTGCCTGAAAGATTGCAGTTTATTTTGGGAGGAAACCGCTGAACGAAATGATTGTATAAAATGTGGCACATCCTGCTGGAAGTAAAAATCTGATGGAACCCCATCCTGTGTTTCACTGAAAGTAATGTGGAACTTTCCATTGATCCCAAGACTCCATAATCTTTTTATGACTGATGACATATCAATAAAAATGAGATTGCAAGATACCGAGAGAAAGAAGACTAATGATCAGTTGGTTCATCCTACAGATGTATTTTCATGGAAGATATTTGATGCTCGACATCTTGATTTTGCTGATAACATTCGTAATGTGAGGCTTGGTCTTTCATGTCACGATTTTAATCCGTTTGGGAAGATTCTTACTTAGCACAACACATGGACAATTTTTATACACATTTATAATCTTCCCCCATGGTTGTGTATGAAAAAACCTTTCACTTTCATGGGTATAATCATATCTGGTCCTTCTGATCCTGACATTGATATTGATGTATACATGCAAACTTTAATAAAAGAGTTGAAACTTCTTTGCGATGTGGGTGTGCGCACATATGATGCATGTTCTAAAGACATATTTCAGATGCGTGCTATGCTTATGTGGATGATCGATGATTTTATGGCTTATGTAATGATGTGTGGATGGGGTACGAAGGGAAAACTATCATGTCTAATTTGTATAACGAATACACGATCCATATAATTATTATATGATTCCTTACCTTATCCCACATCCCATGGTTGTCTTGTATACACTGCTATAATACATAGAATAAGGTAATTATTATACGATGCCTTACCTTCTCTCAGTGGTATATAATATGAACATGTGGCTAAACCATAATGGTGTCAGGGTCAATATCAACATCATGCCACTAAATAAAAGGGAAAGGATATGGTTGATACCTCATTGGATGGGAAACACAAAACACACCATTTATGGAAGTTAAATGAGACAACATGTCCAACTGACATACCACATTTCCATGATTAAACCCATTATAAAAGGGGATTACAAACCTCAATGCCAAATTACCATGTATACCCAAAAAACTTTCTACTATGTGAGATGATTTTCTGAGAAAAACATAATCTCCAAACTTGAACTCCAATAGTTGATGAAGAAGGTCCACATATTATTTCTAATTACTCGTTTTAGAGATCAATCTCTTCTAGATCAGCAACACCTTTTACATTAGCTCATGATCAAGAATATTTCCAACCAAGGACCACTATCCAAAATAAACCCATCATAAGGGAGATCTATATTTCCACCCATAAAACACATCAAAGGGTTTCATCTTAATTAAGTCATGATAAATATTTTAATAAGAAAAACCAATAAAAAGAAATTGATTTTCCCAAGAACCTTCAAAATCAAGAAAACATGAGTGAAGTATATCCTTAAGAACATGGATAACTCTCTCTGTTTACCCATCTTTTTTTAGATGATATTTTTTCTTCAATTTAAATTAAAAACCCATATTCTCTTGATAACCTCTCTACAACCTGGACGAGAAGCTATGATTATTATTAGAAAAAATCATAGAGGGAACCCTGCGAATTATTACAACCTCTAGGACATATATATGCCCAATCTGATTAACATTACTCAACAATTTAATAAAAAGGAAATGCATAGATTTTTTGAGTTGAGGGATGACCACACGTATTACATCCATCCCACTAGATGTACATTATATAATAATGATTAATTACATTGAAATATCATCCAATTTCTATATTGGAATGGGTATTTGAAATTATTGACAAGTAGGTCTATAGTGATCCACCTTAACTCTCTAATATATAAAACACTATAAAAAATGAATTTTACTATCTCATCCATGTCCACCAATACCGACATCTCATTTCCTGTTACATAATGGTACCCCATGGGTTTATGGACCGACAAGAATGGTTTTCAATGTACAAGAGATCCTATCTTATAGAAATAGTAATGAAAAACCTACTTTTAAATCAAAAATCACCACTGGGAGACCAAGACCAATCACTTGAGGTCACCACACCATTTGGCATTTAACCAAACCACTGAAACTTAGTTTTAGGATCTTTATCAAGAAGAACCTTCTCATAAAAATATGAGTCCTCATATTTTATATATAGATATACCCACTCATTAAAATCTTCTATCCCAAAGATCATCTCGGAAAACATACTCATCAGAAACCACACGTACAATAATTCCTTCAAGGCTTGTGTTGGTAATATCCTTTTCAATGAATTTGAGACCCCATTCCATTTAATATAAGTATGTGAAATATCTGAATTAAAATTATTGAGATATTCAATATAGAATCTCTATCATAATTTCAGATCCCTTAGATTGAAAATATACATCAGGATTTTATTATCAAAATATACTATACACCACTACCATATGAGGTAGTTTTCTCTATTTTGAGTGAATACATAAAAACTGCTAACTCAAGACCATGGGTAGGGTAATTATACTCATCAAAAAATAACATAATAGATCCATTGACCACCACATGTCTCCCCTATATCATTACACATCCAAATCCTATACCAAAATCATCACAAATATTTTTTAACAAGAACCTAGTTTCATAATTATCAAGACTATAATTGAGGTTGACATAACCTTTAGTTCCTAAAAATATCTCTAATTTTTTTAGAAAATATTTATAACCTTTTAGGTTCAAGCAATCATCATTGATATAGGAATGGAAAATACTAAATTAACCATCTATAGTAACTATCCAAATACAAGAGACATTGGATCTCAAATGCATTTTTGGGATTCTCACAACACATAACTAACTATATATTTTTAGGATCCACTAAGACACCACTATTAGAAATAACATCCCCTATTTACTTCACTTATATAATCTAGAATTAACAATTATAAATGTTACCATACAAATGATGTTATTTCAAGGTTATATGAATGACATCCAAATGTTTTGTTTTCCCCAATTCTGTATTAGAGGGCACATAAATATCATCCCTGAAAAAATAGGGGCTAATAAAAAATTAATGATCCAATTTATAAATGACATAAATACCACTAGATCATTAGTGAGACTAAATATCATAACAAAAAACTCAAAATTCCCATACTGGCTCCAAAATGCTATCTTAGGTATATCCTCATCTTAGAATCTAAAATTGTTTTATTCAGATCGAAGGTCAATCATTGAAACCGAACAATCCCCTCAAAGATGATCAAAGATATAATCTATTATGGGAAAGGGATATATATTATTAATGGTCACCTAGTAAATTTTTTATATTCTACATAATGTTTGAGTATTATGTCTACCTTCATAGAAAAGGGGGAAAGTGAGGTCATTGGTGACATGATAGGAAGAATAAATCCATTAGATTGGTGTACCACAAGATGGACCATATGTTTTTCCAACTCAAAATATTCTATCTGATAAGGCAGAATGGAAATGGTCATCATAACAAGAATTTGGGCAATATTATACTCAGCATAACTCTATGGTGGAAATCCAGAAAAATATTCCAGAAAGACATAGATTTATGAATACAGAAACTTAGAAAGTGGAAATCTCAAACATGGATCAATGAAATCAAGGAACATCTCTAATATTTGATGTGGGATCACCGTACCATATGAAACAATATTACTAACCCTCCCAAACCTACAATAACACTCACCCTGAATGAAATGAGGGAATAAATTGTGAGATACAAACTAGACATAGTTATAATAATATTCGATATGGACCTTAACCCTGATCATAAAATCAATTCTAATAATCATGTCAAGGATTTCAAGATCATACACTAATAATTCCCAACCCAACTCAAGATTTTCTATGGTCACCAAGTATGTAGGACACCTGAAACACTATTCTTACATCATTCCCAAAGGCATGGAAATATCCAAAAAAATGGTATAAAATCAGAATTAATTCCCAATATTTAAACTAAATTTGAAAATGTAAAATACTCAGCAGAACCTATATAATACAAAGATAACATAATAAAAGATGAAATAAAAACCATACCTCTAACAATATATGGTATCAATTTATTTTCCAATGATAGATACAAAACTATATGGAGGAATATATTCTAATCTCCCCGTTGAGATTTCTTGTACACACAACCATCCTCAATAGCTTTAGGATAAGACCCATCACCATTGCAAGCATTTAAATAAACTTTTGAACACTTAGTGAGAGTGGATACTGACTTATTTCCTTGAGACATAATTTTATAAAAATGCCTTAGATGGCTAGATTTCCAACAACAATGAAATATATTGGGAGCCCATATAAAAAAAATCTTATTATTAATAGGCCTTACACATTTATATCAGACAACCTACTATTGTCCTAAAAAATCCCCAAAAACTGGACCTAAATAAAACTAGCTACGTTTGTGATTCTTTTTCTAGATAGAGGAAAACATATTACTTACACTACACTAATAGAAGCTCCACCCAAACCATATTCTCCCAACTATGTTTTCCTCTAATAAATGAACCTCATTGACTACCTCAACATAGGTTGTAATACACATGATAATTATAAATGACTGAATATCATTCCTCAATACCTACTCAAACATGAAAGTATTTATATATTAATTGGTGACTAAATTCAGGTAGAAATATAGAAAATTAGTAAAACTAGTGGAATACTCTAGAACAGTATGACCCCATTTCTATATGGTTAGAAACTCCTAGGCCTCTTACACAAGTAATTTTTTGGGATAAAAATTCTTGTTGCATATTTTCTTTAAGGAAGGAAGTTTAATATTATCGTATAACTTATCATGCATACTAGAGCCCCACCACATCCTTTCCAATCCTCACAACATGTATGTATAAATACCCATCTTGGATTCCTCATGAGTCTTCAAAAAATTGAAGATCCTCTCAATAAACTCAAGATACTCCTCTGATTATTGGGGTCCTTTTTCACCATGGAATATGGGTGGTATCTACTTAGTAAATTTTGATCCATGGTCCACCACACATCCCATGTGCCTGACTCAATCATGACCTAGAGTATTTAATTTTTATATTACAACTTCTACCAAAGAACATTCTACTATAGGAATTTCCTATGGAACATAAATCAATGTTTCATTGTTAAATTTTTATTATTTATTATAGGAGGAATTATTTCATAATAATAAGGATAAAAATCAATTTTAAGAGAAGATTACCAAATTATAAGACCAACATTCTAAAAAATTAATGTCAATGATTTAAAATAACACTTATTTAATGTAATTATGAATTATATGAACAAAGTAAACAACTTAAGAAAGTAAAAAAGGACATTAAAATAAACCAAAAACCCCTTTTTATTCAAATAACCCCAAAAACCATGTCTTATGCTCAGAAAAACTCTCTAAAAACAAATGGTAACACATATTTAGTCACAAAAGTGAGCTAGCTAGGCCCCTTTTCCAAACATACTATCAAAATTTTAATGTTCCTAAATCTAGTCTACCAAGAAACCAATCCAAACCTAGGTGGTACCAAAACACTTTAGGTTTATAATTGTTTTTGACACAAATTTGTAACGAACCATCTTAGGTTATATAGAGAAGTCACCCAGGAATTTCTACCACATTTGTGAAATCTAAAATAAGTAAGAAAAATTTATAATGATAAACCTTATAACAAAAAACCAATAGGGTATAGGTCAAATAAAAATAACATATATATCGATGATACATAATTAGTGAATCCAAACAGGACAAACCAAAAAGTTGGGACAAGAAAAGACTCACCAAGTCCCTAAAAGACCATCCTCTATCACCAAACCATTCCACTATGAAGACGATGGAAAGAAGAGAATTTGGCATGATATATAGTTACCTTACCATTACACGAGTCCTTCAAAAATATATCCATAACCACTAAAATTAAAAATAAGTTTGTGAGCGCAAGGCTTAGTAGGAAACAAAAAAATAATCTATACAAGTTCTAATATTAGGAATGCATCAGTTATAACATTAATCCAAAGAATATTTATGAAGTGTTTTCATAAAGTAAAATAATTTTATAAAACATCCATTTGGTTGTCATAAAATCACACAATACTAACCAAATATAAGAATATGTTCAATAATAAATAAAATTTTTAACGATCCATGGATGCACCATATGATAAACATGTGAAAAAATAACCACACAAATACCATTATGCGATAAACCAATCATAAATGGAAAAGAAAACAATTTGGGCTCTAAAATATGGGTACAAATACTAGAAATGAATGAAAATAACCAAATTTAGCCTAATTTAGATCTAAAAAAACATATCATGGATTTATGCAAACTATTGTGATATAAATCCTCTCCCAAAATTACATGTAGAGAGTGAAAAGTATATTTACAATACACCCAAGGCTACCCAATGTGTTATGTTTGTCCATGTCTATTTAAAAAACGTTATCACATTTAATAAAATATTTATAAGTTAAATACAATTCTATTCAATGCTTGAAGAACCATTTCAAAACTAAAACCACCATTTATATAATTTAATCAAACACATCATGTAAACAAATCCATTTTTAAAGTAAATACCTTTAAAAACAGTTTCTCATCCAACAAAAACCATTAAAATTTAAACCCATGAATTTTAATTGAATGAACCAAAATAATTTATAAAAACATATAGAAAATTATGAAATAACCCCTTATACAGAAAAATATTCTTCAAGAATGGAAGAAACCTAATCATCTTCAACAATGGAGACTATAAACATGTAGATCACCATCTAAAAACAAGGCATGAGGGAAAACTGTAATGTATCGATCGATATTGCATCATGGTTTTTAGACCTTAAAAAATGCATCATATGTATTTTACTAAAGAGGATAAAAAAAGTTAATAATTGAGAGGGATATTATGCATACTTGAAGGATGTTAAACCAAAAAATAGCAATCAACCGCAATAAGATATACACTCCAAAGTAAATAGAACACTCTAGAAACATTGGGGAGAGACATATGGATCAAGGGATATAGTTCCACTACAAAGCTATTTGGGTTTTGTGAGAATTGAACAAAACCTATTGGATATAGAGGATTTATAGCGTAAATATCAATCATACTCCATAAATTTCTCAGAACTCATGTACAGAAAAAAACATCACCTCGGGTTAAATTATCTAGAAAGATGATTTTACATCCTATGGATTGGTTTTAGAACATATGTCTAATTTAATTATTAAAAGGTTTTACATCTATATGAGCTTCCATAGCTTGAACCCAAAACTAATCTTATACCATAATCTATACATTTATGGCATAAATATATCCTAATGAAATTTCCAAATGAAATTCCCTATTGGAAACTACAAAATACAACCTGGCAACCTATGAATTATTCAACAATTTTATGCCTAGACTCTATTAATTCAGAAAACATATTCATCCCTTAACATTAGGTTATTTTCTATTAAAAATTATCTCTAATCTCAAATATCCTGAAACACACCTAAAACAAATAGTATAAAAAAATAAGAGTAAAAAATTACCTAAAAGAGGGTAATAGATGTAAAATACTAGATAAATATTGACGTGAAACAATCATGGAACACTTGTTTTATAAGATGATCCCTACATTATTGAAATTCTTGGATCAGTTGTGATCACTGAGAGGGGAGGGTTGAATCAGTGAAAACTTTTTCTTTTTAAGAATTGTTCCTTTTGAATGATCAATTGAACCTCTGGGGCTGGTTAAGGCCTAAATGTACTCTTTTGGTGGTGTAGTGATAATGAAAGCACAGAACACAGAGATTTACAAGGTTCGTTACAAAGACCTAATCCTTGTCGCTTTGGTTACTCTCCCCAACATGGATTCTTCACTATTCCAGAAGATATTTACACGGTAATTGGTTATACCCCCCAGTTACAAGTTGGTTAAACCCCCCAACTCCACAACATCTTCTTCTTCACAGCTCTACTCCTCTTCTTCAAATGTGTTGTTCAATTATTCAAGTAGCTTCAAAAAACTCCAGTAGAACATGTCGGTCTTGCTCACCAATTTTTAATATGCATTCATATACATACATTAACTCCCTTCTTCTTCACTTGTGCATACACAAGGCTACGGTTCTCACACACACTACCTGTAGGGTCTTCTTGTTTCCTTTGCAAACACACACACAATGATGGTGTGGCCTTCCTCCCCACTTTGCAAACACTGTCTTCCTTCTTCATCCCATGCACACACGACCTTACTCATTCAACACGAGCACACACTCACCCAAGAGGTGTGTGGGATTCACTTCACGCAAACCCACTTCAAAGTAGGGCACGCAAGTGATGCGGCCACCTTCTGTCTTCAAGCGCGCTGGGCGCGACAGCTCCTACCGCGCAGGTGGCGCGGTGGCTTCCTCCTGCCACGCAAGTGAGTCGACAGAGAAAGCGCAAAAGTGTGCGTAGCTCAGTTGCTTCCTACCATACAAAGGAAGCGCGATGGCTTCCTCCTACCGCGTGAGTGTGAGGGCACAGAGGGCACGTCCACTTGCTACCGCACATGTGTGCGGGCAGCGGGCGTGCAAGTACGGCTTCTTCCCTATCGCGCAAGGGAGCACACAGGGAGGCTCGACTTAGCCTCTTCCTTCACGCAAGGAATGCGCGGTTCTCCTTCCAAATATGCTATGTTTATTGAAACAGAAGAAGTTGAGTGTCCGGGAGGTAGCAACCTCTTCTCGGCTTGGAATCATCCTTTTTTAGACATAGAATTTGTTTAAAATCCATCCATGAATCATCCGAGATTCATTCCTCTAAATAACCGAGATATTCGGTTATTTAAAAACATTCAACCAGCATTAAATATTTTCCAGATATCTCGGGTGTTTCCTTTTTCCAAACATGGGATCCAATCTTCAGTTATGGATTCAAGATCATATACTCATTTATCATGCATGAATCTCACACGAATCCACATGGCCTCGACAACTCCGTTTGCCTCAACCGTACCTTATTCCTCAAGATTTGTCATTCATGCAAGACGTAGATTTCATGCATGGTCTCAGTTCGATCAGACGAACACCATGCAGTTGTTTTGAGCTTCAACGGTGGTCTGGATTCAAACATGGTGGATAGGCAGTGGCTATGGTGAGTTGGTTCATGACGGGTGGAGGTCGGGTGTCCAGAGGTTGAAGACAACCTCAGTGCATCGCCTCAACCATTGGATCAACATTAAATGATCTCGTACGGTTGAGATTATATCGTGGTGCTGCATATGGATCGTGCGGCTTTGATAGGACGCGAGATCAGATGGACGGTGGAGATTAGATCCGTGTTTTTAAAACCCATCACACATCGAAACGTGCCACGGTTTTTACGCAGTTTAACAACCATCTCCTCCCATCCTCAGCTCAGAAATCTCCTCTCCCCCACCGGTGCCGCCCCGCACCGGTTCTCCTACGGGCCCGCTCTAGCTCCCACTCTTCTCCTCCGGGCGCGCACCTAGCGCCCACGCTGCATGGGTTCATCACCGTTTGGAACCCGCAGGCTTATACACGGCCCGCACCATGCCTCCTACGGCTGGCTCTGCCTAGGCCTCCTCATGGGTGTGGTGACCTAGTCCCACATGTGCCTTGGGTTGAAGCTTGGGTAGCCAGCTCATGGGTTGGCCCCATTTTTTGCATAAGCTCCTCTCCCTCCTTGTATACTTGGTTAAATTTTGGTTAAATTACCAAGTAGGAACAAGACTACATCAATCCATTCTCCTCTTCTTCATTGGAATTCCATCTATCTTCTTTAAAATCTCTTCTCCTTCTCCTATTAGGAGACGAAATACCAAAAATCTCTCAAATATATTCATCAACCATTAATCATAAATCACTTGATCTTCAATGTTCTTCTTCAATCCAATGATAGATAAGGTTGTATCATCTTCAAATCCTCATGAACTAAGATATAGTGCATGGTCTTATTCAAACCACTTCATCCAATTTAGTAGTTATGGATGGTTCATCTTCTCACTTCATCCACTTGGAAGTTGTGGATGGATCCCTTCTTCAATCCTCATCCACTTAGTGATAGTGGATGGCACTTCTTCACTTCCTCATGCATTGTGAAGATAATGCATGGACTTATAACAATGTTGTGACATTGTATCATCTTGATACAAGTTCTTTGAACTTAAGATCATCTCTACAATCATCTGAGTTAATGAAGCTTCTTCAACCATCATTCCTCAATCTTTATCACTCTTCAAGCTCTACTTCATCAGTTAGCAATCATTGACAGGTTATTGACAACAAATACAATCACTTGGGCACAATAATTATTATAGATGATATTATGAACAAACGATCAATAGATTTAATGTAATTTGTGCTGGATTAGATTGAATATAAATTTACTTGGGATCTTGTTAAAATTTCAAATGGGAAATATCTGATTAGAACCATGTTTGATTTTAGATAAAATATGAATATCAAGGGTGATGTTTCAAGAAAGAAAATGCTTAAAACTATCAAAAGGCTATTGTTAGAGATAATAAGATGACTGAAGATGATTTTATTCTATCATAGTACTTCATAATGTGTGTTATTGGGTCCTAAGACCAATTTGTTTTCACTTTTATTTCATGTATATTTGATGTATTGAATATAATTGACCATTTTATTACATGTTGTTCATTTAATCATATGGATTTAATGTAACAATATCCTAGAGTGTTTATCTCATTGATAAGATCATATTAGTTCCCCTATATGATGAACCTTGAAGTGATAGGACAATATTCTCAATGTGGTCCTACAGTTAGATAATTTACTTTTATGGTACACATAGTATTTAGACCATCAGGTGTGAGTACTTCTAAGAGGATGAGTCTTCTTTTCATGAAGTTCTCACTTGGTAATATCCAAGATGAGAGATTATGATAACAAACCCACCGGTATGAATTATTAATGTTTTGTTTTTATTATATATTCCTATCTATGAGGGCCTATAATTGTCCTTATACATTAAGATTATCATTAGTTCATTTCATGGCATAGAAACTTAGATTTACTAATAAAACTAATCATGCCAAATGTTGGCTTGAAGTAGGATTAGTCACATGAATCACGATTGATATTTAATTAATGGATAATTTGAGTTTGGATTTTCCCCACCCATCATTATGGAAGCATATATCTCATCCCTTTTATTAGAAAATTTATTTCACCCAAAATTCCATAGCCACAGTGTAATGACGTGTTTATTTTATATAGTTAAAAAATAATTATTGCGAAAATAAGTTGATAACATTTTCATGAAACATGCTTGATGAAACATTTTGATAAAGGTATAATATTACACATTGATCCTTCATATGTAGTTGTAAATGTTGTGACATTATATTATTTCTCTTGGGTGCCTTACCCATTCATAGATAGCAATATTGGACGTTAGGAAAGCACACCTAATTTCAATGAGAAATAATCCAAGAGGTTTACATAGTAAGTGATTAAATTGTTCAAGAATAAATTATATTTGAATTTAATTAATGGAATATACACTATTCTCAAGACTCACGAATAGTTTTATTCAGGTTATATTCATTGTGTAAATTTAAAATATAATTATTCACCAGCATGTGAATAAAAATTTACCCATTTATTTTATTGTATATTTAATAAATATTTATTCATCGATATAGAATGAAATATTAATTTATGAATTAAAAATTTATCCTGTTATGAAATGCATAATGAGGAGTTTGAATGGATCAAGATTGTACCTATGATAAATAGTTATTTACAAGCCAGTAAATTTTAATTTTCAATTTGCGAAAGTTGAAATGCATCAAAAAAATAATGATAAAATTATTATTATTTGGAAAGGGGGTTCATTGAAGGTTATAATATTATTTAACAGATGGAATTAAATTGAATTATTATTTTAACATAAACCATAAATTTATAAATAGATAGTTATTTCTATTGTTTGGAGTGTCAGCGTGTAATTGAAAAGGAGAGAATAACTGCACATAATGAATTATCTCTTGAATTATCCTCCTCTATCCCTATTAAGAATAAGAAACACACGTGATATTTATTCAATACTATATAACTAATCATCAAGAACAAAAAATGCAAGATATTTAATTTACTATGATATCACAAGGAGTTTGAGTGTCATTTCTTAAAGATCATAGTAGCTTGTGTGGATCAACACTATAGGGATTCTATATTTGGATCCTCATAGTGCAACAAAGGCAGTTCAAAAGGGCCCTTTTAGGTAAAAACATTAATAAATGAATTAATTTCGTAAGCCCATGTATTATTTTCTTCAAATATTAAATAAATTAATTATAATTTTTACATTTAAGATCCTCACTCATGGTTTTAGGAAATGATATTTAAAATAAAATTTAATATATCTCCCACCACCGTACACTTTCACTGGGCCCGAAACTATCAACTGGTATCAAAGGGGCCACATTTAGTTTTATAGTTTTATATTTGATTCATGATATATATATAATTTTGGATATATTTTTATTTCATGTTATTCATTCATTAATATGATTTTAATTAACATGATTCGACATAGTAGTCATTATTTGTGAAGTGTTTCATTTTCTTAAGGTTTTTATAATAGATGAAGAATGACCAAAGATGCCCTTGGGAAACTGAAAATTTTTAGCTGGTAAGATAGTGTTAAATAGAGTGTACGCAGAAGTGCATGTTGTGTACCCTAGTGTACTCCATCTTTTTATGATGAAGTATATATGGTGTGCCACATAGTAATTTCCCATAGTGTACGTCATGTGTTTACTAGCCAACCTGGCACACAATTTTCATATTAGACATCCTATATTGGTGTACATGCCATGTATTCTACATATGTTGGAAATATAAATTGTGCAATCTCTATAGTCATTATAAATTTTCAAAATTTCATGATAATAAAACCCTATAAAATTTATGATATACATGATGTGTATGTGGTGTACATGGAATTTATTTCATAAAATCCTACATCCAAAGATCACATTGAGCCACTCATAAATAAAATTGACACTCGACTCAGTGAGATTCATGATGTGTAGCTAGCCTGTATGTTATGTACAGTCCTCTGAGACACTTGTCTATGAATTATGTGTGCATCTTGGAAACATCGAAATAGGAATATATTTTGTATATCTTGTTTGTAGACATCATGTAGTTTGGGTAAGGTACTCAACACACAACTAGGAATGTACCCTCGATTACCGACAATCAGGATACATCACATGTAGCAGGATATACACTCCACGTAGTCTCCCATTAATAAATAAAAATAAAAAGTGCATTAAATTAAACCATTATAGAACCATGAACTTATTTTATTCATTTTAACACAATTGTGTGTTTGATAATTTAATAATTGGTTTAAATAATTTAAAATTTTCTTTTAATTTTTTGTAATAAATATACACCATTATTGGTTCTTATGATTATTTTCCAAGAATTCCATAAATTAAGGGTATCTATAATAAATTTATAATGATAATTTAGATGAATAGTAATTAGTTGATTCATTAATTAATTAATGGAATCATTCTCATCTTAATAATAATGAATGAACAATGAAATGAATGATAGTCTGTTAATTTTTCATATTTATTACACATATGACCATTCATGAGATTAAAAAAAATTGTGTCTATGTTAATTGTTTTAATTTAATGTTTTCAAGGTTTTTCAATAATCTAATATTAAAATAATTGATGGAATGTGATTCATATCTCCCTTCATTATCATGCAAGACCTATGTGTAAGAATATTTTTATAATACCCTTGAGTGAATCATAATGTTCCTCTATTTTGTATGTAAGTACTAAATCATGTAATTAATTAAGAATCCTAAGGCCCATAGAGGTAGTTAAATATGGAACTATAATAATTAGAACATGGTATTACATAGGTGTATAGGTGGAATGTTTTAACTCATTCCAAGACTGTAAAAATCAGATATTTCCGTTTAGTCATAGGTGGATTTAATGTCTGCATATAAAATCATATGTTAGATAAATCTCATAAAGGGGCTATTTAAATATTTATTTTTTTCTTTATGTGCAATTATTTATTTTATAGATTAAGGTATGTGATCAGATAAATTAATTAATTAATGTGAAAATAAGGAAATTAAATAAATATAATATTCACAAATGTTTTATTGAACATGGTTAATTAATTATGTAATATCTCAATAATAATAAAACTTCATATAGATGATAAAAAAGATAAAATGTATAAATAATAAAATAAAATCCATCAATTAAATATCATGTCAGACTTAGACATCAATTTCTTGATTATAAATGAAACTCCATAGAAATAAGTTTTTGATTAACCCTTTTTGGACACTTACTTTTATAAGGGGAGTTCTTATGATTTTTTTGGGTAGAATTATACATTTTACATCAATAGGCATATTCCTTTCTATAAATGGTGTTATTTGGTAGCAAGTGTTGAGGAAATACATATCTGGATTTCAAGATAGTAGGGTCCACTCAATGAATCAATAATCTGAAAGACTGTAGTTGGAGAATACCTTCCTACCTAAATATATTCAAACGGATTGAACAAACTTTGTTGGGATTATGTGAAGGGGAATATGAATCCTTTCCACTAGAATATACTAGAAACTAGAAATTCCAAGTTCAATAGTGAGGGATATAGGGACATGTTAAAATAGTGGGTATTTAATAATTAATAAATTAAATTAATTTTACTATTTATCAATTAAAATTTTAATCAAGATAAGTACTAATTATACGATCTTTTAATTTTATAATAAAATTAATATATCTCCAACCACATTATCCCAATTGATAATATTGGAGAAATACAACCTCCTTACATGCAGTAATTTATAAGAGTTGTTTAGATTCCTCCATGTTGTGCTACTCAATGAAAGGAAATTAAAGGTGCTATAATCCTTAATTTTAAATATTTCTACTAATGAGGTGAGTGATAAATATTTACTTGTCTAAAAAATACATATGAATGATGTGGAAAATGTTCAATGTTTGATACTTTCATCAATGTTAAGTAATCCCAAAAATCCTCACAAAAACATGGATGCATATAGCATGCTCAAGCATCTCCATGGCCTATATCAAGAGATATATAGGCATGAATGATTTGAAATTTTTAAGGTTCTCTTTCATAATATCTTGGAGAGGGTTCCCTAGTTGGTCATCATGTATCCAAGAACATTGAATACATTGAGTTCCTTGAGATTTTATGGTTTAAACTACCTAGTGAACTAGAAATCAATCTCATTCTAGCATCACTACCTTGGAGATTATGTATTTTTGTTTTGAATGGTAATATTAACAACATTGATAAGTCTCTTACAGATTTTATAACTCTTCATATCCAAGTGGATTAGAAGAAGAAGTGTGAAAATCCTTCCATCCTTTTGGTGAAAAATTGAAATGGAAAGTGAAATGCCTGAAGACCAAGGATTCTGTAAAACACCCTTATAATAAAAGGAAGATAAAGTGACATGAAATGGTAATTGGATGTTTTCTATTTATAATGTGGAAAAAGGTCCACTAGAAGAAAAACATACACTCAATCGAAGAAGAAAGGGGAAGCTTCAAATGCGTATTTTATGGAGTGTAATATATATATTTATAAAAATTTTATATTATATATTGTTTTTTGTGCTCACATATGTAATAAAATACTTCAACTAAGTAGATTTAGAAATATATAATGAGGAGAGTTATATCTATGAGAATCTAATGGAACAAAATTTTTATCTATAACTATCGAGGAATACCACCTCACCTTGTCAACCAAAATGATCTTGGTTTTAAAGAAATGTTATATTCTTTATTCAGTTGCAAAAAACATTATTTCTATTTCCAAACTAGATACTGGTGGATTTATTTTTAGGTTTCAGAATACATGTATATTCTATTAAATAGATATAATTTTTAATTGTAAGGAATATTTAAATAACTATCTTTATGTGTTAGATTGTTCAAACCAAGTAGTGGAAATCAAAAATGATGTTAATTGACCAGATTCATTCCACAACCAATATTGGAATCACCAGTATGGTCATGTAAATAAAAATTGCTTTAATAAATTACAACAAGATGGATATTTTGATTCTTTTTTACCAATGAAATATTGTTAATTTCATTCATTTTTAGAAGGAAAAATGACCAAAGCCCCATTTAGTGGGAAAAGTGAAAGGGACAAATAGATTCTAAAATTAGTTCGCATATTGATGTGTGGACCATTTACCATTAAAGTAACTGGTGGGTACTCATACTTCATAACTTTTACTAATGATTTTATTAGACATGGATATGTATATATAATGAGGTATAAGTAACATTCCATTTAAATATTTATGGAATAAAAGAACGAAGTTGGGAACCATCTTGGTAAGAATATTAAGAAACCCCAGTCAGACCACGATGGATAATATCTTAATCAAGACTACATTGATTACTTACAAGAGTTTGGGGTCCTTTTTTGACTCATAACTCCTTACATGCCTCAGTGGAATTGGTAAGTGAAAGGAGGAACCACATATTGTTAGACATGGTGAGATAAATTATGAATCATGCGATTACACCATTATCCTTTTAGGGATAAAAATTACAAACAACATCACATATAGTAAACAGATTACTAACTAAATAAATAAATGGAATTCTATACTAATTATTATGTGAAATAAAACCCATGTTTTTGAATTTATATGTACAGGGAAGTGAGGCATTTGTTAATTCCTCTTTAGGTAACACACATGAACCCTAAGGAAAAAAGTGTACCTTTATAGGATACCCCCATGAAACAAGTGGAATTACCAGTAAGAACCCTCATAAAAAAAGTTTATAGTGGAAAGACACAACTTATTCCTTGAGAGGGAGAAAAAATCTAAAAGGTATTATGGGGGCTAGATAGACTTTAATGAAGTTGGGGATCAAGGTACATAATAGTTGGTATAGGAACATGTTCCACAAAGCCACATTGAATAAGAAATTATTTTGGAGAAAAATATACTATATAGAAGTACAAGAGAGGTTAGGAACCTAGACCATTATGTTTTTCTTGTCAAAAAGGATGGTGACTCATAATTAATTGATAATAATGATACTTAAACCTATAAGAAATCAGTAAGGGGCATATATGTTTCCATGTTTCAAGAAGCTATGAATTATGAAATATAATCCACATACCAAAACCAAGTCTAGATTTTAGTATACTCTCAAATTAAGGTAAATTATATTTTTCTGAAATGGGTATTCAAGAAGAAACTAAACCAAGAAGGACAAGTCAGTAATAATAAGGTTCCACTTGTTGCATAAGGGTTTCAATATAATCATGTAATTGACTACAAATAAACCTATTCACTAGTTTTCTTGATGAATTCCATTTTAATTATACTTTTCATTATGGACTTCCATGATTATGATATTTGTAAAATGTATTTCAAAATATCCTTCTATAATGAGAACCTTCAGGAAGATTTCTATATGATAAAATCTTAAGTGTTTTTGACTAAAAAGGACGTCAAAAGGCATAATATTTGAGAATATTCCTTTAAAAATTTAAAAAGTATCCAGGTCATTAAAAATTTGTTTTGATAGGGCCAAAAAGAATTTAGATTCATAAAGAATGAATGATATTCATTTGTAAATAATTGGTTTAGTGAGAGTGTGATCATTTTCTTAATTATATATGTAGATGACACATTATTCATAGAAAATAAAACACTAGTCTTATGGTATGTTAAAATGTGGTTTAAAAAATGTTTCCCCATGAAAGACTTAAGTGAGGATGAATATATTCTTGGGAATAATATCCATCATGATAGATCCACGAGACTTAACGTCCAAATCCAAGGTACATTAATTGAGAAGATATTGAATATATTTAGTATGGAACAATACAAGAGGTTATTGTTTTTAGAGTTATAATATGGATATGAATGAAATGAGGTTATTAAATGATTATTATGATACTGAAGACTCAAATTTTGGATGAAACTTTTCAGCCACATGGTTAGAAGAAACAATAAAACCCAATCCACATGGTTTGGAAAAACCGTTTGGGGGGATCCTATGCTCTGTTAAGGGTCCAAAATTTTTGATAAAACCACAAAAATGGACCACACAACTATGTGTGATGAGACAGTCGCATGGAATGGAAATAATTTGTCAAACCATGTAGAGAAATTAGTTTAGGCTTTGTTACTTGGAGTGTGGGGCGCACATGGTTAGGCCAACCATGTGGAAAAACTATGAAACTACTTAAAAATGGTGAATTAACATTTCCCATCTTCTTATATAACTCAGCATCTACCTTTTCTTCTTTAAAAAGTGTATAATATACACTATCCTCCTACTTTTAATATATCACAAGCCTAGAGAAATTATTGGTGATGTCTTCCTCCTCCAGACTCTAAATCACTCATTAGTTGTCCCATTGGTCGTGTACTGGTAATATCTCTAATCCTTTGGATCCTTTATTTCATTTTCTTACTCTTAATAAAGTTATTATTGTGTGATATCTTATTCCCTTTTTAAATTTTTTATATATTCTTAATTTTCCACCCATTATTATCCAAATAAAAAACCAATAATGGACATGTGTTATACGACATGCTTAAGGTAGGTGGTCTATACCTTTTTCCTATGGTTTTGTTATCTATTTTACTATCGATGTTTTGGAACACATTAAACCTTAAATTAAATAATTTTAAATTAAACAACAAGTCTTAAATTTTTTATTTATTCTAATGTGGATTTCCCTTGAATAATCTACTCATGATTTGAGGTTATCAACCTTAACCCGATCCACCCATACTATCTATTCATATGTCCTCTATTTGATAAATCCATCCCTTTTGGTGTATGAGATCTCAATAATTTAAGATTATTTCTTTAAAAATTAAATAAGATAATTGGATATTGATATTCCTTCTTTTACATAACATTATAAGTAATTAAGGTGATTAAATGGTTGTATTTAAATGAAGATGTGAAATGAGATGGATATTCTCTTAACTTGTGAATTTTTATATTGATAATTTTAATTGGTAATGGACACTATAACAACTCTTTTAATTTTTAAATTAATTTATTCATGTTGGATATCTTTGTATGGAACCAATTTCTTATGATGGAATATCACCTTCTTCTTAGAGATATGGAATTGACTAGGGGATCGAGGTATGGAACGTATGGCCCCTAAGTACGATTACATAAGGTGTGTAACTAACTACATGACTGATGTATGGAACATAAGACCCCTATATATGATTATTTATAATATGGATCCAATGAGGAGATTCAAGGTATTTCACCAATGACTCCTGTATACATTCATATATCTAGATATAAGGTGCCCAGATTATATTCCCTAGGACCTAGCCCATGTAGGACTATTACTATTCTAACATGTGGGGTATTCTGATATGGTTATCACCTAATGTTGATAATTTATTTATATTTATTATCATCATTTATATCCTAATTTTTCAACAACATGGGTCATTGACTTGGTATGATTATCATATATTAATTGTTACCTGTTATACCTGTAAACAGTTATGATTTATACACACATGTTATATTAGTTATAGACATCGTTGGTGGTGGCCTACTGATTTTATGTAACTCCCTATCTGGGCCATTGTTGGTACCTAGAAATATTGTATGAATGTAGGTATGGAGAGGTGAAAGTGCCTCATTTCGGATTCCTGACATATTTTTTAATGGGATCATAGGAGCACAAGACTGAGTTATGGCTTAGGATTTTATATGGAGATATAAGTTTTGGTAGTTCTTTGCCTTTTTATATACATGTATATTCCTAGATTCATACTTCTATGTTGTCTATTACTTTTTTAGAGACATGAAATTGTAATATATTTTCTGTGGTACTCGATATTTCTATTGATGACTTGTTTATTATTATCACCTTAATGTGTACATTCGATGTTCTGGTATTCAATTATTATTATGCTTATTGTGATCTGATATCCATTTGTTAAACATTTATGTTATTCTTAAATTATGGTATATTCTCTCCACTATAACACTATATACCCTCACTACTAGTTGGAAGTCTCTATCATATGTGGATGTATGCTTGAGTCCATGTGTCCCACCAGATCATGGCACCTCTTTGTGGATTCCAGATTAGGTCTTTACAAATTGATATCAATGTTTTTATTTTCCTTAATAATTTTGGGATGGTATGAAGGATACAATTATGTGTTAGAATTTGGTAATAAACCTGTGTCTAGGTGTATCTAACCCACGTATGAGGAAAAATCCAAATTACTTGGGATGATACATCATGTTTTGGATTATTCCTTGTATATTTGTTTGGATTCCACCATTGGGTGACACACATCATATGTGAGGTTATTATTATTATTATGTATGATTACATTATTATCCATGGAAAAATATGGTATGGAAGAATTGAACATGTATCACTTTAGGCACTATATATGATTATTATGTCATGCATTATGCCCTGACATGTAGGTCACATTACCTGAATACATGACACTTGTTGTATGTTCCATGAATAATATATATGGTATGAAACTAATGTTTCTGCATGGAAAAGGAATACAATAATTTTTTATTAAATTTTATGCATAAACCTAAATATTTTTCTCCTATAGGTTGATTACGATACATTAACTAATCAATTATCATATGTTTGAGTTATGTGACTGGATTTATGTAGACTAAAACATTATTTTATTTTAAATACATGCATTTGATTTGTAATTTTAAGAGTTCATGTACCTCTTTAAATTGACAATGATGATTTATTTAGTCAAATAATCTTATGCACCTGTTAAATTCTTCGATAGTATCTAATGATTCAGATACAGTTAAATGAAATTATACTAAAAAATATAAATAATGAACTTGTATAAATTTGGAATGATACTGTAGTTAACTGGTCCTTTATTCAAATGAAAGAATCGATAAATATAAAATTAAAACGTGGTTACCTGTAAAATAAGAATTATAATTAAAACATAAAAGAATTTTTTCCTCTGTAACATGTAATTGAAAATCCAAATACAAGGAGTGAAACTAAAATCATGACCTAAACCTGACCTTAGTAGTGGGCTATAGGATATTCCTCTTGTGTTCTATGTGATTGTTTCTAGTAGAGGTGTGTGTTTATTGTATAAGGAGTCTTGTACCATCCCAATTCTTGTATCACTAGAGTTTTCATTGATAAATCTTATCTGGTGCATGTTCTTGGTATTATTATAGTCATGTAACTACGACTTACTTGAGTCATGTCCCTGAGGGTGCTGAGAAAAATGTTTCATAGGTGGTGGGCCCTAATATACCTATGTTACATCAAGATGTTCCACATGTAGAAACTCATTCTATTCATGACACGGGTACTGATATTGGGTTTCAAGGGGTGTTTTAGTGGAATATGTAGTCTATACTAGGTGTTCTGTAACTGGCCTCTTTGATAGAAGAGTTGACTCGATAGTTCCAGTAGTTGCATCCACCCATGTAGTTGGGGGATGACACTTCCTAGGCTGCTGAATCATGGATAGAAGCCATGTCGAATATCTTTGACAATCTAGATAAAACTCCTGAGAGGAGAGTGAATTTCTCTATTTATATTCTTATAGATTCTTCTATGTGATGTTGGGATGTTATCACCTAGGTGGATTGTCATTATGTTAGAGAATATACTAGTTTTAATTCAGTCTTATATTACTATTTAATTCTCAAGACCCTATGTGTAACGCCCTGACCCGAGAAGCCCAAAGTCGGTGCATTATTACGTATCATTAGCATGATCATAAAAGATCAAGTCTCGAAGGACCGATTAATTTAGTATCTTTGGAAGTACTAGATACATTCATATGGTTTACATTACATCATAAAATGGAAAACTAAAACAAAATTGTTTCCATAGAAAACACTGAGATCCCATAGACTACCCCTGCAGGTCATTCATAATATACTTCTTTGAATCTAGGGAAAAATAAAACATAGAAAGGGGTGAGCTCAGATGCTCAGTAAGGATAACATTATAGAGAAAACTTTTATAAATAAGTATAAACATTTAAGGTAGTGTATAAGACTAAAACAAAATAATTTTAAACTTGAACTTCAGTATAATATGGAAAATATAAAATCAAATAATTCCATTTACTTATTCACATTGATATTCTACTAGTCGAATAATCACATGAAATATCAATAGCCACCTTCATAATGATGGAATGCATAATGCCAGACTTTCCTAACCACATTGTCAAGGCCTTATGGGAAGACTACAAATAAGATTTTGTTAAGGCCTTGTGCCAAGACACTAGTTTGTCTAATGAGACCTACCGATGCATCGAAGAGCTTTATCAGACTCCACCCGTTTCTTACTAAGTCCAACGCATTCCTCATATGAAAAGTTTGAAGCATAATGTAAACATTCGTATTAAAACTAGCCTAGGAAATGTTAATATTCTAACCACAAACCATGAATGGTATAAAAATAGCACATCCACAGTAAAACATAACTCATTGAATACAATAGGTAAGATTGTATTATATTATATAAACCTCAATAGAGAATAATGAATGATATTGACATAGATGAAAATAATCATCAAAGCTATTTAAGAGAAATATCTACCTTTTTTTTGAAAAGATTTAAGAGTCTCACTATCTCTCAAGAAGCCGTTTAAAATAGATCTTTGAATCAAAGTTTCCCATACCACATTGAAACTTTTAGATGTAATTTTAATTTTAAAACATTAATTTTCATATAAATAAATCCGTAAAACCATTTTTAAAACATGGACATTAATTAGAAAGATTTATAATAATAAATATTTAAAACATTTTAAAATGATATTTTAGTTAGAGTTCCTAACCAAAATAGAGACACTTGAATACAAATAATTGAGGTAATCAAAACATTATAATATCACGAGAATAAAGGGATTCATGATATACTTTGTCAAAGTACATTATATACACCATATAAAATAAATTTGGTGTATAACAACAAAGAAGTCTCAATAGAATGTAAATTGTGATGAAATATCTTATAAAGACTATATCCCTAGGTTAAGGATAAATCAATGACAGAATTATGTGTGAAAAATATAAATACACTCAATATGATTGGATATTTAGTGTAAATCAATCTTAGGACATTCACACATATTCTTGTAAAAACAACACCAATGAATTGGATATTTAACTCAACAAATGGAGATTGAGTTAAAATTACTTTTATCAAGTTCATATTGATGATTTGAGAATATATCAATGGAGTGATTGTGTGTATCAAAAGTATATCCACAGAAAGGGGAGTGGAAATTATTACATAAGAAAAATTAATAGTGATTACACACATAATATTAGAGTAAAATAATCAATGAAATATGCGTAAATCCAAATGAGTGGAAATTGAAATTTCAAATTCCCTTATAGATTTAGTAACATAAAAAACATACAACCATGAAATAAGGATCATAAAATGATTATGTAAATATCTATAAAATAATGTATATTACACAATGAATACAATCATGGGCAGTACACACACCACATGCAATAAATAAGAGGTGAACAATAGAAATATCAAAGAATTAAAAGTGAGATAAGAAACCCCTTACATTGTACTTTTTCCTTTGTAGAGGGTAGGTTAGCCTCTTGTATAATGGTAAAATAATTGTTATTAAATTATACAATAATCATATACATTAATATTATATCATATATGATCTTTTAACATTACTTTTTTAATAATATCTTAGTATTATCGTCATTTCGGGTGTTAACGGATTCGTTTTCCTTTATATTCCTTATTATGTGACTCATATTTTTTATGAATGGGATGTATCTTATTCATATACATAATTATATCATGTCTCTAAACATTAATTTTTAATCATAAAATGAAATTTATTCTTGTATGGATACGATGGGGAATGAATCACATCCCGTTCGTGGAGACAGTAATCCGTACGTACGCACGAGTGAAAATATCATTATTTTGATATTGAAATAATATATAATTGAGTGGTATATCATATATTAATAATAATTATCATGTTATATTTATTATTTAAATTAATTAAACATAATTATTATACCCATCCAAATAATAATGTATTTAATAACAATTACACCACGAGGCGGAGACAGTAAGTCGTACATATGCACGTATGGTGACATTTCGTTAAAAGGATGGATAGAATAATGAATATGGTTGTACCATATTCCTAATAACATAACAGTATATATAATATACTAGAGTTATTATTTTATAATGGAAACAATAAATAAAGTGGAAGTGGAAGAAGAAAGGAACTTGAAACAAGTGATGAGATATTTACCTCTTCTTTAAGTTATTCCTTTTGATTTGATCAAAAGGGATCCTTAGTTGGCTTTATGACTAAATGAGGGACTCTAGGATGAACGGAGGACAGTTTAGAGGGTATTTGGTCATAGTTTGGCCGAGACAAAATGATTTTAAGGTGTGAATTTGAGTGAAGTGGGATTGCTCTTTTATAAGAGGGGTGAGGAACACCTTAGAAAAAACTAGAAATATTGTTTTATAATAAAATAAATTTCGATTTCTAATGGCTCCAAAATGGATTATTTAAAGTATAAGGTGGTTTTGGGTCGCAAACCACTCAAACAATAGGTTTTATAAAGGTTTAGGTTACTATATTAACCCTATCATTTAGATTTAACTCTTAGGTAAATAGTTTTACATTTACCTTGTCTCTTTATATTTTTATATTATATGGCTAATAAACGTACTATATAATTCCAAGTGAACCCCAAGTAGTTTATTAATGATACACCTATAATTATATAAGTCTTTTGGATGAACCTTATATTTTTAGAAATATAATATCAATTAATAATATAATATTTATTTCAAAAACTCTTTTATGTCAATTTTGACACTATTTGGTATTTTGTTTTTGATAAATTCATAACAGCATTATTACATCGTAAAAGTTCATTTAAATAGCCATTATATGTCATATTAACCTATAAAATTAGTGTAATTCATAAAAAGTCTAAAATTACATTTATTTGGATATTTATTGTATCAATTAGTTTAATATTTCCTTAATTAAGTCTTTACTACATCATCATTGTGTCATTAATAAATTATAATTACTTATTTATAAATAATATAAATGAAATACCATTATTTAGGAAATATTTTTATCTTTCTAATGAATATTTACAGTCTAATTTATCTTATGCGTAACCCTATATTAAAAATGTTTTAGTTATTAAACTTTGATTTTAACTCTTTGAACTCTTCTTTGAATTAAATAATAATAAATGTCCTAATCTATTACAAGTGGACCAAATATGTTCATATTTTATTCCTAAGATAATTTTTGGTCTAATTATACTTATACAATAGAATTACGATATGTGTTAGGGTAATAA
Source organism: Viscum album (assembly GCA_963277665.1). Classification (NCBI taxonomy): domain Eukaryota; kingdom Viridiplantae; phylum Streptophyta; class Magnoliopsida; order Santalales; family Viscaceae; genus Viscum; species Viscum album. Next base: position 525,285,397 of record OY728148.1, on the reverse strand, counting down.
TAATATCATTTTTACCATTAATTACCCAATTTACATTTAACCGTGGTAAATAAAAGTAAAAAGTTACTATACACCAAAAATTATTTTCATCTTATTGAACCAAATTGTACATACTTATATCGACCGTGTCTCTCCGATTTTTGAAATTCCTATCACAGAAGTGGTAAAATTACGTTTTATTTGAATTTGCAAACTCTCCTAGTAGGTGGGTAAAAGACGGTGAAAATTTCAATAAAATTTTTATATATCTAAAATTATTATAAATTGACTCCAATGAATTTCATTAAACTTATATAGTTATTATGTATCTATTTTTACCTAAAATAAATTTAAATAAAATAAATAATTATTTCCATAAAAATTCGGTTTTAAACTAAAACTCCGTGTTTTTTATTATTCATCAAAATTTAAAAGTTTTCAGAAACATACCTAAAAATCACCCTAAGATAATGTTGATATTATGAATTCAAAAATGAAGTTTATTTTACCAAATCAAAAACATAGAAATTGCATTTATTAGTTTAAAATTAATTCCCATTGTCAAAACCAAATGCGTATTTCTATGAAATAATAACTACCAAAATATTGACATTTGTTTCTGTCCAATTTTAAAGTAAAATTACTTCCAATGACCAAAATTGAAATAAATGATAAAAATATAATCTAATTATACCTATATACCATTCATATGTATAGTTTAACAATATAAATTATTTTTCTTAAAAAAGTTGTTTTCAGTTAAAATATATTATTTTCACTATTCACCAAAATATGAAAGTTATCAGAAAAACACCAAATATTTATTGAAACTAAATTCTTATGTCCTGATCCCGAAGAATATTTTTTTTGTCAAATTGAAAATATAAAAGTTTTAAATATTTTATTTAAAAAGGGTTCGCCATTAAAAGACGGTAAAATTGAATTTTTTGATAAATACTTTTTTATCTGAAAAAAATTAATTTGTCCTTACATTATGTCTAAGAAACTCAAAATATGGATTCTAAAATTATAAGGGTTATATAAAGTTCAAAATTATGTTAATACTATTCATAACCGCTTTTGAACGGCTAGTTTGGTAAGTCATGGTGCGCTTGAACTCGATGTTGCGTGCAGTGCATGTTATTGAATTACTTTGAAGAACTAACGTACTATGAAATCTTGGGGTGTTACACTGTGGGATGAAATTTATATGGAGTTAATTATCCAAAAATAGAGTTTTATGTTAGTAAAGGGTTTTCAACTCGTTTCATAGAGATATAGTTCTTTTCTCCTATCAATACTGTCGATGACCTACTGAATGTGAGATGCTTTGAGGATATTCTCACATATCATATTTTCCATCTTGTGAATGTTTTCCAATTGAATACCATATCTGATATCATAAACCATTTTTTTGTTAATAAATGTAACATAATAGAATATGGAGGTCCTAATCAGAGTGGGAAAGCTTCTTGAACCAGTAGTACAACATATCGTGATAGGAAGCATTGATTTAAGAACTATGGTGAGGGAAGTACTAGTCAGGGTCCACATACTGTTGGTTTTATGGTATGTAATAAGTGAAGGATGCAGGAGAACATGAAACCTTGGTGTGATATGGACCCGGTTGAGTGTCAATCCTGATGAAGTATGATCCATTTATAGTGGTTTTGAAGAAACTCTCCTCCAATGGATAGTGAGGGAGGATCAACAATGAATTTCAATACTCATGTGGGGCTATAAAATCTATATCATGTAGGGATATATATTTCTAATAGATGATCTGGCTGAGGAGGTGGTTAGGGATATGGAATCTTAAAATTATTTATGCAATGTTAGCAGAGCGGGCCCACATAAGGTATTCATGTGGTATTTTAGGTTTGTGGGACATGACAGGTTTATGTAGTGCATCATGTTCTAGGGGAGCAGTGTCCCATAACTTATACAGTTCAAGTTACGATTTTAGTATCATGTAAATTTTTATCTAATCTATTTGATATAGGGGATTAAAATTCTCGTATATCTTTGGATATTATAGAAACCCTTGTACTTTAAATTCCGTACTTCTATTGGGTGATGAACCTTGAATCCCCTTTTGGTAAACATTAATGGAATGCGTTACAGTTTAAGGAATGTCCCATGATATAGGTGGCTAATGTTACCTATAGGACTAGTTAATCCTTAAGATATCTATATTTTAAATTATTCTCAGTGTGGATTTTTTATTTTCATATCATGCCTACATTGATTGAGATCTCCAGAGGGTGTCATTTATATCACCAAATGGGGGTACTTATAATCACAAGGGTGAGTGGGATGTCTAGGTGGTAAGAATTTAACTAGAGTATCATGGGATAGGTGGAGTGATGGCCAATATTTCTAGATATTAAATGGATGATCTGAGAATACATAAATCCTATTTCCCACATGTTGAATATCATTTTTGTGATTTATACATGGGAAAAAAATTCTATTTTACATCCAAAGAAAGAGGTTTATTTTCCTATTGAGTTAGTTTGAGAATTTACACTGGTGTCGATTCCACCTTATAAGATGACCACTACTGAGTTTCATGATCTCAAAAGACATCTATAGGGCTAAACGATAAGATTTTTAAATGTCCCATTACTTCTCCCTTGGGTTCAACTATAATTTTTCCAAGAATCCAGATGGAACCCTTTGTATTTTTATGGATTACCGAAAGATGAATCAGTTTACTATGAAGAGACAATATCCCTTTACATGTATATATAACCTATTTGATTATCACCAATGAGATAAGGTTTAAAAAAATCTTTATTTGTGGTTAGGTTATCCCTAGGTATGCATTTGGCCAATGAAAATATGTTTTATAATGTTCTGTTGAAGCTAAGAACTTTATGAGTATCTTGTTAGGCAATTAATTATCATGAAGGAACTAGATGTTTTCATGGCACTAATGAATCAGGTTTTCCACCTGTATTTAGATTAATTTGTGTTATTATTCATAGTTGATATCTTAGTGTATTCTCATACTCATCATGACCATTCTAGACATCTAAAATTGATTTTTAATAAACTAAGAGAGAACCATTTAATTCCTAATCTTGATAAATTCCACCTTTTGATTGATAAAGATAACTTTATGGGTCACAACATCTTAAAGGCATGGGTATTATATGACCTAAAGAAGGTGAGTGCCATAGTATCCGGGGAAGAAACCTAATAAATATTTTTATTTTAGATGTTTCTTACAGATATCTGTTTATTACATGTGCTTAATATATGATTTTTGAATCCTAATGTCACTTCTTATATGATTGAATAATATTGATGTGAAGTTCATATATTCAATAGACTACAAGAGAGACATTGCGGAGAAGAATGGTAAACTAACTTCAATTCTTATCATAATTATACCAAATATGGGAAAAGGATATATAATATTTTGTGATGAATATAGTAATGAGATTAGATCCATTTTGATGAAGGAATACTGAGTTGTGACATACTGATATCATCATTTGAGGACACATGAGAGGATCTACCTAACATGAGAATGCGAGTTGGATGATTTTGTGCATGCCTTTTGTTTTTTAGGAATTAGATATATAGAGAGTGTTTTTTGGTGTTTACAGACCAAAAAATCTTCCTTAATATTTTTACACAGTGTGACTTGATTATTAGGTAAAAAAGGTGGTTTAATACTTGTAGTCATTATATTTTGATCTTTACTTTACTCTTGGAAAAGGTAATGATGTAGAAGATTCTATGAGAAGGACTCTAGTATCGATAGTTCTAGAGAACATTGATGAGTAACAAATCATTTATCAATTTTCTAATATCCATTTGGATGTTTATAACCCTCATAAATAGTCTATACTTGAATCATTAGTGATGAACACTTCACTTATAGAGAGGGTGAATATGAGGCAGTTATCGAATCCCAATGGATTATCCCTAAATGATATTTTTTTAGATGTTGTTCTACCAAAATAATTTACCATTAATGAGGATGAGTTATTACACATTCATATAAGTGTTTGGTATCCTATAGAAATTCAGGAGGAATTTATATGACATTCTCACACTTCTACATGGGTTGTACATCTTGGTCTTAAAAATATATATTGTAACCTACGTCAATAGTATTGGTGGGATGGTATAAAATGGGAGATAGATGATTTTGATACTTTTTGTTCCACATGTCATTGAGTGAAGGTTGAATACTAGTGACGAGCATGCAATTTACAAACATTTATCAATCAAAAGTTGAAATTGGATGATTTCATGATGGATTTTATGAATCATTTACCAAGATACCCTTCATATAGTTATGAACTATTGTTGATCCTCGACAGGATGATGAATGTCACTCACTTCCATCTTATTGGAGATAAATTTTCAGGGATGAACATGTAATATTTTATTTCAATAACATTATATAGATATATAAAGTCCCTCATACTGTCATTTTTGATATTGATTCTCATTTTACATCGAGATTCCAGCCGAGTTTATAGAAATATTTGGGAACACAAGTGATTTTAAGCACATCCATTAACCCTAGGATTTATGGTCAGTCTAAACAGATCATATAGGTTATTTAAGACAATCATCCAGCACATTTCATTGATTTTTGTAGTTCATGGGATAAATATATACCTATGGTTGAGTTCTCCTACAAAAAAAAAACTTCTTGGAAATGATACATATGGATCTTTATAAGGGATTATATGGTGTCCCATTACATTCACTTTGGTGCTAGTTAGAGGCATGTGAGGTATCCATATTGGAACCTCATCTCATTTAGGATACTTTATAGTGGGATAATTTGATCTAGAAGAGGATATCTACAACTCATTATAAGAATAATTCGTACACAAATCATCATCTTCAACCACTAGAATTCGAGGTGGGGACTCTAGTTTTATTATGTGATGTGACTAGACTAGGGGATATACAATTTAGATAGATTTGGAAGTTTCCACCTCATATTTATAGACATTTTTAAGTCGTGGAGAGAGTTGGGATGCTATACTATAAGTTTCCATTTCCCTATAGGTATCGATCTATGCATGATGTCTTACATGTTTCACCTATTCACTTGTGTTATTAAGATCTATCTCATATCGTTCAATCTGGTGAGTCCTAGTTAGTGGTATATGTGTCTATTAATGATCAAAATATCCATATTTTTGGGATGGAGCACGAAGGATCTCTGAGAACTTTGGGTTCCTCTAGTACGGGTGTTATGGTAGCATGGCTGCATATAAGATAAAACTTGGGAGTGAGAGTCCAAAAAACATACTTAGTGTCTGGATTTATTTATAGATTATATTCTCCCACTCATGGAGAGAAATATAGAGACATGTTACTCTGAGGAAAGACTATATGAAATAGACTTTTACATGAGGAAAAAAACATTCATTTTTAGTTATAATCTATAATTTTATCCTTGTAAATGTTTATAATTTGGATATGAAGGAAACAAGGGTATTTGGGAATTTTTTATAGCCCATATTCCCTACTTTTGGAATAAACAACTTGGATTCCCAGTTAGAAAAAACTGGGCATCCCAATCTTTATGGTTAGGGAAAACCTTGTGGGGTGATCATGCATTATGTCAGGTGTCTACACAGTTTGATAAAACTATGCAACTAGGTAGACCAACAATACATGTTTGAGATAAGTAGTGTTCTTAGTATATGTAGGATTTGTTTAACAATGTGTTGTAGGCTGTGTGGGGTGTGCTCTATGGAATGTGGGTAGTGCACAATTGGCGCACGGTCTGGAATAACATGCAACCAAACAGTGAATCCACTTAAAATGCATGAAATTACAATTTTTACCTCTTCTTGTTTAACTCACCCTCCTCATTTTTGTCTTCCTCCAATGAAAAACATCCCTTCCCCTCCTACCTTTGTTCTCTCTCATTCCTAGATCTAGTCTTTTTAATATCTTCCCCTTGTGGAATTTAAATCACTCTTCATTGGGCTTATTGGTTGTATACATGTAGGTTCTCTAATACTTTGGCTCCTTTCATCAATTTTATACCTCTCAATATATTTATTTTGGTGGGATATCTTAACCACTATTTTCAGTGAATTCAAATATTCTTCTCATTTATCCCATTATAGGATGAATTGGAAGCCAATACTGGATGAATGTTCTGCCAAAGTCTTAAGGTAGGTGGTTTGTACCTTTTCTCTAAGATGTTGTGTTCTATTTAGCTATAATTGTTGTGTCGCATGCTATACCTTCCAGTGATTTATTCTAAATTTAATAATTAAACTTGAATTAAAATTTTCTTCTAATATGCGATTCATTTGTAGAACATAATAATGGTCAGAGGTTTTCAACCTCAACCCAATACACCAATGTGGTGTGTTCATATGGATTACGTAGTCTAAACCCACCCCTTTGTGTGTGTGGCCTCTCTATCTTTGAGTGGGATTTTTTAGAATTAAATTAGTTAAACAGATATAAATATTACTATTTCCCCTAAAATTAAATGTTATTAAATTTGTTAAATGGTTAGATTTAAGTTAAAATTTGGAATAACATGTATATTTTCTTGGATTGTTCCTTTTTATATTGATACATGTAATTGGGTATGGACACTAACATAGCCCTTTTCAATTTTATGTTACATTCTTGAGGTTGGATATCATAATATAGAATTGATTCCTTATTATGGTATTTAACATTTTTATTGGCCATACGAAATCGATTAAAAGTTGATGTATGACACCTAATTCCCCTAGGTATGATTACTTATTGTATGTAACCAAATTGGGGACCTAGGTATGGCCCCTAGATATGATTATTTATTGTATGGAACCAATGAGGAGGTTTATGGTATAGAACCTATCACTCTATTATATAAAACATATTCAGATATAGGTTTCCGTAGTTATATTCCATAGGAATGAGCTTACATATGTCTATTACTATTCCTACATGTGACATATTCCGAACTGGTTATCACTCTTCATTGATACATTATTTAGGTTTATGATAATCAATCCTATCATGCTTCTTTTATAGAATGTTCTATTAACTTTTTATATTAATATAACATTATATCTTAAATTTTATACCTGCATATGATTATGGCTTATACACACAAGATGAATTTTTTATAGACACCATTAGTGGTGGCCTACTAAGTTTATCTCACATCCAATCAAGATTACCATTGGTGCCTATGAAGATTGAATTCTAGTAGGTAGGGAAAAATAAGGTGAACATTTGAGGGTTCCTAACATATCTTATCATGGTATCAGGGGAGCACATGATCGATCTATATCTTGTGATTATTTATGGAGATAAAATTTGTGGATTTTTGGTTATTTTGATATACATGCATAGTAATGGATATTTTCTGCAATGTTTTTTGTTCCTTTTGGTTTTTAGACATGACATTACATCATATTTTTTTGTAATATTTGATATTGACATTTATGATTTTTTTATTATTATATCTTGGATTTTTACTTCTGGTGTTTTGGTTTTCAGTTTTTATCTTCTTATTCTATTCCAATATCCATTTTTACACTACTATTTTACTCTATTAATGAGGGTATAGTCTCCCCATCTAACCAACATAGAACCTCACTATGAGTGAGTAGTCTCTATAATACAGGGAGGTGAAATTGAGGCCATGTGACCCACCCAATTGGGGAACCCCTTAGTGGATTTTGGTCTTGGATGTTATATTGAATGTTTATTTTGAATTGACTCATAAAAGATTGTTTTCTTTTATTCTCAATGATTTGAACATTACATGGATATAATCCATCATGTTTTTTTATTACTCTCACCATTTTATAATTTTTTAATTCCATGAATGTTTTGATTTTTATACAATTCCCATTTAAAGATAATTTTGATAAAACATAGGTTTTAGTCTTGGTTTTTATTTCTAAAGTGAAATGACTTGATTTGAATGAAGTGGGATGAATTTTTATTTTTCCCCATTGTTTTGAATGATTTAACTAATGAAATGACTAAAGTACAATTTAAAATTATTACCCCTTATTTATGAAATTTATGTTATTGGGAGTTTTGAAATGAGTTTCTTATTCAAGTGAAAAGTGTTTTTACCCCATGTTTTGAAATGACTTCAATCTATTTTATGATGATTTGTAAAATTTAATGGGTATTATAAATTTTTTTAATGTCTATATGAAGTGAAGGGTTTTATATATAATTTTTGATTCTTGACAGATTAGTTGACCTTTGTGACAATCCTCTATTTTAGTTATCCATTGATATAGATTATTTGATTCTTGTACTTAAAATTTATGGTTTTTTAAAGAGGTTTTATTCTCTTTAATAGAGTTTGGAGTGAGATGTGAACTGAGAAAGAAATGAAATGTTGATGGAATGAACCCATGGTGACATTAATGTGGACCCCCTTTGGGTTCCATGAAACTTGATTGTCTCACTCACATCATTTTCCAATTCATGTAATCTAAGGATGTTGGATGAGATGATCTAGATTTATAATTCTCTATCAAACTCAGAAACTGACTAGCGTATTCTTAGATAATATTAAAGGTTTAGGCTATGGACTTACATTAAGAAAAGATGGGTTTCATGGGATTGGTTTCCTTGATACCATTTTTAGATTTGATGTAATCATTGGGATTAGTGATGATTTATTTAATGTATATAGTATTTTGGACACACTATCACATCTAGGTCATACCCATTAAATCCTTATATTTTTACTCAATATTTTATAGTGTTCATTATCACTAATTGGAACTAGTGTTTCCTTGCTTTCTTGATTACTATTATTGATTTATTTTTTTAATCATAAAATTCCCATTGACACTTCTGTATATGAATCACTTATAGTTCATTAAAATCATATGAATTATCACATATATTAGTTTATCTAACATTATCTTGTGGAATGGTTTTCAAGATTTTCCTTGAATGGTCTCGTTTTAAAATAAATTAATGAATTGAATTATGATTTAGATTCCAAAATGATATAAAAATATTTAATGTTATCTTTTAAAACCATATTTTATTTAATATTAATTTTGATGATTTTATTTTTCTTCTTATAAATGTAAATCATTTTACTCTCTTTATTGTAATACCTTTCAAAACATATGCATTACCTTTTAATGAAACTATATATTCTCTTTTTTCGAACCCTAATAGGATTTATAGTATATTAACTTCTTGTACTATTCAGGGTTTATAGCCTAAATGTCTCTATAGTAGGTTCTTGAGTTCTATTTATATTTATTTTATGGGTTCATTCTAGGTTAGCTAAGGGTAAGTACCTAAGACTTTGATTATGGTCGTTGAATTCCAGGTGATAGGTTATGTATTTTTTATTTTTTGACGTTTGTTTATGGTAGACTTTGTATCATCTCCTTGTAAACTATTATGGTTGTATTGTTTTATTCATTAAATGATATTTATACAGTGTGAAATGTGTATATATAATATTTTTTTGGGAATAATCACTCCCAAAATGTTTATTTTTTATGTGAAGGAACTTTTTGAAATCCCATGGGGATCAGGAATGCCATTTAGGCTATTGGTGATTGGTTAATATGCCAGTTGAAATCATATAGTGGGGATGATCATTACAATATGTATCAAAAGAGGTATTTCACTTAAATAAGGAACTTTATTTTAATTGACTTATGTTATTATGGGTCAATCATGGAATAAAGGAGGTTTAGAACATGTTGTGACTCAATATATAGTTTTTAAATGGATTCTTGATCACCATATTTTCATGATGAGACCTAAGTTACTAGGGAAAGTGGAGACATGATCCTTAATTTTGAGTTATTTATTTCATAACGTTCATGATATTTAGATTCTTTATGAGACTATATTTTATTTTGGTAATCTATTTAGAGTTTCGTTTCAAATAAAAAAGTGACCAAATATACATGTAATCTTTACAATCTAGTAAACTATGATGGAATAGTATAGTATATCTGGAAACCAATATGGGAACTGTTGTAATGTTGGGGTGTGTTTTACCATCTCAGTCAAGCATGATATAAAAATTTATACCTTAACCAAAACATGAAACCATGTACATTTACTTCTAAAATAAATTTACTTATGAATGGTTAGTTTTGAGGGTCTTTATATTTGACTAGACAATAATAGGTGAGGGTCCATTCATGAAATTTTATGTTATTTTCAATTTTATCCCTTGGGAGATGATTCAAAATCCTTTTTATTTATAATTTTTTTAATTATAAACAATTTTTTGAGTTCATTAAGATTTTTTTCACAAAATTTTCTATTTGAAAAGATGATTTCCAAAAATCACTTTTGTAATGTTTTAAAAGTAACGTTTTATAAGGTAAATTTTTGTTTTATAAAGGATTCAAAATGGAAATGGTTCTTAAATTATAATATAGTAATTGTGTTTTCAAACCATGGAATGCATTCCATGTGCTTGAAAAATATTTTTGAATTTTTTTTCATATATAAAATGATTTACATTTTGGAAGGAAAGTGAACTATTTTAAATAAGGTTTAAATGTTTTCTGTTTTGAAATTTTTAGTGGTGATTTTATTAAACTTTTTTATAGATTCATTTTTAATATATTTATTTATCTCTTTTTTTATTCTTAATTATTGTTAATTTGATGAATTTATGAAAAATTAGGTCCAAAAATGTTTCCCATAATCCTTTATAGAAAAAATGAATTTCCATTCATTGGTTCTATTACCAAAGTATTACTTCTAATTTTCAAAAAGTTATGTATCCAGTTGATAACTCTTCCCAGACATTGAGTAGAGTGGTGGAGTTACAGTCTTAAAATACATTAGACACCAATATGGTTTTCATGAATTATAACCAACCTTCTTATGAAAGCTATTAGGGTTATATTAACGTTATGAAGTGTCTTGACGAACTTGAAGGGATATTTTATTATATAAAGAATCTAAACACTCTATAGGTTATTTAAATAAAATAATTATTTAGGAGAAAAGGCCTAGAGTGGTGGAAAATAATTATTCATCATCTACTATATGAAATAATTTCTTTTGATTTCTTTAGTCACTCTTTATTAAATGGTAGTATCCATAGAAAGTGAAGAAGGATAAATTTTATAATATCAATAATCTCAGTTATGGTGGTCTTTCGGTTGAGGATTATTCTAAAAAGTTATCTATATTTTTATGTTTCTTACCTAATATTATTTATGATGAATCTATTATGGAAATATTTTTGAGAGGAGGAATTCACCCATACCTAAGTACCATCATATTAGTGATGTGTTAGACAACCTATATAGAGGTTCTTGAAAGATATTTTTCAGTAAAACTTGAGATAAAAAATGCCCCATTCACGGTTGGAACAGGTGATTATTTCATGTCTATTGTTTCATAAAATTTAGTTAATTAGATAAAATATTATCAGGAAATGGATATGAATATATTTTTCTTCCAATGTGGAGCTCATGGTAATTATAATAAGTGTTTATTTAAAAGTGAAAGTGTTTGTGATCGATGTGGCTTTTTGAGTCACCTCAAGAGGTTCTCTAAGTTTTCATACAAAAGGGGTATGTTTCAATTATGGATCATTATCTCCTAACTATAGTGTAGAATATGGTTCAAGATAATAGGGCCCCATCCATAGGTCTCAACGTGAGGATTATCATATAGTGAAGGAGTTGGATTTGATCTTTGAGGTTGGTTCTGGAATATAATTTTGATCTTTGTGTTGGGTTAGACACTATTTGAGTTTTAAAAGTTATATTTTACCCATTGTTGTGTATTTATTATTTTATAGATCTGTGTGACTTATTTCAGGTTCTTTTTGGAATTGTTTTCATGGTCATGGTGGTTAAAATGATTATAGATCATTGTTTCTTCTTATCATTATTGTTATCTTGGGAATAGAGTTTAATTATATGCTAGAAACCTCGAGATTTTTGAGGTTGTTGTCCTTTGAAAACCTTTGTATTTTATTCCGTGGGTGTGTTCCTATGGTTGGTGTTGTATTCCATAAGTGTGATTTATTAATTCTTAGTATCCTCTAAAGCACACACATTTAGTTTGAGCTCTATTTTTAATGAGTTGGGTGATATCCCTTTTTGAGAGTATGAGGTGACCTTTTGTGCACTTACCAGGTTGTTTTGATCTCTCTATTGTTTAAATTTGGATAAAAATTAAGTATATAATCATCTAGATAAGATATTACATATTATTTTTGTACTATATAGCTTTAGGTACTAGGGTTTGATTTGATGAACTCATAAAGCACGGAGTCAATGTGTTGGAAATCCTATATTACCATTGATTACTTTACTAGTGTAGAAATACTAGCCTATTATATTACATTCATGTAGATGGTTTGATAATTAATATATATTTGAGTTCATTGAATCTTTTTGTAACATTGATATGTTTTAGTTTTTCTACGCATTTGGAGTTTTGGTTTTAATCACAAATGGTCCTTCATGGTGGGTAATGATGGTATCATATTTGGGTTTAAGGGATGAGTGTTTAGAAAATGTATAACTTCTATCCCACCACATTAGTGAATCAATAAATTATGGAGAGAAAAAATATTAATATCCAGTTTTCACATATATTAGTGTTGGTCCCATTTCGTTTGGATACATGAGATGATCTCTAAGGTATTTTTTACAGATTTGATGATAATGTTGGATATCCAGTCTTTCAGAGGTTTTCATGGGGGATTTTTTTGGGTGAGACCATTTATTTTTCAAATAATTTCAACCACATAAGTGGACGAGGGAGTTTGTTTAATCCCATATTTATCTATGATTCTACCTGTAGTCTTTCTATAGATAGAAATAGATTATTATTTGGATAATTGTAACTTCTAAAAATTCCATTCATCTATGGACCACTTATTTTTGTTATTTTTAGGTGTTATGATGGGTCAAAGGATAAAACTATGCATTAAGTGATATGTAGACTAGAAAACATACATTTTAAGGTTTTACGTGGCCAATTAGCTATCCAATGAGGGGGAAAAATCCATTATATTTTCTTGAAAGGGGTTACGGTAACAACCAAGTATCCTTTGAGAGACAAAATCTTGCTAGTGGTGTCCTTGGATTTGAGTTAGAATCATGTATAATGGTAAATTCATCCCAAAAACTACAATTTAACTCATCTTATATTCTCATTGAAACTAAATTCATCCCACTTGAATCTAGAAATCCTTTTTGGTAATTTTTTCTCTCCAAATTTTTTTCATAGCAGATCTCAATGATGTTCGATGAAATGACACACTTACTTAATATTATTCTGTTACTGGAATTTGATCTCTATTCTCTTCTTAATTCATTCTTATTAGAATCTAGGGAAACCATGAGGTTAATAAGGCATAAAATTTTTATAGGGAGTTGATATTCTATGATCAATTATTTCCTTTTTAGATATTAATCTTCTTTGATTCAATGATCACTATCAGAGGTGACTCATCTCAGAATAATTGTACATATATTCCAAGTATGTTTTTTTTATTTCTCTTCCTGTATCTTGGGTGAACTTGTTACTTGAGAATTCATAGACATTGATTTATTTTCACTTTTTAAGTGTTATGAACATTGATCTTGAATTGGACCATGAAATATTATTTGACTCTATTCGTTTTTATTTACACATGGAATGGATAAAATTTATCATGTTGTTTATTCCCCTCATTATTTCATAATTTTTGAATTCCATGACAATTTTAATTTCATTTAAATTATTTTTTAAAAATACTTTTATAAAAATCTGGATTATCCATAGTTTTGATTTTCAAAGTGAAATTTCTTGATTTGAATGAAGTGGGTATATTAATTTAATTTGTTCCACATGGTTTTGAATGCCTTGAAATATAAAATGAGCAAAGGAAACTTTTAAATGATTCACCTATTTTTTATAAAATGGGTTCTATTAGGTGTTTTTAAATGAGAAACTTGTTTATGTAGAAGTGGGTGTTAAACCATGCTTTCCAATAACATAAAGACATTTTAATATAAAATATTCATTCTATGTCCCTTATATCTATATTCAAAGAAATTCCTGGTTTAATGGCCTTTTTTGGAATTTTGAGAATTATTTGTGAATGGAAGTAGTGTTTCTTACCCTTTTTAATGATGATTTAATGTTAAGTATTAGACATGAAATTGAATATTATTGATTTCTTGATTGGAACTTTGTGATAATCCCCTATTGGTATAATCCATTTACATGAATTAATTTTTATAGTACTTTCCATTGTTGGGAGTTTAAGTAAGGATTATTCACTTTATAAAAGTTTGGGGAGGGAGTGAGATGTAAACTAAGAATTAATTGTAATTTTAATATAATTATCCCACTATAATACGGATTTAGATCACCATTGGAATCCATATGAATTTTTAACCCACTGTTCTCATTTTAAGGGTTATGGGTACAATGGTAGTTGGATGGGATTACCTATAATATTTCATTGATAGTGGGATCACACACAGTCTAGTGGTTCTATAGAGAATATGAAATATTCAGGTTATGGATATGTGTCTAAGAAATCTGGTGTTCATGGACTTTTTTTAAAGAGAGTATTTTTAGTTTGATGTAGGACTTGTGATAAATCATTATTTATTTATTAGATAAACTTTGGTTGACTCACTATCATATCTATGTCATACCCATGTCATCCTTGTACTTCTTTACTCGATATATGAGAGTTTTTCTATCACAACTTGTCATTGGAGTTTCCACTCTTGATCGATTACAATTATAAATTGATATTCTTATGAATAATATTCTCCACGAATCATTGTTATTTCAATATTTTATAGTCATTTAATAACTAGTTCATTCATAGATTACTTGACTTATCTAAACTTACACTATAGAATGGTTTTCAATATTTTAAGAAATTTGTTTAGTTTTAAAATGAAATAATTACATCCATATAGATTTGGTTTCCAAAATAATTTTGAAATGTCTTAAATTATATTTTAATTCATGATTTGATGAAATATGGTTTTTATGCAATTAATATTTTATTCTAAAATGGAATGCCTGATACTCACTTTATTATACTCTTTAAAATATGGATTACCATGTGAATTATATGAATAGTGTTACTGGTAGAACCCTTTTAGGCTATGTAGATCACACACGTATTGCATCATTGTGTGTTTGTAGCCTATATGTTTCAAAAATAGGTGATTGAGTTATCATCTTATTATTTTTTTGGGTTCATATTTCTTGGTGTAGGTCAGGTGAAATGTGATATAGAGGGTGTTCATGAACCACTTAGAGACGAGTTGTGGTAATTTGGTTTTATATTTTCTATTTATGGTAACCTTTATATCGTCTCCTTGTAACATATTATATTTTCATTAAATTATTTAATTGATGATGTTTTTTAATTTTAATTTCTTTAATATTATCTTTTTTGGGATAAATTATTCTTAGTGATTGTTTTTAGATACTTGGGTACAAGTTTCCAGCCTATTGGGATCGATAATTACCTTTAAGGAAATATCAATTAATTTGGATGCCACTTCATATGGTATTTTTGGATAGTTTGTTAAAATTATTAAAAGTTATTGTCTTCAGTGTATAATCATCATAAGTAGAAGATAAAATGATCTCTATCTAGGAAGATAAATATTTACCTAATCTATGTAAAAAATATTATTATTATTTCAAACATTGTAGGTGAAAAAGTATGAATGGACCTATTTTAATTAAGAATATATGTTTAAGGTATCAGTCTACACAAAAAAGAGGACTAATAAAATAATTAAGCCACTAACCCAAAGAAAATCCAACCTTGTTTTGACGGAAGACATCTCCATACAAAATATGGATATATTTATAAAAAAATATGAAATTTCAAGGTTCATTATCTTATACTATTTTTGTGGGAGTTATATGAACAAAGACTTTTTTTGTTTAATATTTCATTTCTAAGAATATGGAAATTACTAGAGACATTTAGTGGAAATTCTAAGGAAAATTTATAGAATAAATGATCTGGTTTGATGAATAAATCAAATCATTCAACCCAAAATAGATTTGGATTTTTTTTGGAACCCAAAGTTGTATATTGTTGGATTTAATGTCAATTCAGTGTGATTGTGTATTATAATTATAAATGTAAATACTAGAACTAATTTAATTTTATTATCATGAGGTATCTTGGATACTCTTATGATAAAATGTGGTAATCGTGTGGCTAGTTAAAGACATTGTAGATTTTACTATGAATTTTGGTAGGAACTCAACATGCAGTCAGTTTATTTTCAACATGTGGTTAGTTGGATATAAAAATGTGGTAGCTACTGACACATACAAATCTAATGTTG
This sequence comes from Viscum album, assembly GCA_963277665.1. Classification (NCBI taxonomy): domain Eukaryota; kingdom Viridiplantae; phylum Streptophyta; class Magnoliopsida; order Santalales; family Viscaceae; genus Viscum; species Viscum album. The sequence goes on along the minus strand of OY728148.1, from coordinate 525,269,105 downwards.
AGTATATGTTTTCATGACCATAAGCCATCATTATTATATTACTCCATTATATGACTTAACTATGGTACAAAAATAGAAAATTAATAAGCATAAGAATTTCAAAGACAAGAAAAAACCTTTAAAGCTAAACATATTAATTGAGTTCATCACATCATTAGGACTCGAGCATGATAATGGTATAAGTGTGATCCTTTGGATAAGTGTATGAATTCCAAATAAATCTTAATACTTTTCTAATTTATGATGTTTGAATGAATCAATAAAATGGTGATACATGTTCTTCATTGCAAGATGAATGTCCACATGGAAGAAAATAGATTATTCCATTCATGTGAAGATAACTATTTGTTATAAAGAATGATTTTTTTGTGGTATTTAAAAGTAGAATAAAGGATGAGTCTCACATCATATTTAAAGTAATTTTATTATTATTTAAAATTATAATTAAAAATATACTCAAACTAGAAATATTTTATATAAATGATGACGGTATTATGACTCAGAAATCATGGATATTTTTAAATAGATCTTTGGATCGATATTCATGGATGTATTACTAATGTTTTGAAAGAATTTAAAACTTGTGAGGATCTAAGATTACACAAGTAATAAATAATTATCTCCACCATTTAAGTAAGAGGATATGTAGTGGCTTATAAGCTTCTTGAGGTAGTCCCAAAAAATATAGAGGAACAAAAGAGAACTAAGGAAATTATTTTATAGATTTTATTTCTAGGAGGAGGAGGATGAGTATAGGTGTGAATAAACCCTCGATGTTTCATGGTGTCATTGAAAAAATTTTATTAGAGCCACAAGTTTTGTTAATAAATATATACTCAGGGATTATATTTCATGGAGAATACTATGAATAATATCATTATTGGTTTTTTGATGCTATAATGTTTAAAATATTGATGAATAATATGGGATTTCATATTAGATTTATATATTTATAAGTGTTCACTTTAATAATTTATTGTTTACTAGTCAGTGGTGTTTAAGGATTTTATACAACATCATAAGGAAAAATCTATTTGATATAGATTAAAAGGTGATTAATGATTTGGAGAGTGAATTATTAGATTTGGAATATATGAAGTTGATGGGTTGTTCCCTTATAATAGATCATTGGGATAATTAAGATATCATATAATAAGTGGTACCCAATGTGAATGAAGAAAAACTTCTCGAGGTGCATAAAATGTTTTACGAAGTTAAAATGTATTTTGGTGAAATTTTTGATGATTTATTTCATTGGATCATAGATGATGTTGTAGAAATTTGGGGTCTTAGAGATTATATACATGGTATTAAATTTTCAAATAAAATTTTAATAAGACTCTCAACTCAAATATATTCATAGGTATATTCATTGGAATAAATGAATTTACCGAAAGTTTCAATTGACTATGTACTTAGTAGTCTTATGGTCTATTAGATGAGAATAAAGCCTAAGTGAACTAATAAATAGGTCAATAAATAAATTTAATTTTATGTTATGTTAAAATTGAAAATCAATAATGAATGGAAAGTAGTTAAAGATATAAATTATGAATTTATCTCTTTGCATTAATTAAAATTAAAATGAGTGAATGGGATATTTTAAGGAAAATGTGGCCTTTATTATTTTTGAGGTGGAAAAGTATGGAAAATTATAGTTAAGTGTATTATATGATATGGTAGTGAGGAAGAAGAAACTAAATATATTTAAGGGTTATGAAATATATTACCTCCTCAAATATATCTCAAATGAGGAATTACTTCCATAAATAGGTTTCAAAGGAGGAGTCTTTTAAGTAATATGAATGGGGATGATGAAAATCACATTAAAAGAGTGAAAATATAATTTATATCTTATGTAGATGATGTCATGATGGAAACAAGTGAAAAAGAAAAACCTAAAGGTAAAAAATATTATTAACCAAAGGGATTTGTATATATCAAAATGATGTTTGAAGAAGTCTATTGTGATTTTGATATTCAAATAAGAAATAACATAATATTGGATTCCTTGTATAAATATTCATCTGAATATATAAATTAACTTGATTATGAAATTGATTAACTTTAGTAAGTACTCTAGAATAAAAAATTGGCCACAAAGATATTAGGGAAGTTATTAATAAAAAACATAGGATAAACAACAACATTAAATAGATTGAATATTTGAAATTTTTTTTAAATGATTGGAAAAGACAAAATAAATATTTGGAGAAACAATCTGCACTATACAGAGAATGAATAAAAACAAAATTAAAAAATTTGATCCAAATATGAAAAAAAAACTATAATATTATCCAATATAAAAATCGTAAAATGGACAAAGAAATTATTAATTAGGATTTATAAAATTCTAGGTAAGATTATATGTGAATAGTTGGAAGTATAAAAACATTTACACTAATGAAGTTCCTATATTGGGGGTTTCTTTTCTACATAATGAATTAATTATATGGACCCAGAAGACATATGAAAATATAATATCTCTATAAATAACTAAGAATAATGTAAATACCCGTAAAATTTAAGGAAATTTTTTCTATTAAATTCTTTGGGATTTTACGAGTACGCAGTTTCTGACAGCACTTGATTCCGAGGCCCGGTGTGCCCGGAATCAATTAATGAAGTTTAGCTCAGGTACGTTCAGTGAACGAACAAGTGGGTTTTTCTAACTTTTGAACTGGTGCTCGGATTTAAAATCTGACAGCACCAATGAACCCACAGCTCTGGTAATTTCTTAAGGGGACTCTTTCTGTAGTTACATTCACAAAAGAGGCGAAGATTAATTTTTTGTGGTTTATTCAAGAAATAAATAAAAATTGACAGAATAATTTTTATTAATTTTGAAAGGGTGGTTTTTCCCTCCCATGAGTAATTAAGGGTGGGGCTCACAGCCACTTAACTACCCAAGTGTGGGTGTTAGAGAGGTGGGTTCATCATGAACCCCACCATTTAATTCCCTCTAAACCCATTAGTAAACCCCCCTTTAATTTGGACAAACGTCCTTTAATTGTCACCTCAACCCATTAAATTATGTCAACCCATAATTTAATGAGGAACCTTCCCTTTCCCCTTTTTAATTTAAACTGCCAACGCATTTAATTATGGGGAACCTTCTCTCTCCCTTCTTTAATTAAATTTCATCACTTTTTAAATAGTGTGGTGGATTAATTGTTGGGGAATTTCTTGGCGTATAATAAAATAATAGGCAGGGGACCTATTATTTTGGTTATCAAGGAGATAGCTTCATTGTGCGATAAAGAATGCCAGCCTCTGACGAAGGACGATGAGGAATGCTAGATCCTCAGAAATCGACAACGTGCTGACACCTACGATCCTCTTCTCCACAATGCCTTGTACCACAACACCGACTATCGTCTTCCTTGTTGAGGTAGGGGTTTATTTTTGAGAATGTTAATATTCCCATGTTTTTTTCCTCTAAAACATGAACGCGGATCAAATCATTATCAATGTTGATCCGCAGATGATTATTATTTGCGAGTTGGGGATTATTATTTGTGGGGGAATCATTGGGAAATAATTTCAATCCTAACTAATTTTTGTGCCTTGTTTGTCGTTGACCATTATTGTTGTCTGACCAATTTTGTTCTCAACTATCACGGAGGGCGCGAGCCGAAAAAACATGGCCGGAGACCCTCTGAAGTTTGTTTGTCTGTGCGCGTGTTGATGGAAGATAATGGAACGGGACCAAAAAAGCATGTGGAAGCCATCGCAGGGAAGAACAGGTCCCGGGAGAGCCGTAGGTGCAGACGGCGGGCAAAGCGGACCAGAGGAGCGCGTCCGGTGGTCCGCGGAAGGCGCCGCAGGTGCGGCGGCGCCGATGGCCGGAGGAGGACGCGGAGTGAAAAGGGATGGGGGACCGCGTCCCCCCCTGCTTGGCCCACTGGCCGAGCCAGCGCACCCCACCGGCCGGGCTGGGGCGGGTCGCGCGGACCGGGCCGGGCCCAGACCCCCCATTTCAGACCGCTTTCGGCCTTTCGCCCACATCTTGGGCTACAGACCTCTGATCGACACACCATCAGTTACTTTGGGATCCTTGGATTGATATGGGAGTTTTGGTATATTACATTCAAGGTTTTGGAGAACATTGTGTACAACCGGGTTGGTTTGAACACGAAAACAATTGGGCACTCGGAGCGGAAACACTTATAACTTGAGCTCCGGACATTTGATTGATGTTTCATCAACTTTGTTGAATTCAACTTAGTGAAAAGGTTCTTTTGGATTACTCCACTTGAGGTTTGGGCATAGCTGGAGTACGGTCGGTTTGGTTTTAGCTTAAAACCAACCGGGCCCCTGGGACGGAAAAGCCGATAACTCTGAGACCGGGCGTCCGATTGACGCACCTTCTGTCGCATTGGGTTTCTTTTGACGAGTCAGAACATTGTGATACATTAACTCTGGACTTCGTGATAGTTTATGTATTGACCCCTTGGCTTGTGGAGCGGACCCTCCCGAAATCGAGCATGCTGTTTGCGGGAACCCTAGAGCTGGCTGCGACTGCATCGACTTATGTACTGGAGTCCTCCGTGGGTTCAGCAACGACGAAGACCACACTGGAATCCTCCATGGGTTTGATAGTGATGACTACTATTCTTGTATCCTATATGGGTCTGGCAGTATTGACCTCTATACTTGTATCCTGTGTGGGTCCGGCAGAGTAGCTGGTCTTGTATCCTGTGTGGGTCCGACAGCTTAGCTGGTCTTGTATCCTATGAGGGCCCGATAGCTTGGACGAATCAGTGGCTACATCTGATCATCTCTATCACCTTAAAAATTGTATACCTGTGTGAGCTGAGTCTTGTTTCTCAATCTTATCATCGATGTGATTGACTTGATTTCCTTTGTGGACTGGGTTGTGTTTTTCCTGTGTAGACTCAGTTGAGCTATCCTTTGTGGACTCGGTTGTGATTTCCTTTGTGGAATGCATGGTTCTTGGGAGTTGGAGATGAATTGTAACTGATGACTCAGGTATATGTATGGGAATATACCTCAGTAGTCTTGTTGATACTTCGTGATTGTATCTTTTCTTTGTGGTTTATCCTTTGTGGATTCTGAGAGACCTTTGCTATCTCGGGGTCCCTACTGAGTATTTTATACTCACCCCTGCACAGGCTATTCCCACACTACATTGTGTTGGTTGCAGACGATGTACAACGCTGATCGAGGTGGAGGCTTGTGGATCTGGATGGTACCTAGAGGTGGACCACTTGGCGGGATGTACACGGAGAAGACAGTTGGACCGAGGATCTGAGGAGGCTATCTATACCCACCATTCAGGTAGGACTTACAGAGGATGACTCAGTGTTGCTTCTTACTTACTGCTGTTGTACTTTCCTTTCAGTTGTACTGTACTTTCTGTTGGGTTCGTTTATTGTCCCATTTAATTTTCAGCACTTACCTTGTACTCAGTTTTACTAGTTCTTACTTCACTTTCTTACTTTGTTGTGTATGTTATTTCATAAAGGCAATGCCTTCCCTTCTTTTGGGATTTATGCCTTTGGTGCTAGTCGCCAGCCCCTGGCCTATGGAAGGCGGGCTTGGGGTAGTCACGACACGGGCCCCTAGGACGGGTCGTGACAAATTGGTATCAAAGGAGTCGGTTCTACCGCCGAACTTAGGACTCTGATAATTTTCTTCTCTGTGAGGCAATAATGTTTATAGTAATGAGTGTGTTTATCAGTCACAGGAGTCCAGTGTTGGTGCGGTGGCCAACGTATCTATACACCAGGACCATGAATTCTGATTTCCGACTCAGTACATGAAAACATTTATTGCATGTGTGTTTCAAAAGTTTTATTGTGATTACTTTGTGTCAGATCACAAGGTATACTATATTAACCGTGGCACACCTATTTCTTTTCAGGATGGCCCCACGACGGTAGCCCGCTAGGGTTCTGAGCTTTGTGCGGGACGACAGCCCACCAAGTGACGAGGCCTCGGTGTAGGGCCCCATTATAGTAGAGGCACTAGAGGTACCACTACCTGCCGAGCCCCTTATGCTACCCGCCACAACGACGGAGAGTGCATGCTGCTTGAGCATGTTGCACACGTTTCAGAGGCAGAGGCCGCCTAGGTTCCGTAGAGAGACGGACCCTCAAGCAGCCGAGGATTGGGTAGAGACTATCATCAGAGTCTTCATATTGGTAGGGACACCAGCATATCTCACGGTGATTCTTGCTTCAATTCTCCTGCATGCAGTAGCAGGTAGATAGTGGAGCCTGATGCTACAGGTGCATGATGAGGCATCTCTTCTATGGATGAACTTCAAGAGCCTCTTCTACTCGGAGTTCGTTCCAGCCACCCTCTTTGCGGTGCGCATCCAGAAGTTACTACAGCTGTGGCAGGGCAGCATGTCAGCAACCTAGTACTCAGCGAGACTTACCGACCTCTCGTGCTACTCCATGAACATGGTACAAGACCCATTCTTCAGGGTCCGGAACTTTGAGCAAGGTCTGAGGCATGAGATCATAGCTTTGACGATTCCACTCAGTATCCTGACCCAGGCGGGGGTACTGGAGTGAGCCCTGCTAGTGGAGAGCTTTCTCGACGAGCAGCCATTAGTAGCAAGAACCACCATAGGACGACACGGAGCAGAGTCTTCTACAGCTGGCAGTTGACAGATGACGCAGGGGTCCAAGCGGACCAGGTCGTCTGATGAGAGAGCTCAAGACATGGGTTCGGCTGTGCGGGGCACACGGTGCAGAGCCAACCTTCCGAGGAGCAGAAAGTGTTATGCATGCGGCAGGCAGGGCCACTTGGCTCTTGACTTCCCCACCCGCCATGCAGAAGAGCAGCAGACAGTGGAGGGACCTCTGAGGCAGAGGCAGAGGTTCGACCGTGGCGGTCCATAGGGAGTAGGCAGACGAGGAAAAGGAGCTGGCCGGGCAGTGGGTGGTGGACGACGCTTCGAGGCTCTACCACCACCACCCCCAGGAGGTCCACCCCGACCACAGGGAGCTGGCGGGCAGAGGCAGGCTCAGCTCTAGGAAACAGAGGCTTACCACCACAGTGCACTCGAGATGATTCGAGGTACTATCTGTGTCAACTCCACCCTTTCTGCAGTTCTTATAGACATAGGTGCGACTCATTCTTTTATTTCCACTGCTCTTGTTCGGAACTCAGAGATTCTGACGGAGCCGTTGGCTCGATCCTTGCGGCTAGAGACTTCTATGGGAGCAAACTCGATGATTACGCACTGGTGCCGGTAGTGTGAGATTACTCTAGGAGGTGAGAGCTTCGACTGAGATCTTCTTGTCGCAGCGTCGAGGCCCTATGACATCATCTTGGGTATATAATGGTTATCTACAGTCCATGCTCAGATTGACTGTATTAGGCGCAAGGTGCGGTGTGTCCGCATGGATGGGACCAGGTTCACCTTCACCGGTGAAAAGGGAACCATCGCAACATAGGATGGACTCACGCAGAGGAGAGGGAAACCTATCACACATCAGTTGGCTAGTCTCATCCTCGGGGCAGTCGACGTGCAGAGTCCGAGTTTTCCTATAGTGGTGGACCATTATGCAGACGTTTTTCCTGATGATGTACCAGGACTACCTCCTCGCAAATAGGTAGACTTCTATATTGACCTGTACCCCAGGAAAACCCCGATATCTACTCCAACATATTAGATGGATACCAGTGAGCTTCGAGAGCTATGGGTACAGCTGGAGGACTTACAGGGCAAGGGATTCATCTGACCCAGTGTTTTACCCTGGGCCTCTCCGATTCTGTTTGCCAAGAAGGCATATGGGAGCTTGCGACTATGTGTCAACTACCGTCGCCTAAACCAGGTGACTGTGAAGAACAAGTACCCTCTTACGAGGATTGACAACCTCTTCAATCAGCTCAAGGGAGCACAATGGTTCTCGAAGATATACCTCAGGTGATGCTACCATCAGCTCCGAGTCCGGGATGAGGATGTGCAGAAGATGGCCTTCAGGCATTGGTATGTCCATTATGAGTTCTTGGTCATGACCTTCAGTGTGACCAATGCTCCAAAAGTGTTCATGAGTCTCATGAATAGGATATTTCAGCCCTAACTCGATCGGTTTGTCGTAGTCTTCATTGACGACATACGGATTTACTCGACTACTAAGGAGGAGCATGCCTATCACGTACGGGTTGTACTGGATACACTCGGAGAGCACCATCTTTATGGTATGCTCTCAAAGTGCCAGTTCTGGCTTCTATAGGTTCACATCTTAGGGAATGTCTTCTCTAAGGCGGGAGTTACAGTGGATCCCGTGAAGGTCGAGGCAGTACTTGCTTGGGAGCTACCCAGGATCATGACAGAGGTGAGAAGCTTCCTAGGTTGTGCTGCGCACTATCAGAGATTTGTGCCAGACTTCTCCAGAGTCACATCACCACTTATATCTTTGACGAATAAGGGGAAACCCTTCGTGTGGTCAGACAGTTGTCAGGAGAGGTTCCAGGAGCTGAGGTAGTGATTGACCAGTGTGCCCATCCTGAGGGTGCCAGAGGAGGGCATATGGTACATAGTTTACTACGATGCATCAGGCACCAGACCTGGGTGTGTCCTGATGTAGGAGCGAGCAGTGATCACTTACGGTTCATGGAAGTTGAGGCCGCACGAGCAGAACTACGCTACCCATGACCTGGAGTTAGCAGTAGTGGTCTTCGACCTAAAGATGTGGCGACACTATCCCATGGGCGAGCGCCTTACAGTCTACTCTGACCACCAGAGTCTTAGGTACATTTTCTCGTATAAGGACTTAAACCTGAGACAGCAGCGATGGATCGAGTTCCTCCAGGATTATGACTTTGAGATAGTCTATACTCCTGGAAAGGGGAATGTAGTAACCGATGCTATCAGCAGGAGGACGGGCATCCAGCTACATGGAGAGGCGACAGAGCAGTTAGCTACTTTGTAGATATCCATTGTGTATAGATATGGGGAAACCTTTCTTCAGTTCCTCACAGTCACTCCACCACTTCTTCAGCGGGCCAGAGAGGCAAAACATGGGGAAATTGACTGTGAGAGGAGACATGCACAGATATCCTCAGGATAGGAACCTGATGGATTCTCTGTAGGATGAGACCATGTAGTCATTTTCAGAGGACGTAGCATGGTACCAGCTGTATTATGGGAGGAGGTTCTGAGGGAGTTTCACACTTCCCCTCTAGCGGTACATCCTGGAGTGGAAAATATGTACCAGAACCTTAGACGACAACACTGGTGGCCGATTATGAGGAAGGTTGTGGCAGAGTTCGTTTCACTATGCCTCACCGGCCAGCAGGTGAAGGGAGAGTAACAGGTACCAGCAGGCTTGGTACAACCCTTAGAGGTCCCGAAGTTGAAGTGGGATATGATATCTATGTATTTCGTGATGGTACTTCTACATAATTCCATAGGACATGACTCCATCTGGGTGATCGTAGACCGACTCACCATGTCGGCTCACTTCTTACCCATTATAGAGTAGGGCTCAGTGGAGAGCTTGAGAGACCTCTATGTTCAGGAAATCGTACAGATTCATGGTGTTCCATCGACTATCATATCTAATCGAGATGTTCTCTTTACTTCCCGGCTTTGGAAGGGGTTGCAGGAGGCATTTGGGACGTAGCTACGCCTAAGCACCGCCTTTCACCCTCAGACAGATGGCAAGTCGGAGAGAACCATTCAGACTCTCGAGGACATGCTCCGTGCATGCGTCCTTGACTTTGGTCACAGCTGGGAGGTTCACCTACCCTTGGTGGAGTTTTGTGTACAACAGCAGCTGCCACACCACCATCGCGGTGGCACCATACGAGGCCTTGTACGGTCGGCTTTGCAGATCACCTCTGTGCTGGACAGACCCTGGGGAGTCAGCACTTGTAGGACCAGAGATGGTCCATGCCAAGATGGAGAAGGTACAGATCATCCAGAAGCAGATGAGGACTTCTCAGAGCCGACAGAAGTCCTATGATAACAGGAGGTGGATACCACTAGAGTTCGAGGATGGCAACCATGTTTTCTTACGTGTCTCACCTCGAAGTGGATTACATAGATTTAGCTGGGTGGAAAGTTATCTATGCGCTTCATCGGACCATTCCAGGTTTTCAGCAGGATAGGAGAGGTGGCTTATCACCTGACTCTTCCACCTCAGTTGCACCGGGTGCATGACGTCTTCCACATATCTCAGCTGGGGAGATACATGCATGACCTAATGTATATCATTGACAAAAGGGAGCTGGACATTGATAACGGGGTGACGTTTACGGAGGTCCCGGTGCAGATCAAGGATTGACAGGATTGGGTCCTACATGGACGGTCGATTCCTCTAGTGCGCATCAGGTGGCAGTACAGGAACCTCTAGGAGAGCACATGAGAGTGAGAGGCTCAGATGCATGCTCAGTACCCTCATTTGTTCCCCTAGTTTATGATGTAGCTTTACAGGGATGTAAATCCCTGAGGTGGGAGTAATGTAAAGGCCCGTAAATTTCAAGGAAATTTTTTAGGATTTTACGAGTACGTAGTTTCTAAAGGCACTAGATTCTGAGGCCCTGTGTGCCCAGAATAAATTTCTGAAGTTTATCTCGGGTACATTCATTGAACGAAAGAGAGGGGTTTTCTAGATTTTGAACCGGTTCTCGGATTTAAAATCTGAGGGCACTGATGAACTCGCAGCACCAGTAATTGCTTAAGGGGACTCTTGCCGTATTTGCCTTCGCAAAAGAGGATAAGATGATTTTTTTGTGGTTTATTCAAAAAATAAATAAAAATTGATGGAACAATTTTTATTATTTTTGTAAGGATGGTTTTTCCCTCCCATGGGTAGTTAAGGGTGGGTCTCGTAGCCACTTAACTACCCAAGTGTGGGTGTTAGAGAGGTGGGGTCCGCATGACCCGCACCATTTAATTCCATCTAAACCCATTAGAAAACCCCCCATTAATTATGACAAACCTCCTTTAATTGTCACCTCAACCCATTAAATTATGTAAACCCATAATTTAATGAGGAACCTTCCTTTTAACCTTTTTACTTTAAACTTCCATTGCATTTAATTATGGGGGAACCTTATCTCTCCCTTCTTTAATTAAATGTCATCACTTTTTAAATAGTGTGGTGGATTAATTGTTGGAGAGTTTCTTTGCGCGTAATAAAATAATAGGTCGGGGACCTATTATTTTGGTTATCAAGGAGAGAGCTTCATTGTGCGACGAAGAATGCCAGCCTCCGATGAAGGATGATGAAGAATGACAGATCCTTGAAAATCGATGACGTGCTGACAACGACGATCCTCTTCTCTTTGATGCCATGTATCGTGACACCGACGATCGTCTTCCTTGTTGAGGTAGGGGTTTATTTTTTAGAATGTTAATATTCCCATGTTTGTTTTCCTATAAAACATGAATGCGGATCAAATCATTATAAAAGTTGATTTGCGAATGATTATTATTTGCGAGTTGGGTATTATTATTTGCGGGGGAATTGTTGGGAATTAATTTCAATCCTAACTAATTTTTGTGCCTCGTTTGTCATTGAACATTATTGTTGTGCGACCCATTTTGTTCTCAACTAACGCGGAGGGCGCATGCCGAACAAACACGGCCGATGAACCTCCATATTTTGTTTTTCTATGCACGTGTTGACGGGCGATAATGGAACAGTACTGCAACAGTGTCTGGAAGCCGTCGTAGTGAAGAACGGGTCTCGGGAGAGAGACAGGCGCAGACGGCGGGAAAATCGGACCACCAGAGCGCATCCAGTGGTCCGTGGAAGGTGAGGCCGGCGCGGCGGCGAAGCCCAGGCGTGCTGATGGTAGGGGCCGCCGCGGCAGAAGCCGCGACGGTAGGCGGCCGGAGCCCGTGACTGAGCGGGATCCGGAGGAGGACGCGGTGCCCGCCGCGTTCGTGGAGCGCAAATGGAGGGGGGACCGCGTCCCCCCTGCCCGGCTTGCTGGCCAAGCTAGAGCACCCCCTAGGCCGAGCAAGGGTTGGTCGCGTGGATTGGGCTGGGCCGGCCCGCGCCCCGCCGGGTCGGGCCGACCCAAGGGGGTTGGTCCGGGCCCAGACCCCCCATTTCAGACCAATTTCGGTCTTTCACCCACATCATGGGCTAAAGACCTCCGATTGACGCACTTTTAGTTGCGTTGGGATCCTTGGATCGATACGGTCATTTAGGTATATTACACTCAAAGGTTTCGGAGACCATTGGGTATGGCTGGGTTGGTTTAAACATGAAACCAACCGGGACCTCGGAGCAAAAATGCTTATAACTTGAGCTCCGGACGTCTGATTGACGTGTCATAGTCTTTGTTGAATTTATCTTAGTGAGAAGGTTCTTTTTGATTACTCCACTTGAGGTTTGGTCGCAGCTGGAGTACGATCAGGTTGGTTTTAGCTCAAAAACCAACCGGGCCCCTGGGACAAAAAGGCCGATAACTCTCAGACCGGGCGTCTGATTGACGCACCGTCTGTCGCGTTGGGTTTCTTATGATGAGACGAAACTTTGTGATACATTAAATCTATATTTCTTGATAGTTAATGTATCGAACCCCTTCGATCATGGAGCGGACCCTCCCTGAATCGGGCGTGCTGTGTGCGGGAACCCCTGAGCTGGCTGCGACTGCATCGACTTCTGTATTGGAATCCTCCGTGGGTTCGGCATTGACGAAGACCGTACTGGAATCCTCTGTGGGTTCGACGGTGATGACTACTGTTCTTGTATCCTATGTGGGTCCGGATGTATTGACCTATTTACTTTTATCCTGTGTGGGTCTGGCAGAGTAGCTGGTCTTGTATCCTGTGTGGTTCTGACAGCTTAGCTGGTTTTGTATCCTATGTGGGTCCAACAGCTTAGATGAATTAGTGGCTACATCTGATCATCTCAGTTTCCTTAAAAAGTGTATACCTGTTTGAGCTGAGTCTTGTTCCGAAATCTTATCATCAATGTGATTGACTTGCTTTCTTTTGTGGGTAGGGTTGTGTTTTTCCTGTACGGACTGAGTTGAGCTATCCTTTGTGGATAGGGTTGTGCTTTCCTTTGTGGACTGCATGGTTCTTGGGAGTTAGAGATGAACTGTAACTGATGACTTAGGTATATGTATGGGCATATACCTAAGTAGTGTTGTTGATACTTCGTGATTGTATCTTTTCATTGTAGTTTATCCTTCGTGGATTCTGTGAGTCCTTTGCGGTCTCGGGGTCCCTACTGAGTATCATATACTCAACCCTACATGGGATATGCATGCACTAAGTTGTGTTGGTTGCAGATGACGGACAACGCTGATCGAGGTGGAGGCTTGTGGAGCTGGATGGTACCCATAGGTGGACCACTTGGCGGGACATACACAGAGCGGACGGTTGGACCGAGGAGCTGAGGAGGCTATCTGTATCCACCCTTTAGGTGGGACTTCCGGAGGATGAATCGGTGTTGCTGCTTACTTACTGCTGTTGTAATTTCCTTTCAGTTGTACTGTACTTTCAGTTGGGTTCGTTTACTGGCACATTTACTTTTCAGCACTTACCTTGTACTCGGTTTTACTAGTGCTTACTTCACTTGCATACTATATTGTGTATGTTATTTAAAAAAGGAAATGTCTTCCCTTATTTTGCGATTTACGCCTTTGGTGCTAGTCGCCAGCCCCTGGCCTATGGAAGGCGGGCTTAGGGTGATCACGACACGGGCCCCGAGGATGGGTTGTAACACCCTCGAATGATAAAGGGTTAAATGACTAATGATATGACTCATGTCAACAAGGTGCACCTTTATTTTCAGGAGCCTGTCTAATTTGAACTCCACAGTTAAGCATGGTTGACCTGAAGTAGTAATCAGGATGGGTGACCTTCTGGGAAGTTTCCCAGGGTGTGTGTGAGTGAGGACAAAACATACTAAAAGAACTTGTGTTGTCTTGTGGGCACAATCATTAGTCTGATAAGCGACCCTAGTGAGTTACAACCTATGGTTTGCTGGAAAGGAAACCAAAGTATTACTGGAGATAGATGGGTCAGATGATAAGGTTCATGGCCTAGGGAGGTGGGTCATGACAAATGGTATCAGAGCCAATACCTAGCCAGAAGTGCTTAGGCACTGCCTGGGTTTGAGGCTTGGGGTCCACAAAGAGGGAGTTGTGCTTTAAAGGGGTGGATAATGTAACACCCCTAGAAAAGTGAGACTTAAAAAGACTAAATGTTAATACCCATAATGTAACGACTGGGCTCCACCCACCAGTTGCCCCGCAGACACATGGGCCCCACCCTAGGTCCCACACACGTGCCCGAACGGGGCAACTGGTGGGTGGACCCCAGTTGTTACATTTTGTATCAGAGGTGGTACCCAACCTTAAGTGTGATGCACTGCCTGGGTTGAGATGTAGTGCCCACAACGAGGACGTTGTGCTCTAAAGGAGGGGGGGGGGTGATTGTAACACCCCAAAATGATAAAGGGTTAAATGACTAATGATATGACTCATGTCAACAAGGTGCACATTTCTTTTTGGGAGCCTGTTTGATTAAAACTCCATAGTTAAGCATGCTTGACCTGAAGTAGTAATCAGGGTGTGTGTGAGTGAGGACAAAACATACTGAAAGAACTTGTGTTGGACTGGGGGACAATCATTAGTCTGATAAGTGACCCTAGTGAGTAACAGCCTATGGTGTGCTGGAATGGCAACCACGGTATTACATGGGATCGATGGGTCAGATGATAAGTTTCATGGCCTAGGGAGGTGAGTCGTGAGAAATGGTATCAGAGCTAATACCCGGCTGGAAGTGCTTAGGCACCGCCTGGGTTTGAGGCTTGGTGTCCACAACGAGGGTGTTGTGCTTTAAAGGGGTGGATAATGTAACACCCCTAGAAAAGTGAGACATAAAAAGACTAAATGTTAATACCCATAATGTAACAACTGGGCTCCTCCCACCAGCTACCCCACAGACACGTGGGCCCCACCCTAGGTCCCACCCACATGCCCGAACAAGGAAACCGGTGGGCGGAGCCTAGTTATTACATTTGGTATCAGAGGTGGTACCCAACCTTAAGTGTGATGCACTGCCTGGGTTGAGATGTAGGGCCCACAACGAGGACGTTGTGCTCTAAGGGGGGGGGGGTGATTGTAACACCCCCAAATGATAAAGGGTTAAATGACTAATGATATGACTCATGTCAACAAGGTGCATATTTCTTTTTGGGATCCTGTATGATTAGAAATCCATAGTTAAGCATGTTTTACCTGAAGTAGTAACCAAGATGGGTGACCTTATGGGAAGTTTCCCAGGGTGTGTGTGAGTGAGGACAAAACATACTGAAAGAAATTGTGTTGGCCTATGGGGACAGTCATTAGTCTTACAAGTGAACCTAGTGAGTAATAGCCTATGGTGTGCTGGAAAGGAAACCAAGGTATTACAGGAGATCGATGGGTCAAATGATAAGGGTCATGGCCCAGGAAGGTGGGTTGTGACAAATAATTTCACCATATTCCACTTATAAAAGGGATAATTATTTTGTGGTTATTGTTTTTGTTTCTATAATTTTGGACAAAAACCTTGTATTTATAGCTAATCAGTAAGCTGAAATTTACCATTTTCTAGACCGTGGATAATGGATAATGCACAAATTTAATCTATCTATCTAATGAACATGTACTCTCTATTGAATGGATAATAATAATTTTATAACTACTCTAGTGAAGAATTAAAATAATAAATGACACATATGACACAAATTCATCCCTCATAGAGAGACAGTATGATGAATGAAATGGACCATCTTATAGAGGTTTCTCTCAAGGATTATATAAATAACATCACATGGATGCTTCATATTGGTTTTTATACCAAATGAATATAAATTAAAATTTATTAAGAAATGTAAAATAAAAAATCAATTTGACTGTAAGGTTTGGTAATGATTATTCTTTAAAAATTAAAGGTAATGTTATAACCTGTATTAATGTGGATGAAATAATGAGATAAACATTTTTTATGATGAATGTTTTAAAGAATATTCTAATGAGTTTTATTCAACTATGTAACTCATGATTATAAGTTACATGTTTTCATAAAGGAGGTTTTATTTTAAAAAATATTTATTACCATTGTTGAAGGATTGTAAAACATGATGAAATATTAATCCTATTAATAGAAAATTTTTAGACCTCATAACACCCTAAGAGGAGTGGGGGAAATCAGGATGTTAATTTTTTCTATGTAAAATGGATATTGTACCAATATCTGAATAAGCCTGTGGAACCTGTCTAATAGATTTTTGGAACTACCAAATTAAAATGTATGTAGAGAAAAGATAGAAGCACAACACCTATGTTTTTAAATTTTTCACCTCTTAAGTATAATCAAAGGAGAATAAACTGATAATGTTTTTATCATACCATAATCTACTAAAATTAACTATATTTATAGAATGAAATTTTAAATTCATGATCTCTCTATGCCAGGATCAGTACCATTACAGGAATTTTTTGGATAACACATTTCGTCCATTGAATCACTTCCATTATCTCCCCATTTCTCACTAATTTGGTTGAATGCATTCTCCATTTTTCGATGTGAAGGTTGCTTTAATATATAAGTAGATGATGATGATGTTTTTCATCACTTCAAACTAAATATGATTCTTTAATGAATTACACTAACGTTTTCTAATTTATTTTTTCCCAAACATTATTTTTTACCCAAACAACAACTTTCACATAACATACATCTATCATTAAACTATCACTCCAAAAAAACCAAATTTTTTCATGAAACTTCAATGCAGTTTCGTGCACCATTCACTTTACTAAGAAATTATAACATTCACACAACATGATCATTTAGGAAAAATACCCTATTTTGAGATGAGACAGGTTCAATTATTCATATAATTAATTCAATCATTACAGATTCAAATGATAAATAATATCTTTAAAATCTACTTCTGGCAACTCTACTTCATGAAACTATTTGATGAAGTTGATTGGTCTGAACTTTACTGACAGTACAAATTTGGAAATTATGGGGCTAGACACCTATTTATTTATGTTGTTTTCCCTATCAAAATATCCCCATGTTCCCCCAAACATATGTACAAATTTTTAATTTTTTATAACTTCATCGAATTAATTCAAACTTTAACATGAGACTCACCGCCATCATACAACTCCATCTATATTTCTTAGGTTCTTGAAAATCCAATTTACCCACAATATAAAAACTTTTTTAAAAAACATTCCTTGGTAATATTTCAATTTCATAGACAATTTTTTTTTTATTTTTATAAACCTTTGTTAAACTCCATAACTATCTAGAACATAAATTTTATTTTCAAAAATATTATTCCTTTTCTAAAAAAACATTCTTCATACTCCATATTTTAGACCCTAAAAATTATGAAAACACTTTAGAACTATCCACATTAATCCTTAGAGTGAATTTGAGAAAAATAAAAAAAAATTACCATATTTGAATAGAATTGGTTAAAACACATACAAAACACATGTCTTATCATAATGATCAAAGAAAATATATTGTGGCATTATAGGATGGAATATATAAATAAAAAAACATCAAGAATATCTCTAAGATAAATGTAGAAATTGATATTCCAAACCAAAAGCATCAAATTAAATGTAAATTTGATATATTCTTGAGAGGAATAATGGTATATAATAACTACAGAAATAAAAATAAAATGAATTACATCTTCTTGACATAGTTACAACAGATGTGTTTGGTCCCACAAACATTTCAAGAATATATAGAGAATGATATTTTATAATTTTCATTAATTGATATAGTTATATGTGATGTATTTAAAATAAGAAATATTATTTTCTATGTTTCATAATGAATTATAAGTATTGAGTTGAAAATAAGGCTAGCCACAAGATTAATACTTTTTTATCTAATAATATAACTAAGTACATCTCAGTTTTATTTGAGAACTATATTTAAAAAACATGGGATAAAGTATGAGGTATCATCATTATGTACTTCATAGAAGAAAAAAGTAGTCGAATGTTGAAATAATTTGGTGAATAATGTAGATAAAATTTTACATATTGAAGGTATTATTATATGTCCCTACTGGAAGGGAGAAACACTAGTATCAGTTTACACTCCAAATTTGGATATTATCATCCCTAGAGAATATAGAACTCACATTGAGATGTGGTGGAGGAGAAATAAATTTTTTATTCTATGGTGTAGCTTTGATATATTTTATTTTTCATAAAATTTTATTTGAAAGGGGGTATAAATATTTCATATTGATATTAATATAGCTTTCTTTAATTTCATTATGAATGAAGGAATGTACATTGAATATTCCTTTGGTTTCTTAATTATTGATGTTTAATAAAATTTAAATAAATTGAATAAATCATTTCATGGATTGAAATAGGAATGATATTCTGGTTATTCTAGAAATAAATCATATTTAAAGAAATTTATGTTTAGAATAGTGGAATTTGATCACAACATTTATTTGATAATTTCAAATTAAGTGTAGTTCATAGTTTTGTTATCTGTAGATGACATTACTTTTAGGGGAAACAAATAATGGTAAGTTTTCAAATTTTCCAAAAATATGTAGTCAGAATTTGAGATGTTTGTGATTGGTGACCTCACATAATTTATTAGATTAAAAGTGAGTCAAAATGAATATTACACCTTTATTTTAAAAAATATGTATTCTATTAAACATCATTGAATGATTGAAATTTATTATTTAAATCCATTGTAATCCCTTAAAGTAGTTTCAAATAATATTGGAAAATGTGAATATGTGAAATTCTTTGATCCTACTTTATACACAATTATGATTAGAATTCTACTTTATTTGATATGTACTAGGCCTGAAATTAAATATTTCACTACTTTGGTATCCCACATTCAAATAATTCCTAAATAAGAACACATACCCACTA
This sequence comes from Viscum album, assembly GCA_963277665.1. Taxonomy (NCBI): domain Eukaryota; kingdom Viridiplantae; phylum Streptophyta; class Magnoliopsida; order Santalales; family Viscaceae; genus Viscum; species Viscum album. The sequence goes on along the minus strand of OY728148.1, from coordinate 525,250,217 downwards.
TGAAGAAATCATCGGGTACATTTGGGTAACATGTTCATTTCAGTTGTTATTTTAAAAGGAAAAAGTTCATGTACCATCTTCTTTCTTGGAAGTTCAATATTAATGTGATTTGAGGGATAGAAAATACACAAGTGATTGTTTTTTCTTATTGAAAAACGACTGTAGGATGACTGAGAAAGAATAAATAGAGTTTTTCTCGAATAATAGTTGTATCATTCCAACCCTAAGATCCTTAAACCGATCCCCAAAGCTGTGTCACCACACGACCTCAACTACACCTCCCTATATGCCAGAATCTTCCAACTAGTAGTGAGGGTATAATATTATATAAGGAGAGAATATACCCTCCTTATTAGAGATATAAAAAATAGATAACAAGGAGAATTAAAGGAAACAAAGTAATCATTAACAACACATCAAAATACACTTTCCAAAACTAGGAATAATACCAAAACCAAAATAAAACATGCAATGTAATTTCAATACAATGTCAAGTGTAAGGAGAATCCAAAATAAAAAAAAATTTAATAATACCAAAAGGGGACCTAACTCCAAGTCCTAATCCATAATCCATGAGTATCACATTCCAAAATCATCCAAATAGAATATCTATTTTCCCTAATTACCAACCCACAACCATGAAATCTTATCAGGTACCCAATGGTGGCCTAAGTAGGGTGTGTTTACAACTCAGTTGGACACCACCAATAGTTCCTAAAAAATATCTAGCCTAAAAAGTTAGTGTATCCTAGTACTAATTAAAATAAAATAAAATAAAATAAAATAATAACAAGGTTCCATTAGTGAACAATATTTAAATATCCATTTCAATCACTACTATCATGGATTATGCATTTAAATAATTTACACTATGGACTATGTCATTAAATTACTATGAATAAATGCATAAGTTAAATTCCCTATATCAATAGTGAAATCATTTCACAAAAAAATACATCACACTTACCCTGGATCCTATGTCTAAGTTGTCTAGTCAAGTACAACTATTATGGGCCTAGAGGCCCATTCTTCTTCGATAACCTATGAATTATAGGGGTAGCATTTAGAGCCTCAGTCTAACCCAAACCATGGGTGTAGATCCTCAAATTAAATACCCTATAACTACCAAGATATGTACACATGAATATTTTTCAATTTACAATATATACCATATAAAAAACCATACATAATCAATACACATTTCATTCACGTTTTATATTTAAATAAACTTATTAATATTCATCAATCCTTAACCCATTAAAAAATTTAGCATTTTCATTGTATATCCCCTTAAACCCATTTAAAAAATTCAAAAAATTTACATACATTTACTCATTTAACATATTCACCAATTGAAATTCCATATCCCATTTACACATTTCAATTACTACTCATATGTCATTTGAAACAATCAGTTTACTCCATTTGACAACTTTTTAAAATAGTCCAAAAATAAAAGTTTATTCTGTTGATAAAAAATATGCAAAACTACTATTAGTTCCTCTTTTTAATTTAATAAACATGACAAAAATTTTATCATGGGATCTAGTTTAACACAAATTCAGGCTATTCTTAAAATTACAATTTCCTTGTTCCAGAATGTTGGCACACCACATGGGTGGCCCTAAAATGGTATAATAAATATCAATGCATGACATGGGGATAATGAGGGTTTTGAATCATCATTTAGCCATAAATTATCCCAAAAATAACTAATGGAATAAATTTTATAACCAGAGGGTTGAAATATCACAACTACAAATACTCAAACAAACTTTAGGACAATGGGATATAACTTGTAGACCGCCTACCTTGATCCTAAAGTTGAACACTCACTTAACCGTGGACATAGAATTGTTTTCAAACATCATTATAAGATCTATCCTATGATCCAATGGAATAAGAGGGTATTGTAGATCTGGAATAAGAAGAAAAAATATAAAATCCCTTATCTGAAAAAGAGGGAGAAGAGAAGTGTTACACTTAACCTGATCATTTATCTGTACCCAACAACACTCTAACCATCCTAGAAATGGAGGATATATATCCTTGGGAATACATAAACTTTTAGCTCATCATTATGTTTTATATCATAATTATAGAGAATCAAGTAAGGTGATAACTCATAAATCATGAAGGTGGGGGGAATAACACACTGAATGAGGTGCACAATCTAGCTGCATTGTTTTCTAAACTGTGTACAAATAGTGTGCCAACCTCTATCCAAGAGGGGATGGGTTTCATGATTACCTAGAGAGATATCACAATTTAACAAACTTTTTGACAACCATGGATAATGGCTCTATCCAAACCCACAAGGTTTGGTCTTCTACACCTGCACAGTTTACATAACCATGAACCCTGACTTTTTTCTAGCATAGATAGGGAACATGGTTACTCCTAACCATTCTACAACTATGCAACACAAATTGGATTCCCATTTTACCATTTATATCATGTCCTAAACCCCCAGAACCCCCCCAAACCCCTCATAATTATGATAAACATTTAATTTACCATAATTAGGGTATTTAAGCAATAATTAAAATAGGGGATTACATCACCAGAAGTATGGGATCCTTCAACCTCTCTACTTTAAAATGGATCATCCTTATGCCACTCTTCCAATGCATCATTATGCTCCCAAGGAAATGAGGTTAGGCAAGTAGAACTGTATGTCCACCTCTCTCTCCCAAGTATTTTCGTATACAATACCGTTCTACCAAAAAACTAAAAACAAAGGCATAGTCTGTCCCCAAAACACCTTCTCACTACAATCCAAAATACAAACCAGATTCTTCTCAAATGATACATCAGCCTCAAGCATAACATCATCAACATCAATCACATGGGATGGGATGGGATGGGGTGCAACTAGAAAAGTTGTGACACATGAAAAACATCGTGCATAACACCATACCATGATGGCATAGAGAATTGATATCCCGCTACTATGATTTTATCAACAATCTAAAATGGACCCACTTACATAGATTCCAACTTACCCTATTTCTGAATCCTATAGTGATCTAACCTTGGCGATAACTAAAGAAAAAAACAATCAACCACTGAAAACTCAAGAGGTATGTGATGTCGATATTCATATAAATATTTACTACACTGATCCGTAGCTATTAATATTTTCATCAGCTAAACTTTCTCTGATATCTCATACTTGAGACTGACCCAAACATCTCTGATTCTCTAGCCTCCATCCATTATAACAGAGATCTACATGGTCTACCATAGAGAAACTCATATGCACCACTAAAAATATTGCCTTTATTAGTGCTAGAAAAGGGCATTAACAGTGCTAGAAAAGCACTGTTAGTCGAGGAAAAGATAGGGGATCACCTTTATATATGCATAGAAAAGTGTTGATAAATGACCCTTTTATCAGTGCTAAAAAACAAACTGATAAAAGGGGTCTTTTATTATCTCTAAAAAAAGCACTGATAAATGGGTCCTCTATCAGTGCTTTTGTTTAGCACTGATAAAAGTTAAAAAAATTTAAAAAAATAAAAAAAAAATATTTCAATAATTCGGGAGGGGCATCAAAAGTGCTTGAAACCCCACCTTTTACAGTGCCCCAACCCCAGGCCACATGCCCCAGCCCTCATGACCCCACCCACCCTTTAACAACACCAACCATTATTCCACCCACACGCGAAACATGCCTCTCCCAGGATTTTAACTCTAGACCTACTGCCTACGCACCTAAGCCCTTACCACTCCATCATATAGATTTTCTCTTCATTTATTAATATATCTATTTATTTATATATATATATTTAGTTATATTTACTCATATATTAAAAGATGTTTATATAAACATACATACATATATATATTAACATATAAATATATATATTTAGTTATATTAATATATTAATATATATAGTTATATTAATATATATATATATATATATATATCTATATATTAATATATATAGTTATATTTATATATTAATATATTTATTCATATATTAATATATATTAATAATATTGGTTTTAAATACATTTATAAAATATGTTTTTTTGTGTTTGTTTACAAATAAATAAATACATATATACAACACACACACATATTATATGTGTATTTGTAAGTTTAATTATACATATTTATATATATATACTAATATTATATATTAGTATGTATATGCATATGTTTAGAATATATAGATAATATATATTAGCTTTTCAATATAGAAGCACAAAAATACACACACACACACACATCATATAGGTATATAAATATTAATATATTTTTATTTTAAATAAAATAGATATTAGTATTTTTTTAGATAAGCCTTATATATTGAGAAATATACTTTATATGTAAATATGTTTAATTATTTATTAGTAAAATTAAATTTTTATGGTTTAATATATAAAAATATGTATATATTTTTATATAATTGATTATAAATAAAATTACATTGTGAAAAATGATAAAATTTCAAGGAAATAATATCAATATAAATGTAACCCCTCAGAATAAATTCAGTAACCAGTGAAAAAGGTGAAAAAGACCCCCCCTGAAACAAGGCATAAATTCCATTGAATGTTAAAACATTTGGGTATCTGGAATAATAACATAGATTTAGAGGTTTTTTGGGAATTTTTGGCCTGCAAAATTTTGACAAAAGGTTCTGCTGGGTCACTACGGCATAAGGATCAATGCAGGATTTTATTTGATATGCTGTAGAGCTCAAACAGACACCTTGATCCAAATTTATGGTCTTTTGAAGTTTGAATTACATTTTCCATGTATTTTAGATTTTTTTTTGATTTTTTGTGTCTTAAAATTGTTATTAAATGATTATTAGTTGATGAGAACAAGAAAATTATTAATTAATAATTTTTAAAGATATTTTATATGCCATTTTCACTAAATATCTTATATATTAAGTGGAAATGTTTATTTATACTTATCTAAAACATATTTAAAACATATAATATATATATATATATCAATATAAATATACTAAGATATTTATATATCAATCAATTTTTTTTATGAAATATATATTTTTTGAAATATAGTCTTTATCAGTGCCAGGAAAAAATGTGCTGATAAATTCCCCACTTTACCAGCGCTACTAAAAAAAGCACTGATAAAGGGGGACCCTTTAACAACCCTAAAAAATGGGCTGATAAAGGGGCGCCTTTATCAATACTTGTTTAAGCACTGATAAAGGCCCCCCCTTTATCAGCTCTTTTTTAGTACAGTTAACAGGTGGTGTTGTGTAAACCCAGTTTTGTGGTAGTGATGGTTCTATATGAATAATCACCTAGTAACTTTTATTATAGGAGAATTCAACAAGAACCAATTTATTCTCCCAAAATCCACCCAAATCTCATACACATAACCTCCACATGTCCACTAGCACCTAACTAGTATACTATAATTTCTCATCTGTCTTTGGTTGGAAGGTCATTATCAAAAACACTGGGGTACCAAGCACCTTCTGCAACCCTTTCTAGAAGGATGAACTGAAACATGAATCATAATCTGATCCTTGGTTCCTATAACCCCATGAAACCACACTATATTCTGAACATACAACTCACCCAAATTATCAATGGTGAAATTCTCATAAATTGGTAAGAAATGTTCCACCTTGGTCAACCAATCCACAACTACCTAGTTTAAATAATTCTTCTAAGGCCTCCTCAGGAGACCCACCACATAATACATCATCATTTCATCCCATTTCCACTCCAGAATTGGAAAAGGATATATCAAACTACCCAATCACTAATTCTTGGATTTTACCTATTGACGTGTGTTACATTGTTCCATGAAACGTTGAACTCCTTTATTCATTCCAATCCAAATATAATTCCTAAGTAGATCATGACACATTTAGGAAAACCTAGGATGCACTTCCCATTTTGATAAATGAATCTCGCACATAATCTCTTCATACATTCATGTAATCATGAAAAGACAACCACAGAAAAAAATGATCTCATAGTCTCTAACTGTCCTACCTGAAGTTGGATCTCTACCTTCAAGACATTCTCTAAAATCCAAACACTTGAAATCCTCATACTGCCTCTGCTTAATCTATCTCAGTAGGGTGGAGTAAAATTTAAATTTTACAAGGGCCATATTTCCTTTCATATATTAATCCTCTAGGTTCATCTCCACAAAACACCATCATCCTCCACTTAGAACTTGATTCTTGAACCGATTGGTTTGGAGTCTTCTGGCCCAAACAATCCACCACACTACTCCCCTTTACCAACATATACATGAGATCAAAATCAATGAACTGCATGTATTCAACCTATCTTTGCTACCAAATATTCATGTGACACTAAGAGGAAATGCACTTAAGACATTTGTGATTGGTATACACAGTGAACCATTCTACCAACAAGTAATTTCACCAACACTATACGGTATAAACCAACACAAAAAATCATGGTCCTGTGCAAGATAATTTAATTTATATGGCCTTAAATTCCATTACCCATATTCCACATCCTGACCACCCCGCATCAAAAATGACCATAAACCAATATTAGATGCATCACAAATTAAGTTATAATATATACCCAGTGCAGGTAGGATTAACATTAGATCATTAATCAACCACTTATTAAACATATTAAATGAATTTTCACATTCTTCAAACCATTCAAACATGATTCCCTTATTTGTAAAACCTGAAATTATTGCTACTAGGTGGGATAAATACTTGATGAACTAGAGGTAATAGCCCTCCAAAACAAAAAACTTTGGACTTCAAGATAATTATTATTTTTTATACCAAGATACAAAAAATTTCACTTTCTTGGGGTCCACAGTCTGCCCCTCATGTGAGAATGATGTTACAAAAGAGATGTACCATGTCAATCCTTAAATGGAATTTTGATAGATTGTTATATAGGTTATTCTGTATTAGTGTACTTAGGACAAATTGAATATTTTTTGAATGATCTTCAAGAGTCTTGGGGTCAAAAAAGTTGTCATCAACAAAGAAAAATAAAAGATGATCCACTTGTGGATGAATGATCCAGTTCGTTAGGGCCATAGACACTCCCGAATAATTGGTAAAACTAGAAAACATGGAAACAAACTCATATAACCAATACTTGATCCTAAATCTAGTCCATGGTATATCATAAGGTCTCACTATTAGCTGACGATTCCCCGATCTCAGATCAATTTTAGAAAACTTTCAGGCTCCTCTCAGCTAAAAAAAAGGATCATCAACTTGTGGAAGTATGTATCAATTATTAACTTCCATCTAATTTAGCATCCAATAATCGACACAAAATTACAAGGATCTATAAACCTTCATTGAAAATAGATATAGTGATAAAAAAGACGATGTACCTAGGTGAATAAAACCCTTGTCCTCAAATTCCTCCCCCTGAGTTTTGTTGTCTTAGAGTTATTTTGGTCCCATTCTACATGGAAGATTAGAAACTGGTTCTACCCCTGAAAGAAACTCTATTGTGAACTAAATATCCCTCTTTATTGGCATAACTAAGAAGTATTTAAGAAACACATCCTAAAAATATCCTCCACTGGAGGAAATATAATCTTCTCTAGACCCCCTATTAAATAATATGATAGGACACTTAATCTATGAGTTTACCTACCTACTAACAAAGTATCCTTGCATGACCTACTCAGATATCCAATTCCCAAGATGAATATAGGTATTCCCATTTGGGGATGTGAATTTTACCCTATGATAGTAATAGGAAATATGGGCCTAGTACAACCCAGTACAATCCATGCTAAAAAATAGAAAAAAACATGATATCTCTAGCACAAAAAAGTCCCAAAGAAATAGAACCCACCAATCTCAAGGGTACACCCCTTACAATTGAAGATATTTTTGTACTCACACCCCTAAAAGTGTATCGATCAATATAAACTCACACATATATTCCACCACTAGGCCCAAAATAACTAAATCTAAAAATATATAAATGTATGTGAGTCACCTGTATCAAATAAAGAACTAGAAAGTGTGGAAGCTATAAGAATTGTACCTAGAACTGTCAATGGTCTGACCTCACCGCCTCCAGGTGCTAGATGAACTTTGTGAGCCTACCCCTCTACCCTAGGATCTGGTATGAGTTATTGGTACTACACTTCCCTATTGATATGAGAACCTTTTCGCCATAGTACCATGCCTGTCACCCCAACCGATGTCTTTAATAGATCTCCAACAGCTTGTTTGGTACGGGGTGACTAAACATATTCATTCACTCTACATCATTTTTTTTCTTCATTCAGTTCCTAATTGTCAAGGTCATTAACCCCGCATGTGTCACGACCTTCCAAACTGATAGAAAAACACCTAGTCACCACATTGATAGAATGATACTCTCTTCTGACTACATTTCACACTAACAACTTGTTAAATATTATAAGAATGATGCTTCTGGACCTCGGAAGCTACACCACTAAATCGACAAACATTAACCACATGCCCACCACCTAAATCCTCTCTTAAGATTCCTTTTAAAATAAGGGATAGATCCAAAACGTTTTAAAACCTATTTAAATGGAAGATATTCACTTTGGACTAAATCTCATGTCTATGTACAACATGAAAATAGATTAATTTAGTATTCTCATCACCTTCAAACATTAGGACAAAGCATTGAAAATATGTGAAGCAGCCTGCATAATCCATCATTGACATAGTTCCTTGTGTCAACCTCTTGAACTCTTCTTCCTTATATAATTTCATGTTCTCCAGGTAAAAGTGTAAAAAAAACTTTTCCTGGAATTCCTTCCACAACATACCATCATCCTACTAAGTTTGAACCAAAATATCCCACCAGTGTATTTACAATTCCCAAAACAAATATGCTTCCATCTTGACTCTCTTATCAGGAGGAGTTTCCAAGCGGTCAGAAATAATCTATATGGGATTTATTTGGAATTCTGCTAAACCAACCAATTAAAAAACACCATCCCTACTAACAACATCGCACATACAACACTACCCTCAACCATACCTATAGAGAGTCATGGTTAATAGGGAAAAACTGACACACACAACCACCATCTCATTCTATTAGACATCCCTTTTTAACTGATTCAACTTTCACAATGAGATTATTTCTCTCTTGGTGAAACTTCTCATTTTATGACATTTTAGAAACAATATTGTAACTCATTTTCACCCTTTAATTAAGAATAATTATTTAATATTTCCTTAACATTATTTTCATTAAACCATTTTTGTCATCTTTTTTGGAAACCACTTTTATAAAATTTTTATAGAAAATGAAAAGAAATCTACCCTCCATGTCCCACACACCATTTCTATGTGTTCCTACTATGATTCATGCCACCTATATCCCTAGGTTCCTATAATGAATCATAAATAAACAACCTCATTCCACTTTTTCCATGATAAAAATACCATAAAACTATCATATCACACAACAAGTACATTAACAAAAGGTGATATATCATTCAACTATAACAACATAAACGATGAAAAAAATTACCACCTTCGGTACTCAGGTTTTTCCTCATAAATGGTTTAACTAATCCCATGACCGAGCTCATTTCCAAGCCTTAAAACTCCCTAATCATCTATCTACCATTCCTAAAAAGCGAGAAACATTAAATAACTTCTATGACACCACTTTGTAACATCCCCAACCTGAAGGCACTAAATAGATTCACCAAGATGAGTTTACACTTGAACATATGTGTTCCTCCCCGTATACCATAGGATTTCAACTAGCAATAAATGTATAACATAATTCATGAGTACACTATGCCCTTTTTTTTAGAGTAACACCCAGTAGATAAAAGGGATTAATAAAGGAAATATAATAACCAATAACAATTCATCCAAATCCCCTTCCCAAAACTAGATATAGGCCCCCAACAAAAAACAAACATGCCAAGTAATGTCAATAAAATATCATGTTTAAGGAAAAACCAAAATAAAAAAACTAAGGAATCCCAAAAAATGGGACCTAAATACAAGTAAGATCCCTCATCCATGTACATCCCATTATCAAATCATCCCTCTAGAATAGGAATTTTTCCCATGTTCTAACCTTCAATGATGAAATCTTCTTGGGCACCCAATGACATCCAAAATAGGTTATGAGTAAAAACCACTAGGACACCACCAACATTGTCTATAAAATATCTATTCCATATAGGTAGTGTATTCTAGTAGTAAATTAAAATCAAATCAAATAAAATAATAACTGGGTTCTATTTGTTAAAAATATTCACTAATCCATTTTCGTCATTATTTTCATGGGTTAGGAATTTACATCATTTAAACTATAGCCAATGCCAACCAATTAAAAAGAATAAGTGGGTAAGTAAAATTACCTATATCACTTGGGAAAACATTTAAAAAACAATTACATCAAACATACCTCAGATCCTCTGCCGAGGTAGTCTCATAAAATGAAATTATTAAGGTCATAGATCCTCAATTGCCTTCCCTAACTAGTGCATTATAGTGATGGTGTTTAGATACTTAGTATAACCTTACTACTGGGAATAGAGCCTAAATTACAATACCCCACATCTAACAATCCATTTTCACTATCTTTTTTATAAATTTAGCACATATACCATATAAAAAATCATACATTATAAGTACACATAACATTTATGTTTTATATTTAAATCAATATACGAATTACCATCAAGACTTAACCCATTATAACATCAACCATTTGTGTTGTATATCCCATTTAACCCATTTAAAAGGTTAAATTGTTTTCCATACATTGACCCATTTTTCATATTTATCAATTCATATGCCATATACCATTTATGAATTTTAGTTACTACTCATATGTCCTTTGAAACATTCAATATATTCCATTTAACACCTTTTTATAATAAGAAAAAACAATCCTTTACTCTATTCATAATGACTAGAAAAACAATTATTAGTTCCTCTTTGTAATTCAACTAACATATCAATATATTTATAATGAGATATAGTTAAACAAAAATCATTTTTTGCTTAACAGTTCAATTTTCATGTTTGGGAATGTTGGAACACCCTATAGGTGGACTGAAACCTTTCTAATAAATCTTAGTACATACCACATGTATCATGAGGGGTGAGACTCATAATTTAGCAAACGAGTTTACCAAATATCACTAATGGAATCAATTTCAAAATATGGGGGAAGAAATAGCATGATCCCATATAAAAAAACAATCTTCAAGAGTATGTGATATATCTTGTAGTCAACCTACCTTAATTCTGAAGATGAAATCTTTATTAACATTCTCCTTAGACTTGAATTCAAACACCCTTAAAATCCCTAAACAAAGATCTTATGAAAAATAGGGGTTTAGGGATTCAGAAGAAGAAAACAAATCTATATGATCTAATCCAGAAAAGAAATAAAATATAATCGTTAAACATACATGGAGCTTCGATCTACACCCAATAACACTAAAAATAGACTATAAACAAAAGAGATTGATACTTATGAATCCTTGGGTGTTTTGGTTTTTCACTACAATTTCTGAAATGATAATGGAGAATAAATTGGGTTAGAACTCATAAACCCCGAAGGGGGAAAGGGTAAATTTCTATCATTAATGATGCATAGAGTTTGGATATACATTTTTTCAAACAGTGCACCAATTGTGATCCAAACACTATCAAAGAGGGGATGGGTCACATAGTAAATTGGGGATCTTGCATGGTTTAACAAATCATAAACATATTGTGTGGAATAGATATGTCCAAGCCTGCATGTTTTGGATTTACCCCTTGAAATGTTTACTGAACCGTGCACCCCTTCTCTTAGTTATCAGGGTTTGGGCACACATTTACTCATTAATGGGTGACAATTATGTGACATGTACTTGATTTCCATTATCCCCTTTTTCTCATGTCTCGACCACCCAAAACACCCTCAAACCTCATCATAACACCGGTAAACATTTCAATAACCATAATTATTATATTGAAAATATAATTTAAATAGGTACATACCTCAGCAATGTTTGGGATCTTACAATTGTGGAGGCAGAATATATTGAAGTAAAAAAATACATATAATTAGATGATTTGGATGAAAAAATAATTATATGATCATAGAAAACTAGTATAGAGGTTTGTGGTAATATATTGTGATATTGGAAGTTATATTTATCTTACAAAGAATACATTCCTGTAGTATTGAACTAATCAAATAGTGCTCTGATGTTACTTTATTAGATAAAATGTTGAACAATTAGTATTTCAAATGGTATTATTTATGTCTAATAACTGAGTATATTCCTAAAATACAAACCAATTATCATAAAGTGTAGTTTTTATTGGAATATTAGGTATAAAAATTTAGAAAACATGGAATTATAATAAAAAATCTCTTTATTAATCTTCCATAATGAGATCCTAGATTCCTTTGAACTCATATATTTTCATAGGATAACCTATAGAAATTATAGACAAAGGGGATGAGTTAAGAATATTAGTAAGGGAATAAACATTGGAAGGAATAATACAATATGATTTAGAAAGGTACACCATGATAAGATAAAATCAATGGATCATGAGTAAACAAATGGAATCATAACATATGAAACATGGAAGAATATGATCATCGAAATATTATATTATGGTAACAACATAATACATGACATAAACATGAGTCAAGGCTAACTGCCAAGATTATATCACATGGTGTAAAAAGTCCCATAATGGATTAGGATTACTCCCTAACCCCATATGTGACATCTCATGAGACAAAACATTACCCAAATCATTAAAGAGATATTTGTGTGCACCCATCATAACAAGTTTATGTATATGTGTTCTGCATAAAGATGTTAAAAATAAGGAATAATCATAAGGGTTAACCATAGAATGAAATGGGTTTCCTTATCATGTAATAAGTCATAAGAAGGGTGTATAATAACGGTATCCATGAGATAAGGGATTAATTCACTATTATAAAACCATAATGTTAATATAATAATATATTAGGAATAGTGAAATATAATTTAAGTGAATGAATGAAAACTAGTGTTTAGGAAGCTTTAAAAATGAAACACTTTCATGATGTTTAAGAGAAATGATTAAAGAATCTTTAAAGATGAAAAAGTCATATTTATTTGTATAAAACCAGAAAAGAACAAAAATATCATTTTTATGATAAAAAGTCTGATTTTATAAAAATATAATTTTTTAAATACATATCATGGAGTGTACTTAATGATGGGTTAGAAATGGAGAAGTTCCCTTTAATTAAACTTTCTTATCGGGATGGATCGAGATGAGATTCTTTAAAGACATATATTTACCAATAAAAGAAACATTAGTTGAGTTAAATAATTATTTTTGGTAAATTAACACATGTAATATAGGATAATTATATAAGAATAATTAATAAATACATTGGGTAAAATATATAGAAATTGTAACCCAATGGTAATTTGGTGGTTCAAATAGATCCCTTTATATATGTTCAAGTGCATTCTGCACTTTCACTTAAGGTACTAGGAAATAAAAATATATTAATTAATTAATTAATTTGGAACCTACTATATTTATTTGACTTATTATAATTTTATCAACTTAAGTTAGGCCATTTAGATGAGTTATAATGTTTACTTTCATCAATCAGAGAGCGTTCTTTTCATGGTTTCATGGTCAATTTACTTGTATATAATTCTGGTAGTTCTGGTAAATTTGGAATAATTATAAAGAAGTGAAATTATATAGTATTAATTAAATTAATTAATTTTAAGAGGTACCATATATCATTTTTCTATTATGACGATGATTCAATTGATAAAATGACAATAATAATTGTTTAGTTTATTTTTATTGGGTTTTCCGACCATCGCGTACTAGTTTGGTTTTGTTGAATATAAATTTTACATATTAGTTCCATAACATGAAACAAGATATAATATACATATTAAAATAATTTTTAACAACAATAATGGCTTTATTACCAGCCCTGAAGGTGGTAATGGAAAAGGAAAACTCATCCTCCATGATGGTGGTGAATTGACATATCACAGACGATGTTATCATTTTAATAATAAAAGGTGAAGGGAAGATATTTTATGATGGAAATACCATTACAAAGTAACTTTATAGTATATATATGATATTATAGAAATTATGAATCTTTGGATATGGAAGCTGGGGAGAGGATAAGAAAAGAAAATAAATTAAAACTAAAGGATTGGGGATTTTACCACTTAAATATTGTCTCCTTGAGAACCTCCTTAAGGTACTTAGGTTGGGTAATTTGTTGATACCATAAGACATTAGACATGGGGAAAAATCTTGGGAATGGAAATAATAATAATTTAGATAGTTTACAAGTCTAATAAGGTGTTAGTAGAAGGGGGGGGGGTAGTATGTATTTGGGGAGGAGGGAAATATTTTTGATTATTTTATTCCTTTGTTTATTATTTTATCTCAAGAATATAAATAGTGTTAATTCATATGAATAAATATAGTAAATAGTTTAGGAGAGTTTTAAACAATGGGTAATTAAATAAGAAATATTTCATCCATGAATCAAAAATTCATATAACATTAAATATAAAAAATTATTATATTTCACTTACACTATTTTAAAAAAATCTCATAAATTCACCCTAACAATTTTTTAAAATATAGATTTCAGAAATTGAATCCAACTTATTAATATAAATTTCTGAATATGATAAATTTAATTTTTAATAAAAAACATCTTTTATTTGAAAAATAATAATTTTAAAATAATAATTGACATTATGACCATCAGTAGATTTTTTTTAGGTCTCATAAAATTATATAATATTATAATAGAAGAAAATTTTAATTTATTAATCAATTTTATTAAAATAAATATTCTTTTGAATCATTATATTAATTATAAAATTTAAAATAAACATTTACTTTTCATTAAAAAAATGTTTCATTAATAATTTTTAAAATGTTTTTTTACATATACCTTGATATAAATATATCATATATTAATTTATAAAACATATTTATTTTATTGACACATTCATATATGAGGTTACTATTATAACAGATAGATTACTAGTGCTAAAGTTCATATTACAATTCCAATGATTAGGTTACTATTCCAATGGTATAAGTTTTTTAATTTCAAAAAATACCACTTATTTCATTCATTTTTAATAAAATTATATTTTTCCTAATGTGTATATATACTTTCCTCTTCAAAATGAATATTAAATTATTAAAATTTTGTTTTATTTAAAATTATTTTTAATTAGTGCGACAATTCTAGTGGATTGAGCAGATCTAAATTTTCCCATTCTTATTATATTATATATATATATATGATCCCACTATGTGATTTATGTGTTTTAGGACATAATAATAATGAGGTAAATTAAATTTACAATATTATAGGCCCTTACATTCTTCCCTCTTATGAAATTTCACCCAAAAATATTCATTTGAAAAAATAATGGGAAATTAGGTGTCGGTACTTAGTTAATAACCACACAAAAAGGAAATAATGAACAAAGAATTAATAACTTATAAATGAAAATTATATCATTAAATTTAATTACTTAAGATTCAATACAGGTTATCTAGGGTGATATAATTATCCTTAAGGTTCTCAATAATGTTTTGTAGTCATAATACCCAAAAATAAATAGACCCTGTTCTAATACCAAAAATTAAAATCCTTTCCTTTTAGACATGTTATGATATAATTTTAAGCATAATTATCCATCAAATACAAACCATGTATTGTAAAGACTATTGTCTTTCAATGACGTGGAACATAAAATTAAAAAACAATGAACTATAATAAAACAAGACTTTATTAATATTACATAATGAGATCCTCCCATCCATTTAGATCTTATATCTGTATAGGATTACCTGGGAAATACAAAGAAATTACAAATGAGCTAGAAATCCCATTAAGGGAATACACATGGGAATTAATCCAAGCATATGTTTTATAAAGGAATAACATGATAACATAAAAGGAATGTCTCATGAGTAGACATATGGAATCATAACATATGGAAAATGGCATCGTATTGTCATGGAAATATTGGAATGTTGAATAAACATAAAACATGACAAAAACATGAGCTGAGGAGAACTTCAAAGACCATATATCATGGTGGAAAAAGTATAATAATGGATTAGGATTACTCCATATTCCCATAACTGACATCTCATGAATCAAAAAATTACCAACTAAATTGGAGAGATATCTTGGAATAACCTTCATTACATTTTCATGCATATGTGTTCTACATAATGAATTCAAAAAATAAGGAATAATCATTAAGGATACTCATAGAAATAAATGGGTTTCATGATTATTTCACAAGGAATAAAAAAGTGTGTATCATTATGGTATCCACAAAATAATGGATTAAGTTATACATGGAAAATCATAAAGTAAAAATAAAAATATATCCATAATAATGATGTCCAACTAATGTAAACGCAATAAAAAGAGTGTTTAATAATATTTAAAATGATCCACTTTCATGTGGTTTATGGGAAATTATTAAAATGCCTTTGAAGAGGGAAAATGCATATTTATTTTTATAAAAAAAAATTTGAAATAAAACGGTTTTTTAGGAAAAACCCTGATTATAAAAAACAATGGTGGATTAAAATATACTATAGAGTGTACTTAAAGATGGATAATAAATGGAGAAGTTTTCTCTAATATGACTTGTTTATGAGGAAGGATTGAGAAGAGATATTTTTTAAAAAGGTATTTTCCCATATATGAAAGATTAATTATTGTAAATAAGTATATTTGTTAAATACTCATAGAATATTGGGGAATTATATATGAATAATTAATAATTAATTTTAGGAAAAGAGAGATAATACGTAACCCGAATGTAATGTGGAGGTTTAGGGAGATCCTTAACCTTATGTATGAATGTGTTATAAAACTAAAATTAATGTCCTAGATAATCAAATTAGATTCATTTATTAATTAATTTAGAATCTAATATACATTTATTTTATTTAAAATAATTTCAATAAGTACATTTATGTCTATTTTGATTAGTTATAATGTTTGATTTCATCATTCTAGGAGTGTTCGTTTCATAGTTCCTTGGTCAGTTTACTTTTATATAATTATAAAAGTTCTTATCAAATGGAAATAAATCTTAAAAAGTGTAATTATGTAGTATTAATGAAATTATGGAAGTTTAAATGGACCCATATATTATATTTTTCTAGTATGATATTTATTCATTTGAAAAAATATTAATGATAATTTTTTAGTTTATTTGTTTCGATTTTTCCTACCACCATGAAATTGTTATTTTTTATAGAATATTATGTTTATATATTAGTTATATAACCTGAAATAAGTTAAAATATAAATATTACAAGACATTTTGACCATAACAATGGATTTATGACTGTCTTTGAAGGTGGCAATGGAGAGTTTATATTTTTCACCCACGAATGTGGTGAATCAAAATATCACAGATAATGTCTTAATTTTTTGAATAAGTGGAGAAGGGTAGAATTTTGATGACGAATATTAAATTTATTCAATAAAATTCTAGTAAATATGTGATAATAGAGTAATCATTATGATTTGGGTAGGAGAGGTAAGGAGTGGATAAAAAAAGAAAATAAATTAAAAGTAAAGGATTGAGGGATTTACCTCTTGAATGTTGTCTTAATTAGAACCTCATTACGATACTTGGTATTAGCTTTTTTGTTAATAACCATATCTATTACACCTGGGTAAGAGTCGTGTGTAGGGAAATGGGTATAATTTATAAAATATATAAGGCTTAGGAGGTGTTATGAGAAGGGTTTGTGAGGGGTAGTATATATATGGGGAGGAGATGGGTGTTTTTGATTATTTTATTTATTTGTTTTTTATTTTGGATCAATACTATCAATAGTGCTTATTCTTATGACCTAATAAAATAAATATTTTATGAAATTTCAATCCAATGGGTGCTTACATCAGCCCTTAGTCACCAATGAATCAATAATTATTATAATGTTAAATACAGAGAATTTCCCTATTTCACAATTCACTAGAAATTCAACTATTTTAGAAAATCAAAAAAATTATACCTAACCATTTTTCAATTTTTATACTTAAAAAATAGAATCCATTTTAGGAAAATAATTTAAAAAATATTATAAATTTATTTTTATTTAAAATTATCATTTATTGAAAAAATTCCAAGTTTAATATTATAATCGATTTTATTACCATTTGAAAAAAATAATTAAGTTTTCATAAAATTATATTTTAATTATAATACAAAAAAACAATAATTTAGGAATCTATTATATGAAAATAAATTCTATTTTATATAATTTTATTAATTATAAAATTTAAAATTAACATTTACGTTTCACAACAATACAAAAACTTAATTAATAATTTAGAAAAAATTATTTACTTATATATTGATATAAATATATCATTTTTTGATTTATAAGATACAGAAAATTTATTTATAATTTTATAGGTGGGGTTTCTATTCTAATGACTAGATTACTATTCTTAATGGTCATATTTCAATTCCATTGGTCAGGTTAATTTTCTAATGGTAAAGGTTCTTTTATTTCTATAAATATCACTTATGTCATTAATTTTTCATTCACTTATATTTTCTCTCTAGGTTATATATATTTTCATATTATAATTAATATTATATTATTAGCATTATTTTATATTTCAACATCGTTTTTCATGTGTGATGTCATTCTAGTGGATCAAACAGATCCAAATTATCCAATTCTTAGTATCTTATTTTATATTTATTGTCCAACTATAATATTTTGAATTATAATTAGTTTATTTTCTTACAAAGTTTTCACCATTATATTATGATTATGATGTTTTTATTAGGTTTTCTATGTGATTTATGTGTTTTATGTCATCACTATAAGGAATGAAATTACATAATTCAAATCTTTGTTCATTTCAATATGGGTATTTGTGAAACATATGTTTAATCAGAGATCTAAACTACCACATACTCATTAATAATGATTTAACATAGTCATATATTCATATATGTATATTTTGTTCACTTGGAATGGTTTTATTTACGTGATGGCTGAATATGTATTATGTGAACAAGGGGAGTTTTCAGATTTGTGAGGATATAAAATAGAATAAGGAATAGATTTGATAATTATGGAGAGCAGTGTCTTCATTGATCTATTATATTATTTACTACATAGATCTAAGGATCCTGTAGGGTTAGAGAATGTATAATTCCAAAAATTTATTTTGTTTAAACAAGATGTTTTTTTATTGTCAAAGGGTTGATTTATTTTTTCCATAGAATTATTGTACTATGGAATCAAGAATAAATATAGATACTTGAGTTAATAGGATCCCAAATTATATAAGGTGTTATTAATAATGACATCAAAATCCAAAGGGGTGTAATTTTTGAACTACGCATTTTATAAAGTAGGATTTATTATCAATGTAGTGTTCTTATGTATTAGAAATACATGTAGGAATGATAAGTCTTATTTGAGTAGGTTCAGAGTTGTGTAGTGGATTGGATATACATGTGGTAGCTTTGGGTGATTGTGTGGTAAGATTAAGACATTATAAATTTATTATTCATGCTTGATTTGAATTAAATATGTGGTAAATTTATTTTCAGAATAATGTCTATTACATTTCAATTTATATTCAATTTTTGATTAATAAAACACTAATGCTGAGAATAAGTCTTTATGATTTTAATACATTGTGAGCATATGAAATTAAAGTATGAAATAAGCATATTACTTCATGAAGATTTGAAAATTAAATTCATTTCATCCTAATCGATTGAAATATGATAATAATAATTTTAACCTCAGTGTATTACTTGATATTGCAACTTTATTGGGGCTCAGAAATGATAAAGTCATGAACGTAAAGCTTTGGGAAGGCATATGACTTCATTATAAGACTTCATAACTTTGAATAATTATGATGTATAATGGAATAAATAAAATAAAAATATATGTTCCACATTTTAGTTTAAGGGTCCATGTTTAAATTAACATTATTCTATGCATGTAAATATCACGATCGATTTTAAAGAATGTGTTTTGGGGGATTTATTAGTAACGATAGTATTTCATTGTTGATTAAAAGGCCTTTGATTTCTGTTTTAAATTATTCCTAAGAAAAATATTCAAACTAAAATTATCATCCAAATTTAATGTGGGACTTGTGACTCAAAAATTATGTATAATTTTTATGGGCTGATTTAATGGAGCATTATAGAGGTACTATTAAAGTTTTAATGGATTGGATATCTAGAGATGACTATAGGGAATAGGAAAAATGATAAATTATCTCCCCAATAGATGCAATATGACATGTAGTAGAATATAAAATGCATTTTGTACTCCAAAAAAGGAGAGATAAACACTGGAAAACTATAAAAATTATTTTTAAGATTTGATTTCTAGAAAAATAAGTATGAGGATCATTATGAAAACACTATTTACATTTTTGTGTTTATTTCTGAAAATTATTGTATGAAAAATGTGTGTTTCATATCATTTATAATTACTTACATTTAATATAGAGGGATAAAAAAGAGTAATTAAACCCAATATCAATTGTGACACCTTATAAAATCCATTTAACAACCCTAAGGAAGAGTATTACAACCTCCTCACAATAACACTCATCAATGTTGTATCATCGGACTAGCCCTTTTTTGAAAACAAAGTCAAATATATTCGTCCACTCTTTACTATTCCTAAATTTATAAATATATTTGTGCATGATATATTAAATGGTTTTTAAATCTCTGGTAAACATGGGACAATGATTGAAGTAGTGAAAATAAAGGAACACCCTAATTTACCCTTCCCCTCATAGAGTGTGTTAGGATGTGGTTGTAATAATGACTAAAATAAAAAAGTGGAAGACGTGAGAAGAAATGTCATTAAGGTAGGGAATGTGTGACTATTATCCCTAGAGAATCTCACAATGGTGTATAATGGAATAAAATTCACAATAAAACCAAACTAAAATCATTAAATTGCGAGGATTATATGAAATTAGGTGAGAAACATATGAAATATGTGTTAGTAAAAATAAAAAATCTAATAATGTGTCTTGGTCAAACGGTTTTTCTAAACTATAGGGAATTAACAAAATAAGTTCAAGTGCTAAAGGGAAAAAATTGCCTAAAAAAATTATTATGAGTCCATAAGTTGTCATATAAAAAATTGAAAGTTGTGTTAAATATATTGAAAACTTGCCATGGAATAAATTATTGTTTAACCATTCTAAAAACCTAATAAGATGATATGAGAAAGATGAGGAAATCATATAGGAATGAAGTTACCCAGACCATGGAGGTAAATAGATTTTTCTCAGATATGAGGACATACATTGGATAAATGATAAATAAGTAACCTACTATGTTTTTAGAAAAGACAAGTATTTCTATATTTGTAATAAAATAGAAGATTTGATTCATAGAAAAATTTTAGACTTAGTATTACTTTTTAGGGTAAAATGAGTCCTTCCACCTTCCCTATTATACTTATTTATTTTTCCATCATGTAAATAAATTATGGTAAATGATGGAGTTTTCACTACTAGATCAAAAAGATGTTATTCTTCAGGAAGTGTTCCAACTACTATGAGGTGGGGAAATTTAGTGAATCTCTTAAAGTGAAGAAAAAATAATGGTATAGATTTAATATAATGATTAGGTAGATTATATATGTATTTTAAAAAGTAAATACTATTTTAGTTTAGTCAATAATAGTCCCCTAATTTTTTTTATGTCAACAATATTCATGAAGGAGGAGTGCATACTGAAGATATGATATAAAAAATGGTATAAAATTTTTTTTCTCATGAAATTTATAATTTTTTATTAAAGATCAATGAAAGTTATAAATTTTGATTAAATATTTTATGATAATTAATAAAAATATTTAATTTTGATTCGGTGTCTCATGTATGTGATTTTATGATTTTTTAAAAGATTGGTTAAATCTCACTTTTTTCTTGCAGCAGGTTGCTCAAGTGGACTTAAAATGGAAACAACTAATGGATCTTTTCTAATTTAAATAATGTGTTTCCATTATTCTCTCATTATTGTCCAAATATATGGTTTTTAATTGTAATGAATAAAATAATATGTCTTGATGGTATATTAAAGATACTGTGATATAAGAAGACCACTATTAACCCTTTAAATATAGTGTTAATATGGGGGAGATGAATTACATTGATATCATATAAGATAAAAGGTTTATTGATCAAAAAATATAAAGGGTGAGACAAAATTGTTCAAGTGATGAATTTGTATTTTTTTCTCAGGGAGGTTGTTTCAATAAGGTGATGATAAATAAATTTAAAATTTTTATGATGATAATTATGATACAATGATTAATATCCCGAAAACATTGTGGTCGTACCTTCGAATTCCTACATAGATAATTTCAACACAAAGAAAATTTTACATGTGAAAAATGATATCGATTATTCGAAGCTTAATATAAGTTCTATTTAAGTGGAAATATCTCTAACAATTTGAAATAATTTTTGGAGTAAGATATCTAAAGTGATGTCTATAGCATTGTCATTATATGTCATTAGTGTTTATGAATCAATTAAAAAATAGTGAGGATTCTTGGAAGAAAACTAAAAAAGATAGAATTATTTAGATAATTTTTAGTAAGATTTTACATTTTGTGATGTATATTTGGATGTCCTGGAGAATATATTGAGAATTTTAGATATGGTTGAAGGTGGATTTTGGAGACTCTAGTTTTATTTGGAGTATAACTAAAAAAGTTAACAATGTTCAAGAATCCATGAGAGGACATGAACATGTAAGATTTGTTTGTAATTATATTCATGTAATCAAATCCATCAAAAAAGTGGATTTATAACAAGGAATCTATGTAATGTTTCATCACATAAGGGAATGTGAAAATTTTAGAACCGCATGACAATAGCCCCAAAATGAGCCATCGTATAATGGGATTCCCACTTGATAAGATCCACATATGATGATTCATGTTTTGAGATCCACATAAGGGGGTTAAAAGTAAAATTGGTTTATGAGAAATAGTACACATCTTATCCACCATGTATGGGAATCCAACGATGAAAATCGTGGTAAGGAAAATCACATAAAGATATTGATTAATTGAATTCCAAATTGAATTTTCTGATAAATTATAAATCATATGATGCATTTAGTGATATTCATGGATTAAAATATCATGATTTATACAAAAAAAATCATAATTCATGAAAAAGATATATTTTATTCAACACATGTGGAGTTCCATATTATAGAGGTGTGTATGAATATACATGACAACATGCATTATTTTAAAGATATTTAAATAGTGATATAAATGACGTTTTATATTTTAAGATCACCTTATGTAAAAAATACTAAAACACATAGAGATTCAATTTATGATGATCACTCCATGATTTACAGAGGAGACGAGAACTAGTTTATTCAAATACTATATGCAATTCAAGTGATTTGAGTTTATAAAAGATATTATCTAAAAATATAATATCGGATTTAAATTTAATTTAATTGAATATATTTATATAAGAATAAAATGTCCAAATCATTACAGAATACCTGGGAATAAATATGAAAAAAGAAGTATAAAAGAATAAATTTGAGATAATAATATTTATAGAGAACTCTCAAATAATGAGTTTTAAAATCCCGGAATAATGAAGGTCTGATACTACACAGTATCGAAGAGAGAAAAAATACTGAATATAGAACACTTTTTTTAAGAGGATAAGATTTAATATAGAGTATTGAAAATGATTAGAAAGATTTAGTTCATTAAAAATGTAAGATGATTATTCGATACTTATATATCTACTAAACTAGAAATCATATTTCCTAATAGAACTCTACGTTTACTAACCTATTGATATACCATGTTCATGTAATAAGATCACTTTACAAGTTGTGTCGAATAAAATCGTAGCATAAAATAGATTTTTCTATTCGGAATCAATAATTACTATGGTGAAGGGTAAGTCTATAAGACTCTATGTTGATCATGTGAGGAAGGATCATGGTTGTAATCACTTATAAAAATAAGGGAGAATATATGATTTTGGTGACTAAAAAATCATGGAATGGAGTGGGATTTTTTTACTTACACATTAAAATAATTATGTATTTATCCTTCTTTATATATAATGGATATGATGTGTGGTTGTGATAATTCACTTAGTGGATTGACCCCTTAACATGTATAACAGATGAATTTAAAATGAATAATACATAAATACGATTCCACTAACTAACCCCCCAACCACACTCCGTAGTTAATCAAGCCTTATGAATCACACATATATCCCTAACCATACATGGGGTCTGAGTCATTATTTTTAGGTTGTGTAACATTAGGTTTTTTAAATCTTATCATGTGAGGATCCAACCCAAAGATCTAAAATCTTCCTAATTGATAATGTAGCATCATTTATAGCAATATAAGGTATATGTTTCCATAACCATCATTTTATTTGATAAAAATGAGAGTCATAAGGGTTTATTTCATGTTTTATTTCCTAAATAAACCTATTTTATGATATTTTTTTTTCATTTATGAATGATGTTTTTAATTATTATTATTTTATTTATGATTTAAATTTTTATTTCCTAAAAACAATTTCATTTTCGTTCCAAAACTATTTTTATGCACACAAATTTTTTGATAAAATGCCTATAGTTTTTTATTTTGGAATAAGTGAAAAATAATTTACATTATTAATTTTTATTATTTTATGTGGTTATATTTTTATAGTTTAAAATTTTATTTTTATATATGAATTAATGTTTGGATTGTATCAATATTTTCTCATGATTTTACCTTATAATTTATAATTTTTTTAAAATGTTTAATGTATTCATGGATTATATTTTGAGTATTAATGGATTATTTGGATCTAGATTAATTATGAATCTAATTGTTTCCATGGATAATTATGTCCATTATTTATAATTGATATAAGTATTTATTTTGAGTTTTGAAAGGAATAAAATAATTAATTAAAGGACTATAGTTTTGATAGTGTTTATTGGTGAGAAGTGATGTTGTATAATGAATTAAATTTAACTATTTTATACATAAGGATGAGAGGATTATTTTTTTGCAGTTGACTTGGGTTGAGTTTAGAAAAACTTGGGAGAAACATCAAGTAACTTAGTGAGAGGTATATCCACTAGTTTACTCATGCCTTGATAAGGGGGAGGCCACCAAATCAGACATTCACTGGAAATTTAGAGTTAGTACCTTAGGATATCATCATAAGATCTTAGGTGGTTCCAAAAAAGTATATATATGACTTTATCTATATGAAATTGGGTTTCATCCCATATAGATCAGATATTTTAAAAACATGTTTCTTTGATGATGATGAATTTTTTTATTTACTCAAATGGTGGTGGTTATAGATTTGTGATGTGTTTTTGAGTTATAATCATATTTAAATTTAGTGTATTTTATTTATAGTTATTTATATACAGGATGTATCCTCATAAATTTATTTTAGTTTCATTTCATTAATCTCTAATGGTTTTATAATGTTAAATAAATAGATAATTTAGGTTTCAGTATTTACCTAAAAAAACCATGATTTATAAATAAATTATTTAAATCCTAGGTTATTTATAAATATTATTCATATTTCATCATTTTTAAATAACTATAGAAGAAATAAATGGTTTTTTGAAAAGGGAAAGGATGTTTAGAAATGAAAAAAATGAAGTATAAGTGTTATTTATTTTCATTACTGTGTATATTAAATAAATGTATTTTCTAGAATTTGTTATCAAACTAGAATTTATATTTTTCTTATTAAAGTAATGGTATTTATTATTATTTTCATCCGACTAGATATTTTCTCACACCATACAGAGACACATTTGGGTGTATATAGTGCTGTTTTCATCGATTAATAGATAAAAAGTTTTATAATGGAGGATATTTCATGGTCATTATATAATGTTTTGGATTTGAGGATGTGGAGGTGATGAAGAGTAACCTAGAGTGGATCATTAGGTATTTTGGGACTTATGTATCTCATGGGTAGTATTTTTTAATGTGTCCATATCAGCCATATAATTTCATTTGGGTTCCTTTTATACTTTCTCTTATCATCAATAAATTTTGGTTTGATTTTTTTTATAATTCCTTTGTTGTATGATTATATAATTTTTTATTCTTATGCCTTGTTCGGTTTGATTTGTTCTTTGGAATGTGTTTATTCACTAGAACTGATCACCAATGAAGGTACATACCATTTTAATTATCTTTGATAATTTATTATATTATAAATTTGATTTAGTTGGAGAAACAATTAAAAAAATTTGTTTCTGGATACATCAACACTAATTATCAACCTGTAGTGATTGGTAATGTTCCATATTCCTTGTTGTGTAACGAATCAGGTGACATGATAGGTTGAAATAGGTTGATTTGTTATATTTACATTATGATTTATAAATTCATGTTGTGATTCATAATTTATTCCAGGTTTCGTAGTTGAAGAAGTTTCAGTTGAACAGGACTACGTGTTGAGTTGGGAGACAATTTATTGGAAAATCATGAAACTTATGTGGATAAATTGATTTAGTTTACAGATTTTTGAAAGAATATTCTCATCATATTCGTTATTATGTTTGTGTAATAGATATGGATACATGAGACATTATAAGAATAGCCTTTGGATAATGTTTTTTAGATATATTGGACGGAATTCACAATAGTAATTTTAATCATTTGAGACAAATGGATTCCAAAACAATAAATGGTAATTACTTCACTAATAATTATTTTTAATAAATATCCATACTAAATAGTTCATAAGAAAAAATTTATTCCCAATTGATACATTTTGTGATGGTCTATCACACATATTATGAGAATTATTTTTAATAGAATTACATTATTAAATATAATTTTACAGTTCATTTCTATGATGTATATTAAAGTAATTGAAATGGTATTTTTTTATTAAAAAATATTTTTAGAAAAAATTCACTTCTATTAATCCATCACAAATAAATCAAAAAAATATTAATAAAATATGAAAATAAATTAATTAAATTGACTATAAATAGATATAAAAATGTTTTTATAGAATTATTTAACAAAATAAGTTATAGAATAATCAATAATCAGTGGTGGTAGTGGGAGGTCAGTAGTTGTGGAATCATTTAGTAGAGCTGGTGGAGGGAATAATATCCCTAAATTTCATTCTAATTATTGTATATATTCAATAATTTCTTCATATGACTTTTGATGAAGATGATTATACTCTTTATTATATCTTGTAAAAATTTAAACAATCTCACCATGAGATATCAACCTATCCTCAAACTATATAGTGAAAGACGAGAACACTATGTGAAATCAATTTTATATTGAAATGGATAATACCACTCAAATTCAATAATAATTAGATAAAATTAATAACAAAATCAGTACTGATCACCTATAATTTTACATTACGAATCACCCAAATCCATTACTCTTCATCAAACTGTGAATAGATTGACCTCTATCCATTATCCTCCCTTCATTTGTTCTCATCCAATATTTCCCACAAATGATCTATTAAATCAGTCATCTCCCTTGTAAATTTATTCATAAATAAATAAATTCCACAATTAATATCAAATAATTGAAAAAAATAATATACTAACACCGACATTTTATTGTCTCAAACTTGTAATATTTCATGTAGTATGATCTTTGAACATCCACTTATACAGATTAAATTCTATGACCCAATGATTATTTATAGACCTTATAAACATATCACATATATTAAATATTAAAAATATATAAATGAAAATTAATTAGTTACAAATAATATTACTTACCATCTTTAGATGATGTATACCAGAAGTATGACTCCCACCTCTATAAGTAAAATCTTTCCCTTCTAGACAATATTAACCTATAGATGACCTCCAATGGAATGATTTTCTTATTCAGTAGGATCACAAACCCTCCCATTCCAATGAAGGAATATATTTGGGATGATAATCCATATAAGGATCATAAAAAATAGTTACAAAATCTATCTTCATATATATCCACTAAATTTTATAAAAAAATAAGTGAGAGTTTCATGAATTCATGTATCTCACACCTCCCCAATGGCTGGTTTCTTAGAGTCCTCCATAAGATACCGTAAACCATATATTTAATCAAACATATATTTTATAAATTACATAGATCCATTTTTTAATAATAAAAAATAAATAGATATTAGTGGAAATAATAATCAGGGTTTATATTCATTCTAGGAAATGATTGAACATTGGTTGATGCATATGAAATGAAATATAATCTCATGGAAAACATGAATAAGGAAAAAAATTATTAGTAATATCACCTCTTGGTCAAAGTTTATATGAATAAAACTAAGATAATTTATAGTTAGTCAAATGAATAATAAAATTAATAAAAAAAATTGAAGAAAATATAAATAAAACATACTTCCTAAAACAAGGATTGGAATTAAGGGATATAAAACACTCATGAATTAGGTTTTATAAGTGGGAGAGAACTCCCACCATGTGGACTAGATAACAGAATATGGGGTCATTACCTGGAAAGCTACCATCTTTCATTATATAAATATAATCCTTCAAGTCATCTATAAACATATCACTAATAACATCTAAATAAGATAAAATATTAGAAGTAAACATGATTTTGAAATAAATTAAAACAAATTATTAGTAAAATTAATTAATTAATATAGTAATGATAATTTTATTTAAATTGTAAGAGGAAAAATTCCACATTTAGAACCATATTTATAGAAAAGAAAATAAAAATATAGGGAAATAAGTGGGGGAGAGGTGAGAAAATTCATAACTATCCTCAACTAGAATCCTTTCTATAATGAAATTGAAGGAATTCTATTTATATATGTAACTACTCATTCTTCATCATAATATTCATCGCCATCAGAATCTGCATCTTTTTCTTG
The DNA here is from genome assembly GCA_963277665.1 of Viscum album. Lineage (NCBI taxonomy): Eukaryota > Viridiplantae > Streptophyta > Magnoliopsida > Santalales > Viscaceae > Viscum > Viscum album. Next base: position 525,221,225 of record OY728148.1, on the reverse strand, counting down.
GTCCCCAACAATTTAATAATATTTTTATTTTCATCAATTTTCATTCTGAAAAATTCATTAGTATATATTTAAAAAAAATTCATCATCATCAACACATAATTTTGAAATCTCATAATTAGTATCTATATATTTATGAGTATAATATTTATTCTAAGACACATCTTAAAAAACTATAATATATTTCAACTCTATATATCCACACTAGTTTTTAATATACTGATTTTCCAAATATTTCATTTGTATGAAACTCCACTTATAGATTAATATTCTCATAGAAGTAAAATACTTTATATTATAAAAATGAAATATAGTATGTTCCAAAAAAATGTTTCATTTGATACAAGATGACATTTATGTTTTATGGTAGCATATACATGTCATGAATGAATACAAAACCCTTGATTAGAATCAAATCAATATAACCTAAACATTATATAATATTTTTTCTTGATTATATAATTTTATCATTTCATTCAAAATTACATATAAATCAATGTCAGTTTCTTTTTTTGACTTCCTATTAAGAAAAAAACATGATTAATTGATTTATTTTACTCTCCACATATGCATGTATGAAATCCAAATACATTAAAAAACTATTATAATATTTCAACAATCAACACACCCGATCAAAAATAAATTGTATTTGTAAATTCTAGAACATGAAAACAATAATAATAAAACTTAACATAATATGTTATTTATCTATTTTATAATTCTTTTGGTGAACAAATATATGTCATCATTCTATAAAACAACGTCAAAAAATTATATTTCCAATGTTCTCAGAGTAATCATAGTTCGATGTCCAAAAATTTAAAATATAATATAATAAATGTACAATTTTTAATATAATAATAAAATCTCACTTTCAAAAAACTTACAAGAGAGAAAAAAAACTTATTATAGAACTAATTATATGAAAATCACCATTTCATCAAATTTTAGTGGAAAATATGTAGAATCAGTTTGTTTGTCCTCATCTAAAAGCTAGAATTCATGTTCACTATCGAAAATAAGTATCATTTGAATGAATAATGATAATTTATTTCATGTGTCTCCATCTATATATTATTGATTTTAAAACATTCTATTATATTTTGAAGTATATTTATATTTAAAAAATATAATGAAATATTTTTTTCCATATAAAAATTCACTTCAACAGTTAATCCTTCAAATAATGAGTTTTCACTTACTTTATTCTTAAATTTACTTATAAATCTCTCAAATTTGTTCATCCATCAAAATTTTATAAGCCCTAAACATTTAACATCATATGTGTTATATATTATTAATTGTTCCTTTGAATCGAAGAAGATCAACTGAAATAATGAATTGATTTTCATGAGCATAAAATAACCACTACTTATAACACTTTCAAATCTTGATAATCTAATATTTATATGAAAATAACATATAGAAAACATTATTTTTTTCTAAAAAATACTAAATGGGTTATAAAAATAGCTGACGTGGATCTATTTTTTCATTGTTTTGCCACATAATTTTACTTAATTTTTAATGATTTTATTAATTATTTAATCAATTCTTACTAAATAATTTGAATTTTTTATTTTTATAGTTAACTTTGTTAATTAATCAATTTTTATAATTAATTATGCAATTTTTAGTCCTTAAATTAATAATTTTTATCTTACTTATTTTATCTAATCTTATTATTTGATTAACAGTTGTGTTAATGCCAATATTTTCACCTTTTAAATAATTTGACTTTAATAATTAATAATCTCTTAACATCATTTTCTATGTTTTTATCAATTTAGACTTTATTTTAATATTTTATTATTAAATTTTGATTCATTAGAATAGATTAACTTTAACAATTAATTTATTTAGTCATCCTGCCAACCATTTAAGTAAGTAATGTGTGGTTTTAAATTAAGTTAAATTTTTCGGTTTTAATTTTATTAGTACAAATAGTTAATTAATTAATTAATTAATAGTTTTTAAACATTAATTATATTATTTAATGTATGAAGATTTATTTTTAATTCATTTTATAATTTTTTTAGTCTACCGATGGGGTAGATGAGGATTAGCGGTGACTTATTTGGATCATTGTTGCTTTTCATTTTTTTTATTTGATGTTTCTTTTTAATTACATGTTATATTTTTTTTAATTTAAGTCTTTTATAATCTTAGTCTATTAATCATCTAGTTTATAACTTATGTGTTGTTAATTAATAATCTTAGTTGAGTTTTTATCTTGTTTTAAATTTATGGTATTTAACATTATTTTAATTAATTATTTTCAGTCTTTTTATTTAGTTTACTTAACATTTAATTTTAATTTATTTTTAAGGTTATCGTTAGCTGTTAATTTTATACTAGCGGTGACCCTTTTATTTTTGTTGCGTAATGGTGAGTATTCAATTTTTTTGTAACAGTGACCTTTAGTTTTTATGTACTGGTGACCTATTTATTTTTCTACAGCGGTGACCCAGCGCTGCTGTCTTTCCTCACTGATACTCCTTTCTCTCCATTATAGGTCCTTCTATCCGCAGCCCTGCTACCAGTCCGCACCTCACTGATATTTCTCTCTAACGGTGACCTTCATTTTAAATGCACCAGTGTGCCTTTTCTTTTTAATTCTAAATTTACATTACCTTATTTTAATTCTAATAGTGACCCTTTTGATTTTGTTTTACCGATTACCATTTCTTCTTTATTATATCACTGACCCACTGTATTGTTAACTTTATTTTTTTTGTATCAATAACCATCTAATTTGAGTACCCTTGACTTATATTTTATTTCTATCAGTAGACCGTTATTTTATTCCTCACTGTTAGACCTTCTCTACTAACCTCACTGTTACAGCTTTAATTTCACCTCACTGTTAGACTTTTTTTCTCACAGATAGAAATTTCCATTTTTTCTCACCGTTATCGCCCTATCTAATCCTCACCATTACTGCCCTTACCCTGTTTCATCCCCACCACTGACCAATTTTAACCCTCACAAAACATTTTCTTCATCTCTGCACCGCTGCTGTCCGCATTTTCACTGAAGGCTTATTTCTTTTTAAGCGCGGTGGAAGTGTTGGTTGGCAAAGAGGGGCATCACCGAAGGGGGGATTATCTAGAGGGGTGGGGAAGAGGAGAAGTCGATCACCAGGCCTGCCAACCCAAGGCCGACGCCACACTGGTTGAATCCTCCACAGGGAAGCTGCTCTTCGTCAAGCCGAGCCATGCCGCTGCCTTTTCTTGTCCGCCTCCACCCTCGAGACCCAATGCTGATGCCGCTGGACTGCATCGCTACCGCTGCCTTGTTGTAGAAGAGGAGAGGCACCGCTAGAAGTGTGTTGCTAATGGAGGTTGACGCAGTACTTCTGGAGAAGGAAGAGTCTGAGCCTTACTACCGGTCCGTAGGTGCGACGCCACTGTGTTGTGTAGAGGAGGCCACTGCTTTGAAGGAGAAGCTGCTGCTATCTGCTGATTTGAGCATGCCGAAGCCTTGTTGCGCTGTGTAGAATATGCCGCTGTGGAGTTGCGCATGCCACTGGGTTCAAAGGAGGAGGTTCAGCTGGTGCTTGGAAGCAGAGAAGAGCCTCCGTTGTGGAGTTGCGCCGAAGACGTTTGAAAGCCCTACCTTCCCCTCCTGTGCTCCGAACTAAGGGGGAGTAAGGAGAAGATAAAAAATAATAAATAATTCATAATAAAATAATAATAATAAAATAAAGTAAAAGTGGAAAATATAAATAATTAAAAGTTAAAGTTAAAGTTTTAACTTTAATTAGGTCAAAAGAATAGAGTATAATTTTTTAAAAATTATAATTGAAAATATTTATGATTTTAATGAAAATATAAATTATAAATTAAAATATAAAACTAAATTTATAATAAATGTTAATAATAAACTAATTTATTGATTTTATTTAATATTTAATTAATAATAATTATAAATAAACATTTAAATATACTTAATAATATAAAAATATTAAAAATTTACGTATTAATTTTAATTACTAAATTAAAATAAACTAATTAATAGATTAATGAAATAATTTTATATCTTAAATGGTAATTACAATTATTATAATTAATGTAGTATATAAAAATAATTATTACAATCTATGTTATCAATTTTTAATTAATTCTTTATTTATATTGTAATTTTAAATACTTAGTTTAAAATGTTAAAATTAGTAACTTAATAATTATATCTATAATATTAATTTAAACTAATAACTTTTTAATAAATTTATGTTTTATCATAGTTAATAATTGTGTAAATAATATAGATGTAAATAATTTTCAATTAACTTTAGTTAACTATTAACGAGTAAAATAACACTTAAATTTAAAAAATAACCATTTTTTCATTCTTTATATTCGTTTTTATTTATTTTTCTTATATAACTTTGAAGGTTCATTAAAAAGCCAAAAACATGTCCAGGTACATTCAACTAACTCAGCGGGAGTTAGTTATGTGAGTTAAACTAGCACAATGTGCCAGTCGCGAAAAAAACGCACATTTTGCAGTGCGTATGTGAAGAACTTTTGAATTCGGTGGAAGATGTTGCAGTGACGTGTATCAGATGACATATGATACGTAAGCCGAGCAAGAAGAATATTTGAAGTCAGGCATTCATTCATGGACAGGACACTCACTCGATGAACACACCAGTCTCGGAGCAGAGCAACGTACTTGGACCACTTCTCGTAGAGCCCCTCTTCGGAGTTCCGAGGGCCAGGAGCAACAGTATTGATGCGAGTAGAGGGAGTTTTCTTCCTCTGTTTTTTCCCAAATATTTTCCACTGTATTTTAATGTCTTTAGTATTTGAGATAGTGATAATTAACAATATATTAGTTAGCTAAATTTTTAGTTCGGGGAGAGTTCTTGATCTACTTGTGATCATTTTCATCGTTTTCATTAGTTATTTTCTTCTGTGGTTAGATTTCATCGGCGAGATCGATTATAATCACTTATATCTGCCTCGTACCACAAGCACTGAATTTTCAAAACTATATAATCATTCATGGAATTTGATTATGGAATCATCTTTTAAGTAATCAACTAATAATGAAAACTTCAGTACTTACGACGAGTTTCTACTGTCGTTATTTTTAATTTATCTTACTAAAGTTGTACTTCTCTGGAGTGGAAAAATCTAAGTTGTACAATTTCCATGACTTAACTCCTGCCAAGGGAAGTAATTTGACTTTATGAAATGGTACAATGTAGTATTTTTACATGAATAGGAGACGCAATTTAATCCATTAGACTAGAGTAATCCCCAAGTGCTCATCTCTGTTTTCTTTTATCAGCATTTTATTTTCTTTGTTATGTATTAATCTTAGTTGTTCTCTATTTAAGTAAGGTTAGTAAAAAATTTACAAGGGATGTTTAGTTTTACTTTTAAGCTTATAAAAACATAAAAAAATATTAAAAGATATAAAAAATTAAGAAAACCACTCCGCTGTTGACAACAGTGGATCCTGCCATGTTTTTTTAGAGAATTGTTTCCAAAATAGCCTTCCCTATGGGTTCGACCCTGATTTCCACATATACTTTAGTTAGTAGGAATATAAATATTAAACTTTGACCGATATCAATGACGGTTCAGGTCAAGTTTTTGGTGCCATTTTTTGGGAGGGCATGAGCCATTGGTAAAAAAAATTCTAAAAGAAAAAGATTTATAAAAATCAGTTAAAAAAATTGAAAAAATTGAAAAAATAAAAAAAACATGTCTTATCAATCTGAATTGTTACTATTAAGAATTTCTTACTATTTTCTACATGAGCCCAAGAATATCTAATGTTAGATTGGAGCCATTGAACACTGAATTAGATAAAAGTATTTCTACTCTAAGGAATAAGAACAAAATTGAAATAGAAAATCAAGATAATAGAGTTCCTAATAATATCTTCCAACATAAACCAGAACTCTAAGAAGAAAATGAGAGACCTCGGATGAGGGAGTTTCAACTTCCCCATGTGTCTAGCAACCCATCTTTAATTAGGCTTAGTCCTAGAGCTCACAACTATGAGATGAAACAACCACACATTTCAATACTGCCTACATTCAATGGGCTCTCTGATGAGGGATCTTTAGCCTTCATTAAGATATTTATACAAAACTGTACAATAACTTCCTTTATTAGGACTCAATGAAAATGAGCATAGGATTAGAGTTTTTCCCTTTTTCGTTAAAGGGAATGCTAGGAATTGGTTTTTAAGCCCAGATGATTTTTTTTTTGAAAATTGGGAGAAAATTTATAACTCATTAATTATGAAATTTTATCCATAAAGACTAAAAATAGAACTTAGAACTAAAATCAATAGTTTTTATCAAGAGGATAGAGAAGCTATTCATGAAGCTTGGGATAGATTTAGGGACCTTCTTAGGCAGTGTCCTTATCATCAACTCCCGTCTCATCTCCTCACAGACGCTTTCTATGAAGGGATGTCCTCCTATGGATAGAATCAAGTTGATCAAGCTACTGGGGGTAATTACAATGATAGAATTGATGAAGAACTTAGACATATCATTAATAATCTTACACTGAATTCCCAACACAAAAATTCATGAAGAAAAAGAGTCAATAGAAATTTTAATTCAAACACTGGTTTAATGAATGAAACTGAAGCTCAACTTGTTGAAATCACCAACCAACTTAAATAATTAATGAAACAGAATTCAAAACAAACCTTTAGTCAACTTTGATGTCAAAATACCTATGAATCATTAAGGGAACAGTGTGTCTAGTGTGGTATGTTTGGGAATACTGAGAATTTTTGTCCTAACTTTGACATGCCAACCCAAAATCAATAAAATTCAACATTTGTTAACTATGGTCCTAGAATTCCTCCTAAAGAAGATCCTTTTCCAAAAAATTACAACCAAGGCTATAGGAACCATCCAAATCTGTCCTGGAAAGATCAAGGCTTAATAAAGAAATCCACAACCCCTAATTACTCTAATCAACCAAGACCAAACTTTCAAAATCAACAGAGGGGTGAGTCTTCAAATACACAAGGAAACAATGATAGTCACATGTATTCTATTCTTGATCTAATCTTGAATCAACTAACCAAGCATAAAAATCAATATGAGTCTGATAAAATGCAAACTGATGTTAGAATACAAAACATGGAAACATAGTTAGGCCAACTTGTAAGATATTTTTCATCTAGGGAAAAAGGTAGACTTCCTAGAACAACTGAACTTAACCTTAGGGAAAATGAAATGGATGTTGTCACTAGAAGTGAGATTAATTCTCAAACTATTTCTGAAAAAGACCATGAAAATACTCAAAATGAAAATATGCTTCAATTTGGAAATAAAAATCTGCTTTGTACCCATGTTGCAAATTCACAGAAAAGTCTTTAAAATGATAAAAATATGAACTTCTCTCCTGAAACTCAAGCTGAAACATCTTCTTAAAATCAAAAGAATAAATTAAAAGAAAAACGTGTGGAAGAGGTGAGGAACATGCCTACTTCTCTGAATTTTTTTTACCCATCCATCCCTTTCCCAGAAAAGCTGAATCCTCAAAGCAACACCAGGGCTGAACTTCTTTAGTTCCTTGGTCTTCTTTATAAGCTTCAAGTTAAAATCCCATGTATTCAAGCCTTAATTTAAATCCCATCTTATCTAAAATATCTTAAGAAAATTGTTTCATACAAAAAGTCCCTTGAAGAATTTTCCACCTATAGCCTCACTGAAGAGTGAAGTTTTGTCCTTCAAAAGAAAATCCAACCTAAACTAAAAGATCTAGGTAGCTTTATCATCCCTTATACTCTAGTAAACTATGGTCTGATGAAATGTCTGTGCAATCTAGGTGCTATCATTAATCTACTACCATAATAACTATTTTTATAGTTGAGGTTGGGTGATGTTCAACCCACCAAAGTCATCCTGCAGTTAACTGATAGATCATTCACTCATTTTGTGGGTAGGGTAGATGACTTGCTAGTTGGAGCTGGGAAGTTGTTTCTGCCTGCTGATTATCTTGTCTTAGATATGGAATGTGATAAAGAGGTTCCCATCATCTTGGGAGGACTTTCTTGGCCACAGGTGGTTCTGTTATTGATGTGTCAAAAGGTCAACTGATATTCAGAATTGGTGAACAAGAAGAAGAGTTCAATGTTTTTAAAAATATTAAGGAACAAAAATATTCTGAAAACTGTTCAAAAATAGAGTACCTTGATGCTGAATGTTCTTATCAAAATTAATTAGAAAACACTGAAAAAAATGAAAATCAATTCTCTATTGAAGCAAACATTCTTGAAGATGGAAATCTTATTGTAGTTAATCTAGAAACTAAAAATTCTGCTGTAATACCAAAACTGGAAAATATTCCAGAACTGGACAACTGTCCTGTTTCAGCTGTAGGAGGGTACTCTGTTTCTGAACATAAGATATTTCTTAGTGAAATTGTGGGTGTTTCTGTTTGCACCAACACTTCTGAGAACTTTGATATTGATGAGAAAGAACTTTTGAGAAAACTTGATGATTATTCTTTGATTAACTTTCTAAAATCTGATATGGAATGTCTGGACAGCATACTGCCCACTTTGGATAGCATGACTATTATCTCTGAATCTGAGTGTGAAATTGAAAATCTTTCATCTTTCAATACTACTTACGAGAAATATGTTGATGATCTTGGACCTCCCAGGCCTAAGAGTCTTCCTTATAGTGTAAAAACACCTGATTTTTAATTGAAGCCCATCCCTGTTCATCTTAAATATTCATTTCTGGGTGAGAACTCCACTTTTCCTATAATAATTTTTACTGAACTAAAAGAAAATCATGAACAAAGACTGTTGAATGTCTTGAAAATGTTTAAATCATCCCTAGGTTGGACAATAGCTGATATCAGGGGTATTAGTCCCTCATTCTGTATGCATAAGATTCCCATGGAACCTGATCATAAGCCTAGGGTAGAGTGTCAAAGAAGATAAAATCCAAACATGAAAGAAGTTGTGAGAGAGGAAGTGATCAAATTGCTAGACACTGGAATAATTTATCCCATTTTTGAGAGTGCTTGGTTCAGCCCTGTCTAGGTTGTCCCCAAGAAGGGAGGTTTCTCTGTAGTTAAAAATGAAAATAATGATAAAGTCCAAGTTAGGAAAACCACAAAATGGAGAGTCTGTATTGATTATAGGAAGATTAATGCAGCCACTAGGAAGGACCATTTTATAATTTCCTTCTTGGATCCAATGCTTGAGAGGATTGCTGGAAATGAATTTTTCTATTTTCTGGATGGGTATTATGGTTACAACAAGATACCTATTTTTCCATAGGATTAGGAGAAACTACTTTCACATGCCCCTTTGGAACATTTTCCTACAAGTGGATTCCCTTTGGGTTGTGTGGAGCTCCATCCACCTTTCAAAGGTGTATGATGGCTATCTTTTCTGACATGATTGAGAGAATCGTTAAGGTTTTCATGGATGACTCTTCCATTATGGGTAGTACTTTTGATACTTTTCTTGAAAATATTGAGTTATTCATGGAATGATTCATTGAAACCATCCTTGTTCTTAATTGGGAGAAATGTCAATTTATGGTTACAGAAGGTATTATGCCTGTTCATAATGTGTCCAAGAGAGGTTTAGAAGTTGATACTACTAATATTGAGGTTATTCAGAAACTGCCACCTCCTGTTAATGTTAACGGTGTTAGATGTTTTTTAGGGCATTCCAGTTTCTACCAGAGATTCATAAATGATTTTTCTAAAATAACAAATCCCTTGTTTTCTTTACTGTTCAAGGATGAACCTTTCAATTTTGATGAAAACTTTTTAAAATCTTTTAATCTTATTAAGGAGAAACTCACTACATCACCTATCATTACTGCACCTGATTGAAAAATACCTTTTGAGCTTATTTGTGATGCAAGTGACATGAAATTTGGTGCTGTCCTTGGACAAAGGAGGGTTAAGAAGTTACATGTGGTATATTATGCTAGTAGACTTCTAGATGATTCCTAAAAGAATTATATCACCACTGAGAAAGAGTTATTAGCTGTTGTGTTTTCTCTAGAAAAGAATAGATAGTATTTTCTAGGTTCTAAAGTCTTCATATTCACTGATCATTCTACTTTAAAATACTTGTTGTCTAAAAATAAAACTAAACCCAGGCTTATTAGATGCATTATTTTGTTACAAGAGTTCGATTTAAAGATTAGGGATAAACAGTGAGCTGAAATTTTTGTTTCTGGTCATATGTCTAGGCTTCCTGTTATACAATCTGATTATGAAAATCCTAAGGAGATAAACTCTTACTTTCAAGATGAAAAGCTTCTTACTGTGTCAATCTGTAAATCTTCTTGGTTTGCAGATTTTTCCAACTTCCTTGCATGTAACGCCCCGACCCCAGCTACCTAGAGTCGGTGCATTATTACATAACATTGGCATGATCACAAGAAAGATCAAATCCCGAAAGACCGATTGGTTTAGTAGCCTTGGAAACACTAGATATAATCATAAAGTTTTACATTACATTTCAAAGTGAAAAACTACTACAACAACAAAGTCTTCATATCCACACTATTAACCCCTCATAATATCCCTGCAAGTCATTCATAATTTACTTCTTCACTACCTGGGAAAAATAAAACATAGAAAAGGGGTGAGCTCAAATGCCCAGTAAGGATAACAATATAGCGGAACATTCAAAATAATCATAAACATTTAAGGCAATGAATTACTAAAACAAAAGCCTTTTAAAATTGAACTTCAACATAGTATGGCAAAAGTAAAATGAAATAATGTCATTTACTTATTCACATGGATATTCTACTAATCGAATAATCACATGCAATATCAATAACCACTTTCATAATGTTGGAATGCATAATGCCAGACTATCATAACCACATAGCCAAGGCCTCGTGCCAAGACTACAAATAAGATTTTGTCAAGGCCTTGTGCCAAGACACTAGTTTGTCTCATGAGACCTACCGATGCATCGAGGAGCTATAGCGGGCTCCACCCGTCACTTATTAAGTCCAATTCATTCCCATATGAAAAGGTTTAAACATAACATAAACATTCGTATTAAAACTAGCATACGAAATGTCAATAATTTCACCATAAACTATGAATGGTATAAAAATAGCACATCCACAGTCAAACATATCACAAAACCTTCAATACAATATAGAAGTTTTGTATCATAATAAATCAACTTCAAATAATCTTAAAATCCATCAAAGGATGTTGACATAGATGAAATCAAAATTCTTTTTAAAGAAGTGTCTCCTTTTATTTTGAAATCATTTAAGGTACATATAAAATAAAACATTTTCATTGAAAATATTCTTATAAGCTTGTATGGAAAGCTTTGACGATTTTATAAAGGCGGAAAATAACCGCACCCGCCGTATAAGTTAAAAAAAACATTCTTACCTCAATTCTGTCGAAAAGGTTAAAAAGGACCTTGTTTTGAATACGACGGAAAGATTCCTTTATAAACCTCTTATAAAAAGTCAAACAAGGGTATAAATGACTTTAACCCATATTCTTGTAAATAGTAAAAATGTTTTGAAATGCATTTTTAAGAAACATGGATGTGGATGATAAAGAGATCCCAGTAGATTATTACGTATAAACAACCTCGTATAATGAAGAGATTGTAAAGTAAACCCTTACCTTGTACTTTTCCTTGGTTGGGGTAGGTTAACCTCCTGTATAATAGTGAAATAATTGTTACTAAATTATACAAGAATCATATACATTAATATGATATCATATATGATCTTTTAATATTGATTTGATAATAATATCTTAGTATTATCGTCGTTTCGGGTGTTAACTTACTCATTTTCTTTATATGTTTTGTTACATAAGTCATGTTTTTTGTATCTTATTCATATCCAGAATGATATCAAGTCCTTAAACATCATTTTTAAATCATTAAATGATAATTATACTTGAATGGATACGATGGAGAATGAATCTCATCGCGTTCGTGGAGACGGTAGTCCGTACGTACGCACGAACGCTACTTCCATTTAATTTTTATTTTAAAAGAATCGAATCCAAATGATACATAGGTATATTACTATTCCAGTATAATATAATATTTTATATATGTTACTTAAGTTCATTAACACCATCCTTTATACGTTCCATGTGTGGTATGAACGAGTCATATCATTTTAAGGGGGCGGTAGTCCGCACTTCCTCAAATGAAATTATCGTATGTATATACAACATGAAACGAATAATGGTATGAAATAAAATGGAATTACAGAAGCTTATATATAAAATATATATCATTAATATCATATTTAATTACAGTGCCATCATAATGGCCACCATGAGAGGCGGTAAGATGTATTTGAACAATCATCGTTTCGTGAGGCATTAGTTTGCCATCCACAGAAACATTATGTTCATCATCCATTAGATGGAGTTGTGTGTATGTGTAGTTTGAATCCTTCTTATAACAACATCCTAGTATATTGAGGATACTGGTGTTGTTACAAAAGAAAGGAAATAAAAAGAGTTTGGGGGTTGAAGAAGCAAAATAAATGAAAATAATTTAAGAGAAATCGTTACCTTTAATTTAGGTAACTCACTTTGGTTGGAACCAAAGGACTTGTTGAAATGCTTTCTGCCTAAGGGGAAGCTTCAAGGAGGAGGAGAGGGATGTGGGGATCTTAGTTGGGCAGAGTTTGGACGAGCCAAGTGGCTTGAGAGGTGTGAGGAATGAGTAGAAGTGGTCTCCTTTTATAAGGGAGAAGAGGGGCTCTTTAGGAAAGAGTGAAAGTATTACTTTATAATATAATTATATTCGGTTTATAATGGTCCAAAAATCATTGAGGTCGAATATAAGATGACTCATATTCTAAATAACATCAACCAATAAGAATTGGACCGGTTTTAGATAATATTTTAATCATTATAATCTTATTTATTTAAATGATTTATTAATGAGGTAAACATTGCATCATTATCGTGTCATTAATAATTTCAATTATTTGATGTTTAAAAATTATAAATAAAATATAATTATGTAGGAAATCTTTTTATCTTTCTAATTAATATTTATAATCGAAAATCCAACATGTATAACCCTATGTAAAAATTGTTCTTCTAAAAGATGTAAGCTTATGCCATTTTTATTTTTATTTTAACTTTATTAATATAATGTGTCCCTACCACATACAAGTGGCTCCAAGGGGTCCCCAAATTGACCCAAGGATGCCCATGGTCGGTTATGTGTCCACCAATAAGGTTAGGACACGTTTTAGGGTAATTTTGTATTATTATAATATTATTTTTTAACCCTTATTTACCAGATTTACCCTTTAACCATGGTAAATAAAATATTTACCACAGTAACTATTCAAAATGTCTAAAAATAAAAGTTACCTATTTACACAATTTGAACATCCTGATTCCAAATATGGAATCCATTTTCCTAAATTCAAAACACAGAAGTGGCAGAAATTAATTTAAAATTAATTCCCGCTGTCAAAACAAAAAGCGTGTTTTTAAGAGATAATAACTATAAAAAGATTGACACTTGTTTATGTTCGGTTTAATTGTAAAATTATGTCTAATGACCAACATTATATTAAATGGTAAAAATATATTCTAAATATACTTTAAAACTACTCAAATTCACAATTTATCACTATTAATTATTTTGATTAAAAAGTTGTTTTTAATTAAAATTTAGTAATTTTCACTATTCATCAAAATATAAAAGTTATCCGAAAAGTACCAAAATTTCACCCTAGGCTAATTTCAATATTCTGAATCCAAAAATGAAGTCCATTTTGAAGTATAAAATATATATGATTTCAAAAAGTAGGTATTACTATTCACAACGGCTAGTTTAATTAGTTGTGGTGTGTGTTAGAACTCGAGGTTGCGTACAACACACACTATCGCACTATTCGAAGGGAAACGTACCGTGGAAGCTTGGGGTGTTACATTCTCCCCTCCTTCAAATAATTGCGTCCTCGCAATTTCTAGGGTATTACTGCATAAAAAGACTTGGGTGGTTCTTTATCATAAGTTCCTCAGGTTCCCACGTTGCCTCTTCCATCTTATGATTTCTCCACAAAACTTTTACCAGACGCGTCGTCCGGTTTCTCAGCACTTGTTCTCTCGTATCAAGAATCTTGACGGGCTCTTCACAATAAGACAGATCGGGTTCCAGTTCTAATTCCTCATAGGTGAGTACATGCGTTTGGTCAGGCATGTATTTTCTCAACAGAGATACGTGGAACACATCGTGAACTTTGGAGAGACTTGGCGGCATTGCCAATCGGTAAGCTACAGTCCCAATTCGTTCTAGAATTTCGAAAGGTCCGATGTACCTGGGACTCAATTTACCTTTCTTACCAAAACGTATGACTCCCTTCCACGGAGATACCTTCAGAAAAACATGATCACCGACTTGAAATTCCAAATCCTTCCTTCGATTATCGGCATAGCTCTTCTGCCTACTTTGAGCTGCTTTGATGTGATTTTGGATTACCTTCACCTTTTCCACCGTTTCCTCCACCAGTTCTGGGCCTACAAGTTTTATTTCACCAACGTCATCCCAACAGGTTGGTGTACGACATCTCTTTCCGTATAACGCTTCATATGGTGCCATCTGAATACTCGAATGGAAGCTATTGTTATATGAAAATTCTACCAGAGGTAAATATTGATCCCACATACCCTGAAAGTCAAGTGAGCAAGATCTCAACATGTCTTCTAAGGTTTGAATAGTCCGTTCTGATTGTCCATCTGTCTGAGGGTAGTAAACAGTGCTCAAATGAAGTTCAGTATCCAGGGATTTCTGAAGACTTTTCCAAAATCTTGAAGTAAAACGGGGATCACGATCAGAAACAATCGATAGGGGTACTCCATGAAGTCTCACAAATTCATTAATATATAGTCTTGCTAGACGTTCCAGGGGTAGATCTTCTCTTATAGCAAGAAAATGTGCTGTCTTGGTAAGACGATCAACAATAACCCATATTGCATCGTTCCTTCTAGGAGTCTTTGGTAGCCCCATGACAAAGTCCATCGTAACATTGTCCCATTTCCACTCCGGTATGGGAAGAGGTTGCATGACTCCTCCAGGCTGTTGCCTTCCAGCTTTCACTTGTTGACAAACCATACATCTTGACACAAAATCAGCAATCTCCCTCTTCATGTTGTCCCACCAAAAATGTTCCTTCAAATCTCTATACATTTTGGTGCTCCCAGGGTGTATAGAGAAATTGGAACTATGAGCATCATCCAGCAATTCCCTTTTTAGATCAGGTATATCGGGAACACAAAGTCTCTTCTCGAATTTCAAAATTCCATCTTCATACACAAAGTCTCTCAATCTCCCATCATTCACAGCTTTAATCTTCTTTTGGAATTCTTCATCATCGGTCTGAGAACTCTTAATACTTTCTAGTAAAGATGGTTTGGCAACCATTTGAAAAAGCATTGATGTTTCACCTTCCCTGGTTATTCCCATGTCCATCTTCACTAGATCCATGAAAATTGGATCCCTTTCAATTCTCATATTGTTCAAAACTCCATGGTCTTTTCTACTCAAATCATCTTCCACCTTTTTTGCCTTCCCTGGGTGGTAGTGTATCGTACAATCATAATCCTTGAGTAATTCAAGCCATCTCCTTTGCCTCATGTTGAGTTCTTTTTGTGAGAAAATATACTTCAAACTCTTGTGATCAGTATAAATCTCACATTTTTCACCATAGAGGTAGTGCATCTATATCTTCAAAGCAAAGATCACAGCTGCTAACTCAAGATCATGAGTAGGATAGTTTTGTTCATGAATTTTCAACTGTCGTGATGCATAGGCAATAACTCTATCATTCTGCATAAGGACACAGCCAAGTCCTTTCTTCGATGCATCACTATAAATAACGAACCCATCATTCCCCGATGGTAGAGTTAATATAGGAGCATTGACTAATCTTCTCTTCAGTTCTTCGAAACATTCTTCACAATCTTTTGTCCAAACAAATTTAACCCCTTTACGTGTGAGCTTCGTTAATGGGTTAGCCAATCGGGCAAAATTCTGGACGAAACGTCGATAATAACCTGCCAGACCAATAAAACTGCGTACCTCAGTTATACTCGTAGGTGCTGGCCATTCTTGGATTGCCTTGGTCTTAGAAGGATCAACAGAGATTCCATCTTTAGAGACAATATGGCCAAGAAAAGAAATCTCCTGAAGCCAGAATTCACACTTGCTAAACTTCCCATATAATTCATGCCTCCTCAGAGTCTTCAAGATAATGCGCAAGTGATTTTCATGATCTTCGTAGGTTTTGGAGTATACCAAGATATCATCAATAAATACAACCACAAATTCATCGAGATACTCCTTGAAAACTCTATTCATCAGATCCATGAATACAGAGGGTGCATTAGTCAATCCAAACGGCATTACAGTAAACTCGTAATGCCCGTACCTGGTTCGAAATGCTGTCTTCGGAATGTCTTCCTTCTTCACACACAACTGATGGTATCTAGATCGAAGGTCAATCTTTGAAAAGTATTGAGCTCCATGCAGTTGGTCAAATAAATCATCAATACGAGGTAGGGGATACTTGTTCTTTATCGTTATAGCATTGATCTCCCTGTAGTCGATACATAACCTCATAGATCCATCTTTCTTTTTAACAAAAAGAACAGGGGCTCCCCATGGAGAAACACTAGGGCGAATAAATCCCTTATTACTCAATTCCTCTAGTTGTTTCTTTAGTTCGACTAACTCTACAGTGGCCATTCTATAAGGGGTCTTCGATATAGGCCTTGATCCAGGAATCAAATCAATAGAAAACTCAGCTTCTCGTTCTGGAGGATGTCCAGGTAAATCTTCTGGAAATACGTCTACAAATTCTTTCACAATAGGTACATCCTCTATTTGAACATTCCTTTCCTCACCGACAGTTATTTCATTCTCTTCCTCCCCAATAATTGAATTAAGTTGAGCTACTGGGGGTGGATCTAAATAAGAATTAGGTGGTGACGATTCTGCTCTAAAAATAAGGTGTTCCTTATCATTATCATCAAGAATCGTAACCTCTTTCTTCTTACAATAAATCTTCGCATCATAGTCCGAAATCCAGTCCATACCGAGGATTATATCAAACTCAATCATAGGTATGACGATGAGATCAGCAGATAAAGAAAATTTATGTGCTCTAATGGGGACTGATTCACAAAACTTTGTTGCAACGATACTTCCCTTAGGAGTTTTGACTGACAACTCCCTTATTAAATCAAATTGGAAATATCTAATTTTCTTAGCAAACTGGGAAGATATGAAACAATGCGATGATCCAGAATCAAATAATGCATTTGCTAAACTTGAGGAAACCATTAAATTACCTGCCACCACGTCTTTCGGAGCTTCTACCTCAGCAGTAGTGATAGCATAAGCCTGGCCTTGATCCCTTGGCCTTTTTTGAGGTAAGTTCTCTTGACGCTTAGGACATGAATTTGCATAATGCCCCATCTCCCTGCAATTGTAGCACTGAACGTTGGTAGCTTCCTTCTTCCCCTTGCAATCATGAGCTTGGTGGCCTTTTTCACCACACTTGTAACAGACTCCCATTCCCTTCAGGCAAGCACCGGGGTGTTTCTTCCCGCACTTACCACAAGATGGATATTAAACCTTTCCCTTCTTCCCCTTATTTCCATTCCCAGATTGATCAGCAGGTCTCTTCTTCTCTTGCTTTGCTTTAAAGTCATAAGTCTTAGAGAATTCCTTTTCGGTCTTGATAGCACATGAGACAATGTCTTCGTACGATGAAAAGGATTGTGAGACTAACGCTCGACGGAGAAATGGTTTTAACCCATCAAAGAAACGATCAATATTACTTCTTGGGTTACGAATATAATCACCAGCGTACCTCGCTAACCTTGTAAAGGTAGCCTCATACTTTGTGACATTCTCATCCTCCTTTTGTCTCAGACTCAGAAATTGCCTTTCCATATCTGCTCGATGGTCGCGAGGGAAGTATTTTTCTAAAAATAGATCTTTGAACTCCCTCCATTCCATATTTGATACTTCATCATCTTCCTTCATGTTCTGAATCAATGACCACCATTGATCAGCATCTACAGTGAGGCGGTAAACTGCCATGATAACTTTTTCCCTTTCACTGCTCCCCAAAGCCTGAAATATTTTCTCTAGGGAAAATATCCATTGCTCAGCTACTAAGGGATTTGTATTCCCATTGAACGTTGGTGGTTGTTGCCTCATGAATCGATCTAACATTGATCCTCCACGCTGCGGATCAGGGTGCTCCATACGGGTAAGGTTATTATTCATAAACTGAGTAAGTTGTCCCAGTATGGTGATTAGCTGATCAGCACCAGTTGCATCACCAGCCCCACTATAATTATCTTAAGCAGGAGGGCAATCCCTACATGGAGTGCGTGCATTGATACGGTTTCCATTTCTTCCACTAGGCGCCATTTCTAAACAATGGCATACACTAGATCAGTTTATGAATCAAAATAAATAATCCCATACTTATAAAACACTTAACATAAATTGAACTATTGATGGATATAATCCATAATCATAAGAATGTTTTCTTTGAGGAAGTATATACTCATAATCCCTTCAAAATGATTTGTAAAGAAAATGAGAGTTATCCTAAGAATATCCCTTGGGAGTGTCGTAACCAAGAGTGCAGCAAGGCCCGTTGTCGTGCACCAGTTCCCGTTCGAGTCTAGCTCAAAGCGGTGTTTTCGGGATTTACCCCTAGGTACATCTGTGCCAGAGCCGCCTCTACCTGCTCGTATCCAGACAGGGATGTATTGCTCGGAAAACTCACAAAATCTCTACAATACCAAAATTCTAGGACGTTCTTCTATACTAATCCTCAAAGTTCATCTTAGGTCTACGTGTTCTAATCAGAGTTTATCTAAATCTAGTTTCCAAGGTTTGTACTAAACTTCCTCTGATACCAACTGTAACGCCCCGACCCCAGCTACCTAGAGTCGGTGCATTATTACATAACATTGGCATGATCACAAGAAAGATCAAATCCCGAAAGACCGATTGGTTTAGTAGCCTTGGAAACACTAGATATAATCATAAAGTTTTACATTACATTTCAAAGTGAAAAACTACTACAACAACAAAGTCTTCATATCCACACTATTAACCCCTCATAATATCCCTGCAAGTCATTCATAATTTACTTCTTCACTACCTGGGAAAAATAAAACATAGAAAAGGGGTGAGCTCAAATGCCCAGTAAGGATAACAATATAGCGGAACATTCAAAATAATCATAAACATTTAAGGTAATGAATTACTAAAACAAAAGCCTTTTAAAATTGAACTTCAACATAGTATGGCAAAAGTAAAATGAAATAATGCCATTTACTTATTCACATGGATATTCTACTAATCTAATAATCACATGCAATATCAATAACCACTTTCATAATGTTGGAATGCATAATGCCAGACTATCATAACCACATAGCCAAGGCCTCGTGCCGAGACTACAAATAAGATTTTGTCAAGGCCTTGTGCCAAGACACTAGTTTGTCTCATGAGACCTACCGATGCATCGAGGAGCTATAGCGGGCTCCACCCGTCACTTATTAAGTCCAATGCATTCCCATATGAAAAGGTTTAAACATAACATAAACATTCGTATTAAAACTAGCATACGAAATGTCAATAATTTCACCATAAACTATGAATGGTATAAAAATAGCACATCCACAGTCAAACATATCACAAAACCTTCAATAAAATATAGAAGTTTTGTATCATAATAAATCAACTTCAAATAATCTTAAAATCCATCAAAGGATGTTGACATAGATGAAATCAAAATTCTTTTTAAAGAAGTGTCTCCTTTTATTTTGAAATCATTTAAGGTCCATATAAAATAAAACATTTTCTTTGAAAATATTCTTATAAGCTTGTATGGAAAGCTTCGACGATTTTATAACGGCGGAAAATAACCGCACCCGCCGTATAAGTTAAAAAAAACATTCTTACCTCAATTCTGTCGAAAAGGTTAAAAAGGACCTTGTTTTGAATACGACGGAAAGATTCCTTTATAAACCTCTTATCAAAATTCAAACAAGGGTATAAATGACTTTAACCCATATTCTTGTAAATAGTAAAAATGTTTTGAAATGCATTTTTAAGAAACATGGATGTGGATGATAAAGAGATCCCAGTAGATTATTACGTATAAACAACCTCGGATAATGAAGAGATTGTAAAGTAAACCCTTACCTTGTACTTTTCTTTGGTTGGGGTAGGTTAACCTCCTGTATAATAGTGAAATAATTGTTACTAAATTATACAAGAATCATATACATTAATATGATATCATATATGATCTTTTAATATTGATTTGATAATAATATCTTAGTATTATCGTCGTTTCGGGTGTTAACTTACTCATTTTCTTTATATGTTTTGTTACATAAGTCATGTTTGTTGTATCTTATTCATATCCAGAATGATATCAAGTCCTTAAACATCATTTTTAAATCATTAAATGATAATTATACTTGAATGGATACGATGGAGAATGAATCTCATCGCGTTCGTGGAGACGGTAGTCCGTACGTACGCACGAACGCTACTTCCATTTAATTTTTATTTTAAAAGAATGGAATCCAAATGATACATAGGTATATTACTATTCCAGTATAATATAATATTTTATATATGTTACTTATGTTCATTAACACCATCCTTTATACGTTCCATGTGTGGTATGAACGAGTCATATCATTTTAAGGGGGCGGTAGTCCGCACTTCCTCAAATGAAATTATCGTATGTATATACAACATGAAACGAATAATGGTATGAAATAAAATGGAATTACAGAAGATTATATATAAAATATATATCATTAATATCATATTTAATTACAGTACCATCATAATGGCCACCATGAGAGGCGGTAAGATGTATTTGAACAATCATCGTTTCGTGAGGCGTTAGTTTGCCATCCACAGAAACATTATGTTCATCATCCATTAGATGGAGTTGTGTGTATGTGTAGTTTGAATCCTTCTTATAACAACATCCTAGTATATTGAGGATACTGTTGTTGTTACAAAAGAAAGGAAATAAAAAGAGTTTGGGGGTTGAAGAAGCAAAATAAATGAAAATAATTTAAGAGAAATCGTTACCTTTAATTTAGGTAACTCACTTTGGTTGGAACCAAAGGACTTGTTGAAATTCTTTCTTCCTAAGGGGAAGCTTCAAGGAGGAGGAGAGGGATGTGGGGATCTTAGTTGGGCAGAGTTTGGACGAGCCAAGTGGCTTGAGAGGTGTGAGGAATGAGTAGAAGTGGTCTCCTTTTATAAGGGAGAGGAGGGGCTCTTTAGGAAAGAGTGAAAGTATTACTTTATAATATAATTATATTCGGTTTATAATGGTCCAAAAATCATTGAGGTCGAAGATAAGATGACTCATATTCTAAATAACATCAACCAATAAGAATTGGACAGGTTTTAGATAATATTTTAATCATTATAATCTTATTTATTTAAATGATTTATTAATGAGGTAAACATTGCATCATTATCGTGTCATTAATAATTTCAATTATTTGATGTCTAAAAATTATAAATAAAATATCATTATGTAGGAAATCTTTTTAGATTTCTAATTAATATTTATAATCGAAAATCCAACATGTATAACCCTATGTAAAAATTGTTCTTCTAAAAGATGTAAGCTTATGCCATTTTTATTTTTATTTTAACTTTATTAATATAATGTGTCCCTACCACATACAAGTGGCTCCAAGGGGTCCCCAAATTGACCCAAGGATGCCCATGGTCGGGTAGGTGTCCACCAATAAGGTTAGGACACGTATTAGGGTAATTTTGTATTATTATAATATTATTTTTTAACCCTTATTTACCGGATTTACCCTTTAACCATGGTAAATAAAATATTTACCACAGTAACTATTCAAAATGTCTAAAAATAAAAGTTACCTATTTACACAATTTGAACATCCTGATTCCAAATATGGAATCCATTTTCCTAAATTCAAAACACAGAAGTGGCAGAAATTAATTTAAAATTAATTCCCCCTGTCAAAACAAAAAGCGTGTTTTTAAGAGATAATAACTATAAAAAGATTGACACTTGTTTATGTTCGGTTTAATTGTAAAATTATGTCCAATGACCAACATTATATTAAATGGTAAAAATATATTCTAAATATACTTTAAAACCACTCAAATTCACAATTTATCACTATTAACTATTTTGATTAAAAAAGTTGTTTTTAATTAAAATTTAGTAATTTTAACTATTCATCAAAATATAAAAGTTATCCGAAAAGTTCCAAAATTTCACCCTAGGCTAATTTCAATATTCCGAATCCAAAAATGAAGTCCATTTTGAAGTATAAAATATATATGATTTCAAAAAGTAGGTATTACTGTTCACAACGGCTAGTTTAATTAGTTGTGGTGTGTGTTAGAACTCGAGGTTGCGTACAACACACGCTATCGCACTATTCGAAGGGAAACGTACCGTGGAAGCTTGGGGTGTTACATTGCAGTAGTTATTATTCCCAAAAATCTGTTCAATAACCATAGAAAGAAATTCATTTATGAACCTAAATATTATCTGTGGTATGATCCCTTTCTGTTTAGGAGATGTTATGGTATTCTTAGGAGATGTATACCTAAGGAAGATAAACTACTAGTCTTGGAAAGTTTTCACTCTTCACCTTGGGGAGGTCACCATGGTGGTGAAAGAGCCACTAAAAAAGTCTTACAATCTAGATTTTTTTATCCTACCCTCTTTCTGGATGCTAGAAGATTTGTGGTTGGCTGTGATATGTGTCAAAGGTTAGGAAATGTGGGTAGAAATCAAGATTTACCCCAAAAAGGAATCCTAGAATTTGAAATTTTTGATGTCTGGGGTTTATATTTTATGGGTCCATTTCCTTCTTCTCACGGGAATGAGTACATTCTAGTTTCTGTTGACTATGTGTCAAAATGGGTTGAGGTAGTGGCATTTCCCAACAATCAAGCCAATTCTATAATAATATTTTTCAACAAGAATATCTTTACAAGATTTGGAGTCTCAAAATCCTTAATTACTGATAATGGAACACACTTTATGATCTATAAGTTTAAATCATTGTTGGAAAAATATGGTAGTGTTCACAACACTGGTACTCCTTATCATCCACAGTCTAGTGGAGATGTGGAAATTTCAAATAGCGAACTGAAACAAATTCTTGAGAAAACTGTGTCAAATTCTAGGAAAGACTAGTCTCTTAAATTGTATGAAGCTTTATGGGCATATAGAACTGCTTTCAAAACCCAAATAGGTATTCCTTCTTATAGGATACTTTTTGGGAAATGTTTTCATTTATTTTTGGAGTTACATCATAAGTCATATTGGGTAGTTAAGGCTCTAAACTATGACTTTAAGAGTGATGGTGAGAGGATATTACTTGAGCTGAGTGAACTTGATGAGATTAGGAGAGAGAGTTATGATAATTAAAGAATTTATAAAGAGAGGAATAAAATCATTCATTATTATATCATTCAAAACAATGAGTTCCAACCTGGATAGAAGGTTCTTCTCTTTAATTCTAGACTCATACTTTTTCCTGGGAAGCTGAAGTCCAAATGTTCTGGTCCATTTACTATTGTGAGAGTGCTGAAAAATGGAGCTTTAAAATTTGTTGGTGAAGAGATAAACCCATGTTGGTCAATGGGCAGAGAGTGAAATTTTATTTTGAGGGACAACCGAAGGGCTTGGATGCCTTCACTATGCTTGAAAATTGTTATTGAGATGTGTCCGGGTGGGGACTTTAAATCTAGAGTTGCATGGGAGGAAACCCATGGTATTTGTTTTGATAATAAATAAAAAAATTGTTATTAAATATAGTCTAACTGAAGACTTTAAATTCACTGCTTCTTGTTAGGCAACCCATGGTTCTTTTTGTTTTTATGTTGTTTCATTTTAACCTTAAATAAAGTGCTTCTTCTGTGCTCTATTTTTATGGAATACTTGTTACTCCTTGTTATTGGTTCATCATGTACATACTCTGTGTTTTTAGGTTGTTTCTGCTATGTAATAAATGAGTGGAATTCCCAACATCATCTCTGGACAGGAACTAGTCAGAGAAGTATTAAATCTTTTTTCATTTATTTCTAGTTCTGTTTTTGATTAAATTAAATTCTACTCATTAAAAAAATTCGGCTTGTTTAAAAATTATGCTATTTGTTGCTAAAAAATCCTGTTAGATGTCACTAAGTTGAATTTAAAATTCTGCATGTTCCTCTTAATTAAATTTAAATCAATTGATTAATTTTGAAATAATCTTTCACTGTTAAAAAAATGGCTCACTGTTAGCTTAGGATCAAAGGAAAGTAACAGTGAGGATTTCACTAGTATAAGGTAATAACAGTGTAATAAGTTGAAGGTCACCGTCAACACTAAAAAACTGGTCTAATGGTTAGGTTCAGAAACTAAGTGTGTGTGTGGGGGGGGGGAGTGGGTACCTGTTACTGGTAGTTGTGTTTTTCTTTGGAACCAGTTTGTCTATAGGGTGTTTGGCATGCATCTTTTTGCTATATTGAACAACCTTTTGAATCATAATTTGTTAATCTACTTACACCCAATTAATTGTGTACCCAAACCTTATATACTTCTTTGGAGCTGTTTTGAAAATCTATGTCACTTTAATGTGTGTGTCTGGATATGAACCTGCTGATTATTTATTTATTGAGGCCAAAAATATTTTTGAACTTCATTGGGACCCTTTATACATGTCATAAATCGGCTGAATTGAAAATCTGTTTTGAACCTTAATTGATTAATTGTTCTTCTCTCTTTTGGAAGTCATCTTTGGGGACAATGTTGGGTTTTATGTGTGGGGGAGGGGATGAATTATTGACTATCCTTAACTGTGTTTTATTGGAAGCCCATCAATTCCCACTACAACTTCAATTTTTTTAAAAAAAATGGGTAATTGTTTTTTCAAAATTATTGCATAATTTTTGGATTTATATTGTACTCAATTGGGTCTTTCCATAGGACAAGTCCATGATGGTAGTTAAGAACTACATTGAACCTAAAATCGATGATAATGGATGGTTTCTGAGTGATCTTAGTTAGTGATTTGATGGGAAATTTGGTTTAGGACCTACTTCTGAAAGTTATATGGGTTACATGTTTATAGAGTTATGGTCATAACCCAAGGAGCTGGAAGTTTGATTATGATTCTAGGGGATTCATTAATTTTCTTTAAATTATAAAAATTAATTAATTTAATGAGACAATGTAAATTATTTTGATATAAATCTTTTGAAACTGGAGTAATCTGGGCATCTCAGATACCCCAGTGAGTCTCTGAGACCCTGGATGCTGGGTACGTTTCTGTTTACTATAGGCCCTCTGTTTACTTTGAATAAGTGCATTGCACAATGCTTAGCACAATGATACATGTCTTGGGAAAAATAAATAAAGTTTTAGGGAAAAAATGAGCTCATTAAGGTGAGGGGAATGATGAAATCCAGATGAAAAAGGGATCAAATGGTTTATATGAAAATAATTTAGGTTGTATCATTGAGGTGATTCACAAAAAACTATTTATTTTTGGAACCTAGGAGAAAAAGTCAAAGTACAAAGTTCCTTGGTTAAGGTCTTAATTCCAATGAAATTCTATCTCCTGAAATTCATGGATTTAGAACCTAAGATTTGATTGGAGTGAGTCATTAAGTTTTATCACATATGAGGCATGAAATCTTCTTTGATGAATGGTCTTTGTGTTCTTAATTACCCTTGAGTATTTGTTATAAGCAAGATTCATATGAGTAAATCATTTTCTTAAAGCCTGAAGTTATTTATTGTCCTCTATTTTGAGTGCTGGACATGTTACATTTTGATCATAATCATAAATATAATTTACTTTTTTTCAAAGATAATAAAACATGAGATTGTTTGAGGACACATAATGATTAAGTGTGGGGGAATTTGATGCGGCTCTATTTTTTCATAGTTTTGACACATCTTTTTACTTAATTTATTATGATTTTATTAATTATTTAATCACTCCTTACTAAATAATTAGACTTTTGTATTTTTATAGTTAACTTTGTTAAATAATCAATTTTTATAATTAATTATGCAATTTTTAGTCCTTAAATTAATAATTTTTATCTTACTTATTTTATATAAACTTATTGTTTGATTAATAGTTGAGTTAATGCCAATCTTCTCACCTCTTAAATAATTTGACTTTAATAATTATTTATCTTTTAACATCTGTTTTGTGTTTTTATCAATTTAGAAATTATTTTAATACTTTATTATTCAATTTCGATTCACTAGAATAGATTAACTTTGATAATTAAATTATTTACTCATCCTGCCAACCATTTAAGTAAGTAATGTGTGCTTTTAAATTATGTTAAATCGTTCGCTTTTAATTTTATTAGTTCAAATAGTTAGTTAACTAATCAATTACTAGTTTTTAAACATTAATTATATTATTTTATGTATGCATATTGATTTTTAATTCATTTTATAATTGTTTTAGTCTACCGATGAGGTAGATGAGGATTAACGGTTACTTATTTGGATCACCATTTCTTTTCATTTTTTTATTTTATTCTTCTTTGTATTAACTAATATTTTTTTTAATTTAAGTCTTTTATAATATTAGTCTATTAATCATCTAGTTTTTAACTTAAGTGTTGCTAATTAATAATCTTAGTTGTGTTTTTATCTTGTTTTAAATTTATAGTATTTAACATTCTTTTAATTAATTATTTTCTATCTTTTTATTTAGTTTACTTAACATTTAATTTTAAGTTATTTTTAAGGTTATCGTTAGCTATTAATTTTATACTAGCGGTGAACCTTTTATTTTTGTTGTGCAATGGTGAGTATTTAATTTTATTTGTAACGGTGAGCTTTTGTTTTTATGTACCGGTGACCTATCTATTTTTTATAGCGGTGACCCCACACTACTATCTTTCCTCACCGATACTCTTTTCTCATCGTTACAACCCCTTATACCAGTAGCCTTGCTACTGGTCCGTACCTCACTAATATTTAAATCTAATGGTGAACTTTGTTTTAAATGTACCTGTGTTCCTTTTCCTTTTAATTCTAAATTTACAGTAGCTTATTTTAATTATAACAACGTCCCTTTGGATTTTTTTTACCGGTGACCATTTTTTCGTTATTCTATCAGTGAACCACTGTATAGGTAACTTTATTTGTTTTGTATTGGTGACCTTCTATTTTGAGTAACAGTGATGTATATTTTATTTCTATCGGTAGACCTTTATTTTATTCCTGACCGTTAGACTCTCTACTAACCTCACCATTACAGCTTTAATTTCACCTCACTGTTAGAAATTTTTTTCTCACCGATGGAAATTTCCCTTTTTTCTCACCATTACCGCCCTATCTAATCCTCACCTTTACTGGCCTTACCCTATTTCATCCCCACCACTCACCAATTTTAACCCCCACAAAACATTTTCATCATCTCCGCACCGCTGCTGTCTGCAATGTTGCTAAAGGCTTCCTTCTTTTTCGGCATAGTGGAAGTTTTGGGCGGAAAAGAGGGTCATCAACGGAGGGGGGATTATCCAGAGGGGTGGGGCGGAGGAGAATCCTATCCTTAGGCCTGCCAACCCAAGGCTGACGCCGTACTGGTTGAATCCGCCGTAGGGAAGCTGCTGTTCACACTGCTGTTCGGGAAGCCGAGCCATGCCGCTATCTTTCTTGTTTTCCTCCACACTCAAGACCCAAAGCTGATGCTGCTGGACCGCATCACCACCTCTGCCTTTCAAGGAGAAGAGGAGAGGCACCGTTGGAAGTGTGTTGCTAATGGAGGCTGTCGTGGTACTGCTGGAGAAGGAAGAGTCTGAGCCTTGCCATAGGTCCGTAGGTGCTGCGCCACTGTGTTGTGCAGAGGAGGCCGCTGCTTTGAAGGGGGAGCTACTGCTGTCCGCTAATTTGAGGAGGTCGATGCCCTTTTTCACTACTATAAAAACAGGTATTTGCGATGGGTCATTTGCGACGGGATCCCGTCGCAAATGGCCAGTTGCTGAAATCGGCGTCGCAACAACACTTATTTGCGACGGGCCCGTCGCTAAAACCCTTTTTTGCGACGGGTATTCTTCCTGTCGCAAATAGTACTCTGTATATTTGTAAAAAACTTTTAAAATAGTTTTTGCGATGGGTCTCGTTGCAAATACCTGTTGCGACGGGCCCGTCGCAAAAACTATTTGCGACGGGCCCGTCGCAAAAACTATTTGCGATGGGCCCGTCGTATAAACTATTTTTTTAAAAAAATAAAAAACTATTAATAAATATAATAATAAAACTATTTGCAACGGGACCCGTCACAATACTATTTACGACGGGCATAGCATCCCGTTGCAAATACTATAAAAAAATAAAAAAAATAAATTATTAATAAATTATTTTAATTAATATAATAATAATACAATTATAATTCAAAAATAAAAAATAATAAAATATTAATAAATGATTTTAATTAATATAATAAAATAATTATAATTCACAAATAAAAATAATAAATTATTTTAATTAATAGAATTATAATAGAATTATAATTCAAAAATAAAAAATAATAGTATTTTTTTTATTTATGAATTATAATTCTAATATTATTATATGAATTAATATAAAAATAATTGAATTATTTTACATTCAAATATTAAAATAATTCAAGTAAAAAAATATAATTAAATTATAATATTATAAAATTTTAATATATATATAAAATTTAATATTATAAAATATAAATAATATTATTATTCATATTAATATTTTTATATAAAAATATAATATTATGAATATTTTATAATGATACAGAAACTACGAATAGAAAAAAATCATATTTTGATTTCACAAATTTTATAACATAAATACAAACTCTAATCTGAAGGAGGGGGGAGGTGGGGGATCTGCAGATGGTGGTGGAGGAAACTCCATCCCTAAAGCATGAGTGAGTCGGCGCATGTACTCCATCTGCTCCTGATGCTGCTGCTGCCACCGACTCGTCTGCTGCTCGTACAGCTGCTGCTGGCATCGACGCTCCTCCTCATACTGCTGACGCATCTTCTCCTGCTCCTGTCGGAGACTCTCTATCAGTGCAGTCTGAGATCGCAACTGATCCTCATACTGTGTAGTAGAAGAAGATTCACGAGCTCCTCTCGATCTGGACGCCGACATCGCAGCACTGCCATAATAATCTCCAGGAGTCAGTCGAGAGCCGATACCAACTACCCGGCCCTTCTCGAAGGCATACTGGGTTGCCTGCATCCATGTCGCCTCATCAAACTGACGGCCAGTGGTCTGATCTGATGACTCGGCCTGACTCTCAGGCCGGGCCTATGACGCTGCGGCCTCATATGACTCCTGTAGTTGCAATTTAAAATTAAAATTGTGAATATATTATATGCAGTTAATTTTTAAACTTGAAAAAAAATAATACTGACCACGATGTGATGCTGACGATTACCTCTGAGCTCCCCAGTAGCAGGATCACTATACATCCTCCGATATACGTCGTACTTTGTAATATTGGGGTGCTCGACAACCTATAAGAATAACAAATAAACTGTTAATATTTATAGTTATATAAAATATTTATAAATAATGTACGTACCAGATGCTGTCTATGAGTACTGAAAGAAAGACTCCCAGCTCGTTGAGTCTCCTCCTGTCTCCCCCGATTCTGCCTCCCCACCGATGATCTCCTCTGAAAGGCACCACTCAACCAGTGCGCACATAATCCATCCCATACATGGGATGAAATGTACTCTGGTCGGTGTACTCTACATGACTCATCAAAATCTGACACTCCTGCTTTCTTCATGGAATCTTTTCTTAAATTGTGCAAAAAATGACGAAGGCGATCATGAATGGCCACCTCCCATGCCTCGTGGATGGCGTCGCGCATGGTATCCTCGATCGGATACCATAAACCCTACAAATAAATAAAAATATCAACTTAGAAATGAAATAATTTTCAGAATAAAAATTATTTATTTACGTACATACCAACCAATGGCCAAACATGGCCTGCTGCACATCAATGGGAATCTGCTCCCATGTGGTCCACGGCTGAGAGAAATAGTTGCGCAAAATAGCGCTGCCCTGCCCGACTGCTATATGCGAAAAACAGTAAAAATAATAAACATTTATTATGTGAATAGATTAATGAAATCTTAGTCAAATCCACAGGTTATCACACAGGTTATCACACCTCCGTGTGCATGGATCAAACCCAAGATGTGGACGTCGCTCGGGGACGGGGTCATGAATCATCAATCGTGCAAGACCGCGCCCCATCCACGTACTCCCTGGAGCGCCTGCAGGATGACGGTCATCTACCAGCAACTCATCCGCATCGAAAGGCAGGTCAGCATCCGCCAACTCACGAAATATGGCATCGTCCATCTGAAACAGAAAATGTTAATGTTAGAAAGTAATTGATAATTACTATTATATATACATATATACATATTATGATTGTATATAAATACCATAGAATTCTATCAGTGTTCATCTTCATCATCATCTTCATATATGTCAATGTCATCTTCATATTCCTCCTCAACATCATCGATATCCATTCGAGTTACAGTTGCTTCATCTCTTACCATTTCAAATTCATATGTTACATCATTAACATCATCATCATCACCGACTCTTAAATGTGGGGTGTCGTCATCGATACTCATGTGTCTTTGTAAAAAAGATTGATTTTGAGTATTCTCTTGAAAAACGTCAATTCTTTGCACATCAGTGAAAGAACATTCACTTTGACTAAACTGATTGTCTCAAATTTTGATTTTTATTACACTCCACCAATCAGTCAAGTCTCTTGATGTAGCACAGTACTTTGCGTAATAAACTTGATATGCCTGTTGAGCCAATAAGAATGGTTCATTTACTGCGAGAACACTTTTACATTTAATATCGATGATTCCATGAGTCGTATGAACACACACGCCTCTCTCTGTATCCAACCACCGACATTTGAGCATGGTTATGTAATGTTGTCCAAGATAGCAGAGTTCAATGATTTCATCAAGTATGCCATAAAAGTCAACTTCATTTTCTCGATGATGAGATCCTCTCAAGCTAACTCCACTATTCATTTTTTTTTTCGATTCCCCATATGTATGTGTGCGGAATCGAAATCCATTCACCACATATGCATTATATGTTTTAACAAGTTTGGAAGGTGGGTTACTCAATACACACAGCCGTTTGTCAATTTTATCAGCATGTTGAGACACCTGAAAATTTGTGAAATAATTATCAATATAGTAAACTATACATTGAATGAGTTGCTAAAAGATAAAGAATTTATGTTACCAGTTTTTGAAACCACTGAGAGAAATTTTTCAGTCGACGTTCTTCGAGATCAGCTGCTGTAATTTGTGGAATTTGTTTCTTGATATGATTATCATACAACCTATAAAAACCAAAGTTATTTACTGTAACATAAATGATAGAATAAGTGATATAAACACTTACAGTACAACTGATGTCATCTCTTCACAGCTGAGAAGAACATACGTATGAGCTCTATGATGTTCATCATCTGAAAGCCAGTGTTCATAAACTCCACCAAAACCAAGCTCTGACTGGTTGAAAACAGATAATTGATTGTCGATTTCATCAATATTCCTCTCGTTCCGTCTCATTCGGTTGTGTTTTGAAGGATACTCGGATTCAAAATAATGGGAGCAGAAAAAAGATATTTCCTCTTGCAAATAAGCTTCTACAATAGATCCTTCAATAGATGATTTGTTACGTACTTTTCTTTTCAATTTTTGCATGCATCTTTTAAATGGGTACATCCATCGAAACTGTACTGGACCTCCACATTTGGCTTCATATGGAAAATGTAACATCAAATGTTCCATTGAGTCGAAGAAAGACGGAGAAAATATTTTTTCCATTTTACATATAATTACAACAACATCTTTTTCAAGTTTTCCTAGAGCATCATAATCTGCCGTAGCTGGACAAATTTCCCGAAAAAAATGAGACATGTCTGTTATGGAATCCCAAATCACAGATTCAACAGACCTCTTAATCCAATGGGTAGAAGTCTCTCCATTATAACATGACAATCATGACTTTTTAATCCAGTAATATGACCATTCTTTACACATCTACCCAAATTGGAAGCACAACCATCTGGAAGTCTCAAATCTGCAATCCACTGACAAAATAACAAATGGTTTTCTTTAGACAGTGTATAAGCTGCTTTTGGTTTCAGTAACCTTTGTGTTCTGACATTCTCAAATAGTTCCAATTCTGGACGCCTGCAAATTTGGGAAAGATCTAAACGTGCATTTACATTGCCTTTGCTCTTTCCCGGCGTATCCAAAACTGTATGAAACAAATTATCAAAACAGTTCTTCTCAATATGCATGACATCTAACATGTGTCGGACCAACAAATCATACCAATATGTAAAATCCCAAAATATTCTACGTTTAATCCAATTGTGTTCTTTCCCAAAACCAGAAATTTTCTGTTGGTTTATTGTGGGAGCAAAAGTGATGGGAGCTAATGAAAATACAACTGATTTTAACTCCAAACCTGATATCATTTTTGGAGGTTCATCCCTTTGAACTGTTCCTTTTCTGAAATGAGATCTGTTTCTGCGAAAAGGATGATCAGCTGGAAGAAATCTGTGATGACAGTCAAAATAACAATGTTTCTTTCCATGAAGGAGAATAAATGCTTTGTTCTCTCCCATACAGTAACGTCATGATTTCTGACCATGTGTACTCCAGCCAGATAACATCCCATAAGCCGGGAAGTCACTTATTGTCCACATCAATGCTTCTCTCAGTATAAAATTCTGTTTCGTTGCAACATCATATGTACTGACACCAGTACTCCACAATAAATTTAATTCATCAATCAATGGTTTCAAATAAACATCAATATTTTTCTTCGGATGTCCTGGAATTAGTAAAGTCAAAAAGATATATGGCTCCTTCATCAATATCCATGGAGGTAAATTGTACAGAGTTAAAAAAATAGGCCAACATGAATATTGACTACAATAATATCCAAACGGACAGAAACCATCAGTGGAAAGACCCAGTCGAACATTTCTAGCTTCTAAAGCAAAGGATGGATGCACTCTATCAAAATGTTTCCATAAATCACCATCGGCTGGATGATTCAAGCTTTTATCGGTTGAAATATTCTCTTTATGCCATGACATCATTGTCGCTGTATTCTTAGACATGAATAAACGATGAAGTCTGGATGTAAGCAGAAAATATCTCAACTGTTTTACAGGAATCAAACCAGACTTCCCGTGTTGTCCTTCTTTATATCTCAGTTTCCCACATGTGGGATAACTATCCAATGAATCATTTTCCCCAGAATATAAAATGCAGTCATTTGAACATGCATGAATCTTCTTACAAGTAAGTCCCAAATTTCAAACCAGCCTCTTACTCTAATAGTAATTTGTAGGTAAAACATTTCCTTCGGGTAACAGTGTTTTAAGAAAAGAAAATATCTAGTCAAAACAGGTGTTTGACATTCCGTTATCTGATTTGATAGCCATAAATTTTGCAACTGCTTCTAATTTGCTCATATTGTAGCCAGGATATAATGCATCCTCAGCAGACTTCAACAACTCATAAAATTCAGACGATGCCAACTCAAGATTTGAAGCTATATCAGCCAGAGTTTCTGTATGTTGAACAGATGAACCTGCAACATCATGCACTAAATCTTGAAACCAGGATGGATCCAGGATCAAGTTGGTATCACCTGCTCTGGAACTGTGTTCACCGTGTTGATACCAAAAAACATAATCTGGTTGAAAACCAAAACGCAAGAGATGTTCTCCCACTTTGTCAAACGTGTCAAACATTCTCAATGTACATTTTATACAAGGGCATTTTATTTTTCCTTCTGAAAGAAATTCCTGATTTGATGCTGCAAATGATAAAAAATTCTCCACACCCTCTACATATACTAGATTTAAACCAGAACCGTTTGGATTTTTACATTGATTTATCCATATGTGGTCACCTAATAATGATTGTTGACGACCTCATTGTTCCATATTTCTTTATAAAATATAAAAGCATTACTGGTTTTGAATAATTTGTTAGAAAAAACACTAAAACTAGGATAATTATAGTGTTTAGATCATACACGACTGACACAAACTTTTTATTGAGATAGACCTAAAAATTGACCCTTTAAGAATTAAATATGTTGAGAATAAAGCAAAACATGTTACAAATATTGATAATTTTAATATTATATAAATTTTTTATTATTTTCATAGTACTAATATTATTGGTAATTAATACTAATTATTGATAATTATTACTAATTATTGGCAATTATTGGTAATTATTGGTAATTATTGGTAATTATTACAAATTATTGGTAATTATTAATATTATTGGTAATTATTACTAATTGTTGATAATTATTACTAATTATTGGAAATTATTACTAATTATTACTAATTATTCCTAATTATTGTTAATTATTACTAATTTTTGGTAATTAGTACTAATTATTACTAATTATTGGTAATTTTTACTAATTATTACTAATTATTGGTAATTATTACTAATTATTACTAATTGTTGGTAATTATTGGTAATTATTGGTAATTATTGGTAATTATTACTAATTATTACTAATTATTGATAATTATTGATAATTATTACTAATTATTGATAATTATTACTAATTATTGGTAATTATTATTAATTATTACTAATTATTACTAATTATTACTAATTATTACTAATTATTGTTAATTATTACTAATTATTACTAATTATTACTTATTATTACTAATTATTACTAATTATTGGTAATTATTACTAATTATTACCAATTATTGGTAATTATTGGTAATTATTACTAATTATTGGTAATTATTGTTAATTATTACTAATTATTTTTAATTATTACGAATTATTAGTAATTATTACTAATTATTACTAATTATTACTAATTATTGGTAATTATTACTAATTATTCGTAATTATTATTAATTGTTACTAATTATTCCTAATTATTCCTAATTATTGTTAATTATTACTAATTGTTGTTAATTATTACTAATTATTACTAATTATTACTAATTATTACTAATTATTGGTAATTATTACTAATTATTACCAATTATTGGTAATTATTGGTAATTAATACCAATTATTGTTAATTATTCCTAATTATGGTTAATTATTACTAATTATTGTTAATTATTACTAATTATTACTAATTATTACTAATTATTACTAATTATTGGTAATTATTACTAATTATTACCAATTATTGGTAATTATTGGTAATTAATACTAATTATTGGTAATTATTACTAATTATTGGTAATTATTGTTAATTATTACTAATTATTGTTAATTATTACGAATTATTGGTAATTATTGGTAATTATTACTAATTATTACTGATTATTACTAATTATTGGTAATTATTACTAATTATTCGTAATTATTATTAATTATTACTAATTATTCCTAATTATTCCTAATTATTGTTAATTATTACTAATTATTGTTAATTATTACTAATTATTACTAATTATTACTAATTATTACTAATTATTGGTAATTATTACTAATTATTGGTAATTATTACTAATTATTGGTAATTATTGGTAATTATTGATAATTATTACTAATTATTGGTAATTATTGGTAATTAGTGGTAATTATTACTAATTAATACTAATTATTGGTAATTATTGATAATTATTACTAATTATTGATAATTATTACTAATTATTGGTAATTATTACTAATTATTGGTAATTATTACTAATTATTACTAATTATTACTAATTATTACCAATTATTGGTAATTATTACTAATTATTAATAATTATTACCAATTATTGGTAATTATTAGGAATTATTACCAATTATTTGTAATTATTGGTAATTATTGGTAATTAATACTAATTATTGGTAATTAATACTAATTATTGTTAATTATTACTAATTATTGGTAATTATTGGTAATTAGTGGTAATTATTGGTAATTATTGGTAGGTATTGGTAATTATTACTAAGTATTGGTAATTATTTTTAATTATTGTTAATTATTAATAATTATTGTTAATTATTACTAATTATTGGTAATTATTACTAATTATTGGTAATTATTACTAATTATTGGTAATTATTACGAATTATTGGTAATTATTACTAATTATAGGTAATTATTACTAATTATTACTAATTATTGGTAATTAGTACTAATTATTGGTAATTATTACTAATTAGTACTAATTATTGGTAGTTATTACTAATTATTGGTAGTTATTACTAATTATTGGTAGTTATTACTAATTATTGGTACTTATTACTAATACTTGGTAATTAGTACTAATTATTCCTAATTATTCCTAATTATTGGTAATTATTACTAATTATTGGTAATTATTACTAATTATTGGTAATTATTACTAATTATTGGTAAATATTACTAATTATTGGTAATTATTACTAATTATTGGTAATTATTACTAATTATTGGTAATTATTACGAATTATTGGTAATTATTACTAATTATTACTAATTATTACCAATTATTACTAATTATTACCAATTATTACTAATTATTACCAATTATTACTAATTATAACCAATTATTGGTAATTATTGGTAAATAATACTAATTATTGTTAATTATTACTAATTATTGGTAATTATTTGCAATTATTGGTAATTATTGGTAATTATTGGTAATTATTACTAATTATTGGTAATTATTACTAATTATTGTTAATTATTACTAATTATTGTTAATTATTACTAATTATTGTTAATTATTACGAATTATTACGAATTATTACTAATTATTACGAATTATTACTAATTATTACGAATTATTACTAATTATTGGTAATTATTACTAATTATTGGTAATTATTACTAATTATTGTCAATTATTACGAATTATTACGAATTATTAATAATTATTACGAATTATTACTAATTATTACGAATTATTACTAATTATTACGAATTATTACTAATTATTGGTAATTATTACTAATTATTGGTAATTATTACTAATTATAGGTAATTATTACTAATTATTACTAATTATTTGTAATTATTACTAATTATTGGCAATTATTACTAATTTGTACTAATTAATGATAATTATTACTAATTATTGGTAGTTATTACTAATTATTGGTAGTTATTACTAATTATTGGTAGTTATTACTAATTAGTAGTAATTAAATGAATAAGTACCAATAATTAGGAATAAATACCAATAATTAGGAATAAATACCAATAATTACGAATAATAAGATTATTAGTATATTTTATTATTAATATTAAAATAATATAATTTTATAATTTATATACAATTCTCCTTTCATCTGTGTGTTTTCTATCTCCACATACAAATAATACATGTGGAGACAGCAAACACACAGTTGAAAAGAGAATTGTATATATATAAAAAATTATATTATTTTAATTTTAATAATAAAATATACTAACAATTTAATAATGTTATTATTCCTAATTATTAATATTTATTACTAATTATTAATATTTATTCTTAATTATTAAAAATTATTACTAATTATTCCTAATTAGTATTAACTATGAACAATACTAATAATTTAAATTTATTAAGTAACAAAACAATGTAAACATAATTAAATTACAACTAATTAAGAATAATTAAAACTAATAAAATATTAAAAATAAATATTAAATTAAAATGAACATAAATACCTTGAAAATTGATCTGCTCTGATCATTCTTCAAAACTTTAATATCGACTCCGAAAAAAAAATTAAACTTGAGAAAAAGTGAACTTTAGAAATAAAACTTTGAGAGAAGAAGAAGATGGAATTTGAGAATGATTTGAAAAAAACAGATGGGGGTATTTATAGGTTAGAGTATTTGCGACGGGATTCCCGTCGCAAATACCTTAGCCATCATTTATTACGGTCAACGGTTAAATAGTTATTTGCGACGGGTCCCGTCGCAAATAACCACCTGCCGACACACTAGTTGCGACGGGGGAATATTCCCGTCGCAAATACCTTTTTCCGCCGCCGGTTATTTGCGACGGGAATATTACCCCATCGCAAATAGGTTTCCCGCGATTTGGTGCGCAAACCGCGCCAGTCCTTTTCCGACGGGGAAAGTTATCCCGTCGCAAAAGGCTACTTATTTGCGACGGGCAA
This sequence comes from Viscum album, assembly GCA_963277665.1. Taxonomy (NCBI): domain Eukaryota; kingdom Viridiplantae; phylum Streptophyta; class Magnoliopsida; order Santalales; family Viscaceae; genus Viscum; species Viscum album. The sequence goes on along the minus strand of OY728148.1, from coordinate 525,182,978 downwards.
ATATTCCTGTCGCAAATAAGTTTTTAACAGGACTATTTGCGACGGGAATAAATCCCGTCACAATTAACCCGTCGCAAATACCCCTTTTTCCCGTAGTGTTGCGCTGTCTAGAAGACGTCGTTGTGGAGTTGCACATGCTTCCGGGTTCAATGGAGGAGGTTGAGCTGGTTCTTAGAAGTAGATAAGAGACACCGCTGTGGATTTGCACCGAAGAAGTTTGAAAGCCCTACCTTCCCCTCCTGTGCGCCGAACTAAGGGGGAGGAAGAAGAAGATAAAAAATAATAAATAATTCATAATAAAATAAAAAAAATAAAAGTAAAACAAAAAAATAATTTAAATAGTTAAAAGTTAAAGTTAATTTTTTAACTTTAATTAGGTCCAAAGAATAGAGTATAATTTTTTATAAATTATAATTTAAAATATTTATGATTTTAATGAAAATATATATTATAAATTAAAATATAATACTAAATTTATAATAAATGTTAATAATAAACAAATTTAATGATTATAGTAAATATTTAATTAATTATAATTATAAATAAACTTTAAAATATACTTAATAATTTAAAAATATTTAAAACATAATTATTAATTTTAAATACTAAATTAAAATAAACTAATTAGTAGATTAATGTAATAATTTTATTTCTTAAATAGTAATTTGAATAATTATAATTAATGTAGTAAATAAAAATAACTATTACAATCTAAGTTATAAATTTTTAATTACTTATTTACTTATATTGTAATTTTGATAACATAGTTTTAAATATTAAAATTAGTAAATTAGTAATTATATCTAAAAACATAATTTAAACTAATAAATTTTTTATAAATTTATGTTTTATCATTGTTAAAAAATTTATTAATAATTTAAAAGTAAATAATTTTCAATTAACTTTAGTTAACTATTAATGTGTAAAATAACACTTAACTCTTAAAAATAACAATTTTTTCATTCTTTATTTTTGTTTTTATTTATTTTTCTTATATAACTTTAAAGGTTCATTAAAAATACCAAAACATGTCCCGGTACGTTCAACTAACTCAACGAGAGTTAGTTATGTGAGTAAAACTAGCGCGATGTGCCAGTTGCGAAAAAACACACATTTTGTAGTGTCTGTGAAGAACTTTTGATGTCGGTGGAAGATATTGCAGTGACTTGTAGAAGATGACAGATGATACTTAAGCAGAGAAAAAAACATATTTGACATCAGACATTGATTCACGGGGAGGACACTCACTCAACGAACACACTAGTCTCGGAGTAGAGAAAAGTACTTGAACCACTTCTCAGAGAGCTGCTCTTCGGAGTTCTGAGGGCCTGGAGCAGCAGTATTGATGCGAGCAGAGGGAGTTTTCTTCCACTGTTTTCTTCCAAATATTTTCCTATGTATTTTAATGAATTTAGTTTTCAAGATAGTGATAATGAACAATATATTATTTAGTTAAATTTTTAGTTTGGGTAGAGTTCTTGATCTACTAGTGATCATTTACATCTTTTTCATTAGTTATTTTTTTCTGTCATTAGATTTGATCAGCGAGATCGATTCTAATCACATATATCTGCCTCATATCACAAGAACTGAATTTTTAAAACTCTATAATAATTCGAAGAGTTTGATTATGGAATCATATTTTATGTAATCAACTCATAATGAAAACTTCAGTAATTATGGCGATTTTGTACTGTTGTTCTTTTTAATTCATCTTACTGAAGTTATACTTCTTTGGAGTGGGCCACTCTAAGTTGTACAATTTCCATGACTTAACTCTTGGTGAGGGAAGTAATTTTCCTTTCTGTAGTTATACAATGCATTATTTTTACATGAATATGAGAAAAAATTTGAACAATTAAACTAGAGTAATCCCCGAGCGCTCAACTCTATTGTCTTTTATCCGTATTTTATTATCTTTGTTACGTCTTATTCTTAGTTGTTCTCTATTTTAGTAAGGTTAGTACAAAATTTACAAGAGATTTGTAGTTTTTATTTCCAGCTTATAAAAATATAAAAAAATATATTAAAAGATATAAAAAAATTAAGAAAACCACTCCGCTGTTGACAATAGTTGAGCTTGCCATGTTTTTTTAGAGAATAGTGGCCAAAATAGCCATCCCTATGGGTTTGACCCTACTTCCCACATATACTGTAGTTTTTAGGAATATAAATATTGAACTTTGACCAGATTCAATGACGGTTCAGGTCAATAGCCATCAATGAACCATAGGGAACAAATCATTCATTTATCACATGAAAATCATGAGATTTTATACCCCTTACCTAACTATTTTTAACATTTTGTACTGAATTATAACCATATCCATCCAAAATACCAGATTATTTAATCCATTGATATAAAAATGATTGTTTATTTAGTTAACATTCGAATTTTGATTCATTAAATATTACGCTAGTTCATTTTCAAATAAATTATGTTTAGGTCTCCTATAAATTTTCCCATGCTCTATCTAGGCATTATTGGTATAATTTGCCTAAAAAGTTATGTCTAGTATAATAAAATATGGTATCAAAGATAATTATATCTATATGAAACCCATTTTTGGATATGAAATAAATCTAATTTAATGGAACATTAAAATGTTTAAAATTTGATATATAGATGGAGATTGTAAATTTGGAAATATAATGTCCAGAAGTCTAGAAGTTTGAAAACAAAATGTTATCAATCAGAAGTTAGAGACTGAAAGATACACCCGGAATCAAGATTGAGAGAAAGTGTAAATATGTAATGGAATAAATTAAGATATTATCTGAATGATACATTAGTGATGTTTACTAGTTGTTTTGTAGAAAATGAATACGTAAGTGTCTTTAGGATGGTTCTTGAGAGTAAAATCATCAAATTATATAAGATGTGCATTGTTTAATGGAAGGTGAGTGGTTGTGGACATATTTTACTAGGAAAAGGGATGCCTCCAAAAATGGGATCTATGTGGACATACCCCCTATAAATATAAAGAGAGAGCATTGATAGTAACCTAAAATGGACTCTACATTAAATAGTATGGTGTGGATAATTGGTCGGGATTGAATACTATTATTATAATAAACATTTATTCCTTAAAAAAATGTATTGAAGTATTCCACTGATCCTTAGGTTTATCATACAAATAATGAAAATTCTTGTGTTGTTTTTTTTAAATTATTTTTTTAATAATTCTCTTGCAGATATTCATATTTGTGTTGATTCAATGTGTATTTTATAGCAGGGTGACATAAATGTGACTTGTATTTTATATTCTGATGAATCATTAATATAGGTTTATTTTTGATTTTTTTCAACCATATATTTGTTGGATGTATAACTTATGCTAGTTTATAGGAATTTACATCATAACCAAAAATTGGTATCCTAAATTTTGTCATGGATGTTCAAATGAAGATGACCTAGAGAAGGTGTTTTAAATATCACTTTGGAAGTTTCATTATTTGATTTTCCTAATAAGGGAATTATCTATTAAGTATTTTATGATTTATTGGGAGTTAAATCTCATTAAAATTACTGGGATTTATGAGGGAAATTTCATGGTGGAAAATGTTTACAGAAAGGACTTCAGATTCTGGGAGAAATTGATAGTGCATTTTCTACGACAGAATGATTTTGATATTATGCCATTGGATTCCAAGATGAAATTGATGACGAAAAATAATAGGAAATGAAAACTAATAAACCACTCAGTATGACCAAGATTTCACTAGCATGAAATGTGGCTTATAAAATAAGATATGTGGGGAATTTTTTTAAACTTTTTAAGACTCTTACTAATATTTATAATAAGACCACATAGATTAAAAATGTTGTACTTTTATATATTGTGTTTGACCTGATAATGTCAGAAGGAATGATAGTGGGTGATCATTTTAAAATGCTTCAATTTTGAAAGAACTCAGTTGGAATTAATTAATTTTAACATAAATGATCTAGACTATGTGTTTCTTCCACTCTCACATTTTTTGTATTCATGGGATGTGATAGTTATAATGGTGAATAATTATAGAGGTAAGATGGATTTTGTTTTCCTGAATTTTAGAGATCTTATGTTGAAATAAGAAATTTTCAACAAGACATCTACGAATCTACCAAAAATGAATAAAGTGAAGAACGTACAAGATGTTCTTGAACCCCGAAATTTCATCCAAAAAAGAAAAGAAAATGAATTAAAATATTATTTTTGGTAACCCCATGTGGTAGTATTGTGAAAAGATAGGCCATCTGAGGAAATATTATAGTTAAATAATATTCCACTCTAAAATAAATTGATCTAAAAGTATATCTAGTAATATCATATCAGAATATATTTGACTATAAAATCTAAATAATAATTCTACTCTAAATTTGAGGTAAGATATGTAAAGAATTATAATTTTGAAAGACAAGGGAAGGTACATCATATAGATGGTGGCTCTCTCAATAATACAGGTAATGGTGATGTTTCCATATGGATGAGGAATCATAGTTTACTAGAGTTATAAAAAGCGTGGCACAAACTAGGATTAATAAAGAACTCAATTTCAATTGGATAATTGGATGATATGGGTTTATATATAAACCTTGTGTATAGAAAGTGGAAATTTTCACATGGTTACTTGGTGCTGAAAAAATAATGATTTATGGAAAAAAGAAACATGATAGTTACAGAAGGAGTGATTTATGTTGAAATGGTAACTTCAACTATGTCAGGGAATTATAATCTAGGCCTCAAGAGTGAAAATGGGATAAAAAACCCTGACATCAAAAGAATTTTGAACATAAAAATCATATAGTATGGAATATGTGAAAAATTAATCATTGGAAATAACAAAATGGTGCCTATAAAAATGGATGGTAATACAAAAAAGTGTAGGAATATGGATTTATTTCATATTTTAGTACGGAGATAACTCTTATTCATTCTCATAGTGCGACATTGTACTATGTTACCATCATTGATGATTTAAGAGGGAATGTGTGGGTGTTATTTATAAAGCAAGAGTATGATATATTAATAACCTTCATTTAATGGAGTGTCATGGTGGAAATGGTTACCAAAATTAAATTGTTGAATTTAAGGACTACTAGTAGTGGATGGTGTGTAATTAGGGATTTTATGGGATACTAATGGTAGAAGGGAATATAGTTTGAGAGGACTACACTAGGTACTATAAAAAAGTCATGGAGATGATAAATCATAAATTAGTATATGAGGTAAATATCATGATAATTCATGATGTTTCGTTTAATTAGTTTTTGGGAGATTTGTTGAATTATATTACCCTCCTACTGAATAGTAGTTAATCATCTATAATGATGTAGGAAATTTTTGAAGCATGTGTCTATGATCCAATGGTAGTATACAACCAAATATATGTACTTGGTTAACTTTTCTATGTCCACAATGATCACTAGAAGAGGTAAAGTTTGGAGAATAAGTCCCAAACTTGTTACTATGTGGGATATATAAATGAATATTTTCAATTTTGACATTGCGATAACAAATCTAGAAATGTGGTATGATGATTAAATGTGAAATTCATTGAATGGATCCCATAAAAATAATAGATCAAATAGGATGTTACAGTTGAGATCAATGAATCATTACATGTTATTATTTCAATGAATGGAAATATAAAATTTATAGATCTTTAATATATTTCAGAAAGTGTGTTAGTGCCTCAAATGCAAGATTTTATAAATATTTCTAAGTGATAGTAAATTTCCAATGTATTTTTATAACCAAATATACAATAAAACTCAAGGGATTTGAAATATTCAAGTAGATCACTATATGAAGATTTTTTTAAAAGGAGTTGTTCTGGAACGACAAGAGTTAAAGGAAAGTTTTTGAGAGCTTGAGAACCTAGATGAGGTAGCAATTCTAATAGTATGGAATTAATGGGAAATAGAAAAAAGGGGTGGAAATTTTTTATATGTCTAGAACATTTCATCTAATAGAAATTCCTTACGAGATTATAGTAATTAAAAATATATTTATTTATTGAATGAAGATATAAATTTGTGATAGATAGAGGTATAAGGTGATTCTTATCATAAAAGAGCTTCAACAAACTTATTGATTGTTTTCTGTAGAAATATTTTCCCTCATAAATAAATATATGACTATACAGATATTATTCAAAATGGTTTCCCTAGAAAGATTACATCTAAAATTGGTTGTTTTGAAGACTGAATTTTATAATAGAGACTTAGATAATTATATCTACATATAATAGCTAGATGAGTTCATGGATAAATGGAAACTAAATATTGTGTGAAAGATGAAGTCTAGACATAATGAGATGAAGCAAGCACCAAGGTATTGGAACCAATAGATTAATTCATGTATGTAGGGAAAAAATTTATCTAGATAAATACTAATGATTGATATTATCATAATTCGATTTTTGATAGGGGATTCAACATCATACTTCACTATATTGATGAATTTTTCATTATCAATTCCGTATAGGAAAGAATGGATGAGTTGAGTGTTGATTTTTCTTTATGAATCAAAATTAATGATATTGATCTAAAATAAATGATATTGGGTTTATGGATTATAAGGAAATTATGTTATGAACCTATATTCCTAACTCTATATGGTTATATAAAGATGATGGTGGAGTTCTTACGGATGAGAAAAGGGAGTCCAAGGACCACATTATAGGTCAGAAACTATAGGTTAAGTAAAGAGGAGTTTCTATAAATAAAATATAAGGGATAGTAAATATTAAATGTTTTATATTCATTGGAAGTAGAAATATCTATGTTTCCGATGGTTGGTGAATTTATAAAAAATGAACATGTCGGCATATTAGTAAGAATTTCACATGGTAAATCCATGAATTCATAATTGGGAATTAATAAGGAACTACAACATTGTTATCCTTTAGAGATAGATTTTTTTGCAGTAGTTTACAAAACCACAGATAATTTTTTTAAATAAATTATCGGTTATTTGTAGTAAACCTTCATGAAAATTCGTTTTTTACAACAATGACACTTCCCCCGTCCACCGACTCCCTTGACTCTCCCGACTCTGCCGACACCCCAAACCCCCTAACCCCTGTGACCCCCTGAAACCCTAGTACCCTGGAGACCCATGCAACCCTAGTGACCCCCAAATCTCACTACGCCTTACCGCCCCTCACTATTCCTCACTTCCCATCACAACCCCCATGACCCCCTAAGCCGTAGGAGATTGCGACCCTTGAAACCCCTATAACCCCGATGACCTACCGAAGCCCTCGACGTGGTAAAACTATATCATTAGTTTGGGTTTCTATATCATTAGTTTCATAAGTCTTGTTTGTGTAATTTAAGTCATCAACATCATCAGTTTAATTTATGTTATAATATTTATTAGGGTTTTCAGTGTCACCCATGTCGTTTATTAAGTTTTATTTATGTATTTATTCCTTAATTATGTGTTTATTATTTGTATACATATAAAATGAAACATTTTATTTTTTTAATCTACTTTAATTTTTTACTTTTTATTTGACCATTTTTCTATTTATGCTAAAACCATTATGAATAACTATTTTATGAGACCTTGAAACTAGTTTTTAGCCTCAGGTGATTGGGAATGCACCTCATATATGACACAGATCGATTTAGGGTGATTGAACGATGGACATACCATGTTTTTCATTACATTTTTTTCTTAATTACTTTATATCATTTGGTAAAGATTAATTAAAGAAAACAATGTAATGAAACATAAGTTCAACTAAGAAAATTATAGGATGAACCACGTGGCCCATAGTTGAACTGAATGGGTCTTCTGTGGAAATTATTGTGTCATAAAAGATGGTTTTATAGGATTGAGATTTTATATTCATATAGTAATTTACTATGATTCTATTGAATAATATATCTATAATTTTCATTCTAACATTTTTTTAGAAAAAGGATCTTGGTGGAAGAAATTCCCCTAGAAACTCCTATGATATTTTTGTAGAGTTATATTTTGAATACATGGTTAAGAATCCTTATATATGGCTATTATGAGGGAAAATAAATATTAACCAGTATTCACTAAGATGAAAATGTTCGTATCTTTTAGAATATATATCTCATGTCATGATTATCTTTACATATAATTAATTATTGAATTTTTAAGCAATTATTATAAATATGAGGACATAATTTGATTAAGAGGGGATAATGTAATGCCATAGGTTTTCTTAAAGAAAATCCTTCTAGTAAACTAAATGTTAAATTTTTTAATCTAATTGTTATTTATTTGGATAATGGAATTGATATAAAATAGATAATAATTTGTAAAATATAGGAATTAAACAAACAATAATTTATACATTGATATTAAAACATTACCATAAAAGCACATGAAATGAAGTATTATAGAAAATAGTTAATTACTCACTATGGATTATTCTATCCTTTTAAAAGGCCATAAACTAAAAGGATATATAAAATTAAAGTCATAAAATATTCAACTGTGGGAAGTATACCATATGATATTTACCCTCGAGGATCACCAAGATAAATAAAAACCCATAACGAGTAAGAACATCCTGAAAGGGGGAACATATATTGTGAGTTATAAAATGAAAACAATTCAATTGAGAAGTGTAATATAAGAATCTTGAATGGAATAATTGAGTTAATTAAGGCCTTATATAAGAAATAATATTTTCATTATATATTTTTATTTGAAATAAGGTTCTTTGACATACATGTATGAAATAGGCATACTTTTATCGCATATTATTAGTAGTAGATTCAAAATAATATAATTCAATAACAATAATAATGGAATAAAAATACAATGCTAAAATATTATAAATATTTATATATTTATATGTTACACATT